>CM059497.1:32188101-33438101 GCA_030378355.1 Eleusine indica
ACAAATACGATACCCTGAATACTTCCGGGTGAAATGCTACAGCGGTATTCTCCGTGCGCTTGCGGATTTTACCTACTTGACTCTGGGACATATTAGTGAACCGTTTCTGGCCCCGTGCCGGGAATGATTTATTAATATGGCTTAGCAAAAGTCAACAGATACCATAATCCCATGGTAGGTGTGTACTTGAGGTATCTAAGAATCCTCTTCACGGCCTTCAAGTGAGACTTCTTTGGATTTTCTCGATAGTGTGCACACAAGCACACACTAAACATGATGTCTGGTCTTGAGGTGGTGAGACAGAAAAAGGACCCAATCTTTGATCTATAGAGCTTGGGGTTCACCGGTTTACCCTTTGCATCATCATCCAAGGATTCGCTTGTCGTCATAGGTGTGTGCAAAGGCTTGCAATTCTTCATGTTGAAGCTCTTGAGAAGATCCTTGGTATACTTCTCTTGATAGATGAAGTTCCCTTCTCTCAATTGTTTGACTTGAAAACCGAGGAACACATGCAACTCTCCAATCATTAACATTTGAAATTCTCTAGCCATCATTTCCCTGAACTCTTCATTGAACTTCTCATTGGTTTACCTATAGATGATATCATCCACATAGATTTGGGACACAAAGAGGTCCTTCCCAACATACCTTGTGAACAAGGTGCTGCCAATGCTTCCAATGGTGAATCCATTCTTGAGTAGGAAGTTCCTCAAATGTTCATACCATGCCCTAGGAGCTTGCTTGTTGTACACATGTCTTGGATATTTAGGATCCTCAAACCCTGGAGGTTGTTCCACATAGACTTTCTCATTGATCTCTCCGTTCGAGAAGGCACTTTTGACATCCATTTGATAGAGCTTGAAGCCATTGTGTGATGCATAGGCAAGTAAGATCCAAATGGCTTCAAGATGGGCCACGGGAGAAAAGGTTTCTCCAAAGTCAATGCCTGCTACTTGAGAATATCCCTTAGCCACTAGACGAGCCTTGTTCTTAACAATTCCCCCTTTCTCATCTTGCTTGTTCTTGAAGACCCACTTGGTGCCAACCATATTATGATTCTTGGGCCTCTCAACCAATTTCCATATTTTTCTCTTGAAGTTGTTCAATTCCTCTTGCATAGCCATTACCCACTTGTGATCATCCATAGCTTCATCAATGGTAGTGGGCTCAATCATAGAGATGAAGGAGAAGTTCTCAATTGCAACATTTGCCTCATCAAGATTTTCTTCACTCACATAGTTGGGCTTGTATTGATTCCTCCTTGCCCTAACTTCTTGAGATAGACTCCCAATAATCAAGCCACATGAATGATCCTTGTTGATAGCTTTGGTTCTAGGAAGAGGTTCTTCTTGAGTGGGAGGAGGTCTAGGTGAAGTATTTTGTGCATCATGGATTGCTTGCTTTCTTGAGATATGAGTGTCTTGGATTCTTAGTGGGGTGGTAGAATCACTCATATGCTTTTTGGTCTTGGAACTTGAGCTTAGAGTGGATGAGGAAGTATCCTGTGAAGAGCTTGAAGAAGTGGCTCGAGGTAAAGTATGTGGGGAGACTTGTGGCTCACTTCTCACTTGGGTTTCCTCTTGGGTAAGTGGATGTACTATCAATGAATCTTGGGAGGAGCTAGAGGGTGTGTCAATGGCATTTTGGGTTGGTTCTTGCACCTCGGAGGAGGAGGTTGGTTGAGGTGTTGGAGTAGAGGGTTCACTAATATCATGATTGGCCTCGTGGGGTAAAACCTCGCCCACGGGCATGTTTCTCAACACTTCCCTCATAGGTTCATCTCCAATGTTCACTTCATGGAATTCATCTCCCTTCTGAGAACTATTTGACTCATCAAATTGTACATCATAGGATTCTTTCACACAACCTGTGGCTGAGTTATAGACCCTATATGCCTTAGAAGTCCCTAAGTACCCAACAAGAATGCCTTTATCAGTTCTGCTCTCAAACTTCCCGAGCTTCCTCCTCTTCTTGAGAATGTAGCTAGTGCAGCCAAAGACCTAAAAATAGGAAACATTCAGTTTCCGTCCAACCAATAGCTCACATGGTGTCTTCTTCAACAACCAGTGGAGATAGACACGGTTTGAGGTGTAGCATGATGTGTTGATTGCTTCAGTCCAAAACCTCTCATGAGTTCCATACTCATCCAACATGGCACGAGCAAGAGTGATGAGTGTCTTGTTCTTCCTATCCACTATGCCATTCTGCTCGGGAGTATATGTAGCAGAGAATTCATGCTTGATCCCCTTTTTGTTACAATATTCCTCCAATGTTGTGTTCTTGAAATCCGTCCCATTGTCATTCCTTATCTTCACAATATGGGCCTTGAATTCATTCTCTGCTCTCTTTACAATATGGGCTCTCTTTGCAAGAAGGTCCAAGTGTATCTCGTGAAGTCATTCACAATCACCAAGCAATATGGATTCCCTCCCAGACTCTTGTAATGTGTTGGTCCAAACAAGTCCATGTGCAAGAGCTCCAGAGGACGAGATGTAGACATGAAAGACTTGGTGGGATGTGAAGATGCAACTTGCTTTCTAGCCTGACAGGCATTGCACAGTTTATCCTTCTCATAGGTCATATTCTTTTTTCCTTCATCTAGATTCCTTTTGACCACTTTCCTAAGTTGATTCATTCTAACATGTGCCAGTCTTCTGTGTCACAACCATCCTTTAGTTCCATAGGTAAATAGGATAGTACTTGGTGGCAAGTTGCTTGATTTGAAGTCCGTGACATACAAGTTCCCATGCCTCACTCCATGAAGTACGAGCCCTTTCTTTGCATTTTTAATAATTGCTCCATCCTCATCAAATGTGCACTTGAAACCCATGTCACAGAGTTGACCAATAGACAAGAGGTTGAAGTTGAGGGTTTCCACAAGAAAGACCTTGGAGAGATGGAGGTCCTCAGTAATGGCCACCTTGTTGGATCCTCTAACTCTCCCTTTTGAGTTATCCCTAAAAGTCACCTTCTCACTGTCTTCGTCTTCATCAATGTTGGTGCACATGGTTGGCTTCCCTGTCATGTGTTGGGTCACCCACTATCAAATATTTGGTGGGTACCTCCACTCTTGTAGTTGACCTTGGTAATAGCCATAAGACAAGCACTAGAGGAAGAAGGGTTAGTATCCAAAGCATTACTTGATTGACTAGTACTAACCTCATCATGTCGAATGATAAGCCCATCCTCATAGATAGGGATTCTTGCAATCCCTTCCTGAAGTCTCCTCCTGATGGGATAGTGAGGAGCACGATATCTCCAATGTCCATGACCATCCCCCATGTGCACATTGTCAAGGTCGATATAATAATGGGAAGGATCATAGAGGATGAGTCATCATAACTCTATTCTTGGCCAGTGTGAGCTTCACCTCTTCTATGCTTCTTGTACTTCTTGTCTTTCTTGTCATGCTTGTCTTTCTTTCTTTCATCTTTCTTCTTCATCTTTGGACATTCCACAATAAAATGTCTTTCATCACCATACTCATAGCAAGTTCTTTTTGACCTTCTTGCTTTGCTTTTGTCATAGCTCTTCCTCTTGTATCCATCTTTCTTCATAAATGACTTAAACCTTCTCACTAGCAAAGCCATTTAATCATCACTAGAACCAACCACCGTCTTCTTTCTCTCTTGCTTCTATTGTGTAGCGTTGAGTGCTACATCATTTTTGTCACCACTTGCTCCCTCAATTTGCTTGATCAAGGCATTTATCTTGTTGGCTTGATCATTTTGTTGCTGTTGGGATAGAAGCTTCCCAAGCACTTCATCGGTGGAGAAACTTTTGAAGTTGTCCTTTTTTTCTAATGTTTGAGCAAATGTTGTTGCCCCATGGTCTCAATGCTTGCAGCAATCTTTTGTTGATATCCAAGTTGGTCATTTTGGCTCCTAGTGCACTTCTTTGATTTACAATTCTCAAGAGCCCATTATGAACTTCTTTTGGGCCTTCTCCCGGACCCATGATGAATAAGTTGAATTAATTTTGTAATTCTTCAAGTCTTGCATCCTTGATGGAATCGATGCCCTCATAAATAACGTCAAGTTTTCTCCATAGTTGGTTGGCATTCTGTAAGCTTCATGACCAATGATGATTGGATCCCCAAGGTATGAATGTTTTGGTGATAGATGACAACTAAGAAATTACGGGCTAATATCTACATGGGTGTTGTTTATGCAAAAATCATCTCTAAACTGTACTACAAATCATATGGATGATGGTTGCCTTGGCGATTGATGACAATGACCACAAGCATGGAGGCTTCTGAGCTTGATGGAATCCAAGGGTTGATGGAGATGGATCAAAGCTAAGGACAAGCTATGGAGCAAGTGTTGGGAACACTTGTCTAGTTGTTAGGGCTTTGAGTCCATAGGAAAATTGGACTATCAAGGGGGTCTAGGTCATGTCTCTTAGGTCACATTAGTTGGTGATGTGCTTGGATGCTTAGTGAAATTACAGGCACTAGGTGACAGTGGAGAAGCCAAGGAGTTGTTCGGAGAAGCCGGGAAACAAAGTCAAGCGAGAACGAGGAGTTTCAGCTTCTAGACAGAGTGACCGGACAGAGGTGTCAGTGGAGACTGTACCGTACGGTCACTAAGTGAACAGGAAATCCAGAGAAGAAGACTCAACGAGGAATCTGTCTGTGGTGGAGCCATAGAGACCGAACGGTCCAGTCTACAGAATGGATGGTCCGGTCTGTGTAGATGTGCACAGGGCAGAGAGGAAGCGAGCTCTGGAATGTTTCTATAGTGGAGAGAGAAACTCTGACTGAACGGTTTGGTCAGCTAACCGGACGGTCTGATCAATATGAAGATCAGCAGGGGCAGAGCCGTTGGTGCTGAGGATTGCAGTGACCGGACAGTCCGGTCAGTTGGCCCAGAAAGCAAATGTCATGGAGCAACGACTAGTTGAAGGTTGGAAGGCTATATAACTTTGTTGCTGGGGTCTTGGAGGCCACTCTGGACTAGTGGAATTGCTTGGAGCATTTGGTGAGAGCCAAGAGGCAAAGAGGAGAGCACTAGGAGGAGATATTGCATATCTTGAGAGTGCTAGTGAGAGTAACTTGAGCATTGATGCACATCTAAGGCTAGGTTGTCTATGAGGGTGTGATATAGGTTGTTACTCTTGGTCTATGGTGAGACCTAGACCGGTTAGGTGTCAGTGATCGAGCCTATTGTGATTGGCTGTGAAGGCCGTCACACGTTTGCACATGGTTTGTGACCGCTCATGAAAGAGGCATCGCTAGTGAGCGCCCGTGTCGACTCGGGGAGTCCGGCAAGTTCTCGAGGGAGGTGATCTTGTGCCTTGGTGGCAGCAATGTCGTGCACCGTGTCTTCACTCCGGGAGTGATTACGGACTCGTGGGCGAGAACTCCACATTGGTGGCGCGAGGGACCGGGACTCCGGCGGGAGTGGTCCAACAAAGAGTAGGGGAAGGAGCCATCCTTCTAAGACCTCAGAAAAAAAATCATGAACACTAGGTTGAATTGTGGCTTGCATAGGCTAGTGTGTTTGGCTTCCGCGCTTGCTATCATCATGAACACTAGCATGTGTAGGGTCTTGGCCTACTAGAATTGTTAGGTTGCAACGATTGCTAGGTTCTAGGAGTGTGAATTGAAGTATATAGATTTGTGGTCGGCTTACCGATTCACCCCCCCTGCCCCTCCCGGTATGCCTTCGGTCCTTACACATTCTTTATTCCGGCAACCTTATCATACTCGGTGGAGCTAACTGCGGAAACAATTGCACTAGTTGCCACGACATTATGATGAATGCTGATTTGATCCTTGCGAGTTAGATTATCTCTATTTTGGAGAAACCATGTGGATATGTGCCATGGTTTGTAATATGTGATGAGTAATTAACATTGGTTGAGTTGGTGTTTGAGTTGAAATACGGGAGATTGGGGATTGCATTAGCTTGTGCATCTCATGGTTTTGACTAACCGGAGTTGGTGAGGATGTTGGAGAGTTGCAGGAGATGGGAAATGTGTTTGCTTGTCTCATGATGTGTAGGTCACTTGAGTCAACTTGACGGTCAACCGCGAGAGGATCAGACACAAGTAGGAGACTTGGGGCTGGACGATCAGGAGGCTGGGTGAAGTCAAGGGTGATCCACACCGTACACGTGGAGAGGCAAGAAGCATAGACGGTTTCGCAGCTGAGCCTCAAAACCATGTGTGATGATCAAGACGGTGAGGTTGACACAGTCAAAGGTGATCGGACGTCGGTGCAAGTAGAGGCTTCCAATGGACCGGAGGCGGGAGACTTGCCGACAAGGAGGATCATGGGACGAGGTGACACACGTCATGATCAAGAAGTCATGCTTTGAGAAGCGTGCAAGGTGGTTTCCTAGTTTGGGCCTCGAAACTGGTGGCGGTGATTGGAGGTGCACGTGGCACCATCGCGGAGCTTGCGTCGAGGTGAAGCAAAGTTGTGAAGGGCTCGATGGCGTTCGAGCGAAGGAAAAAGAGTTGGATGGTTCTGCCCCTGGTGGTAGGTAGCAATGAGTTATAGGTCAAGGGTAGAGTTGTCTTGCACCCATTAGCCTTGTTAGGACTTCATTCAAAGTGCTAGGAGAGGTCTTCATGTAATAGAGGAGAGGAGAGGGTGTGTGAGAGACATCTATTTCTCTTTCAAATAGTGGGAGGAAGAGAGTGGCTTCCTAGCCTTGTATCAATGGATTTTGTAAGCATGTTTCTACGATATGAGAGGTATTTTCATGCTCAAGATCTTCCTCTCTCCCTAAATCCCGAATTTCTCTTTTTCTCTATTTTTGGAGCTATTTTCGTTGGAATTTTTTATCTCCTTTTTAAGGCGGATTTCTTGGGGATCTTAGTGCTATGATGAGTTAGAACAATCCTTCATGGGTCCTTGATCGAATCAACAGCTCTAGCACCTTCGATTTGAAGGATTTCTCAAGTTTCCCCTTTTTGGTGTTCTTGGCACAAGATCTGAAATTCGTGATGATTCCTTGAGCCAATTGAGTGGATCTTCTAGGATTAGGGTCGTGATGTGTTGAGGATTGGCTGGTCCAAAAATCGCACGTTTTGGAGGTTACTTGGTTGAGTTTTGGAGAGATTTGTAGGAAAAACGTGACAATTTTCTGTTCTGTCGGGGGGTCGATTGGCACTGCCGATGACCAGAATCGGCACTGCCGATTGGTCTGAACTCTGATCGGCACTGCTGATGCCACGATCGGCACTGCTGGTGGCTTGAGTCTGAACCCCGCATCAGCACTCCTGATAGCCACGACCGGCACTGCCGATACGCTCTGACCGCTTCTTTCCTGAGTTTTGAGAACCCCGCACCGGCAGTGCTGATGGGTGTGACCGACACTGCCGATGGTGCCAATCAGCACTGCTGATGGCTCTGATCGGCACTGCCGATGGTTGTCCAGTCCTGATCTGTTTTGGTGTGTTTCTTTGATAGTTTTGAGACTTTGCAATCCTCTTTTGTTTCCGTTGTGTTCCACTATAGTTGTTGATCACTCCTAGGGTTAGCACATCACAAATTGGTGTGTGTGACCTTGGTGATCGGTTTGGAGGTTGGCTTGTGTTGTAATTGGGACATAGGCCAAGTTCTTGTGAAGAATTTTTATTGGCCCCCATTCACCCGCCCCCCCTCTGGTCGCCTTCTCAGTCTTCTCCGGACCGTCCGATGACCATTCTCGGTTATACTTGCAACATGTGGACTCATATATTCCAAATACATCATCATCTTGCATTTTTAATGATCGTAGTATTGCCCATCAAAGTAGGGGAGTCTACCTAACCCTTGTCCAATACAATCCTCTTTTAGATCATCATGATCATACATGAGGTTGTTGTATGTTTTGGTAAAGCACCTTTATCACCATCTCCAGTCTTTGTGTTATCTCCATCTCGAGGATCACTAGCTCCAACTCTTGTGTCTTTTGGATTTAACATCTTTAATCTTCAAGCGGTTAAGCTTTATAGAGGATACCAGCTCTGATACCAATTGAAAGTGCCTAGAGGGGGGGGGGTGAATAGGTGATAATCCGTAAAAATGACTTAATAGTAAAAGTTAAATGCGCAGTGTCGGACTTGTCCGATGATTGTGAGGAAAGTCCACGTACTTGTCCGATGGCACGAGATAGAAAAGTAGATTAGCCGATTAAAACTTAAATCTAGTGCAAGGTAAGTTAGGAACTAGTGATTACAAGCTAGAGGAAGCTGCAGCAGCAAGGGTAAAAGCTAGCATGCAACCTACATGAGTTAATTTAAGAATTACGAAGCAAACCCTAACTACCAAGTTTATGAGCAAGAACAAGTAATAAAGGAGAAGTAATAAAGCACAAAGGGGACACGGGATTTTTCACCAAAGTTCAGCTTCACAAAGAAGCCTACATCTCTGTTGAGGGATCCACAAAGGACCGGGTCTCTTTCAACCCTTAACCTCTCCAAGTGACTACTAAGATCAAACTTGGTTTTCCACTACCAACACCATAAAGGACGGGTCAATACAAACTTCCCGAGACGTCACCACACGAGTTGGGAGCTCAATAGGCACCTCTAACCGTCTAGGGGATGAATCCCTAAGAGTAACAAACACAAGAGTCATCAGCGGTGAGGATGAACCAAGTGCTCAAGAGGATGGAAGCTTGGAGGTGATGTAGCACTTCAATCTTCTCTCAATCCCTTCACAAATCAAGATTGGAAGCAAGGGAGGAGAGTTGGTAAGAGCAAAGTGAGCTTGAAAGTGTTTTTGAGTGGAATGAGTGACCAACCGGTCAGAGGACAAGATGGGGTTCTATTTATAGCCCATGGAGAAAAAGAGTCGTTGATCGAGCAATTTCTAAGATCTGTGTCGGACAAGTCCAATAGTCATCGCACATGTCCGATGAATTAGGGTTGACACACTTAATGGAGTCCGATGAAGTTGCCCGATGCCTTGGACAACCCTAGATCATCGGACAAGTCCGATGACACAAAGTGGTAGAGGCTCTGGAGTCCGATGAAAAAGCCCAAGACGTCAGACTTTCCTCAGGTCATCGGACAAGTCTGATGACTATCGGACATGTCCGACGACCTAGAGTGGCAACCTCTCTCGAGTCCGATGGACTTGTCCGATGCGTCGGACAAGTCCGAAATAATTGAGCTAGGAAGGGGAGTTTTGGCAAAGGAAGTGGGAATTTTGCACTTGATTCATTTTTGATTGATACTCTTGTGTCTCTCTTGATAGTATGGCTTCCCTACACTCAAGAAATAAAAAAGAACCTTCATGAACTTCGTTCTTGAGTAAAAATTGAATATCATCTTTGAATTACTTTCTCATCTTCTTTTCTCGTTTTTGTTTCTATATAATTTAATCACCAAACTTTGGACTGCTATCTACACACATGCTCAATAAAAATCAATTCATTCTTAATTGTATTGACACGAATCATCAAAATAAAATTAGGGGCCTAGATTCACTTTCAGGTACATGCAACACATACAATCCTAAGTCCTATGCCAAGCCGAGACAAGGAGGATTAATACGCACAACAGGGTTGTCACCACCTGCTGGCAATCCATTACTAGGACACGTGACAAAAGGCAACTAAGACCTTACCACCATACCTATTCCTGTTCATGGGGCAACCAAGCACTCAAAGATATTTACTAACCTAAGCATGATGCTTACATTGCTAAATAATACCCTTGATTCCCATGGGACTTTGGCCCTTCAGATAAACAAGTCGAGAGCAAGAATATACTTAACTCTAACCTGACAGATCAACAAGTCAAGTAGTAGAGAATGCATAACACTGACCCTACTGATCAACAAGTCAAGGGCTAAGACATGCATAACTTTGACCCGACGGATCATCAAGCTAAAGACTATAGCACTCATAACATTAACCCTTCGGATTAACAAATTATGGACTAAATCATGTCTAAGCACGATATGCATTGAACGAGTGCAAAAGCATAGATGGACTAGTATAAGTATGTGAAGCATAGAGCAACCAAACATGACTAGGCAATAACCATATAAAAGGCACATGATTATCACACTAGTATAAACACAAAGCATAAAAGTAAAGAAGATAAATATATTAATAAAAGGAATATGTCTTACTAGAGAGGGATAGTGTGAAACAATACCCAAGACTCCAAGATTAGATCAAGGACCTCTAGTCAGCTCTCCTCTATCCTAAACTCCACTAGGACCTGAAGAATAAGTACAATGTTAAAGAATGGATTCTTCTTGGTGTCTGTTGGAGTGGGAGGCACTCCCCTCCTTTTATAGTGTCCAAAGGTCGGTTTGTGTCACACCCCAAAATTTCAAATTTTGGTATGTGACATCAGATTTCACTAATTTTTAAAGCATTTTATAATAGATTAAAATTATCCTAAATTAATTAGAGTGTAATCATTTATTATAAGCAAAAGAGTTATTTTATAAAATAATAAATTAATTTAGGTTATTGTATTATTTATTTTTATGATCTTTGTTATTTTTATTTATTGCATTAGATTTATTAGGTTTTTATTGCGTGAAAAACTATTTGAAAATTTGACTTGCAATCGATTTGTTTTGGTTTAGGAAATAGAATTATAAAAAAAAGAGAGAAAAGAAAAACCCCTCTCAGACCTCTGGGCCAAAACCCTTTTACTGCGGCCCAACTTCTCCCTCCCCCTCTCCCCTTTCCCAACCCCGAGCTCGGCCTGCCAGGCCCACGAGCGAGCCGGCCCAACACTTCCTTCTCCCCTCTCTTCACACTTCCCCGCCCGGGCCAAAATGTCCCTTCCCACGGCCCAGAAAGCCGGCGCGCCCCGCCAGCCCACCTCAGCCCTCCGAGTTTCATAACCCGAAGGCCGAGATCGATCCCCTCTCTCGTTTGGTGCAATCGGCGCCGAGTTTCATAACTCGAAGGCCGAGATCGACGCGCGCTGGCCGCCTCCACCGTCGTCGGCCGTCGCATGCCCCGCCGGAGCCGCCTCAGCCCTCCGATCTAATCTGGATGGCGCAGATTAGATCACCCCGAAGGGGTATGCGCGCGGTCCACTGTGGACCATGGACCCTTCGGGTCAACGCTGGTTCACGACCCTGTGGACCTAGTCCACAGGAATTAATTTAATTAATTAATTTCTGTATATCAATTAATTATCTGTTAATGTGTAACTTTACATTTAGGCCCCTAATTTATTAATTAATTGTTTGTCCTATAACTTTACAAAAGCACCCATAGACATTTTATTAATTATGTTTTAGTCCTACATTTTTTTATAATTTAGTCCCTGTACTTTTTTTAAATTACACTTTGGTCCCTAAAATTTTCATAAATTATATTTTATACTTACATTTTATAATTTAGACCTTATACTTTTCTAAAATTACTTTTAGGCACCTTAACTTGTCTGTTTTTATGTTTTAGCCCTTGAAACTTCAAATCGTCATAACTTTTCAACCATAGCTCGGAACTAAGAAATTCTTGCACCAGAGCGATCGTAGTGTTTAATATTATTTATTCATACTGTTTCATAATATTTTGCTAATTTCTTATTTTAACCCTAGAACTTTAAACCTTCGTAACTTTTTACTCGTAACACGGATTGTGGTGGTACCTGCTTGGGATCATAAGGGTAGGTTCTTGGAACGTGTAACCATGAAAACAGCGCAAAGCACAGGGCTGATATGGGTTGGCTTGGTTGAGTATCAAGATGTCTTCTCAGTTTTTCTAGCAGTCGAGGGATGAGGACGGAACAGTTTTACTTTCGGCCTCAGGCGATGGACGGTTTTACTCCTAGCCACGACGCCAGATGGGACTACTGTAGGAATGGTTTAATTCCGCTGTGGTGAATCCTTAACGTGGATTGTTTTCAAACTGGGAAGCTCTTTGAAAGACCTTGTGGTGATCTCTTGGCCTCACACCTACGGTAGTGTGATTTGGGCAACATGGAGACTTTACTCACTGACGGGTGACGAAATCACCAACCTGTGGGTAAAGTAGTGCAACCTCTGCAGAGTGTCAAACTGTTATAACAGCCGTGCTCATGGTCATGAGCGGCCTGGATCCTCACACATTTAGGAGGGTTGTTTATGGGTGAACTTGGTGGGTAGCCAAGTTTGGTTTGGGCAGTGTAACCCCTGGGTTTGCTACATGCGGTGTAACCTGTAGTGTGGTTTCTTATGGGCGGTTTAACCCATGGTTGGCTACAGGCGGTGTAACCTGTAGTGTTGGATAGATAAGGTAACTTGTGGGAACTTTTCACCTAGTAAATAGGAGTGCTTTTCAAATGGTTTTAGGTGTAGTGCTCATTTATGCAAATGAACCATCATGTTAGCATTTCTTCTATTAAGCCTGCATGTCATATTTTCCCCCACTTGTTGAGTACGGCATGTGCTCACCCTTACTATTTCCCTTTGTTGCTATATACTATAAACTGCTGCTTAGAAGATGGAGAGATAGACTACATCGATGAAGACTACTACTAGGCGAGCATGCCCTCGTTCGATTGCCTATGGTGTTATGGTGTTCTCCACTGCTATTTAGTTTGAGAGTCGTTTCAGTCTTTAAAGACAATCTTTTATGTAATAATTGTATGTTGTAATAATGACATTGGTTATACTGCTATGCACTTATTGTCGATATGTGTGAAACTTGTTCCTGGGCAAACATATGAATAGCACTTGGTTTTGCCCTGAAAATCGGGTGTGACAGAAGTGGTATTAGAGCCGTGTCGACCGTAGAACACAAGCCTAGATAGAATGGTCATGACATAGGTTCTATTTTCAAAACTAGTATTTGGAAACTTTTACTTCTACAAAATCCTTATATCATTTCTTCTTATTTTCTGTTTACTTGCCTATTCTCAAATGATGGACGAAATGATATTTTTACTATTTCCTTTGCCCCTTTCAAAATATTAGTTTGGTCAACTTATGCTATCATGAATAAGACGGATGACCAGGATGATTGTACCAGCTCGTTCTGTCTAGTATGAAGATGAAGATCATGAAGTCGAAGTTGGAGGCTCTTCACCACACCAAGGGCATTGGTCATCACTCCACATGAAGAAAGACTTTTCGAACAACCGTGGTTTAGGACCTTTCCTATTCTAGCAGCATAATCGCTAAATAGAATAACGTTGCAAACTGTATGCTTGTGTTGGTTGTTGTGTGCTACGTTTGAGTTGGATCTTTGATTGAGTGTTGGTGTGCTTGCAAAGCATTAGCTTTGTTATCGCATCATTAGTTATAGCTAGTTTTAGTTTAGTTGGGGTTATCGATTCTCTCTATTCCTTTTTCTCTTACTTCTATCATTCCATTCTTTTCTAGTCACTTCTAACCTAACCAATTCGAGAAGATGTTGAACTCGACCATTGGATTCTTTAAGTGAAGCATCCACAAGAGGAAGCCAATACCCAAGATAGTTCACCTTTATCCCTACCAACTCCAAATAACGATCATAAGAGTGGGATCTGCCTATGGAAGAGGCAACACATAACTTCTAGCATTGCACTAAAAACCCCGCTTGTGTCACCCATAGAAGAAACATCTAAGTCACAAAAGAAGAGGAAGCATGCCAAGGATGGTACCTGCAAGACACCAACTGAGTGATCCAGGAAGAAGCATAAGTCCGGTAGAGTTCAGGAAGCCTGCTATTGTTGTAAACTTCATGGCCACCCATGTTGTCCTTCAAAGCAACCTGAGTGAATCTGAGTTGAAGCGACAACCCTCAAGAGAGATACGCAACTATCAGGAAAGTTCCAATGCCGCCTTTCCAAAGCCTTTAGTTACAATAATCTGATGCTTGACTTGTAGCTAATATTGTCAATGGCTTGAAGCTTGCCCAAGGAAGGACATATGGACCATATGGCTAATGAAAGAATTCAGAATGCTACAAATTGGTGCATGGATTGAGAAGATAGTTACAATTGGAGGACAAGAGTTGATGGACGTTTCTATTCGACCCTAAGTGTGAACTTAAGGGGGGTAGAGATCACCACCCAGCTTATCAACATGGGGTACCAACACATGGATGTTATACATGGAAGTGTACGATTGAAAGATATAGGGCATCAAGAGTACTTGTAGAGCAGCTGCTACAGTGAACACCATCAGCCAATCAAGTGGATAGAGATCAAAGATGAAAGACGAGAAACGAGTTTACCTTTACCCTTTTCTTGCTAGCCACGTAGAATCTCAGGACGAGATTTCGGTGGGTAATCTTGTCACACCCCAAAATTTCAAATTTTGGTATGTGACATAAAATTTCAGTAATTTTTAAAACATTTTATAATAGATTAAAATTATCCTAAATTAATTAGAGTGTAATCATTTATTATAAGCAAAAGAGTTATTTTATAAAATAATAAATTCATTTAGGTTATTGTATTATTTATTTTTATGATCTTTGTTATTTTTATTTATTGCATTAGATTTATTAGGTTTTTATTGCATGAAAAACTATTTGAAAATTCGACTAGTAATCGATTTGTTTTGGTTTAGAAATAGAATTAGAAAAAAAAAGAGAGAAAATAAAAACCCCTCTCAGGTCTGTGGGCCGAAACCCTTTTACCGCGGCCCAACTTCTCCCTCCCCCTCTCCCCTTTCCCCACCCCAAGCTCGGCCTGCTAGGCCCACGAGCGAGTCAGCCCAACACTTCCCTCTCCCCACTCTTCCCTCTTCCGTGCATGGGCCAAAATCTCCCCTCTCGTGGCCCAGCATGCCGGCGCGCCCCGCCAGCCCTTCTCGGCCCACCCGCGCACGCGCAACCCTAGCCCGAGCTGTGCCAATAGCCGCCGCCGCCTCCCTGTCTCGACGTGCATGCCAAGGCAACTTCGGCCGCCACGCCACATAAATAGCAGGCCCCACATACTCCACACCGCCTTTCCCCAAACCCCGCCACCTGTTGCGCTCCCGCAAGCCCTAGCACTGCCGCCGGATTTCGCCGCCGCAAGCTCGTCGTCGGTCGCGCTCCTTCGACCTTCCCCGCCGCGCGCAAGCCCTCGGTGAGTCTCCTCGCGATCCCCTGTCTCATTTGGTGCAATCGGCGCCGAGTTTCATAGCCCGTAGGCCGAGATTGACGCGCGCCGCCGCCTCCGGCCATGGCGCCACCACCTCCATCGTTGTCGGCCGCCGCATCCCCGCCGGAGCCGCCTTAGCCCTCCGATCTAATCTGGATGGCCCAGATTAGATCACCCCGAAGGGGTATGCGCGTGGTCCACCATGGACCGTGGACCTAGTTCACGGGAATTAATTTAATTAATTTAATTAATTTAATTAATTTAATTAATTAATTTCTGTATATTGATTAATTATTAGAATCATGAAAACAGCGCAAAGCACCCCTGGACAATTTAGGTCCCTGATTTATTAGTTAATTGTTTTACTCCTATAACTTTACAAAAACACCCCTGGACATTTTATTAATTATGTTTTGTCCTACATTTTTTACAATTTAGTCCCTATACTTTTTATAAATTACATTTTGGTCCCTAAAATTTTCATAAATTATATTTTATACTTACATTTTACAATTTAGCCCTTATACTTTTCTAAAATTACTTTTAGGCCCCTAAACTTGTCTATTTTTACATTTTAGCCCCTAAAACTTCAAAATATCATAACTTTTCAACCGTAGCTCAGAACTAAGAAATTCTTGCACCAGACTGATCGTAGTATTTAATATTATTTATTTGTACTATCTCATAATATTTTGCTAATTTATTATTTTAACCCTAGAACTTTAAACCTTCGTAACTTTTTACTCGTAACTCGGATTGATGTGATTCTTGCACTCACGCGATCGTAGCAACACGTACTATTTCATAGTTTTGTTTTCATTGTTATTTGTTACTGTGTGGTGTGTTGTTTCTTAGTTTGTTTGTATGCTCGTGTTTCTGGTGTGACGTTGAGTAGACGAACCGCTGTTAGAAAACTTCCGGGATCTTCATCTTGAAGACATTGAGCAGCAACAAAGGGAACCAGGCAAGTGTCCTTGATGCATATTGGACCTATGTTTTGTATTCCTCTCTATATACATCCATGCTTGTTAATATTGAATCCCATGTGTCATTACCCTGTTCCATATTATTCCTTGTCGCATTGGGTTTTGGTGTAGTCTATTAGTATGGGTACGTCATGCTTAGTTTGCTATGTCGGGAATGAAAGTGTGTAATGTTAATCTTGACTAATGATCCACTTTAACATAATGATCATGAGGGATGGGTAATCCTTTTGAGCAACATGGAACCTAGGTGATCCAAGTAGGAGGATGGTGAGGATGGTGCGGGTATGCACGTGTACTCAATATAGTACTGTGGGATTGTGGTGGTACCTACTTGGGATCACAAGAGTAGGTTTGTGGAACGTGTAACCATGAAAACAGCGCAAAGCATAGGGCTGATATGGGTAGGCTTGGTTGAGTATCAAGATCTCTTCTTAGTTTTGCTAGCAGTCGAGGGATGAGGACAGAACGGTTTTACTTTTGGCCTCAGGCGATGGACGGTTTTATTCCTAGCCACGGTGCCAAAGGGGACTTCTATAGGAACGGTTTAATTCCGCAGCGGTGAAACCTTAGCATCGATTGTTTGCAAGCTGGGAAGCTCTTTGAAAGACCATGTGGTGATCTCTTGGCCTCACACCTACGGTAGTGTGATTTGGGCAACATGGAGACTTTAGTCACTGAGGGGTGACGAAATCACCAACTTGTGGGTAAAGTTGTGCAACCTCTGCAGAGTGTCAAACTATTATAACAGCTGTGCTCACGGTCATGAGCGGCCTGGATCCTCACACATTTAGGATGGTTGTTTATGGGTGAACTTGGTGGGTAGCCAAGTTTGGTTTGGGCGGTGTAACCCCTGGGTTTGCTACAGGCGATGTAATCTATAGTGTGGTTTCTTATGGGCGGTTTAACCCATGGTTGGCTACAGGCAGTGTAACCTGTAGTGTGGGATAGATGAGGTAACTTGTTGGAACTTTTCACCTAGTAAATAGGAGTGCTTTTCAAATGGTTTTAGGTGTAGTGCTCATTTATGCAAATGAACCATTATGTTAGCCTTTCTTCTATTAAGCCTGCATGTCATATTTTCCCCCACTTGCTGAGTACGGCATGTGCTCACCCTTGCTATTTGCCTTTGTTGCTATATACTATAAACTGTTGCTCAAAAGATAGAGAGATGGACTACATCGATGAAGACTACTACTAGGCGAGCGTGCCCCTGGTTGATTGCCTGTGGTGTTATGGTGTTTTCCGCTGCTATTTAGTTTGAGAGTCGTTTCAATCTTTAAAGATAATCTTTTATGTAATAATCGTACATTGTAATGATGACATTGGTTATACTGTTATGCACTTACTATCAATATGTGTAAAACTTGTTCCTGGGCACACATATGAATAACACTTGGTTTTGTCCTTAAAACCGGGTGTGACAGTTTGCAGGAGTAACCGCCATGGAACCTTGGCACACCAACGTTGGTAAAGGTATGAGGGAGCGACACGTGGACGGGGGGAACAAACCGCCTAAAGACTTGGTCAGCCATCCAAACCCATAGGTTGGTCGTCCTAGAGGTGGGCCCCCTTGAGGTGTGCTTCCTCGGGGTGGCTGGTAGGTGGGTCCCATCCTCTGTTAAGTCGGTGTACTCCCCGTGCAATCCTGTGTAGCCATGTCATTGATCTGTGGGGTGTATGGTTGGCACTCTCCCATTGGTCGGAATGTTATTTGATGGATCTTGCTCCATTTCTCCACTTCTTTTATATATATTCTTTGAATGCACATAAATCTCCAAGGACAAGTGGAATCTTATTAATCCTAGCTAACATGCGTGTAGAAAATGCTAAGCCTTCCCTTATTTTTGGTTCTATTGAAGGTCAGAATTGGTATTTAACGACCGTCCACAAGACCCCCCAAGCTAAACTTTGCTCGTCCCGAGCAAAGCTAAACTTAGGTTATGTTGTGTTGGCACCAGAATTTGGACCGATCCCAGTGGTCAGAGGCAAGGAGTTGAAATCAGCCAAGGTCAGCGAAGCCCAACGGCCGAAAGGAATAAAGTAGGCCCGGTAGCGTTATTTTATCTCTTTCTTTTTTTAGTTTAGATTTTCGTTTAGAAATAAGTCTAGTCGGTTTGTTTGTTTGGAAGCTGAAGAATCCTAGCCGAATTAGGTCAGAACCCCTTACACGGGGCTATAAATATGTAATGGGGTCTGTACGAGAAAACAACACTTTCGTTCAATACAACTTGGTGCATCGCCAAACCTTTTGTCGATGACATCCTCGTCTCGCGTGGGCTGCATCGGCTCCGATCTCGGCGAGAGACTTGGATTAGTCAACCTCGGTAATTCTATCGACTTCAACTAGTACTTTCTCATTGATTTGATATTCTAGTTGTTATCTTTAGAATTGCTAGTTATCCGATAAGTAGATCTTAATTACGTTTATACTATTGACTTCAAGTTGTGATAGTGTCTCGGTTAGGTCCAATCTATTGTGACTTTCACGAGATTTTATAAGTTTAATATAGATCTATTTGAGTCACTCTATCGATTTTACCTATGATTGGAACGTATCTAGTTCTATTTGCTTTGTTTGGGCACTGTCTCGATTAAGTTCGATTTGCTCGAGCCAGTGCGGCTGTATCATTTTCGACCTCTCGCTGAGTCAATAGGATTAGGTATGGACCGGTCATGGGTAAAGTCGATAAGATTATGTGGGGACGTTTAGCCGATCGGTTATCACGGTTCAATCGACTTATCAGTGTTCCGCTTGATTATTTCAGTATATTGGAAGTCGTTTGCCCCCTTTGTTTAATTAGATTAGGTCTATGATTTGAGGCATATTTGCAATACCAACTACCAGATCTATCGACTTAGCACTATTGATGGACAGAGTTCTGTATATGATTACTATATTTCTATCGACTCTGGCCCATCAACTTTCCTTCATCAACAAAGCGAGTTTTAGCATATTTATCGTAGATCTATTGACTTTGCTTTTTTGATTCAATTCTTATCGACACTATTTATGTAATATTTAATATTCATTCATGGAGTTGCCGATAAGCCAATATGAATCAGCCGATTAGTTAATTTTAATAATATTGTTTGTTGTTTATAGTGATCGGCTGGTTTTCACTAATAGTGATTATCGGCTTTCTTCATCGGCCTGTCCTGGGCCGGTGACTTGTGGAATTTGACTGTTTGTTTCTTTGTCGATTTGTAGGGAAAATCAACTGGCACGTCCTGGTTTCTTTGTGGTGAGCCTACTCAAGATTTAGGCAAATCTCTCAGGTTACGCGTGTGATTTTCACATCAACACGTTTTTGGCACGCCCGATGGGACCAAGTACTTTAAGACCTTCAACATGGTCGAACTTGGAATGCCGAAAGATCCCAAGCTCCCTAAGAACCCTCCACCAAAACATTATGTCGTTGTGGATCTAACGATGGAGAACATGGTGCCTGTTGACAGAGACGATCTGTGCGATGAGACAAAGGTACAAATTGATCAGAAAGTTGTTGAGTATGAAAGACTTCCGTTGAGCACATTTAGCAAGACCAGACATGGCAAGATCATATAGAAGGGAAAGCTACCCATTGCTACTTTGGTTGATGAAGATGAGACTGAGAAGTCACCTGCCAATAAACCAATAGAAGTGATCGAGGAGGCTACATTGAACAACATGATTCATACAGCTATACATCACGCATTAATTAACCAATCGCCTGTGTTGGTTAATACTTTGAGGGCTTTGATCATTCAAGCAATGGAAGATTGCGTATATGATGATCTAGCACATGAGTCGATACACTTCCGTATTCATGGGAATATTCCTCGGCGTGCAATTGAGGGACCCGAGCAACAGCCGCCAAGTACTAGTACTGCAATTCCTACAACAAGCTCAGGGCCAGTGCTAGAAAGTGTCACTCCACCCTCGAAGAATAACAATGGTGGCAGTACAGGGAGATCACCTGGGTCTGGTCCTAGGATTATTTTGTAGAGGACATCACCACAGATGCAGCCGCAGCAGTACATGCAGGAGACATCAGAGCCAAATGTCACATATGGTACAGCTCCGAATGAAGAGCCAAGTTTATTTGAAATGCCATCATCGTTTGCACTACATGGGTAGTTAGGAAGCTAGCACACAGTTGTCAACTTTGGTTCACAGACAGCACCACAAATGACAGCATCTGGTCCTACATTGATTACCCCAAATGTCAATATTTTGACCAATGACTGGACAGTAAAGATTGTTGAGGTAATGAGAGAACAATTCAGGCTAAAGCCAAAACAACAGACTTACATGTATCGGCCCCTGTATCGTCCTAGCTATGACTTGATTGCTATGCCGAGCCGATACAGGCCACCAGAATTCACCAAGTTTACTGGACATGATAATACTACCACTGTTGACCATATCAGCCGATTTTCGGTGCAGTGTGGAGAAGCAGGAGCTACTGAAGAATTGAAGATCAGGATGTTTCCTCTATCCTTGTCTGGATTAGCTTTTTCCTAGTTTGCATCGTTGCCCCCAAACTCCAATATTACTTGGGCCGATCTCGATTATAAATTCCATAAGTATTTCTTCGCTGAGATTAGGGAGATGAGATTGTCAGATTTGATTGCTGTGAGGCAGAATGCTGGTGAGTCTGTGCATTATGTGTAGAGGTTTAGGGAAGTGCGCAACAAATGTTTCAATCTACAATTAATAGATAATTAGATAGTGGAGATTGCTTTTAATGGTTTAGTGGCGCCCCTAAGGGAAAAGTTTCCTTCGGTTGAGTTTGAGAGCTTGTCCCAACTAGTACAGAAGGTATCTATCCAGGAGAATTTGACTCGGGGGGCACGATCTAGGCTGATTCAGGTCATCTATAATGATTATGATTCTGAATCTGGGAGGAGACCGAAGATGTCGATATGGCTAAGTGGACTAGGAATAAGAATATTTTGTCGTGTCCATGGGTAAAGCAGAATGAGACGGAAGAAAAATATGACTTCGATATCACCAAGGCCGATAAGATATTTGACATGCTGTTACAGGAGAAGCACATTCAGTTGCCACCTAATCATGTGATTCCACCTGCTGAAGAATTGAAGAAGAAGAGGTACTACAAGTGGCATAACTCACCATCTCATAATCCAAATGATTGCAAAGGTTTTAGGAGACAGATTCAGATGGCGATTGAACAAGGCAAGATAAAGTTTACTAAAGGTGCTGTTGACGGCTGTTAAGTACCATTTTCAACCGTCAACTATACTCAAATAAAGGAGAATTTGGCATTTCATACACGCATGCTTTATCACAATAATACAGTTCCACTTGTACTTGGAGAACTTTGTGCATGCAGGAGGAAATGTGAAGGAAACACCTCAAAAGGCAAGAAAACACACTTTCGACCAATCAGAGAGTGCCACATGGACGTCACACGGATTGAAGGGCCCATTTTCAGCTCTTAACCGACGTAACTCCCTGTAATACCGCGGGAACCGACCTCAGGACCCACCTGCCAGCCTCCCCAAGAAAGCACAGGCCAGGAGGGGCCACCCCCAGGTCGGCCGACCTGGTCAGGTCGGCCGACCCAGCCGGGCGCCCTCTCCGCCTGGGCTTCCACGTGTTGGCTCCTCCGCGACTCCTGATGACGGTTTGAGATGCCTTCCGTGGCGGTTACTCTCCCTTGCCGACCTATTGAGGCTATAAATAGGAGGGTGTGCCTTCACACTCAACACACACCACAAGAAGCATTTCTCTCTTGCTAGTAGTAGTTCTTGGAGTTTTAGTGGAGTTAGGCTGAGTCTAGAGCTCTCTAGTCCCAAGTCTTCACTTGGAATTGGTATGGCTCTTGTATCTTTTCCCTTTTGTAAGACTTTGCTCTTATTAATATATATCTATTTTCTATGTAGTTGTGCTTGGGTCATGAGTTTCTTGTTTGATATTGTGATCCATATATGTGATAGTATAGTCTACTTGTGTGATAGTAGTTTATATTTATTATACTACTATTGTCATGCTAGTTATATACCGTCACTATAGTCTAGTTTATATGTTATAGTCTCTATGCTTAGTTTTAGCTGATAAAGTATAGCATGGGTTTGGTGATCGTATTCGTACGGTAACTCTGCCTCGTTAATAGTAATCGCGGAGGGGCAGAGTGCTCTTTGGTCATGCAAGTATGGTACTTGGGTGACTGATTTGCATCAATTATTCGTTAGTCTATTGGTTCGTTGAGGTAGGCGGCAGGTGGTGACAGCCCTGTCCGTCCTTTGAAATCCTCCCCGCTAGGCTAGTGCGTAGGCTCTTGGCGGAAGTCGCCTGTGGATGCAGGGGTAAGTCCGTGCCTGAAGTGCTATACTATTGACTGCTAAACCTGAGTGTGGGTCTGTATGTATTCTACTTAGGCTATGCAACTGTATAGGAATGTATAGTAGGAGTAGCTTAGCTTAGTCTTTCCTCCACTAGACTTTATTTATTTAGTAGGAATCTTCTGTGTGTGTCACACTACCCAGTTATTATCATGTACCCGCCTGTCTTGGTTAGATATCCTTGCTAATTGTTAACATGATCTTATATGTTAGTAACGCTTCTTGATCATAACCTTCCTTTGGGATAAACAAATACGATACCCTGAATACTTCCGGGTGAAATGCTACAGCGGTATTCTCCGTGCGCTTGCGGATTTTACCTACTTGACTCTAGGACATATTAGTGAACCATTTCTGGCCCCGTGCCGGGAATGATTTATTAATATGGCTTAGCAAAAGTCAACAAGCATTTCTGGCGCCGTTGCCGGGGAAGGCGTATGATCAAGAAAAATTACTAATGTATATAGTAGTGTTGCAATTATTAAGGCTATCTCCTAGGCAGGCTAACCTTGCTTTGTTTTCTGCATTTTGTATGAAAACAGGGTAGTGTATGACTGGTTTCGACTTGCCGACAAACTTCACTGAAGATCCTGAGTCACTCCTGAGAAGGACACGAGCTAGGCTCACCCCTCCTCGTAAGGACATTCGGCCAATCGAACCTGTCATTCCCGCACCATCAAGCTCTGAGCAAATGGCCGACAAGACCCTCCGCGAGTTCTCCGCTCCCTCCGCTGCCAACATCCCTACGGGACCAGCTGTCAATGTGGGAGATGCGAACTTCGAGATCAAGACCGGTCTCATCACCATGGTGCAGGCTAGCCCATTCTGTGGGAAAGCCAATGAGGACGCTAGTGCTCATCTCCAGCAATTCCTGGAGATTTGCAACACGTTCAAAAAGAAGGACAGCCTCATCACATTTATGAAGAACTTCCTTGAGAAGGAAAAGGTCGCACAGCGACAACTGATGAAGGCAAGGAGGCAAAGGTCACACATTAAGCAACAGCCTCCGAAGTCCCCAAGGCAGCAACCTCCGAGGTCTGCAAAGAAACAGGCTGAGAAGCCTGCAAAACCGCAGCCTCCGTAGCCCGAGAAGCCACCGACCGCAACAAAGACCAAGAAGGTGTGGCGAACGAAACAAGAAGCATCATCCGTGTCTTCATCTCCGGGATCGGACAACGCTTCATCGAGCTGAACGCCGGAGAAAAGTCCCGCTCGTCGGACTTTAAAAGGTGAGTCCTCGCCGGGAGGTTAAACCGGTAGTTATCCATATTTGCTCTTTTAATTGCATATTTGCTTTCCACCACATTTTGATTTTTCCCGCCCACTGCATTTCTGCACTTTTGAATTTTTCCAGCCACCTTGGAATTTTTCAAAACTCATTTGCATTTTTGAAAATTTAGAAAATAGGTTTTTGGGCTTTCCATTTTGAAAAGATTTTTTGTCGAGCTTTTTGAGCAAAAAGGCAGCAGGGGACAAATCCCCTAGCCGTTGGGGAACACATAGGAAAAAGGGGGCTGCCAGGAGGCCCACCTGCCAGGTCGGCCGACCTGGTGGGATCGGCCGACCCCCTGGCCCCACCTTTTCCTATGCTCCTTTCTCCCAACGGCTATATGGCCGTTGCGCTGTCCCTTTCTAACGGCCATCTTGCTTCCTTGGCCATAAAAACCGCCCAGGAGGAGGAGCTTCACCATTCCAAGCTCATCTTTCACTCCCCTCCTTTGCTCACTTGTTGCTCTCCCAAAATTTCGTGTTCTTCAACTTTACTACAGCCCCAAAAACCCAAAAAAATATTTCCCCTCTATTTTAGTGCATTTGCAAGTTGTTGTGAGAAGAAAACCAATTTCGGAGAAGCTCGGGTTTGTCGTTTTCACTAACGCTCACCCGAACACTTGTTCGATCTTGTTTTTGTTCTTGTCTTGTGTTTGTTCTTGTGTGCAGCCATGTTCAAACGAATGAAGCAAGTCGCCGGAATCAAGCGGAGAAAAAGCACTCGTGCAAGCACGAGTCAAGCATCCTCCGTCGAGCTCACACCAAGTCCGGGGCATGGTGACCCCGAAGCTGAAATTCCGGAGGAAAGGCCGGCCTTGCTCATCACCGAGGAGCATCTCGACATCAAGGACGACCGCGAGGGCCAAGCCATCGCGCTCATGAGAGAGCGGCCGTTCGCCCACACCCGACGCTTCGATCCGGACTTCCTCGAGAAAATAGGTATGAGAGAAGAATTTGCCTCTATTTTTCGCACTATGGGTTGGCTAAATTTCGTAGAAGTAGATGAGCCGGGTTCTCGTTTGCTTACTATGCAGTTTTTATGCACCCTTAGAAAGTATGATGAAGGCATTTCTTTTCGCTTGTTTGGGCAAGAGCGCTTGGTCACATGGGGTGATCTTCATGCTAGGCTAGGTCTAAATCCTAAATGTAGGCTAGACTTAGATAAAGCGCTAAAGGGGTTCCATAAAGAAAGTTTTTGGAAAAAGATTTCCGGAAACGAGTGGGGTCCCAAGCCTAGAACAAGTGCCATCCATAATCCTACACTTAGATTTATGCATGTGTGGTTGGCTATGACCTTGTTTCCTCGAGGTGATATTAGGGTTGTCCGGCAAGATGAATTGAAAATACTTTATGCCATGGTTAAGAAAATTATGGTGTCACCCGCGGAATGCATGATTGATCAATGGTTAGACAATATAAAGTTGACAGGACCAATTGAGTGCACCTCTTTAGTTACTCGCATTGCGCAGAAGTGTGGTCTGCTTGAGAATGTTCATGTTGAATATTTGACGGTAGATAGAGAATTTCTAGGCGAGGACTATTTTGTGCAAGGACTGTTGACGGCTGTTAAGTACCATTTTTAACCGTCAACTATACTCAAATAAAGGAGAATTTGGCATTTCATACACGCATGCTTTATCACAATAATATAGTTCCACTTGTACTTGGAGAACTTTATGCATGCAGGAGGAAATGTGAAGGAAACACCTCAAAAGGCAAGAAACACACTTTCGACCAATCAGAGAGTGCCACATGGACGTCACACGGATTGAAGGGCCCATTTGCAGCATTTAACCGACGTAACTCCCTGTAATACCGCGGGAACCGACCTCAGGACCCACAGGACAGCCACCTGGAGAAAGCACAGGCCAGGAGGGGCCACCCCCAGGTCGGCCGACCTGGTCAGGTCGGCCGACCCAGCCGGGCGCCCTCTCCGCCTGGGCTTCCACGTGTTGGCTCCTCCGCGACTCCTGATGACGGTTTGAGATGCCTTCCGTGGCGGCTACGCTCCCTTGCCGACCTATTGAGGCTATAAATAGGAGGGTGTGCCTTCACATTCAACACACACCACAAGAAGCATTTCTCTCTTGCTAGTAGTAGTTCTTGGAGTTTTAGTGGAGTTAGGCTGAGTCTAGAGCTCTCTAGTCCCAAGTCTTCACTTGGAATTGGTATGGCTCTTGTATCTTTTCCCTTTTGTAAGACTTTGCTCTTATCAATATATATATATTTTCTATATAGTTGTGCTTGGGTCATGAGTTTCTTGTTTGATTTTGTGATCCATATATGTGATAGTATAGTCTACTTGTGTGATAGTAGTTTATATTTATTATACTACTATTGTCATGCTAGTTATATACCATCACTATAGTCTAGTTTATATGTTATAGTCTCTATGCTTAGTTTTAGCTGATAAAGTATAGCATGGGTTTGGTGATCGTATTCGTACGGTAGCTCTGCCTCGTTAATAGTAATCGCGGAGGGGCAGAGTGCTCTTTGGTCATGCAAGTATGGTACTTGGGTGACTGATTTGCATCAATTATTCGTTAGTCTACTGGTTCGTTGAGGTAGGCGGCAGGTGGTGACAGCCCTGTCCGTCCTTTGAAATCCTCCCCGCTAGGCTAGTGCGTAGGCTCTTGGCGGAAGTCGCCTGTGGATGCAGGGGTAAGTCCGTGCCTGAAGTGCTATACTATTGACTGCTGAACCTGAGTGTGGGTCTGTATGTATTCTACTTAGGCTATGCAACTGTATAGGAATGTATAGTAGGAGTAGCTTAGCTTAGTCTTTCCTCCACTAGACTTTATTTATTTAGTAGGAATCTTCTGTGTGTGTCACACTACCCAGTTATTATCATGTACCCGCCTGTCTTGGTTAGATATCCTTGCTAATTGTTAACATGATCTTATATGTTAGTAACGCTTCTTGATCATAACCTTCCTTTGGGATAAACAAATACGATACCCTGAATACTTCCGGGTGAAATGCTACAGCGGTATTCTCCGTGCGCTTGCGGATTTTACCTACTTGACTCTGGGACATATTAGTGAACCGTTTCTGGCCCTGTGCCGGGAATGATTTATTAATATGGCTTAGCAAAAGTCAACAAGCATTTCTGGCGCCGTTGCCGGGGAAGGCGTATGATTCAAGAAAAATTACTAATGTATATAGTAGTGTTGCAATTATTAAGGCTATCTCCTAGGCAGGCTAACCTTGCTTTGTTTTCTGCATTTTGTATGAAAACAGGGTAGTGTATGACTGGTTTCGACTTGCCGACAAACTTCACTGAAGATCCTGAGTCACTCCTGAGAAGGACGCGAGCTAGGCTCACCCCTCCTCGTAAGGAGACTCGGCTAATCGAACCTGTCATTCCCGCACCATCGAGCTCTGAGCAAATGGCCGACAAGACCCTCCGCGAGTTCTCCGCTCCCTCGGCTGCCAACATCCCAACGGGACCAGCTGGCATTGTGGGAGATGCGAACTTCGAGATCAAGACCGGCCTCATCACCATGGTGCAGGCTAACCCATTCTGTGGGAAAGCCAATGAGGACGCTAGTGCTCATCTCCAGCAATTCCTGGAGATTTGCAACACGTTCAAAATGAAGGACGTCACCCCCGACGCTGTTCGCCTTCGACTGTTCCCGTTCTCTCTCCTTGGGAGAGCGAGACAGTGGTTCTACGCAAACCCTGAAGCTGTGAACACTTGGGAGAAGTGTTCAGCCGCGTTCCTTGCAAAGTTCTTCCCGCTGGGCAAGACCAATGCCCTCCGCGGAAGGATCTCAAGCTTCCAGCAGGAGTCGAAGGAGTCGATTCCTGAGGCATGGGAGAGGCTCCAGGAGTACATCCTGGCATGTCCCCACCACGGGATGGATGATTGGCTGATCATCCAGAACTTCTACAACGGGCTTACTCCGTCGGCCCGCGACCACCTCGACGCTGCTGCTGGTGGAGCCTTCTTCTCGCTCACTGTAAGCAAGGCAAAAGATTTGATCGAGAAGATGGTGTCCAACCAAGGTTGGAATGAAGAGCGCATCCAACCTCGCCAGCGAGGCATGCACTCCGTCAAGGAGGTTGACATGCTCGCCGCCAAGATTGACCTTCTCATGAAGAAGATGGACGACCAAGCCAATGGAGAAGTGAAAGCCCTAGACGCTCGTATGACTTGCGAGGTCTGTGGCAACACGGGACACTCAGGCAATGACTGCCCTGAGGCCCGTGAGGACGCAATGTTCATGGGCAACAACAACAACAACGGCTACCGTCCACAAGGAGGTCAAAGTTGGGGTCCACCACGTCCCAACTACCAAGGAGGTAACTCTGGCAACTTCTCTGGTTTTAATTCCGGTTATAATCAGCCCTCCTTGAAAGATCTTGTGCTTGGTCAAGCTAAGGTTAATGATAACATCAGTAAAAAGCTTGCCACCACTGATAGGACTCTTGAGAGCATCCACACTAAGATAGAGGGTGTTTCCTCTGCTCTCAAGAATCAGCTGAGCTTTAATAAAATGATAGAAACCCAATTAGCTCAGTTAGCTGCTGCTGTTCCTACTGCTGAGTCGGGGAAAATCCCGGGGCAACCCGAGACCCCCTTAGAAAATGTTAATGCGGTTACCACGAGAGGAGGTAAGTCCACTCGGGATCCGCCATATCCTAACCATGCAGGAAAGGACACATCAGCTGAGAAGCCGGCAGAAGAAGAAGAACTGCCGCCCAGGAAAACGGCCCCACATGAGTTCTATGACACGAACCTCATGCCGTTTCCTGAAAAAAGAAGGAAGCCCACCGTGGACGAGCAGTTCACACGCTTCATTGAGGTGATCCAGAAGCTGCACATCAACGTGCCCTTGCTGGATGCGATACAAGTACCCACGTACGCTCGCTACCTCAAGGATCTTATCAGCAACAAGCGCCCACTACCGACCACGGAAATTGTCAAGCTGACGGAGGAGTGTAGCGCTGCTATACTCAACCGGCTTCCTGAGAAGAAGAAAGATCCGGGGTGTCCCACGATCACCTGCTCGATCGGGACACAGAACTTCGACCATGCCTTATGTGATCTTGGGGCAAGTGTGAGCGTCATGCCGAAGGATGTCTTCGACAAGCTCAACTACACCACACTATCCCCCACGCCGATGCAGCTGCAGCTGGCCGATTCGACGGTCCGCTATCCGGCGGGAATCGCCGAAGATATTCCGGTGAAAATCCGGGATTGCTTCATCCCCGTCGACTTCGTAGTGCTTGACATGGACGTCGGGAAGAGCACACCACTCATCCTGGGACGCCCATTTCTCAGCACTGCGGATGCTCGCATCGATGTAGGAGCCGGAGAAATCCGCTTCCACATCAATGGCAAGGAGGAGAAGTTTGACTTTCGGCCACGGAAAGAACAGTGCAACATGATCCGTATCAAGTACGGGCCGAACCCAAGCAACATCAAGGAAGTGGAGGTCACTCCGCCAAAGAAGGACAGCCTCATCATGAAGAACTTCCTTGAGAAGGAAAAGGTTGCACAGCAACAACTGATGAAGGCAAGGAGGCAAAAGTCACACATTAAGCAACAGCCTCCGAAGTCCACAAGGCAGCAACCTCCGAGGTCTGCAAAGAAACAGGCTGTGAAGCCTGCAAAACCGCAGCCTCCGAAGCCTGAGAAGCCACCGACCGCAACAAAGACCAAGAAGGTGTGGCGAGTGAAACAAGAAGCATCATCCGTGTCTTCATCTCCGGGACCGGACAACGCTTCATCGAGCTGAACGCCGGAGAAAAGTCCCGCTCGTCGGACTTTAAAAGGTGAGTCCTCGCCGGGAGGTTAAACCGGTAGTTATCCATATTTGTTCTTTTAATTGCATATTTGCTTTCCACCACATTTTGATTTTTCCCGACCACTGCATTTCTGCATTTTTGAATTTTTCCAGCCACCTTGGAATTTTTCAAAACTCATTTGCATTTTTGAAAATTTAGAAAATAGGTTTTTGGGCTTTCTATTTTGAAAAGATATTTTGTCGAGCTTTTTGAGCAAAAAGGCAGCAGGGGACAAATCCCCTAGCCGTTGGGAAACACATAGGAAAAAGGGGGCTGCCAGGAGGCCCACCTGCCAGGTCGGCCGACCTGGTGGGGTCGGCCGACCCCCTGGCCCCACCTTTTCCTGTGCTCCTTTCTCCCAACGGCTATATGGCCGTTGCTCTGTCCCTTTCTAACGGCCATCTTGCTTCCTTGGCTATAAACCGCCCAGGAGGAGGAGCTTCACCACTCCAAGCTCATCCTTCACTCCCCTCCTTTGCTCACTTGTTGCTCTCCCAAAATCTCGTGTTCTTCAACGTTACTACAGCCCCAAAAACCCAAGAAAAAAATATTTCCCCTCTGTTTTAGTGCATTTGCAAGTTGTTGTGAGAAGAAAACCAATTTCGGAGAAGCTCGGGTTTGTCATTTTCACTAACGCTCACCCGAACACTTGTTCGATCTTGTTTTTGTTCTTGTCTTGTGTTTGTTCTTGTGTGCAGCCATGTTCAACCGAATGAAGCAAGTCGCCGGAATCAAGCGGAGAAAAAGCACTCGTGCAAGCACGAGTCAAGCATCCTCCGTCGAGCTCACACCAAGTCCGGGGCATGGTGACCCCGAAGCTGAAATTCCGGAGGAAAGGCCGGCCTTGCTCATCACCGAGGAGCATCTCAACATCAAGGACGACCGCGAGGGCCAAGCCATCGCGCTCATGAGAGAACGGCCATTCGCCCACACCCGACGCTTCGATCCGGACTTCCTCGAGAAAATAGGTATGAGAGAAGAATTTGCCTCTATTTTTCGCACTATGGGTTGGCTAAATTTCGTAGAAGTAGATGAGCCGGGTTCTCGTTTGCTTACTATGCAGTTTTTATGCACCCTTAGAAAGTATGATGAAGGCATTTCTTTTCGCTTGTTTGGGCAAGAGCGCTTGGTCACATGGGGTGATCTTCATGCTATGCTAGGTCTAAATCCTAAATGTAGGCTAGACTTAGATAAAGCGCTAAAGGGGTTCCATAAAGAAAGTTTTTGGAAAAAGATTTCCGGAAACGAGTGGGGTCCCAAGCCTAGAACAAGTGCCATCCATAATCCTACACTTAGATTTATGCATGTGTGGTTGGCTATGACCTTGTTTCCTCGAGGTGACATTAGGGTTGTCCGGCAAGATGAATTGAAAATACTTTATGCCATGGTTAAGAAAATTAGGGTGTCACCCGCGGAATGCATGATTGATCAATGGTTAGACAATATAAAGTTGACAGGACCAATTGAGTGCACCTCTTTAGTTTCTCGCATTGTGCAGAAGTGTGGTCTGCTTGAGAATGTTCATGTTGAATATTTGACGGTAGATAGAGAATTTTAGGCGAGGACTATTTTGTGCAAGGACATACTTTGAAACATGGTCCAAATAATGCCTTGATCTATCACTTTCCCGGGTATACAAATGAATTCCCGTTACCTAACCCGGGTCTTCGTTTGTATCACTGTCGGGCACTAACCCTCCCACTTGAGCCAGTGGGAGAAGTTCGCAGGCATAGTGTTTCAGGGCGACCGACACGTTCCCGTAGGCATATGGAGCCTACGCCGGAGTTTCGCACTCCGACCGGAGATCCGGTATGGGAGCAGCCCCCGCCACAGGACGAGGCGGGTGCATCAACATGGCAGGCCGGAGCATGGGAATCTCAGTACGATTACCCCATGCAGACGTCATCAAGTTCAAGCGGACCGCCATCCTTTGCCACTCGGTCATTCTCATCCCGTGGGTTCCGTGAACTCAACTATGGGATGTCCGAGTTGACAAGGAGGGTGGACGACATTGATTTGCGCACCGAGAGCATGCAACAAACTCTCACGCAACATGTCACCGACACCCAGCAATGGCAGAATTTCAGCGACAACCAATTCCGCCAGCTGAACGCGATGATGGCTGAGAATCAGAGCAATTGGGATGCCTTCTTCCGCTCCCAAGGCTACGACCCGAACCAGCAGATGAGCAAGAACAAGCTTGGGGGAGGACCCCCCTTCTCACGGTAACTTGTATCTTTCCCCTTCCCTTTATTTCTTGCATTTGCTAAATCTGAAATTCCATAAAAATTTGCAAAACATAAAAAGAACAAAAATATTTCCCTTTTTCATGCGCGGTATGAATGTGTATAATTTTCCTATGTTGAGATGATGAATAGTTGCTCTGTCCTTTATTCCTCTCTAAAGCTAGTTTACAACTTAGTACTCTCTCAAGAGTTAGGTTTGTTGGTAAATCTTGCCTTGAACTTGAATCTTGTGGGTAGCATATGCATTCTCTAGTTCTAAGTTGTTGAGAGGTATGATATGATAGATAGGGCTGCTATGATCTTGCTCAACGTAAAGCTTGAATTCCGGAGTTTTATTTTTCAAAATGACAAATTGATAAGTTCCTCAATGATGAAATTCCCACCACAGCCATATGTAGTGTTTACATTTGAAAACCTTTACACATATGCTGCTTGTTTCACATTGAGCTTAGTCAAAATTGTTGTGACCCTAGTAGAACTCTTTTCATGCTTTCTTGATCAAGATCATGTACACACATCCACCGCCATGAGCTATCCTTCTAAATCAAGAAGATAGCATCCACCATATCCACCATATCCACCGTGAGCTATTCTTCTACACCGGAAGAAAGCCACTATCCATCCATCCAAAGAAACACTCCATATATCCATTGCAAAAATTCCTCTCTCAAAGTATTCATTGCAAACTAGGACTATGGCTATGCAAAAAGAAAAGAAAAAAAAAATGCTCAAAAAAAGAGAGCAAGCAAAAGGTAGCCATAGCCTAGAAACTCCAAAAGAGAGAAGGAAAATTCAAAAAGGAGTTATTTCTTCCCATCCACCATTCCTCCGTTCTCCCACACACTTGCACATCTTGATCAAGATTGTTTGAATTGATGTTTTTTCTTGGATCCGGTCTTTTGACATAGCAATATTATGTGAACATGAGTGCTTCATATATCCCTACCTTGAGCTCCACATAAAGCCTTATTTAGAAGTAGGTGATTATAGGCAACACTTTGCCTTGGTGAGGAATCATACACATATTGAGTGATCCGAGAGAATCATTTGAGGAACTTGGTTTTTATTTTCAAAATCTTTTGAAAACCTCCGGAACAACATAGCGGAATCTAGAGCAAGTGATTAGTGCCCTGCAATTGTTCTATCTCTCAACCGCCCAAGACAATGAGGTGTAAAAGCCCCATGGATCGAGGTAAATGGGTAAGTTATGCGCCAATATATTTAATTCTAGGAAGAGTACTTTGTTGTGCGCATAGTATTATTGAGGAGTAGGACATTGTAGCAACTCCTGATCAACAACTTAAGTTTATCTTTGCTTCGGGACGAGCAAAGGGTAAGCTTGGGGGAGTTTGTTGACGGCTGTTAAGTACCATTTTTAACCGTCAACTATACTCAAATAAAGGAGAATTTGGCATTTCATACACGCATGCTTTATCACAATAATATAGTTCCACTTGTACTTGGAGAACTTTATGCATGCAGGAGGAAATGTGAAGGAAACACCTCAAAAGGCAAGAAACACACTTTCGACCAATCAGAGAGTGCCACATGGACGTCACACGGATTGAAGGGCCCATTTGCAGCATTTAACCGACGTAACTCCCTGTAATACCGCGGGAACCGACCTCAGGACCCACAGGACAGCCACCTGGAGAAAGCACAGGCCAGGAGGGGCCACCCCCAGGTCGGCCGACCTGGTCAGGTCGGCCGACCCAGCCGGGCGCCCTCTCCGCCTGGGCTTCCACGTGTTGGCTCCTCCGCGACTCCTGATGACGGTTTGAGATGCCTTCCGTGGCGGCTACGCTCCCTTGCCGACCTATTGAGGCTATAAATAGGAGGGTGTGCCTTCACATTCAACACACACCACAAGAAGCATTTCTCTCTTGCTAGTAGTAGTTCTTGGAGTTTTAGTGGAGTTAGGCTGAGTCTAGAGCTCTCTAGTCCCAAGTCTTCACTTGGAATTGGTATGGCTCTTGTATCTTTTCCCTTTTGTAAGACTTTGCTCTTATCAATATATATATATTTTCTATATAGTTGTGCTTGGGTCATGAGTTTCTTGTTTGATTTTGTGATCCATATATGTGATAGTATAGTCTACTTGTGTGATAGTAGTTTATATTTATTATACTACTATTGTCATGCTAGTTATATACCATCACTATAGTCTAGTTTATATGTTATAGTCTCTATGCTTAGTTTTAGCTGATAAAGTATAGCATGGGTTTGGTGATCGTATTCGTACGGTAGCTCTGCCTCGTTAATAGTAATCGCGGAGGGGCAGAGTGCTCTTTGGTCATGCAAGTATGGTACTTGGGTGACTGATTTGCATCAATTATTCGTTAGTCTACTGGTTCGTTGAGGTAGGCGGCAGGTGGTGACAGCCCTGTCCGTCCTTTGAAATCCTCCCCGCTAGGCTAGTGCGTAGGCTCTTGGCGGAAGTCGCCTGTGGATGCAGGGGTAAGTCCGTGCCTGAAGTGCTATACTATTGACTGCTGAACCTGAGTGTGGGTCTGTATGTATTCTACTTAGGCTATGCAACTGTATAGGAATGTATAGTAGGAGTAGCTTAGCTTAGTCTTTCCTCCACTAGACTTTATTTATTTAGTAGGAATCTTCTGTGTGTGTCACACTACCCAGTTATTATCATGTACCCGCCTGTCTTGGTTAGATATCCTTGCTAATTGTTAACATGATCTTATATGTTAGTAACGCTTCTTGATCATAACCTTCCTTTGGGATAAACAAATACGATACCCTGAATACTTCCGGGTGAAATGCTACAGCGGTATTCTCCGTGCGCTTGCGGATTTTACCTACTTGACTCTGGGACATATTAGTGAACCGTTTCTGGCCCTGTGCCGGGAATGATTTATTAATATGGCTTAGCAAAAGTCAACAAGGACATACTTTGAAACATGGTCCAAATAATACCTTGATCTATCACTTTCCCGGGTATACAAATGAATTCCCGTTACCTAACCCGGGTCTTCGTTTGTATCACTGTCGGGCACTAACCCTCCCACTTGAGCCAGTGGGAGAAGTTCGCAGGCATAGTGTTTCAGGGCGACCGACACGTTCCCGTAGGCATATGGAGCCTACACCGGAGTTTCACACTCCGACCGGAGATCCGGTATGGGAGCAGCCCCCGCCACAGGACGAGGCGGGTGCATCAACATGGCAGGCCGGAGCATGGGAATCTCAGTACAATTACCCCATGCAGACGTCATCAAGTTCAAGCGGACCGCCATCCTTTGCCACTCGGTCATTCTCATCACGTGGGTTCCGTGAACTCAACTATGGGATGGCCGAGTTGACAAGGAGGGTGAACGACATTGATTTGCGCACCGAGAGCATGCAACAAACTCTCACGCAACATGTCGCCGACACCCAGCAATGGCAGAATTTCAGCGACAACCAATTCCGCCAGCTGAACGCGATGATGGCTCAGAATCAGAACAATTGGGATGCCTTCTTCCGCTCCCAAGGCTACGACCCGAACCAGCAGATATGAGCAAGAACAAGCTTGGGGGAGGACCCCCCTTCTCACGGTAACTTGTATCTTTCCCCTTCCCTTTATTTCTTGCATTTGCTAAATCTGAAAATCCATAAAAAATTTGCAAAACATAAAAAGAACAAAAATATTTCCCTTTTTCATGCGCGGTATGAATGTGTATAATTTTCCTATGTTGAGATGATGAATAGTTGCTCTGTCCTTTATTCCTCTCTAATGCTAGTTTACAACTTAGTACTCCCTCAAGAGTTAGGTTTGTTGGTAAATCTTGCCTTGAACTTGAATCTTGTGGGTAGCATATGCATTCTCTAGTTCTAAGTTGTTGAGAGGTATGGTATGATAGATAGGGCTGCTATGATCTTGCTCAACGTAAAGCTTGAATTCCGGAGTTTTATTTTTCAAAATGACAAATTGATAAGTTCCTCAATGATGAAATTCCCACCACAGCCATATGTAGTGTTTACATTTGAAAACCTTTACACATATGCTGCTTGTTTCACATTGAGCTTAGTCAAAATTGTTGTGACCCTAGTAGAACTCTTTTCATGCTTTCTTGATCAAGATCATATACACACATCCACCGCCATGAGCTATCCTTCTAAATCAAGAAGATAGCATCCACCATATCCACCATATCCACCGTGAGCTATTCTTCTACACCGGAAGAAAGCCACTATCCATCCATCTATCCAAAGAAACACTCCATATATCCATTGCAAAATTCCTCTCTCAAAGTATTCATTGCAAACTAGGACTATGGCTATGCAAAAAAAAAAAAAGAAAAAAAAATGCTCAAAAAAGAGAGCAAGCAAAAGGTAGCCATAGCCTAGAAACTCCAAAAGAGAGAAGGAAAATTCAAAAAGGAGTTATTTCTTCCCATCCACCATTCCTCCGTTCTCCCACACACTTACACATCTTGATCAAGATTGTTTGAATTGATGTTTTTCTTGGATCCGGTCTTTTGACATAGCAATATTATGTGAACATGAGTGCCTCATATATCCCTACCTTGAGCTCCACATAAAGCCTTATTTAGAAGTAGGAGATTATAGGCAACACTTTGCCTTGGTGAGGAATCATACACATATTGAGTGATCCGAGAGAATCATTTGAGGAACTTGGTTTTTATTTTCAAAAATCTTTTGAAAACCTCCGGAACAACATAGCGGAATCTAGAGCAAGTGATTGGTGCCCTGCAATTGTTCTAACTCTCAACCGCCCAAGACAATGATGTGTAAAAGCCCCATGGATCGAGGTAAATGGGTAAGTTATGCGCCAATATATTTAATTCTAGGAAGAGTACTTTGTTGTGCGCATAGTATCATTGAGGAGTAGGACATTGTAGCAACTCCTGATCAACAACTTAAGTTTATCTTTGCTTCGGGACGAGCAAAGGGTAAGCTTGGGGGAGTTTGTTGACGGCTGTTAAGTACCATTTTCAACCGTCAACTATACTCAAATAAAGGAGAATTTGGCATTTCATACACGCATGCTTTATCACAATAATATAGTTCCACTTGTACTTGGAGAACTTTGTGCATGCAGGAGGAAATGTGAAGGAAACACCTCAAAAGGCAAGAAAACACACTTTCGACCAATCAGAGAGTGCCACATGGACGTCACACGGATTGAAGGGCCCATTTTCAGCTCTTAACCGACGTAACTCCCTGTAATACCGCGGGAACCGACCTCAGGACCCACCTGCCAGCCTCCCCAAGAAAGCACAGGCCAGGAGGGGCCACCCCCAGGTCGGCCGACCTGGTCAGGTCGGCCGACCCAGCCGGGCGCCCTCTCCGCCTGGGCTTCCACGTGTTGGCTCCTCCGCGACTCCTGATGACGGTTTGAGATGCCTTCCGTGGCGGTTACTCTCCCTTGCCGACCTATTGAGGCTATAAATAGGAGGGTGTGCCTTCACACTCAACACACACCACAAGAAGCATTTCTCTCTTGCTAGTAGTAGTTCTTGGAGTTTTAGTGGAGTTAGGCTGAGTCTAGAGCTCTCTAGTCCCAAGTCTTCACTTGGAATTGGTATGGCTCTTGTATCTTTTCCCTTTTGTAAGACTTTGCTCTTATTAATATATATCTATTTTCTATGTAGTTGTGCTTGGGTCATGAGTTTCTTGTTTGATATTGTGATCGATATATGTGATAGTATAGTCTACTTGTGTGATAGTAGTTTATATTTATTATACTACTATTGTCATGCTAGTTATATACCGTCACTATAGTCTAGTTTATATGTTATAGTCTCTATGCTTAGTTTTAGCTGATAAAGTATAGCATGGGTTTGGTGATCGTATTCGTACGGTAACTCTGCCTCGTTAATAGTAATCGCGGAGGGGCAGAGTGCTCTTTGGTCATGCAAGTATGGTACTTGGGTGACTGATTTGCATCAATTATTCGTTAGTCTACTGGTTCGTTGAGGTAGGCGGCAGGTGGTGACAGCCCTGTCCGTCCTTTGAAATCCTCCCCGCTAGGCTAGTGCGTAGGCTCTTGGCGGAAGTCGCCTGTGGATGCAGGGGTAAGTCCGTGCCTGAAGTGCTATACTATTGACTGCTAAACCTGAGTGTGGGTCTGTATGTATTCTACTTAGGCTATGCAACTGTATAGGAATGTATAGTAGGAGTAGCTTAGCTTAGTCTTTCCTCCACTAGACTTTATTTATTTAGTAGGAATCTTCTGTGTGTGTCACACTACCCAGTTATTATCATGTACCCGCCTGTCTTGGTTAGATATCCTTGCTAATTGTTAACATGATCTTATATGTTAGTAACGCTTCTTGATCATAACCTTCCTTTGGGATAAACAAATACGATACCCTGAATACTTCCGGGTGAAATGCTACAGCGGTATTCTCCGTGCGCTTGCGGATTTTACCTACTTGACTCTAGGACATATTAGTGAACCATTTCTGGCCCCGTGCCGGGAATGATTTATTAATATGGCTTAGCAAAAGTCAACAGGTGCCATGAAGATCGATGGACATTCATTCCCTGCAGATATTAACATGGTTGGTATCGACAATGTTGAAGCTTTTATTAGCCGATATCAAAAGAAAAGGGAAAGGGAGTTCAAGGAATCATAGTTTGATCCACACTGGGAGTGTCCATTTTTCCAATATCGCTCGAAACATAACATGAAGCTGCCTTCAATCGATAACTGTCCTGGTTGCAGTCAGCGTGTGAATCAGATGACAGGGAGGCTCTGAAGCATTATCGATACCAGGATCAACAAAGCAACATAGTCGATGACATGTACCCGGGGTACATCATACAGAAGCAAAGTAGAGATAGACTAGACTCCGCAATGTAACCCTGTCCCCCGGATATATAAGGAGGGGTAGGGACGCCCCTCAAGAGACCAGCAATATCACAGCCCAATACCGAAATATAGAGTGTGTCGTATAGGATTACCTCAGGAGATGATTACCGAAGTAACCATACATAGCATACACACATGAACATCCATCATTTACAACGATACATCATTAAGTGTATAATATTACATATTACAAGTTCAAGAGTCACAATGGAAGCAAATTAAGTTACATTATAGTACATATGTTCTTGGTTCGGAGTACATAAATAAGAGGAAGTGAAAACACGGTACACTCGACGATATATAGCCTAAGTAAAACCATGCCGGCCCTATGGCCATGGCTCACTCATCTTGGGTAGGCGAACTAGGAACCCACTCAATGGTCCACTCATGTGGTTCCTCACCTTCCCACACAATCTTGTTACAACAATCACAATAGGTAGCCTGAGGGATACCAGAAAGTAACATAAATCGCAAAGCCTGAGTATCTAATATACTCCGTAAGACTTACTCGACAAATGGTTATCTAAAACCGACTCCTAGCATGCAGGGAGCTGACCGGGCTTACTTGGCATTTTGCATAAACATCACCTATTAGCTCTATGCTTACTAGTTGGTCACTTAGCCAAATTTTAAATCATGGCTACACAAAAATAATTTTAGTTGAACCTGGCTATCCACTAAGGTTGTACAAATATAAAGAACAATACATCATAGCAATATGTAGCCATAGAGTAAATAAAATTCAGAATCATAATCAATCCTCTCTACTTAATTATCATTGCCAACTGCTCGAAACAAGAGGTACTCATAACTGCGAGGGATGGCAATTCGAATTAATTTACATCATGCAGGAGAAAACCCAAGTACACGACATATGCATCAATCATGAACACGTATGACCACCGTTCACGAGGTTGCTATAAAGTCGGTCCGGGGCCATCAATCCCGAGTACACGTCCCTCCCCGCGATACAGTACTTCATATCTGAGGCTTAACCCGTGCACTCTCCAGCGGTCCTCCAACCCGTGCAACCACCGTGCCATTCACATGACCTCTGGATCGATGAGTGTATCTGTCCAACAATACGATGTCCAAGTTACTAGGTTTAGCAATTCCCATATAAAGGTATGCACTTGGTATTGTTCGATACTTGTTCGCGGAGTTGCAACGATAGGTTCTCAAGTTTTAACCAAATTCATCTTTTCATGTGAACCATAAGTGTATCAAGTGACTCCATAAACTATCGTTGACTCCACTAGAGTAAGCGCAACATTTTCTAACAAAAGGCTTACTAACATAGACTAACATAGATCGTTGTTGGTTTATGCAAGTGGATTTTCATTCAAGCCCTATACCTAATGCACAATACAATATCCTTATATTGTGATTAAACAAAAAGGACTCTCAAATAAATAGGTGTGCACCGGGGCTTGCGTTGAGAGTGATCATAGTTAGTGTCTTCGGTGAAATTCACGTCAGCACCGGCCTTTTCCGGTGTGGTCTCCTCGGGTTCGTGTCCTATATGAAAATGGAAATGCATAATTAAGAGATGAATGCTCAAGGATTTATGGAATTTCTCAAATAAGACATGCATGGAAATGAGCATATGATGATGAACACATAAACCTATTGTTATTCATGACCTAAATATACTGAAATGAACAGTATCAGGGAGCCAATACTAGTAAATAATCTAATTATGCATGTAAGTCAATGTTTATCTAAATGATTGCTAAGCTAATTATTAAATAAACTAATCAGGTCGTTGTTGGTTTAACATGGAATTTTATATGAAGGTGTCAAACCATAAGTAACAATCAGGCAAAGTTTCATAATTAAATCCCTAACAGAGAATTTATAAAAATTTATTTACTAGAAATTATGATTATGCAATAACTCTAACAATATGCATACAATGGAGATGTGCTTTTGCAGAGAGTTTAGAAACGCCATGAGATGCTTACTGACCAAATTTCATGATTTTACAATTTGTATATTTTTACTTATGAATTTATTAATCTTAGAAGGATTCCAACTTTGGTGAATTATTTTAATTAATAAACTTCAGAACCTTGATGCTCATCTTACATTTTTGATAGAGGGGAATTTTCTGAGTCTAACAATATTGGTTTTGCATTTTTCCCATTTTCCAATTGCGAGATATTGATTTTTGAATATTTAGCAAAGTTCAATCTATATTACAAAAATGCCACTCGGCATTTTGAACAGCAGAGCGCGCGCGCGGCCAGGATCACCTGAGCGTGGCCGGGGCTCATCGGAGCGCTCGTCGCCAGTCACTATGGTGGGAGGCGGGGCCCGGGACCAGCACCATACGGCCGCGCACACGACGGGGAGCAACCCCAGGGGGTCGCTGGATGGGGTTTGGTCGAGGAGCTTCACCATGGTGCGGGGATCATCTGCGTGGAAGAAGATGTCGACGGTGATGGCCGGAAGGTGGGTCTCGTCATGGGGGTGGCGGATTCCGGCGCGGCGGCGCCCTTCTCTTCCCGAAATCCGGCGAACCTGGAGGACGGCAGGGCAGGGCAGTTAGGGAGGAGCTAGAGGAGGTTGTTGAGCATCGATTTGACAAAGAAGAGGCAGAGGAGAGGGGGCTGCCTAGGCGGAGATCGATGTGGCGGCGTCCATGGCAGCCGAAACGGGGGAGGAGCCGGATTTTTCTTCGCCTGGGCTCGCTGGCAGAGGAAAAGAGTGGGGCTGGGGCTTGGCACTTCGAGAGAGATCAAAGGGAGAGTCAGGGTGTGCTAGAGGGTGGGAGCTCGGCCTGCTGCAGCTTTTCTCCAGGGATGAGGTGAGCACAGCGGTTAAAAGTAGGGAGAGCAGAAGGAGGGCCGCTCGGTGGATGAGGGTGTCTTCAATGTGTTGGCGGCTACTCCGGGGAGGTAGGCAGAATAGTGAATGGCATGGGAGGACGTCAAGGCGGCGGTTTGGCCAGCGGTCCGAAGAAGGTGGCGGCGGGTGCGACCGGTTGTCCGACAGTCCATAGGGTGAGCTCGACTCTTCCATTGACTTTTGCCATTGCCCTCCGTAATTGGGTAAAATCTGAAGTTACCTTGCTCCACTAATTATGCAAATTTTTGTGCATGTCCAGAAAAATACCTTCTCCAGCTTTGCTTTTGGGGTTAGGTTATGATTCAGCTTAGAGAAATTACGAAAATTCTAAGAATAGAGAAACTTTTTTCCTGCATTTAGGGAATTTTTATGGGTATTTAGCCTTTACCAAAAATTCTAATAAATTCCCTAAACATCATTCTTGATATGACCCACTAGAATATGCAAAAACATTGGCACAATTTCATAGAGTTTTGTGATGTTTGTGGGATGCTAGTATTTTGGCTAATTTGGATTTAATTAACTAAATTCCCCTTATCTTTGGCAATTTAATTTCTCTCATTTTTAATTAGCTAGCTATTAGCATTAGGATTAGGTTAATGGCCTTTTTGTGACACAGGATGTCACAGCACTCTCCCCTTAAGAGGAATCTCGCCTCGAGATTCGCAACAAAAATGAACGAGGAAGAGGGGGTGTGGGCAGTTACCGAATTTGCGAGGTCAAGAACTCGGGGAAGTTGGTTTTTAGAAACTCTTCTTTCTTCCAAGTTGCTTTGTCTTCGGTATGGTTACTCCGTTGCACTTTGTAGAAGGTGATGGTGCGATTGCGAGTTACCCGAACCTTTCGTTCAAGAATCCGGACAGGGTATTCGGGGTAGGAGAGGTCTTCTTCTAATTGCTCGGTGTGAAAAATGACCACGTCAACCGGAGGCTTTAAACACTTCTTGAGTTGGGAGACATGGAAAATGTTGTGCACCCGAGCAAGATTCTCCGATAATTGCAATCGATAAGTGACCGCGCTACATTTCTCTGTGATCGGAAAAAGTCCGATGTAGCGGGGTGCTAATTTACCATTGATTCCAAAGTGAGATATGCCTTTGTTGGGGGAAACCCGAAGATAGACATGATCTCCCTTTTCGAACTCCAATGGGCGTCTTCTTTTGTTGGAATAGCTTATTTGACGGGATTGTGCGGCTTTCATGTTAGCTTGAATTTGTCGCACTTTCTCCTCGGCTTGAGTAACAAGATCCGGACCAAAATTAATCCTTTCTCCTAATTCCGACCAATTCAACGATGTTCGGCATGAGTGGCCATACAATGCCTCGAACGGTGACATTCCCGAACTCTCTTGGTAGCTTTTGTTGTACGAGAATTCGGCGAACGGAAGACACTCATCCTAATTCCCATGATTGTCTAGAACACATGCTCTCAATATGTCCTCCAAATATTGATTTATCCTTTCGGTTTGACCATCTGTTTGCGGATGATAAGCGGAGCTTCGAATAAGAGTCGTACCAAAACAAGAATGCAGTTGCTCCCAAAAATGAGCGATAAATTGAGGGCCTCGATCAGAGATTATAGTCTTGGGTACACCATGCAGACATAGAACTCTTGAGATATAGAGCTCGGCATACCTTTTGGTAGAGTAGGTTGTACGGACGGGAATGAAATGAGCAGATTTTGTCAACCTATCCACAATGACCCATATAGAATCATGCTTCTTGGGTGTGAGGGGTAACCCAACAATGAAATCCATAGCAACATCCTCCCATTTCCAAGCGGAGACTTTCAAGGGATTTAAAGAATGGATTTCTTCAAATGATCGGCCTTCACACGTTGGCAAGTATCACACTCAGCAACATAACAAGCAACTTCTCGTTTCATGCGCGTCCACCAAAACTTTTCCCTTAACCCACGATACATTTTGTTGCTACCGGGGTGTATGGAATATTTGGACAGGAGAGCCTCATCCAATATTTTCTTTCTTAATTCCACATTCTTTGGAACAACATGATGATTGTTGAACCATATCACTCCATCTTCGTCTTGGTGAAAACACGTAGCTTCATCTTTGCCTATCTTTTGTCGAATATGTTCCATTCCCTTGTCCTTCTTTTGTGCTTCAACAATTTCTTCATGTAGGGTAGAAACAAGAGCCAGATTATACAAGGATCCATATGGTATAATACGGACACTCGGTTCACTTGAATCTGAAACTTGAGAAGCTTCTGTAGAGCAAACAGTTGCGTGATTGCATTGGTCCCTCCGACTTAGGGCGTCGGCAACCATGTTGGCCTTTTCGGGATGATAATGAATTTCCAACTCATAATCCTTGATCAATTCTAACCATCTATGCTGCCTCAACTTCAGTTCTTGCTGCGTAAATATGTACTTGAGACTTTTGTGATCGGTGTAGAGATTGACAAGGTTACCAAGGAGATAATGGTGCCAGGTTTTTAAAGCTAGGACAACGGATGCCAATTCCAAGTCATGAGTGGGATAATTTTGCTCGTGTTTCAGAGCTGTCGAGAGGCATAGGCAATGACGCGGCCTTCTTGCATGAGTACACAGCCCAATCCAGTGCCGGACGCATCACAGTAAACATCGAACGGTTTTGTAATATCGGGCTGAACCAAAACCGGGGCAGTTGTCAAATGCTTTCTGAGCGACTGGAAAGCTTCCTCACATTCACTACTCTATTTAAATTTGGCATCTTTCTCCAATAACTTTGTCATAGGCTTGGCAATTCAAGAGAAGTTGGGAATATATTTCCGATAGTAGCCGGCAAGACCAAGGAAACTACGAATTTGCTTGACCGATTTCAGAGCTTTCCATTTCAGCATGTCTTTGACCTTACTAGGGTCAACGGCTACTCCTTCCGCTGAAATGATAGGACCCAAAAATGGAACTTGCTTTAGCCAAAATTTACACTTGCTAAATTTGGCATAAAGTTGATGATCTTGGAGCCGTTGTAGAACAATGCGAAGGTGTTTGGCATGCTCTTCCTCGGATTTGGAATAGACAAGGATATCATCGATGAACACAACCACAAATTTGTCCCATTCTGGCATGAATACGGAATTCATCAAATACATGAAGTGAGCTGGAGCATTGGTGAGACCAAAGGACATGACAAGATATTCAAAAAGACCATATCGTGTAGAGAAAGCGGTTTTCGAAATGTCTTCGGCTCGGATTTTTATTTGGTGGTAACCGGATCGAAGATCAATCTTTGAGAAAACTTTGGCACTAACGAGTTGATCAAAGAGAATATCAATTCGAGGTAGAGGATACTTGTTCTTGATGGTTATGACATTTAGAGGCCTATAATCAACACATAGGCGTAGGGTCTTGTCTTTCTTCTTCACAAAGAGGGCGAGGCATCCCCACGGAGATGAACTAGGCCGAATGTAACCTTTGTCTATAAGCTCTTGTAATTGCTCTTTTAACTCTGCTAATTGATTGGGAGCCATTTTGTATGGCCTACGAAAGATAGGTGCCATAACGGGTAGGAGTTCAATCTTAAACTCGACATCCCTATCTGAAGGCATTCTCGACAGATCATCCGAAAACACGTCGGGAAAATCACATACCACTGGAATTTCCTCTATCTTTTTCCCTTGAACATGACAGATTTGAGACGTCGGCATTTTGGGACATGGCAATCAGAGAAAAGATGGGCCATGTAGGGGCGAGCTTAAGTGGACTTCTCAGGATTCGATGTGCAAGACGTCTTTATGCTTAGGCATCCACCTCATACCAAGGATTACAACAATGCCTTGCCCTTCTAGTATGATTAGCGAAGAGTAGTATATGTTGCCTGCTAGCTTAAGTGGCAGTCCTCTCAACTCAAGATTGGTCCTTATTTTTCCACCGGGTGACGTGATGATGTAAGGTGTTCCTGTAGTGGTAGGGGTGATTTTTAAATGATTCACACATGCTTGACTAATAAAATCATGGCTGCGGTGAACCGGACCTCACAACTTGATTAGCTTGCTGGGGAGGGTGGGAACCAGAGGACGGCTGCTGGTTGTTGCCATGAGAAGGAGAGGGCTGCTGCAAATAGGATGGACGAAATCCTCCTCCCGGTGGTATTGCAGCTCGAAACTTCTGTCCGGACGGGGAGGTGATAGTCAACTTGTACTTGAGTGGTGCGGCACCAGATGAAATTCCCATAGCACGCTTCCTTTTCTTGTCATCTTGATTAGCACGGATAGCATCTTACCGCACGATGGCGGCACTCATCAAATCATTGAACGTGCCGGTTGTAACTTGTGCCAAGTGATCCTGCAGCTTCGGGGTAAGGCTCGAAAGGAAACAATCCTTCTTCTTCTCATCCGTGTCACCATGATATGAAGCATATTGAGCCAAGTAATTGAACTTCCGTGCATACTCTTGCACGGTTCCAGAGCCTTGCTTCAAGTTGAGAAATTCCTGTAGCTTATGCTTCATGAGACCGGCTAGAATCTGGTGTGCACAGAAGGCGGTGCAAAATTCCGTCCAAGTAACTTGGTGGTCAGCGGGAAAAGCAGCGGTGACACTTGCCCACCAAGCACTCGCGGAACCACGGAGGTGCTGCGCTGCGAAGAGAGGCTTCTGATGGACGGTGGAGTTAAGAAGTGCAAACTTCGACTCTAGAGTGCGAATGAAATTATCCGCTTCCAACGGATCACCAGCTTCTCCGAAAGTGGGCGGGTGAGTTGCCCAGAAGTCGCTGTAGGAGGACTCACGGGGATCTTGGGGCTGCTGCGGTGGTGGTCCTTCAGCTCCTTGGTGCTTCATGTTTTCTATGAACATACGGAACATCTCATTTTGGTTGTGGATGAGCTGCTCCGTAGGAGTCATCGGCGGAGCATGGGGTGGCTGCTGGGATCCACCAGTGTTTGAGCCACCGGGAACATCACCGGGATTCTCACCACCACGGCGAGTTTGCACCATCTGCCATAGGAACAATTTGCACATTAGCCCGATCATTACATGAGCCAATATGACAGGATAATAAGGCCAGGACATAGAGACGAAATAAAATTTCAAATTGCTCTACAATTGGAAATGATGCAAGACATGGCAGGAAACTTGAATTTCCATCGATTCCAAACACCATAGACAACATCGATGTGATAAAAGTCATGAATACACACGATGCAACTTTTTGATACAAAACAAGTCTTAAAGTTACATCACTAAGAAGCACGACAACAACATGATCTCGGAGAGCTTAGGTTATAACATCACTTAACATTTATCAGCACTACCAACATACAAGCACGATGTCTCACGAGATTCCACCCTACAAGGCATACTCCTCCTCCGGTGTATCGCTACTAGTCACGCGGCGTGGCTGTCACCATCGGACTCCAAGTCCATGTCGTATGTGTTGGGAGGTGCCTCATAGTCAAGACCGGAATCACCGTCATCACTCAAATCGGCGTCATCTGGGGAATTCACTGCAAGTGGCTCAGGTGGTTGGTTATTAAGGACAGTGTGCAGCTGAGCATTGGCAGCTTGGAGCTGCACAATGATGTGGTCTCACTGCGCGATGGCGGCATTGGCGTCGTTGAGGTTACCTTCCATAACATACCGCTCATCTTCAGCTTCTGAGCATTGAGCTTGGAGCTCACTTCGTTCTTCCAAGAGAGCGGCGATCTGCCCATGAAGAGAATAGTTCTCCTCCTGGGCGGCAGTGAGCTAAACATTCTGTTGGTTCAGCTGCTCTTGCAGCTGATCACTCACGTCGCTCTTGATGACGAGTTGCGTGTCATGGAGTTGCTCGAAAAGGTCAGCCCGCTCCAACTCGCTATTGTACAGCTTGTCCTTAAGATTTGCGACCAGGGCATCACGGGCAGCGAGCTGGGCGTCACGGGTTGCGAGTGCGGAATGCAGCACATCACGCTCCTATTGCAACTCGAGAACGCGCGCGGCAGGGTGCTCGGGGTCCATCACGAGCTTGCCAACAACTATCTGTCGGAAGAAAGTTTTGAAAGTGTGAGTCAAAACTTAATATCCCACAAATTATATGCTCAAAATAGAATAAAGATTGATTGGTAAAAAAAGGCACAACAGGTGTCCAATCAGCTCAAGGAAAACATAGTGCAGTTTCTGTTTTAGACAGGACAGCCAACAAAGATATGCAAAACTAGTTAGCTTCTGGGCAGAACTAGATTTTTGGCCTTTTACAAAAGTTGTAAAGGATTTCAGTAGCTTTCCAACACAAACTTAAACAGCCCTATCCGATAATATATCTGGGAGTTATGATCATCCAAAGACCACCTCGCACGGGAGCTCTCAAATAAGAGTGTATTCGAGTCACACAAAATTAAATAAAATCCTATCTAAGCACAACAAATCCATAACCACCTCGCCTCGCATGGGAGCTCTCGAATAAGAGTGTATTCGAGTCACACACGAACCTTCGTTGAAGAAGCCGTAGATGCAAGTATTTAAACAATCATAACCTAGGGTTAGCTTTGCCACCTACTAATAGTAATCCTTACATGGGCACTACTAGTTCGTACCTCACCGTAAGACGTAAAAACAGGTTTTTCAAGTTTTAAAATGTTCACTTGTGTATTGCTTATCCCGGATCTGCTCTGACCACCTATCACAGCCCTATACCGAAATATAGAGTGTGCCGTACAGGATCACCTCAGGAGATGAGTACCGAAGTAACCATACATAGCATACACACATGAACATTCATCATTTACAACGATACATCATTAAGTGTATAATATTACATATTACAAGTTCAAGAGTCACAGCGGAAGCCAATTAAGTTACATTCCAATACATATGTTCTTGGTTCGGAGTACATAAATTAGCGGAAGTGAAAAACACGGTACACTTGAAGTTATATAGCCTAAGTAAACCGTGCCAGCCCTATGGCAATGGCTCACTCATCTTAGGTAGGCGAACTAGGAACCCACTCAATGGTCCACTCCTGTGGTTCCTCACCTTCCCACACAATCTTATTACAACAATCACAATAGGTACCCTGAGGGATACCTGAAAGTAACATAAATCGCAGAGCCTGAGTATCTAATATACTCCGCAAGACTTACCCGAAATATGGTTATCTAAAACTGACTCCTAGCATGCAGGGGGCTGACCGGGCTTACTTGGCATTTTGCATAAACAGCACCTATTAGCTCTATGTTTACCAGTTGGTCACTTAGCCAAATTTTAAATTATGGGTACAGGAAAATAATTTTAGTTGAACCTGGCTATCCACTAAGGTTGTACAACTATAAAGAACAATACATCATAGCAATATATAGCCATAGAGTAAATAAAATTTAGAATCGTAATCAATCCTGTCTACTTAATTATCACTACCAACTGCTCGATACAAGAGGTACTCATAACCGCGAGGGATAGCAATTCGAATTGATTTACATCCTGTAGGAGAAAACCCAAGTACATGACATACGCATCAATCAAGAACACGCATGGCCACCGTTCACGAGGTTACTATAAAGTCGGTCCAGGGCCATCGATCCCGGGTACACGTCCCTCCCCGCGATACAGTACTTTGTAGCCGAGGCTTAACCCATGCACTCTCCAGCGGTCCTCCAACCCGTGCAACCACCATGCCATTCACATGACCTTTGGATCGATGAGTGTATCCGTCCAACAATACGGCGTCCAAGTTACTAGGTTTACCAATTCCCATATAAAGGTATGCACTTGGTACTGTTTGATACTTGTTCGCGGAGTTGCAACGATAGGTTCTCAAGTTTTAACCAGATTCATCTTTTCATGTGAACCATAAGTGTATCAAGTGACTCCATAACCTATCGTTGACTCCACTAGAGTAAGCGTAACATTTTCTAACGAAAGGCTTACTAACATAGACTAACATAGGTCGTTATTGGTTTATGCAAGTGGATTTTCATTCAAGCCCTATACCTAATGTACAATACAATATCCTTATATTGTGATTAAACAAAAAGGACTCTCAAATAAATAGGTGGGCACCGGTGCTTGTCTTGGGAGTGATCGTAGTTATTGTCTTCGGTGAAATTCACGTCAGCACCGGCCTTCTCCGGTGTGGTCTCCTCGAGTTCGTGTCCTATATGTATATGGAAATGCATAATTAAGAGATGAATGCTCTAGGATTTATGGAATTTCTTGAATAAATATGACATGTATGGCAATGAGCATATGATGATGAACACATAAACCTACTGTTATTCATGACCTAAATATACTGAATGAACAGTATCAGGGAGCGAATACTAGTAAATAATCTAATTACGCATATAAGTCAATATTTATCTAAATGATTGCTAAGCTATTTATTAAATAAACTAATCAAGAGAAAAAACATACTTCTATTGCTAAGGATTTAACATGGAATTTTATATGAAGGTGTCAAGGCATAAGTAACAATCAGGCAAATTTGCATAATTAAATCCCTAACAAAGAATTTATAAAAATTCATTTGCTAGAAATAATGGTTATGCAATAACTCTAAAAATATGCATAAAATGGAGATGTGCTTTTGCAAGAGTTTAGAGATGCCATGAGATGCTTACTGACAAAAATTTCATGATTTTACAATTTATATATTTTTACATATGAATTTATTAATCTTTGAAGGGTTCCAAATTTGGTGAATTATTTTAATTAATAAACTTCAGAATCTTGATGCTCATCTTACTTATTCGATAGAGGGGAATTTTCTGAGTCTAACAAAATGAGCTTTGCATTTTTTCCTTTTTGCTATTGCGAGATATTGATTTTTGAATATTTAGCAAAGTTCAATCTATATTACGAAAATGCCACTCCGCATTTTGAACAGCAGAGCGCGCGTGGCCAGGCTCGCTGGAGCATGGCCGGGGCTCGCCAGAGCGCTCGTCGCCGGTCGCTATGGTGGGAAGTGGGGCCCGGGACCAGCACCATTCGGCCGCGCACACGATGGCGAGCAACCCCAAGGTGTCGCCGACCGACGGCGGTGCCCGGAACAGTGACGGCGACAGTGGTGGAGGTAGGGAGAGGTTCGGCGGCATCGCGCGTCGTGCACAAGGGGCGAGAAGGGTCAGGGTTTTGTCGAGGAGCTTCACCTCGGTGCGGGGATTGTTGGCGTGGAAGAAGGTGGGTCTCATCGTGGGGGTGGCAGATTCCGGCGTGGCGGCGCCCTTCTCTTCCTGAAATCCAGTGAACCTGGAGGACGGCAGGGCAGGGCAGTTAGGGAGGAGCTAGAGGAGGTTGTTGAGCATCGATTTGATGAAGAAGAGGCAGAGGAGAGGGGGCTGTCTAGGCGTAGATCGACGCGGCGGCGTCCATGGCGGCCGAAACAGGGGAGTGGTCGGATTTTTCTTCGTCTGGGCTCGCTCCGAGGAAAAGAGTGCTGTGACATCCCAAGTCATAAAAAGTTGATTAAGCTAACACAAATGTTAAATTGCTGACTAATCAAAAATTTCAAATAATTTAAGTGCCACAGAAAAAGGGGAATATATTTAATTAGTTAATTCCACCAATTGTCCAATTAGTAGCTTTTCAAAAACTTTACAAACCTCAATGGAAGTGTGCCAATATTTTTACATATTCTAGTGGATCATGTCAATAAGGAATTTTGGGAATTTTACCAGAAATTTTAATAAATGTTTAATACCCCTAACAATTTCCTAAGTGCAGAGAATAGCACCTCTGTTCCAAGAATTTTAATTAATTACCCAGCAGGAATTTCGATGTGGCCCCAAAAACAAAGTTGGCGAGTAGATTGTACAGGACATACACAAAAATTGGCATGAAGTTTGGAGCACCGAAGCATGGAGAAATATGAAGTACTGATCACTGTTCTAGTCAAACGGGGTCAACAGCTTCTCTGTCCTTGGGCCTCTCATCGATCGACACCACCGTACCCCCCCCCCCCCCGCCGGCCACCGATCGCCTCCTCTCTCCTGCCCATCCCGGCCACTGCTCCGCCTACCCGTCGCTGTGCCACAGGCGCCGCTTTGAAGGCCCCCCCCCCCCCACCGGCGAGCCACTCTCCCACGGCCAGCTCATCCCCCCCCCCCATCTCTCTCTCTCTCTCGGTTATAAGCACTCCAGTGGCAAAAGCCATCCCCCGGTCTTCCGGCGATTACAGCCCCCCCCCCATACCTCCCTCTACCCCCTCTCGCCACTCCAGGAACCCCCAGCACCCCCATCTCCATCACCGGTGAAAGCAACGGCGGGAATGGAGCAACGCCCCTGTTTCTTTCCGCCATGGCCGCCATCGTGTCGAGCTTCGCCTAGGCAGCTTCCCGTTCCCTCATATTTCCTCAAATCGGTGCGCAAGTGTCCTCCCTAGCATGCCCCTGGCCCATTCCCCCTCTGCCGCAGCGACCTCGCCAGAATTAAAGAAGAAAGGAGCCGCCGCCGCCGGGTCTCTCCCCACCCCGCCGACGAGACCCCTTCTCCGGCCCTTCCCGTCGACTAGCTCCTCCACGCCATCAATCTCCACACGAAGGTGATGCTCTCCCGCCACTCTCTGACCCCTCTCGCTCGCCGTGCTCTCCGCGCGACGTCGCCGTACCTTTCCCCTTCTCCGCTGCTCGCCGCCGGCCGTCTCCGGTGTTTGCGGTCGGTCGCCAGCCGCCCCCACGAGATCGCCGTGGGATGCTGAGCACGTGGGCAAGCGGTGTTGGCCTAGCCGCGCCGCCGATTGGCTGCTGGCCCGGGCTCGCCAGTGCCGGCCACCGCGCGCGCGCGCCCTCGGGCGTTTGAAAAATGCCGAGTGGCATTTCTGTAATTTAGCTCCAACTTTGTTAAATTCTTCAAAAATTCATAACTCGAGAAATTAAATTCCAATGAGCATGAAAGCAATTTTGTTGGATTCATAAAATCCTCCTCTACCAGAAAAACAAGATGAGAGCCAGAGTTATGTAGTAGATTAATAAAATTAAATCACCAAAGTTAGAACCTTGCTAAGAGTATTAAATTCATAATTCAAAATTTATAGCTGGTAAAATCATGGGATTTGGTCAGTAAGCATTTCACGTCATTCCTAAACTTTCTACTAAAGCACATTCCCATCTTTTATGCAAATTTTAGTGTTATTGCTTAATCTCCATTTTCAGTAAATGAATTTATATAAATCCTTGGGTAGGACTTTAATCATGAAATTTAGTATTCCTGCTCTTTGGGCATTCTTATATTCCTATAAATTCCCATGAAAAATTTAGGGCATCATCAGCATGCTTTTGTTGTTAAATTGCTCATTAATAATTAGCTTGAAGGAATTCCAATATAAATAGTGCCTTGCATATGCATATAGTTATTATTAGGGGTAAATCCAGCTTTGGGACTGTTCATGCAACATGCAAATCTTGACTTACAATAAAGGTTATTAATTCCCATTATATGCTCATGTTTCATAAATTGTTTATATACCTAGATTGGTTTAGGGTATATTTAAGTGTGAGCAGGTCAACTTCTAGGAGGTTAAGGAAAGAGGCACATGCAGGTGTTTCACTTTGCAGTATAGAGTTTCTATGTTCCCTTACCTGATCATCATAATTGGTAAATGAACCCCGGGTAGGCTTTTAGTTAAGAGGCTTTTCATAATTGCTAAGTAGGCCTCAGCACACCGAGGAAAAATACCCTGTTAATTCCTTAGCACCAAAGGTATACCTGTATTTGGGATGTAGTTGATATGCTTATTGATTGCCATGCCTCCCACTTCCCTAATTAGAAGTTTGTCCCCTTAAAAGCAGTAATTGTCAGAGTGTGTGCAAGCATGTCATCTCACGCATGAGCATCATTCCGTCAAACTCTATTTATTGAAGAAGTGCCATGAATCATCGTCCAATTCCTTACCGTGCATTGCACTGCATTGACTAGGAAGCGAGACCGGGAGCAAGGACGTGGCAAGCAACCCTAAGGAGCCCGAAGTTGAGCTAAACCCCGCCGAGAACTCTAACTACGATCACTCCCAAGGCAAGCCCAGGTGCACACGTACTGATTTACGAGTCCCTTTTTATTTTGTCACCATAGAGGGATATTGTATTGTGCATTAGGTATAGGGCTTGGATGGAAATCCACTTGCATAAAACAAACTATGACCTATACTTAGTTTACGTTAATAAGCCTTTTCGTTAGCAACTGCTAGGCTTAAAGTAGTGGAGTCAACGGTAGGCTATGGGATCACTTGATTCAATCATGATGCACGTGAAGAATCAAATTGGTTAAAATTTGAGAACCTATCATTGCAACTCCGCGGACAAGTATTGAACAGTACCAAGTGCATACCTCTATATGAGAAGTGGTAAACCTAGTAACTTGGGCGCCGTATTGTTGGACGGTATTACTCATCGATCCAGATGTGATGTGAATGGCACGGTGGATGCACGGGTCGAGTACCGCTAGAGAGTGCACGGGTTAAGCCTCGGATACGAAGTACTGTATCGCGGGGAGGACGTGTACTCGGGATCGATGGCCCCGGATCGACTTTATCGCAACCTCGTGAACGGTGGCCATACGTGTTCTTAAATGATGCGTATGTCGTGCATTTGGTTTATTCTCCTGCAGGATGTAAATCAATTCGAATTGCCGTCCCTCACGGTTATGAGCACCTCTTGTTTCGAGCAGTGGCAATGATACTTTAAGTAGAGAAGTTTGGTTATGATGCTGAAATTTATTTACTCTATGGATACATATTGCTATGTTGTATTGCTCTTTATAATTATACAAGTCTTAGCAGCTAGCTAGGTTCAACTACGGTCCCTCTTCTGCAATAAGTAATTAAAAATCTTGGTTAAGGAATAAGCATCGCAGCATAGAATTAATAGGTGCTTTTATGCAATTATCAAATAAGCCTGGTCAGCCCCCTGCATATTAGGAGTCGGTTTTAGTAAACCTCTTGGACGGGTAAGTCTTGCGGAGTTTGCTAGATACTCAGGCTTTGCGATTATGTGGTTTTTCAGGTTTCCCTCAAGCTACTTATTGTGATTGTTGTAACAAAGTTGTGTGGGAAGGTGAGGAGCCCCAGAACTGGACCATTGAATGGGTCCCCAGCTCCCCTAATCAAGATGAGTGAGCCATTGCCCTAGGGCCGGCATGGCTTACTTAGGTTCCGCGTAGTGTTTGTCGTATCTTCCGCCTCCGCATATTTATGTAATATGAACCAAGAACATATGTATGATAATGTAACTAAATTTGCTTCTGCTATGACTCTTGAACTTGTAATATTATACACTTAATGATGTATCTCTGTAAATGATGGATGTTCTTGTGTGAACGCTATGTATGGTTACTTCGTTAACCATCTCCTGAGGCGATCCTGTACGGCACACTCTATACTTCGGTATAGGGTTGCGACAGCTGGTATCAGAGCCGATTCGGGATAAGCATCACACCGATGAACATTTTAAAAACTTAAAGAACCCGTTTTACGCCGTACGGTGAGGTACGAACTAGTAGTGCCCATATAAGGACTCTATTAGTAGATGGCAAAGCTAACCCTGGGTTATGTTTGTTTAATTTACTTGCCTCTACGGATTCTCCCCGAAGGTATGTGCCTGTGCACGGATCGGTTGCGCAATAAACACCGAATGCCTTCCGGGTGGGCAAAGACCTGGACTTTGTTTGATGCGCGGACCGATTGCGCTTAAATATCGGCTGCCTTCCGGGTGGGCAAATACCTGGACATAAACTGTCATTGTTATTTTGGCTTGTTTCTTTTCAATTTGATGTATTGTTTCTGAAATGGATCTATTGCAGGTACACTAACCACGTGTAGTTCGCTTAGAAACGTGCGAGAGGTGTGCGTGCCATCAAATGGATCGATCTATATATTCGGTCAAAGTTTTCCTTTGTGAGGACGTAGGAAATCGGCATATTTAGCATTTGGCATTCATGCATACTACAAGCATTTATCTTTACCAAATCATGTAAAAAGTCACAAATATCACAAACATGTGAAATAATCAAACCCCGGACGAATTCGAATCCCTATGGCACTTAAAACTAAAGTTTGAACTTAATTGGGAAGAAATCAAACTCTGCCAGAAAAGTCAGTTCCACTAAAATTAACGTAACTTCCTCGATTTTAATCCGAAGAGGGCGAATGAGTACTCGTTGGAAAGCTAATGTTTTTCCCTACAAGTTTGGTATAGTGGGTTTGTCTCAGAAAAATCTGGAAATGGGTCGAATTTTGCAAAAACCGAATGTTATCGGTTGGAGATGTGGGAGTATGCGTTGGAAAGATAATGAACTCCTCTACAACTTTCATAAAAGGGTCAAAAGTTTAAATTGTCCAGAAGCTACGTGTTTTTGCTCATCCCTGCATGTTACTCTGTCAACCGCAGAACTGCATAGTTTTTCATCAAACGGATCGGGCACTTTGTGTCTCTCCCTTTATCCATCAACCCTTATGCTATTTTGAGCATGTGTGCTTAGTGGGATATTAAGTTTTAACTCACCCTTGCAAAACTTATTCCGACAAATGGTTGATTACAAGTTCACGAAGGACCCCGAGCACCTTTCCGCACGCGTTCTCGAGTTGGAACGAGAGCGTGAGGCGCTGCAGTCCGCACTTGCCGCCCATGACACCCAGCTCGCTGCTCGCGACGCTAAGATTGCGGTCCTCGAGGATAAACTGCACACTAGCAAGTTGGAGCGGGCTGATCTTTTTGAGCAGCTCCATGATGCTCAACTCATCATCGAGGGCGATGCTAGCGATCAGTTGCAGGAGCACCTGAACCAGCGTAATGCCCAACTCACTGCTGCCCAAGAGGAGATCTACTCTCTTCATGGTCAGATTGACACTCTCTTGAAGGAGCGAAGTGAGCTCCAAGCTCAACGCGAAGACGCCCAAGATGCGAGGGATGTCATGGAAGGGAACCTCAACGATGCTCACGTCATCATCGCACAACAAGAACAACTCATTGGGCATCTCCAAGTTGCCAATGCCCAGCTGAACGCTGTCGTTAATGCCCAGCCACCTATGCCACTCGCGGTGATTCCCCCAGACGACGCCGACTTGAGTGAGGACGGTGACTCCGGTGTTGACTACGAGGCACCCCCTGGACCGGGTGACATGGAGTGGGAGTCCGATGGTAGCAGCCACACTGAGTGACTAAGGCGTAGTATGTTGTGTAGGGTGGAAGCTCGTGAGACTTTGTGCTCGTATATGGATAGTGTTGGTAGCGCTAAGTGGAGTTGTAACCTAAGCTCTCTGAGATCGTGTTGGTGTCGTGTTGTAGTGATGTAACCTAAGGCCTGCCATGTATCGGAAGATGTGTCGCATGTATCCATGATTTGATCATAAGTATGTGCCTATGGTGTTGGAACCAATGGAATCCAAGTTACCTCTTGTGACCTGCACCGTTCCCTGTCAACATTTCCGTTATGAGCAATCTGAAATTTTATTTTTTGTCACCATACTGTAGCTGTATTATCATATTATCTTAGGTGATGATCGGGCTAACATGCTTTACTCCTATGGCAGATGGTGCAAACTCGCCGCAGTGCAGAGAACCTCGGTGATGCCCCTGGTGCCAACGCGGGTAGAAACCAGCCGCCACCCAATGCGCTGCCCATGACGCCTATGGAGCAGCTCATCCACAATCAGAACGAGATGTTTCGCATGTTCATGGAGAACATGAATCGCCAAGGAGCTCCCGGACCACCATCGCAGCAGCCCCATGAATCCTCCTACAGCGACTTTTGGGCGACTCATCCGCCCACATTCGGAGAAGCCGGTGATCCGCTGGAAGCGGATAATTTCCTTCGCACTTTGGAATCAAAGTTTGCTCTGCTCCACTGCACCGACCACCAGAAGCCCCTCTTCGCCGTGCAGCAACTCCGTGGTTCCGCAAGTGCTTGGTGGGCGAGCTACACCACTGCTCTTGCCCCTGGCCACCAAGTCACTTGGCCGGAATTCTGCACCGCCTTTCGTGCACACCACATTCCTGCCGATCTTATGAAGCGCAAGCTGCAAGAATTTCTCAACCTAAAGCAAGGCACAGGAACCGTGCAAGAGTACGCACGGAAGTTCAACTACTTGACTCAGTATGCTTCGTATCACGCCGATACAGACGAGAAGAAGAAGGATTGTTTCCGTTCGGGCCTTACCCCGAAGCTGCAGGACCGTTTGGCACAAGTTACCGCAGGCACGTTCAACGACTTAATGAGTGCCGCCATTGTGCAAGAAGATGCCATCCGTGCTAACCAAGAGGACAAGAAGAGGAAGCGTGCTATGGGAAGTTCGTCCGGCTCTACACCGCCCAATTACAGGCTGGCAATCACCTCCCCGACTCGACAGAAGTTCCGAGCTGCGGTACCGTCAGGAGGAGGATCTCGTCCGACCTACTCGCAGCAGCACTTTCATTCCCAAGGAGGCAACCAGCAACCCTCCTCTGGTCCCCGCCCTCTGCAGCAGACCAATCAAGTTGTGAAGCACAACTCCTCGCAGCCGTGCTACAACTGTGGCCGAACCGGTCACTTTGCCAAGGAGTGCCGTTTCCCGAAGCGCAACCAGGAAAACAACAACAACTCCAACCCCTCCGGGAACAACAACAACCACCACGGCAGTGGCAACAACCACGGCAACAATGGGAATCGTCCCCAGTCTTCTACCCCTACCCACAAGAATGGTCGAGTCAATTATACCACGGTCGAAGAGATTCAAGTTGGGGAGCCCGTTCTCGCGGGTATGTACTCGATCAACCAACACGCTGCTATGGTTCTTTTTGATTCGGGAGCAACGCATGATTTTATTAGTCAAGCATGTGTGAATCATCTGAAAATCACCCCCACTGCCACGAGAACCCCGTACATCATCACATCCCCCGATGGGAAAATAAGGACTCACCTCGAGTTGAGAAAAGTGCCGCTTAAATTAGCAGGCAACGTGTACCCCGCTTCGTTAATCATCTTAGAGGGTCAAGGCATTGACATAATTCTAGGTATGAGATGGATGACTAAACATAGAGCTGTCTTACACATTGAATCCCAGGAAGTTCACTTGAACTCACCTCTCTATGGCCCGTCTATTCTCCGATTACCCTGCCCCAGCTTGTCCACTCCTCAAGTCTATCATGTTGAAGGGAAAAAGTAAGAAGATATCCCAGTGGTACGTGACTTTCCCGACGTGTTTCCAGACGATTTACCGGGAATGCCTCCGGATAGAGATGTTGAGTTTAAAATTGAACTCCTACCTGGTACGGCGCCTATCTCTTGTAGGCCGTACAAAATGGCTCCTAATGAGTTAGCAGAATTAAAAGAGCAATTACAAGAGCTTATGGACAAGGGCTACATCCGGCCGAGTTCATCCCCCTGGGGATGTCCCGCCCTCTTTGTGAAGAAGAAAGACAAGACCTTATGTCTATGTATTGACTACAGGCCTTTGAATGCTATAACCATCAAGAACAAGTACCCGTTACCTCAAATCGATACTCTCTTTGATCAACTTGTTGGTGCTAAAGTTTTCTCCAAGATTGACCTCCGATCCGGTTACCACCAAATAAAGATCCGAGCCGAAGATATTCTAAAAACTGCTTTCTCCACATGATATGGCCTTTTCGAATACCTTGTCATGTCTTTCGGTCTCACTAATGCTCCAGCCCACTTCATGTATTTGATGAATTCCGTGTTCATGCCAGAGTAGGTTAATTTCGTGGTTGTGTTTATTGACGACATCCTCATCTACTCCAAGTTCGAGGAAGAACACGCCGAACATCTCCGCATTGTTATGCAACGACTCCGAGATCACCAACTTTACGCCAAATTTAGCAACTGTGAATTTTGGCTAAAGCAAGTTCCATTCTTGGGTCATATCATCTCAGCGGAAGGAGTAGCCATCGATCCTACCAATGTAGAAGATGTGCTGAATTGGAAGGCTCCGAAATCGGTCAAGCAAATTCGTAGCTTCCTTCGTCTTGCCGGATACTATCGGAAATTTGTTCCCAACTTCTCAAGCATTGCCAAGCCTATGACCAAGTTGCTGCAAAAAGATGCTAAGTTTAAGTGGAGTAGTGCATGTGAAGAAGCCTTCCAGTCACTCAAGAAGCATTTAACAACTGCCCCGGTTTTGGCTCAACCTGATATTACCAAACCATTCGATGTTTACTGTGATGCCTCCGGCACTGGATTGGGTTGTGTGCTTATGCAGGAAGGCCGTGTCATCGCCTATGCCTCTCGACAGCTTCGAAAGCATGAGCAAAATTATCCCACTCATGATTTGGAGTTGGCATCCGTCGTCCTAGCCTTAAAAATCTGGCGACATTACCTGCTTGGTAACCTTGTCAATCTTTACACCAACCACAAGAGTCTCAAGTATATATTCACGCAGCAAGAACTGAATATGAGGCAACGTAGATGGTTAGAATTAATCAAGGACTATGAATTGGAAATTCATTATCACCCCGGAAAAGCCAACGTGGTTGCCGACGCCCTAAGTCGTCGGGACCAATGCAATCACGCAGTTGTTTGTTCCATGGAAGCTTGCCCAAATTCAGATTCAAGCGAACCAAGTCTTGGTATCATTCCATTTGGATCCTTGTATAATCTAGCTCTTATTCCTACCCTTCGCGATGAAATTGTTGAAGCCCAAAAGGGAGACAAGGGAATGGAACACATTCGACAAAAGATGCGCAGAGATGAAGCTACATGTTTCCGACAGGACGAAGATGGAGTGCTATGGTTCAACAATCGACTTGTTGTTCCAAAGAAGCAGGAATTAAGGAAGAAAATCATGGATGAGGCTCACTTGTCCAAATACTCTATACACCCCGGCAGCAACAAGATGTACCGCGGGTTAAAGGAAAAGTTTTGGTGGACGCGCATGAAAAGAGAAGTCGCTCGTTATGTTTCCGAGTGCGATACTTGCCTGCGTGTGAAGGCCGACCATCTGAGGAAAGCCGGTCTTTTGCACCCATTAAAAATCCCCGCTTGGAAATGGGAGGATATTGCTATGGATTTTATTGTTGGGTTACCCCTCACCCCCAAGAAACATGATTCCATAAGGGTTATCGTGGATAGGTTGACCAAATCCGCTCATTTTGTTCCCGTCCATACAACCTACTCTACCAAGAAGTATGCCGAACTCTACATCGCAAGAATCCTATGTTTGCATGGTGTGCCCAAGACTATTATCTCTGATCGAGGTCCCCAGTTTATTGCTCGTTTTTGGGAGCAACTGCATTCTTGTCTTGGCACCACCCTTATCCGAAGTTCGGCTTATCACCCGCAAACCGATGGTCAAACCGAGAGGCTGAATCAATATTTGGAGGACATATTGAGAGCCTGTGTTCTGGACAATCGGGAGAATTGGGAAGATTGCCTTCCGTTCGCCGAATTCTCATACAACAATAGCTATCAGAGAGTTCGGGAATGTCACCATTTGAGGCCTTGTACGGCCACTCATGCCGAACACTGCTGAATTGGTCAGAATCGGGAGAAAGAACTAATTTTGGTCCAGACCTTGTCATCCAAGCCGAAGAGAAGGTGCGACAAATTCAAGCTAACATGAAAGCAGCACAATCCCGTCAAATATGCTATGCCAACAAAAGTAGACGCCCATTGGAGTTCGAGAAGGGAGACCATGTCTATCTTCGAGTTTCTCCCAACAAAGGCGTATCTCATTTTGGAATCAAGGGTAAATTAGCACCACGCTACATCGGACCCTTTCCGATCATGGAGAAGCATAGCGCCGTTGCTTATCGATTGCAATTACCGGAAACTCTTGAGCGGGTGCACAACGTCTTCCACGTATCCCAACTCAAGAAGTGTTTAAAGCCTCTGATCGATGTGGTCATTGCCGACACCGAACAATTGGAAGAAGACCTCTCCTACCCCGAATACCCCGTCCGCATCATTGATCAAAAAGACCGGGTAACGCGCCATCGCACCATCACCTTCTACAAGGTTCAATGGAGCAATCATATCGAAGGTGAAGCCACCTGGGAACAAGAGGAGTTTCTGAAAACCCACTTCCCCGAGTTCTTGACCTCACAAATCCGGTAAACACCCACGCCCTCTCTCTTGTGTTCAGCTAGTTACAAATCTCGGGGCAAGATTTCTTTGAAGAGGGGAGTGCTGTGACATCCCAAGTCATAAAAAGTTGATTAAGCTAACACAAATGTTAAATTGCTGACTAATCAAAAATTTCAAATAATTAAATTGCCAAAGAAAAAGGGGAATAAATTTAATTAGTTAATTCCACCAATTGTCCAATTAGTAGCTTTTCAAAAACTTTACAAACCTCAATGGAAGTGTGCCAATATTTTTGCATATTCCAGTGGATCATGTCAAGAAGGAAGTTTGGGAATTTTACCAGAAATTTTAATAAAGGTTTAATACCCCTAAATATTCCCTAAGTGCAGAGAACAGCACCTCTGTTCCAAGAATTTTAATTAATTACCAGCAGGAATTTCGACGTGGCCCCAAAAACAAAGTTGGCGAGTAGATTGTGCTGGACATACAAAAATATTGGCATGAAGTTTGGAGCAACGAAGCTTGGAGAAATATGCAAAGTACCGATCACTGTTCTAGTCAAACGGGGTCAACAGCTTCTCTGTCCTTGGGCCGCTCATCGATCGACACCACCGTACCCCCCCCCTGCTGTGCCACCGGCGCCGCTTTGAAGGCCCCCCCCCCACCGGCGAGCCACTCTCCCACAGCCAGCTCACCCCCCCCCCCCGATCTCTCTCTCTCTCGGTTATAAGCACCCCAGCGGCAAAAGCCATCCCCCGCTCTCCCGGCAATTACAGCCCCCCCCCCATACCTCCCTCTACCCCCTCTCGCCACTCCAGGAACCCCCAGCACCCCCATCTCCATCGCCGGTGAAAGCAACGGCGGAAATTGAGCAACACCCCTGTTTCTTTCCACCATGGCCGCCATCGTGTCGAGCTTCGCCTAGGCAGCTTCCCGTTCCCTCCTCTTTCCTCAAATCGGTGCGCAAGTGTCCTCCCTAGCGTGCCCCTGGCCCATTCCCCCTCTGCCGCAGCGACCTCGCCAGAATTAAAGAAGACAGGAGCCGCCGCCGTCGGGTCTCTCCCCACCCCGCCGACGAGACCCCTTCTCCGGCCCATCCCGTCGACTAGCTCCTCCACGCCGTCGATCTCCACACCAAGGTGATGCTCTCCCGCCACTCTCTGACCCCTCTTGCTCGCCGTGCTCGCCGTGCGATGTCGCCGTACCTTTCCCCTGCTCCGCCGCTCGCCGCCGGCCGTCTCCGGCGTTTGCCATCGGTCGCCAGCCGCGCCCACGAGATCGCTGTGGGATGCTGAGCACGTGGGCAAGCGGCGTTGGCCTAGCCGATTGGCCGCTGGCCCGGGCTCACCGGCGCCGGCCACCACGCGCGCGCGCGCGCCCTCGGGCATTTGAAAAATGCCGAGTGGCATTTCTATAATTTAGCCCCAACTTTGTTAAATTCTTAAAAAATTCATAACTCGAGAAATAAAAGTCCAATGAGCATGAAACCAATTTTGTTGGATTCATAAAATCCTCCTCTACCAGAAAAACAAGATGAGAGTCAGAGTTATGCAGTAGATTAATAAAATTAAATCACCAAAGTTAGAACCTTGCTAAGAGTATTAAATTCATAATTCAAAATTTATAGCTGGTAAAATCATGGGATTTGGTCAGTGAGCATTTCATGTCATTCTAAACTTTCGACTAAAGCACATTCCCATCTTTTATGCAAATTTTAGTGTTATTGCTTAATCTCCATTTTCAGTAAATGAATTTATATAAATTCTTGTGTAGGATTTTAATCATGAAATTTAGTATTCCTGCTCTTTGGGCATTCCTATATGCCTATAAATTCCCATGAAAAATTTAGGGCACCATCAGCATGCTTTTGTTGTTAAATGGCTCATTAATAATTAGCTTGAAGGAATTCCAATATAAATAGTGCCTTGCATATGCATATAGTTATTATTAGGGGTAAATCCAGCTTTGGGACTGTTCATGCAACATGCAAATCTTGACTTACAATAAAGGTTATTAATTCCCATTATATGCTCATGTTTCATAAATTGCTTATATACCTAGATTGGTTTAGGGTTATATTTAAGTGTGAGCAGGTCAACTTCTAGGAGGTTAAGGAAAGAGGCACATGCTGGTGTTTCACTTTGCAGTATAGAGTTTCTATGTTCCCTTACCTGATCATCATAATTGGTAAATGAACCCCGGGTAGGCCTTTAGTTAAGAGGCTTCGCATAATTGCTAAGTAGACCTTGGCACACCGAGGAAAAATACCCTGTTAATTACTTAGCACCAAAGGTATACCTGTATTTGGGATGTAGTTGATATGCTTATTGATTGCCATGCCTCCCACTTCCCTAATTAGAAGTTTGTCCCATTAAAAGCAATAATTGTCAGAGTGTGTGCAAGCATGTCATCTCACGAATGAGCATCATTCCGTCAAACTCTCTTTATTGAGGAAGTGCCATGAATCATCGTCCAATTCCTTACCGTGCATTGCACTGCATTGACTAGGAAGCGAGACCGGGAGCAAGGACGTGGCAAGCAACCCTGAGGAGCCCGAAGTTGAGCTAAACCCCACCGAGAACTCTAACTACGATCACTCCCAAGACAAGCCCTGGTGCACACCTACTGATTTACTGTTGACTTTTGCTAAGCCATATTAATAAATCATTCCCGGCACGGGGCCAGAAACGGTTCACTAATATGTCCCAGAGTCAAGTAGGTAAAATCCGCAAGCGCACGGAGAATACCGCTGTAGCATTTCACCCGGAAGTATTCAGGGTATCGTATTTGTTTATCCCAAAGGAAGGTTATGATCAAGAAGCGTTACTAACATATAAGATCATGTTAACAATTAGCAAGGATATCTAACCAAGACAGGCGGGTACATGATAATAACCGGGTAGTGTGACACACACAGAAGATTCCTACCAAATAAATAAAGTCTAGTGGAGGAAAGGCTAGGCTAAGCTACTCCTACTATACATTCCTATACAATTGCATAGCCTAAGTAGAATACATACAGACCCACACTCAGGTTTAGCAGTCAATAGTATAGCACTTCAGGCACGGACTTACCCCTGCATCCACAGGCGACTTCCGCCAAGAGCCTACGCACTAGCCTAGCGGGGAGGATTTCAAAGGACGGACAGGGCTGTCACCACCTGCCGCCTACCTCAACGAACCAGTAGACTAACGAATAATTGATGCAAATCAGTCACCCAAGTACCATACTTGCATGACCAAAGAGCACTCTGCCCCTCCGCGATTACTATTAACGAGGCAGAGTTACCGTACGAATACGATCACCAAACCCATGCTACACTTTATCAGCTAAAACTAAGCATAGAGACTATAACATATAAACTAGACTATAGTGACGGTATATAACTAGCATGACAATAGTAGTATAATAAATATAAACTACCATCACACAAGTAGACTATACTATCACATATATGGATCACAATATCAAACAAGAAACTCATGACCCAAGCACAACTATATAGAAAAGATATATATATTGATAAGAGCAAAGTCTTACAAAAGGGAAAAGATACAAGAGCCATACCAATTCCAAGTGAAGACTTGGGACTAGAGAGCTCTAGACTCAGCCTAACTCCACTAAAACTCCAAGAACTACTATTAGCAAGAGAGAAATGCTTCTTGTGGTGTGTGTTGAGTGTGAAGGCACACCCTCCTATTTATAGCCTCAATAGGTCGGCAAGGGAGCGTAACCGCCACGGAAGGCATCTCAAACCGTCATCAGGAGTCGCGGAGGAGCCAACACGTGGAAGCCCAGGCGGAGAGGGCGCCCGGCTGGGTCGGCCGACCTGACCAGGTTGGCCGACTTGGGGGTGGCCCCTCCTGGCCTGTGCTTTCTCCAGGTGGCTGTCCTGTGGGCCCTGACGTCGGTTTGCGCGGTATTACGGGGAGTTACGTCGGTTAAGTGCTGAAAATGGGCCCTTCAATCCGTGTGACATCCATGTGGCACTCTCTGATTGGTCGAAAGTGTGTTTTCTTGCCTTTTGAGGTGTTTCCTTCACATTTCCTCCTGCATGCACAAAGTTCTCCAAGTACAAGTGGAACTATATTATTGTGATAAAACATGCGTGTATGAAATGCCAAATTCTCCTTTATTTGAGTATAGTTGACGGTTGAAAATGGTACTTAACAGCCGTCAACAAACTCCCCCAAGCTTACCCTTTGCTCGTCCCGAAGCAAAGATAAACTTAAGTTGTTGATCAGGAGTTGCTACAATGTCCTACTCCTCAATAATACTATGCGCACAACAAAGTACTCTTCCTAGAATTAAATATGTTGGCACATAACTTACCCATTTACCTCGATCCATGGGGCTTTTACACCTCACTGTCTTGGGCGGTTGAGAAATAGAACAATTGCAGGGCACCAATCACTTGCTCTAGATTCCGCTATGTTATTCCGGAGGTTTTCAAAAGATTTTGAAAATAAAAACCAAGTTCCTCAAATGATTCTCTCGGATCACTCAATATGTGTATGATTCCTCACCAAGGCAAAGTGTTGCCTATAATCACCTACTTCTAAATAAGGCTTTATGTGGAGCTCAAGGTAGGGATATATGAGGCACTCATGTTCACATAATATTGCTATGTCAAAAGACCGGATCCAAGAAAAACATCAATTCAAACAATCTTGATCAAGATGTGCAAGTGTGTGGGAGAACGGAGGAATGGTGGATGGGAAGAAATAACTCCTTTTTGAATTTTCCTTCTCTCTTTTGGAGTTTCTAGGCTATGGCTATCTTTTGCTTGCTCTCTTTTTTGAGCATTTTTTTTTCTTTTCTTTTTGCATAGCCATAGTCCTAGTTTGCAATGAATACTTTGAGAGAGGAATTTTGCAATGGATATATGGAGTGTTTCTTTGGATGGATGGATGGATAGTGGCTTTCTTCCGGTGTAGAAGAATAGCTCACGGTGGATATGGTGGATATGGTGGATGCTATCTTCTTGATTTAGAAGGATAGCTCATGGCGGTGGATGTGTGTATATGATCTTGATCAAGAAAGCATGAAAAGAGTTCTACTAGGGTCACAACAATTTTGACTAAGCTCAATGTGAAACAAGCAGCATATGTGTAAAGGTTTTCAAATGTAAACACTACATATGGCTGTGGTGGGAGTTTCATCATTGAGGAACTTATCAATTTGTCATTTTGAAAAATAAAACTCCGGAATTCAAGCTTTACGTTGAGCAAGATCATAGCAGCCCTATCTATCATATCATACCTCTCAACAACTTAGAACTAGAGAATGCATATGCTACCCACAAGATTCAAGTTCAAGGCAAGATTTACCAACAAACCTAACTCTTGAGAGAGTACTAAGTTGTAAACTAGCATTAGAGAGGAATAAAGGACAGAGCAACTATTCATCATCTCAACATAGGAAAATTATACACATTCATACCGCGCATGAAAAAGGGAAATATTTTTGTTCTTTTTATGTTTTGCAAATTTTTATGGATTTTTAGATTTAGCAAATGCAAGAAATAAAGGGAAGGGGAAAGATACAAGTTACCGTGAGAAGGGGGGTCCTCCCCCAAGCTTGTTCTTGCTCATATCTGCTGGTTCGGGTCGTAGCCTTGGGAGCGGAAGAAGGCATCCCAATTGCTCTGATTCTGAGCCATCATCGCGTTCAGCTGGCGGAATTGGTTGTCGCTGAAATTCTGCCATTGCTGGGTGTCGGTGACATGTTGCGTGAGAGTTTGTTGCATGCTCTCGGTGCGCAAATCAATGTCGTTCACCCTCCTTGTCAACTCGGCCATCCCATAGTTGAGTTCACGGAACCCACGGGATGAGAATGACCGAGTGGCAAAGGATGGCGGTCCGCTTGAACTTGATGACGTCTGCATGGGGTAATCGTACTGAGATTCCCATGCTCCGGCCTACCATGTTGATGCACCCGCCTCGTCCTGTGGCGGGGGCTGCTCCCATACCGGATCTCCGGTCGGAGTGCGAAACTCCGGTGTAGGCTCCATATGCCTACGGGAACGTGTCGGTCGCCCTGAAACACTATGCCTGCGAACTTCTCCCACTGGCTCAAGTGGGAGGGTTAGTGCCCGACAGTGATACAAACGAAGACCCGGGTTAGGTAACGGGAATTCATTTGTATACCCGGGAAAGTGATAGAGCAAGGTATTATTTGGACCATGTTTCAAAGTATGTCCTTGCACAAAATAGTCCTCGCCTAGAAATTCTCTATCTACCGTCAAATATTCAACATGAACATTCTCAAGCAGACCACACTTCTGTGCAATGCGAGTAACTAAAGAGGTGCACTCAATTGGTCCTGTCAACTTTATATTGTCTAACCATTGATCAATCATGCATTCCGCGGGTGACACCCTAATTTTCTTAACCATGGCATAAAGTATTTTCAATTCATCTTGCCGGACAACCCTAATGTCACCTCGAGGAAACAAGGTCATAGCCAACCACACATGCATAAATCTAAGTGTAGGATTATGGATGGCACTTGTTCTAGGCTTGGGACCCCACTCGTTTCCGGAAATCTTTTTCCAAAAACTTTCTTTATGGAACCCCTTTAGCGCTTTATCTAAGTCTAGCCTACATTTAGGATTTAGACCTAGCATAGCATGAAGATCACCCCATGTGACCAAGCGCTCTTGCCCAAACAAGCGAAAAGAAATGCCTTCATCATACTTTCTAAGGGTGCATAAAAACTGCATAGTAAGCAAACGAGAACCCGGCTCATCTACTTCTACGAAATTTAGCCAACCCATAGTGCGAAAAATAGAGGCAAATTCTTCTCTCATACCTATTTTCTCGAGGAAGTCCGGATCGAAGCGTCGGGTGTGGGCGAATGGCCGTTCTCTCATGAGCGCGATGGCTTGGCCCTCGCGGTCGTCCTTGATGTCGAGATGCTCCTCGGTGATGAGCAAGGCCGGCCTTTCCTCCGGAATTTCAGCTTCGGGGTCACCATGCCCCGGACTTGGTGTGAGCTCGACGGAGGATGCTTGACTCGTGCTTGCACGAGTGCTTTTTCTCCGCTTGATTCCAGCGACTTGCTTCATTCGTTTGAACATGGCTACACACAAGAACAAACACAAGACAAGAACAAAAACAAGATCGTTCGGGTGAGCGTTAGTGAAAACGACAAACCCGAGCTTCTCCGAAATTTGTTTTCTTTTCACAACAACTTGCAGATGCACTAAAACATAGGGGAAATATTTTTTTGGGTTTTTGGGGCTGTAGTAAAGTTGAAGAACACGAAATTTTGGGAGAGCAACAAGTGAGCAAAGGAGGGGAGTGAAAGATGAGCTTGGAATGGTGAAACTCCTCCTCCTGGGTGGTTTCTATAGCCAAGGAAGCAAGATGGCCGTTAGAAAGAGACAGAGCAACGGCCATATAGCCGTTGGGAGAAAGGAGCACAGGAAAAGGTGGGGCCAGGGGGTCGGCCGACCTCACCAGGTCGGCCGACCTGGCAGGTGGGCCTCCTGGCAGCCCCCTTTTTCCTATGTGTTCCCCAACGGCTAGGGGATTTGTCCCCTGCTGCCTTTTTGCTCAAAAAGCTCGACAAAAAATCTTTTCAAAATGGAAAGCCTAAAAACCTATTTTCTAAATTTTCAAAAAAATGCAAATGAGTTTTGAAAAATTCCAAGGTGGCTGGAAAAATTCAAAAATGCAGAAATGCAGTGGTCGGGAAAAATCAAAATGTGGTGGAAAGCAAATATGCAATTAAAAGAGCAAATATGGATAACTACCGGTTTAACCTCCCGGCGAGGACTCACCTTTTAAAGTCCGACGAGCGGGACGTTTCTCCGGCGTTCAGCTCGATGAAGCGTTGTCCGGTCCCGGAGATGAAGACACGGATGATGCTTCTTGTTTCATTCGCCACACCTTCTTGGTCTTTGTTGCGGTCGGTGGCTTCTCGGGCTTCGGAGGCTGCGGTTTTGCAGGCTTCACAGCCTGTTTCTTTGCAGACCTCGGAGGTTGCTGCCTTGTGGACTTCGGAGGCTGTTGCTTAATGTGTGACCTTTGCCCCCTTGCCTTCATCAGTTGTTGCTGTGCAACCTTTTCCTTCTCAAGGAAGTTCTTCATAAATGTGATGAGGCTGTCCTTCTTTGGCGGAGTGACCTCCACTTCCTTGATGTTGCTTGGGTTCGGCCCGTACTTGATACGGATCATGTTGCACTGTTCTTTCCGTGGCCGAAAGTCAAACTTCTCCTCCTTGCCATTGATGTGGAAACGGATTTCTCCGGCTCCTACATCGATGCGAGCATCCGCAGTGCTGAGAAATGGGCGTCCCAGGATGAGCGGTGTGCTCTTCCCGACGTCCATGTCAAGCACTACGAAGTCGACGGGGATGAAGCAATCCCGGATTTTCACCGGAATATCTTCGGTGATCCCCGCCGGATAGCGGACCGTTGAATCGGCCAGCTGCAGCTGCATCGGCGTGGGGGATAGTGTGGTGTAGTTGAGCTTGTCGAAGACATCCTTCGGCATGACGCTCACACTTGCCCCAAGATCACATAAGGCATGGTCGAAGTTCTGTGTCCCGATCGAGCAGGTGATCGTGGGACACCCTGGATCTTTCTTCTTCTCAGGAAGCCGGTTGAGTATAGCAGCGCTACACTCTTCCGTCAGCTTGATAATTTCTGTGGTCGGTAGTGGGCGCTTGTTGCTGATAAGATCCTTGAGGTAGCGAGCGTACGTGGGTACTTGTATCGCATCCAGCAAGGGCACGTTGATGTGCAGCTTCTGGATCACCTCAACGAAGCGTGTGAACTGCTCATCCACGGTGGGCTTCCTTCTTCTTTCAGGAAACGGCATGAGGCTCGTGTCATAGAACTCATGTGGGGCCGTTCTCCTGGGCGGCAGTTCTTCTTCTTCTGCCGGCTTCTCAGCTGATGTGTCCTTTGCTGCATGGTTAGGGTATGGCGGATCCCGAGTGGACTTACCTCCTCTCGTGGTAACCGCATTAACATTTTCTAAGGGGGTCTCGGGTTGCCCCGGGATTTTCCCCGACTCAGCAGTAGGAACAGCAGCAGCTAACTGAGCTAATTGGGTTTCTATCATTTTATTAAAGCTCAGCTGATTCTTGAGAGCAGAGGAGACACCCTCTATTTTAGTGTGGATGCTCTCAAGAGTCTTATCAGTAGTGGCAAGCTTTTTACTGATGTTATCATTAACCTTAGCTTGACCAAGCACAAGATCTTTCAAGGAGGGCTGATTATAACTGGAATTAAAACCAGAGAAGTTGCCAGAGTTACCTCCTTGGTAGTTGGGACGTGGTGGACCCCAACTTTGACCTCCTTGTGGATGGTAGCCGTTGTTGTTGTTGTTGCCCATGAACATTGCGTCCTCACGGGTCTCAGGGCAGTCATTGCCCGAGTGTCCCGTGTTGCCACAGACCTCGCAAGTCATACGAGCGTCTAGGGCTTTCACTTCTCCATTGGCTTGGTCGTCCATCTTCTTCATGAGAAGGTCAATCTTGGCGGCGAGCATGTCAACCTCCTTGACGGAGTGCATGCCTCGCTGGCGAGGTTGGAGGCGCTCTTCATTCCAACCTTGGTTGGACACCATCTTCTCGATCAAAGCTTTTGCCTTGCTTACAGTGAGCGAGAAGAAGGCTCCACCAGCAGCAGCGTCGAGGTGGTCGCGGGCCGACGGAGTAAGCCCGTTGTAGAAGTTCTGGATGATCAGCCAATCATCCATCCCGTGGTGGGGACATGCCAGGATGTACTCCTGGAGCCTCTCCCATGCCTCAGGAATCGACTCCTTCGACTCTTGCTGGAAGCTTGAGATCCTTCCGCGGAGGGCATTGGTCTTGCCCAGCGGGAAGAACTTTGCAAGGAACGCAGCTGAACACTTCTCCCAAGTGTTCACAGCTTCAGGGTTTACGTAGAACCACTGTGTCGCTCTCCCAAGGAGAGAGAACGGGAACAGTCGAAGGCGAACAACGTCGGGGGTGACGTCCTTCATTTTGAACGTGTTGCAAATCTCCAGGAATTGCTGGAGATGAGAACTAGCGTCCTCATTGGCTTTCCCACAGAATGGGCTAGCCTGCACCATGGTGATGAGACCGGTCTTGATCTCGAAGTTCGTATCTCCCACATTGCCAGCTGGTCCCGTAGGGATGTTGGCAGCGGAGGGAGCGGAGAACTCGCGGAGGGTCTTGTCGGCCATTTGCTCAGAGCTTGATGGTGCGGGAATGACAGGTTCGATTGGCCAAATCTCCTTACGAGGAGGGGTGAGCCTAGCTCGTGTCCTTCTCAGGAGTGACTCAGGATCTTCAGTGAAGTTTGTCGGCAAGTCGAAACCAGTCATACACTACCCTGTTTTCATACAAAATGCAGAAAACAAAGCAAGGTTAGCCTGCCTAGGAGATAGCCTTAATAATTGCAACACTACTATATACATTAGTAATTTTTCTTAGATCATACGCCTTCCCCGGCAACGGCGCCAGAAATGCTTGTTGACTTTTGCTAAGCCATATTAATAAATCATTCCCGGCACGGGGCCAGAAACGGTTCACTAATATGTCCCAGAGTCAAGTAGGTAAAATCCGCAAGCGCACGGAGAATACCGCTGTAGCATTTCACCCGGAAGTATTCAGGGTATCGTATTTGTTTATCCCAAAGGAAGGTTATGATCAAGAAGCGTTACTAACATATAAGATCATGTTAACAATTAGCAAGGATATCTAACCAAGACAGGCGGGTACATGATAATAACCGAGTAGTGTGACACACACAGAAGATTCCTACCAAATAAATAAAGTCTAGTGGAGGAAAGGCTAGGCTAAGCTACTCCTACTATATATTCCTATACAATTGCATAGCCTAAGTAGAATACATACAGACCCACACTCAGGTTTACTAGTCAATAGTATAGCACTTCAGGCACGGACTTACCCCTGCATCCACAGGCGACTTCCGCCAAGAGCCTACGCACTAGCCTAGCGGGGAGGATTTCAAAGGACGGACAGGGCTGTCACCACCTGCCGCCTACCTCAACGAACCAGTAGACTAACGAATAATTCATGCAAATCAGTCACCCAAGTACCATACTTGCATGACCAAAGAGCACTCTGCCCCTCCGTGATTACTATTAACGAGGCAGAGTTACCGTACGAATACGATCACCAAACCCATGCTACACTTTATCAGCTAAAACTAAGCATAGAGACTATAACATATAAACTAGACTATAGTGACGGTATATAACTAGCATGACAATAGTAGTATAATAAATATAAACTACCATCACACAAGTAGACTATACTATTACATATATGGATCACAATATCAAACAAGAAACTCATGACCCAAGCACAACTATATAGAAAAGATATATATATTGATAAGAGCAAAGTCTTACAAAAGGGAAAAGATACAAGAGCCATACCAATTCCAAGTGAAGACTTGGGACTAGAGAGCTCTAGACTCAGCCTAACTCCACTAAAACTCCAAGAACTACTATTAGCAAGAGAGAAATGCTTCTTGTGGTGTGTGTTGAGTGTGAAGGCACACCCTCCTATTTATAGCCTCAATAGGTCGGCAAGGGAGCGTAACCGCCACGGAAGGCATCTCAAACCGTCATCAGGAGTCGCGGAGGAGCCAACACGTGGAAGCCTAGGCGGAGAGGGCGCCCGGCTGGGTCGGCCGACCTGACCAGGTCGGCCGACCTGGGGGTGGCCCCTCCTGGCCTGTGCTTTCTCCAGGTGGCTGTCCTGTGGGCCCTGACGTCGGTTTGCGCGGTATTACGGGGAGTTACGTCGGTTAAGTGCTGAAAATGGGCCCTTCAATCCGTGTGACATCCATGTGGCACTCTCTGATTGGTCGAAAGTGTGTTTTCTTGCCTTTTGAGGTGTTTCCTTCACATTTCCTCCTGCATGCACAAAGTTCTCCAAGTACAAGTGGAACTATATTATTGTGATAAAACATGCGTGTATGAAATGCCAAATTCTCCTTTATTTGAGTATAGTTGACGGTTGAAAATGGTACTTAACAGCCGTCAACAAACTCCCCCAAGCTTACCCTTTGCTCGTCCCGAAGCAAAGATAAACTTAAGTTGTTGATCAGGAGTTGCTACAATGTCCTACTCCTCAATAATACTATGCGCACAACAAAGTACTCTTCCTAGAATTAAATATGTTGGCACATAACTTACCCATTTACCTCGATCCATGGGGCTTTTACACCTCACTGTCTTGGGTGGTTGAGAGATAGAACAATTGCAGGGCACCAATCACTTGCTCTAGATTCCGCTATGTTATTCCGGAGGTTTTCAAAAGATTTTGAAAATAAAAACCAAGTTCCTCAAATGATTCTCTCGGATCACTCAATATGTGTATGATTCCTCACCAAGGCAAAGTGTTGCCTATAATCACCTACTTCTAAATAAGGCTTTATGTGGAGCTCAAGGTAGGGATATATGAGGCACTCATGTTCACATAATATTGCTATGTCAAAAGACCGGATCCAAGAAAAACATCAATTCAAACAATCTTGATCAAGATGTGCAAGTGTGTGGGAGAACGGAGGAATGGTGGATGGGAAGAAATAACTCCTTTTTGAATTTTTCTTCTCTCTTTTGGAGTTTCTAGGCTATGGCTATCTTTTGCTTGGGCACCGTATTGTTGGACGGTATTACTCATCGATCCAGATGTGATGTGAATGGCACGGTGGATGCACGGGTCGAGTACCGCTGGAGAGTGCACGGGTTAAGCCTCGGATACGAAGTACTGTATCGCGGGGAGGACGTGTACTCGGGATCGATGGCCCCGGATCGACTTTATCGCAACCTCGTGAACGGTGGCCATACGTGTTCTTAAATGATGCGTATGTCGTGCATTTAGGTTATTCTCCTGCAGGATGTAAATCAATTCGAATTGCCATCCCTCGCGGTTATGAGCACCTCTTGTTTTGAGCAGTGGCAATGATACTTTCAGTAGAGAAGTTTGGTTATGATGCTGAAATTTATTTACTCTATGGATACATATTGCTATGTTGTATTGCTCTTTATAATTGTACAAGTCTTAGCAGCTAGCTAGGTTCAACTACAGTCCCTCTTCTGCAACAAGCAATTAAAAATCTTGGTTAAGGAATAAGCATCGCAGCATAAATTAATAGGCGCTTTTATGCAATTATCAAATAAGCCCGGTCAGCCCCCTGCATATTAGGAGTCGGTTTTAGTAAACCTCTTGGACGGGTAAGTCTTGCGGAGTATGCTAGATACTCAGGCTTTGCGATTATGTGGTTTTTCAGGTTTCCCTCAAGCTACTTATTGTGATTGCTGTAACAAAGTTATGTGGGAAGGTGAGGAGCCCCAGAACTGGACCATTGAATGGGTCCCCAGCTCCCCTAATCAAGATGAGTGAGCCATTGCCCTAGGGCCGGCATGGCTTACTTAGGTTCCGCGTAGTGTTTGTCGTATCTTCCGCCTCCGCATATTTATGTAATATGAACCAAGAACATATGTATGATAATGTAACTAAATTTGCTTCAGCTATGACTCTTGAACTTGTAATATTATACACTTAATGATGTATCTCTGTAAATGATGGATGTTCCTGTGCGAACGCTATGTATGGTTACTTCGTTAACCATCTCCCGAGGCGATCCTGTACGGCACACTCTATACTTCGGTATAGGGTTGCGACAAGTGGGGCTAGGGCTTGGTGCTTCGAGAGAGATTAGAGGGAGAGTGAGGGCGTGCTGGAGGGTGGGAGCTCGGCCTGCTGCAGCTTTTCTCCAGGGAGAGGTGAGCACAGCGGTTAAATGCGGGGAGAGCAGAAGGCGGGCCGCTCGGTGGATGAGGGTGTCTTCAATGTGCCGCCGGCTGCTCCAGGGAGGTAGGCAGAATAGTGAATGGCATGGTAGGATGGCAAGGCAGCGGTTTGGCCGGCGGTCCGAAGAAGGAGGCTGCGGGTGCGGCCGGTTGTCCGACAGTCCATAGGGTGAGCTCGACTCTTCCATTGACTTTTGCCATTGCCCTCTGTAATTGGGTAAAATATGAAGTTACCTTGCCCCACTAATTATGCAAATTTTTGTGCATGTCCAGAAAAATATCTTCTCCTGCTTTGCTTTTGGGGCCAGGTTATGATTCAGCACAGAGAAACTATGAAAATTCTAAGAACAGAGAAACCTTTTTCCTGCATTTAGGGAATTTTTATGGGTATTTAGCCGTTACAAAAAATTCTGATAAATTCCCTAAAAATCTTTCTTGATATGACCCACTGGAATATGCAAAAACATTGTCGCACTTTCATAGAGGTTTGTGATGTTTGTGGAATGCTAGTATTTTGGCTAATTTGGATTTAATTAACTAAATTCCCCTTTTCTTTGGCAATTTAATTACTCTCATTTTTAATTAGCTAGCAATTAGCATTAGGATTAGGTTAATGGCCTTTTTGTGACATGGGATGTCACAAGTAATAGGGCACCGCACAATTAGACACAACTCGACATCATCGTCTAGGTCTACCCCCCTCGTCTAGATCTATAATGTAGACATATCAATACAAATATCGTAGAACACAGGACGTAGGATTATTATCCTCCAGGAGGCTAGAACCTGTATAAATGGGCATCTTGTGTTACCATTTTCTCTCGATCTCGTGCATACCCCTAGTCTACATATAAATCCTCATAGGTGAACTACCCTATGTCTGATGCCGAGATTAAGTATCGACATTTGGCGTGGCAGGTAGGGGGAGCGCGATGGTCGGCATGTCGAGTTCGATGGTCTTAATCTACTTCAAGATTTGACCGTGATCTGACCGGCGTTGAAGCGCACGAGTCATCGTGTCTTCATCAAGCGACTCCCAGCAGAGTTGATGGTGACATCTTCACAAAGTTTCAATCATGCAAGATTCATGCGGCGGCAGATGGCTGCTTCTTGTGTGATGAGAAGTCGGCGAGTCTCTTGTTACATCATCAAGTTTGGGGGCGGTGACCATTTGCAAGGCTTCCGACTCAATCCGAGTGATTTTCTTTTCACGCTCGTCATTGGTCCATGTCTTTGTCGTAGCACATGCTGCTAGCTAGTTTGGATGTATCGAGATCGATTGGTGGTCAAAGTCGATGAATCCTATGCTGCACCAATTCGGTGAATTATTCATGTTTCGGTGAGTCCAGGCAATGCCCGTACTAGCCAGACCGAGTCTGACTTTGACTTCCAAAAGCCAATCCAAGTCATACGTAACAAGGGAAGTTTCTTTCCTTTTCTATTCATGCCGCACTATTTTATTCTATACAAACTAATCTATTTGATTAGAACAGAATACTAATCACGTAATACTTCTTTTTGTATGTACGTGAACTCTTGGAGGCCGGCTCTCACATAGCATGGCTTCGTCATCATGGTGTTTGGTCAAACGTCGCCGTGACTCAACGGTCGGTCATTCGACAATATCGCCGTGACTCAGCGACATTGACTCGGCCTTTCGACAACATCGCCACGACCTGATGCCTCCAACGACTCAGCGACATTGTCACGACTCGACGGCTCGATCGCTCGGCGACTACATGGACACGCTCGAGGGATCGTCATCAACCTAACAATTCCGGTCACTCGGCAACAGCGTTCACTATGATGACGCCTCCGACAACACCGTCTACTATGACGACGCCTTCAACAAGGGCGACCGCCATCCGACAACATTGTCGTGACATGACGCCTACTTACGACTCGACGACATCGCCGTGACTTGACGGTTCGACCGCTCAGTAGCCACATGGACATGCTCGGGGGCTATTCGATGATGACTTGATGATTGCGCCACTCGACAACATTGTCGCGACTACGCGACTTTGTCATTCAACAACATCGTCATGCCTTGCTCACTCGGCAATACCACCGAACGGCGTTACCTTTGACGACTTGGCGCTTCGGTGTTTTTTGCCACTCGGCTACTTGGCGACACCTTCGAGCTTCGATGTACTGACCACGCGCCAACCACATTCACGTCTTGGTCAACCACTTCGAGCTTCGATGTACTGGCAACATGATGGCTCGACATCGATGTTTGACCACGTGCCAACCACATCAGCATGCTCGGGGGCTCATCTTCAGCTTGTTGAATTGCAAAGCTAAGTATCATTATACATTCCCAATTTATTTTCGAGGTTTTGGGCTGATGCCTTCATACTTTTTTTCCCACGATCGCTTATTTCTGTTTTCTAAACAGGAGGTCATAGGATTTTTTGATGAGTAAAGTTTGGCTTTTTAATCAGTACTCTTATTTGTGGCTTTATTCATCTTTTTATTGCCTCAGTTCTTTAATCCTTCACATTAAACAATCGAGTCAGGGGGCTATTTGTGTATCTATACACATGTTCCTCCACTTTTTTGTGAATCTAGCAGTACACATGTCGGTCGGTGACCTTCCAGTAGTGCCTCGGCCCTGACACCATATGACCCATGTTGGTCGGTGACCTTTCAATAGTGCTTCAGCCCTGACACCATATGACCCATGTCGCCCGTTCTAGTTTCACCTCTTTTTGGCTTTAGCCTCGACTGATATATTGCATTTTATTTGCGATTTGGTCTTATTTTTGGTCTTACGCCCACAAATAACTAGGTCATAGAATTTCTTAGCTACGCGTTAGACTACCACTATACTAAACCCAGAGCCAAATTTACGAGAGGTCATGTGTCGACTGGTTCTGATTGCTACGCAAGAATAATTATGACCGATATTGTTGCGGCAGACCGAGCTTCAAGCTTTTTATATTTTGTCCTAAGTATCCAACAGTGGATCAATCTGGTTGCTAATGCGTGAACATGCTGCTATGCACTAGTCAGTCTACTTAAAGGAGAAAAATGGATAGATTTGACTTTTCAGTCGACTAATTTGTTGGCTTACAAAAGTATGTTTACAACAAATAATGTTAATTATAACTAATCATTATAATCCCTCTTATTGTCAGGATCATTATGATGAATAGGCAGACACACCACTCGACACAGAGTGATTTCCTCTCCTTCATCCGTCGGCTACCACTCGGTCATTGGTTTGAGTCATCTACCAGTCAGTGGTGATTGAAGTCACTCGTTTGAACTATTTATCACTCGGTAGTCATCAATGTCACTCTACTGAGCTATTTATCACTCAAATTTGATGATTCGAGCGATTTTTCCTTAAAAAGAGCCAACACGACTATTTTTGATTTGGACTCTTGCATTATTTGCAATTTCCAAATGATACAAGAGTCAGGGGCTACACCTAATTAGATGAACCTATTCGACGCACCAGTAACATTCTTGAAGACGTTTTGGTCTGTGAGACCCTTAAAAGCTTGCTGATATAAAGTTGAAGCATTCTACATGGCAGAAACCAGTCGGGAAGCTACTAAAGACTATCATCAAGCTTGCAAGACTCTCGGTGGTTACTGTCGATGACATGTACACGGGGTACCTTATATAGAAGGAAAGTAGAGATAGACTCCTACTTGGATATGTATAGTAGACCCACTAGGACTCCGCCATGTAACCCTGTCTGCCGGTATATTTAAGGAGGGGCAGGGACTCCCCTCAAGAGACAAGCAATAGGGCACCACACAATTAGACACAACTAGACATCATCGTCTAGGTCTGCCCTCCTCATCTAGATCTATAACCTAGACATATCAATACAAATACCATAGAACATAGGACGTAGGGTTATTATCCTCTGGGAGGCCTGAACCTATATAAATTAGCGTCTTGCGTTACCATCATCTCACGATCTCGCGCATACCCCTATTCTACATATAAATCCTCATAGGTGAACCACCCTATGTCTGATGCCGAGATTAAGTCTCGACAAACAATAAAGAATCGATGAAGAGAAAAGTCGATGGGCAAGGCGGAGTGTCAGCGTTTGATCAACTTGGAGCAAAGAAGGTTGAAGAAGAGCTAAGCTCGATAAAGAAGTCGATGAGGAGTAGCAAAAGGAACAAGAACAGGAAGAGTAATGGTGTCCATCTGGTATATTTTCTAGGAGCCAGAAACGAAGAGTCTAGAGGATGCAATGCCGACAGATAAGGGCTGACAAATATTATTATGATGTAGGTGATGATTAGCTGCCTAAAAAGGTTTGGAAGCCAAAGGTGAAGTCACAGCTGCAGGTACCAGGTGCTATGGTGGGCATGGTGTTGATGCTTCCGCAAGAGTTCATGGCCTCAGAAGAAGAATTGTTTGCTGATGATGATGAGGTGCCTCAGTTAGTATTTGATATCCAAGAAGCAGTGTTTGATAAACCAGATGAAACTAAACATCAGCACTTGAAGGATTTATATTTGAAAGGGTTCATCAACGGGATGCCGATGGGAAAAATGATGGTTGATCGAGGTGATGCAGTCAATATCATGCCAATCACTACTGCTAGAATGTTGGGTAAGACTGATGATGACTTAATTGATACTAACATGATTTTGCGAGATTACGGCGGACGTACTGCAGGAGCCAAAGGGGTTTTGAATATGGAGCTCACAATCGGTAGCAAAACTTTGTCGGTTACATTCTTTGTTATTGAAGGAGAGGGAACCTACAGCCTTCTACTGGGTCATGATTGGATACATACGAACTGTTGTGTTCCATTGACAATGCACCAGTCTCTGGTTCTAGTGGATCGGTGATCAAGTAGAGGTGGTCCCGACCGATGAAACTGTCAATGTTGCATCGGCCGATTTAGCACCATGGCATGCGGATGATATCGAGTGTCTATGTAGCAAGATTTGGGATGGAGACTATGTCAAGATTACTACTCAGGGTCTTCAGGTGGTGGTAAGTCAAATTCAAAACTGTTTATCTGACAGGCACCCCAATGGAATTTGCAGAAGATGACAAGTTGGGGAAAGGGTTTATGTTGGTCGATGAATTGCGAGAAGTCGATATGGGAGATGGTGATAAGCCTAGGCCAACATTTATCAGTAAGAATTTAGATGAGGATTTTAAAGTTGAATTAATAAAATTGTTGATGGAGTATCGGGATTGTTCTGCTTGGGATTATTCTGAGATGCCCGGTCTTAGCTAATCTATTGTTGAACATCAGCTACCCATCAAACTTGGATATCGACCATACAAGCAACCACCTCGAAGGGTCGATCCAAAGATTTATGATGATGTCAATGCTGAAATTACCAAATTATATGATGCTAAATTCATTAGGCCTTGCCGATATCCATAGTGGGTTTCAAATATTGTGCCCGTTTTCAAGAAGTGTGGGAAGTTGAGAGTTTGCATCGACTTTTGACCATTGAATAAAGCTACTCCCAAAGATGATTACCCGATGCCGATAGCAGATCTTCTGGTTGATGCAGTAGCAGGGCATAAGAAGAAGACATGAATGGTAATGCTGGATATAATCAAAATTTTATGGTAGAAGAAGACATATTGAAGACGACTTTCAGGTGTCTAGGGGCTATTGGATTATATGAATGGGTGGTCATGACGTTTGGATTGAAGAATGCTGGAGCCACGTATCAGAGAGCCATGAATTATATTTTTCATGATCTGATTGGCAAGTTAGTGGAAATTTATATTGATGATGTGGTGGTTAAGTCCAGGCAAATGGAAGATCATATAGCCGATTTGCGAGAAGTATTCGAGAGAACGATTTGCGGGAAGTATTCGAGAGAACAAGGAAATATGGTTTGAAGATGAATCCAAAAAAGTGTGCTCTCGGTGTATCAGCTGGTCAATTCTTGGGATTTATTATACATGAACGAGGAATTGAAATTGGGCCGAAGATCATGAAGGCTATCAACAACATCAAGCCGTCGATCAATAAGATAGGGCTTCAATCTTTTATCGACAAAGTTAATTTCATTAGAAGATTTATTTCAAACTTATCAAGGAAGCTTGATGTGTTTACTCCATTATTAAGGTTGAAAGCGGATCAGAAGTTTGTATGCGAACCTGAACATCAGAAAGCTCTGGATGACATTAAGAAGTATCTGGTTTCTCCTCCTATTGTTGGTACCACCAAGAGAAGTATTACCCTTTAGGCTTTATCTTTTGGCTGACAAGAAGTCGATCGATTCGACCTTGATTCAAGAACAAGATGGCAAAGAGAGGGTTGTGTTTTATTTAAGCTGAAGATTAATCAATGTCGAAACAAGGTACACTGAGATTGAAAAATTATGTTTATGTCTATATTTCTCATGTGTGAAGTTAAGGCATTATCTGTTATCGACCAAGTGTGTGGTGGTATGCAAAGCCGATGTCATCAAGTATATGTTGTCGGCTCCGATTTTGAAAGGCAGGATCAGAAAATGGATGCTGGCATTAGCCGAATATGACCTAACTTATGAGTCTCCTAAAGCTATCAAGGGTCAGATTCTGGCTGATCTACTGGTTTAACATTGTGGTTCGGATATGTCGATGGTGGAGTCGATGCCATGGTTATTGTTTTTTGATGGTTCTATATGCAAGAATGGGTAAGGCATCGGGCTCGTGATTATATCACCTCGGGGGGCAAGATTTTAATTTGCTTTTACTATGGGACCATCGACTAACAACCAGGCTGATCTAGTGGGTTGCAGATTTTGAAAGAAGCTGGAGTCAATTTTGTTGAGATTGTTGGTGATTCATTATTGATACTCGGGCAGTTAGCAGGAGAATTTGAATACAAAGATGATATATTGCGATTCTTCTATGCTGAGTGTCAAAATTTGATGCAACACTTCAAAGCAGCAGTGTCACACCCCTATACCGAAATATAGAGTGTATCGTACAGGATCTTCTCAGGAGATAATTACCGAAGTGACCATACATAGCATACACACATGAACATCCATCATTTACAATGATACATCATTTAAGTGCTTAATATTACAAGTCCAAGTGTCACAATGGAAGCAAATTAACTTACATTACAATACATATGTTCTTGGTTCGGAGTACATAAATAAGCAGAAGTGCCTAAGTAAACCATGCCGGCCCTATGGCAATGGCTCACTCATCTTGGGTAGGCAAACTTGGAACCCACTCAATGGTCCAATCCTATGGTTCCTCACCTTCCCACACAATCTTGTTACAACAATCACAATAGGTACCTTGAGGGATGTCTGAAAAGCTAACATAAATCGCAAAGCCTGAGTATCTAACATACTCCGCAAGACTTACTTGAAAAATGGTTATCTAAAACCGACTCCTAGCATGCAGGGGGCTGACCAGGCTTATATGGTATTTTGCATAGAAAGCACCTATTAGCTCTGGTTTGCAAGTTGATCACTTAGCTAAATTTTATATTTTTTATTGTGGAAAGGTAACTTTAGTTGAACCTGGCTATCTACCAGGGTTGTGCCATTATAAAGAATAATACATCATAGCAATATGTAGCCATAGAGTAATTAAAATCTAGAATCATAATCAATCTTCTCTACCTTACTATTGTTGCCAACTGCTTGAAACAAGAGCTACTCATGACCGCGAGGGACGGCAATTCGAATTGATTTACATCCTATAGGAGAAAACCCAAGTATACGACATACGCATCATTTAAGAACACATACAACCACCGTTCACGAGGTTGCTATAAAGTCGGTCCAGGGCCATCGATCCCGAGTACATGTCCCTCCCCGCGATACAGTACTTCGTATCCGAGGCTTAACCCGTGCACTCTCCAGCGGTCCTCCAACCCATGCAACCATCGTGCCATTGACATCACCTCTGGATTGATGAGTGTATCCATCCAACAATACGGCGTCCAAGTTAATAGGTTTACCGATTCCCATATAAAGGTATGCACTTGGTACTATTCGATACTTGTTCGCGGAGTTGCAATGATAGGTTCTCAAATTTTAACCAAATTCATCTTTTCATGTGAACCATAAGTGTATCAAGTGGTCCCATAACCTATCATTGACTCCACTAGAGTAAGCATAGCATTTTCTAACGAAAGGCTTACTAACATAGACTAGCATAGGTCATTGTTCGTTCATGCAAGTGGGTTTTCATCCAAGCCCTATACCTACTGCACATTACAATATTCTTATATTGTGATTAAACCAAAAAGGACTCACAAAAATAAATAGGTGTCCACCGGGGCTTGCCTTGGGAGTGATCATAGTTACTGTCTCCAATGAAGTTCACGTCAGTACTAGCCTTCTCCGGTGTGATCTCCTTGAGCTCGTTTCCTATATGAAATGGCAATGCACGAATAAGAGATGAATGCTCAAGGATTACGGAGCTTCTTGAATAACCATGACATGTATGAGGATAAACATGTGCACCTAATATTATGCATGACCTAAACATGCTGAATGAATAGTACTAGGGAGTCAATAATAGTAATTTATCTATTTAGGCATATAAGTCAATATGTAGCTAATTAATTCCTAGGCTATTTATTAAATAAACTAATCAAGAGCAAAAACATACATCTAGTGCTAAGGATTTAACATGGAATTTTATGTGAAGGTGTCAAGCCACAAATAACAACCAGTCAAAGTTTCATAATTAAATCCCTAACAGAGAATTTAAAAAGTTCATTTACTAGAACTAATGATTATGCAATAACTCTACAAATATGCATAAAATGGATATGTGCTTTTGCAGAAAGTCTATAGATGCCATGTGATGCTTACTTACCAAATTTCATGATTTTATAATTTGTATATTTTTACTTATGGATTTATTACTCATAGAAGGGTTCCAACTTTGGTGAATTGTTTTAATTAATAATCTTCAGAACCTAGATGCTCATCTTACTTTTTGGATAGAGGAGAATTTTCTGAATCTAACAAATTGGTTTTGCATTTTTCTAACCTTTAGTTTTTGAGTTATGGATTTTTTTAATATTTATCAAAGTTCGACCTAATTTATAGAATTGCCACTCGGCCAATTCAAAAAGCAGAGCGCGCGCGGGGTGGCTAGGCTTGTTAGAGCTTCGTCGGAGGCTCGTTGCCAGCCGATGCAGAGGGAGAGGGGGAATAGGGCCACTACGGCTGAGTTGCACGCGCGATGGGGAAGTCGACCAGAGGGTCTCCGGCCATCGGCGATGGCCGGAATAGTGGCGACATCGACGGCGGGGCAGGGGAGATGTTCCGCGCGTCATGCGTCACGCATAGAGGATGAGAAGGGCTGAGAGTTGGTCATGAAGCTTCACCGTGGTGCGGAGATCGCCGGCGTGGATGAAGAAGTCGACGGGGATGGCCGGAACCGTGCTCTCGCCGTGGGAGGGGGCAAATCCGGCGGCAGCGGTGCTCCTTTCTTCCCAAATTCCGGCGAACCTGGAGAACAGCTGGGCAGGGGATCATGGAGGAGCTAGAGGAGGTCATCATGCTTCGATTTGAGGAAGAAGAAGAAGAGGCAAAACTTCCTAGCGGAAGGTCGACGCGGCGGCGTCCATGGCAGCTCAAAACTGGGAAAATACACCCCTTTTTGCCGAGGGAGAGGAAGGAGATGGGGAGATGGGTGAATGGTTGCGTGGAGGAGCTCTGGGGAGCACTTGGAGCATGTAGAAGCAGCAAGAGAGAGAGAGAGGGCAAGCTGCTTGCCGCCGCTGCTGCTTTTCCAGGCGCCGGTTAGGGGAGAGAGCAGAGAGAGGACAGAGGGTCGCTCGGGGATGAGAGCGTCTTCAATGCATCACCGGTTGCTCCGGGGAGTTAGACCGAGCAGTGGATGGCATGGGGTGAGGAGACGGTGGTTTGGCCGGCGGTCTGAAGAAGAAGGACGACGGCGCGGTCGTCGGTCCGCTGGGCAAAGACTGGAGTTGGCCCGAGCTTGACTAAGACGGGGCTGTTGTACTTCGACAAAAACCCAAAGTTACATGATCCAATAATTATGCCTATTTTTTTGCTTGTCCAGCAAAATGTCATCTCCAACTTTTGGGATTAGGTTATGATCGCTTCTGGAACAATTATGAAAGTTTATAGAACAGAGGAACATTTTTCTGCATTTAAGGAATTTTTAAGGGTATTTAGACTTTACAAAAATTTCCAATAAATTCCCTAAAAATCTTTCTTGATACGACCCACTGGAATATGAAAAAACATTGGCATACTTTCATGGAGTTTTGTGATATTTGTGCAAGGCTAGCATTTGGCTGATTTGGATTTTAATTATTTAAATTTCCCTTTTCTTTGGCAATTTAATTACTCACATTTTAATTAGCTATCAATTAGCATTAGGATTAGTTTAATTGCCTTTTTGTGACATGGGATGTCACAGCACTCCCCCCTTAAAATGGAATCTCGTCCCGAGATTCGCAATGAGACGAACGAGGAAGAGGGATTGTGGGCAGTTACCGACTTTGCGAGGTCAAGAACTCGGGAAAGTTGGTTTTCAGAAACTCTTCTTGCTCCCAAGTTGCTTCATCTTCAGTATGGTTACTCCATTGCACTTTGTAAAAGGTGATGGTGCGATTGCACATTACCCGATCCTTTTGATCAAAAATCCGGACGAGGTATTCGGGGTAGGAGAGGTCTTCTTCCAATTGTTCCGTGTTAGAAATGACCACGTCAACCGGAGGATTTAAACATTTCTTGAGTTAGGAGACATGGAAGACATTGTGCACCCGAGCAAGATTATCTGGTAATTGCAAGCGATAAGCAACTGTGCTACATTTCTCCGTGATTGGAAAGGGTTCGATGTAGCGGGGTGCCAATTTGCCCTTGATTCCAAAGCGATATATGCCTTTATTGGGGGAAACCCAAAGATAGACATGATCTCCCTTTTCGAACTCCAATGGACGTCTTCTTTTGTTGGAATAGCTTATTTGATGGGATTGTGCGGCTTTCATGTTAGCTTGAATTTGTCGCACTTTCTCCTAGGCTTGAGTAACAAGATCCAGAGCAAAATTAATCCTTTCTCCTGATTCCGACCTATTCAACGGTGTTCGGCATGAGTGGCCATACAATGCCTCAAACGGTGACATTCCCGAACTCTCTTCGTAGCTATTGTGTACGAGAATTTGGTGAACGGTAGATAGTCATCCAAATTTCCATTATTGTTTAGAACATATGCTCTTAACATGTCCTCCAAATATTGATTTAGCCTTTTGGTTTGACCATCTGTTTGCGGATGATAAGCGGAGCTTCGAATAAGAGTAGTCCCAAGACAAGAATGCAGTTGCTCCCGAAAATGTGCAACAAATTGAGGGCCTCAATTAGAGATGATGGTCTTGGGTACACCGTGCAAACATAGAACTCTTGAGATGTAGAGCTCGGCATACTTTTTGGTAGAGTAGGTTGTATGGACGGGAATAAAATGAGCGGATTTTGTCAACCTATCCACAATGGCCCATATAGAATCAAGCTTCTTGGGTGTGAGGGGTAACCCAACAACGAAATCCATAGCAATATCCTCCTATTTCCAAGCGAGGACTTTTAAGGGATTTAAAAGACTGGCCTTCTTCAAATGATCAGCCTTCACACGTTGGCAAGTATCACACTTCGCAACATGACGAACAACTTTTCGCTTCATGCGCGTCCACCAAAACTTTTCCCTTAACCCACAGTACATCTTGTTGCTACCAGGGTGTATGGACTATTTGGACAAGTGAGCCTAATCCAATATTTTCTTTCTTAATTCCACATTCTTTGGAACAACAAGACGATTGTTGAACCATAGCACTCCATCTTCGTCTCGTTGAAAACATGTCGCTTCATCTTTGCCTATCTTTTGTTGGATATGTTCCATTCCCCTATCTTTCTTTTGTGCTTCAACAATTTCTTCGCGAAGGGTAGGAACAAGAGCTAGATTATAGAAGGATCCATATGGAACAATATGAAGACTTGGTTCACTAGAATCTGAAATTTGAGAAGCTTCTGTAGAGCAAACAGTTGTGTGATGGCATTGGTCCCTCCGACTTAAGGCGTCGGCAACCACATTGGCCTTCCCGGGGCGATAATAAATTTCCAATTCATTATCCTTGATCAATTCTAGCCATCTACGCTGCCTCATGTTCAGTTCTTACTGTGTGAATATGTACTTGAGACTTTTGTGATCGGTGTAGAGATTGACAAGGTTACCAAGGAGATAATGGCGCCAGGTTTTTAAGGCTAGGTCAATAGATGCCAATTCCAAGTCATGCGTGGGATAATTTTGCTCATGTTCTCGGAGCTGCTGAGAGGCATAGGCAATGACACAGCCTTCTTGCATAAGTACACACCGCAATCTGGTACCGGATGCATCACAATAAGCATCAAACGGTTTGGCAATATCGGGTTGAGCTAAAACCGGGGCAGTTGTCAAGTGCTTCCTGAGCGACTGGAAGGCTTCCTCACATTCGCTACTCCATTTAAACTTGGCATCTTTCTCCAATAACATTGTCATAGGCTTGGCAATTCTTGAGAAGTTGCGAATAAATTTCCGATAGTAGCCGTCAAGACCAAGGAAACTACGAATTTGCTTGACCGATTTTAGAGTTTTCTACTTCAACACATCTTCAACCTTGCTAGGGTCAACGGCTACACTTCTGCTGAAATGATATGACCCAAAAATGGAACTTGCTTTAGCCAAAATTCACACTTGCTAAATTTGGCGTAAAGTTGATGATCCTGGAGCCGTTGTAGAACAATGTGGAGGTGTTCGGGATGCTCTTCCTCAGACTTGGAATAGACAAGGATATCGTTGATGAATACAACCACAAATTTATCCAATTCTGGCATGAATATGGAATTCATCAAATACATGAAGTGAGCTGGAGCATTGGTGAGACCAAAGGACATGACAAGATATTCCAACAGACCGTATCATATAGAGAAAGCGGTCTTCGGAATGTCTTCGGCTTGGATTTTTATTTGGTGGTAACCAGATCGAAGATTAATCTTTGAGAAGACTTGGGCACCAACGAGTTGATCAAAGAGAATAACAATTCGAGGTAGAGGATACTTGTTCTTGATGGTTACGGCATTTAGAGGCCTATAATCGACACATTGGCATAGGGCCTTGTCTTTCTTCTTCACAAAGAGGGTGGGACATCCCCACGGAGATGAACTAGGCCGAATGTAACCTTTGTCCATAAGCTCTTGTAGTTGCTCCTTCAACTCCACCAACTCATTACGAGCCATTTTGTACGGCCTACGAGAGATAGGTGCGGTACCGGGTAAGAGTTCAATCTTAAACTCGACATCCCTATCCGAAGGTATTCCCGGCAGATCATCCGGAAACACATCGGGAAAGTCACATACCACAAGAATATCCTCTATCTTTTTCCCTTCAACATGATGGATTTGAGACATGGGCATTTTGGGGCATGGCAATCGGAGAACAGATAGGCCATGTAGGGGTGAGTTTAAGTGGACTTCCCGGGATTCGATGTGCAAGATAGCTTTATGCTTAGTCATCCACCTTATACCAAGGATTATATCAATGCTTTGCCCTTCTAGGATGATTAGTGAAGTGTAGTATATGTTGCCTGCTAGCTTAAGTGGCACTCCGATCAACTCAAGATTGGTCCTTATTTTTCCACCGGGTGACGTGATGATGTAAGGTGTTCCCGTAGCGGTGGGCACAATTTTTAAATGATTCACACATGCTTGACTAATAAAATAATGTGTTGCTCCTGAATAAAAAAGAACCATAGTGGAATGTTGGTTGATCGAAAACATACCCACGAGGATAGGTTCTCCGACTTGAATCTCTTTGACCGTGGTATAGTTGAATCGGCCATTCTTATGAGTGGGAGTAGAAGACTGGGGATGATTGCCATTGCTGCCATTGTTGTTGCTGTTGCTATTGTTGTTGTTGTTCCTGGAAGCATTGGGGTTCTTGTTGCCTTGACTGCACTTCGGAAAATGACACTCCTTCGCAAAGTGACCGAGACGGCGACAATTGTAGCATGGCTGCGGTGAACCGGACCTCACAACTTGATTAGCTTGCTGTGGAGGGCGGGAACTGGAGGACGGCTGCTGGTTGTTGCCATGAGAACGAGAGGGCTGCTGCGAATAGGATGGGTGAAATCCTCCACCTGACGGTAGTGCAGCCCGGAACTTCTATTCGGACGGGGAGGTGATAGCCAACTTGTACTTGGGTGGTGTGGAACTGGATGAACTTCCCATAGCACGCTTCCTTTTCTTGTCATCTTGATTAGCACGGATAGCGTCTTCCTGTATGATTGCGGCACTCATCAAGTCTTGAACATGCTGGCGGTAACTTGTGCCAAGCGATCCTGTAGCTTCGGGGTAAGGCCCGAACAGATACAATCCTTCTTCTTCTCATCTGTGTCACCATGATAAGAAGCATATTGAGCCAAGTAGTTGAACTTTCGTGCATACTCTTGCACGGTTCCAGAGCCTTGCTTCAAGTTGAGAAATTCCTGTAGTTTGCGCTTCATAAGACCGGCTGGAATGTGATGTGCACGGAAGGCGGTGCAAAATTCCATCCAAGTAACTTGGTGGTCAGTGGGAAAAGCGGCGGTGAAGCTTGCCCACCAAGCACTCATGGAACCACGGAGTTGTTGTGCTATGAAGTGAGGCTTCTAATGGACGGTGCAGTTGAGAAGTGCAAACTTCGGCTCTAGGGTGCGAATGAAATTATCTGCTTCCAACGGATCACCGGCTTCTCCGAAAGTGGGCGGGTGAGTTGCCCAGAAGTTGTCGTGGGAGGACTCATGGGGAGCTTGGGGCTGCCGCGGTGGTGGTCCTTGAGCTCCTTGGCGGTTCATGTTTTCCATGAACATACGGAACATCTCATGTTGGTTGTGGATGAGCTGCTCCATTGGAGTCATTGGCGGAGCATGGGGTGGCTGCTGAAATCCGCCGATGTTCGAGCCACCGAGAGCATCACCAAGATTCTCACCACCATGGCGAGTTTGCACCATCTGCCATAGGAACAATTGCATGTTAGCCCAATCCTCACATGAGCCAATACGACAAGATAATAAGGCCATGACATAGAGATGAACTAAAATTTCAGATTGCTCTGCAATTGGAATTTGACAAAGAAACGATGCAAGACAGAGAGGGAAACTTGAATTCCGTCGGTTTCAAACACAATAGCCAACATAGATGTGATAAAAGTCATGGATGCATGCGATGCAACTTTTCGATACAAGACAAGTCTGAAAGTTACATCACTAAGAAACACGACCTCGGAGAGCTTAAGTTATAACACCACTGAACATTTATCGGCACTAGCGACATACAAGAACAATATCTCATGAGGTTCCACCCTACATGAAGTACTACTCGTCCGATGTATAACCACAAGTCACGCGGCATGGCTGTCACCATCGGACTCCAAATCCATGTCGCCCGGGTTGAGGGGTGCCTCATAGTCAAGACCGGAATCACCGTCATCACTCAAATCTGTGTCATCTGGGGGGAACCACCGCAAGTGGCACAGGTGGTTGTACATTAAGGACAGCATGCAGTTGAGCATTGGCAGCTTGGAGCTGCGCAATGATGTGGTCTCGCTGCGCGATGGCGGTGTTGGCGTCGTTGAGGTTTCCTTCCATAACGTCCCGCTCATCTTCAGCTTCTGAGCGTTGAGCTTGGAGCTCACTTCGTTCTTCCAAGAGGGCGGTGATCTGTCCATGAAGGGAATAGTTCTCCTCCTAGGCAGTAGTGAGCTGGGCATTTCGTTGGTTCAGCTGCTCTTGCAGCTGATCACTCGCGTCGCCCTCTATGACAAGTTGAGCATCATGGAGTTGCTCGAAAAGGTCAGCCTGCTCCAACTTGCTGTTGTACAGCTTGTCCTTAAGGGCTGCGACCTTTGCATCATGGGCAGCGAGCTGGGCGTTACGGGCTGCGAGTGCGGACTGCAGCGTGTCACGCTCCCGTTCCAACTCGAGAACGCGTGCGGTAAGGTGCTCGGGGTCCATCACGAGCTTGCCAACAACCATCTGTCAGAAGAAAGTTTTGAAAGTGTGAGTCAAAACTTAATATCCCACCAATATATATGCTCAAATTAGCATAAAGGTCGATTGGTAAAAAGGGTACAATAAGTGTCCAATCAGCTCAACGGAAACAAGTTCAGTTTCTGTTTTGACAGAATGGCCAACAGAGATATGCAAAAATACTTAGCTTCTGGGCAGAACTAGATCTTTGGCCTCGTACAAAAGTTGGAAAGGAATTCATTATCTTTCCAACACCTACTTATACATCTCCATCTGATAATATCTCTGGGAGTTATGATCATCCAAAGACAGAGGACAGAAATGGAGCAACTTCTGAAATCTCAGGAAATGCCCTCTATTGGGAGCCAGATTTCGGCCTGATCCAGACCTCATAAAATGGGGGCACTAGCTGGTAATCATAGAGCGATTCCCAAGCTATCCAACTGGTACTCACACGACTTATTTGTTTCAGAATTGAGTGAGTTATGCTAGTTACCGTGAAAACGGTATTTGATCTACTACCAGTTATCGGTGTTCATTTTCTCGGAAAGGTTGAGTTATTTTGTTCCAGTTACATGGGTGTGTGGTTCAAGTTATCATTTGTGATGATGCATGAGACATGATGGCATGGTTATTAATGCATGAATGATTTAAAATACTATCAATATGCCGCGTTCCTACATCCTCACAAAAAGAAGATTTGACCAATTATATAGACCGATCAGTTCGGTGGCACACACACCTCTCACACGTTTCTAAGTGAGCTAACGTGGTTAGCGTACCTACAAAATATCCATCTCAGAAACAATACATCAAATTCAAAAAAAAACAATCCAAAAGAAATCCGTGATCACCTCGCCTCGCACGGGAGCTCTCATATAAGAGTGTATTCGAGTCACGCCAAATTAAGTAAAATCCTATCTAAGCACAACAAGTCCATGACCACTTCACCTCGCATGGGAGCCCTCGAATAAGAGTGTATTTGAGTCACACACGTACCTTCATTGAAGAAGCCCTAGATGCTAGTATGGAAACAATTGTAACCTAGGGATAGCTTTGCCACCTACTAATAGTAATCCTTATATGGGCACTACTAGTTCGTACCTCACCGTAAGACGCAAAAACGGGTTGTTCAAGTTTTAAAATGTTCATTTGTGTGTTGCTTATCCTGAATCGGCTCTGATACCACCTGTCACACCCCTATACCAAAATATAGAGTATGCCGTACAGGATCTTCTCAGGAGATGATTACCGAAGTAACCATACATAGTATACACACATGAACATCCATCATTTACAATGATACATCATTTAAGTGCTTAATATTAGAAGTCCAAGAGTCACAACGGAAGCAAATTAAGTTACATTACAATACATATGTTCTTGGTTCGGAGTATATAAATAAGCGGAAGTGAAAACACGGTACACTCGAGAATAGATAGCCTAAGTAAACCATGCCAGCCCTATGGCAATGGCTCACTTATCTTGGGTAGGCGAACTAGGAACCCACTCAATGGTCCAATCCTATGGTTCCTCACCTTCCCACACAATCTTGTTACAACAATCACAATAGGTAGCTTGAGAGATGCCTGAGAAGTTAACATAAATCGCAAAGCCTGAGTATCTAACATACTCCACAAGACTTACCTGAAAAATGGTTATCTAAAACTTACTCCTAGCATGTAGGGGGCTGACCAGGCTTACTTGGTATTTCGCATTGAAAGCACCTATTAACTCTGGCTTGCAAGTAGATCACTTAGCTAAATTTTAATTTTTTTATTGCGGAAAGGTAACTTTAGTTGAACCTGGCCACCTACCAGGGTTGCGCCATTATAAAGAACAATACATCATAGCAATATGTAGCCATAGAGTAATTAAAATCCAGAATAATAATCAATCTTCTCTACTTTACTATTGTTGCCAACTTCTCGAAACAGCCACCGTTCATGAGGTACTCATGACCACGAGGGACGGCAATTCGAATTGATTTACATCCTGGAGGAGAAAACCCAAGTACATGACATACGCATCATTTAAGAACACGTACAGCCACCGTTCATGAGGTTGCTATAAAGTCGGTCTAGGGCCATCGATCCCGAGTACACATCCCTCCCCACAATACAGTACTTCATATCCGAGGCTTAACCCATGCATTCTCCAGTGGTCCTCCAACCCTTGCAACCACCGTGCCATTCACATCTCCTCTAGATCAATGAGTGTATCCGTCCAACAATATGGCATCCAAGTTACTAGGTTTACCAATTCCATATAAAGGTATGCACTTGGTACTGTTCGATACTTGTTCACGGAGTGGCAACGATAGGTTCTCAAATTTTAACTAAATTCATCTTTTCATGTGAACCATAAGTGTATCAAGTAGTCCCATAACCTATCGTTGACTCCACTAGAGTAAGCATGGCATTTTCTAACGAAAGGTTTACTAACATAGACTAGCATAGGTCATTGTTCGTTTATGCAAGTGGGTTTTCATCCAAGCCCTATACCTACTGTATATTACAATATCCTTATATTGTGATTAAACCAAAAAGGACTCACAAAAATAAATAGGTGTGCACCGAGGCTTGCCTTGGGAGTGATCGTAGTTACTGTCTCCGGTGAAGTTCACGTCAGTACTGGCCTTCTCCGGTGTGGTCTCCTCGAGCTCGTTTCCTATATGAAATGGCAATGCACAAATAAGAGATGAATGCTCAAGGATTACGGAGCTTCTCGAATAACCTAGACATGCATGAGGATGAACATGTGCACCTACTATTATTCATGACCTAAACATTCTAAATGAATAGTACCAGGGAGTCAAAAATAGTAATTTATCTATTTAGGCATATAAGTCAATATTTAGCTAATCCTAGGCTATTTATTAAATAAACTAATCAAGAGAAAAAACATACTTCTATTGCTAAGGATTTAACATGGAGTTTTATATAAAGGTATCAAGCCACAAATAACAACCAGCCAAAGTTTCATAACTAAATCCTTAACAGAGAATTTAAAAAAATTCATTTACTAGAAATAATGATTATGCAATAACTCTACAAATATGCATAAAATGGAGATGTTCTTTTGCAGAGAGTTTATAGATGCCATCAGATGCTTACTTACCAAATTTCATGATTTTATAATTTATATATTTTTACTTATGGATTTATTACTCTTAGAAGGGTTCCGAATTTGGTGAATTGTTTTAATTAATAAATTTCAGAACCTAGATGCTCATCTTACTTTTGGATAGAGGAGAATTTTCTGAATCTAACAAAATTGGTTTTGCATTTTTCTGACCTTTAGTTTTTGAGTTATGGATTTTTGAATATTTATTAGAGTTCGACCTAATCTACAGAATTGCCACTCAGCCAATTCAAAAAGCAGAGCGCGCGCTGGGTGGCCAGGCTCGCCGGAGCTTCGCCGGAGGCTTGCCGTCGGCCGATGCAGAGGGAGAGGGGGAACAGGGCCACTACGGCTAGGTTGCGCGCACGACGGGGAAGTCGACCAGAGGGTCTCCGGCCATCGACGACGGCCAGAACAGTGGCGACATCGACGGCGGGGCAGGGGAGATGTTTGGCGGCATTGCGCATCACGCACAGAGGAGGACAAGGGTCGAGAGTTGGTCGCGAAGCTTCATCGTGGTGCGGAGATCACCGGCGTGGATGAAGAAGTTTACGGGGATGGCCGGAACCGTGCTGTCGCCGGCATGGACGAAGAAGGCTCTTTTGGCAGCAGCATCGAGATGATCACTGGCTGTTGATGCCAACCCGTGGTAGAAGGTGGTCCAAATTGACCAATCGTCCATTCCATAATGTGGGCATGCTAACATGTACTGTTGAAGCCTCTCCCAAGCTCTAAGAATGGATTCCTCTTCTGCTTGCCAAAAGTTTGAAATTTTTCGATGAAGGGCTCTAGTTTTGCCTATCAGGAAGAATTTTTTGAGGAATGTTATGGAACAATCATTCCAGGTAGCCACAACACTTGAGTTGGCATAGAACCACTGTCTCGCTTTCCCTAAGAGGGAAAAGGGAAACAGATGGAGTCGGATGGCATCTTGAGTGACTCCTTCGATGGACACAGTGTTGCAAATTTCCAGGAATTATTGAGGGTGAGCATTTGGGTCCTCATTGGCTATCCCACTGAATGGGTTGGCCTGCACCATGTAGATTAGGCCGGCTTGTAGACTGAAGTTTCTTTTCCTAGTGTTGACATTTCGCCTAATATCCATGTTGTCAACAAAGGGAGCGGAGTACTCGTGAATCACTTTTTCGGCCATTGGTGTTGGGCTTGATGGTGCAGATGTAGCTGATTTGACTGCCGAGGGTATCTTGAGGATGGATGACTCGAGGTTGTGCTCTTCTCAACACTACTTATGGATTCTCTATTTATTTCTTTGACTGGTCAGGGCCAACGGTATACTACCCTATTTTCACATAAAGAGAAAACAAGCAAAGGTAAACCTATCTAGACAATGGTAATTAATAGAAATATAATTAGGAACAATGCTAGTGATTCTCTTTTAACCAGTGCCTTTCCCAGCAATGGCCCCAGAAATGCTTGTTGACATTTCTTAACATCACTTTAGAAATATTACTATCCCCGGCAACATCGCCAGAAATGCTTGTTGACATCTGCTAAGCCACACCAAATAAATAGACTGGGTAAGATGCCAGAACTACTTGTTGGTAGAACTCAACAGATGGTTAGTGTGGGCAAGTTAAATCCGCAAGCGCACAGACATCTCATCATAGCATTTCACCACTGGATTACTCCAGTGGCTGTCATTTATAGTTCTCCCAAGAGAAGGCGGCGGTCAAGAGATAGCATGTTCATAACCTTATAACTAATAATATACCAAGATCTAAATAGGGGTAATAATAATATATATGATAGTGGGTAGTGACACACAGAACAGTCCAATCTAACATTAGTCCAAAGTCTTGGTTAAGTTGGTTAGGAAGAGTTAAGTTGTGTCCCTATGTACTTCTATATTCCTATCTATAGATTAGATACATGCAACACATACAAGCCTAAGTACTATGCCAATCCGAGACAAGGAGGATTAATAAGCACTGTAGGGCTATCACCACCTACTGTCAATCCATTACTAGGACACGTGACAAAAGGCAATTAAGTCCTTACCGCCACACCTATTCCTTTACGTCAGGCAACCAAGCACTCAAAGATATTTACCAACCTAAGGATCATGCTTACATTGCTAAATAACACTATCGATCCCTATGGGACTTTGGCCCTTCGGATCAACAAGTCGAGAGCAAGAATATACTTAACTCTAACTCGACGGATCAACGAGTCAAGTACTAGAGAATGTATAACTTTGACCCTACGGATCGACATGTCAAGGGCTAAGACATGCATAACTTTGACCCTACGGATCATCAAGCTAAAGACTATAGCACTCATAACATTAACCCTACGGATTAACAAGTTATGGTCCAAGGCATGTCTAAGCACAATATGCATTGAACGAGTGCAAAAGCATAGATTGACTAGTGTAAGTATGTAAAGCATAGAGCAACCAAACATGACTTGCAAACAACCATATAAAAGGCACATGATTATCACACCAGTATAAAGACAAAGCATAAGAGTAAAGAAGATAAATATTTTAATAAAAGGAATAAGTCTTACTAGAGAGGGATAGTGTGGAACTATACCCAAGACTCCAAGACTAGATCAAGGACCTCTAGTCAGCTCTCCTCTATCCTAAACTCCACTAGGACCTGAAGACTAAGTACAATGCTAACGAATGGATTCTTCTTAGTGTGTGTTGGAGTGGGACGCACTCCCCTCCTTTTATAGTGTCCAAAGGTCAGTTTGCTAGAGTAACCGCCACGGAACATCGACGCACCGACGTTGGCAAAGGGATGAGGGAGCAACACGTGGAAGGGGGGAACGAACCGACTCAAGACTTGGTCGGCCGACCAAGCCCCTAGGTCGGCCGACCTGGAGGTGGGCCCCCTCAAGGTGTGCTTCCTCGGGGCGGCTCGTAGGTGGGTCCCATCCTCTGTTAAGTCGGTGTTCTCCCGTGCAATCCTATGTAGCCATGTCATTGATCCGTGGGGAGTCCGGTTGGTGCTCTCCTATTGGTCGGAATGTTACTTCACGGATCTTGCTCCATTTCTCCACTCCTTTTATATATATTTTTTGCATGCACATAAATCTCCAAGGACAAGTGGAATCTTATTAATCCTAGCTAACATGCATGTATGAAATGCTAAGTCTTCCCTTATTTGTGGCTATATTGATGGACGGAATTGGTATTCAACGATCATCAACACATGGGTCACTCGGGCAATGACTGCCCTGAGACTCGCGAGGACGTGTTGTACATGAACAACAACAACGACGACTATCGTCCACAAGGAGCCACCGGGTGGAATCAACCGTGTCCGTTTTATCAAGGAGGTAACAACTTTAACTCTTCCAATAATCAACCCTCCTTTAAAGATCTTGTCTTAGGCCAGGCTAAAATTAATGAAACCTTTACTAAAAAGCTTTCAACTAGTGATAAGACTTTAGAAAGTGTTAATGCTAAGCTAGAAAGTCTTGCTTCCTCCTTTAAGAATCAACTTAGCTTTAATAAAATGATAGAAACCCAACTAGCCCAGCTAGCTGCTGCTATTCCTCCCTTAGAGTCGAGGAAGATTCTGGGGCAACCCGAACCTCCCATTGAAAATGTTAATATGGGGACCACGAGAGGGGGTACGACCACTCGGGACCCTCCATATCCTAACACTGCAGGGAAGGACAAGGAAGTACCTTCAAGCAAAGAAGATCCGGGGTGTCCCACGATCACTTGCTCGATCGGGGATTAGAAATTCGACCACGCCCTGTGAGACCTTGGTGCTAGCGTAAGTGTGATGCCCAAGGCGATCTTTAAGAAATTACACTACACAGCTCTATCCCCTACGCCGATACAACTTTAGATGGCCGATTCATCGGTCCGCTATCCAGAGGGAATTGCAAAAGGAGTTCTGGTGAAAATCCGGGATTGCTTCATCCCCATGGACTTTGTGGTACTTGACATGGATGTTGAGAAGGAAACGTCGCTCATCGTTGGGCGCACGTTTCTAAGCACCGCAGATGCACACGTTGATGTTGGGGCTAGAGAAATCCGTTTCCTCATCAATCGGAAGGAGAAGAAGTTTGATTTTTGGCCAAGGAGAGAGCAGCGCTCAATGATCAAGATCAAGTACGGCCCAAACCCAAAGAATATTCAACGGGTCGAAGTAACACCCCCGAAGAAGGATGGCCTAATTCCTACATGAAGAAGATCACGGCTAAGGAAATGTCATACCATTTCAAGGAGAAAAATCCACCAGCGGCGAGGCCAGGACTATGGGCAAAGCCACAACCGATTAAATCCAAGAAGCCACCGACTGCAGCAAAGATGATGTAGGTGTGGCGAGTGAAGGAAGTGCAGCTATCCACATCCACTTCTCCAGGACCGGACGTAGCGACATCAAGCTAAATGCGATGGAGAAAAGTCCCGCTCGTTGGACATAAAAAATTGGTGAGCCCTTGCCAAAGGTAAATTAGTAATTAGCTCATGTTTGATTTATTAGATTTTTGCACATTTGAATTTTCCAAACTTTTGGATTTTTCAAATTTGTCCTTGCACTTAAATATTTAGATTTCACACATGCATGTTGGAATTTATTCCAACCTTTCTTTTCTTCTAATAAAATACAAATTTCGGTTTTCGGTTTCCAACTTTGAGAAAATATTTTCTGAGCAAATTTTTGTCGTAACTTTGGACCTAACCCCTACAGCACAGGAAATGCAGTCTGGTGAAAATATAGCAACACCCATGTTCGACCAAAGGGGTGTGGGCCCCACCAACCTTGGCCTTTTGCCAACGGTTGGATTTGGCTCTCCACTAGCCGTTTTTGATCGTTTGGGAATTTTCCTATAAATTGAGTGCCAGGGGCAGAATGTTTTGCCATTCTATCAGTGTTTCAATTACCGAATAGTAGATGATCAGGGGGTGTGTGCTTAGGCTCGATGATGGCTACGCAAAAGGACACAAGGGATTATACTGGTTCAGGGAAAACCCCTATGTCCAGTTCGAGTTACTGCTTGTGCTACATGCACCAGGGTGTACAATGATGGTGAGAGAGGAGCATTCTCCAAGTCTAGGTGTTGCGTGCTTTAAGTGATTTCTGATCTTATAATAGGAAATAGAAGGGGCTCCCCCCTTTTATACTTCAAGGGGGGGGGGAGGGGGGTGGCCCATGATACAGCGAGAGAGAAGGGAGACAAGGAAGACAAAGGGTGAAGAGGACAGCACGTGCGGGGAGTCGGTGGAGTCATGTCGGAGTTGATGTGGACTCTGGTCGATAGCGTGGTCTTTGGTCTTCATGGGTCCCATCGTCCCGATCCTTACATTCAGAGTGGCACTGTGTGGAGGCGTGCCCCACTTAATTCGCTGATGGGTCGAGCCATCATATTCCTATAGATGGCGTGTTTTGCTGAAAAGGGAGGGTGCAGCATGGGCGGCATCTTGACGTTTAAACATGGTCTGGTTGCTAGTGTCCATCGAGCCGTCCTTCATTGTCACTGTTGGGGGTGTCATCGATCGGCTGCTTTGTGGACACAACGTGGGCTACCTTGTAGTGTCAGGCCTCCGTCCCATCATCATACGTAATGATGGTGAGAGTAGATTTACAGGGGGTTCTGACCTCCTCATACTGTGGACGCATGCTCGGTACGACATTTAAGGTGGGGTAGATCGTAGTTGTTGACCTTCGCCCCGTTCAACCGTCTCGTCAAGGGTCCATCTATCGGGTAGTGTTTGGTCGGGCCTGCTTGGAGTAGGAAACCGTCTTATCATGGCAGTGCAATTGAGTTTCTTCACCCCGCCACTCCCGTGTGGTCAGTGATCCATAGGGCAGCCCCGTCTCAGGGGTGGACCCGCTGACAAGAGTTGTCTGGAGTGGTGTTGGTTCAGTGGTTGCAAGGAAGAGGTGAACGACCCTATCCTTAGTGTGCTCGGCTTGGACGAGGGGCAAGGCTGGCTAACTTGATCTCTTCCGGGGTCAAGCGAGGCGAGATGACCTCAACCCTGCATGGGTCGATCGAGGCTGGCGCTGCTTCAACCCTTTATGAGTCGATCGAGACGGGGGCAGTTCTCGACCTTTGGTGTGTCGAGTAGGAAGAAGGCGGCTCTCGACCCTCGCTGGGTCGAGCGAGCCGGGGGCAGTTTTGGTCCGCCCCTCAAGATCCAGCCAATGCATGGGCTCCCTTCGCGGGGCCAGGCCAGTATTGTACCAGCCATGCTCTAGTGGACTCGTTGGTTCCAGTAGTGTTGGTGTGTGATTAACACGCCTAATTGGCGCCATGTGGCATCGTTAGTTTTTGCCCCCGCCAGTAGCCCCCGAGCGAGTCGTAGAGTCATTCGGGGGATGTTACTTAATCTCCGTGGGCGGAGCAGAGTATTGTCTGGTAGGTCATTTTTCGGTGGACGGTGCGTGTGTTGACGGCTGTTAAGTACCATTTTTTAACCGTCAACTATACTCAAATAAAGGAGAATTTGGCATTTCATACACGCATGCTTTAGCACAATAATATAGTTCCACTTGTACTTGGAGAACTTTGTGCATGCAGGAGGAAATGTGAAGGAAACACCTCAAAAGGCAAGAAAACACACTTTCGACCAATCAGAGAGTGCCACATGGACGTCACACGGATTGAAGGGCCCATTGTCAGCACTTAACCGACGTAACTCCCTGCAATACCGCACAAACCAACGTCAGGGCCCACAGGACAGCCACCTGGAGAAAGCACAGGCCAGGAGGGGCCACCCCCAGGTCGGCCGACCTGGTCAGGTCGGCCGACCCAGCCGGGCGCCCTCTCCGCCTGGGCTTCCACGTGTTGGCTCCTCCGCGACTCCTGATGACGGTTTGAGATGCCTTCCGTGGCGGTTACGCTCCCTTGCCGACCTATTGAGGCTATAAATAGGAGGGTGTGCCTTCACACTCAACACACACCACAAGAAGCATTTCTCTCTTGCTAATAGTAGTTCTTGGAGTTTTAGTGGAGTTAGGCTGAGTCTAGAGCTCTCTAGTCCCAAGTCTTCACTTGGAATTGGTATGGCTCTTGTATATTTTCCCTTTTGTAAGACTTTGCTCTTATCAATATATATATCTTTTCTATATAGTTGTGCTTGGGTCATGAGTTTCTTGTTTGATTTTGTGATCCATATATGTGATAGTATAGTCTACTTGTGTGATAGTAGTTTATATTTATTATACTACTATTGTCATGCTAGTTATATACAGTCACTATAGTCTAGTTTATATGTTATAGTCTCTATGCTTAGTTTTAGCTGATAAAGTATAGCATGGGTTTGGTGATCGTATTCGTACGGTAACTCTGCCTCGTTAATAGTAATCGCGGAGGGGCAGAGTGCTCTTTGGTCATGCAAGTATGGTACTTGGGTGACTGATTTGCATCAATTATTCGTTAGTCTACTGGTTCGTTGAGGTAGGCGGCAGGTGGTGACAGCCCTGTCCGTCCTTTGAAATCCTCCCCGCTAGGCTAGTGCATAGGCTCTTGGCGGAAGTCGCCTGTGGATGCAGGGGTAAGTCCGTGCCTGAAGTGCTATACTATTGACTGCTGAACCTGAGTGTGGGTCTGTATGTATTCTACTTAGGCTATGCAACTGTATAGGAATGTATAGTAGGAGTAGCTTAGCCTAGTCTTTCCTCCACTAGACTTTATTTATTTAGTAGGAATCTTCTGTGTGTGTCACACTACCCGGTTATTATTATGTACCCGCCTGTCTTCGTTAGATATCCTTGCTAATTGTTAACATGATCTTATATGTTAGTAACGCTTCTTGATCATAACCTTCCTTTGGGATAAACAAATACGATACCCTGAATACTTCCGGGTGAAATGCTACAGTGGTATTCTCCGTGCGCTTGCGGATTTTACCTACTTGACTCTGGGACATATTAGTGAACCGTTTCTGGCCCCGTGCCAGGAATGATTTATTAATATGGCTTAGCAAAAGTCAACAAGCATTTCTGGCGCCGTTACCGGGGAAGGCGTATGATCTAAGAAAAATTACTAATGTATATAGTAGTGTTGCAATTATTAAGGCTATCTCCTAGGCAGGCTAACCTTGCTTTGTTTTCTGCATTTTGTATGAAAACAGGGTAGTGTATGACTGGTTTCGACTCGCCGACAAACTTCACTGAAGATCCTGAGTCACTCCTGAGAAGGACACGAGCTAGGCTCACCCCTCCTCGTAAGGAGATTCGGCCAATCGAACCTGTCATTCCCGCACCATCAAGCTCTGAGCAAATGGCCGACAAGACCCTCCGCGAGTTCTCCGCTCCCTCCGCTGCCAACATCCCTACGGGACCAGCTGGCAATGTGAGAGTTGCGAACTTCGAGATCAAGACCGGTCTCATCACCATGGTGCAGGCTAGCCCATTCTGTGGGAAAGCCAATGAGGACGCTAGTTCTCATCTCCAGCAATTCCTGGAGATTTGCAACGCGTTCAAAATGAAGGACGTCACCCCCGACGCTGTTCGCCTTCGACTGTTCCCGTTCTCTCTCCTTGGGAGAGCGAGAAAGTGGTTCTACGCAAACCCTGAAGCTGTGAACACTTGGGAGAAGTGTTCAGCTGCGTTCCTTGCAAAGTTCTTCCCGCTGGGCAAGACCAATGCCCTCCGCGGAAGGATCTCAAGCTTCCAGCAGGAGTCGAAGGAGTCGATTCCTGAGGCATGGGAGAGGCTCCAGGAGTACATCCTGGCATGTCCCCACCACGGGATGGATGATTGGCTGATCATCCAGAACTTCTACAACGGGCTTACTCCATCGGCCCGCGACCACCTCGACGCTGCTGCTGGTGGAGCCTTCTTCTCGCTCACTGTGAGCAAGGCAAAAGATTTGATCGAGAAGATGGTGTCCAACCAAGGTTGGAATGAAGAGCGCCTCCAACCTCGCCAGCGAGGCATGCACTCCGTCAAGGAGGTTGACATGCTCGCCGCCAAGATTGACCTTCTCATGAAGAAGATGGACGACCAAGCCAATGGAGAAGTGAAAGCCCTAGACGCTCGTATGACTTGCGAGGGTCTGTGGCAACACGGGACACTCGGGCAATGACTGCCCTGAGACCCGTGAGGACGCAATGTTCATGGGCAACAACAACAACAACGGCTACCGTCCACAAGGAGGTCAAAGTTGGGGTCCACCACGTCCCAACTACCAAGGAGGTAACTCTGGCAACTTCTCTGGTTTTAATTCCAGTTATAATCAGCCCTCCTTGAAAGATCTTGTGCTTGGTCAAGCTAAGGTTAATGATAACATCAGTAAAAAGCTTGCCACCACTGATAGGACTCTTGAGAGCATCCACACTAAGATAGAGGGTGTTTCCTCTGCTCTCAAGAATCAGCTGAGCTTTAATAAAATGATAGAAACCCAATTAGCTCAGTTAGCTGCTGCTGTTCCTACTGCTGAGTCGGAAAAATCCCGGGGCAACCCGAGAAGCCAGCGACCGCAACAAAGACCAAGAAGGTGTGGCGAATGAAACAAGAAGCATCATCCGTGTCTTCATCTCCGGGACCGGACAACGCTTCATCGAGCTGAACGCCGGAGAAAAGTCCCGCTCGTCGGACTTTAAAAGGTGAGTCCTCGCCGGGAGGTTAAACCGGTAGTTATCCATATTTGCTCTTTTAATTGCATATTTGCTTTCCACCACATTTTGATCTTTCCCGACCACTGCATTTCTGCATTTTTGAATTTTTCCAGCCACCTTGGAATTTTTCAAAACTCATTTGCATTTTTGAAAATTTAGAAAATAGGTTTTTGGGCTTTCCATTTTGGAAAGATTTTTTGTCGAGCTTTTTGAGCAAAAAGGCAGCAGGGGACAAATCCCCTAGCCGTTGGGGAACACATAGGAAAAAGGGGGCTGCCAGGAGGCCCACCTGCCAGGTCGGCCGACCTGGTGGGATCGGCCGACCCCCTGGCCCCACCTTTTCCTGTGCTCCTTTCTCCCAACGGCTATATGGCCGTTGCTCTGTCCCTTTCTAATGGCCATCTTGCTTCCTTGGCCATAAAAACCGCCCAGGAGGACGAGCTTCACCATTCCAAGCTCATCTTTCACTCCCCTCCTTTGCTCACTTGTTGCTCTCCCAAAATTTCGTGTTCTTCAACTTTACTACAGCCCCAAAAACCCAAAAAAAAAATATTTCCCCTCTGTTTTAGTGCATTTGCAAGTTGTTGTGAGAAGAAAACCAATTTCGGAGAAGCTCGGGTTTGTCGTTTTCACTAACGCTCACCCGAACACTTGTTCGATCTTGTTTTTGTTCTTGTCTTGTGTTTGTTCTTGTGTGCAGCCATGTTCAAACGAATGAAGCAAGTCGCCGAAATCAAGCGGAGAAAAAGCACTCGTGCAAGCACGAGTCAAGCATCATCCGTCGAGCTCACACCAAGTCCGGGGCATGGTGACCCCGAAGCTGAAATTCCGGAGGAAAGGCCGGCCTTGCTCATCACCGAGGAGCATCTCGACATCAAGGACGACCGCGAGGGCCAAGCCATCGCGCTCATGAGAGAACGGCCATTCGCCCACACCCGACGCTTTGATCCGGACTTCCTCGAGAAAATAGGTATGAGAGAAGAATTTGCCTCTATTTTTCGCACTATGGGTTGGTTAAATTTCGTAGAAGTAGATGAGCCGGGTTCTCGTTTGCTTACTATGCAGTTTTTATGCACCCTTAGAAAGTATGATGAAGGCATTTCTTTTCGCTTGTTTGGGCAAGAGCGCTTGGTCACATGGGGTGATCTTCATGCTATGCTAGGTCTAAATCCTAAATGTAGGCTAGACTTAGATAAAGCGCTAAAGGGGTTCCATAAAGAAAGTTTTTGGAAAAAGAATTCCGGAAACGAGTGGGGTCCCAAGCCTAGAACAAGTGCCATCCATAATCCTACACTTAGACTTATGCATGTGTGGTTGGCTATGACCTTGTTTCCTCGAGGTGACATTAGGGTTGTCCGGCAAGATGAATTGAAAATACTTTATGCCATGGTTAAGAAAATTAGGGTGTCACCCACGGAATGCATGATTGATCAATGGTTAGACAATATAAAGTTGACAGGACCAATTGAGTGCACCTCTTTAGTTACTCGCATTGCGCAGAAGTGTGGTCTGCTTGAGAATGTTCATGTTGAATATTTGACGGTAGATAGAGAATTTCTAGGCGAGGACTATTTTGTGTAAGGACATACTTTGAAACATGGTCCAAATAATACCTTGATCTATCACTTTCCCGGGTATACAAATGAATTCCCGTTACCTAACCCGGGTCTTCGTTTGTATCACTGTCGGGCACTAACCCTCCCACTTGAGCCAGTGGGAGAAGTTCGCAGGCATAGTGTTTCAGGGCGACCGACACGTTCCCGTAGGCATATGGAGCCTACACCGGAGTTTCACACTCCGACCGGAGATCCGGTATGGGAGCAGCCCCCGCCACAGGACGAGGCGGGTGCATCAACATGGCAGGCCGGAGCATGGGAATCTCAGTACGATTACCCCATGCAGACGTCATCAAGTTCAAGCGGACCGCCATCCTTTGCCACTCGGTCATTCTCATCCCGTGGGTTCCGTGAACTCAACTATGGGATGGCCGAGTTGACAAGGAGGGTGAACGACATTGATTTGCGCACCGAGAGCATGCAACAAACTCTCACGCAACATGTCACCGACACCCAGCAATGGCAGAATTTCAGCGACAACCAATTCCGCCAGCTGAACGCGATGATGGCTCAGAATCAGAGCAATTGGGATGCCTTCTTCCGCTCCCAAAGCTACGACCCGAACCAGCAGATATGAGCAAGAACAAGCTTGGGGGAGGACCCCCCTTCTCACGGTAACTTGTATCTTTCCCCTTCCCTTTATCTCTTGCATTTGCTAAATCTGAAAAAACCATAAAAATTTGCAAAATATAAAAAGAACAAAAATATTTCCCTTTTTCATGCGCGGTATGAATGTGTATAATTTTCCTATGTTGAGATGATGAATAGTTGCTCTGTCCTTTATTCCTCTCTAATGCTAGTTTACAACTTAGTACTCCCTCAAGAGTTAGGTTTGTTGGTAAATCTTGCCTTGAACTTGAATCTTGTGGGTAGCATATGCATTCTCTAGTTCTAAGTTGTTGAGAGGTATGATATGATAGATAGGGCTGCTATGATCTTGCTCAACGTAAAGCTTGAATTCCGGAGTTTTATTTTTCAAAATGACAAATTGATAAGTTCCTCAATGATGAAATTCCCACCACAGCCATATGTAGTGTTTACATTTGAAAACCTTTACACATATGCTGCTTGTTTCACATTGAGCTTAGTCAAAATTGTTGTGACCCTAGTAGAACTCTTTTCATGCTTTCTTGATCAAGATCATGTACACACATCCACCGCCATGAGCTATCCTTCTAAATCAAGAAGATAGCATCCACCATATCCACCATATCCACCATGAGCTATTCTTCTACACCGGAAGAAAGCCACTATCCATCCATCCATCCATCCAAAGAAACACTCCATATATCCATTGCAAAATTCCTCTCTCAAAGTATTCATTGCAAACTAGGACTATGGCTATGCAAAAAGAAAAGAAAAAAATGCTCAAAAAAAAAAAGAGAGCAAGCAAAAGATAGCCATAGCCTAGAAACTCCAAAAGAGAGAAGGAAAATTCAAAAAGGAGTTATTTCTTCCCATCCACCATTCCTCCGTTCTCCCACACACTTGCACATCTTGATCAAGATTGTTTGAATTGATGTTTTTCTTGGATTCGGTCTTTTGACATAGCAATATTATGTGAACATGAGTGCTTCATATATCCCTACCTTGAGCTCCACAGAAAGCCTTAATTAGAAGTAGGTGATTATAGGCAACACTTTGCCTTGGTGAGGAATCATACACATATTGAGTGATCCGAGAGAATCATTTGAGGAACTTGGTTTTTATTTTCAAAATCTTTTGAAAACCTCCGGAATAACATAGCGGAATCTAGAGCAAGTGATTGGTGCCCTGCAATTGTTCTATCTCTCAACCGCCCAAGACAATGAGGTGTAAAAGCCCCATGGATCAAGGTAAATGGGTAAGTTATGTGCCAATATATTTAATTCTAGGAAGAGTACTTTGTTGTGCGCATAGTATTATTGAGGAGTAGGACATTGTAGCAACTCCTGATCAACAACTTAAGTTTATCTTTGCTTCGGGACGAGCAAAGGGTAAGCTTGGGGGAGTTTGTTGACGGCTGTTAAGTACAATTTTTTAACCGTCAACTATACTCAAATAAAGGAGAATTTGGCATTTCATACACGCATGCTTTAGCACAATAATATAGTTCCACTTGTACTTGGAGAACTTTGTGCATGCAGGAGGAAATGTGAAGGAAACACCTCAAAAGGCAAGAAAACACACTTTCGACCAATCAGAGAGTGCCACATGGACGTCACACGGATTGAAGGGCCCATTGTCAGCACTTAACCGACGTAACTCCCTGCAATACCGCACAAACCAACGTCAGGGCCCACAGGACAGCCACCTGGAGAAAGCACAGGCCAGGAGGGGCCACCCCCAGGTCGGCCGACCTGGTCAGGTCGGCCGACCCAGCCGGGCGCCCTCTCCGCCTGGGCTTCCACGTGTTGGCTCCTCCGCGACTCCTGATGACGGTTTGAGATGCCTTCCGTGGCGGTTACGCTCCCTTGCCGACCTATTGAGGCTATAAATAGGAGGGTGTGCCTTCACACTCAACACACACCACAAGAAGCATTTCTCTCTTGCTAATAGTAGTTCTTGGAGTTTTAGTGGAGTTAGGCTGAGTCTAGAGCTCTCTAGTCCCAAGTCTTCACTTGGAATTGGTATGGCTCTTGTATCTTTTCCCTTTTGTAAGACTTTGCTCTTATCAATATATATATCTTTTCTATATAGTTGTGCTTGGGTCATGAGTTTCTTGTTTGATTTTGTGATCCATATATGTGATAGTATAGTCTACTTGTGTGATAGTAGTTTATATTTATTATACTACTATTGTCATGCTAGTTATATACCGTCACTATAGTCTAGTTTATATGTTATAGTCTCTATGCTTAGTTTTAGCTGATAAAGTATAGCATGGGTTTGGTGATCGTATTCGTACGGTAACTCTGCCTCGTTAATAGTAATCGCGGAGGGGCAGAGTGCTCTTTGGTCATGCAAGTATGGTACTTGGGTGACTGATTTGCATCAATTATTCGTTAGTCTACTGGTTCGTTGAGGTAGGCGGCAGGTGGTGACAGCCCTGTCCGTCCTTTGAAATCCTCCCCGCTAGGCTAGTGCGTAGGCTCTTGGCGGAAGTCGCCTGTGGATGCAGGGGTAAGTCCGTGCCTGAAGTGCTATACTATTGACTGCTGAACCTGAGTGTGGGTCTGTATGTATTCTACTTAGGCTATGCAACTGTATAGGAATGTATAGTAGGAGTAGCTTAGCCTAGTCTTTCCTCCACTAGACTTTATTTATTTAGTAGGAATCTTCTGTGTGTGTCACACTACCCGGTTATTATTATGTACCCGCCTGTCTTCGTTAGATATCCTTGCTAATTGTTAACATGATCTTATATGTTAGTAACGCTTCTTGATCATAACCTTCCTTTGGGATAAACAAATACGATACCCTGAATACTTCCGGGTGAAATGCTACAGCGGTATTCTCCGTGCGCTTGCGGATTTTACCTACTTGACTCTGGGACATATTAGTGAACCGTTTCTGGCCCCGTGCCAGGAATGATTTATTAATATGGCTTAGCAAAAGTCAACAGCGTGCGAGCGCACCCGGCGGGTGTAGCCTCCGAGAAAGAGGGCAAGTTTGAAAAACTTACACTTTGGCTTTATGCGTTAGAGGCGATCATGGGAACACTGTCAAGACTAAGTCCCTTGGGTTCTGTTACGGCGATGAGCCAGGCGGCACCAAGCGTCGTACGAAAGCCCACGATGGGATGCGTCAGGTGCAGTTTTGTTTTTAGCGACCCCGTGACAAAGCGAATGTCCTTTTCCTCAAAAGGTGAGCGGCAGTGCCGCCAGGGCGTCAGGGTTTTTGTCTCCACCTAGCATACGATGTGCTAGAGCATCTTTTTTTCAGACATGCCATCGGTGCACTGTGCGTCAGGGGGAATCCAAAGCCACGGCTTGGGGCGGCTCGGCTATTTAAGATCAATGCGGCGTGACGTTCCCTGATCCCACTTTGCGTCAAGGTATTTCCGCTTTGGATCCAGCAACACAAAGATTTGCTGCTAGGCTAGCGTTGTTTGGTTTGCTTTTGGCTCGAGTCCTATCATCAGCATGGTCGCTCGGTGCAGTTGCTCGCCAGATGACGGGGGCAAGGGTGAGGATGATGCCTTAAAGTCACGCAGTCTGGCATTCCCAGTCCTTAGCCAGGACAGAGGAGGAGGGAGAAGTCTGACGTCTCGTGAAGGTGCCATCGTTATGGCCAGCGACCGTGGCGACGGTGGTGGGAAGACAGGTCTGATCTTAAGAATCCCCGCCACTTGTCAAGATTGAGTGAGAATAAAGGGGCCCTCCTACGGAAGGCCAAGATGGTTTCTTGGCTCTCCCTCTGTGCGTGTTAGACGACGTCAGCAAGAACAGGGGCAAGAAGAGGCACCACACTGACCCTCTTGTTCTTGTAGGCGACCTTAGTCCCCAGGGCCAGCAACACCCGCATCCCCAAGGTGTGCGCAGTCTGCTTGCTTCGTTGGTCGGAAGGATACCGCAGCCTCAAATGAGGGCATCTTTCCAGTGACGATGAAGCATTACAGATGCTTTACCTTCTATGTACCCACCGAGGTGCGGGTACCAGCCCTCTTTGTAGCAAACCAACCGGGTCGATTTTTATTTTTCTCTTTCTTGTACTCACGAGCCGTGAACACTTGTTTGTAAGAGACCTTACCTACGTCGGTTGACCCTAATGGGGATCGATCGACTCACTGCCATGCTCCTTTCTGAGTCAACGTTGATCGGACCCAGTAGGGTCGATCGAGTCATTGCTGCAAGACATAGTTAGTAGGGGCCATTTGGGGTCGACCCATCCCCACGTTCATACAGGCAAGGTTTCTATGAGAGATTTTAAGCGAGGCGAGAGAGGGGGTTTGGATGCCAAGATCTGTTTCCCCACGTTTGAAATTTAAAGCCTGGCACGGGGTCCTAAACAGTTTCGAGTCGTTTCCCCACTGCACAAGGGAAAGACGGCGTGTTTACCTTACGCATGCATCATGGTGGTCCCCGATGGGTTGCAAAACTGCTGCGTCTTCCATGACGTGGCGATTATGGGCGCATCTTTTTTGCCCCGAGTGATAAGGAAGGTGGGCCCATGCGATGTGGGGCTGTTGAAGTTGCGGGAGTTGAGGAGTCATGAAGCAAAAAGAGGGACGTGGAAAAATTTTAGCCGCGCATTACACGGTGAGGAGTTAAGATTTTCACCTCGGGCAAGTCATGGTTGGGTCTTGCAGTCAAATTGGAGCAGGGCTCTTGGGCAGATCGCCTATTTAACACGGGCTATCATTGTTCCTTCCCCTTTCTCCTTCCTTTCGCCCTCCATTTGCGCCTTCCACTCCCTGGTTTCCGAGTGTGTAGTAAGCTTCCTCGCAGCCTTCGCTCTTGATGCTCTTGCTGTCCCCCTAGTCGCACGCATGGCCTAGTTGGACGGAAATGCCTGGGGTCGCTCATCGTGAGGATGGTGGAGATGGAGGATTAGGTTGAGGCTGGCTTCCTCAGCCCTCTTATCGACGCGACCGAGTGGATCATGCTAGGGAACGAGATGGCGCCCGACCGACCGCCGGGCTACGTCATCTCTTTCATGGCATGCCTTGAGCATGGGGTCGGTATGCCGGGGCACGACTTCCTATCAGGGCTGCTGAAGTTTTATGAGATTGAGCTGCAGCACCTGAACCCCAACAGGGTCCTTCACATCACGTTGTTCGTCATGCTGTGTGAAGGCTTCCTAGGGATTGAACCCAACTTCGAGGTATGGAAGTATTTCTTCTCCCCCTCTCTCTTCATGAGGCAGATTGACAACAGGACTCGTCCTGTCGCCCTAGGATGCTGCAGCCTACGGCTGATCAAGAAGATTGTGCCGAAGTACATCTCGGTGTCCCTCCCTTCGAATGTCCTCGGGGTGGCACTCGATGTGGTTCTATCTGCGCAACAACGCAAGATGTCCCTTCTTGGACTTTACTGGTCGGTTGATCAGGGAGGCGCCGAAGTCCTAGAGCTAGGGCGTGATGCGGAAGGATTGGAAGTTTGTTGACTATGTCATTCAATCTATCCGACATCTGAAGGAGAGAGGCTTTACCGGCATCGGTGTTGCGGGGTGGTGGTTCCAACGCCACTTTACTCCGCTCTTGGCCCACCACCTCCCCATGTTCACGGTCGATCCTGCAGAGCGCGCGATCGCTGCTGCCATCACGACCATGGAGGAATTAATCGACCACCGCAATGTGGTGAAGGTAATCTAGATGGTGTTGCAGTATGCGGACGGCTCCTGGCCGATCCAGGGCTGTCCGCCCATGATTCCTTTTGAGAGCATGGTCAACGTGGTAAGAACTGCCGCCCTGGTCGGTTCTTGGTTATTTGAGATTTGGGTCACTTCTGGTGATCTATCTTATGGTCGTCTTTGTCCCTAACCAGCTGCTCTGTTCCTGCTCCTTGGGTGCAGTCTGACCTGACGGCCTATGTGCGTCGCCGGGTTCTGAAGCTCTTGGAATACGTGCCCCTAAGGGCGGTGAACCACTTCTGTGAGGCGGATCTCTAGGACGCTAAGAAGTGGAAGCAGAGCATCTAGGATGGGAAGGTTCAGAGGAAGTTGGAGCGTGAGAAGGAAAAGGCACGGTGTTGGGACAGGGGGGAGGCTACAGAGACTGAGTATTTGGCCTCGACAGACGAAGATGCTATAGAATCTGATAGTGGTGAGGAGCAAGATGAGCGCGTCGCTCATCCTTACGATGACATTGCGAGTGATGGAGACGATGATGACAGTGATGACATCATCGATGAGGGCCCGGTTGCGGCATTGCACGCCACTCCTTTCGTCTAGGGCTCAACATCAGGTTCCGGGTTGCCGGTGGCCCCAAGTCCCGTCGAGGTGCCTGCGTCGGGGTCCCAGGGAGTCGAGTCGATGGAGGATCGGTCAAGCGAACCGCTATCTACCATGGCGGTGGAATGTTTGGTCGAGCCTGGTGCTACAGTTGATCAAGTTGATTGGGTCAGCGCGGCGCTAGAGCGGGCCAGAGGCAGGAGTGAGGAGGAGCACCCCCGAGGTTGAAAGAGCCAGCTCAGGGTGGAGAAGATAGCAGCCTGCCATCCACGGAGCGGGTGGTCCCCATTCCTCCCACGGGGGCGATACCAGAGGCCATCCTATCCACACCTGTTTTGAAGAAATACGGATGCGATGTAGGGTCGGTGGGTGATGGACCCGTGCCGAAGCATTGGACCATCATGAAGAGGCGCAACCCCGACCCTTTCACGACGAGCAAGACACTCCGACTTGAGGCTATGGCAAAGATGCGCGAGGCGAGCAAAAGGGCGGATGCCCCTGGTGCTGTCGCCTCTTCTGGTGGGATGATCGCCACTAGCGCGGCTACCCAGGCGGTCTAGGGGCACGTTTCTGCAACATCCTCTGAGGGCGTTCCTGTGGCGGCACCTGACATGGTCATCCAGGTGACTCCGAGGTCCTCATCTACTACGCCCGCTCTGGCTGTTTTGGTGGTTGCACCTGGTCCGGCTTCTTGATGGGCGGGCATCGACTTGACGAGGGGCTGGCTGCCGACTGATGTGGAGATAGTGTTCCAGTGACCATCGCCACGGGTTGCATCTCGCCCGGCCCTCATCTTGTCAGAAAGGAGGAGGTTCATTGGTAACTACAATGTTGCCAAAGATTTTGGCCCCTATTCCGCCGTGGTCACTCGAAGATTCCAGGTGGAGGGCGAAGCGATTCTCTCCGATCTCTGCAATGCTCGCCTCAAGCTAAAGGCAGTGAAGAACCATGTGGAAGGGCTCGAAGCAAAGCTGAAGGATGCAGACGACCGTGGGTTCGAGCTTGAAAAGGAGTTGTTCAACCTACAGGGCTCGGATGAGTAGCGCCACAATCGGATCGGCCAACTGGAGCTGGCACTCGCTGCCGCACAGAAGGATCACGATGACGCCCTGGCGAAGGTGACCGCTAGCGCCGAGGCGGTGCCGAAGCTCAAGTAGTCGCTGCGTTCGGAGAAACTGCAGCATGATGAAGCCATGGCAGCGGCCAAGGTTTTGGCTGACACCGTGGCTGCGCACCTGGTGCAGCTGCACAAGGCCTGCAAGAGCGGGAAAGGTAAAGCTTCTATCCTTGTTTCGTGTTCATCATTGTTTATCTCCATACCATTCTTTATCTACTTTGCCGGCCTACAGAGCACTGGAGGAGAAGCTGCCAAAGGCCGAGGAGTCCCTTTGTTAGGAGGTTGCAGAGAAGGATGGGGCTGCATGCCGAGCTAGGAAGGGCGGCTTGAGAGCTCCAGGTCCCTCTGCTTCCTAGCACCTTGCTGGCCCAGCAAGTCAAGGACCTAATGTCCTCAGGCTGTGAATGGATCAAGCGCAAGATGTGCTTTGGCATGCGTATCGTCTTCGCCGTGCTCCGGACGCACTTTGAGGAAGTGGACTACGAGGTGTTGAGACTCGGCTACCTCGAGCAGACTCCTGAGGAACTAGCCTGGATTTGTGTCAATTCCGAGCACCGCACAGACATCTTGGCTGCGAAATATGAAGAGGTCATGCTCCCCAAGATAGACCAGGGGAATTAGTCAGTAGTTGTTTTGGGTTTATTTTTTGGTTTCATTGTGGGTCATCATGCCCGAAGTTATGTAATCGTTTAAGCTTGAACTCATGTGGTTGTTTGATTCTGTTGGCCCGTGGTGGCCTTAAACCATTTAATATTGTTTCGCTTAAATCATTTATGTGATTGGCCCTTTACCTTCCTTGTTTTGACTCGGAAAGTTTGAGCCCGCGAGCCTTCTGAGGTTTAGTCTCGTCGGTGATCACCATTGTCATGGCCACTGGGGCTAGCACGATGTTGCGTCATCCGACCGACTCGAATTTGAACCTTTTTGCTCGTGTCTTGCTTTGCTTGCCGCCGCAGTGAGGCTCGAGGCCAAGAGATTGGACTTAGCAATTTTTTGGAAAAAAAAAAGTGCGAGGTGTCGTGTGCCTCCTAGCCCCCGAGAGATGCTCGACCCCTGGGGAGGGGTCAAGGATCACTAAAGAGTGGACGACATGCATTGAAATTGAACCAAAAGAAACTCTAAGGGTAGAACCCTAGGAGAATGCCTTTCGGCACCCCGAAAACGCATTTTTCCGGGTTGAGTTCAACGTCGTTTTCGCGCAACTTGGTGACGGTGCGCTCAAGGTCGATCACAAGCGTGTTGATTTTCTTGGATTTGACCATGATGTCGTCCACGTAGGCCTCGACTGTGTTGCCGATCAAGTGGTCGAAGCATCACTGCATGCAATGCTGAAAAGTCGCGTCGGCGTTCTTAAGGCCGAAGGGCATCGTTACATAGCAGCATGAGCCGAACGACATGATGAAAGAGGTCACGAGCTGGTCGAAGTCTTTCATCGCAGTCTGATGATACCCGGAGTACGCTTCCAGAAAATAGAGGGTTTTGCACCCCCACGGTCGTGTCATCTATCTGGTCTATGCGTGGCAAAGCAAAAGGATCCTTCGGACAGGCCTTATTCAGGCTTTTATAATCAACAGGATTAGCTAACAACTCGGGATGGAATGCCTCCTTGATGAATCCGGCAGCCAGAAGTGAAGGACCAAGAAGGCGACCAGAGGGGGTGAACGGGAGCCAATTAAAATTCTTCTCAAGAACTTGGCCTATATTGCAATTACAACCCGAATCAACCTCTACAAGAATCACCAAGGCCACACACACCAACTTGTGATGTGCTAACCCAAGGAATGACTCACACCAGTAGAAGAACTAGAGAGAAGCAAGGAAAAACAACTAATACTTGAAACTAGGAAAGAAAACACAAAACAGGCAGCTTAGACTGACCATCGGTAGTGGCGGTCAAGAATGTTTCTCCCACACCGGCAGTGCCGGTTCAGGAATCAGCAGTGCCGATTGACATTAGAAAGAAGATAAAATTCTCGATAAGGACATCGAGAGTGCCGATACAGATTTTTCTTCCCTTACCGGTAGTGTCGGTGGAGACATCGACAGTGCCGATCGACCCTCGACAGAACAGAAAAACTATCATGATTTTGCATAAATCTCACTCAAAACCTATCCAAATGATCTGCAAATCGTGCAATTTTTGGACCAGCCAATCCTCAACACATCACGACCCTAATCCAAGAAGATCCACTCAACTGGCTCAGGGAATCATCATGAATTTCAGATCTTGTGCCAAGAACACCAAAAAGGGGAAACTTCCTTCAAATAAAGGTGCTAGAGTTCTTGATTCGGTCAACAACCCATATAGGATTGTTCTAGCTCATCATAGCACTAAGATCCCTTAGAAATCCGCCTAAAAAACTCACTCAAAAATGAGATTGAAAATTCCCACGAAGATGGCTCTGAAAATAGAGAAAAAGAGAAATTCGGGATTTAGGGAGAAGAGAAGATCTTGAGCATGAATTTGAATCTCATATCATTGATTCATCAAGTCAAGATACATGGATACATGGCTAGGAAGCCACCCTCTTCCTCCCATTATTTGGAAGAGCAAGAGATGTCTCTCACACACCCACTACTCTCCTCTAATACATGAAGACCTCTCGTAGCACTTTGAATGAAGACCTAAGACATGAGGCACCTCTTCCACCAGCCCTACCTATCCTTATATAGGCCTAGGGGTTGTCCTAAAGGCCATCCTACCCCTCACCTACAATATACTGCCACCTACCACCAGGGGCACAATCGTCCATCTTTTTTGTCATCACCCGAACGCTCTCGGGCCCTTCATGACTTTGCTTCGCCTCGTCGCAAGCTCCGTAATGGTACCACGTGCACCACCAACCACCATCACCAGTTTTGAGTCCCAAACCGGGAAACCGCCATGCACGCTTCTCAAAGCATGACTTCTCGATGTCGACGTGTCTAACCTTGTCCCGCGATCCAGAACGCCAGCAAGTCTCTCCCGGTTCCGCTCCATTGGGCACCCTCGTCACTTGCACTGGCATCCCGTTCGCCTTGACTTGGTCAACACGCCATCTTCATCACCTCCACGGTTTTAAGGCTCAACCGTGAAACCGTCTGTGCTTCTTCGTTTCCACGTGTACGGTGTGGATCACGATTGACTTCACCGGGCATCCCGACCGTCTGGTCCTAAGTCCCTACTTGTGCCCGATCCTCTCACCGTTGACCGCCAAGTCGACTCCATTGACCTACACATCATGAGACAAGCAAACACATTTTCCTTCCCCTGCAACTCTCCAACATCCTCATCAAATCCCTGTTATTCATAACCATAACAATACATAAACTCATGCAATCCCCAGATTCCTGCATTTCAAGTCAAACACATCCAAATGGCTCAAGATTGGAGATTTGAAATGCGAAATCGAATAAGCACATCCAAATGGCTCAAACCCAAGAAAAAGGTGAAATGTAGCCATCTAGCATAAGAGGGATCACAAAACCAAGAGTTCACAAAAAAAGCCACTCGAGAACGCAAAGACTGCAAAGATTGTGAAAAGCGCATGAAAACGCTCAAGGACATGATATGCTCCCCCTCAACTTGTTTTAGGTCTCATGTAATACAAAATGGATCATTTTAAGTTTCTTAGCATTATTTGTGCATGACTCAATAGTTTCTCCCCCTTTGGCAATGAACTCATCAAAGAAGCAAAAGAACAAGCATGCAATATATGAACACGCAAACCTAAGGAGCTTCAACAAATATGCCAACAAGCATTTAACCTTGCTAATCATAAACATAGAGCTATGAAGTGAAAAAGCAATAGCTCACAATGTTTCAAAGATCGAAAATAGATGGCAAGGCATAAACACCAAGAGCTATATAAGCTAAGCAAAAAATTGACTAGCTTAGCTAGAATCATATTTGCTCATCATGAGAAAAGCTGCCACCACATGTATAAGTACTTCCATCTAAGGCAAAACAAGCACCAAGTGAGTCAAAAGATACTAGCTAGTCTCAACCTCAACCAGCGCAACAAGCATTTGTAGAAAATAAGCTTTACAAACGCTCATATATGCAACAGAGACTAATAAGAAAAGAGAAAAGCATTATTCTTATGTGATCCTCATGTAGCTTCTAATCTGTGCGGAGGGTCGAACGACTAGGTACGGCAAACACCCCGAGCTTTCAAAGCACAATTTTTGGATTTAGCATTTTTTATGTTATTCTAATCCATACGGAGGGTCGCACGACTGGGTACGGCAAACACCCTGAGGCTTCCAAGCACAATCAACTAATTTTCCAAATTAAAAGCTTAAAGATAAGCATGACTTTATGGCCAAAGGAACAAACATTCCCACAATATTCCATCATGAGCTAAACATTTGCAAAGCCACATTTCGCAAACACAAGGTGCCGAAGGCCAAGACATCCTCTAGACTAGCCCTAACAGAATAAAAGCAATTATTCACATGGTGAGCAAGTTTTGGCAAGATTAGTTCATAAGGTTCACAAAAATCCAAGTTCACCTATAAGATTAGCAAGTTGCTCAAATGAGTCTATAACAGGCCATCTAGAAAATCTAAGCATGAGAGATTGCTATCACGTCCACACAACTTACCTCAAGCTCAATTACAGCAATGAGAAATGCAAGAAAGCAAAAGAATCAAAGCTCATCTACCAATGCATATATTACATATGAGATGCAATGCAAAGAAGGTAAGATACATATATACAAGAGAACACCAACTCCCCCACAAATGATGCCATAAGGATGACAAACTCCAAGCTCCCCCTGAAGAAAAGCAAATTGTGAAGCATCTAAGGGCTTGGTAAGGATATCAGCTAGTTGGTTTTTGGTGTCGATGATTTGAGCTCAATGTCTCCTCTCTCAACATGGTCTCTCAAGAAGTGGAACCTCATATTAATGTGTTTGACTTTACCATTGAGAATTGGGTTTTTGGCTAAGCAAATTGCATTGGAGTTATCACACATGAGTGGAACACTCTTAAACACTAACCCATAGTTTCCCATGGTGGAAAGCATCCATAGGGTTTGGGAGCAGCAGCTCGCAACAGCAACATACTCGGCTTCTATGGTGGATTGGGCTACAGTTGACTACTTGCAAGAAGACCAATAGACCAAAGAGGAACCCAAGAAATGGCAAGTACCCGGAGTGCTCTTCCTATCAATTCTACACCCAGCAAAATCCACATCCGAATACCCAATTAGATTAAGAGATGAAGATGCAGAGTACCACAGACCGAACTCAAGGATGTATTTGAGATACCTGAAGATACGCTTGACAGCTTTGCGATGAGTCACCCTTGGGGAAGCTTGAAAGCGAGCACAAATACACATCACAAAGTGTATGTCGGGTCTTGTCATCGTCAGGTACAAGAGGGAGCCAATCATGCTCCTATACTCCCTTTGGTCCATAGCTTCACAGTCTTCGTCTGGGTCAAGGGTCGTTGTGGTGGACATTGGTATTGACAATGACTTCATATTGACCATCTTGAACTTCTTCAGGAGGTCCTTCATGTACTACGCGTGATGTACGAAGGTACCTTTCTCGCATTGCTTGATTTGAAGTCCAAGAAAATAGGTGAGCTCGCCCATCATCGACACCCACTTGGTTCCTTTGACATTGACACCCACAGGATGCTCTACTAGGGTCCACACTTTGTTTCCCCTAAAGTTTTCCAACTCCTCATGCATGGCATTAACCCAATGTTCGTCAGATAGTGCGTGTCCAACATCTCGGGGTTTAGAGGTTGCAACAAAGAGAGAATTGGTAAAGCAAGCAAGATGTGTAGACCTTGATCTGTTTGTCCTCTCATAGAAATTACCGATCATTTGTAGGGATGTTCTCTGTGATGCTCCATGGCTACCTTAGTGATGTTCTTTGTGATGCACTTGGTCGCAAGTGCGTTTGTGTTATTATAACTGATAATTGATCTATATAATTGCTTTGCTTTGTTGTGTCTTTTCACCTAGTAAATAGGAGTGCTTTTCAAATGGTCTTAGGTGTAGATGCTCATTTATACAAATGAACCACTATGTTAGCCTTTCTTCTATTTAACCTGCATGTCATACTTTCCCCCACTTGTTGAGCACGGCATGTGCTCACCCTTGCTATTTCCCTTTGTTGTTGTACTATAAAATGCCGCTCAGAAGATGATGGGGAGATGGACTACATCGACAAGAACTACTACTAGGCGTGCGTGCCCCCGGTCAATTGCCTGTGGTGTTATGGTGTCTTCTACTGTTATTCTATGAGAGAGTCGTTCTTAGTCTTTAAAGACAATTATTTACATAATAATGGTACACTTTAATAATGACATTGATTATACTGTTATTCACTTTATTATCGATATGTGTGAAACTTGTTCCTGAGAACACATATGCTAAGCACTTGGTTTTGTCCTTAAAACCAGGTGTGACATTATGCCATCTTCAGAGCTCAGAAGAAGATTTAGCAAACAAGCACTTGTGAAAGCCATGAGAAATAGCAAAATCAGCCTAAAAAACTCTCCTAATGCTAGAAATCCCACAAACCAAAGAATCATTCGAATCAACAACACACGAAGAATTTTTCTTAAAGCGCACTTCCAAACAAACATCAAGCAACTGAGAGACAGAGAGGAGGTTACTTGAGATGCTTAACCAAACCAACATCCTTGAGAGTGAAGTTGTCATTTACATTTACCACGCCTCTTGCCTTCACTCTCTCTCTCTCTCTTGTTATCTCCAAAGGTCACATACTCCCGGCGCTTCAAGGGCGTGAGGCTGGAGAACCATATTGCATTTCCGGTCATGTGGCGCGAACACCCGGAATCTATCAACCATTTGTTCTCCAAGCCTCCACCTGCTTCCTACAAAGAACGAGAAGGAAAGATCTATGGCTTAGTGCTGGGGTTAGAGAGAAAACTTTTGGGAAGCCAGCACTGAACCACATGACATGCAGGAGTTATCACAGTTCTTTGCACATGACCACTCGAACGCCATGGGACGAGAACCAGGATGGGGAAAGTGTGGCCTGTCAAAGCTTCTCGACTCAAACCTAGGGTTATGAGGATAGAAATCATCTATGTGAAAACCAAATGCACGCGAGCGACGCTCACCGCGATGGGGAAAACGTGGGGCACCAAAGCGCTGCAGCGCAAAGCCTCTGTTCCTCGAATCAAAGCCATATGAGGAATGACCCTGTCCATGATAGGCACGAGAAAAAGAGTGAGACTAAAAGTCAACAAAATCATCATGACGTACATTTCTAGTTAACTCAGCTTGCATCCTCTCAATTCTCTTACACCTATAATAGAACTCATCCAAGTGGCCCTTGCGACCACAGAACATTCAAATGTAGACACTCTCATGTTTAGGCTTCGGTTGTATAGTGGGTTTGGGTTTTGGCTTCTTTGTTTGTTTTGGGTTGAAGGAAGCATTGGGGTTAGGTGGATAGTATGTGTCAGTGGATTTGATGGATTGTTCCTCATCCTTGTAGGAAGAGCTAGACACATACTTACCCCCATTAGCACTCTCTTTGTCACACCTCTCATATCCCAACCCCAAGTTGTAGGTTGACCTACAAGCACTCTCCTTAACTCTTGACAAGTCACTCTCAATCTTTTCTTTGCTCGCTAGGATTCTTTTGAGACGAGAGATGAGGTTGTCATTTTCTTGAGTTAGGACCTTGTTTTCCTCTCTAGTGATTGCAAGTTTATCCTTGAGAGAGCCACACACTACACATGGTGGTGGGAGAACTTTCGAGCGAGTCTCATTTAGCAGCATGGACTCAAGCTCTTTGACTTTGAGGGTTTGAGCCTCCAACTCACTTGTGAGCTTGGGGCACTTCTGACATGCACATTAAAGAGTTGGCCTAGCTTTGAATTCATCAAGCTCTTTAAGGGCACTCTCAAGCTGACTGGCAACCTGAGCATGCACACTTTCGCTCTAACTGAGATCATTCATCACAACTTGACAAGACTCACACTCAACTACAATGTCATCTCTAGCAAGCTTAGACCAAAGCGAAGTGATCTTATACTCAGCACTCTCCAACTAAAACTTAAGCTCTCTACTCTCACGAACAGCACAACAAAGCTTATCATCTTGCATGAGCAAAACATCGCGCAAATGATCAAGTTCAGAAGAGAGCTCATCAAGAGTGGGTGGTACCTTGCTCGTGTCGGAGTCGGAGCCAGAGTCGGTGTCGTGATCAGTCTTTCCATGAAGCAAAGCACGGTGAAGTCGTACTTCCTCACGACTCATGGCTTTTTGATCTCCTCCTCCGAGCTTGAAAGGCCATCGCTGGATGTGAGGTCGACGTCGCTTAGAGCGGCAACATAGGTACGTGCGACTGCCTTCACGAACTTCTTGGAGTTCTTGCCTTTCTTGTAGAAGCGGTTCTTCTTCTTCTTGAAATCTTTAGAGTTGTTGTTAGGGTACCCGGCCTTCTTCTTCTTCTTGGGGTAGTCAACGATGAAGTGTCCTGGGTCATCACACTCAAAGCAGGTTCTTGAACCACCTCCTCTTCTCTCCTTGCAGTTGTTGTAGGACTTCCTGAACTTCCTTGTGAGCAAGGACAACTCGTCATCAGGGATGCTCCATCTGTTCATCAGAAGCTGCAATAAGAGAAAACAAAGCAAACTCCAAGGAAGATTTGTCATATGAGGGGTTAGTTCCATAAGAGGCACTGCCATGATTACCCTGTTGAGAGCTAGAGAGCAAAGCCATGCTAGAAGAGGGATTGACATGACTAGGACCAGATTTTCTAGATAGTTCATGAGATTTTAGCTTGCTATATAGTTGCTCACAATTAAGGGTATTGAAACCAGCAGTTTCCTCTACAGCAGCAATCTTAACCCCTCAAACATTTTCATCAAGAGAATACAACAGTTGCTTAGCACTATCACTGTCATTGTAGACAAGATTACTACAAGCCCTCAAATTGTAGACAGTTGCCTCAAACCTACGAAAAATTTCATCTAGTGACTCGCCAGGTTTTTGTGCAAAGGTTTGGTACTGTATATTGCAAAAGTCCTTACGCATAGACTTAACTTGATTGGTACCCTCATGGTACGTGCAAAGCTTTTCCCAAATTGCATGAGCAGTATCAAGATTTGCAACACGATCATGTTGACTTCTACCTACAACAAAAAGCAGAATATTGACAGCTTTGGAGATGTTTTCATACTTGTTCAACTCACCTACTGGCAAGGTGTTGAGGTCGTTCGGTATAGCGAAGTCCTACTCGACGATCTCCCAAATTGCATGTCCTTGGCTTAATATATAAGCATTGGTTCGTGACTTCTAGTAGGGAAAGTCTTCTCCATCGAATATCCAAAGCTTTACCGCACACATCTCCATGTCGCCTCCGGATCACAAAGCCAGTAAGGGTCAACTAGTGATCAAACCGACTCTGATACTAATTGAAAGACTGAGAAGACGACCAAAGGGGGGTGAATGGGAGCTAGTTAAAATTCTTCTCAGGAACTTGGCCTATATCCCAATTACAACCCAAATCAACCTTTGAAAGAATCACCAAGGCCACACACACCAACTTGTGATGTGCTAACCCTAGGAATGACTCACACCAGCAGAAGAACTAGAGAGAAGCAAGGAAAAACAACCAAGACTTGAAACTAGAAAAGAAAACACAGAACAGGGAGCTCAAACTAACCATCGTTAGTGCCGGTTAAGGATTTTTCTCCCACACCATCAGTGCCGATTCAGGAATCGACAGTGCCAATTGACATCAGAAAGAAGATGAAATTCTCGGTAAGGACATCGGCAGTGCCGTTCCAAATTTTTCTTCCCTCACCGGCAGTGCCAGTAGAAAGATCGGCAGTGCTGATCGACCCCCGATAGAACAGAAAAACTGTCGCAATTTTGCACAAATCTCACCTAAAACCTATCCAAATGATCTCCAAATCGTGCAATTTTCAGACCAGCCAATCCTCAACACATCACAACCCTAATCCAAGAAGATCCACTCAATTCGCTCAAGGAATCATCATGAATTTCAGATCTTGTGCCAAGAACACCAAAAAGTTGAAACTTGAGAAATCCTTCAAATCAAAGGTGCTAGAGCTCTTGATTTGGTCAAGGACCCATATAGGATTGTTTGAGCTCATCATAGCACCAAGATCCCTAAGAAATCTGCCCCAAAAACTCACTCAAAAATGACATCGAAAATTCCCACGAAAATAGCTCCGAAAATAGAGAAAAAGAGAAATTTAGGATTTAGGGAGAAGAGAAGATCTTGAACACAAATTTGAATATCATATCATTCATTCATCAAGTCAAGATATATGAATACATATGTAGGAAGCCACCCTCTTCCTCCCACTATTTGTAAGAGCAAGAGACGTCTCTCTCACACACCCACTACTCTCCTCTAATACATGCAGACCTCTCCTAGCACTTCGAATAAAGACCTAAGGCAAGGCCAAGGGAAAGACAGGCACCTCTTCCAGCAGCCCTACCTCTCCTTATATAGGCCTAGGAGTGTCCTAAAGACCATCCTACCCCTCACCTACAATACATTGCCACCTACCACCAGGGGCACAACCGTCCATATTTTTCCTCATTGCCCAAACGCTCTTGGGCCCTTCACGACTTTGCTTCGGCTCGACGCAGGCTCCATGATGGTGCCACATGCACCACCAACCACCACCACCACCGGTTTTGAGGCCCAAACCGGGAAACCACCTTGCACGCTTATCAAACCGTGACTTCTCGATGTCGATGCATGTCACCTTGTCCCATGATCCTGACCGCCGACAAGTCTCTCCCGGTCCCACTCCATTGGGCCCCCTTGTCACTTGCACCGGCATCCCGTTCACCTTGACTTGGTCAACACACCGTCTTCATCACCTCCACGGTTTTGAGGCTCAACCATGAAACCGTCCGTGCTTCTTGCCTCCCCACGTGTACGGTGTGGATCACCCTTGACTTCACCCGGCATCCCGATCGTCGAGCCCCAAGTCCCTACTTGTGCTCGATCCTCTCGCCATTGACCGCCAAGTCGAGTCCATTGACCTACATGATGTGGACAAGGGTTCCCGATCTTCCGAAAGGTTCTTGGTAAGTTGATTTGGTCGGAGGCGACACACAAATCGATCTGGCTTCAGAACAGCACGTTCTAAACCCCGCAATCGCAGCACGACGTCTCCTCTGGTTATCAACCGTCCAAAAGATGATTGACCTTGCCGAGAAGGCTAATCCCTGCCTGCGAATCAAGAACACAAGCAAGAACAACGAAGAATGCAACACAATTGCAGATGTATGATTAAACTCTCGAAGTTAGGGTCTCACAAACCGATGAACGGCGAAACTGTTTAGGAACAGAATTGATCTAAGCAAAACCCGAATCCTAATGATGCGGCGGCGGCTGTATATAAAGACCCTAGGGTCGTGCAAGACCCTCTGGACGCGCCCCTAATTGGGCTCAACTAGATACAAAGCCCAAAGGCCAAAAATAGGCGACGCAGCACCGACACAGATTCTGGACTCTATCTTGTTTTGACGATTCCTGGTGACTCCGGATGAATTTTAACATGAGGCCGGTGGCATTGGAAAGTTTTTCTCCTTATCTTTCCGTGCATATGTAGAACGTCCAAATCCGAGTCCGTATGCGTCCTGGGCGACTGTTTTAGTACAGACTGGTCCTGGGCCCCGAAACACACTCGAAGTCGGTTTTCATTGGGCCTCCACTTTGGCTTCCAAGCCCTTGCTGGTCCTCCACGTTCCCAACTCCTTCTCCCATCATCTCCTGGTCTTCTCCATGGTTTCTAATCATAAAATAATCATTAGGTAGCAAACCATTCTCAAAAGTAACATATAGCGAAGAACGTAGGAACGAGCTCACCTCTAAATTTAGTCGTCGTGCACGAGCTCTAGTCATTGGACCTTGCAAGTCCAGATTTGAAGGAGTGTTGTGTGTATCCATAGGAGTGATGTCCTCATCGTCCTCCCCCTCTTGAAGTGGAGTCGTCCTCGACTCGAGCCCATCCTCTTCTCCCAAGTATGGTTTCAAATCTGAAATGTTAAAAGTAGGACTAACCCCGAACTCGGGAGGCAACTCAAGTTTGTATGCATTATCATTAATCTTCTCTCTTATTTTGAATGGACCATCAGCTCTAGGCATTAGTTTAGACTTTCTCAATTCTGGAAATCTATCCTTCCTTAAGTGTAACCACACTAAATCTCCTACATCAAGCTTTACTTCCTTTCTACCCTTACTACCAGCAATTTTATACTTTTCATTCATCTTTTCAATGCTAAGTCTAGTGGTCTCATGCATTTGCAAAATAAATTCAGCACGCTCCTTAGCATCAACATGAACTCTCTCATTAATAGGTAGAGGAAGTATATCAAGTGGAGTACGGGGATCAAAACCATACACTACCTTGAATGGACTTACCTTGGTAGTAGAATGTGTTGCCCGATTGTAAGCAAACTCAACATGAGGTAAGCATTCTTCCCATTGGTTCAAATTTTTCTTCAAAATAGCTCGCAACATAGTACCCAAAGTGCGGTTCACAACCTCAGTTTGTCCATCAGTTTGTGGATGACAAGTTGTAGAAAATAACAACTTTGTACCCAACTTATTCCAAAGCGTGCGACAAAAATGACTCAAGAATTTTGCATCACGATCTGAAACAATAGTAGAAGGCATACCATGCAAACGTACAATTTCTTTGAAAAAAAGATCAGCAATGTAACTAGCATCATCAGTTTTATGACATGGTATAAAGTGTGTCATCTTGGAAAAACGATCCACAACAACAAAAATGCTATCGCTCCCTCTCTTAGTCCTAGGCAGTCCTAAAATAAAGTCCATAGAAATATCCGCCCATGGAATAGAAGGAACAGGAAGTGGCATGTATAAACCATGTGGATTCAATCGAGACTTAGCTTTTTGACATGTAGTGCAGCGAGCAACAAAACGCTCAACATCTTTCCTCATCCTTGGCCAAAAGAAGTGTGTGGCCAAAATATCCTCTGTCTTCTTAGCACCAAAATGACCCATCAATCCACCTCCATGCGCCTCCTACAACAACAAAAGACGAACGGAACCAACTGGAATGCGTAGACGGTTAGCTCTAAACAAGAATCCATCATTCAACACAAATTTGTGCCAAGCACGACCTTCTTTACAGTGCAGCAATACATCTTTAAAATCAACATCAGCAATATATTGTTCTTTAATTGCCTCAAGTCCAAAAATTCTACAATCAAGTTGAGACAACAAAGTATATCGCCTAGATAAAGCATCAGCAATCACATTATCCTTCCCTTTCTTATGTTTAATAATATAAGGAAAAGACTCAATAAACTCAACCCATTTAGCATGTCTACGGTTCAAATTGCATTGAGAACGAATATACTTAAGTGATTCATGATCAGAATGAATAACAAATTCTTTGGGCAACAAATAATGACGCCACGTCTCTAAAGAACGTACAAGTGCATATAGTTCCTTATCATACGTGGAATAATTCAAAACAGGCCCAGTAATTTTCTCACTAAAGTATGCAACAGGTTTACCATCTTGCATCAAAACACCACCAATGCCAATACCACTAGCATCACATTCAAGCTCAAAAGTCCTATCAAAATTGGGTAATTGCAGCAATGGTGCATGTGTAAGTTTGTCCTTCAAAGCATCAAAAGACTCATGATGTACCTTACCAAAATGGAAGTCCACGCCCTTCTTTGTCAACTCATGCAATGGTGCAGCAATGGTGCTGAAATCTTTGACAAAGCGGCGGTAGAAACCTGCGAGACCAAGAAAACTCCTCACCTGTGTGATAGTTTTTGGTACAGGCCAGCTCTTTATGGCTTCAATCTTCGCCTCATCCACCTCAATTCCCTGTGGAGTCACAACATAGCCAAGAAAAGAGACTCGATCCGTGCAAAAGGTGCACTTGTCAAGGTTACCAAATAAACGTGCAACTCGCAAAGCATCAAAAACAGCACGCAAATGAATCATATGATCATCCATGGATTTGCTATAAATCAAGATATCATCAAAGTAAACAACCACAAATTTGCCAATAAAAGGTCTTAAAACCTCATTCATCAAACGCATGAAAGTACTGGGTGCATTAGTTAACCCAAAAGGCATTACTAACCACTCATACAACCCGAATTTGGTTTTGAAAGCTGTTTTCCATTCATCTCCAAGTTTCATTCTAATTTGATGGTAGCCACTACGCAAATCAATTTTAGTGAAAATTATAGCACCACATAACTCATCAAGCATGTCGTCTAGCCTAGGAATAGGATGACGATACCTAATAGTAATGTTATTAATGGCTCTACAATCTACACACATACGCCAAGAACCATCTTTCTTAGGAACCAAAAGTACAGGAACAGCACAAGGACTAAGTGATTGACGAACATACCCACGATCCAAAAGGTCTTTGACTTGTCGTTGTATCTCCTTAGTCTCGTCAGGGTTGGTCCTATAAGCAGCATGGTTTGGTAAAGTAGCACCAGGAATCAAATCAATTTGATGCTCAATCCCTCTCAAAGGTGGCAATCCCGGGGGTATCTCAGCTGGGAAAACATCCTCATACTCCTGCAAAAGGTTAGTGACAGCAGGAGGCAAAGCACTAGAAGCAATATCACCAAGCGAAAACAAGGCTTGTTTGCATATCAAAGCATAGCAAATATCATCAGTAGAAATTTCAGCAAGCTCAGATTTTGTGGCAAGACATGAACGACCTTGTAATTTAATTGCAGCACCCTTAGAACTTGAAGAATCAGTAACATTACTTGGTGTAGAAGCAGAATTAACAGGTTGCGGAATTTCAGGGCTTTTATTTTTCAAACTAGCAGCTCGTTCTAAATCAGCTTGTACAATTTCAGCAGGGGTCATTGGTAACAAAGTAATGTTAGTTCCTTTATGCATAAAAGTGTACTTATTACTTTTACCATGGTGTACAGCATCATTATCAAATTCCCAAGGTCTACCCAATAAAAGTGAACAAGCTTGCATGGGTACAACATCACAATCAACAGAATCGACATAGGAACCAATGGAAAAAGGAACTCTACAAGTTTGTGTTACCTTAGCTTTTCCAGAGTCATTTAACCACTGAATATAGTATGGATGTGGATGTGGGCGTGTGGTCAAATCAAGCTTCTTAACGACATCAGAACTCACCAAATTGTTGCAGCTTCCTCCATCAATGATGACACGTGCCCGACGGTTCTTGATGACGAAGAAAATCTGGAACAAGTTATGTCGCTGCATCACCTCGGGCTGCTGGATTTGTGTGCTAAGCACACGCTGCACAATAATATTCATATAGCCCGTGGTATCTCCGCCTCCAAGGACGAGGTCACCGCTGGTGGCAGCGACATCCTCCTCCTCATCCTCCACATCGGAGGTGCTCATGTAACAGCCACATATGCCCGCTTACTTGGGCAATCTTTCTGCACATGGCCAAGACCATGGCAGCGGTGGCACTGAATCCCTGTAGTGCGTCCCGTCGAAGCAACAGAGGAGGCACTACTAGCCGGTACCTGCACAGAATTTTTACCTGAGCGCATAGAAGGGAGAAGTGTTCCACGATTGCAAGGGTTACCAAATAACCTATGTGCTGTCCAGAAGAAGTATGTAGAGCTAGGAAGGCCAAATATGTATATATGAGTGGCACACAAATCAAAAACAGATAGTAAAGCTGAATAAGTGCCCAAGTAACTTGTCCCTAGTTGCTGGTCTAACTATGTCCTAGAACAGTAGTGATAGCAAAGAAGAAACAAGGAGACAAAGGGACACAGTCGATAACAGGGGGCTTAGTGTAATACAACCAAACTCAGAAATTTCAGGGGGCTAGATGGAGCACTAGTAGGAATCCCAAATTTCTTTTTTTTGATTTTATTTTTTTGATATTTGTTTCCAACTCACTAGCAAACAGGGAGAAACCACAAAAAATTTCAGCTCAAACCGAGCTAGGACGTGGCCTACAGAAAATCTTGAAGTTTCAGAAAACATCGGGTTTCAACTTGAATGAATTTTTTCTTTATCTTCTCGATTTTTTTTGAATTTTTTGACGAGGGCACACAGGGCGTAGCTGAGTGTGGGTATGCTCAACTTTTTGTCAAGAATCTCCTGTAAAAATTTCAGCCAAAACGGACAACCGAGCGAAAAGTTATGCCTGTTTTACCGAAGGGGTGTCGGAATCGGTTATGAAGAACCCGGGGTTTTGAGTGAAATCCGAGTCGGGCTTGGGGTCGGGTAGAGAGTTTTTTTTTGGCGAGGTGGATGCAGCGGAAAGTGGAATTTATGAAAATTGGTCCGAGGTGGTGAGGGTAGGTTTAGGGTGGGATTAGGGTGGGCGTGTTGATCAATCAACCCTAGCACACAAAGCTGACAAAACCGAGGATGGTGAAGGGGATGGCGGCTAGAGTTGCAAGGGAAACACTACTGACGACAAAAACACAAACTAAACTAGCGACTAAACAAGAACTAGGGCACAAACTGAACACTACGGACTCTGAAATTGAAATATGCAAAGGCTAAACACGTGGTTATGGGCGGGGGAAATTTTTTTTTGGTATTTTCAGTGGATGATAGGAAGAACACGAAAACAAAACTAAAGGGTAGTGTGAACCTGACGGTGCACCTGAAGCTCTGATTACCACTTGATGTGGACAAGGGTTCCCGATCTTCCGAAAGGTTCTTGGTAAGTTGATTTGGTCGGAGGCGACACACAAATCGATCCGGCTTCAGAACAGCACGTTCTAAACCCCGCAATCGCAGCACGACGTCTCCTCTGGTTATCAACCGTCCAAAAGACGATTGACCTCGCCGAGAAGGCTAATCCCTGCCTGCGAATCAAGAACACAAGCAAGAACAACGAAGAATGCAACACAATTGCAGATGTATGATTAAACTCTCGAAGTTGGGGTCTCACAAACCGATGAACGGTGAAACTGTTTAGGAACAGAATTGATCTAAGCAAAACCCGAACCCTAATGATGCGACGGCGGCTGTATATAAAGACCCTAGGGTCGTGCAAGACCCTCTGGACGCGCCCCTAATTGGGCTCAACTAGATACAAAGCCCAAAGGCCAAAAATAGGCGACGCAGCACCGACACAGATTCTGGACTCTATCTTGTTTTGATGATTTCTGGTGACTCCGGATGAATTTTGACATGAGGCCGGCGGCATTGGAAAGGTATTCTCCTTATCTTTCCGTGCATATGTAGAACGTCCAAATCCGAGTCCGTATGCGTCCTGGGTGACTGTTTTAGTACAGACTGGTTCTGGGCCCCGAAACAGACTCGAAGTCGGTTTTGATTGGGCCTCCACTTTGGCTTCCAAGCCCTTGCTGGTCCTCCACGTTCCCAACTCCTGCTCCCATCATCTCCTGGTCTTCTCCATGGTTTCTAATCATAAAATAATCATTAGGTAGCAAATCATTCTCAAAAGTAACATATAGCGAAGAACGTAGGAACGAGCTCACCTCTAAATTTAGTCGTCGTGCACGAGCTCTAGTCATTGGACCTTGCAAGTCCAGATTTGGAGGAGTGTTGTGTGTATCCATAGGAGTGATGTCCTCATCACTACACATCTTGAGACAAGCAAACACATTTTCCGTCTCCTACAACTCTCCAACATCCTCATGTTAGTCATAACCATAACAATGCATACACTCATGCAATTCCCGGATTCCCCCATTTCAACTCAAACATTGAATCAACTAAAGTCAATTACTCATCACATATTGCAAACCATGGCACATATCCACATGGTTTCTCAAGAAGCTTTGCGATCTCCTCTTCGATTGCCTTGCGCTTCTCCTCGTCGAAGTGGCGCAAGCGTTGCTTCACTGGTTTGGAGCCTGGCTTGATGTTCAAGGAGTACTCTGCGACCTTCCTCGGGATGCCCGACATATCCAAGGGTTTCCATGCGAAGACATCGGCATTCGCATGGAGAAAGTCAATGAGCTTGCCTTCCGATTTGGGGGTGAGGGACGTCCCCACCCTTACGGTCTTCTCCTTGTCACCTTCAGGGTCAATCTGCACTTCCTTGGTGTCCTCCACCGGCTTGAATGTGGCGTCCTTGTGGCTAGCCTCGGGGCCTCCCTCGACAATGTGCTCCTGGATGGCCGCAATCTCTCCGCTCAACGCCACCGTGGCGGTGATGAGGTTGTCGTTCTCTGTCTCGCACTAATAAGCACGCTAGAGAGCTGCGCCGACGGTGATGACTCCCTTCGCCCCAGGCACCTTCATCTTCAGATAGGTATAGTTCAGGACCGCCATGAACATGGCATAGCACGGGCGTCCGAGGAGGGCATGATACGCCCCTGGGAAGTCGACCACCTCGAAGGTGAGGGTCGCAGTCTTGAAGTTGGATGGAGTCCTGAAGGTGACGGGCAAGTCGATTCGCCCGAGAGGAATGGCCTGCCTCCCAGGAATGATTCCGTGAAAAGGCGCATTGGCTAGTTGAAGGTGTGACTGATCGATCCCCAGGAGGTCGAGGGTATTGGCGTAGAGGATGTTGGGGCAGCTGCCCTCGTTCATCACACCTTCATGAGGCGTACCTTGGCAATGGTGGGGTAAACCATGAACGGGTATCGAACCGGTCGTGGCACATGGACCGGATGATTCGATTGGTCGAATGTTATCGACAACTCAGACCACTTCAGGAACATTGGCATTGCAGGCTCGACCGTAAAGTCTTTATGATGCTCGACCTTGGCTATGCGTCGACTTCCATGAGCCTCGGGTACGGTGAAGATCATGTGGCACGCCTTGGTATTAGGGAACATGGGTCCCCCTTGCTTGTCATCGTCGTTCGTGGGGTCTTCCAACCTTGGATCCGACACCTTCTCTGGCTCCCCCATCTTCCTCTCCTCTCGGATGAATTTCTTCATCATGGAGCAGTCCTTGAGGAGGTGCTTGATGGGCAAGAGGTGGTTAGGGAATGGGCCATTCCACTTCTTCTCGAAATGGTTCAACACTTCCCCGGTGGTGGGCCTGGCTGGCTTGCGCTCGATAGCGGCCATGATGGGGTCGTGTCCGGTCCGTGACTTGTTGTTCTTCTTTTTTGGGCGGTCGGGGGATCTATCGTCGGTACCCTCGCTCCGCTTTCCCTTGCCCGTGCCTTCTGGGGTGCGGTTGAGGATCGCTCCTACGCACTCCACACCGGAGGCAAAGCTTGTGGCAATGTCTAAGAGCTCATGAGCTGTGTGCGGGCCCTTGTGGCCTAGCTCATGGATGAGTTGCTCCAATGTTGTGCCGGAGAGGAAGGCTCCAACAATGTCTGCGTCGCCCACATTGGGAAACTTGTTGCACTTCTTACTGAAGCGTCAAATGTAGTCCTGGATGGACTCGCCAGCCTTCTGTCTTTGAGGTCCCAGGGGTTACCGTGTCATACATAGGTCCCTAGAAGTTTCCGACCAAGATGTCCCTCAAGTCAACCCAGTTATAGATCTAGCCCTCGGGGAGGTGTTCGAGCCAGGCTCTAGCCGAGTCGGTGAGATACAATAGTAGGTTGTGAATGATGACAAGTTCATCGATTACTCCCCTCTGCTTGCCATTCGAGGTAGTAATCCTCAAGCTAGAGCTCGGGATCTGTCTCGCCAGCATACTTGGTGAAGGTCGTGGGCGCTCAGAAGCACTGGGGGAATTCGGCACTACGGATACATGAGCTAAAGACCCGTGGCCTAGGCGGGCTCAGGCTCTGGCTTCTTTCCTTGTCAGTGTCATCGTACCGTCAGTCGTGGTGCAGTTGACAACCCCTTTCTTTGTCCGCTAGCCCCCGAGCGCACTAGCTCGTAGTCTATCTTGGCTTCCTTATTCTCTAGCTGGTGTCGAGCTTCCTTCAACTCCGCCCGTCCCGCCCTTAGCTGTTGTTGGGGGTCACCCAGGTGGGGTTTGGACTGAGGCCCTCTGGCCAGAGTTATGGGCACATTGACGAGGGTCTCCCTCGCTATGGCCCCTACCGCCAAGTCCACCAGAGTGTGGGTTCTCAGGTTTGCTATCGCCCTAGCCGCCGACGTTCCAGCAGCCCCCGCGTTTGGCTGGGGCGCGAGTTGCACCATGTGCAATTCATGTAGGGGGTTGTAGCTCCCCATGCAGCTGTCGGACTCGGAGTTAGAATCCCCCTGGGACCTTATATCAAGCAGGTCGAAGAGGGATTCATTAGGACGCTCGATCACGCCCATGAACTTGTGGTTCGTGGCTATCAGGATGCCCTGGAGGATAGTGAGGTTTTGGATGTTCTGTGTGGCGTTACACAGTCTGTACGGGAAACCCTCAAAGGGGTTTGCGTCGAGGAGGCGCGGAAGAAGGGGTTCACCACCAAGGAGCTGATCATGGATGTTCGCAAGAGCGAACGCTATGCACTAGAGGTCGTCCTGGGTTGGTGTAGGGCCCTGGTAACGCTCCAGGTGATACCACAGCTGGTCATTGTAGTTGGTTGGTGGCATGGAGTGGCCGGAGACTCTAGATCTCGCGAGCTCCAGTTGAGCGGCCCACATCACCTCGACAGTGACGGTTGTGGCTGCTGTGATGGGGTCCAAGAGCGACTCGTCGACGAGCTCGACCATACCATCTGCAGCGACCATGAAGTCCAGCGTATAACCCATGTCCTCCAGCCACCACTGGCGCGGTGCCTCGGTGGTAGGCGCGGGGGCAGGAAGTAGCACCGGCACTGGTGAGCTGACGCGCACCAGCATCCGCTTGGCTATGGTGACGAACTCCAAGCTCAAGAAGAACACGCTAGTGTTGGGGGCCTAGAAGTTGGAGAAGCGAGCCATCCGAACCAGAAAAAATGGTTGTCGATCGAAGCGCAGAGAGTCCCCTTCCTAGTGTGCCAACTGTCGGTGTTTCGATCACCGACTAGTAGAATTTATTTAGGGGGTGCGCACTTAGGCTCGGTGATGGCTATACAAAAAGACACAAGGGATTATACCGGTTCAGGGATAACCCGTACGTCCAGTTTAAGTTACTGCTCGTGTTACTTGCACCGGGGTGTACAATGGTGGTGAGAGAGGATCGTTCTCCAAGTCTTGGTGTGTGCGTGCGTTGAGTGATTTCAGATTTTATAATAGGAAATAGAAGGGACTACCCCTTTTATACTTCAAGGGGGGTGGCCCATGATACAGCGAGAGAGAGGAAGGGAGACAAAGAAGACGAAGGGCAAAGAGGACAGCACGTGCGGGTAGTCAATGGAGTCATGCCGGAGTTGGCGTGGACTCTGGTCGGCGGCCTGGTCTTTGGTCTTCCTGGGTCCCATCATCCTGATCCTTACATGAAGGCTGGCACTGTGATGTGGACAAGGGTTCCCGATCTTCCGAAAGGTTCTGGTAATCTTGATTTGGGCGGAGGCAAAACACAATCGATCCGGCTTCTAAACAACACGTTCAGAACCCCGCAGTCACAGCACAACATCTCCTCTGGTTATCAACTGTCAAAGAACGATTGACCTCACCAAGAAGGCTAATTCCTGCCTGTGAATGAAGAACACAAGCAAGAACAACAAAGAATGCAACACAATTACTGATGAATGATTAAGCTCATGAAGTTGGGGTCTTACAAACCGATGAACGGTGACACTGTTTATGAATAGAATTGACCTAAGCAAAACCTAAACCCTAATGGTGTGGTGGTGGTTGTATACTAAGACCCTAGGATCATGCAAGACCCTCTGGATGTGCCCCTAATTGGGCTCAACTGGATACAAAGCCCAAAAGCCAAAAAGAGGCGACGCAGCACCAACACAGATTCTGGACCCTCTCTTGTTTCGACGATTCGTGAGGACTCTGGGTGCATTTTGACATGAGACTGGCGGCATTGGAAAGGTCTTCCCCTTATCTTTCCATGCATATATAGAACGTCTAAATCCGAGTCCGTATGCGTCCTGTGCGTCCATTTTAGTGCAGACTGGTACTGGGCCTTGAAACAGACTCCAAGTCGGTTTTGGTGGGCCTCCACCTTGGCTTCCAAGTCCTTGCTGGTCCTCCACGTATTCAAGTCCTTCTCCCATCATCTCCTGGTCCTCTGCATGGCTCCTAATCATAGTATAATCATTAGGTAGCAAAGCATTCTCAAAAATAACATATAACAAAGAACGTAGGAACGAGCTCACCCCTAAATTTAGTCGTTGTGCACGAGCTCTAGTCATTGGACCTTGCAAGTCTAGAATTGGAGGAGTGTTCAGTGTATCCATAGGAGTGATGTCCTCATCATCCTCCCCCTCTTGAAGTGGAGTCGTCCTCGACTCAAGCTCATCCTATTCTCCCAAGTATGGTTTCAAATCTGAAATGTTAAAAGTAGGACTAATCCCGAACTCGGGAGGCACCTCAAGTTTATATGCATTATCATTAATCTTCTCAATTATTTTGAATGGATCATCAGCTCTCGGCATTAATTTAGACTTTCTCAATTCTGAAAATCTATCTTTCCTCAAGTGTAACCAAACTAAATCTCCAACATCAAGCTTTACTTATTTTCATTCATCTATTCAATGCTAAGTCTAATGGTTTCATGCATTTATAAAATAAATTCAGCACGCTCCTTAGCATCAACACGAACTCTCTCATTAATAGGTAGAGGTAGTATATTAAGTGAAGTACAAGGATCAAAACCATACACTACCTTGAAGGGACTTACCTTGGTAGTAGAATGTGTTGCCCGATTATAAGCAAACTCAATATGAGGCAAACATTCTTCCCATTGCTTAAATTTTTCTTCAAAATAGCTCTCAATATAGTGCCTCAAGTGCGGTTCACAACCTCAATTTGTCCATCCGTTTGTGGGTGACAAGTTGTACAAAACAACAACTTGGTACCCAACTTATTCCAAAGTGTGCGCCAAAAGTGACTAAAGAATTTTGCATCACGATCTGAAATAATAGTAGAAGGCATACCATGCAAACATACAATTTCTTTGAAAAAGAGGTCAACAATATGACTAGAATCATCGGTCTTATGACATGGTATAAAGTGTGCCATCTTAGAAAAACGATCCACAACAACAAAAATGCTATCACTCTCCCTCTTAGTCCAAGGCACTCCTAAAACGAAGTCCATAGAAATATCCGCCCAAGGAATAGAAGGAACATGTTGTGCGGTGAGCAACAAAGCGCTCAACAACTTTCCTCATCCTTGCCGAAAAGAAGTGTGTGGCCAAAATATTCTCCATCTTCTTAGCACCAAAATGACCCATCAATCCACCTCCATGCACCTCCTGCAACAACAAAAGATGAACGGAACCAACTGGAATGCATAGGCGGTTAGCTCTAAACAAGAATCCATCATTCAACACAAATTTGTTCCAAACACGATCTTCTTTACATTGCACCATTACATCCTTAAAACCAGCATCATCAACATATTGTTCTTTAATTGCCTTAAGTCCAAAAATTCTACAATCAAGTTGAGACAACAAAGTATAGCGCCTAGATAAAGCATCAGCAATCACATTATCCTTCCCTTTCTTATGTTTAATAATATAAGGAAAAGACTCAATAAACTCAACTCATGTAGCCCAATCCACCATAAAGGCAGAATATGTTGTTGCCGCTAGCTGCTGCTCACAAATCCTATGGATAGTGTCCACCATGAGAGACTATGGGTTAACCTTTAAGAGTGTTCCACTCATGTGTGATAACTCTAGTGCCATATGCTTAGCCAAAAATCCAGTCCAACATGGTAAGGTCAAACACATAAATGTGAGATTCCACTTTCTGAGAGACAATGTTAAGAAGGGGGATGTTGAGCTCAAATACATTGACACTAAACACCAATTGGCTGATATTCTCACCAAGCCCCTAGATGCTTCGAGATTTGCTTTTCTTCGGGGGAGCTTGGTGTTTGCCATCCTTATGGCATCATTTGAGGGGGGGGGTTGGTGTTCTCTTGTATATATGTATCTTATCTTTTCGCATTGTATCTCATATGTAATATATGCATTGGTAGATGAGCTTTGATCCTTATGCCTTCTTGCATTTCTCTTCGCTATGATTGAGCTTGAGCTAAGTTGTGTGGACGTGATAGTAATCTCTCATGCTTAGATTTTCTAGATGGCTCGTTATAGACTCTTTTGAGAAACTTACTAATCTTAAAGGTAAACTGAGTTTCTTGTGAACCTTATGAACTAATCTTGCTAAAACTTGCTCACCATGTGTATAATTGCTTTTATCCTTGTTGAAACTTGCATTAAGGCTAGTCTAGAGGATATCTTGGCTTTGGCACCTTGTGTGTGCGAAACATGGCTTTGCAAATGTTTAGCTCATGATGGAACATTGCGGGAACGTTTGTTCCTTTTGCCGCAAAGGCATGCTCATCCTTATGCTTTTAATTTGCAAAATAGGCTGATTGTGCTTCGAAGCCTCGGGGTGTTTGCCGTACCCAGTTGTGCGACCCTCCGCATGGATTAGAGGTTACATAAAAATGTTAAATCTAAAAATTGTACTTTGAAGCCTTAGGGTGTTTGCCGTACCCAGTCGTGCAACCCTCCACACAGATTAGAAGATACATGAGGATCACATAAGAATAATTCTTTTCCCTTTTCCTATGAGTCTTTGTTGCATATGTGAGCGTTTGTAGAGCTTATTTTTTGTGAATGCTTGTTGCCTTGGTTGAGATTGAGACTAGCTAGTTTCTTTTGATTAACTTGATGCTTGTTTTGCCTTGGATGGGAGTACTTATACATGTGGTGGCAGCTTTTCTCATGTTGAGCAAATTTGATTCTATCTAAGCTAGTCAATCTTTTTGCTTAGCTTGTATAGCTCTTGGTCTTTATGCCTTGCTACATATTGTTGATCTTTGTATGATTGTGAGCTATTGCTTTTATACTTCATGGCTCTATGCTTATGATTAGCAAGGTTAAATGCTTGTTTGCATAATTGTTGAAGCTCCTTAGGTTTGCATTTTCATGCACCGCATGCTTGTTCTTTTGCTTCTTTGATGAGTTCATTGCCAAAGGGGGAGAAAATATTGGGTCATGCACAAATAATGCTAAGAAACTTAAAATGATCCATTTTGCATTACATGAGACCTACCACAAGTTAAGGGGGAGCATATCATGTCCTTGAGCGTTTTTCATGTGCTCTTTTCACATTCTCTACAATCTCTACGTTCTCGAGTGGCTTTCTTTGTCAACTCTTGGTTTTGTCATCCTGCTTATGATAGATGGCTACTTTTCAACCTTTCTTTGGGTTTTAGCCATTTGGATGTGCTTATTCAGTTTCGCATTTCAAATCTCTAAGCTTTGTGTTTTTGATGTTGTCAATGTACTCATCAAGGGGGAGATTGAGAAACCATGTGGATATGTGCCATGGTTTGCAATATGTGATGAGTAATTGACATTGGTTGAGTTCGGTGTTTGAGTTGAAATGTGGGAATCTGGGGTTGCATGAGTTTGTCCATGTCATGGTTTTGACTAACCGGAGTTGGTGAGGATGTTGGAGAGTTTTGCAGGAGATGGGAAATGTGATTGCTTGTCTCATGATGTGTAGGTCACTGGAGTCAACTTGGCGGTTAGCGGCGAGAGGATCAGGCACAGGTAGGAGACTTGGGGCCGGACGATCGGGAGGCCGGGTGAAATCAAGGGTGATCCACACCGTACACGTGGAGAGGCAAGAAGCATGGACGGTTTCACGGTTGAGCCTCAAAACCATGGGTGGTGATCAAGACTGTGGGGTTGACCAAGTCAAAGGTGATCGATCGTCGGTGCAAGTAGAGGCTTCCAATGGAGCGGATGCAGGAGAGACTTGTCGACGAGGAGGATCATGGGATGAGGAGGATCAAGAAGTCGCATTTTGAGAAGCGTGCAAGGCGGGTTCCCGGTTTGAGCCTTAAAACCGGTGGCGGCGATTGAAGGTGCACGTGGCACCATCACGGAGCTTGCGTCGAGGTGAAGCAAAGTCGTGAAGGGCTAAATGGTGTTTGGGCGACGAGGAAAAAGTTAAACGGTTATGCCCCTAGTGGTAGGTGGCAGTGTATTGTAGGTGAGGGATAGGATGGTCTTTAGGATAACCCCTAGGCCTATATAAGGAGAGCCTCTCTTTCCCTTAGCCTTGCCTTAGGTCTTCATTCAAAGTGCTAGAAGAGGTCTTGAGGTAATAGAGGAGAGGAGAGGGTATGTGAGAGACATCTCTTTCTCTTTCAAATAGTGGGAGGAAGAGGATGGCTTCCTAGCCATGTATCCATGTATCTTGACTTGATGAATCAATGATATGAGATTCAAATTCGTGCTTAAGTTCTTCCTTTCTCCCTAAATCCCAAATTTCTCTTTTTCTCTATTTTTGGAGCTATTTTCGTGGGAATTTTTGATCTTATTTTTTAGTGAGTCTTTGAGGCGGATTTCTTCGAGATCTTAGTGCTATGATGAGCTAGAACAATCCTACATAGGTCCTTGACCGAATCAAGAGCTCTAGCACCCTCGATTTGAAGGGTTTCTCAAGTTTCCCCTTTTTGGTGTTCTTGGCACAAGATCTGAAATTCGTGATGATTCCTTGAGCCAATTGAGTGGATCTTCTAGGATTAGGGTTGTGATATGTTGAGTATTGGCTGGTCCAAAAATCACATGATTTGGAGATCATTTGGATAGGTTTTGGGTGAGATTTGTGCAAATCGTGACTATTTTTCTGTTCTGTCGACGGTCGATCGGCACTGTTGATCTTTCCAACAGCATTGCCCGTGTGGGAATAAAAATCTGGATCAACACTGCCAATGTCCTTACCGAGAATTTCATCTTCTTTCTAATGTCATTTGACACACCCGATTCCTGGACTGGCACTGCCAATGTGGAAGAAAATTTCTTGATCAACACTGCCAATGCCCCTGACCGGCACTGCCGTCGGTCAGTCTGAGCTAGCTGTTTTTTGTTCTGTTTCCTAGTTTCAAGTCTTGGTTGTTTTTCTTTGCTTCTCTCTAGTTCTTCCATTGCTGTGAGTCATTCCTAGGGTTAGCACATCACAAGTTGGTGTGTGTGACCTTGGTGATTCTTTCAGATGTTGATTCGGGTTGTAATTGGGATATAGGACAAGTTCTTGAGAAGAATTTTAATTGGCTCCCATTCACCCCCCCCCCCCCCCTCTGGTCGCCTTCTCAGTCCTTCACTTAGTCCAATTGAAACTCAACGCCCTTCTTTGTCAACTCATGCAATGGTGCAGTGATGGTGCTGAAATCTTTGACAAAGTGGCGATAGAAACCCACAAGACCAAGAAAACTCCTCACCTGTGTGATAGTTTTTGGTACATGCCAGCTCTTTATGGCTTCAATCTTTGCCTCATCCACCTCAATTCCCTGTGGAGAAAAGAGACTCGATTCCTGCAAAAGGTGCACTTCTCAAGGTTACCAAATAAACGTGCAGCTCGCAAAGCATCAAAAACAGCACAAAAATGATTCATATGTTCATCCATGGATTTGCTATAAATCAAGATATCATCAAAGTAAACTACCACAAATTTTGTCAATGAAAACTCTTAAAACCTCATTCATCAAACGCATGAAAGTACTAGGTGCAGTAGTTAAACCAAAAGGAATTACTAACCACTCATAGAACCCGAATTTGGTTATGAAAGCTGTTTTCCATTCATCTCCAAGTTTCATTCTAATTTGATGGTAGCCACTGATAAGGACATCAACGACATACGAATAATGACGACGGAAGATGGCGCGCCAAACCAAGTTGTCACGCCTCCACCTCTCGTCGTCGCGCCTCCTCGAGTTACGAATCCATCTTCTAAAGAGACGACGACGTACAAGGGCCCAATCACTAGAGCTCGAGCCCAGGAATTGAAGACGGTTTTGATGCTAAGGAACGACGGCCCAGGATGATGCCGCCTGAAGGCCCACGTGGCCCAAGTCGCACGACTCCCTCTCCACCGCGCGCCTCTCCACTTCAGCCGGCCCTAGATGCCTCGTCCTCCCCCTATATAGTCAAGGGCTGCGCCCCTTGCAATCTTCGAGTTTTGTTTTAAGTTTAGCTTAGCTATACATCCGTCTCTCGACGTGAATACAGAACTCCACCTTCGTGCAATACATCAGATTGCTCGCCTCTAATTCTTGCTCGTTCTTCGATTGCACGTAAGAATTGATCCTCGTGATCAGGTTGATCTTGTTTACAGCAAGGTTAATATCCTCCGGAAGTTGGTTCAGCGATTGCATTGGCGCTTCGGCTTGCTCGTCGCAGTCGGATCGTGAGGGTCGACATCCACCAAATCGAAGTTATTAATGGCTCTAAAATCTACACACATACGCCAAATAACATTTTTCTTAGGAACCAAAAGTACAGGAATAGCACAAGGACTAAGTGATTGACGAACGTACCCATGATCCAAAAGGTCTTGGACTTGTCGTTGTATCTCCTTAGTCTCCTCAGGGTTGGTCCTATAAGCAGCACGGTTTGGCAAAGTAGCACCCGGAATCAAATCAATTTGATGCTCCATCCCTCTGAAAGGTGGATTTCCCAGGGGTATCTCAGCTGGGAATATATCCTCGTACTCCTGCAAAAGGTTAGTGACAGTAGGAGGCAAGCCACTATAAGCATTATCATCAAGTGAAAACAAAGGTTGTTTGCATATCAAAGCATAACAAATATCATCATCAGCAGAAATTTTAGCAAGTTCAGTTTTTATTGCAAGACAGGAACGACCTTGTAATTTATTTCCAGCACCCTTAGAACTTGAAGAGTCATTAATATTACTAGGTGTAGAATCAGAATGAATAGGTAGCTGAATTTCAGGACCTTTATTTTTCAAACTAGCAGCTCTTTCCAAATCAGCTTGTACAATTTCAGCAGGCGTCATTAGTAACAAAGTAATTTTAGTTCCTTTATGTATAAAAGTATACTTATTACTTTTACCATGGTGTACAGCATCATTATCAAATTCCCGAGGTCTACCCAATAAAAGTGAGCATGCTTGCATGGGTGCAACGTCACAATCAACAGAATCCACATAAGAACCAATGGAAAAAAGGAACTTTGCAAGTTTGTGTTACCTTAGCTTTTTCTGAGTCATTTAACCACTGAATGTAGTATGGATGTGGATGTGGGCATGTGGTCAATTCAAGTTTCTTGACCACATCAGAACTAACTAAATTGTTGTAGCTTCCTCCATCATTGATGACACGTGCTCGTCGGTTCTTGATGACGAAGAAAATCTAGAACAAGTTATGTCGCTGCATTGTCTCGAGCTGCTGGATTTGTGTACTAAGCACACACTGCAGAATAATATTCATGTAGCCCGAGGTGTCTCCGCCTCCAAGGATGAGGTCACCGTTGGTGGCAGCGACATCCTCCTCCTCATCCTCCATATCGGAGGTGCTCATGTAACCGCCATCGTTTGTCACCACATATGGCCGCCTACTTAGGCAATCTTTCTGCACATGACCAAGTCCATGGCAGCGATGGCACTGAATCCCTGTAGTGTGTCCCGTCGAAGCAATACAGGAGGCACTACTAGCTGGTAACTGCACATAATTTTTACCTTAACGCATAGAAGGTGCAGGGGCTGATCTTGGTGCTGCAGAAACAACACTGGTTCCCTTGGCAGCTGCTGGTGGGGGTGGCCACAAAGATGTCTTGAGCAGCCCCGAAGTCCCCGTCGGTCGCGGTGGGTAGAAAGTACGACTGGACTTGCCGAACTCCTCAAAAGCCTTGAAAAGTCCCTGTGATTCTTTCTCTACAAGCATAACATACTGGAAACACTAGTTGAGGGTATAAAATTCTTTATAATCAAGGATGTCCTGAATTTCTATTCTCAAACCAGAATATAAGAGGCAAATCTGATCCTCTACTTTTTCAACTACAGCACAATGAATCAAACCCTTCTGAAGCTCACTAAAGTAGTCCTAAATAGGTTTATCTCCTTGATCTAAGCATTGCAGTTTATTAAAAATCTCTCTATAAAAAGAAGGAGGAACAAAACGATCATGCATTGCTACCTAAAGTTCATCCCAAGTAGTAGGCAAATCAGTTTCAGCAGCTAGACCACTCCACCAAACAATAGCAAAGTAGTTAAACTCACTAGTGGCCTGTCTAACTCTATGTTGTTCAGGAAAAAGGTGGGCATTAAATTTTTGCTCTACAGCCATCTCCCAATCAACATAAGCATCACCATCATACTGACTCGAAAATGAAATAATTGAAAATTTAATTTTAGCATACGGATCATCTGTAGCATGGCCATGATTATTACCATGTGGACGACGGTTGTGGTTGTGGAAACCACCCATACCTTTTACGTTGCAAACGACTTCGTAATCTTGTGGTCCTTGTAGCAGCCCTATCCACGGTGCCATCAGCCTTATATATTGTGTCTTCATCAAGGTCATCTCCAATGTCGTTGGTGTTGGTGTTGTTGTTGGTGGTCTTGTGAGCAGTCTCCAACTCGATAACCTGATCGGTTAACTTAGAGACTCTCTTATACAACCACTCAATACTTTCTCCTAGGTGAAGCTTGGAGACCGCGTCAGTAACGGCCCTGGTGATCGTCTCTGCCAAATCACTCTAAACCGCCTGCGAAGCCTTCTATAGCTAATCTTGGCTCACGCACTCATCAAATTTAAAGGGTGAAGCACCCTCTCCATCGCTTCCTTACATCACAAACACCACAACAGGAAACAAACAGTGAAGGTTATCCATACAAAACTACTAAGCAATGGTGCCTCTCAACACAGCAAAAGGAAGCTCCTTACAAAGCTCTTACAAAGTTCTGAAAAGCAAAGAAAAGGATACTAGGGAGGTGTGTTCGATGATTGCAAGGGTCACAAAAGAACCTATGTGCTCTCCAAAAGAAATATGTAGATTTAGGAACACTACTACAGAACATACATATAGTAACACATGCTTGTAACACTTGGACATTAGTGTTCCAATAGATTTTATAGGAACACAAAATTATGTGTTACAAATAACTTTGTAACACATGATTTTCATTTTCAAAAAATTTGTTGCAAGAAATAGGTTTAGTAACGAAAAACCAGTGTTACATTAAAAGTGTTACAGACATTATTACTTATTGTAACATATCTAGTATAAGTGTTACACGAAAAAATTTGTTGTAACACAAAAATAGTGTTGCAACAAAAAAGTTAGAGGCTTAGAGCCTCATAATCTCTTGCGTGCTACTTGAATAATGCATTAATTTTTTTTATCTTCTAATTACTTTAGCTCCGGAGGCAAAATCTTTTCCAAATTGTGTGGTAGTGACTTCATCGTTAGGATAAAACTTCATCCTCTCTAATAATTATAAAATGAATATATGCTTATATTAATCAAAATTCGATCTTAGCCTAGGTGAAAATGTCATATGTTCAACTAAACACCTAAGTTCCATTTTTTATGAACGCATTACAAATTACTTTTTTTTGATACAAAGGCATCATATGCTTCTATGACAAGCAATTGAACACCAAAACTCACTTATATATCCACATGTCAAACAATGTTATTGAATTTCTTTTAACAATAGTGATATGATTCAACATTCACTACAGCCAAATAAAGATATTGTAACACAATCTCTCAAGTAGTAACACATATATGTGTTACAATAGGCATTAGTTGTCCTTCCTTATATTACAAATTCTATGTTTAGAAATCATAATCACAACAGCGTTCTAGCCTGGCTGGTGTTGCCATAATCTTGATGTGTGTCATCAGAGTTCAATAACTAGTACAAGGCATTATTCTATATTTAACACTATTTTTTGGAATCATAAGTGTAACACTTTTATTGAGTAGTAACACATACATGTGTTACAGTAGGATTTATTTATATCATTTTTTTTATCAGTAGTAACACATATATGTGTTACAATAGAATTTGCTTGTTTCTTATTTTTTTTATAATTAGTAAAAAATAACCGTGTTACTACAAAACATGCTCTAGTAATAGCACAACCTAGATCACTTATTAAATGTGCAACTATAGGTCTCAGTAACATTTTTTTCTAGCTCTAGTAACACATAAAAGTGTTGCTAGAAGGCTCACCTGATGTAGTAAAAGGCCAAATATATATATGTGAGTGGCACACAAATCAAAAACAGAGAGTAAGGCTGAATAAGTGCCCCAAGTAACTTGTTGTAAGCTTCATGACCATTGACGATTGGATCCCCAAGATATGAATGTTTTGGTGATAGATGACAACTATGAAATTGTGGGCTAATATCTACACGAGTGTTGTCTATGTAGGAATCATCTCTAAACTCTACTACAAATTATATGGATGATGGTTTCCTTGGCGATTGATGACAATGACCGTAAGCGTGGAGGCTTCTGAGCTTGATAGAGTCAAAGGGTTGATGGAGATGGATCAAAGCTAAAGACAAGCTATGGAGCAAGTGTTTGGAACACTTGTATAGTTGTTAGGGCTTTGAGTCCATAAGAAATACAGGACTATCAAGGCGATCTAGGTCATTTCTCTCAGATAATGTCTAGTCGGTGATTTGCAAGGTTTCTCGGTGAAATCACAGGCACTAGGTGACAGTGGAGAAGCCAAGGAGCTGTTCGGAGAAGCCGGGAAACGAAGTCAAGCGAGGACGAGGAGTTTCAGCTTCTGGACGAAGTGACTGGACAGAGGGATCAGTGGAGACCAGACTGTACGGTCACTAAGTAGACAGAGAGCAGTTTACAAGGAATTTGTCTGTGCAAGGATCAACAGTGACTAGACGGTCCGGTCAGCAGACCGGACAGTCCAGTCTGTATGGAGACGTGTCAAGACAGAGAGTTCACAAATTGGGAGCTCTTTGGAATGGAGAGAGAAAGTCTGACCGGATGGTTTGGTTAGTAGGAGATCAGCAGGGACAGAGCCGTTGGTGCTGAGGATTGTAGTGATCGGACGGTCCGATCAGGCAGTGACCGGACAGTCCGGTCAGTTGGCCCAGAAAGCTAATTTCGTGGAGCAACGACTTATTGGAGGTTGGAAGCCTATATAACTTTGTTGCTAGGGTCTTGGAGACCTCTCTTGGCCAGTGGAATTGCTTGGAGCATTTGGTGAGAGCCAAGAGGCTAAGAGGAGAGCACTAGGAGGAGATATTGCATACCTTGAGAGTGCTAGTGAGAGTAACATGGAGTGATCTTGCACATCTAAGGCTAGTTGTCCTTAAGGGTGTGATCTATGTTGTTACTCTTTGTCTATGGTGAGACCTAGATCGGTTAAGTGTCGGTGATCGAGCCTATCGTGATCAGTTGTGAAGGTCGTCACACGTTTGTACACAGTTTGAGCCCGCTGGTAAAAGGGGCATCGCTAGTGAGCGCTCGTGTTGGCTCGGAGAGTCCGGCAAGTTCTCGAGGGAGGCGAGCTTGTGCCTTGGTGGCAGTGATGAGGCGCACTGTGTCTTCACTCCGGGAGTGATTGCGGGCTCGTGGGCGAGAACTCCACATTGGTGGCAGGAGGGACCAGGACTCCGGCGGGAGTGGTCCAATAAGGAGTAGGGAAGGCGCCATCCTTCCTAGACCTCGGGAAAAAATCATGAGAATTCCTTGACCCCCTCTTTACTATTCCACATTTGTGTGCTCTAGTAACTAGGTTGAATTGTGGCTTGCATAGCCAGTGTGTTTTGCTTCCGCGCTTGCTATCATCATGAACACTAGCATGTGTAGGGTCTTGACCTACTAGACTTGTTAGGTTGTAATGATTTCTAGGCTCTAGTAGTGTAAATTGAAGTATTTGGATTCGTGAGCGGCTTACCGATTCAACCCCCCCCCCCCCCTCTCGGTATGCCTTCGATCCTTACAAGTGGTATCAGAGTCAAGTGCTCATCTTTGAGGCTTCACCGCCTTGAGTAAGGATGCCGAGACAGGTGGGGAGTGTTCCCATTTTTTATGGGGAGGACTACGGGTATTGGAAGGCTTGCATGCAACCCTACTTGGAGTCCCTTGATCCAGAGATATGGATGGTCACTCACGAGTCTAATGCGGATGTGAACCTACTTGAGCCTGATTATATTAAGAGCAACGCTAAGGCTAAGATGCTCTGTTTGCATGCATATCTAAGGATGTCTTTGCTAGGTTGGATGCTAGTTCCACAGCTCATGGTATCTGGACTGAGATTCAGGGTCTCCATGAGGGTACCAGTGATGTCAAAGAGGAAAGATATTATGTGCTGAAGAACAAGTATAATAACTTCACTAGATTGCCACATGAGAGAGCTAACACTGTTTATTCTCGCTTTCATGTTCTAGTGGAGGAGATTAATGCTCTAGGGGATGACTTCAAACTAAAGCCTGTTGAGGTGACAAGAAGATTCTTAAGGCTATTCAAAGACCCCAAGTATGAGTCCATCATCACCTTCACCTTGCAAGGTGACCACAAGACCAAGACCATGAAGGATGTACTTGGTAAGATCACCGCCTTCGAGAGCTACCAGCTGGGTTTGGATGATCCTCAACCATCTAACCTTGCTCTTCAAGCCGAGAAGCAAGAGCCTATAAAGAGCAAGAAGAGCAAGAAGAAGGCAGAGATTGAAGAAGATGATGATGATGATGATGATGATGAAGATGACTTGAGTGAGTACTTGGCTCTTCTCATAAAGAAGATGAGGACCTTCAAGAACAAGTTTGCTTCCAAGTCCAGGGGCAAGTGCTACAACTATGGGTCAAGAAACCACTTTGTTCGAGATTGTCCCAAGGCCAAGAAAGAAGCTTTCAAGTCCCAAGACTCAAGTGATGAAGAAGAAGAAGACACCAAAGCCAAGCAAAAGAAGAAGAAGTACTTCAACAAGGACAAGAGCAAAGGCAAGGGCAAAACTCAAGACCACAAGAAGAAGTTCTCGCGCAATTCTCTTGTTGGAGAGTGGACAAGTGACAACTCAAGTGATGAGTCCTCCTTCTCAAGTGATGAAGACGTGGTCGGCCTAGCCATAATCAAGACCACATCACCACGAGCTCTTCCTCCACCTCCCACGTGCCTCATGGCCGCGAGCCAACTTGGGGAGAGTGAGGATGAGAGCTGTGACGACAGCGATGATGAGGAGCTCTCCTGCACCGACCTTTGGAGTTTGCTTGAGCAAGCCCGCAACATCGCCGTCAAGAAATCCAAAATGTTGGATGTGGTAAGAAAAGAGTGTAAGTCGGCTCAGAACCATGTTGGTGAGCTTGAGAGTGAGCTCAAGGACCTTGTCACATCTCATGAGGCCCTAAACAAGAGTTATGACAAACTCAAGTGTGATCATGTAGAGCTATATGAGAAGTACGAGTTCCTTGAACTTACTTTTGAGGCCATCAATGTTGATAACCATGCCTCTCCCTCCTCTAGTTCATCCAAGAGTGATGCTTCTACTATGTGTGATGAACTAACCACCTCGATCGAGGTTTCTTCTCTTGAACCATTTGCTTTGAAGGAATATCACAAGCTCAAGAAAGAGAGGAAAATGGTGATGGATGGCTTCGAGAGGCTCACACGTGGTAGAGCCATCCACATGGAGATTCTTGGGAGAAACCTTGAGAACAATGTCTCCCACCGTCGACTTGGCTCATATCTCGCTGCCATCGACATCATCGGGATGAGTGATTCCATCCCCGCATGGATCCAACCCCTACTCACCAATGACTACTATTGCAAGAGGTGTTGCAAGGATGGCATACCATCAAGGATTGTCCTATGGTGAGAAGTTCCAATGTTTTGCCTAATGCTAACTTGTTCCATGAGAACACACATTTCAAGCTTTTGAGGAACAAGGATGGCAAGGTGAATGCTAAGGCTTTGGGACCACCAAACAAGAAGAGAAAGGTCAAGAGCATATGGGTGCGTAAGTGCATTGTTGATGTTGAGAGGTCAACGAAGTACAAGTGGGTGCCCAAGAACAAGACCTAGAAGTTGGTGGTGGTGGTGGACCGAGAGCTTCATGAAGATCAAGTGAAGTCCACCACAAGTGACACAGACCTCAACCTCGTATCTACTCATGAGGGAGGTAACCGTGTTAGTTCTTAGTAGTTGTAGTGTGTTTTTCCTTCTATTGCATTGCATGGTAATTAGGACTCCTTTGTGACTAGTATGCTTTGCATCCATGTATGTGTAAATAACTAAAAGAAAAACACATAAAAATTAGTCAATATCTAACCCATCCAAGATAGCTATAAGCAAGGGGGAGTGTTTGAGATGGTGGTTTGGCTTCTCGCAAGGCAAGGGTATGGCTTATAGTGAGTAAGCTTGGGAGGGGTTCAAACTTGACATTGTTAGGTTTCCTTTGTGTCCTGTTTAATATTGCTTGCATTCACATAGCATGTTTACTTTCATTGCATATGTAAAATGCTTGTTGCATGCATCATTTAGGAAACATAAAGGAGGCTTGTCACATTTGGAGATATTTGTGCCTCATGATCTATATGAGTTTACATCTCTACAAGTGTGACCAAAGGAAAGGATTGTGCTTCATGCCTATTGAGCAAGCTCTTATGAACTCTGAGGTTAAACCCACTCGCGCTTTTCATGGACTAAGGCTCATACATATCCATTTGGCTCTTATTTGCTTTGGTTCTTATTTGCTCGATTCTTCATTTGGCATTTGCAAAAATTTTAAGGCCATAAAGAGCCACTATTTGAAAAGGAGTGTTTGAGAGTTCCCTGTGGTGAGATGAGCACAATTCATGCACCCGCTCCAGGTAACTGGAGGGATCCGTCAAAGTACATTTTCTAGTACTCAATATCTTGCGGTGCAGGCGGCATTTGAATCTCTGTCCACTCGAAAACGAAGTCAGCTAACGCTTGTCCTTTGATTGCCGAGCAAGGTACAAATGTAATGGTGAACTGACTGAGTTCAACGGCCCACTTGGCAATTTTTCCTTTGGCTTCTGTATTGTGGAGGACTTCCCCAAGTGCAAAGGTTGTTTGAACTTCAATAGGATGAGCCTGAAAATAGTGTTTCAACTTGCTCGAAGTGATCAAGAGGGCATATAGCAGCTTCAAGATCTAGTGATATTGTGTTTTGGAGGCACTAAGGACCTCACTAACAAAATACACTAGGTGTTGTACTTTTTGTACATGACCCTCTTCTTCTCGGTCGACCGCTAAGACGGTGCTCACAACTTGAGTTGTGGCCGATATGTAGAGCTGAAGCTTTTCTTGTGGCTCGAGAGGCACCAAGACTGGAATATAGCTGAGGTGGATCTTCAACTCATCCAACGCTGACTACGCCTCTGTTGTCCAGACGAAGTCATCCTACTTTTTGAGCAATTTAAAAAACGGTAGACCCCTGACCCCCAGTCGGGAGATAAAGCAACTCAAGGATGCCATACACCCGTTCAACTTCTGAACATCACTTTGGGAATTAGGTGGCCCCATATCAAGGATCCCCTTTATTTTGTCTGGGTTAGCCTCAATACCTCATTTTGAAACGATGTAGCCGAGTAGCTTTCCTGAAGGAACCCAAAAATCACACTTTTTAGGGTCCAACTTCATCGAGTAATACCTCAAGTTTTCAAACGTCTCTGCCAGGTCAGAGAGAAGTTCTTCAAAATTCCGAGTCTTTACCGGGATGTCATCAACATACGCTTCTGCGTTCTGACCGATCTGAGTTTTGAAGCAGCGTTGAATACCACGTTGGTAAGTCGCGCCAGCATTTTTCAGACTGAATGGCATAGTAGTATAGAAATAGGCACCGAAGAAAGTTATAAAGGAAGTCTTGATCTGATCTTTGACTAGTGGGATCTGGTGATAACCTGAATAGGCATCCAGAAACCTTAAAAGCTCACACCCGGCTATTGGGTCTACAATCTGATCAATACGTGGTAGAGCGAAGGGGTCTTTAGGGCAGACCTTGTTCAAATCGGTATAATCGACACACATCCGCCACTCTTTATTCTTCTTAGGTACAAGGACTGGGTTTGCCAGCCAATCGGGATGGTACACTTCCCTTATAAACTTAGAATCTAACAATCTAGCTATCTCCTTCTTCATGGCATCCTTGCGGTCTTGTGCGAACCTTCTAAGCCTTTGCTTGATGGGGGTGGCCCTAGGAGGCACCCTTAGCTCATGCTCAACCTTTTCCCTTGGAACTCTCGGCATGTCAGAGGGCTTCCATGCAAAGGTGTCCCTATTTTCCTGGAGGAAAAGAGTAAGCACGAGTTTCTATTTCTTGTCAAGATCGGCCCCTGCATAAGTGATCTTGGCAGGGTCCTCAGGATCGAGCGAAACTTCCTTGGTAGGGACTTTGTCCGCCTAGATCTTGTCCTTGGTGGGCTTCTTTACGGGGACATCCGCGTCAGTCCGCTCCTGACTGCCGACTGCCTTCTAGATCTCCAGCCGGTCAGATAGCATCAACTGTTAGTTGGCCATCTCACAACTCTTCACATCGCAATCGAAAGAATTCCGAAGGTCAGAGTGGAGGGAGATGATTCCCTTGGGGCCTGGCATCTTGAGAGTGAGATACGGGTAGTGCGGGACTGCCATGAATTTTGCCATCGTCGGTTTGCTGAGGATGGCGTGGTAAGCAGACTTGAAGTCGGCTACCTAGAAAGATAACACGCTCTGTCCTGATATTCTCACGGGTCCCAAAGGTGACTGGGAGAGTGATCTGTCCTATAGGAACATAAGTCTTGCCGGGTACGATCCCATGAAAGGGAGAGGAGCTCGGCTGCAAGTCATTGACCGACAGCCTAACTCCGTGAGGGTCTTGGTGAAGATCAAGTCCAGACTGCTTCCTCCGTTGATGAGTACTTTGTTGAACTTGACCCCCTTCATCGTTGCCGCGAGCACTAGCGGATAGCGACCCGGCTTGGGCAGGTGCCAGGGGTGATCCGACCGATCAAAAGTAATCGGTACTTCGGACCACCTCATGTACTCGGGTGCGGCAGGCTCTACGGAATTGATCTCATGTAGCTCCGGCTTTTGCTTGCGCTTGGACGTGTAGGCATCTGGGCGTCCGAAGATAAAGTTGACTTCCTTCCGTGGATCCTGAAACTCTCCATCTTCGTCCTTGTCGTCACCGTCATTGGCCTTATCCTTACCGTTGCGCCTTGGCGGATCTTTGGCCACCTTCAGCGCGGCAGTCGCGAAGCCCTTCAGGCAGTAACAGTGATTTCTCTTTGGGTGCCATAGCCATGGGCCACTCAGCAAGTCGTCCATGGTCTGTTGGTTCGTCCGAGGATTTTTCCTCGTTTAGTCTACTATAGCGACCATGTACTCAGTCTTCCGCTTCTTGTCCTTCTTGGAGGACTTCAGTTTGTCCGAGCACTTCTCCTTGCCTTTGCCTCGGATATCATACAAGGTCGATTCTCCAGATGCGAACTGATCAACAATCTCGAAGTACTCCCGAGCAGTCAGCCTGAGGTCATGATTCCTCCGACCGATCTCCCAAACTAGCTCATTGCTCTAGACACCCCCTTGGAAGGCTGCAATGATTTATTGGTCCGGGACATTAGGGATCTCGGTCTTCTTGGCGCAGAACCGCTTGATGTAGTCGCGTAAGGATTCGTCAGCCTTCTGCTTGATCCGGGTGAAGTCGAAGTGATTGCCCAGCCGGTTGTAGGTTGCTTGGAAGCTTTCAATGAACTTCTTGTTGAGGATGCCCCATGAAGTAATTGACCTCTCCGGGAGTGATGTGAGCCAAATCCGAAGGACTGGCTCGAGACAGACCGGTAGATAGTTAGCCATCACAAAGATGTCGCCTCCTGCCGCCCGAATCGCCATGCTGTAAAGTTGAAGCCACTCCTGAGGGTTGGTCTAGCCATCATACTTCTCGATGGGGACTAGCTTGAATCCTTTTGGCCACCGAGCGATACGAAGCTCCGGTATGTAATCCTTGATCCCATCAAATTCGTCCTCGTTAGGGGTGACCGACCTTCGTCGTCGGTCTGATGACCGGGAAGGTGAAGACGCACGGCGATTATGGCGAGGGCCTATGTCATCAATATGACTGTTGACTTTTGCTAAGCCATATTAATAAATCATTCTCGGCACGGGGCCAGAAACGGTTCACTAATATGTCCCAGAGTCAAGTAGGTAAAATCCGCAAGCGCACGGAGAATACCGCTGTAGCATTTCACCCGGAAGTATTCAGGGTATCGTATTTGTTTATCCCAAAGGAAGGGTATGATCAAGAAGCGTTACTAACATATAAGATCATGTTAACAATTAGCAAGGATATCTAACCAAGACAGGCGGGTATATGATAATAACCGGGTAGTGTGACACACACAGAAGATTCCTACTAAATAAATAAAGTCTAGTGGAGGAAAGACTAGGCTAAGCTACTCCTACTATACATTCCTATACAGTTGCATAACCTAAGTAGAATACATACAGACCCACACTCAGGTTTAGCAGTCAATAGTATAGCACTTCAGGCACGGACTTACCCCTGCATCCACAGGCGACTTCCGCCAAGAGCCTACGCACTAGCCTAGCGGGGAGGATTTCAAAGGACGGACAGGGCTGTCACCACCTGCCGCCTACCTCAACGAACCAGTAGACTAACGAATAATTGATGCAAATCAGTCACCCAAATACCATACTTGCATGACCAAAGAGCACTCTGCCCCTCCGCGATTACTATTAACGAGGCAGAGCTACCGTACGAATACGATCACCAAACCCATGCTATACTTTATCAGCTAAAACTAAGCATAGAGACTATAACATATAAACTAGACTATAGTGACGGTATATAATTAGCATGACAATAGTAGTATAATAAATATAAACTACTATCACACAAGTAGACTATACTATCACATATATGGATCACAATATCAAACAAGAAACTCATGACCCAAGCACAACTATATAGAAAAAATATATATATTGATAAGAGCAAAGTCTTACAAAAGGGAAAAGATACAAGAGCCATACCAATTCCAAGTGAAGACTTGGGACTAGAGAGCTCTAGACTCAGCCTAACTCCACTAAAACTCCAAGAACTACTACTAGCAAGAGAGAAATGCTTCTTGTGGTGTGTGTTGAGTGTGAAGGCACACCCTCCTATTTATAGCCTCAATAGGTCGGCAAGGGAGCGTAACCGCCACGGAAGGCATCTCAAACCGTCATCAGGAGTCGCGGAGGAGCCAACACGTGGAAGCCCAGGCGGAGAGGGCGCCCGGCTGGGTCGGCCGACCTGACCAGGTCGGCCGACCTGGGGGTGGCCCCTCCTGGCCTGTGCTTTCTCCAGGTGGCTGTCCTGTGGGCCCTGACGTTGGTTTGCGCGGTATTACAGGGAGTTACGTCGGTTAAGTGCTGAAAATGGGCCTTTCAATCCGTGTGACGTCCATGTGGCACTCTCTGATTGGTCGAAAGTGTGTTTTCTTGCCTTTTGAGGTGTTTCCTTCACATTTCCTCCTGCATGCACAAAGTTCTCCAAGTACAAGTGGAACTATATTATTGTGCTAAAGCATGCGTGTATGAAATGCCAAATTCTCCTTTATTTGAGTATAGTTGACGGTTAAAAATGGTACTTAACAGCCGTCAACAAACTCCCCCAAGCTTACCCTTTGCTCGTCCCGAAGCAAAGATAAACTTAAGTTGTTGATCAGGAGTTGCTACAATGTCCTACTCCTCAATAATACTATGCGCACAACAAAGTACTCTCCCTAGAATTAAATATGTTGGCACATAACTTACCCATTTACCTCGATCCATGGGGCTTTTACACCTCATTGTCTTGGGCGGTTGAGAGATAGAACAATTGCAGGGCACCAATCACTTGCTCTAGATTCCGCTATGTTATTCCGGAGGTTTTCAAAAGATTTTGAAAATAAAAACCAAGTTCCTCAAATGATTCTCTCGGATCACTCAATATGTGTATGATTCCTCACCAAGGCAAAGTGTTGCCTATAATCACCTACTTCTAAATAAGGCTTTATGTGGAGCTCAAGGTAGGGATATATGAGGCACTCATGTTCACATAATATTGCTATGTCAAAAGACCGGATCCAAGAAAAACATCAATTCAAACAATCTTGATCAAGATGTGCAAGTGTGTGGGAGAACGGAGGAATGGTGGATGGGAAGAAATAACTCCTTTTTGAATTTTCCTTCTCTCTTTTGGAGTTTCTAGGCTATGGCTATCTTTTGCTTGCTCTCTTTTTTGAGCATTTTTTTTTTCTTTTTGCATAGCCATAGTCCTAGTTTGCAATGAATACTTTGAGAGAGGAATTTTGCAATGGATATATGGAGTGTTTCTTTGGATCGATGGATGTGGTGGATGCTATCTTCTTGATTTAGAAGGATAGCTCATGGCGGTGGATGTGTGTATATGATCTTGATCAAGAAAGCATGAAAAGAGTTCTACTAGGGTCACAACAATTTTGACTAAGCTCAATGTGAAACAAGCAGCATATGTGTAAAGGTTTTCAAATGTAAACACTACATATGGCTGTGGTGGGAATTTCATCATTGAGGAACTTATCAATTTGTCATTTTGAAAAATAAAACTCCGGAATTCAAGCTTTACGTTGAGCAAGATCATAGCAGCCCTATCTATCATATCATACCTCTCAACAACTTAGAACTAGAGAATGCATATGCTACCCACAAGATTCAAGTTCAAGGCAAGATTTACCAACAAACCTAACTCTTGAGAGAGTACTAAGTTGTAAACTAGCATTAGAGAGGAATAAAGGACAGAGCAACTATTCATCATCTCAACATAGGAAAATTATACACATTCATACCGCGCATGAAAAAGGGAAATATTTTTGTTCTTTTTATGTTTTGCAAATTTTTATGGATTTTCAGATTTAGCAAATGCAAGAAATAAAGGGAAGGGGAAAGATACAAGTTACCGTGAGAAGGGGGGTCCTCCCCCAAGCTTGTTCTTGCTCATATCTGCTGGTTCGGGTCGTAGCTTTGGGAGCGGAAGAAGGCATCCCAATTGCTCTGATTCTGAGCCATCATCGCGTTCAGCTGGCGGAATTGGTTGTCGCTGAAATTCTGCCATTGCTGGGTGTCGGTGACATGTTGCGTGAGAGTTTGTTGCATGCTCTCGGTGCGCAAATCAATGTCGTTCACCCTCCTTGTCAACTCGGCCATCCCATAGTTGAGTTCACGGAACCCACGGGATGAGAATGACCGAGTGGCAAAGGATGGCGGTCCGCTTGAACTTGATGACGTCTGCATGGGGTAATTGTACTGAGATTCCCATGCTCCGGCCTGCCATGTTGATGCACCCGCCTCGTCCTGTGGCGGGGGCTGCTCCCATACCGGATCTCCGGTCGGAGTGTGAAACTCCGGTGTAGGCTCCATATGCCTACGGGAACGTGTCGGTCGCCCTGAAACACTATGCCTGCGAACTTCTCCCACTGGCTCAAGTGGGAGGGTTAGTGCCCGACAGTGATACAAACGAAGACCCGGGTTAGGTAACGGGAATTCATTTGTATACCCGGGAAAGTGATAGATCAAGGTATTATTTGGACCATGTTTCAAAGTATGTCCTTGCACAAAATAGTCCTCGCCTAGAAATTCTCTATCTACCGTCAAATATTCAACATGAACATTCTCAAGCAGACCACACTTCTGCGCAATGCGAGTAACTAAAGAGGTGCACTCAATTGGTCCTGTCAACTTTATATTGTCTAACCATTGATCAATCATGCATTCCGCGGGTGACACCCTAATTTTCTTAACCATGGCATAAAGTATTTTCAATTCATCTTGCCGGACAACCCTAATGTCACCTCGAGGAAACAAGGTCATAGCCAACCACACATGCATAAATCTAAGTGTAGGATTATGGATGGCACTTGTTCTAGGCTTGGGACCCCACTCGTTTCCGGAAATCTTTTTCCAAAAACTTTCTTTATGGAACCCCTTTAGTGCTTTATCTAAGTCTAGCCTACATTTAGGATGTAGACCTAGCATAGCATGAAGATCACCCCATGTGACCAAGCGCTCTTGCCCAAACAAGCGAAAAGAAATGCCTTCATCATACTTTCTAAGGGTGCATAAAAACTGCATAGTAAGCAAACGAGAACCCGGCTCATCTACTTCTACGAAATTTTGCCAACCCATAGTGCAAAAAATAGAGGCAAATTCTTCTCTCATACCTATTTTCTCGAGGAAGTCCGGATCGAAGCGTCGGGTGTGGGCGAATGGCCGTTCTCTCATGAGCGCGATGGCTTGGCCCTCGCGGTCGTCCTTGATGTCGAGATGCTCCTCGGTGATGAGCAAGGCCGGCCTTTCCTCCGGAATTTCAGCTTCGGGGTCACCATGCCCCGGACTTGGTGTGAGCTCGACGGAGGATGCTTGACTCGTGCTTGCACGAGTGCTTTTTCTCCGCTTGATTCCGGTGACTTGCTTCATTCGGTTGAACATGGCTGCACACAAGAACAAACACAAGACAAGAACAAAAACAAGATCGAACAAGTGTTCGAGTGAGCGTTAGTGAAAACGACAAACCCGAGCTTCTCCGAAATTGGTTTTCTTCTCACAACAACTTGCAAATGCACTAAAACAGAGGGGAAATATTTTTTTTTTGGGTTTTTGGGGCCGTAGTAAAGTTGAAGAACACGAAATTTTGGGAGAGCAACAAGTGAGCAAAGGAGGGGAGTGAAAGATGAGCTTGGAATGGTGAAGCTCCCCCTCCTGGGCGGTTTTTATAGCCAAGGAAGAAAGATGGCCATTAGAAAGAGACAGAGCAACAGCCATATAGCCGTTGGGAGAAAGGAGCACAGGAAAAGGTGGGGCCAGGGGGTCGGCCGACCCCACCAGGTCGGCCGACCTGGCAGGTGGGCCTCCTGGCAGCCCTCTCTTTCCTATGTGTTCCCCAACGGCTAGGGGATTTGCCCCCTGCTGCCTTTTTGCTCAAAAAGCTCGACAAAAAATCTTTTCAAAATGGAAAGCCCAAAAACCTATTTTCTAAATTTTCAAAAATGCAAATGAGTTTTGAAAAATTCCAAGGTGGCTGGAAAAATTCAAAAATGTAGAAATGCAGTGGTCGGAAAAAAATCAAAATGTGGTGGAAAGCAAATATGTAATTAAAAGAGCAAATATGGATAACTACCGGTTTAACCTCCCGGCGAGGACTCACCTTTTAAAGTCCGACGAGCGGGACTTTTCTCCGGCGTTCAGCTCGATGAAGCGTTGTCCGGTCCCGGAGATGAAGACACGGATGATGCTTCTTGTTTCGTTCGCCACATCTTCTTGGTCTTTGTTGCGGTCGGTGGCTTCTCGGGCTTCGGAGGCTGCGGTTTTGCAGGCTTCACAGCCTGTTTCTTTGCAGACCTCGGAGGTTGCTGCCTTGTGGACTTCGGAGGCTGTTGCTTAATGTGTGACCTTTGCCTCCTTGCCTTCATCAGTTGTTGCTGTGCAACCTTCTCCTTCTCAAGGAAGTTCTTCATGAATGTGATGAGGCTGTCCTTCTTTTTGAACGTGTTGCAAATCTCCAGGAATTGCTGGAGATAAGCACTAGCGTCCTCATTGGCTTTCCCACAGAATGGGCTAGCCTGCACCATGGTGATGAGACCGGTCTTGATCTCGAAGTTCGCATCTCCCACATTGCCAGCTGGTCCCGTAGGGATGTTGGCAGCGGAGGGAGCGGAGAACTCGCGGAGGGTCTTGTCGGCCATTTGCTCAGAGCTTGATGGTGCGGGAATGACAGGTTCGATTGGCCGAGTCTCCTTACGAGGAGGGGTGAGCCTAGCTCGTGTCCTTCTCAGGAGTGACTCAGGATCTTCAGTGAAGTTTGTCGGCAAGTCGAAACCAGTCATACACTACCCTGTTTTCATACAAAATGCAGAAAACAAAGCAAGGTTAACCTGCTTAGGAGATAGCCTTAATAATTGCAACACTACTATATACATTAGTAATTTTTCTTGAATCATACGCCTTCCCCGGCAACGGCGCCAGAAATGCTTGTTGACTTTTGCTAAGCCATATTAATAAATCATTCCCGGCACGGGGCCAGAAACGGTTCACTAATATGTCCCAGAGTCAAGTAGGTAAAATCCGCAAGCGCACGGAGAATACCGCTGTAGCATTTCACCCGGAAGTATTCAGGGTATCGTATTTGTTTATCCCAAAGGAAGGGTATGATCAAGAAGCGTTACTAACATATAAGATCATGTTAACAATTAGCAAGGATATCTAACCAAGACAGGCGGGTATATGATAATAACCGGGTAGTGTGACACACACAGAAGATTCCTACTAAATAAATAAAGTCTAGTGGAGGAAAGACTAGGCTAAGCTACTCCTACTATACATTCCTATACAGTTGCATAGCCTAAGTAGAATACATACAGACCCACACTCAGGTTTAGCAGTCAATAGTATAGCACTTCAGGCACGGACTTACCCCTGCATCCACATGCGACTTCCGCCAAGAGCCTACGCCCTAGCCTAGCGGGGAGGATTTCAAAGGACGGACAGGGCTGTCACCACCTGCCGCCTACCTCAACGAACCAGTAGACTAACGAATAATTGATGCAAATCAGTCACCCAAATACCATACTTGCATGACCAAAGAGCACTCTGCCCCTCCGCGATTACTATTAACGAGGCAGAGCTACCGTACGAATACGATCACCAAACCCATGCTATACTTTATCAGCTAAAACTAAGCATAGAGACTATAACATATAAACTAGACTATAGTGACGGTATATAACTAGCATGACAATAGTAGTATAATAAATATAAACTACTATCACACAAGTAGACTATACTATCACATATATGGATCACAATATCAAACAAGAAACTCATGACCCAAGCACAACTATATAGAAAAAATATATATATTGATAAGAGCAAAGTCTTACAAAAGGGAAAAGATACAAGAGCCATACCAATTCCAAGTGAAGACTTGGGACTAGAGAGCTCTAGACTCAGCCTAACTCCACTAAAACTCCAAGAACTACTACTACCAAGAGAGAAATGCTTCTTGTGGTGTGTGTTGAGTGTGAAGGCACACCCTCCTATTTATAGCCTCAATAGGTCGGCAAGGGAGCGTAACCGCCACGGAAGGCATCTCAAACCGTCATCAGGAGTCGCGGAGGAGCCAACACGTGGAAGCCCAGGCGGAGAGGGCGCCCGGCTGGGTCGGCCGACCTGACCAGGTCAGCCGACCTGGGGGTGGCCCCTCCTGGCCTGTGCTTTCTCCAGGTGGCTGTCCTGTGGGCCCTGACGTTGGTTTGCGCGGTATTACAGGGAGTTACGTCGGTTAAGTGCTGAAAATGGGCCCTTCAATCCGTGTGACGTCCATGTGGCACTCTCTGATTGGTCGAAAGTGTGTTTTCTTGCCTTTTGAGGTGTTTCCTTCACATTTCCTCCTGCATGCACAAAGTTCTCCAAGTACAAGTGGAACTATATTATTGTGCTAAAGCATGCGTGTATGAAATGCCAAATTCTCCTTTATTTGAGTATAGTTGACGGTTAAAAATGGTACTTAACAGCCGTCAACAATGACGACGACTTCGGTTGTCTTAATCATGGTTTTTGCACCGGTCCTGATCGTCTCGTCAATGTCAGTCATCGCAGTTATCTCTTGGAGGTGAATTGCACTGTCGGTCATCTCGTCGGTCATTCTTTCGGTCGTCCCGTCGGTCACCCTGTCGATCGTCCCGTCGGTCATCAGTCCTCTAGTTGCGACGCTCCTCCTCATGGCGCTGGTCATCCCGAATCCGCTTTTCAGTATGAGAGTTGATGGTATCTCGACCGTCACGGGGTCTCATGAAATTCCTCAGATCGCTACGCTATCGACCACGAGAAGTTGCATGGCTAGAACTTGCCACTGATTGTGGTTCGTCTCTGGTCGTGTCTTGAACAGCAGCTGCTTTGAGCATGGCCACTGCCTTATGCATCGTGGGGGTCTGATATGCTGCGGCAGCCATCAAGCTATCAAGCAATGTTTTAGCCCCGGTGATGTTGAACTGAGGGATGTCGTAGACCTTGACGTCATCCACTTCAATTTCCAAATCTTCGAGGTCTAGCCGCCGTGCCGGTCGGGATCCACGAGATCCTCTCGGTTGGTGGCAGTGACCGTTCGAAGGTGGTACCTCTTCAGGGTCGTCATCCATTTGGCCTTCCTCACCACGTCCATTGTTGCCATTGGCAGGACCATCGTCATTGTTGTCATCATCCCCATCATTGGTTGGGTCCTCATGAACCTCGACCATATTAATGGCCAAAGGATAAGGGCATGTAGATATGTCTGAGTCCTCATCAAAGGAGCAGACCAACTTAGAGTCATACCCGGTCGGTAGATCTGTGTCGCCGAATCCAAGGGGAACCAATGCAGGGATCAGATCAGACGAGCTCGGTGATCGCACCATGAGATTTGCTGCAGCCGAGTCAGATTGATGGTCGTCGAGGCCTAGCGCTCCGTTGGAGTCGGCGGTGAAGTTGAGCAACCCAAATGATATCTTGAATGGATGGTGGGAATCTCAGCCATCAAAGTCGACGGTGAATCCCGGCGAGCCTTCTACCCTTCCTGGCACGCCAACTGTCAAGACTTCTACTCGGCAATAAATTTATAGGGCTACGTCGAGATTAAGAATTCGATGGTTAAGACACAGGACTCCGATTTAGACAGGTTTGGGCCCTCTCGATAAGAGTAAAAACTCTACGCCCTGTGTTCCATGGTTTGTATTTTGTATGTTGTGGTTGTGTTGCGTTGTCCCTTGATGGGGGTTCCCTATGGCCTTATATATCCGGTCGGCAAGGGGTACATGAAGAGTCCTACTCGTAGTCTATAAGGATTCACATAGAAAGTCTATCTCTAATTGCCCTGTGCTCCAAGCCGACTCGGTCGGTTACCTTATGGATCAGGTACCCGGTCGTCTACCGACTGAGGCATAACTATGGATACCTATAAGGTAAGTATTCCATAATTAGGTAGCAAACCATTCTCAAAAGTAACATATAACGAAGAACGTAGGAACGAGCTCACCTCTAAATTTAGTCGTCGTGCACGAGCTCTAGTCATTGGACCTTGCAAGTTCAGAATTGGAGGAGTGTTGTTTGTATCCATAGGAGCGATGTCCTCATCATCCCCCCTTATTCCGCCGATGGGTCGAGCCATAGTGTTCCTGTAGATGGCGTGTTCCACTGAAAAGGGATGGTGCAGCATGGGCTGCATCGTGATGTTTAAACATGGTCTGGTCGTTGTTGTCCATCGAGCCATCCTTCATTGTCACTGTTGGGGGTGTCATCGATTGGCTGCTTTGGGGATGCCGAAAGGGCTACCTTGTAGCGTCAGGCCTCTGTCCATCGTCATGCGTGATGATGGTGGGAGTGGATTTGCAAGGGGTTCTGACCTCCTGATACTACGGATGCACGATCGGTACGACATTTAAGGCGTGGTAGATAGCAGTTGTTGACCTTCGCCTCGACCCTCCCGTCAGGGATCGATTTGTTGGGTAGTTGTAAGCTTCATGACCATTGATGATTGGATCCCTGAGGTATGGATTTTTTGGTGATTAATAAGAACTACGAAATTGTGGGCTAATATCTACATGAGTGTTGTCTATGCAGGAAACATCTCTAAACTCTACTACAAATCCTATTGATGATGGTTGCCTTGGTGATGGATGACAATGACCATAAGCATGGAGGCTTGATGAGCATGATGGAGTCTAAGGGTTGATGGAGATGGATCAAGGCTAAGGACAATCTATGGAGCAAGTGTTTGGAACACTTGTCTAGTTGTTAGGGCTTTGAGTCCATAGAAAAAACTTGACTATCAAGAGGGTCTAGGTCATGTCTCTTTAGATCATGCTAGTCGGTGATATGCATGGATGCTCAGTGAAATCACAGGCACTAGGTGATAGTGGAGAAGCCAAGGAGTTGTTCGAAGAATCCGGGAAACAGACTCAAGCGAGGACGAGAAGTTTCAGTTTCTGGACAAAGTGACCGGACAGAGGGGTCAGCTGAGACTGGACTGTATGATCACTAGGAGATCAGAGTGCAGTCTGCAAGGAGACTGTCAGCGCGAAAACCCATACTGACCAGACAGTACGTACAGCAGACCGGACGGTCCGGTCTGTATGGATGGGAGTCAGGACAGAGAGGTGCAGAATTGGATCCTCTTTGGAATGGACAGAGATGAAGAGATAGGACGGTCTGGTCAGTGTGGCAATCACCCGAGGACAGAGAGCTATCAATTCTGGAGGAGCCGTTACAGAGTTACCGGACGGTCCGGTCAAATAGAGACCAGACAGTACGGTCAGTTGGCCCAAAAAGGTGATTTCATGGAGCAATGGCTAGTTTGAGGTTGGAAGCCGATATAACTTTGTTGCTAGGGTCTTGGAGACCTCTCTTGGTCAGTGGAATAGCTGGGAGCATTTGGTAAGAGCCAAAATGAAAGGGGCATTGCTAGTGAGCGCTCATGTTGGCTCGGGGACTTCGGCAAGTTCTCGACGGAGGCGAGCTTGTGCCTTGGTGGAAACGGTGACGCAGCCATGTCTTCACTCCGAGAGTGATTTTAGGCTCGTGTGCAAGAACTCCACTTAATGGCTGGAGGGACCAGGACTCCGGCGAGAGTGGTCCAACAAGGAGTATAGGAAGGTGCCATCCTTCCGAGACCTCAGAAAAAAATCAAGATTATTCCTTGACTCTCTCTTTACTATTCCGCAATTGTGCGCTCTAGTGAGTAGGTTGAATTGTGACTTGCAAAGGTTAGTGTCGTTAGCTTCCTCATTTGCATTCATCATGAACACTAGCATGTTTAGGGTCGTGGCCTCCTAGAATTGATAGGTTGCAATGATTGTTGGGATTTAGTGGTGTGAAATTGAAGTATTCAGATTCAGGGCTTCCCCCCCCCCCTCAGTACGCCTTCAGTCCTTATAATTGGTATCAAAGCCAAGTGCTCAACTTTGAGCCTTCACCACCTTGAGTAAGGTTGTCAAGAGAGATGGGGAGTGTTCCCATATTCAATGGGGAGGACCACGGGTATTGGAAGGCTCGGATGCAAGCCTACCTGGAGTCCCTTGATCCAGAGATATGGAGGGTGACCCATGATTTGGATGCGGATATGAACCCGCTTGATTCTAATTTTATTAAGTTCGATGCTAAGGCCAACAATGCTCTGTTCGCATGCATTTCTAAGGATGTTTTTGCTAGGTTGAATACTAGATTGTCCGCACGTGATATCTGGACTGAGATTCAGGGTATTCATGAGGGTACCAGTGATGTGAAAGAGGAAAGATATTAAATGCTGAAGAACAAATATGATAACTTCACTAGACTGCCACATGAGAGAGATAACACTATTTATTATAATTTTCATGTGCTAGTGGAGGAGATCAATGCACTTGGGGATGATTTCAAGCTCAAGCCTCTAGAGGTCATTAAAAGATTTGTGAGGCTTTTCAAGGACCCCAAGTATGAGTCCATCATCACCTACACCTAGCAAGGTGACCTCGAGACCAAGACCGTCAAGGAAGTGCTTGGGAAGATCACTGCTTTTAAGAGCTACCAGTTGGGTTTGGATGATCCACAATCATCTAACCTAGCTCTTCAAGCTGAGAAGCAAGAGCCTATCAACAGCAAGAAGAGCAAGAAGAAGGTGGTGATTGAGGATGATGACGATGATGATGAAGATTATTTGAGTGAGGACTTGGCTCTTCTCATGAAGAAGATAAGGATCTTCAAGAACAAGTTTGGCTCCAAGTCCAAGGGCAAGTGCTTCAACTGTGGCTCCAAGAATCACTTTGTTCGGGATTGCCCCGAGCCAAAGAAAGAAGCATTCAAGCCCCAAGACTCAAGTGATGAAGAAGAAGGTGAAGAAGAAGACCCTAAAGCCAAGCAAAAGAAGAAGAGGTACTTCAACAAGGACAAGACCAAAGGCAAAGCCAAAGGCAAAGCGAAAGATTTCAAGAAAAAGTTCTCACACAAGGCCCTTGTTGGAGAGTGAACAAGTGACAACTCAAGTGACACATCCTCTTCCTCAAGCGATGATGAAGAAGTGGTCGGCCTAGCTATGATCAAGACCACTCTCCCTCGAGCTCTTCCTCGACCTCCTAGGTGCCTCATGGCCACGAACCAATTTGGGGAGAGTGAGGATGAGAGTAGTGACGATAGTGATGACGAGGAGCTCTCCTGTGCCGAGCTTTGGAATATGCTTGAGCAAGCTCGTGACATCGCCATCAAGAAATCCAAAATGTTGGAAGTGGTAAGAAAAGAGTATAAGTTGGCTAAGGACCGTGTTGGTGAGCTAGAGAGTGATCTCAAGGACCTTGTCACATCTCATGAGCCCTAAACAAGAGTTATGACAAACTCAAGGGTGATCGGACGGTCCGGTCTGGCAGAGATCGGACAGTACGGTTAGTTGGCCTAGAAAGGTGATTTCGTGGAGCAACAGCTAGTTTGAGGTTGGATGCCTATAGAACTTCGTTGCTGGGGTCTTGGAGACTTCTCTTGGCCAGTGGAATAGATGGGAGCATTTAGTAAAGGCCAAGGGGAAAAGAGAGGAGCACTAGGAGAGGATATTGGATATCTTGAGAGTGCTATAGAGAGTAACTTGAGTATCTATGCACATCTAGGGCTAGAGTGTCCTTGAAGGTGTGATCTAGGTTGGTACTCTTGGTCTATGGTGAGACCTAGACTGGTTAGGTGTCATTGATCGAACCTATCATGATTGGTTGTGAAGGCCGTCATACGTGTGTACATGATTTGAGCCTGCCGTTGAAAGGGGCATCGCTAGTGAGCGCCCGTGTCGGCTTGCAGAGTCTGGCAAGTCCTCGAGGGAGATGAGCTTATGCCTTGGTGACAGTGGTGACGCAACCGTATCTTCACTCCGGGAGTGATTGCGGGCTCGTGTGCGAGAACTCCACTTGTTGGCAGGAGTGGTCCAACGAGGAGTAGGGGAAGGCGCCACCCTTTTGAAACCTCAGGAAAAAATCATGAGCATTTCTTGACCCTCTCTTTACTATTCTGTAGTTGTGTGCTCTAGTGAGTAGGTTGAATTGTGCCTTGCATGGGCTAGTGTGTATGGCTTCCGCATTTGCACTCATCATGAACACTAGCATGTTTTAGGGTCTTGGCCTCCTAGAATTAATAGGTTGCAACAATTACTAGGATTTAGTGGTGTGAAATTGAAGTATTTGGATTCACGGTCGGCTTACCGATTCACCCCCCCCCCCCTCTCGGTATGTCTTCAGTCCTTACAGTAGTGTTTGGTCAGGCCCAGTTGGAGTAGGAACCCGTCTTATCATGGTAGTGCAATTGAGTTTCTTCACTCCGCCGCTCCCACGCGATCAGTGATCCGTAGGGTTGTCTTGTCTCAGGGGCAGAACCCGCTGACGAGAATTGTCAGGAGCGGTGTTTGTTCAGTCGTTGCAAGGACGAGGAAAACGTCCCTATCCTTAATGTGTTCGGTTTGGACGAGGGGCAAGGCTGGCTGACTTGATCTCTTCCGGGGTCGAGCGAGGCGAGATGACCTCGACCCTGGGTGGGTCGATCGAGGCTGGCGCTGCCTCGACCCCTCATGAGTAGATTGAGAGGGGCAGTTCTTGACCCTCGGTGGGTCGAGCAGGATGAAGGCGGCTCTCAACCCTCGGTGGGTCGAGCGAGGCGAGGGCGGTTTTGGTCCGCCCCTCGAGATTCAGCCAATGCGTGGGCTCCCTTCACGGGGCCAGGCCAGTATTGTACCGGCCATACACTAGTGGACTTGTCGGTTCCAGTAGTGTTGGTGTGTGATTAATAGGCCTAATTGGCGCCACATGGCACCGCTTGTTTTTGCCCCTGACACATTCCAAGTTCAATTCTCATTTCACTCCATTCTTCACTCATTTGCTCTTGAGCTCTCATATTGCTTCTCCAAAATTGTTATTCCAAAAACCACCAAAAATATTTCCCTTCTTAGTTTGCTTTGTTTTTGGGATTGTTCAAGTCCTTTTGCAAAGCTTGGCAAGATCAACACGGCCGGCAAATTTTATTTGATAACCCATAACCCATGTTCGAGTTGTTCTTGTGTCTTTGCTTAAGTGGTGCAGATAAAGAAAGCTAAGGTGTTGATGCGGCGAGTGACGCGTTCTAGTTCATGTTGTTCACACGGTAGCTCGAGCACAAACCTCACCGTCAAGAAAGAATCAACGAGCTACACACCCGTTGAGGATGACATGGAGGAGCATGAACCACACGTTCTTCTCACCGACAGCGACCTCGAGCTGCTAGATGAACAAGAGAGACGAGTCTACCACCGCCTACGCAACCACAGTTTCGTCCACACCAGGGCGTATGACAACAACCTACTCTCCACTATAGGTATGGACCTTGAGTTCCTCTATATTTGGAAAGCTTTAGATTGCACCGAATTTGCACACATCACTAAGGGGGATTCACGCCTCCTCACTATTTAGTTTTTGTGCACCTTGCTAAAAGATAACGACGGGGTACTTTTCGTTTGTTCGAGAAGGAATACCGTCTCACTTGGAAAGACCTTAGCATCATTCTTAAGTTTAGAAATTTTGCAACACTAACTTAGAAGGTGCAACCTCGGGTTTTGAAAAGGGTTCTTTTTGGCAAAGGATTTTGGGGAAGTTTTCTTGTGAAGAACTGAGGACGAGTAATATTCACAACCCAACTCTACAGTTGTGGCATAGGTGGCTTGCTACGACTTGTTTCCCTAGACAAGACACTAGACCTGACCATAATGATGAATTTCTTGTCTTGTTTGCTGCAATTGCTAAAATTCCTATTGCTCATGTTGAAGCTATGATTAATCAATGGTTAGATCATATTAGGGGATCAGGACCCATTGAATGCACTTCTTTAGTGACCCGTATTGCTACAGGGGTCGGGGCTTTATCCAAAACTATAATTGATTATCTTTCTGAGCCCCGTCCCATGATAGATTACAAATTTCTTGAGCAGGGTCACACTTTAAAGAAGGGTCCCGATGGTTCTATTATCTTTTATTACCCCGGCTATACAAAAAAATTCCCGCTTCCTAATCCGAGGTATCAATTGTATAGTTGTTGGGAACTAACCATACAGCTGCAGAGAGAATGAATACCCAGCATGTCCGCCCATCGATGCACACGATAGAGTACGAGGCGTGCCACCACTAGCGCAGCCAGAACGACATCACCAGTCCCTGATTACACTACAGGCTTAGAACATTTTGACGACCCCGCTTGGATGTTCACGCCGTAGCAGTATGAGACTGGAGGTTCGTCTTGGCAACAAGCTAGTAGTGCACAATGGGGACATGGCCCTGAGTCGATCAAGACGCCTCCACATCATGATGGACGCCACTCCTTTTCGGGCTACAGTTATTATGACTATGGTCCAGAATTGATGGATCTTACAAGGAGGATGGACGATTTGGATGTGAGAACAGGGGAAATGCAAAACACCCTTGCTACTCACACCTAGACCACTAGAGAGTGGCAACAGCACAGTGACGACCAGTTTCATCACCTCCAGGAGCAGCTACGAGAGCACCATGACTATATAGCGGCTTACTACCGTTAGAGAGGATTCGATCCTAACCAACAGTCATGAGCAAAAGCAAGCTTGGGGGAGCACCCCCACCAAGGTGACTTGTATCTTTCCTTTCTTTCTTTTTCTTTGTTGGAATTACCCTCATAAAACAAAATAAAAATTTACAAAACTAAAAAGAACAAAAAAAAAATAGTAGGTTGTCATGCATGCTAGGGATGTTCATGCCTTCATGTTGAGATGATGAATAGTTTCTTTGTTTTATATCTTTCTATAGTCCCTTGTATACAACTTAGTACTCTCCCAATTTTTGAGTTTGTTGGCTAAACACGCTTGCCTTGAACTTGAATACTTGAGGGTTGCAAGAGTGCATGATCTAAGTCTAGGTTGTTGTGAGGCATGCTATGGTTAGGGTAGTGCTGCTATGATCTTGTCCCAAAGTGAAGCCTAACATCCTGAGATTTTGGTTTTTTCAAAATGATAAAATTGAAAAGTTTCTCAATAATGAAAAATCCTACCACAGCCATATGTTGTACTTCATTGCAAAACCTTCCACATTGTTGGCACTTCCCAAGTGCCCCTTTTATATGTGAATATTACCCTAATTACAGCATAATTGATACTAATTTAGGCCATTTACCTGTGGAATTGCCTATATATTTGTATATGTGTCGTTTTGGAGCTTTATTGCAGAAACAGGTAAAATTGGTGATTAATGCGATGATGGAGAGGACAGGAGTCCAGAACCGATGAAAAGCACTGAAGAAGCCTAGTGTGCCGATCGGCGCAGCCCATGAGCCGATCGACGCAAGGGTGTTTTGGCCCACAGAAGTGACCGAGGCCCATTCCACATGTTTATGGAAGTTTATCTGCGCAAGACACTTGAAGATATTTGCCTAAGAAGATTTATGGATCCTCAAGAAGATTTATGGAACTCCAAGATCTTAACGTGCAGTACAAGACTTTATCTCAAAGGAAAAGGCCCACATGGCAGCTGTGAAAGACAGAGGAACCGACTCGGGGAAGAAATCAGAGAAGACACGGCTTGCGCTGATCGGCGCAATCCTGCACCGATCGGCGCAACCGCCTTATTTGCTAGAAACCGAGTTCTTTACGAGTAGAACCTCTATAAATACTTGTAAGCCCTCGGTGCAGAAGAGGAGGCGACAGAGGGACACCAGATCCATGAGTTAGAGCCACCGGGGCTTGCCTCGTTAGAATAGATCTCTAGTTGAGTTTCAAGAACCATTGGAGTCAAGAGTTGATCCGTCAAGGTAGGCCATCTCGACCGGGATGAATCTTACTCTATGTATCTCAAGGATGATTGAATATGTTGATGATGGTTTTGCTGATTTGTCTATCTTGATTCTATAATCATGCATGTGCTTATTCCAACTGCTTAGTTCTAGGCTAAGTACGTAGATATTATCGTAATCGTGGTGATTAGGATAGTATTCGGACATTGTATTGATTATGGTTGCTTGATGATGCTAGTAGTGTGGTTTAGCGGTGACAGCACTAAGCGTACGCAGCACTATTAGATAGTTGAATAGGGTAAGATACTCCCACGATTAAGGGTTTCCTCCCCGCAGCGAATAAATAGGGAGCTGCTCGGAAAGCAGGGTGATCTTACTCATTATAGGTTGTCATTGATCCATGTAATTACCCATTATGATGCTATCCAATTAGACTTTCTGGTTACGATATCACTAGTAGATATCTGGCTACTCACTAATCAGCATAGGTTTACTAGATCTGGTGCACTTTGTCTTAGATTCACCAGTGTGCCGATCGGCTCAACCATCGCGTCGATCGGCGCCACCACAGATTTACCAGCGTGCCGATCGGCTCAACATCTGCGCCGATCGGCGCAACAACCTTGGGTTAGTTTCACCAGCGTGCCGATCGGCTCAATCCCCGCGCCGATCGGCGCAACGACAGCTTTACTGTCTGGCGCACCCTTGCGCTGGCCAGTCTCCCCCTCATGCAACCTGACCTTGACGGTCCTAGTGGATTCGATATACCTTGGAATACTCAATTCAAGAGAAAACGTGCTACAATCGTACACCGTCCTCTTGCGGTATATAAGTGGGTGCGTAGATACGACCAACAAGCTTACTTTTTCTGGCACCGTTGCCGGGGACCATAGCAGGTTTTTAAACATTGTTTGATGTATTAGTGTTTAGTCATTGCGCTTTACTTGTCTCTCTAGTACATATATTCTGTTAAGTGAAACTAACAGGTATGGATGGTCCTAAGTCAAACAAATCCTCTAATTACGCCGATGATCCAGAAAGACTCTTTCACAAGAAGAGAACAGCGAAGAAGAGAAGCAAGTCACGTGAAGATTTAGAAGCAGTCCGCGCAACACCTCGAGTATTATTCACAATGGAAGACTCAGTTCAAGAACAAGAAGAAGAGGAGATGGCAGAGGTATCTATGGTTAATCGTCTCAAGCCACAATTGACTAGTATTGTCAAGACAGATTTCCAAGAAGCTCAAGATCAACTTCCATACTAGTTGGAGAGATATGTTGGAATAGTGGCGCAACAATCGTTCGCAGGTTCAGAAGATCCCAATCATCACTTGCAACACTTCCTTGAAGTTTGCAGTACATTCAAGATAGCGGGCTTGATAGGAGATCAAGCACGTGTATAGCTGTTCCCCTTCTCTCTAGTTGGACGCCCCAAGCAATGGTACAATGGATTGGAAAACACAGTGAAAACAGTGTGGGACACATTAGCAACTGAATTCTTGGCCGAATACCTCCCCCCCCCCCCCCCCCCCGGTAAGACTCAAGCTTTGAAAAATTAGATTCTTGGATTTATATAGAATATTGATGAGAGTATTGGAGAAGCATGGGAAAGATACAATGAGCATATGGATGCATGCCCTCATCATGGTCTGACAGCTGGAGAAGTTGTTGAGAGGTTCTACATAGGATTGAATCTTTTGTCACGTCAACATTTGGACGCCTCAGCTGCAGGATCATTCATGTCAAAAACCCCCACCAAAGCGAAGAATTTGATCAAGTTATTAGTTGAAAATCAATCATGGGATGGTGAGAGAAGCTCAAGGAATTTGCAACCTTCAAAAGGAGTAGCAAAGAGTGTGATTGAGAAGACTCAGCAGGAATTGATTATAGATTGACTCGATGCTATTCAAAGAAGGTTGGATAATAATCTTCATATCCCTAAGGAAGAACTCAAGCTGGCGGAATCACACTCAACATGTAGTGAGTGTGAAGAATTTGGTCATGTGCAGAAAGATTGCCCTGAAGAGATGAAGATGTTAGAATATATGAAGAATAGTGGATGGAAGCCCCAATATCAACAACAAAGGAGTTCTTTCTCTCCTAGTTCGTCCATGCAAAACTCTATCCCACTTCGTCTCCAATGTCATGAGTTCTTCCAAGCTCAAGAGAGGATCAACAAGGACAATCAAGCTAGATTCAAGGAGATTGATCGTGTCCTTGAGAGAGTTAATAACAAGGTGATAAAAATTGGGAGCTCCAACGAGCAGATTTTGAAGCATACCAAGATTATGAAGCAATAGGTGGGACAGCTATCGCAAGCTATTCAAGGCAATAATTGGGCTATTCCTTGCAATACGATGTCTACAGAACAGTTGAAGGCAATAGCTACGCGATCCAGAACACTCTGCGGGAGCAAAGAAGCCCCGCGTCGATCGGCGCACACCCAGAGCCGAACGGCGCAATGACCCTGTCGGAGCCGATCGGCTCCCTGAAAGCACTGATCGGCGCAAGGAGGATGATGACCTCTCTGGTCTGAAAATGGGCGTGGAAACAAAAGAGCATGGCCCTGCCATGTTTCAAGATACTCAACTACTGACAAAGACAGAAAGTGCACGACAACACGACGAGCAGTTTGCAAGGTTTGTCGATATTATGAAGAAGCTTTACATCAATGTCCCTTTTGTTGATGTTATCCAAGTTCCCACCTATGCCAAGTACATTAAGGACATGATGCAAAACAAGAAGTCGCTAGTTTCTGAGGAGGTTGTGAAGGTCACTAAGGAACTAACGGCGGCAATCAATGCATGATTGGAACAAGGATGTTTGATAGGTGCTTGTGCGATCTTGGAGCAAGCGTAAGTGTTATGCCCCGTCATATATTCAGAAATCTCAATTTGTCTGAATTAGAGCCTACGGGTATGTGTTTGGAGTTAGCCGATCAATCGGTATGCTTCCCTGATGGAATTGCTGAGGATGTACCTATTCAAATTGGAGATCATATCGTCCCTGTTGATTTTATTGTGCTTGATATGGATAAGAGGACGAGGACCCCGTTGATCTTAGGCAGGCCCTTCTTGAGGACAGCAAAGGCAAGTATTGATGTTGGGAGTGGTAAGATAAGCTTTGATATAAGTGGGACTCCGTACTCTTTCAAGTTTCGCCCAAAGGGAGAAGAGTGTCGTGCTATTGATGAAGTGAAGAGATACAAGACACCGTGGCATCGAGGCGTCGAAAGTAATAGGAGGGAATGTATGGATAGGTCGTCCGAGCTATATGAACCATGGAGATAAGATAACCTTATAGTGTCGCGGCTTCACATCCCGCACCGCGACACTAAGGATTGATTGTTTGCGGGGAGGTCGAGCTCTTTGACCTCTAAATAACTAGAGCGCTCTTGGGAGGCAACCCAATGATCGGGGGATTTAGAAGTTATTTAGTTCTTATGGGAGGGCAACCCATTTCATTTAGTTAATTAGTGTTGGCCGGGAGGGCAACCCGGTGTTTTTAAATTTGCTTACTTGTGATAAAAATAATCTCCCAAATAAAATAAAAAAATTAGAAAAGTGTGTGCTTAATTCTTGTGTGCTCTTGTGTTGTCTGTTTATTTGTGTACAAATGTGTATATACATACTGTAGACTAACAATACAGGAATATAAAAAAGAGACCAAAAACAGGAAGGAACAAAGCTGGCGCCGATTGGCGCACATCTGCGCCGATCGGCTCATCATTGCCCAAGTCAGGACAGAAGGCCGACGACACCCAAAATTGAAGGAGTGCTAAAGCAGCACAATAATTTTCAGAAATGGAGCTATTTTCAGGGATGAAGACAACATCTAGCGAAGAAGCGAGGGGCCAGAAGCAAAAACGGACGTCGCGCCGATCGGCGTGAGTCAGCGCCGATAGGAGCGGTCACCAGATGAGCCCCGACACATATGCCAATACTACAGGAACATTGGAGAAGTGGAAATTAGGTGAGAGAGATGAACATGAGGCATCAGAATCAGCGCCGGACCTAAACACGAGGTGCAAGGGACTTGCGCCGTTCGGCGCCCTTCTGCGCCGATCGACGCGGGTACCCAAGATGTTCCCAAATGGGCGACAAAAATGGCAGCCATTGATTTTAAGGAACAGGTATGATTATTATGCAGGTGTGCAGTGCAGAGGGGACACGGAATTAACCAAAAGCTGAAAAGGAGACGGCGCGCCGATCGGCGCGGGCCTGAGCCGATCGGTGCCGCCAACAAGACATCAGGATTCCGTGCTGATCCCCTGCCAACCAACATGATGTGCCAAGAAGCGACATGAAGGAGGGGAATCAAGCATCAGAGTGGTCAGAGCATTCAAAATTTGAACTGTGCTGATCAGCGCAGTTCCCGTGCCGATCGGCGCACTCTCAAATTTTGAAATTTTATGGCGGTTCCTTCTCCTGGATGTTTCCCACACTATAAAAGGGAGGCCACGCCCCCATTCAGCACACCATCCCAGTAATCTCTCCACCTTCCCCACTACCCACGATCTCGCACACGTTCCGCAATCTTCGTAGATGGATCGTCTTCGCTCCTCCGTCGGAAAGATGGGCAAGAGGCTGCCCCGGGGAAGCAGTTCCGGCAGCAGCAGCGAGTCGAGCGGTAACTCCTCAGCGAGGGGTGGCTCCGGCGCTCGCGATGACATGTCAGTGGGTGGTGCATCCACCGGCTCAGCAACGGCGACATACGAGGTCCGCGCCCGCCACTCTGTCTCCGGCGCGTCCCTACCAACAGGGCGTGCTACGAGGAGCCAAACGGCGGCAAGCCGTGGGGTTCCCACATCATCACCGCCGCCAGCATTCATGCCGCGCACGGTGGAGGAGGGCTTCACCCTCCTGAGCGAGGAGGAACAGCGGCACTAGCTCGCGGTGAGGGGAAGGTTCGTCCCCAACTTCGACTTGGACGAAACCTTCCTCACCTCGATCGGCATGTGGGAGGAATTAAGGAGGATGCTAGACAACCTCAGCTGGGTGGATTTCCACCTCCTCCCCATGGACTACAACCTCGACGTCATCACCGAGGTTGCTTCTACGATGAGGCTTGGCACCGTCGAAGACGGTAGCGACGCCGTCAACTTCCGTGTCCACGACATCAGCCACACGGTGACCATGGAGGTGGCGGCTCAAGCCTTTGGCTTCAACGCCGACGTCGACGTCGTCGGCATCTTGGGACGTGGGGAGTTGGACTCTTTTTGGACGCGGCTCTCATTTGTAGAAGAGATGAAGCGCGGAAACATCCGCAATCCGACCATTCAAGTCTTCCATCGGTGGTTAGTGGCGCGCATAGGCGACAAGGTCGACTCCAGCAACGTTACCGACGCGGACTGGCGGTGGCTCTTCAATGCCATCGTGAGTCCGTCTCATTGCAATCCCATGTCGGTGATGGTGCAGGGTTGGCTCGACAAAAGGGGCAAGGCAAGCAAGAAGTTGGCCTTCGGGGCCTGTCTTCAACGTTTAGCAGCCCTCGTCTGCGACAGCAACGGACCGGGAGGGCACAATGACAAGTGGGAGTGCGCGACGGAGATCGGCAAAACTATGACTCGTGGCAATATTGTCATGGGAAGTGTTCGCGTCGGCTTCCATGTCGGCGTAACAAACGTAAAGCTCCCGTGTGCGGAGCTAGGAGTTTTTCTCTCTCGCAAGCTGGAGGGAGGAAATTGGTTTGAGTAAGGTCTCTTGGAGGGGGGCCGAGTTCTCAAGGACCGCCGTGGGTGGGTTCGACAGCCGGACACATCTACAGCAGCCGGCGGCGAGTGGGACTCCTGGGGGTCATGCCAAGAGTATCAGCAGTACCAGTCAGGGTGGAGCAACGCAGCGGGCGTTTCACAGCCCTCTGCGCCGATCGGCGCAGGCAACGCGCTGATCGGCGCACCCTACTGCAGCACGGGCATTGACTACAGGTACCAAGGGCGTGTACCAGTGGTGCCTCCTGTGCCCGGTGTAGACTTTTTCGTGCCCATGCAGGGGTTCTTCGACAACAACATGCACTACATCGAGCGCGTGGAGGACGCCACGTCCCAATGGAGGAACAACCACGACGCGATGGTGGAGGAGTTCGAGCGACTCAAGGCGCGGTGCGATGGCTTCGATCAGCCACCGTCTTCACTTTTGGATGACTAGAGTACCTAGGAGTTGGCACATGTATCGGTTTCCCCGTTTGCGTTTTCTTTTATCTTTTGCAGTCTTTTTCTTTATTTACTTATGTGTGTGTGAGCGGGTTGGGAAACCATGTATCGGGTGTGTTTACTTTCATGCAAGTGTGTTAGTAGTAGTTTTATTTTCATGCAAGTGTGTTAAGTAGTAGTTTTACTTTCATGCAAGTGTGTTAGTAGTAGTTTTATTTTCATACAAGTGTGTGCAAAATTTCATCATCATCATGTATTCAAGTTTTGATCTCAATATAATGGTGGCGGTTATGCTCTATTAGGAGAATTGAATTATTTATTCTTTCTTGAAAGGTGTTGATGAAGATCAAAAAGTGTTGAGCATTGAATAAAATTTCGAACTTACACTTAATGATTATTCGGCAAATATGCCTTATGTGGAGCAATTTTGAGTACCCATGTGCTTCATTTGTGTTGTCCAGTTTGTAATGATAACTTAGTACCAATATTTTCAAAAATAAATTTTCATGTTGTGAACTTTAGAATTTATTGTTTTTCAAGATCCTTACCTACCAATGCCATATTTTGAACAACACTCATGAACCTTTGATATGTAGATAAACATTAAATTGATGGTTGAGTTCGGTTAGGATTTAATTCTTTTTGGTATGAACTTTATTAAGATGGCAATTCTTTGTTTATCTTTTTCTAGCCTTGAATTACTCATGCAAAAATTCAATTCCGCTGAGTCTCCCACCATAAACCCAAAATATCTTGTTGAGTATCATTCCTTGACCACATCCTATATTTCTGGCTATATTTAAATTCTCGAATAAATGTTGAAGCCAGACAAATCAAATACCAACAACTGTTGGTAAATTTGGGTTGAGAGCCGATCAGCGCACCCTGAGCCGATCGGCGCAGCAGAGAGCCAAAAAAAACTCTACTATTTGCTAAGGGACTAGCAAAATTTTAAGTGTGGGGGGATGGTATATGACATGCTTATTCTTGAAATTCAATATAGCCATGAATCATTCCAACCATGTGTAATTTTTCTAAGATCAAATTTTTGCTATGCACATATCCACATATCCAAAGTCTGAGTCCTTTCTTAAATTTTTCTTTCTTAATGGCCATCTTGATAAGTTTCTATAATTCCAACGAAGAATAATCTCCTAGATTTACAATATATTATTGATTTATGTTTGCAATCCTTGAATTACCTCACCTAGCTACTCATATAAGCCTTACACTAATATTATTTGACCATTATGATGTAGAATATAGGTTGAGTGATTTGAAAAATGAGTTGTTGCCTTGGATTATTTGGAAGATAGATTCTCTATGTTTACAATAATCTTTTAAGTGATTCTCATGTGTGGAAAAGTTATAATTTATGAATTGGACATGATCTTTTGCTTTGAGGAGAACTTTAAGCTTATGCCCATATTTGATCTATTTTGCTGAATACCAATATAAAATACACCATAATAGAACAATGCTCAACATTTGTTGATTTGAGATATCTTTTATGATAGAAAGAGTATATTTTTCGATTTTTCTTTTTTTTACTTTACTCGGGACGAGCAAAGGTTGAAGTGTGGGGAAACTGTTGGCACTTCCCAAGTGCCCCTTTTATATGTGAATATTACCCCAATTAGAGCATAATTGATACTAATTTAGGCCATTTACCAGTGAAATTGCCTATATATTTGTATATGCGTCGTTTTGGAGCTTTATTGCAGAAACAGGTAAAATTGGTGATTAATGCGATGATGGAGAGGACAGGAGTCCAGAACCGACGAAAAGCACTGAAGAAGTCCAGTGCGCCGATCGGCGCAGCCCATGAGCCGATCGGTGCAAGGGTATTTTGGCCCACAGAAGTGACCGAGGCCCATTCCACATGTTTATGAAAGTTTATCTGCGCAAGACACTTGAAGATATTTGCCTAAGAAGATTTATGGAACCTCAAGAAGATTTATGGAACTCCAAGATCTTAACGTGCAGTACAAGACTTTATCTCGAAGAAAAAGGCCCACATGGCAGCTGTGAAAGACAGAGGAACCGACTCGGGGAAGAAATCAGAGAAGACACGGCTTGCGCCGATCGGCACAATCCTGCGCCGATCGGCGCAACCACCTTATTTGCTAGAAACCGAGTCCTTTACGAGTAGAACTCCTATAAATACTTGTAAACCCTCGCTGCAGAAGAGGAGGCGACAGAGGGACACCAGATTCGTGAGTTAGAGCCACCGGGGCTTGCCCCGTTAGAATAGATCTCTAGTTGAGTTTCAAGAACCATTGGAGTCAAGAGTTGATCCGTCAAGGTAGGCCATCTCGACGGGGATGAATCTTACTCTATGTATCTCAAGGATGATTGAATATGTTGATGATGGTTTTGGTGATTTGTCTATCTTGCAACCTTTGTGGGATCCATTATTTGCTTTTATGATCAAGATTCACGTACACATCCACCATTATTTGCTAATGCTCCTACACCGGGAGATAGAAATATCATTCCATTGCATCCACCACCATATGCTTAACTTCTATTCCGGAAGTTAGGAAAATAAATACTCCATGAATATCATGTTATGACTCTCTCTCAACTAGTTGCATGGAAGGCATGGCTATCAAAAATACAATAAATACTTGCTCCCAATCTTGAGCATGATGAAAAAAAAGACAGAAAGAAGAAGAAGAAAATAGCCATGCCCAAGTGCTAGATAAAGAAAAAGAGAGAGTCTACTCAAAAAAATAAAAGGAGTATCCACCATTCGTGATATGACCACGGGTTCCCGATCTTCCGATAGGTTCTGATAATCTTGATTAAGGCGGAGGCGATACACAAATCGATCCGGCTTCCGAACGACACGTTCTGAACCCCGCAATCGCAGCACAACGTCTCCTCTGGTTATCAACCGTTCAAGAACGATTGACCTCGCCGAGAAGGCTTATCCGTGCCTGCAAATCAAGAACACAAGCAAGAACAAAGAAGAATGCAACTAAATTTGCAAGTATACGATGAATCTCACAAGTTGGGGTCTCACAAACCGATCAAACGGCAAAACTGTTATCAACAGAATAATCTAAGCAAAACCCAAACCCTAATGAAGAGGCGGTGGCTGTATATGAGGACCCTAGGGTCGTGCAAGACCCCCTGGACGCAGCCCTAAGTGGGCTCAACTCCATACATGGCCCAAAGACCGATTACGGTGTCGCAGCACCAGGACAGATTCTGCAAGTCAAATTGTTTCGATGATTGCCGACGGGTCGGGACGAATTTTGACATGGGACCAGTTGGGTTGGAAAGGGCTTTTAGTTATCTTTCCAGGAATATATGTAACGTCCAAATCCGAGTCTGTATGCGTCCTGGGCATCCGTTTTAGTGCAGACTGGTCCTAGGCTCCGAAACAGACTCGAAGTCGGTTTTGATTGGGCCTCCACCTTGGCTTGGACGTCCTTGCTGGCCCATCACGTCTCCAATCACCTCCCCAGCTATCTCATCATCATCTCCATGGTTTCTAACAATAATTAATTTATTAGGTAGCAATCTATTCTCAAAATCACATAAAGGAATCATTAGCAACAAGCTCACCCGTAAATTCAGTTGTCGCGCATGAACTTGTATTTTGGTTGGCGGAGTGCTGGGTGTATCCATAAGGGTGATGTCCTCATCATTCTCCCCCTTTTGAATTAGAGTCTTTCTCGACTCGATCCCATCTCTTTCTCCCAATAGTGGTCTCAAATCTGAAATATAAAATATAGAACTATTCCCAAACTTGGAATGCACCTCGCGTTTATATGTGTTATGAAAATTATCATCACAATGTGAAACCATAATAGAAAGGTTCCCGATCTTCCGAAAGGTTCTTGGTAAGTTGATTTGGTCGGAGGCGACACACAAATCGATCCGGTTTCAGAACAGCACGTTCTAAACCCCGCAATCGCAGCACGACGTCTCCTCTGGTTATCAACCGTCCAAAAGACGATTGACCTCGCCGAGAAGGCTGATCCCTGCCTGCGAATCAAGAACACAAGCAAGAACAACGAAGATTGCAACACAATTGCAGATGTATGATTAAACTCTCGAAGTTGGGGTCTCACAAACCGATGAACGGCGAAACTGTTTATGAACAGAATTGATCTAAGCAAAACCCGAACCCTAATGGTGCGGCGGCGGCTGTATATAAAGACCCTAGGGTCGTGCAAGACCCTCTGGACGCGCCCCTAATTGGGCTCAACTAGATACAAAGCCCAAAGGCCAAAAATAGGCGACGCAGCACCGACACAGATTCTGGACTCTGTCTTGTTTTGACGATTCCCGATGACTCCGGATGAATTTTGACATGAGGCCGGCGGCATTGGAAAGGTCTTCTCCTTATCTTTCCGTGCATATGTAGAACGTCCAAATCCGAGTCCGTATGCGTCCTGGGCAACTGTTTTAGTACAGACTGGTCCTGGGCCCCGAAACAGACTCGAAGTCGGTTTTGATTGGGCCTCCACTTTGGCTTCCAAGCTCTTGCTGGTCCTCCACGTTCCCAGCTCCTTCTCCCATCATCTCCTGGTCTTCTCCATGGTTTCTAATCATAAAATAATCATTAGATAGCAAACCATTCTCAAAAGTAACATATAGCGAAGAACGTAGGAACGAGCTCACCTCTAAATTTAGTCGTCGTGCACGAGCTCTAGTCATTGGACCTTGCAAGTCCAGATTTGGAGGAGTGTTGTGTGTATCCATAGGAGTGATGTCCTCATCATCCTCCCCCTCTAGAAGTGGAGTCGTCCTCGACTCGAGCTCATCCTCTTCTCCCAAGTATGGTTTCAAATCTGAAATGTTAAAAGTAGGACTAACCCCGAACTCGGGAGGCAACTCAAGTTTGTATGCATTATCATTAATCTTCTCTATTATTTTGAATGGACCATCAGCTCTAGGCATTAGTTTAGACTTTCTCAATTCTGGAAATCTATCCTTCCTTAAGTGTAACCACACTAAATCTCCTACATCAAGCTTTACTTCCTTTCTACCCTTACTGCCAGCAATTTTATACTTTTCATTCATCTTTTCAATGCTAAGTCTAGTGGTCTCATGCATTTGCAAAATAAATTCAGCACGCTCCTTAGCATCAACATGAACTCTCTCATTAATAGGTAGAGGAAGTATATCAAGTGGAGTACGGGGATCAAAACCATACACTACCTTGAATGGACTTACCTTGGTAGTAGAATGTGTTGCCCGATTATAAGCAAACTCAACATGAGGTAAGCATTCTTCCCATTGCTTCAAATTTTTCTTCAAAATAGCTCGCAACATAGTACCCAAAGTGCGGTTCACAACCTCAGTTTGTCCATCAGTTTGTGGATGACAAGTTGTAGAAAATAACAACTTTGTACCCAACTTATTCCAAAGCGTGCGCCAAAAATGACTCAAGAATTTTGCATCACGATCTGAAACAATAGTAGAAGGCATACCAAGCAAACGTACAATTTCTTTGAAAAAAAGATCAGCAATGTAACTAGCATCATCAGTTTTATGACATGGTATAAAGTGTGCCATCTTGGAAAAACGATCCACAACAACAAAAATGCTATCACTCCCCCTCTTAGTCCTAGGCAGTCCTAAAATAAAGTCCATAGAAATATCCGCCCAAGGAATAGAAGGAACAGGAAGTGGCATGTATAAACCATGTGGATTCAATCGAGACTTAGCTTTTTGACATGTAGTGCAGCGAGCAACAAAACGCTCAACATCTTTCCTCATCCTTGGCCAAAAGAAGTGTGTGGCCAAAATATCCTCCGTCTTCTTAGCACCAAAATGACCCATCAATCCACCTCCATGCGCCTCCTGCAACAATAAAAGACGAACGGAACCAACTGAAATGCATAGGCGGTTAGCTCTAAACAAGAAACCATCATTCAACACAAATTTGTGCCAAGCACGACCTTCTTTACAGTGCAGCAATACATCTTTAAAATCAACATCAGCAACATATTGTTCTTTAATTGCCTCAAGTCCAAAAATTCTACAATCAAGTTGAGACAACAAAGTATATCGCCTAGATAAAGCATCAGCAATCACATTATCCTTCCCTTTCTTATGTTTAATAATATAAGGAAAAGACTCAATAAACTCAACCCATTTAGCATGTCTACGGTTCAAATTGCATTGAGAACGAATATACTTAAGTGATTCATGATCAGAATGAATAACAAATTCTTTGGGCAACAAATAATGATGCCACGTCTCTAAAGAACGTACAAGTGCATATAGTTCCTTATCATACGTGGAATAATTCAAAACAGGCCCAGTAATTTTCTCACTAAAGTATGCAACAGGTTTACCATCTTGCATCAAAACACCACCAATGCCTATACCACTAGCATCACATTCAAGCTCAAAAGTCTTATCAAAATTGGGTAATTGCAGCAATGGTGCATGTGTAAGTTTGTCCTTCAAAGCATCAAAAGACTCATGATGTACCTTACCAAAATGGAAGTCAACGCCCTTCTTTGTCAACTCATGCAATGGTGCAGCAATGGTGCAGCAATGGTGCTGAAATCTTTGACAAAGCGGCGGTAGAAACCTGCAAGACCAAGAAAACTCCTCACCTGTGTGATAGTTTTTGGTACAGGCCAGCTCTTTATGGCTTCAATCTTCGCCTCATCCACCTCAATTCCCTGTGGAGTCACAACATAGCCAAGAAAAGAGACTCGATCCGTGCAAAAGGTGCACTTCTCAAGGTTACCAAATAAACGTGCAACTCGCAAAGCATCGAAAACAGCACGCAAATGAATCATATGATCATCCATAGATTTGCTGTAAATCAAGATATCATCAAAGTAGACAACCATAAATTTGCCAATAAAAGGTCTTAAAACCTCATTCATCAAACGCATGAAAGTACTGGGTGTATTAGTTAACCCAAAAGGCATTACTAACCACTCATACAACCCGAATTTGGTTTTGAAAGCTGTTTTCCATTCATCTCCAAGTTTCATTCTAATTTGATGGTAGCCACTACGCAAATCAATTTTAGTGAAAATTATAGCACCACATAACTCATCAAGCATGTCGTCTAGCCTAGGAATAGGATGACGATACCTAATAGTAATGTTATTAATGGCTCTACAATCTACACACATACGCCAAGAACCATCTTTCTTAGGAACCAAAAGTACAGGAACAGCACAAGGACTAAGTGATTGACGAACATACCCACGATCCAAAAGGTCTTGGACTTGTCGTTGTATCTCCTTAGTCTCCTCAGGGTTGGTCCTATAAGCAGCACGGTTTGGCAAAGTAGCACCAGGAATCAAATCAATTTGATGCTCAATCCGTCTCAAAGGTGGCAAGCCCGAGGGTATCTCAGCTGGGAAAACATCCTCATACTCCTGCAAAAGGTTAGTGACAGCAAGGAGGCAAAGCACTAGAAGCAATATCACCAAGCAAAAACAAGGCTTGTTTGCATATCAAAGCATAGCAAATATCATGAGTAGAAATTTCAGCAAGCTCAGATTTTGTGGCAAGACATGAACGACCTTGTAATTTAATTGCAGCACCCTTAGAACTTGAAGAATCATTAACATTACTTGGTGTAGAAGCAGAATTAACAGGTTGCTGAATTTCAGGGCTTTTATTTTTCAAACTAGCAGCTCGTTCTAAATCAGCTTGTACAATTTCAGCAGGGGTCATTGGTAACAAAGTAATTTTAGTTCCTTTATGCATAAAAGTGTACTTATTACTTTTACCATGGTGTACAGCATCATTATCAAATTCCCAAGGTCTACCCAATAAAAGTGAACAAGCTTGCATGGGTACAACATCACAATCAACAGAATCCATATAGGAACCAATGGAAAAAGGAACTCTGCAAGTTTGTGTTACCTTAGCTTTTCCAGAGTCATTTAACCACTGAATGTAGTATGGATGTGGATGTGGGCGTGTGGTCAAATCAAGCTTCTTAACCACATCAGAACTCACCAAATTGTTGCAGCTTCCTCCATCAATGATGACACGTGCCCGACGGTTCTTGATGACGAAGAAAATCTGGAACAAGTTATGTCGCTGCATCATCTCGGGCTGCTGGATTTGTGTGCTAAGCACACGCTGCAGAATAATATTCATGTAGCCCGTGGTATCTCCGCCTCCAAGGACGAGGTCACCGCTGGTGGCAGCGACATCCTCCTCCTCATCCTCCACATCGGAGGTGCTCATGTAACCGCCATCATCTGTCGCCACATATGCTCGCCTACTTGGGCAGTCTTTCTGCACATGGCCAAGACCATGGCATCGGTGGCACTGAATCCCTGTAGTGCGTCCCGTCGAAGCAACAGAGGAGGCACTACTAGCCGGTACCTGAGCGCGTAGAAGGGGCAGGGGCTGATCTTGGTGCTGCAGAAACAACACTAGCTGGTGGAGGCGGCCGGAAAGATGGCTTGGGCAACCCCGAAGTCCCCGTCGGCCGTGGTGGGTAGAAATTCCTGGACTTGCTGTACTCCTCAAAAGCCTGGAAAAGTCCCTGTGATTCTTTCTCTGCAAGCATAGCATACTGAAAACACTGGTTGAGGGTATAAAATTCTTTATAATCAAGGATGTCCTGAATTTCTTTTCTCAAACCAGAATAAAAGCGGCAAATCTGATCCTCTACTTTTTCAACCACAGCACAACGAATCAAACCCTTCTGAAGCTCACTAAAATACTCCTGAACAGTTTTATCTCCTTGATCTAAACGCTGCAGTTTATTACGAATTTCTCTATAAAAAGAAGGAGGAACAAAACGATCACGCATTTCTACCTTAAGTTCTTCCCAAGTAGTAGGCAAATCGGTTTCAGCAGCTAGACCACTCCACCAAACAATAGCAAAGTCCTTAAACTCACTAGTGGCTTGTCTAACTCTATGTTGTTCAGGAACAAGATGGGCATTAAATTTTTGTTCTACCGTCATTTCCCAATCAAGGTAAGCATCACCATCGTACTGACCCGAAAACAAAGGAATTGAAAACTTAATTTTAGCATACGGATCATCTGGAGCATAGTTACCTTGTGTGCGACGGTTGTGGTTGTGGAAACCACCCATACCTTGAGGGTTACGTTGCAAACGGCGTCGTAACCTTGCAGTCCTTGTAGCTGACCTATCGACGGTGCCATCAGCCTTATACACCGTTGCTTCATCATGATCGTCTTCAACGTCGTTGTTGGTGTCGTTGTTGGTGTTGGTGTTGGTGTTGTTGTTGTTGTTGTTGTTGTTGTTGGTCTTGTGAGCGGTCTCCAATTCGACAACCTGATCGGTTAGCTTAGAGACTCTCTTATCCAACCGCTCAATGCTTTCTCCCAGGTGAAGCTTGGTGACGGCGTCGGTGACGGCCCTGGTGATCGTCTCTACCAAATCACTCTGAACCGCCTGCAAAGCCTTCTGTAACTGATCTTGGCTCACGCACTCATCAATTTTTGCGGGCGAAGCACCCTCTCCATCGCTTCCTGACATCAGAAACACCAAAACAGGAAACAAAAAGTGAAGGTTATCCCTACAAAACTACTAAGCAGTGGTGCCTCTCAACACAGCAAAAGTAAGCTTCTTGCAAAGCTCTTACAAAGTTCTGAAAACAACAAAGCGAAGGATACCAGGGAGAAGTGTTCCACGATTGCAAGGGTTACCAAATAACCTATGTGCTGTCCAGAAGAAGTATGTAGAGCTAGGAAGGCCAAATATATATATATGAGTGGCACACAAATCAAAAACAGATAGTAAAGCTGAATAAGTGCCCAAATAACTTGTCCCTAGTTGCTGGTCTAACTATGTCCTAGAACAGTAGTGATAGCAAAGAAGAAACAAAGAGACAAAGGGACACAGTCGATCACAGGGGGCTTAGTGTAAAACAGCCGAACTCAGAAATTCCAGGGGGCTAGATGGAACACTAGTAGGAATCCCAAATTTCTTTTTTTTTATTTTATTTTTTTGATATTTTTTTCCAACTCACTAGTAAACAGGAAGAAACCACAAAAAATTTCAGCTCAAACCGAGATAGGACGTGGCCTACAGAAAATCTTGAAGTTTCAGAAAACGTCGGGTTTCAACTTGAATGAATTTTTTCTTTATCTTCCCGATTTTTTTTTGAATTTTTTGACGAGGGCACACAGGGCGTAGCCTAGTGTGGGTATGGTCAACTTTTCGTCTAGAATCTCCTGTAAAAATTTCAGCCAAAACGGACAACCGAGCGAAAAGTTATGGCTGTTTTACCGAAGGGGTGTCGGAATCGGTTATGAAGAACCCGGGGTTTTGAGTGAAATCCGAGTCGGGCTTGGGGTCGGGTAGGGAGTTTTTTGGCAAGGTGGATGCAGCGGAAAGTGGAATTTATGAAAAGTGGTCCGAGGTGGTGAGGGTAGGTTTAGGGTGAGATTAGGGTGGGCGTGTTGATCAATCAACCCTAGCACACAAAGCCGACAAAACCGAGGATGGGGAAGGGGATGGCGGCTAGGGTTGCAAGGGAAACACTACTGACGACAAAAACACAAACTAAACCAGCGACTAAACAAGAACTAGGGCACAAACTCAACACTACGGACTCTGAAATTGAAATATGCAAAGGCTAAACACGTGGTTATGGGCGGGGGAAAATTTTTTTTTGGTATTTTCAGTGGACGATAGGAAGAACACGAAAACAAAACTAAAGGGTAGTGTGAACCTGACGGTGCACCTGAAGCTCTGATACCACTTGATGTGGACAAGGGTTCCCGATCTTCCGAAAGGTTCTTGGTAAGTTGATTTGGTCGGAGGCGACACACAAATCGATCCGGTTTCAGAACAGCACGTTCTAAACCCCGCAATCGCAGCACGACGTCTCCTCTGGTTATCAACCGTCCAAAAGACGATTGACCTCGCCGAGAAGGCTGATCCCTGCCTGCGAATCAAGAACACAAGCAAGAACAACGAAGATTGCAACACAATTGCAGATGTATGATTAAACTCTCGAAGTTGGGGTCTCACAAACCGATGAACGGCGAAACTGTTTATGAACAGAATTGATCTAAGAAAAACCCGAACCCTAATGGTGCGGCGGCGGCTGTATATAAAGACCCTAGGGTCGTGCAAGACCCTCTGGACGCGCCCCTAATTGGGCTCAACTAGATACAAAGCCCAAAGGCCAAAAATAGGCGACGCAGCACCGACACAGATTCTGGACTCTGTCTTGTTTTGACGATTCCCGATGACTCCGGATGAATTTTGACATGAGGCCGGCGGCATTGGCAAGGTCTTCTCCTTATCTTTCCGTGCATATGTAGAACGTCCAAATCCGAGTCCGTATGCGTCCTGGGCAACTGTTTTAGTACAGACTGGTCCTGGGCCCCGAAACAGACTCGAAGTCGGTTTTGATTGGGCCTCCACTTTGGCTTCCAAGCTCTTGCTGGTCCTCCACGTTCCCAGCTCCTTCTCCCATCATCTCCTGGTCTTCTCCATGGTTTCTAATCATAAAATAATCATTAGGTAGCAAACCATTCTCAAAAGTAACATATAGCGAAGAACGTAGGAACGAGCTCACCTCTAAATTTAGTCGTCGTGCACGAGCTCTAGTCATTGGACCTTGCAAGTCCAGATTTGGAGGAGTGTTGTGTGTATCCATAGGAGTGATGTCCTCATCATGTAGTATGGACACGGGTGTGGCTGTGTGGTCAAGCCGAGCTTCTCGACCAATTCCAAGCTTGTGATGTTGTTGCTACTCTCTCCATCAATGATGACACGACAACGTCGATCCTTCATAACAAAGTGAGTCTGAAACAAGTTGTTCATTTGATTTTGCTCTACCTTCTCCATTTGAGAACTAAACACTCGTTGTGCTATAACACTTGTATCAACCTCATTTGACACCATCGACTCATCACCATCGGTGTTGTAACCTGTCATTGTTAATAAAAAACAAGAAAACACACAAGAGTATATTTTCCTATCACCACTGTTTGATCACGGTGGAAACTCTCAACAAGCAAATGACAGCACCTAACTGAGTTCTTACAAGATTCTTAGTAGCAAAACAGAGGATACCTTGGAGAGTGTGATCCGACGATTACGAGGGTCCAAAGTTCTGTGCCTATTTAGAAGGATATATGTGGAGCTAGGTAGGCAATTTATAGTAGCAAGGATTAGCAAAATTTCAATTCAGAAATTGCAAAACTGAATAATAGTCTCAAGCTAGTCTATGTCACCAGCCTAAACTTGTCTCGGACCTAGTTCAAGCAAGCAAGCAAATGACTCAACAAAGGACACAAAGGATGCAAGCAATTCTAAATTTATATCTTTTCTTTTTTCTACTTCTTTTTTTTTTGTGCGGCTTTTTCTCTTGCGCACTTTTGCCTTTTTCTTTTCTTTTCTTGAGAATCAGAACTGCAACAAGGTATTATAAGTTTTACAACCAATGGAACCCCAGAATATATTTTTTTTCTTACTACAAGTGCAACAAAAGGATTCTTGTAATAGCACAACTAAAACAAACTTCTATAACAAGATCAAGCACTAATTGGTTGACTTTTGATCACAATGAGACAGCAGCAGAGCACTCTAATTTTCTTTTGCACACGAAAGTAGAAGGCTAGATGTTAAAGAAATATTTAGTGCACACAATTCCATCAATACTATTATCTCAACATGTGCAACACTGATTTTTTCTCATGTTTGTCTATGACAAGGATATGCACGACTCAAACAAGACCAAAGAACAAGCACTAGACCAGCAACACAATGACTTTATAGGGAATAAAATTCAGAGAAACAAACTAAACTGAAAATTGCAAGGCACAAGGAGGGTGTATGACAGCGGAAACACGATGAACAAATATTTTTGTAGGACAATTTTCTGGACTCTAGGATTGAACAAAATAACGAGGATAAGGGCGAACCTAACGGTGTACCTGAAGCTCTGATTACCACTTGATGTGAACAAGGGTTCCCGATCTTCCGATAGGTTCTGATAATCTTGATTAAGGCGGAGGCGATACACAAATCGATCCGGCTTCCGAACGACACGTTCTGAACCTCGCAATCGCAGCACAACGTCTCCTCTAGTTATCAACCGTTCAAGAACGATTGACCTCATAGAGAAGGCTTATCCTTGCCTGCAAATCAAGAACACAAGCAAGAACAAAGAAGAATGCAACTAAATTTGCAAGTACACGATGAATCTCACAAGTTGGAGTCTCACAAACCGATCAAACGGCGAAACTGTTATCAACAGAATAATCTAAGCAAAACCCAAACCCTAATGAAGAGACGGCGGCTGTATATGAGGACCTTAGGGTCGTGCAAGACCCCCTGGATGCAGCCCTAAGTGGGCTCAACTCCATACATGGCCCAAAGACCGATTACGGTGTCGCAGCACCAGGACAGATTCTGCAAGTCGAATTGTTTCGGCGATTGCCGACGGCTCGGGACGAATTTTGACATGGGACCGGTTGGGTTGGAAAGGGCTTTTCGTTATCTTTCCAGAAATATATAGAACGTCCAAATCCAAGTCTGTATGCGTCCTGGGCATCCGTTTTAGTGCAGACTGGTCCTGGGCTCCGAAACAAACTCGAAGTCGGTTTTGATTGGGCCTCCACCTTGGCTTGGATATCCTTGCTGGCCCATCACATCTCCAATCACCTCCCCAGCTATCTCATCATCATCTCCATGGTTTCTAACAATAATTAATTCATTAGGTAGCAATCTATTCTCAAAATCACATAAAGGAATCATTAGCATCAAGCTCACCCGTAAATTCAGTTGTCGTGTATGAACTTGTATTTTGGTTGGCGGAGTGCTGGGTGTATCCATAAGGGTGATGTCCTCATCAATTCCATCATCATTCCACCACATTCCACACACATGCACATCTTGATCAGATTGTATGACTTGTTTCTCTATGGGTTCAGTCTTTTGGTTTAGCAACATATGTGTTATAATTATGTCTCAATTATTCCTACCCAAAGCTCCACATAAACCTTATTTAGAGGTAGGAACAAAAAGAGGCAACTTCAATGCCTTGGTTAGGATTTATACACATAGAGCGACCGAGTGAATCATTGGAGGAACTTAGCTTTATTTGCTAAAATCTTTTGAAAAAAACTCCGGATGGAAAGTGGAACACAGAGGTGAGAGAATAGTGTCCTACAAAAGACCATTCTGTCTTTCAACCACCCAAGATGAAGAGAAGCCAAAAGCCCCATAGGGACTAAAGTAAAAAGGGTGAGTTACCAAATGCCAACTTATTCAATTAAAGGTAGAGTATTTTGTTGTGCACTTGGTACTATGGGGGGAATATAAAACATTGTAGCAACTCCTGATCAACAACCTAAAGTTTTATCTTTATAGCAACTCTCAGTGTCTCGATCACCAGCTAGTAGAATCTATCTAGGGGGTGCGCGCTTAGGCTCGGTGATGGCTATGCAAGAGGACACAAAGGATTATACTGGTTCGGAGAGAACCCCTACGTCCAGTTTGAGTTACTGCTCATGTTACTTCCACCAGGGTGTACAATGGTGGTGAGAGAGGAGTGTTCTCCAAGTCTCGATGTGTGCGTGCATGTGTTGATGTTGGATGATTTCTGATGCCCCTAGGAAATGGAAGGAGCTCCCCTTTTATACTTCAAGGGGTGGCCCATGTTACCGCGAGAGGGTGGAAGGGAGAGAAAGTGAAAGAGGAAAGGAGAGGACAGCACGTGCGGAGAGTCAATGAAGTCGTGCCGGAGTTGGCGTGGACTCTGGTCGGCAGCATGGTCTTCGGTCTTCATGGGTCCCAACATCCTGATCCTTATGTTAAGGGAGGCACTGTGTCGAGGCGTGCCCGCCTTAATCCGTTGATGGGTCGACCCGCCATGATCCTGTAGAAGGCGTGTTCCGCCAAAAGGGGTGGTGCAGCACGGGCGGCATCATGGCGTTCAAGTACGGTCTGGTCGCTGCTGTCCATCGAGCCGTCCTACATCATCACTGTTGGGGGTGTCATCATGCAATCATTTTAGGAGCGCAGCGTAGGCTTCCTTGTGGCGTCAGGCCCCGTCCCATCGACGTGCGTGATGATGGTGGGAGTAGATTTTCAGCGGGTTCTGACCTCCTGATATTGTGGATGTACGCTTGGTACGGCATTTAAGGCAGGGTATATGGCAGTTGTTGACCTTTGCCCCGTTCGACCCTCCCATCAAGGGTCGACTTGTCGGATTGCACTTGGTCGGGCCCGCTTAGAGTAGGAACCCGTCTTATCTTATGAGTGCAATCGAGTTTCTTCACCCTGCCACTCCCGCGCGGTCAGCGATTCACAAGGTTGTCCCGTCGCAAGGACGAGGCCCATTGACGAGAGTTGGCAGGAGCAGCGTTTGTTCAGCAGTTCTGTGCCTACTTGCGCAGTCAACATCATTGCATGGATGAAGCGGACGTCCTTATTTTTAACGCGCTCGGCTTGGATGAGGGGTAAGGCTGGTCAACTCAACCTCTTCCGGGGTCGAGCGAGGCGAGGTGGCCTCGACCCTGCGTGGGTCGATCGAGGCCGATGCTGCTTCAACCCTCGATGGGTCGAGCGAGACGGAGGCAGTTCTCGACCCTCGGTGGGTCAAGCGTGATGAGGGCGGTTCTCGACCCTCTGTGGGTCGAGCGAGGTGGGGGCAGTTTTGGTCCGGCCCTCAAGATTCAATCAACACGTGGGCTCCCTACGTGGGGCCATGCCGTTAATTTACCGGCCATGCTCTTGTAAGCTTCGTTGGTTCAAGTCGTGTTCGTGCGTGATTAGCAGGCCTAATTAGTATCACCTGGCACCGCCGGTTTTTGCCCTCGGACACTGGTGGACAACTGCAAGATGAAATTACTGAAGGAATTAACCATGGTTAAGCACAGGGTCAAAAAACCAAAGCAATCAGATTTGAAGAATGGATACAACAACACTCTTAATTTTTGTTTTCTGTTCTCTTTTTTTCCTTTGATGTACAAATGTACCTTTCCTTTTATATATTAAATAAAATGTTGTAGGGGCTTGCCCCTCCAGTTTTTCTGAAAAAAAAAATAAGGCCCATCAAGGACAAGCGGACCACGTTTTTCCTATACATAGAGCGCTTTATGAGTGACTCCTGGTAGATCACTATAACGTGTCGTATTCTGATTGGAGCGGGTGGAAAACGAATGGATTTGCAAATTTAAATTGTGTTTTTCTCCTCAACCGTACCTTCATTTTCTATTCCGATTGAACCATTGTGTTGTTTATAATTAACTCTATAAAATGAGATCCAATATGAATATTTTTTAATTTTTTTAAGTTGAACTTTTGTCAACATTTTGAATGCACTGTGTCAACACACTTTTTGTACCGTTTCCACATTTTATAGTTCACAGTCAAATTTTTTGAAAAATATCAATTTCATTTTTTTAAATTTTGATTTGGAGTTTGAAACTCATTTTTTAAGAAATATTTGAGCAGATGTTATGAAATATGAAATTAATTCTGTGATTTCAAATCAAAAATAAAATACTCGTTTCGTGCAGGGTCCGTTTCTTCATACCACGCGATCACGCAGGGTCCGTTTCTTCATGTTTTCTCTGACAATATGTATTTTATATCTAATCACAGTAATAGCTTGAAGATTATTATATTAATTTTTATATCACATTAATATATTGAAAAAATTGTTTCAAAATTTTATACATCTATGTTAGTATGTTTTTTTACAAAACAGAGTCAATATATTCATAAAAATATTGACATAGTATAAACAAGTGTTTCAATAAAAGGCATCTAAAATATTGTGAAAAAAATTGAATATTAAGACATTAGAAATATTTATATTAGATCTTATATTATAACATTAGTTCTAAAAAACAATATAGTGATTCAAACATTTCGAAAATAGTACATTTAAATTTTACAGTCGTGTATGTTCTTAACTCCCACCTCCCATTAATAGGAGATTTGCACGACTTAGAGCATCTCCAACAATTCTTCTATCTTCTTTCCTATCCCTAAAAATTAGTATGAATTTAGGAGATTGAGGTGCCGGAAAGCGAAGGATATAGAAAGAAAAAGAAGCCCCTTGTGATTTCAGCTTCCTCATAACCCATTGGATCAGAAAAGGAGAGGGCTCCGGTTCACCATGCTGACGTGTTGGAGTCGTGTTTGCCCAAACACCGGAACGTACGCCCCCCGATCGCGTCATGTTGTCATCCTCGCTGGCTCGCTGCTCGAGAAGTTAAAAGGCCGCCGTGCCGTGCACAGCTAGCAGAGAAGTAGAGAAGGCAGGGAATCTATAGGCCAAGAACCCGATGGGATGTTAAGAAGTCGATGGCTGCTGCTGTTGGGATGGCGATGACGTTGGTGTTTCGTGGCTCTACTGCTGCACCCATGCATCGGCGTCGGGTCTGATCCCTGACGACGACCTTGGGACACGAATTCTTGGGAGCGCCGTGATCGGCATCGACTTACTCGTGCGTCGCCGTCCACGGGAACGGCCGCGTCAGAGATCATCAGCAACGACCACGGCAATCGCGTCACCCCTTGTACGTCGCCTTCACTACCGATGACGAAGTTAACGGCGAACCGCATGCATCCGGTCGTCGGCACCATGCATCTTGGCAAAGGATTAAAAAACTATTTATATCGTGGAAACCGGAGTTGGCCAGTTTGACGAAAACCACAAAAATCAAAAAAACCGTACGATAAACCGTTCAAATATCAAAACATGAATTTGAATATGATTTTAAAGCAAATCGGTTGGTTTTTTCGGTTTATTGTTCGGTTTTTCCGGTTTACCATTCGGTTTTTTGGTTTACCGCTCGGTTTTTTTTGTTTTTCATCGGTTTTCTTAGTTTAATAATAAACCTCTTGGTTTTTCCGATTTATCGTCCAGTTTCTTGGTTTACCACTCGGTTTTCTTGGTTTTTAAAATTTTAAATTGTATTTGACCAAAAACCGATCGTCCGATCAAACCGAACCGGACCGGTTTTATCAAAAACCATGAAAACCGAGCCGTTTTTTATGGTTTTTGAATCCATGATCTTCGCCTCCAAGCGCCTCATCGGCCGACGGTTCCACGACGCCGACCTGCCGCAAGACATTAACCATTTGCCCTACCCCATCATTATCATTGACAAGGACGGGTTCCTGCCGCAAGACATTAACCATTTGCCCTACCCCATCATTATCGTTGACAAGGACGGGTTCCCGCACGTTCAGGCAGAGGATGATGTGCGGATGCTCAGCATCGCACCGCATATTATTGATCTGTAAGATGAAGGAGACGGCGGAGGGCCACGCGGTCACCGATTGACGCCGTGATCTCCGTCCCGGCCCACTTCAACAACGCGCAGCGGAACGCCACCAAGGACAACGTCCAACAACCTATTGCGGCCGCCTGGTGTACGGCCTCGACAAGAGGAAGGGTCGCGTGCGTCCTCGTGTTCCACCTCGAGGGCGGCTAGAAGTGGTAATGGGTCTAGAATTTTGAACTAGCAAAATTGAAGGCCGGATAAAAAAAGACCAGGTCAAAAATAAACTATTTTTTACTTAAATTAGAAAAAAGCTGAAAATAACCCTTTTAGTGCCCATAGGTCGTGGTCCATTACCTAGTGGCGGCATGTTCGACGCCACCGAGCGTGTTCGAGGGCGTGGTGGGCGGCGCGGGGACCTACGACTCGGCAGCGACGACTTTGACCGGCGCGTGGCCCATTTCGTCGACATGAATGATCAGGGATAACTTGTCAAAAAAAAATGATCAGGGAGAGGTAGATGGTGCACGAGAAGAAGCAAATGATCCAGGAGGTGGTGCGCACAGCTGGGGAGTGGCTGGAAAGCCACCCGTCGGCCGGAGAGTTTTGGAGTACACCAAGAAACTCTGGGAGTTAAAGGAACTGTGCTCTCCTGTCATCTCTGCTGTGCAACAGAGGTCGTCTGAAGATAGTTTTTTTTTTTTTTAACTTCGTCTGAAGATAGTAGACATGAAGAGCTTTAGGTATTGTTATACATCCTCGGACTCGGATCGTTCCTTGAGCTTTCCATTGGGCAAAACCATACTATAAACTCTGTTTACTACTCTTCGGCTAAGACATGCCTTTCACTCAATGACATTTTTCTCTGTTTCGGCCAAGAATTGTCTCTCATTCAATGACATTTTTCTACAACTTGTCAATATGTCCAATTCATTTGGTAGAAACTATTAAAGGGATATAGCTCTTTGCCCGAGGAAGCGGAAAACATTACAACATACATTCATACAACTGTGATTTTTGCTTATAACATATGCCACATTGATTAAGAATCCAGCACAGCAACAGTTCAAATATTTTAAAAGCCCTAACCCCAGCAAAACAGAAGTACTCATTACAACAGATCAATATCAACACTAACAAACTACTACAACTGAAGCACAAAATGTCAAGATTGTTCAGTTGTTGAGACCGAGCTCATAAATGCATTGTCCCAACTTGTTCAGTGGGGAATACAAGGAAAAAAATTGTTCATCTCATATTACCAAGAGGCAACATTTTAAAATTTGTATGATTACGGTTCCAAACAAGATGAGGCTACACACATAATTTCTTGTCCACTCCAAGCACGTCAGCTAGCTTTCTATAATATAAAAAAAAAAAATTATATATCAACACATCTTAATAAGAATAATATAGAAAAGGTTTCTTTGACATGGACATGGACTATGAGCAGGTTTGTACCGTCACAGCTCCGTGTAAATATGCACGGGCCATCTTCATCAAACTTTGTCTCATATACTTAATAGGATTACCAAGCTCATTGTGCCCTGATCCCATCATTCTGTGTGTCAAAATAAAAGGATCCTTAGACTTCCGATTTTTACAAACATAGTGTGGCTCAGATTTACCTCAGATCAACATACGAATAGAAAAATGGAAAACTGACTCACTCCAAGGCTTTACATGACCGAACAAAATAGCCAGCCAATGTATAACCATTGGACGGTTAAAAACGAGAGCACGTGGCCTGCCCACAATATCAGTGATGTGCCATCTTTTTTTTTTTTTGAGGTAAGTGATGTGCCATCTTTTGTTCCCTACTCCATTTCTGCTAAGATTTGTTCTTCAACAACAATTTTCTAGGACCTGTAAGTATATCGAATTCATTTGTAGAAACTATTTAAGAGACCATCACTACAAGAGATCAGACATTCTATGACGTTTTATTTATGTCATAAAACCTGAATTATTCGTCACAAAGTGAATTCTGTGACGATTCAGTGATGAAAGTTCCTTTGTCATAGAATGTGCGTAATAAATGATGTTTTATGACGATTTCATTTGTACGGTTTTAAATGTATTCGAATAATTTGAATTTTTATACGGTTTTTTATCTATATGTACATATAATACGCCTCTACACATGTAAATTTGTTATATATATTATTTAAAAAAATTGGCACACATATGTAGGTTAAATTGGTTCACATTGGACCTAACAACTCATAACTTATATTTTATCTAGTAAAATTTAAACACACTTTGACACAAATATATTTAAAAAATATACCAAAAAATATAGATGTTCCTGTTGTAAAGGAGCAAACCCACACCAAAGTTCAATTCGAAACTCAATATATTTTTGGAGATACAAAAATACAAAAAAAATCCATAGACAGGAAAGCGTTTTCTATAAACTGAAAACGGACTCGTCAAAAATACTTATCCACAGTTAGTCTTATTGGGCCGTCGTTGGCTATTGTGTTATTGGGCTGTTCCGTGGATTGTGCTCAGGTGGCGTTTTTTTAATTCTTTTCTGCCATCGCACGTAGATAGGCCTGGCCATAGTTGGCCCAGTGCTATCGTTGTTATGTTCCAATTTTCAATTCGTCCTTTTATTCTATTTTCTATTACAAAATAATTATTATATACATATAAATAAAAGAAAAATTAGAATTATTAAGTCTGGAAAAGGTAAGACCCATTTTTTATTTCCATTTTTTATTATTCACTAGAAAAAAAACATACTTCCAAACCTTATCTGATTTCTTGAAAAAAAAATATTCTTATCCTAAAAATATTTATTTTCATAAAAAAGGGTGTTAGTTTAACTATTCAAAGTGTTGTGTTTTCATTGTTCAATCAACTAACAATCTTAATGTAGAATGAAACATTATAAAAAACAAGCACCTTGTTGTTGTGGATTAGAATCCTAGCAATGTAGCCAATTTTCTTTTTTTTATTTTCTTACCCCATAAAAAAATAATTAGTGACAAAAACCTAAATATATGACAATTTACAATTGTCATTAAATTGTGACGCTAGCACATGACTCCACATGACAATTTATCTTTCATCACAATGTAACATCATCCTTGTTTGTGATGATTTTAGACTGCTTTTCATGACACACACAAAAAATTTGTCACTAAATAAGATTTATTGTCGCAAAACAAGGTACATTGTGACGTTTTGATAATTGTCATTCTATAATCGTTATAGAATATCATATTTGTTGTAGTGCATATAGGTGAATATTTTCTCTCTCAACCAAAATATACCAGTATATACATTCTACAAGGTCAAGGAACTGTTAAAATAATTATTTAGAGTCTAGTTTTTTACAAATTAACTTATAAAATTACATTCATAATTGCATCCACTATTTTTGTAATTCACAAGTAGAGAAAAAAAACTCTTGTGTATCAAGAAAAAAAATGTGACTGCTATGATAATCTTGTGTATAGTTTTTGATAATCTTGTGTCTACGATAATTTCTATGTGGGTGATGTATAGTTTGGAACTATAAGAGATGCTATTTTGTGGTAAAACGTTCAAATATAGTCTACAAACAGGATGCAAAGTATACTTGGGTGTATTTTGCTTTTTGGCAAAGTAGAAAAGGGGGCGAGGAGGTGGTGTGGGCTTAGTAGGATGGGGTGGACACCACAAGAACGGTGACATAGCGAAAATGTAGAAAAGTAGTGCAATGGTGGGGTGTGGCAGGACCACGACTGTGATAAAGCATAGGCAGAGCTGATGGGGTGGGATCGCTATCGCAGTGACCACAGATGAGATGGAGGTAGATTATGACGATGGATGTGGACGCTCGCATGGGGGACGCCATTTCCTCCTCAACTTTGTTTTGAAATGACAACGGCTGTAGGAACTAGGAAGTGAGTGGGTGCACATGGTTGGTATAGGAGTAGAGTGCAATGGTGGATGTGGGCACATCCACGGGCAATGCCATTGCCTCCTTACCTTTGTTTTTAAATATTCCAGGACGGAGAGGCACGAATGAGCCAAATGGGAGTCTTATATTGCTATTAAAAAAACATCTATAATCATGAAAGTAGTGCTAGGATAGATACAATGCTATATATACATAGTTTTATAGGTCATCTCATCCTAAAGTAACAATCTCATATGTGTTCTACTATATGTGTTGTAGTTATCATATAACTTATAAATATATTTTTTATATTTGTAAGTTAAGAAGTTACATAATTACTACGAGACAAATGAAAATACTAATTACATATGTCATACAAGACGAGCTATGAAATGATATATTGTTGTACTTGTGGTGGCCGATTGTCGATGCGTCAACCAAGATCTTTGTTTTACACCATTATTTCGAGAGGAATTATACGGTACATATTATCACCAGTAATTACTGATGATAATTAGAATCCAATGGTCTATATTAGTTATTCTCTTATCACTTTTACCACTAATAATTTAAAATAGTAATAATTTTACTAGGGTATTATTAAAAAGATCAAAATGGTAAACTTATAATTTATTTTATTAATTAGGATGAAGTATTTTAATACTACACAAAAGATATTGCTGCTCACTCTTCAGTTTATTTCATTTCGTTTGTACCATTTTTTTTTTTGTCTCGTCTAGGGTTCCTCCCGCGCCGGCGGCGGCAGGGACAACGATGCGACAATGCGTGCGCCTAGTCTGGCTCAATGACTGCCCGTGGGGCAGAGATCCGAACATTCCAGTACTCCAAATGTTACTCCACCATCAGTTTCAGTGAACATCAGCAAATCCGTATAGGATAAATTAGCTAAATTAAAAGGAAAACACAAAACAATTCTCAGATCCGTCGCTAAATTCAACAATGTTCGAAGTATGCATACCAAGTTGCATCTGCTTAATCGTTAGAGTGCTTCTACTCCATAAACCTCGTGATATGTCTGGATTGATAGGTTCCAATAGTAGAGTTCATGGACAGGGTGTTGCATGATGACTTTCACCATTGGCAAATATGCCGATTGTTTAGGATGGCATTAGGACGCACTTTAATTCTTATCAGTTGTTTGACTCCTGGTTCAAATGCAAACTCCTCATCGCCCTCTAGCACGCGCCGTACGTACACATTGCGCCGGCGCTCGCATCGCGGGTCTGCTTGCCGCATCTCGGCACTATTCCAAAGAATTCAACTGGACGATGAGCCCAGTCAGCCTCTTTTGCTCTGTTTTATGCTTCTGATGATGAGCACATTCAGTCGGAGTCGGCGAGTTGCAGCCAATTGCTCTGTTAGTGCCAATGGCATTCAACATAAATACTTCAGCAATTATGCTAATTACATTACTACCCTTAGAATTACTATTAATAAATTACTGGTTGTAATATGTATTATAAAACTGGTTCTATTTCAATGCCTTACATTTGATTATTTCCACATTTCCATATTTTGTTTTCATTCAATAATGTTTTCTGTGGTTACATCAAGATTATATTTTCCTGAGTTTTCCTCGTCTTATGAATCCTATATCCATCAACCCCATCTCTCACCACAGATCTCGGCGAGAGCAAGCGTTGGCAGCTGGGTGTTACAACTGGGGTTGCATGGATACTCGCAGTCAACCTCTCTTGCCACAATCGCTTGGTTTCCAGAGTACCAATCACCAACAGCCTCCGACACAGTCTGCTCCAAGGAATCAGAGCAACATCTCTAGCGTCAATCGACATAAGCAAAGAAGAACGCATAATACATGTACGTGATTATTCACTTAAAAACACATCACCTTGTTTCCAAGCCTTGGGGAGACTGGTGAGTTCCACGAGATATCATATACTGTCTGACAGTGTGTGAAGCAGGAGTCGATGAACCAATCCCACCCCATATTCCCCTCCACGGTCTTCAGCTCGTCCAACATTGCATTCCTGAATCCTACAAGCGCAAATGACAAAGAGGTGGTTCAGGAATTAAATAAAATCGAATAGTTGCCATATCAGATGGGATGACAAGACAAGCCAAACCGTGCAGGACTTGTATCTGAGCGGGACTGCAATTCCGAATATTAGATTTGCACCTCAGCCATGAATTATCATGATAGGATCCATCCGGTGCAATAACATTCCGTATCTAACCACAGAAAACCATAGCAAGTGATTAACTAACGCAGTTGGGAAGAATTTCTTATTTGAGTTCTTGGGAAGTGAAACAAGGTCAAGATACGAAAAAGAAATATGATAATAAAGTATTCTACCTGCCAGGAATCGTATGCAGAGTTAAGAATAAATGTGGAGGTCTTTATGCTCTTTATAAGTTCTGCAGGAAAGAAACACTGAAAAACAAACAATGTTAACGAATCAACCAACTTACAGACCTATATCGTGATTCAAGTGATGTTAACGATCTGAAACAGATGGAATAACATACCTCTGTTGGATCCTTGTTTGCGAGGCAGTCCTTGGGCAAAACTTTTGTAACATTCTGCAAGAAACATACAAAGAGACTTCCGGTTTTCCATCAACATATACCTAAGGTGGATTTTTGAGCGTGAGAGTAACTACACCTAAGAATAGAATGAATTATATATATATATATATATATATATATATATGGAAAATCCATTCTACTCCTAGATGTAGTTACTCCTACATTTAAAAATCCATAGTTATATGTTCATACTCATTTATCATTTGGAGTATGTACATATACTTAAAACAAGATTTTTTAGAGTGATAAATATATATATCATTCTACAAAAAACATACAAAGAGACTTCGTTCATGCCGCACTGATATCAATTGAAGAGAAAACATTTTTCTTTTCAAACTTCGTTCATGCCTCACTGACATCTACTAACCTGCAGGTGAACGACTCCGTCGTATGCAGACCACATGGACCTTCGCCCAGATAAATCCTTTCTGCAATATGGGGTCATTTAAGTATAGGCACAATGGAATACAGGTAAGCTTAGTAAGTGATGTTAAGATGAGAGTTGTACTCGTCAAGGAAAAATCCAGCATCAGGAAGGCATTTCACTAAAACATTAGGGGGAAACCGTGCACGAAAATTGTCGCAGTGCAGTAACGTAGCCAGACCACCAGCAGAACAACCTGTAAGTAAGGCCTGAAACACAAGCACATGGAGAAAAGATGAACTGTTGTTTCATTTGTACAACAATGATACAGATGGTTAGAAGTATTATTAATCACGCTACAAAAAGAGAAGCGGTCAACATAAACTAGTACTAGTACTAGTACAAGAGTATGACCTGCTTGGAATGGGCGAGCCCTTTCTCCATCAGTTCATTTATGACCGCTTCCCAGATACGCAGGCCTCTGAAGAATAACATTTTTCCACTCTACTCGAAGTGTGATCAACAATACAGCACAAATTAATAATCAGTTGCAATACTCGGCAATGAATCAGTAACTAAGTGATGTTGCTGACCTGATCTTCCAGTTGAGAATCCCCAGCAAATGATGCTCCATCGCAGTACCTGACATATACTCTGTTCCAGTTGTAGAAATCTGGACAGGCATCGTGGTACGTGAGAAATAAAATTGAGGAACACTAAGGAGCAAGCCCATAAATGAATAATGACGGAGGACATATGTTGTCAGGCTTCATTACAAGGATTTCGTCCCTCGTCGTTGCTTAGTATTCCTGAGAAGCTCATTGCCTTCATGAAGTTGGACGAACCAAGCTCACCCATTCTGCGGTCGGAGCAGCCTTGAATGGTGCTGCACCAGCCACCTCCCTGAAGATGGATAATCCAGTTTTGCGATCCGGTGCCAGAGCCTGTCTGCAGGTGGTAACCTGCCGGGCTTCCATCCAAGCACACTGATATGGATGGATCAATCCAGTTCATGCATGGTTCGATCATCATATAGTAGTTGAAAGAAATCAAACATATTACCCGCGCCCTTGTCGTGAGCTCCGGCGAGAAGTGTGAGGTCGACGACATCCAGGTCCTGTGACGAGCAGTGAAGAGGGCCCAAAACGGAAAGGAGCAGGAGCAGGATACGAGAGCCCATGCCCTTATTTGTCGTGGGCGCTGAGGGAAGACCGAAGACAGGAGCTCCATGGCAGTGTCTGGCAAGAGGCAAAGAGTGCCGGACTGCTCGGCCGGGGTTGGGGTTTGTTTTTATGGGCTAAAGGGTTAAAACTAAATTTTAGTCTAAATTTTAACTCTAGTGAAACGAATAAAAGGGCTAAAAGTAAAGTTAAATTTTAGCTCTAGAAAAGAAAAATAAAAATAAAAATAAAAATAAAAAAGGCAAAACTTTAGCTTCCTAAGAGGTACCAAAGTTTAGCTTAAATTTTAGAAGATAAATTTTAGCTACTCATGAAAACGAACATCCCATAATGGTGTAAATTGGACGGAGATGCAAGGCAAGCTGGATAAGATAAGATGAGGTCAATATAAGGTCCACACCACACGGAGGATAGCAAGTGGTGAACGACCCCCCCCCCTCCCTCCTCCTAGCGTCTACAACTACAACGTGGAGATCTACACGATTCTGTTCTATCTTCTAGAGCAACAAATTCAACAATATCTTTACTTGTGATTCCAGTATATCTGTAGAATTCTATTGCTAAAATCCTCCTTTAATAGCAACATAAATGTTGAGATTGCACCTAGATTATTATTACTAGCCATTGAATTGTGCCTTTGTGAGTTCATCAATAATGTCATCAGCTGTAGATACAGATCTAATGATCATTAACTTTTGTGAAACAAAATCATATTCATAAAAATATCAGCATTGATGCGCTTATTTCTCATATGCATTGATCCAAATATGAGTTTGGTCAATGACAGTGGACTAGAATGACAAATTTGTTGACAGACATAAGAGTGACAAATTGCTAATTAATCTAGTATTTTGTTCGAGCCTCTTTTGAGGAATAGAAAAAAACTATGTGAGACACATTATGTGAAAGAGTACATCGTGAAAATGTGAAGATCATGCGTGTGTGTGTCTTCTTCTAAATATAGTAGATAAGATGGAAACGCTCACACATCCACACATAACCACTCACATACATGCACGACCGCTTGTATTAGTAAATTCGTTTAAAAATAACGCTTTGCTGAATTATCAGCATCCAACTTTTTTTTCGAAATATTACTTTGCGTGCCAGAGTATTTACCGGCAAATGTTTATTTGACTAGTTATATGCCCGTGCGTTGCAACGGGGCACAAAATTATATTCACTCATGATGCTAAAATTATTTAGCTACTCATGGCCAGTTGGCCCCTTTCTTATTAATAGCACGGTTCCCAACTGGACCGATGCATCCTCGTTTTTAACATGGAAAAAGCTATGTGTAAGGCACATAATATGAAAGTGCTGATTTCACTTTCTATATTAGATCTTAAAAATTAATTTTCGGAATCATAAAACAATGGTTATCTGAATGCACAATCGAAACCCAACCAGGCAATGAGTTGTTTAGTGAATACTTTGAAGCATTAAATTGAATACTCTTCCCATACTTTAAAAAGAAGTCATTTAAGACATGATTTAGCATACCAATGACTTATTAATTAGAAGCTATTATTCCTCTCTATATTTATTAAAGACGTCTTGGAACTAACCCAATTAACAATATATGGTCAGCTTAGTGTGGTTGCTGCTATGTAGCAAAAGTGTTCAACCTATGAGGTTCTTGGTTCAATTCCCCACAACTATAATATTTTTTTGCTTCTCAAGAAAATGATGTGCTTTTGTAAAATTAGCTATAGACGCAGAATGACTTTTTTTTTTAAGTGTGAAGGGAGTAGTTGGAACTCAGCTCCTGAATTGAACAAGTTATATATGTTTTGGGGATTCTGCAACTGCAAGTATCAAAAAAAGACGAACGACTCTTCAAAAAAAAAAAAGACAAACTGGTAGATACACTTGCATGATACTCCGCTATCCCACTACTAATATCAGCACGCATTTCACTCAGTTTAGTTGGGAAATATACATGCCTGCTCTGAGTGACTCTGAATACTAATGACTCTGTAACTCTGCATTTGTTGTATGGTGTTCGATAAATATGGCTGGTGTGCTATCTGCTAAATCAACCAGCCAGAAACAAATCAAGTTTGGTACGTACTTTGAACTCTAAAATTTCCAAGAAGACAACAGGTTGATCAAGTCATAAAAACCAAGGCTGCATCACATGGAACAAAGGTACGACCGAATAATGATTAGCCTTGGTTTTTACATTGCACGGAACAGAGTATCTAAGACACAGTAAAAAAATATAAAAATAATGATTACTTTGTTAAATATATGGCTTGTAAAACCATCCTGATGCGCAAATTTTACCACAATATTAGTTTCCTTCATAAACAAAGGATGCGCTAACTCTACTAAATATGCGCTAACTCTCCCTTTCAGCCTTGTCCTTGCCCTTCCACTCCAGGTAGCAAGCTCAGCATAGTTGACACCTACTGTTGGCTACAGGTTTGCTTTGCCAACATGGATGGCATATATCGTCTTAGTTGTTAGAACATCGGATGATCTTTATATCGATTTGGAACCATGGAATCAGCAAGCTCATTTAACTCTATAGCTCAGAATTTAAAACAGATTGTTGTGGGATGCCTACAAAAGCATAGATATCAAAGGTGGCCCTCGCTCTTCCAAATAGAAATGTAGGAAGCGATCATCATGCACCAAATAACCAATCAGAGAAAGAGAAAGTATGAGGAAATATTTCAATAAAACACTACAGCATAGCGGTGATACTATCTTCAAGACTCAGTTATCCTGCTTCAAATAAAAACACAAGCAGATGACAGTTCCATAATGACAATAGTGAGATAAGGCTTTACCTTGACAACTAGAGCGATGTTTTCTTGATCATAACCTCTTGCTTCTACTGCTGCTTGATAAAACCATTGTCTTGCGCACTAAACTCTATTTCGTATCTTCATCTTGTATTATCTTTCTGAAGCAGATGCTATCAGCTATCAAATGTTGCAACAATCAGAAGCATTATTAGCTTCTAATCCTCTCCTCAAGAGTTAAAACAATACAAAAAACAGTTGTCATAAGAATAAAGGCATATTAGAAGAGAGGGAAAGTAGAAGCCACAGCTCAGAACAAAATTACTGAGTGAAAAGAGACGCTAGTTGCTCAATAACGGTGGGAAAGATTTGCCTTTAAATGTAAAGGTTGAAGAGATGTGTGTGCACACAATGGCCTCCGGAGGAACCATAAGCAGGTCATCCGGTTCCTACCTCCTAGTGTTGTTGTCGATGCCCAGTTGAAACCTCCTAGTGTTCTTCTTGAGGTACTATGAATTTGGGTACAAAAAAAAACTGAAATAATCATCATAGATACTTCTCGTTACAAAAAATATAGTGAACTGCAAAGATGAATTACAGGATTACATGTAGTGTCAGCTTACTGAAGGATCGAAGAGGTGTTTTGAGCTTCTTGCATTTCCCCAAAACTCACCAGATACAACGTCATTGCCAAGACGAATTGGTGATCAGGACTTCGTAGACTGAAAATATATACAAAACTCAAATTTCACAGTTCAATTAAAAGCATAACCTTTCTGAAAAAATATTTACAAGAGCCAAATACTGATGCACATATTTATTTATCATTTACGGGAAAATGAACTACTGGAATTTGCATCTACAAACAACAGATGCACTTGAGTGTTGTCCAGTGAAAAAATCCCAATAGGTCAAACCATGAATCCGCTTCAAACTAAACTATACGCAGATAAAAATTAGAAGTAGAATGCACCTGCACAGGATCAACATGTCTTCATGGTCAATAAGGCAGTTGTGGCGAGATTTTTGCCATTGTACCATTGGAGAGAGTGGGCTTTCCCCTTATACCATGATACCATGGGGCTTCCCCCTTATACCATTAAACTGTTACTCTATTCCTTCTTTTACTCATTTTGTTTCAATCGCAAGAAGCATACCCTAAACTATAATAGTTTATTTCACAACCAAAGCAATTTTCATAACGAACAACTGAATGAGATGCAACCAACAGACAACACTCATGCTCAACTGAAGCAGTTGGTACCAACAGCCCCATAAAATATAGCAATTGGGGCAGTAATATTTGCTCGAGGATATACATGATCAAAGTCAAAGATTTCAAGTTGTCCAGTGGAGTCCGTATCTCTGTTCAATAAATTTCCTGAGTTACACATCTTACTGTCTGTCACACCCGATTTTAAGGACAAAACCAAGTGATTATCATATGTGTGCCCAGGAACAAGTTTCCCACATAACGACAGTAAAGTGAATAACAGTATAACCAATGTCATTATTAAAGAATACCATTATTATATAAATAATTGTCTTTAAAGACTAAGGACGACTCTCTCGTATAATAATAGCAAAAGACACCATAACACCACAGGCAATCGACCGGGGGCACGCATGCCTAGGAGTAGTCCTCATCGATGTAGTGTATCTCTCCATCTTCTGAGTAGCAGTTTATAGTACAACAATAAAGGGAAATAGCAAGGGTGAGCACATGCCGTACTCAGCGAGTGGGGAAAAGTATGACATGCAAGCTAAATAGAAGAAAGGCTAACATAATGGTTCATTTGCATAAATGAGCATCTATACCTAAGACCATTTGAAAAGCAATCCTATTTACTAGGTGAGTTATAAAACCAAAACCCGTTAATGTCAAGTAGTTATAGCCCACACAGGACTATAATTCGCATAGAATCCAGAGCCACCAACTCACACAGAGTTGAACAGTTCACATGGAACACTATTCACTAAGAAGCCAGCCAATACCAACCAAACCAAACTTGGCTACCCACCAAGTTCACCAATAATCAACCCTTCAAAATGTGTGAGGATCCAGGCCGCTCATGACCGTGAGCACGGCTGTTATAACAGTTTGACACTCTGCAGAGGTTGCACAACTTTACCCATAGGTTGGTGATTTCATCACTATGTAGTGACTAGAGAGTCTCTATATTGCCCAAATCACACTACCGTAGGTGTGAGGCTAAGAGATCACCATAAGGTGTTTCAAAGAGCTTCCTAGCTTGCAAACAATCCACGTTAAGATTTCACCGCTGTGGAATTAAATCGTTCCTATAGAAGCCCCCTCTGGCGCCGTGGCTAGGAGTGAACCGTCCATCGCCTGAGTCCGAGAGTAAACCGTCCCGTCCTCATCCCTTGACTGCCCGCAAAACTGGGAAGACATCTTGATACTCAACCAAGCCTACCCATATCAGACCTGTGCTTTGCGTTGTTTTCCTGGGTGGCCGCTCCATAAACTACTCTTGTGATCCCAAGCAGGTACCACCATAATCCCACAGTACTGTACCGAGTACACGTGCATACCCGCACCATCCTTGTCATCCTCCTGCTTGGATCACCTAGGTTCCATGTTGCTAAAAAGGATTACCCATCCCTCATGATCATTATATTAAAGTGAACCATTAGTCAAGATTAACAATAGACACTTCCATTCCCGACATAGCCAACTAAGCATGACGTACCCACACTAATAAGCTACACCAGAACCCAGGTGACAAGGAATGATATGGAACAGGATGATGACACATAGGAATCAGTATTAATACGCATGCATAAAGATAAAGAGGAATGTAAAACATAGGTTCAAAATGCATCAAGGACACTTCCCTGGTTCCCTTTGCTGCTGCTCAGAAGATCGAGAGGTGGACTACATCGATAAGGACTACTCCTAGGCGTGCGTGCCCCCGGTCGATTGCCTGTGGTGTTATGGTATCTTCCGTTGTTATTATATGAGAGAGTCGTCCTTAGTCTTTAAAGACAATTATTTATATAATAATGGTACACTTTAATAATGACATTGGTTATACTGTTATTCACTTTACTGTCGATATGTGTGAAACTTGTTCCTGGGCACACATATGATAATCACTTGGTTTTGTTCTTAAAACCGGGTGTGACAGAAGTGGTATCAGAGCCGTGTCGACTGTAGGACGCTAGCTTAGATAGAATGGTCGTGTTATAGGTTTTATTTTCAAAACTAGTATTTGGAAAACTTTTACTTCTACAAAAAAATTCTTCTACCTTACCTTCATACCTACTCTTTACTTGCCTATTCTAAAATGATTGAAAAGAAAATGTTAAATGTTATTTCTACTATTTCCTTCCCCTTTTCAAAATATTAGTTTGCCAACCTATGCTTTCACAAACAAGATGAATGGTACAAAAGATTGGAGAAGCTGGTTCTGCTTAGTATGAAGATGAAGATCCAAAAAGTCAAAGTTGAAGGCTCTTCACAACACCAAGGGCATTGGTCATCACTCCGCATGAAGAAAGACTTTCTGAAGAACCATGGTTTAGGATCCTCCCTATTTAGAAGAATTATCGCTCTGTTACCTCTATTTCTTGCTCTGTTACCTCTATCATTTCATTCTCTCCTAGACATTTATAACCTAAGCAATTCGAGAAGGTGTTGAACTTGACCATTAGATTCTTTGAATGAACCCATGACAAGATAGCCCATACCCAGCTGCAAATAACAATCATAAGAATGGGATCTTCCTACGAAAGAGGCAACACACAACTTCTATCATTGCATAAACTACCCTAGAGGTGTCACCCATAGAAGTAAAATCCATGTCAAGGAAGAAGAGAAAGCTTGCCAAGGGTGGAACTAGCGAGGCACCAATTGAGCGATCCAAGAAGAAGCAGAAGGCACATAGAGATCAAGAAGTGTGTTATTGTTGCAAACATCATGGCCACATGTGATTGCTTCAACACATGGACAGTGTGGCCAATAAAGTAATTTATGATGCTTCACACATGGTGCAAGTTCACCATTCAGAGGACAAGATTGGGAAATAAGAAGATAGTAACCATTGGAGGATATATATGGATGGTATTTTTTTTTTTTGAGCAATTCTAAGTGTGAACCTAAGGGGGGTAGAGATCACCATCCACCTTAGCAACATGGGATACCAAGACATAGGTGTTATACGTGAGAGAATACGATTGAAAGATATAGGACATCAAGATTTCCTTTGGAGGAGTTGCTGCAGCGAAGACCATCAACCAATCAAGTGAATAGAGATCAAGAATGAAGGACGAACAATGAGATTACCTTTACCCTTTCCTTACTAGCCACGCAGAATCTCGGGACGAGATTCCTGTTAAGGGGGATAGTCTTGTCACACCCCCAAAATTTTAAATTTTGGTATGTGACCTAAATTTCACTAATTTTTAATGCTTTTTATAATATATTAAAATTTATCCTAAATTAATTAGAGAGTTATCATTTATTTTAGGTAAAAGAATTATTTTATAAAACTAACTGAATTATTGTACGTTATTATTATTATTATTATTATTATTATTATTATTATTATTATTATTATTATTATTATTATTATTATTATTATTATTATTTGTTGCATTCATGCTCGATTAGTTGCATTAGGTTTTGTTGTTTGGAAAAGATTTTGAAAATCGATTAGGAATCGGAATTTTGCTTTAGTTAGGAATTTAGGAGGAGAAAAACAGAAAAGAAAAGAGAGAAAGAACACCAAGTTTCGCTTTTGGGCCGAAACCACCTTCCCCTCGGCCCAACTCTCCCCTTTCCCCCTTCCCCACTCAGCCTGACCTTGGGCCGAATTTCTTCCCCTGCGGCCCATTTCCCCCCTCTCCCCTCTCTTTCTCTCCCCCCCCCCCCCCCTCCTTCTCTTTCGGCTTGGGCCGAGCTCCCCTCCGAGGCCCAATTCCCCCCCCCCTTCTTTCCCTCTCTCTTCTGGCCTGGGCCGGAATACCCCTAGCACGACCCACTTCCCTTCCTCCCTCTCCCGCTCAGTCTGGCCCAGGCGCCAGCCCGCTGCCCGCCACGGCCCAGCCCGCCTCACGTAGCCCGCCCGCACGGCCCGCGCCCTCGCCTAAAACCCTAGTCATCACCAGCCTTGGCATGCGTGCCCCCGACCATCGTAGGGCACCGCGCCCATAAATAGGGCCGACCCTCGGGCGCCGCGGCCCTCCCCCACCCGTGCCGCGCTCCGTGCCCCGCCGCCGCCCGCGCATCGCTGTCGCCGCCGTGAGCCGCGCCGATGTCAACGCCTCGCCGCCTCCCCGCGTCGCGTGAGCCGCTGGTGAGACCCCCCCCCCCTCCCCGCGCCGCATCCCCTGCGCCCCTCCCTCTCGGCCCCACACGGCGGAGCTCCGGGTGGCTCCAATGGCCGCCGCCACGCCCGGTCCAGGGTGGATCGTGGGCCTCTCGGGTTAACCGCGATCCACAAGCCCTATGGACCTAGTCCACGGGATTATTTTTTTATTGTTATTATTTATTTATTTATTATTTTATTTACCAGTAAATGCTGATTTACGATTAGGTCCCCTGTTTCTTTGGGCAGAACCTTTCCAAATTTATATTTAGGCCCCTGATCTTATTTCTAATTATTTTTAGCACTATATTTTTTACAAATAGGACCCTAGTATTTTCCTAAATAATATTTTAGTCCTATAATTTTACAAAAGCACCCCTAGACATTTTATTAATTATATTTTAGTCCTGCCTTTTCACAATTTAGCCCCTAAACTTTTTAGAAATTACATTTTGATCCCTAATATTTTCATAAATTATATTGTACACTTACATTTTACAGTTTAGCCCTTATACTTTTCTAAAATTACATTTAGGTCCCTCACATTTCTGTTTTTAATGTTTTAGCCCCTAAAACATCAAATCTGCGTAACTTTTCAACCGTAGCTCCGATCTGGAAAATTCTTGCACCAATACGATCATAGTGACGAATATTATTTATTTGTACTGTTTTACAATACTTTGCTAATTTATTATTTTTAACCCTAGAACTTTAAATCTTCGTAACTTTATACTCGTAACTTCGATTGAGGCGATTCTTGCGCTCGCGCGATCGTAGCAATGCGTACTATTTCATAGTTTTGTTTTCATTGTTGTTTGTTACTGTGTGATGTGTTGTTTCTTAGTTTATTTGTATGCTTGTGTTTCTGGTGTGACGTTGAGTAGATGAACCGCAGTTAGAGAACTTCCAGAATATCCATCTTGAAGACTTTGAGCAGTAGCAAAAGGAACCAGGCAAATGTCCTTGATGCATATTGAACCTATGTTTTACATTTATCTCTATATCTATGCATGCTTATTAATATTGAATCCTATATGTCATCGTCCTGTTCCATATTATTCCTTGTCGCCTGGGTTCTGATGTAGTATGTTAGAATGGGTACGTCATGCTTAGTTTGCTATGTCGGGTTTGGAAGTGTCTAATGTTAATCTTGACTAATGGCTCACTTGAACATAATAATCATGAGGGATGGGTAATCTTTTTTAGCAATATGGAACCTAGGTGATCCAAGCAAGAGGATGACAAGGATGGTGCAGGTATGCACGTGTACTCGGTATAGTACTGTGGGATTGTGGTGGTACCTGCTTGGGATCACTAGAGTAGTTTGTGGAGCGGACACCCAGGGAAACAATGCAAACCACAAGTCTGATATGGGTAGGCTTGGTTGAGTATCAAGATGTCTTCCCAGTTTTGCGGGCAGTCGAGAGATGAGGACGGGACGGTTAACTCTCGGACTCAGGCGATGGACGGTTCACTCCTAGCCATGACGCCGGAGGGGGCTCTTGTAGGAACGGTTTAATTCCGCAGCGGTGAAACCTTAGCATGGATTGTTTGCAAGCTGGGAAGCTCTTTGAAAGACCTTATGGTGATCTCTTGGCCTCACACCTATGGTAGTGTGATTTGGGCAACATGGAGACTCTAGTCACTGCATAGTGATGAAATCACCAACCTATGGGTAAAGTTGTGCAACCTCTATAGAGTATCAAACTGTTATAACAGTCGTGCTCAAGGTCATGGGCGGCCTGGATCCTCACACATCTAGGAGGGTGATGATGGGTGGACTTGGTGGGTAGCAAAGTTTGGTTTGGGGCGGAGTAACCCTTGGTTTGCTACAAGCGGTGTAACATGTAGTGTGTTTTCTTATAGGCGGTTTAACCCATGGTTTGCTACAGGCGGTGTAACCTGTAGTGTGATTTCTTATGGACGGTTTAACCCATGGTGGGCTACAGGCGATGTAACCTGTAGTGTTGGATAAATGAGATAACTAGGGAGAACTTTTCACTTAGTAAACAAGAGTGTTATTCAAATGGTCTTAGGTGTAGTGCTCATTTATGCAAATGAACCATTGTGTTAGCCTTTCTTCTATTAAGCTTGCATGTCATACTTTCTCCCACTTGCTGAGTATGGCATATGCTCACCCTTGCTATTTTCTTTTGTTGTTGTACTATAAACTACGGCTCAGAAGATAGAGAGATGGATTACATCGATGAAGACTACTACTAGGCGAGCGTGCCCCTGGTCGATTGCCTGTGGTGTTATGGTGCTTTCTGCTGTTATTCTACGAGAGAGTCATTCTTAGTCTTTAAAGACAATTATTTATGTAATAATGGTACGCTTTAATAATGATATTGGTTATACTGTTATTCACTTTGCTGTCGATATGTGTGAAACTTGTTCCTGGACACACATATGATAAGCACTTGGTTTTATCCTTAAAATTGGGTGTGATACTGTCTAAACAAAAGAAAAATAAAAAGTGCAGAAGAAAAATACTTATGGTTTTTCCAAGCCCTCAAGCCAGTGACGTAGATCAGCTGATTTGAACAACTTATGGTTTTTCCAAGCCCTCAAGCCAGTGACGTAGATCAGCTGACTTGAACAATAAAGTACTCACTGTGTCTACCAGCAGCAGGTTCCTCCAGGAGTGCTGGGACTTCCAGTTTCAAGGAATTTTTCTTTAGTACTATGACCAGAAATTTGCTCCAGTGAATCATTAATGGGTGCTGAAAATAACAACTCTTCAGCAAGCTATTTGTAAAGCACTAATCTTGGCGATGCCGATCGAAGGGTAAGAGAAAACTCAAAGATCATAGAAAGTGGCTCATGGTCATGCAGCTCTCTGAAGCATGTAGAATGGAGCAACTAATATAAATTTATATCATATAAAATTTCTAAAACCATATGCATAAAAAATAAATGAGAAGCATATCAGAGAAAGCACATGTTGCCTTTCATCTTTCTTATTCAGTTACTCATTTTATTTAATCTCAAGCAGCATTCCCTAAACTATAACAGTTTATTTCACAATCAAAGCACAACTGAATGAGAAGCAACCAACAGGCAACACTCGTGCTGAATCAAAAAGTGTTTTTCCATCAAGAATACCATTCGACAGAGTAAGAGGAAGAGATGAAAGGTAGTAATCCTTGTTTTTTGCTTGGTGAAATGGATGAAAAAAATCAGAGTCAGACAAAACATATCTGAGGGATCGAGATCAAGGATCTTTACCCCTCTCCAGCCTGCACAAGGGATCGAGATTGCCTCTCACAACGCGGATTTGGTTTACCGGCATCGCTGGCGACGTCCACATATTGGTGGTGGTAGCGCAGATCTTCCACCCGACAACGATTGTGGTTCCAGTGTATGACCCCATGGATCCTAGCCGCCATTGATCGGGTTAGTCGTCCACGATGCAGTGACATGATTTGTGCTCGCATTCTTCTTCCCCCAGCTTTTCGCAACAGCAGTAGTCCGAGCGGGGCACCCAGAAGAGGATGCAGCAGCAAGACATGCATAGGAGATGAGGATTCGGTGACGTGGTACCGCGGTTGCAAGATGGGACAGGCGACGAGTCATAGGTGCGGACAGGGATCGTAGGGTGGGGGTGGCACATATCGTAGGTAAGAAGGACGAAGCAGGCAAGACAGAGGTGAGATTGGGGGAGAAAAGGATTCAGAGGCGTCGGGCTAGCACGGGTCGCAGGTAGTGGGAACGGTTCGTAGCCGAGGACGACGGATGACAAGTCAGACGAAAATTTAAAGGTGAGAGATAGAATGCATTTGGTATTTTTAAGTAGTAGAGATATACAGAGTGTAAAGTAAAATTGGAAACAGGCTGACATTTATGTTGAAAATTGAAATACACGCAGACGCAGTGGATTCCAAACATTTTAGGCAAAACGAGTCCAATTTGCAAGAATGATATGCATGATATGTGTATTGCACTGACCTTGCTGAAGTGCGCGTAATTTCCACAAATTAACAGAGCCACGCTAATGAATGAATGAAACAGTTGAAACTATGAACCAATCAAGGGAAACAATGGGAAGTGCGAGGAATTTGTATGTAGACAACGAAAGCATGCCGTATAGGTGGACAATGTTCTTCAGCTCGTGTTGTATTCTTGAGGTAATTGCCCACGAAATCCAGGATCAACATTACTTGCTTGTAATGAAACTGAAAAAGAAATGCATTCAAATCTGAACAGAGGTGAACACATGAGATGATCAGAAGAAGAAAGAACGGGATCATCGAAGTGATCACGCAACGATGCTGCTGCCGATATCCGCCTTGATCCTCTCCGCGGCGGCCGGCGCCACGGCGGACGTGGTGACCGTGACGGCGGCCTCCCCTCCGCTGCTGGTGACGGTGGCGGCGAGGACGGCGACGCCGTGGCGCTGGAACACCTCGAGCACGCGCGCCAGCGACCCCGGCCGCCGCGCCGCCGGCAGCCGCACGGCGAAGCACGACGCCTCCGCGGACACCGCCACCGCCCCGCCCCCGTCGTCGGCTGTCGTCGTCCTCGCCGCCCTGCTGTGCGCCTCGAGGTCGGCGGCCGCGGCACGCAGCGCCCCTACCTGCGCCACCGCCTCCTCCACGATCCGCGTCCTGGTCGCCTGCACGCCCCCCGGCCCATGAGACCAAATTACTAGGAGGGAGGGAGCGAAAAGGATGGACGAAACTGACCCGAGCGGGGAGGCCGGGGAGCAGCGCGGCGAGCTCGGCGTAGAGGCCGGACATGGTCCGCCGCCGCGCGCGCTCGGTCTCCGGCACCGCCTTCCGCTTCCCGGACGCCGTCCCCGGCGAGCGCTTGCCTTCTTCGGTGGACAGAGGCACCTCCAGCAGCAGCGGGTGCCTCTTCTCGGCCATGGATGGATGGATCGATCAAGTGCTGCGATGCGATGATTGTCAAGTGGTAGCCTTGCGCGTCACGGAGTGGACTTGTCAAGTCAGAACAAGCTTCTCTGCTCCTGCTGCATGGGTTGGGGACAGCGGAGAACTGGGATGTTGGCTGGGTCCTCCGGTTCCTGTGGGGAAGAGGAGACCGGAAATCTTTTCCTGTATCAGGAGGCGATCAGCAAGGCAGATCTGCTTGTGGAGGGCCATCGCCCATCATGGTGATTGGTGGGAGGGAACAGAGAGTAGGCTTGATGACTTGGTGTGGTGATCCAAACAAGACCCATGGTCCTTGTTGCTCACTTCCACTACTTTAATATGTGGGTCTTGACACAGTTGTTTCTGACCTGCATTTTTCAGTGCATCTTAAAGTACTGTATTTTTCATGACTTGTATTCTCCCATGGCAAGCAAAACTAAGGGTGAAATCGGTTACAGGCTTGTGCAACTTTTTCCAATTGTGAACAAACAAGATACTTAAGATAATTTTATCATGGATCTTTTGTTTATGGGGCAGTGGGGAAAGTTTTGATGGCCTGTTGTGCAAAGCCATATGTAAGTGTCAGCGGTCCTCTGATATCTGGTCAGACGGCATATCAGCAGAGATGACAGGGCTGTCATGTAAGCATGTTGGGGAAACAGAGTCGCCATCATCACTTGGAACGGAAGTGACAAAATTAGTGAAAGCACTCCTGTCGCCCTGCTCGTACTAAACTTGCAGTGCCACTTTGATCCGAGAAACTTCCCGTCTCGTACTGGCATGGAGGATGCTGTGCCTGCCGTGGCAGTTTATCTTTTTGGTTTTTTTTTTTTGCGATGATGGTGTTGTGTTTTTTTACCGTACCAAAAAAGAATATTTTTTTACTTCTTTGCCATTATTTTGTTTTTAGCTACGGTTCTTTGCCATTATTTTCTTTACCATTATTGCACCGGCGGCACACTTTTCTTTGGCGCATTCCATTGTGAAAAGAAAAGTCAAATGGAGCACTCAGATAACGCATTTTTATCTTTTCTTTTTTGATATTTTCCATATATATATACTTTTTATCATTTTTTTTCTCGCATACATATATCCTTTTATGTACTAGTTACACATCTCAAATACAGGATCCAGTGAGGGATACCACATAAACACTGAATCCATCGCTCCTTCTGCCGGCAAGCAATTTACTGGCCACCACCAGGAACGGTGAAACCTGCAAAAATAAAACCCATTCAGAATTATGCATCTATTTTAATCTTCCAGTGAAACGCACAAATAGGAAGTATGCATCATGTCACTTACTTCCACAGTGATAGCCGGGTTGCATGGGCTTCCCGCAGTACTTGCCAATGTACACAATCTTTTCCATGCACCACGTTTTCTCTTTCTCCTTGGTGACCCCGGTCCAGAGGCATGGAATGTTGGCATTCTTCCACACGTTGCAGCAAGCGTCTGATGGAGGAATCTTCGGCTCTGCCGGGAACGATGCGTACTGGTGGCACTCCGCGATCATGCCTTTCCTGTCTCCCTCACACTCGTCAGCTGCGACCTCAGCCGCAGCGAAAGCAAGGACTAACAGGAACAAACTGAACAGTTTTAACATGGACATCGCTACTATCGACCTGTCTCTTTCAATCGTCTGCCAAATGATTGCACAGGAGATGTGTGTTTGGGGGTGTGAGTATTTTCAGTGGGATGTTGGGCTTTTATAGGCTCTTTTGGATAGGCACCATCATTATTCCACATAAATTTCAAAGATACAGAACATAATATACAACTATATCTTAGAAACAGACATATATCAATACCCAAAGGATACACGGTATCCTGCGACAAAGAAATGGTTCTATCTACATGATATACGTTGATTAAAAAAAATATTCTCTGTTGCGGATGTATATCGCACAAGGTACACGATTCCATCCACAAGATAGATATAAATTAAAATAATTCATGCCTGCTGCAGATATTGTAAATAGTATGTCATATAAATTATTACCTGTGATGATATTCTAGTATGCCATATCCTAAATATCATAAGTTTGATATACAATGTTAAATATTATAAACTTTTTTTTCTCATTCTGAGCTTACATTAAAGATTACATATACCAATAATTAATAAATACTTTTAACACATGTTTTAACTCGCTTGAAAGAAAACTAAAACTTCCCTAGTTGTTGGTAAGGGTGTGCCTGATAATTTACAATCATTTCAAGAAAATGTTTTCTAGAAACTTTTTTAAAACATTTTAGATAAATATTTATAAAATATGTTACATAAACAATATCTTGAAATATCGTTTCAAGAAACCTACATACATAAAAATATATATGTTTCTAGAACATGCAACCATATCCTAGAAACATATGTAAATCAATATCTTCATGATACTCTATATCCCACAATAGAAAAAGGTTCTATATCCACAAGATATCCATAGATTTAAAAAATCTATATCTACTGCAGATATTATACCTATACATATGTCATATATTTTAGGCAAATTTATCTGAGAGACACTGAGAAAGTGTGTCTTTATCTTCAACACACCACTCAAAGACATTTTTAACTGGAACACACTTCAATTTCATGGTTATTGTCTTGAACACACCGCGTCTAATAAAATAGTATTTCCTACTGAAAATTTATGCGAAATGACCATTGTGCCCTTTTACCTGGTCTTCTTCCTCCGAGGCGGGGTGCGGGCGCAGTGCAGCAGCGTGCGGGCACGGGGCGAGACGGACTCATGGCTGCTGGTTGCCGGACAGGCGCGGGACGCGGCGCATCCGAGTGCAAGCGCCCTCTGCTACGCCGACGACGCGGTCGTGGAGCCCGTGGCGGCGAGCATCTGCTGCTACGCCGATGACACGATATTGTGCGCGCGATGCGACCGCGAGGTCCACGCCGCCAACCCCTCGCCTGATCCTGACGCTGCCAACCACCTCGCCGGCAAGCATCAGCGCCTGCCTCTCGACGTAGCATCCACGGCCGCTGCGCCTGGCCCTGACCGATGGGAGCCTCCCCAAGAGGTCGGCCGTCAGGGAGCACCTCGGCGGACAGAGGACGCTCCCCCGTCGCCAGTGTGCAAAGGCCGCAACGAAGCGGTTGCCGGACAGAGGAAAAATGGCGGTGGGGGTTGCTTGGGGAAGACGACCTGACAGCGAGCTCGGTCGGGGATCTGGAGATGGCGGCGAGGGCGGCCGACAGCCCACGTGTCTCCGTCGTCACTACCGCGGCCTCGGCAGCGCTGCAGCGGAGGATTGAAATGGATCAATGGCAAGATGAAGAATTTGGAGAAGACAAAGGGCACAACGGTCATTTCTCTCACCTGAATTGTTAGAAATAATATTTTAATCGCTGCGGTGTGTTACAGACGAATGCCACCACTTTTGAAGTGTGTCTCGGACGAATTTGATTTCGGCGGTGTGTTGCTGACAAAGACACAGTTTTTCAGTGTGTTGTAGATAAATTTGCCTATATTTTACTACCTATGACACATATTGGTAGCAGGCAATATGTTTTAGTAGTTATAATATATTATATCAAAAATCATAAATTTGTGATCTCATCCCTACTAACTTAAAGAGTGTGTCGCAAAAACCTACAAATGTTTTAGCTTACGTTACCAGAAAGTTACTTTTTGCATGTGCCCACCTCTGTTTTTAAGGCGTCGCCTAGGCGTTGAGGCGTTCAAAATTTCTGGACGTCCTGGTCGCCTTACCAGGAAAGCAGCAAAGCAAGTTGAGGGAATGAGAGGAGAGGGAGGATGGGGTGAAGACCAGCTGGGAAGGCCAAAAAGTTGTCACCATTGCTCTCCCTGCCAGCTCCGGCACCTCTGAGCGGTGGAAGTCCCTCTGGTGGCAGCAGATCTAGCGCTAAGAGAGAGAGAGAGAGAGAGAGAGAGAAGAGCAAGCATGGCGGCTGGCTGGGAGAGAAGAGAAGACCCATCATGGGTTGTGTGTGGCTATAAATAGGTCAACCTGTGGGCTGAGTGAAAGGTTATTGGACTGGCTGTGGACTGGGCTTTTCTTTTCTTTTAGCTTCCTCTCTTTTTTCTTTTTAGTTTTCTATTTTCTTTCCTCCAGGATACATGTTTAGTCTGTTTCTTAGATACATATGGCGTCACCTCACCTCACCTTATGCATGCCTAGCGTCGCCTAGGCGATTGGGAGGAAAGGGGGTGAGTCGCCACGCCTCGCCTTACCGCCTTAAAAACATAGGTAACCACTATAACCGCAAAATTAATTCAATTCATTATGAAAAAAATGCTATAGCTTTCTCACTCGCCTATCCAGGTGTCTAATAATTTACAAGCGCATTCTTAGTTGCTATTCTAGGTCCCAAAAATTCTACTTTGGTAAAAAATGAAAGAAATTAATCAAGTCTCATAATATTTGACAAAACACTTAAATAAATTTGCATGAAAACTCATGGAGGGAGTATCTTAATTAGAATTGAACAAAATCCTAATGATTTTTAGATAAAAAGAAAAAGTTTGCTAGTGATTTCAACAAAAATATGTCAAAAACTATCATTTATAGGAAGAGAAATGCTATAGTTCTAACCCAATCGTCCAACCAATGTCCAACCAAGACACATGTAATATTTTTGACCCCAAATGCTGATATGATTTTATATTAGTTGGATGCTGGTTGAACAAATTGGGTTGGACCTATAATATTGCTCTTATAGGAAATAGGTTTTAGAAAGTTTTGTAAAAACTTGTTGAGATATTAATTTTTTAAAAAATATATCACATAAATAAAATCTTAAAATATTTTAGAAATATAAAATAAAATAGGATTGTTTGTATGTTCCCATGTAAAACACGCTTTAATTATGTATGCATGTGGCACATGAGTATTCTCTTGTAGGCATCTAATTAATGGATATAGTTTACAAATGGTGGAAAGGGGCGAAAAGAGACATTTCTTATAATGAATTGAAATTATATGTACAGATAATTCAGAGGTGGTATTTGATGATAAAGAGCATGAGATTAGATAGATGGAGGTGGAACAAATAGGGATAACCAGTGTAGCACACCTGCTACCTCGTGCTTGAGAATTGAGATTTTAAAGTGGATCTAGAGCCAATTTTTCAATAACATTAGTGCTAAAAAGGAAAAAAGAACATTATATATATGTATGATAGGTTGTATTCTAAAAAAGCATAACTATAATCAATATACTTACTTTTCCAACAGTAAATTTTAATGTAAGATTTAATTTGATTAAACATTATTCTTTTAACTTTACAATTAATCTAAAAATATCATGCCTTTTGTTCTTAAAAAATACATCTATGTGGTAATAACAATTCGGTTGTGCATGAACACGTAGATGCTACAAATCTACTTCTATATTGTTTTTAGTACTAAAATAAAAAATGATTTTTAAAAATAAACAATTGAAATAGAAAAGTAAGAAACTCACGGAACACAGGAACCTGAGAAAAGTATATAAAAACGTGAGCCAAACAGAGTGGCCCCACCGTCAGCGTCTTATGCAAAAATCTGTTCCTGGTGGGCTGGGACACGAAACCAGCCCATTTAAAACCTCCGGGTCCGGTTCCTTACCCACCAGTAGAGCCGCCGCCAAACCAAAAAGGCCGGCCACCACATTATCCCTCTCCTTTTCCCATCCAACCCGAAGCAATCTAGGGTTCGGCCTTGTTCTTCCTTGCTGGGCCGCAGGGAGGCGAGCCGATCCGATCCAGTAGCTCCGCCGCAGCCCCACGATCTGGACGACTGGACCTCCGCTCCTGGTCGCGAGGTATGATCCATTCTCACTCACCCACTAAACCCTCTCCGCCTCCCTCCTTCCCCGGGTCCCTTGTTTCTTCTTTTGCTGCTTATACTGGATTCGAGATTAATTGCGGTGTTTGGGGCTTTAATTAGGTTGTTATACCTGCCTGGGTTGGGCCTGGATCTTCCTCAGTGGAACATGACGGACAAAATGTTCACCATTACTGTCGATTATGATTCCTCCTCACATGATATCCACAGTGTGAACCTAAGAAATCATCTCTCCAAAAGGGGCATTCCGATATTTGGGGGACAGTTTTTTGTGGTCAAGTGCTATGCCCATATATTGAATTCAGCAGCAAATGATGTCACTGCTTCAGTTCGGGGTGTCATCTACCAAATCCGTGAAACTATCAAGTTCATAAAATCTTGTCCTAGCCATGAACAGAAGTTTTCTGACATTGTTCGACAACTGCAAATTTCCAGTACCAAAACCCTGTGTTTGGATATTACAACCCAATGGAATACCACTTATCTGATGCTGCTGGCAGCTCTGGATTACAGGCAGGCATTCACGATGCTTGAGACATGTGATGATAACTACAACCAAGCACCTTCAGTGGTGGACTGGAAGAAGGCTGAGATTGCTTGCAGGTATCTGAAGCTGTTTTATGAATCTGCGCAAGGTATTATGGTAACGGCAGAACCAACTGCAAACATCTTTTTCCATGAGGCTTGGATAATTCAACGAGCGATTTCAGTTTCCACAGATCAGCATGATCCAATTTTCAGTAGCATCACAAAGGATATGCATGAGAGGTTTGACAAGTACTGGAAAGATTGTAATATCGTGTTGGCCATTGCTGTCGTGATGGGTCCACGTTTCAAGATGAGGATTATTGAGTTCAGTTACTCCAAACTTTACGGTCTGAAGGCTGTAAAGTATATCAAGGCGGTGGACGCTGCTGTTCACAAACTATATAAAGAGTATGTTTTTTTTCGAAAGACCCGGAACACTTTGTGTTCTGGCATATATTAATAAGAAGAAGTTGTCTCATATTAAAGAAAACAAGGCCAAACCGTACAAAAATCTAAGCTACAAAGAACAACCATAACCAACACCACAGACGAGAGACAGGGACTCGTCGGGTACACTCCATCCACAACATACTACTACAAGCGCCTGCTCCTGAAAATCTTTGCATCCACAAAAGCCACCGAAAAAAGACATGCCTCATGTCATCGTTGCCAGGCTCGTCACACATCGTGATGCAGCAGCTCCGACTTCACTTTGATATGTCTTTCTCAATATCCCTCAAGAAGCACAAATTCAAAGAGAGGTGCCATTCAAATGACACCGTCATCTAGGCGGGAACTCCAACTTCACGCGTAGGTGTCATCATTGCTACCAAAGTAAGAAACACATCCCTTGACAACCAGCACACAAGGATCTCAAAGCAAGGCCTTCGAGAAGGAAACGACAACTAAGCTGCCGCCATTGCCCGATTCAACAAGCTGAATCTAGATTTTCATCCAAGACCCCTTACGATTGAGACGGGACATCCTGTTAGCAACGTCTCCAACGAGAAAAACGACACCCAAAATGTCATTGTTGTCGGCATCGACAAGTGCCGAACCTAGCTTTCCCCCAGGATCTCACACGCCCAACCGCAGTACTGGCACAAACGATGTCTTCGCATGTAGAACATGGCCTCTGCCACCACGATGAATTCGATGCCATCATCAATGATGTTGTCAACCCCCTTAGTCGCACAACACCACCACAACGGTGCAACCACCAACCACAACTCCTCCGTGCGCCGGAGTCCACACCACCACCGAGAGTCACCACCTCGGTGTGCCACTGCCGCTGACCAACACCACCGCCGGCCTCTTCGCGAAGGCTGAAGCACTTCCATCAAACAACCACCATCACATCCAAGCGCACACACATCAGCAACAACAACTGCCATCACCTTCATCCGCATATCTCCCTGCTGGATCTTGCCATCAAAAGCTGGAGGACCAGCCCAACTATGCGGATCCACCGGCACCCGAATCCTGCCACCGTCTTGGCCTTCTCCCCTTCTGGATCCAACCGCCGAGCTGCTCCGCCATTCGGATCAGCTGCGCTCCTTCGTCAGGGCCGCCCGAGCCGAGCTAGGCTACCTCCACCGCCGTCCCCGTCCTCGCTCTGCACCGACCCTGGACCTCGTTGGCACAAGGCAACTCGCAGACCGGACACCAAATCAGGACGTCTCACGTCTGACCCGCCCTTCTTCTCACGGGATCCGTCCTTCTCCATGCCGGATCCGGCCATCCAAGCCAAAATCCGGCCTCCAGAGGTTGGAGCCATGCTACCATGGTCATGGCTGTGAGAACCTCCGTAGAAGGGAGCCTCTGCTGAAGCGGCGTGCTCTAGCAGCGGCGCGGCTGGGGGAGGTGAGGAAGGGGCGGCGGCGGCTGCTAGGTTTTGGTTGCCGCCCGAGTCACCCACTCGGGAGCGATGCGGGGGCTGAGCGAGCTAAGTTCCTGCCTATAAAGAGTATGTTACACAGCTATTCCCATCGACATCTTCCCATGTTCACCAAGGTGGCAATAATGCTCTGCCGACCCATGAGAAAGGTGTCCTAGTAAATCAACCTTCCAATGATCATGTACTTTCAGACTTTGACATCTACCTTTCGGAGGCGAATCAGAGCCGGTTCTCAAAGTCAGAGCTAGACCAATACTTGGAAGAAGCCCTCGTCCCACGCGTCCCAGACTTTGACATTCTGCACAGGTGGAAGGTTAACAGCTTGAAGTACCCAACACTTTCAAGGATGGCCCGAGATGTCCTGGCCATCCCGGTGGCTACAGTCGGTAGCGGCAGCTCAATATTCACAGCTGGAGCTGAAGCCAGGATGCTTGACGATTATCGGAGCTCACTGCGCCCTGAAATTGTGGAGGCACTTTTCTGTGCGAAAGATTGGCTACAGCATTCTTCTACTGTTCCAAAGTCGCCCAGTTCTGCATCAGCAAAGAAGTGAAGACAAAGTCGGTTTTATGATCGTGCTAGTACCTGCTGATCTTTGCATATCGAAGTAGTTGCATGTGGCATCATGAAATGGTAGCGTTTACATAGGAGTGCCTTCTTTCTCTTCTTTTCTTCCCCTGCCGGCACGGTATTTCTTACAACTAGGTAGCAGTTCGGTGAGATGGTGAGGCTCTAGCTCTGTGTAGTCGTAATCTCATTTGTGAAATACTAGCGCAGTTGATTATTGGGAATTGTGTCTGCTTGTTTTTTTTTTTTTTTTGATGAAACAGGAGGGGTCGCCCCTTACTGATTATATTAATAAAAATGCAGAGTTAACAGTGTTTACAACAAGGAACTAATCTAACAACAAAAGTGTCTGCTTGTTCATATAGGTTCATTTACGGAGATTTCTTGCCGATGCAATTTCCGTGTTAAAATACCTGCGTTTCGCCGCTACATGTTTTATGTGTGCAATCGCTTTGTTTAGTTTTTACATATTATTAAATGAGCCCTCTAAAGTATGCCCACTTGATCTGTAACCTTTGTTCATTTTTTTTGTTAAACTTACGACCCCATATAACTTCATTTTATGAATGAATTGCTTGTTCAGTTCGACCTCTCTCTTTTACGTCATGGAACATAACATGAAAATATCTTAGTTCACCCTCATAATCGTTCTGGTTAAATCATGCACCGACCTATTTAGATGTTTGATAACATATCCATTGCAATCCAGGGAACGCGCCGCGGATCATAACGTGCTTGGAACATATATGGTGGATCATAACATTCTGGGAACCCATGGTGAATCATAACATTCTAGGAACCTATGATTAGGGAAGCTTTTGGTGACCACTACTGTTCTCCTTCTCTAACTATTTGCTGAGCTCCAAAATTGCTGCAATCTCAACATTTCATTTCAAACACCATGGAGCCATGTGGATTAACCACTACTGAAATCTCTTCCTTCACGAGACCGAAAACCTTCCCACTCCAAATTTCTGTGCAGGTACATAAATTTTTCCCTACAAATGTTGTCCCGAGGACCTTCTTCAGGTCAGATATTCTTGCAGACATCTTCCTGCTTTTCGCGTCAAGGTTGAACAATGCGAGATAGATTTCTCCTGCACCATTGAAGAAAAATCCTCTATGAAAAGATGTGCCATCACTAGAAACTGGAATTGTTTCAATTAAGACAACAAATCTATCTGATTTCATCCTTGTTTCACATTTGCAAATGAGTATGTTTTCTTTAGCATCCATACGAGTACACATATTCAATAGCAAATGTATTCAATAGCCGTAATACAATCAATAGCTTTACCGCTGGTCTGAATTCATTTTTTTGGATTCAAAAAGGGAGGAGAATGATAAGAATGTCATTGTTTTCTCCAAGGCCATGCGTCATGCCTTAATGAATTTTATATAATCATCCTTTAATATAATTATTGTCCAAGTCAAGTTAAATGCTATCTGGATGAGGCAATGCACCGAAATCATGTTATTGTGCTTCCAGAAAGAATAGTAATAGTAACTCGAAATTGAATGAGAATTGCATAAGAATGTCATTGTTTTCTCCAAGGCCATGCGTCATGCCTTAATGAATTTTATATAATCATCCTTTAATATAATTATTGTCCAAGTCAAGTTAAATGCTATCTGGATGAGGCAATGCACCGAAATCATGTTATTGTGCTTCCAGAAAGAATAGTAATAGTAACTCGAAATTGAATGAGAATTGCATCAACGAAGAAAGTATGCCTTTGTCAAACTACGTGTATACCTTTTTGGTGGATGTAACTAAAACTAGACAGATGCATTCAATGTACACAACACATTATTGGAAAAGGATTAGAGAGATTTCTTCATCCCAGGCGTTTCAAAGGGCGTCTGATAAGAAAAAAGGACTGACTTGCCTTGCCAGAAAGAAAACTATCTGATAAAGTAGCAGTTGCTTCACTGATGGGGCCAGAAAGGGGACATTAAGTTCGGTTAAGGAAGCCATGAGCCAATTCAGGGACGAGTATAAACTGTGGTGCATGGCTGGGGCACGAAAGCTTCAAGCTCTACAGCTTCATGGTGCAAGGAACATCAGGATGAGGGTATAGGTGTGTGTGGTCGTTTGTTTCCATCTGTAACGGGTGATATCAGCGTGATCGTGTATTAACCTCCTCTGGTATGGTCCCGGCGCGAGGGGTTTTATCTACGGGCCTTTTTTTCTCTATATAATACAAAGATACGCAACTCTCTTGTGTATTCGAGAAAAAAAAGGGGACATTAAGTGAACTGTTGAGCGGATTTTTATTAAAAAAGGGGACATTAAGTGAACTGTTGAGCGGATTTTTATTAACTGAACCAAGCGGTAGCGGCATAAGCCAAGCCTAACAGAAGCTGCTTTGCTGCTTAATTGAGAAAGAGGAACATCTCAAAAAATGGAGGTAAGGGATCAAACACCTCTGACTTTTCTTTATCCTCTAGGATCCACTGTGATGGTTGACTATCTAGCCACAGTTCACAGATCACTGTGTATGTAGCCCCTTTTAATGCAAGTAACAGAAATTAAAAGGCCATTTCACTCCCAGTCAAAATTGTGCAAAGTGGATTGTGCTTTAAGATCTCAGGCAGATCCTGAAGGCTTTTCTACCTAGGGTTAAACATGGGCAGAGAGTCCAGCATCGAATGAAATCCTCATGTATATTTTGTTTTGAACTGAGTCCTCATGTATATTAGAAGAAGGAATACTAACACACTCCTAAATGAAGACAAGTTTGCGAAAGGAGCCATGCTGGATCTGCGTCTTAGGTGGAAATAGTGGAATCACATGTTTACTAAATGATAGAAAATTTTCTACTTCCTTATTACTATTAGTCTACCCTATAATGTATAGTTAGATGCAATACATTCTGTGATTTGTTATTTTTCTGGCTTAGATGGGAGCCTTTTCCAATCAGCCTGTATTCCAAGTAATATGGCTTAGTGCCATTTAGTACAAACCAGGCGCCTCACAGCCTTTTGCTGTGTGCGGCATTGTCCAATTCTCTCGTGTCTCAAACTATTTCACTAGAGAGGAAAGAAGTGTTGTTATGTGGGGCAGGCAGTACTCCAGAAGGAATAGGACTGCCGGCGTCAAGGAGTAAGCCGTAAGGCTGTTGCTTGCCAAGTTTGAGTCATCAGTTTAGATCAGTTAGGATTTTCATAGATAGAGATAAAGTTAGCTTCCAAAAGTAGAGTCTTAGTCAGATTAGGAAAATCTGTAAGTCGGTTACCTCTCTATATAAGGAGAGGGGAATTATGAATAAAGGCAAGCAAGAATTAACAAACAAATCTCTCTCTCTCTCTCTCGCCTAAATCTCCTAAGCTCCGGGGGAGCATAAGCCCTAAACCTATCTACCCACAACATCTGGTATCAGTCGGCCTTGGTTTCGATCTCCACCATGTCTCTGAAGGAAGACGCGACCGACAAGGCCGAGGTTAAAGACCTGACCAAGCTCATGCAGGCCGTAAACGCCAAGCTGGAGTGCCTGACCACCATGGAGTCCAAGCTCGAGCCATCGACAACCAGCAACGCGTGCAAAGCGCCGCCATCCAATGAGCAGCAGTTTCGGCAGCCACCGCTGAACAACGACGGTCGCAGATACAGCAGCTCCTACGACCACGACGATGGGCGCCACCGCGACCCCTTCCGCAACGCCTACGATGACGGCCGACACTGTGAGCCGTACCGTGATCGGTATGATGATGAGTGGTGCCGCCAGCCTGACCGCCCGGTCCGCCACCAGAAGTGGGATTTTCCCAGATATGACAGCAAGGGTGACCCGATCTCCTTCCTCAACAAGTGTGACTCGTACTTCCACGCCCAGCGCATCCCAGAAGAGGAGAAGGTATGGATGGCCGCCCACAACCTCAGTGATTCCGCCCACATCTGGTATATGCACATTGAGAAGCAGGAAGGCTATTTGCTCACCTGGCGCCGCTTTGCTGAATTGCTCAATATGCGTTTCGGGCCGCCGCTGCGCTCCAATCCACTCACTGAACTTGCAGCCTGCCGCCGAACGGGCACCGTGGAAGACTACCAGGAGCGCTTCCTAGAACTGCTGGCACGCGCGGGACCCCTCACGGATTACCAGCAAATCCACCTTTTTATGGTCGGCTTGCTGGAGACCCTCAGCATCGACGTGCAACTACATAACCCGCAGTCCCTGGAATTTGCTATGAGCCTGGCCCACTCGATTGAGTCTCGCAATCAGGCGGCCCTGCAGTCCTCAGCGTCCACGTCTCGCTTCACGACACGTTCCAAAGGGCTTCTCGCCCTGCCCTCATCATCAGGATCCACCTCAACGCCAGCACCGGCACCGACTGGGGCTCCCCCGCTGATCACTACAACGACGGCAGCTGGCCGTCCCATCCGTTGTCTGATGCCTGAGGAGATGGAAGAGCGTCATCGCAAGGATCAATGTTTCAACTGTGACGAGAAGTATGTCCGCGACCACAATAAAGTGTGCAAACACTTATTTTTGCTAGAGCTTATGGATGATGACACCGAGCCTACCGCTCCCGAAGATGAGCCCCAAATCTCCATCAGTGCCATCACGGCGTTAGCATTGGCGAGACTATGCAGATGGCCACACACATGGGCTCATCGATGCTGAATGCTCTCCTCAACTCGGGGTCAACGCACAACTCCGTCTCGGAGGCAGCGGCTGAGGCGGCAGGCCTGACATATACACCGCGTTTTGCCCTCCACATCACAGTCGCCAATGATGAGGGAGTGCCTTGCCCAGGGGTCATGCGCGGTGTCCTGTTCTCTATCGACAGTGCCGTGTTCCGCGCTGATTTTTACATCCTGCCACTGGGCGGCAACGGTGTGGTGCTCGAGACTAAATGGCTGGTGACTCTAGGTCCAATATTGTCAGATTTTGGTGATGAGTGAAACTTGGCTGAAAGGTGATCAAAGCACCATTGACAGTCAGCAGTTTATGCTTACCTAAGCGCTTACATCAGAGCTGCTGATGCAGCACAGCTGCTTATTTACTTAGCTAGTAAGGTAACTTAGCATAGAAGTGTAGAAATAGCAGTTGGCCTGCAGTGTTGTAGGCAAGTGGTGTTCAGGCGGTTGCCAAAGCAAACCGACCTGCTATGTATATAAATAGGCCTCAATGGCCATATGCAATATTCAGCTATTCTAGTCTAAGATCACAAGTGTGAGCTGATAAAACCTGTGAGTGTGTGAGTGTTCTTGCCAACATTTGGTATTCAGAACTCAAGTTCTGATCCATGGCGTCAGCTCTGGCGAGGGAAGATGCTGTTGAGCACACCTATCGTCGCCGTTCCCCTTCCAGGCCCAGGCGAGGACGTCGCCGGGCTGAGCCTGAGCGTGTTGTTCAGCGCATTGTGAAGGAAGTCGGCAGCACGCCGTTTCCCCAGCTCACCCGCAACAACTATGAGGACTGGAGCCGCTTGATGCGTGTGAAGCTAGAAGCTCGTGGCTTATGAGAAGCCATTGAGTTTGGTGATGCCAATCGCCAAGATGACCGTGTAGCGGTCGACGCGCTGCTGTCCGCCGTCCCCCAGGAGATGATTCGCACCCTGGCGACCAAGGAGACGATGAAGGCGGCGTGGGATGCAATCAAGACGACCTACATCGGGTCTGATCGCGCTCGGAAGTCGACGGTGCAGCGCCTGGTCAAGGACTGGGAGCTGCTCTCCTTCCATGACGGCGAACACCTTGATGGTTACGTGTTGCGCCTCTCTGGCATGATGAGCTCCCTCAACATCTACGGCGAATCCATCACCGAGCAGAAGGTTGTTGAGAAGCTACTCCGCACTGTCCCTCCGAAGTACTCACAGATCGCGTTGTCGATTGAGACGCTGCTCGACACAGCCGACCTATCGATTGAAGAGGTGACCGGGCGCTTGAAGGCCGTTGATGATCGCGCCCCTGCACCACCATCACCAACACCCGAGCAAGCAGGCGGGAAGTTGCTGCTTACTAAGGAACAGTGGATGGCGAGGATGAAGGAGCGGCAAGTCGGCGAGTCGTCATCAAGCGGCGGCGGCGGAAGGTACAATGGGAGCGGCGGATCACGTCGTCCACCACGTGGATAGAGGAACAGAGGAGGCGAGGCAACCCTGGTGGAAACAGGGGAGCTGCTTGCGACGCACCACGTGACTCGCCGAACTCCACGCCGAACGACAATCGATGCCGGAATTGCGGCAAATACGGCCATTGGGCCAAGGATTGACGCAAGCCAAGACGAGAGCAAGCACACCTTGCTGCAGAAGACGAAGAAGGCCCAGGATTACTGATGGCGCAAGTCTGTGCTCTGTCTGCATAGAACACGACGAGCTCAACGACCTCAAGCACAAGCACGGAGGTGCCGTCTTCCTCTCCGGCGACCCAAGTCCACCTAGAGGAGCGGCGTGCTCAAGCGTTTCTCGGCGTCGATGACAGACACCTCAGCGATAAGTGGTTCCTCGACACTGGCGCCACGAACCACATGACCGGGCGCTGTGATGTCTTCGCCGAGCTCGACCGCAGCATCACCGGCTCAGTCCGCTTCGGTGACGGATTGATGGTGAACATCAAAGGACAAGGCACCGTCATCTTCTCCAGCACCGACGGCGAGCATCGAGCCTTGACGGGTGTCTACTACATCCCTCAGCTCAAGAATAACATCGTCTCTGTAGGCCAGCTGGATGAAAATGGCGCCACGGTGGAGATCAAGGACGACACGCTGCGGATTTGGGATCGCAGCCAGAAGCTGCTTGCAAGAATCGAGCGTGGCTGCAATCGACTCTACGTCATGCGCCTCGACATCACGCAGCCGCTCTGCCTTGCTGCCTGCCGAGATGACGTCACTTGGAGATGGCACGAACGTTTCGGCCACATCCACTTCGACGCGCTCCGGCAACTCACCAAGAAGGACATGGTGTGCGGCCTCCCGGCAATCGAGCACGCAGACCAATTCTGCGACACCTGCGTCATCACCAAGCAGCGCCGATCGCCATTCCCTACACAGGCGAAGTACCGTGCCGAGCACGCCCTCGACTTAGTCCATGGCGATATCTGCGGCCCCATCACTCCAGCAACTCCCGACGGCAAGAAATACTTCCTCCAGATGGTTGATGGTCGACGATTACAACCGCTTTATGTGGTTGATGCTGCTGGCGGCCAAAAGCGACGCACCGGCGGCAATCAAGCGCTTCTAGGCAGCAGTAGAACTGGAGAGCGTCCGTAAGCTCAAGATCCTGCGCACGGACTATGGCGGAGAATTCACCTCCGTTGAGTTCGGCGACTACTACGCTTCGGAAGGTATCCAACACCATCACTCGGCTCCATACTCCCCGCAACAAAATGGTGTTGTGGAGCGCAGGAATCAAACGATCGTGACGACGGCGAGAAGGCTGCTCAAGCAATGCGACATGCCAGCCATGTTCTGGGAAGAAGCGGTCACGATGGCCGTGTTTCTCCTAAATAGAACACCTACCAAGGCGCTTGACGGCAAGACGCCGTATGAGGCCTGGTATGGCAAGGAGCCGACGGTGAGCTTCCTACGCACCTTCGGGCGCGTTGCCTTTATGAAGAAGATGAAGCCGCACCAAGCCAAGCTTGAAGACCGCAGCATCCCTGTCATCTTCATCGGCTATGAGGCAGGCACCAAGGCCTACAGGGTGTTCGATCCTGTGTCCCAGCGCATCAACATCACTCGTGACGTGGTGTTCGACGAAAAGCGTAGCTGGAACTGGAGCAAGGAAGAAGAAGAAGTCAAGCACCCTGGAGAATTCGTCATCGAGTCCACAACCATGATGTATGGCACACCTGCACCCGTGAGTCCAGATCATGGGGGTGTAGCCTCTGGACCCGGCACACCACCGGCGAGTCCACCTCCAGTGCTGCCATCTCCGGCTGCAACACCACCGGACTCCCCTGCTCCAGCACCCGTCATCGAGTTTGCCTCACCACCAGCAAATGCAGAGCAGAACCTTGATGCAGAGCACGGCGACACGCCTGTGCGCTTCCGCCGAGTCGACAACATCCTCGGCGACGGCGCGCCTCTGCTCGGCCTGGCTGTACGCGAGATGGCGGAGGCAGAGCTCCACATGTTGAGCGCCCAAGAGCCGGCCACATTTGCTGAAGCGGAAAAGAAGACCGAGTGGTGGCGAGCCATGGAGTAAGAAATTCAGGCGGTAGAGGAGAACAAGACATGGCGCCTCGTCGAACTCCCGCCTGGACAACGTCCAATTGGACTCTGGTGGGTTTACAAGCTGAAGAAGGATGCCGCCGGCAATGTCGTCCGCCACAAGGCCCGCCTGGTAGCGAAAGGCTACGTCCAGCGCGCCGACGTCGACTTCGATGAAGTGTTCGCGCCAGTGGCTCGACTTGAGTCCGTAAGACTCATGATCGCCATGGCGGCACATGCTGGCTGGAAGCTTCACCACCTCGACATTGAGTCTGCCTTCCTCAACGGTGATCTCAAGGAGGAGGTGTACGTCAAACAGCCACCCGACTTCCTCACCAAAGGGAAGGAGCACCTCCTCTATTGCCTCAACAAGGCACTCTACGGTCTGCGCCAAGCACCGCGCGCGTGGAATGTGAAGCTTGATGCCAGCCTGCTCCAACTCGCTTCACGCGGTGCGCCTCCGAGCATGGTGTTTACACCCGCGGCAACAACGACCAAAGGCTCCTAATTGGAGTCTGTGGATGATCTCATCATCACAGGCGGCAATTCAAAGGAGATCGAGAAATCTAAGGCAGAGATAAAGGCCAAATTCAAAATGAGCGATCTAGGATTGCTCTCCTTCTACCTCGGCATCGAAGTGAAGCAGGGGAAGAATGAAATTTCTCTCTCCGAGTCCGCCTACGCCGCCAAGATCGTCGCCGCTGGAGGAATGCAGGGATGCAATCCCTGCCTGGTGCCCATGGAGCCGCTCAGCGCCGGCGGATGTGACGGCATACAGAAGCATTGCGGGGAGCCTACGCTACCTCACCCACACGCGCCCTGACATCGCCTTCACCGTCAGCTATGTCAGCCGCTTCATGGAGGCCCTGACGACAGAGCATGTTGCCACAGTAAAGAGGATTCTGCGCTACCTCGCTGCACTCTGTCTCACGGTCTCTGCTACAAGCAAGGAGAAATGAAGAATGCCAAGCTCGTCGGTTACTCTGACAGTGACACGGCCGGTGACATCGACACACGCAAGAGCACTAGTGGCGGCATCTTCTTCCTCGACGGCTGCCCAATCAGTTGGTACTCGCTGAAACAGCAAGTTGTGGCACTCTCCTCATGTGATGCACAGTATGCTGCTACCTCTGCTGCTTGCCAAGGAATTTGGCTTGCAAGACTATTAGGAGAATTGCAAGGCAGAAAGGCTGATCCATTCGAGCTCAAGATGGACAACAAAGCAGCAATCGAACTAAGCAAGAACCCAGTCTTCCATGAACGCAGCAAGCATATCGACACAAGGTACCATTTCATCACGGACTGTGTTGAACAATGCAAGACTTGGGTGAGCTATATCAGGACAAAAGACGAAATTGCTGATATCTTGGCCAAACCATTGGGAGGATACAATTTGAAGAGCTGCACAGCAAAATTGGGATGATTGAAGCCTAAAAGATGAAGAACAACCAAGTTTCAAGGGGTGATTGATGAGTGAACCTTGGCTGAAAGGTGATCAAAGCACCATTGACAGTCAGCAGTTTATGCTTACCTAGGCGCTTACATCAGAGCTGCTGATGCAGCTGCTAGCACAACTGCTTATTTACTTAGCTAGTAAGGTAGCTTAGCATAGAAGTGTAGAAATAGCAGTTGGCCTGCAGTGTTGCAGGCAAGTGGTGTTCAGGCGGTTGCCAAAGCAAACCGACCTGCTACGTATATAAATAGGCCTCAATGGCCATATGCAATATTCAGCTATTCTAGCCTAAGATCACAAGTGTGAGCTGATAAAACCTGTGAGTGTGTGAGTGTTCTTGCCAACATTTGGCCACCTTCACATGTCTCTCTGGCATCTCGATCGGCGTATTGAGTGGTAGGGAGCTTCAGGGCCTGTCAAACCCCGCCTTCTCCGTTGTGACGACCGAGATCTGCTGCACGGTCTTCTGGAGGATTTCGTGGATGTCTTTGAGGAACTTCACGGCCTTCCACCACAACGCTTCCGCGACCACCGGATCCATCTGAAGCACGGCACGCAACCAGTTGCAGCTTGCCCGTACCGATATCCGGCCTATCAGAAGGATGAGCTCGAACGTCCATGCCATCTCATGCTGGAGCAGGGCCTAATTCAACGCAGCTCTTCGTCGTTCTCCTCACCAGTTCTGCTGGTCAAGAAAGTCGATGGCTCCTGGCACTTCTGTGTGGACTACAGGGCCTTGAATGAGCGCATGATCAAGGACAAATTTCTGATACCCATTGTAGATGAGTTGCTGGACGAACTTCACGGGGTTGCATTCTTCACCAAGCTGGATCTACGCTCCGGATATAATCAAATTCGCATGCACGCTGAAGACATTGCAAAGACGGCATTCCACACCCATGATCATCTATATGAGTTCTTGGTGATGCCCTTTGGTCTGTCCAACGCGCCAGCTACTTTTCAAGCTTTGATGAATGAAGTCCTGCGACCCTTTCTCCGCAAATTCGTGCTGATATTCTTCGACGACATTCTTATTTACAGCCCGTCATGGTCGATCCACATTTGCCACCTACGTGCTGTCTTGGAGGTTTTGTGGCGTCATGAGCTCTACGTCAAGCACTCCAAGTGTTCGTTTGCTAAGGAAACAGTGGGCCACTTAGGCCACGTTGTCTCATCGGGCGGCGTCGCCATGGACAGCTCCAAGATTCAGGCGGTGGTGGACTGGCCACCTCGGCGCTCAGCTCGTGCATTCCGCGGGTTCCTGGGCCTCGTTGGATACTATCGTAAGTTCATCAAAGATTTTGGCTCCATTGCTACACCACTAACCCGGTTATTGTGCAAAGATGGTTTTTCTTGGCAAACGAGGCAACAACGACATTTGACAGGCTCAAACAGGCTCTCACCACTGCCCCGGTTTTGTGCCTCCTAAATTTTGACAAGTCTTTCACGGTGGAATGCGATGCATCAGGTTCCGGAGTAGATGTTGTGCTTCATCAGGGCGCCGGTCCAATTGCGTTCTTCAGCAGGCCAGTGCACCTCGCCATCAGGATCTGGCAGCTTACAAGCGCGAGCTCATCGGTCTGGTACAGGCAATTCGACATTGGAGACCATACCTGTGAGGATGCCAATTTCTTGTCAAGACGGATCATTAAAGTTTGAAATTTCTCTTAGATCAGCGCCTCGCTACAGTGCCGCAACACCAATGGGTCAGCAAAATTCTGGGGTTCGATTTCACGATGGAATACAAGCCGGGGAAGTAGAACATTGTGGCTGAAACACTTCCACGAAAGGATGAGGATCAGGAGGGCATCCATGCTATCTCCGCGCCAACCTTTGCGCTGCTGGAAGAGGTTCGCACAGCCACAGATACCGACCCGTTCTGGTAGCTCTCCGAGATCAAATAACCGCAGGAGAATTACAAGCGCCATGGACGGTTACTGGTGGCTTGGTTATGTTCAATGGACGCATATACATTCCACCATCTTCATGGGTGCTGCCATCTATACTAGCCGTTGTGCATGATGGGACTCATGAGGGTGTGCAACGGACTCTTCATCGCTTTCGCCGGGACTTCCATACCCAAAATGCCCGTATAGTATTCCAAGATTGGGTACGAGCTTGTGCGACATGTTAGCGGCACAAAATAGAGCACCTCCATCCAGCAGGTCTTCTTGCTCCGTTACCGGTACCGAATTCTATTTGGTCGGATATATCTATGGATTTTGTGGAAGGGTTTCCAAAGGTGGCTGGCAAATCAGTCATTTTCACTGTTGTAGATTGCTTCAGCAAATATGCTTATTTTATAGCTCTGGCGCATCCATAAGAATTGTTCTCTGCATCCAGCTGCACGATGACCATGAGCACTGCATTCCATCTTCAAACGGACGGTCAAAGTGAAGCGGTGAATAAAACCTATTAGTGATATGTTTGTAGCCCATAGTACTAATGTGCATATTTCGCCCATAGAGGCCCATGTATAGGGATATATTTACTCACCCTTCTAGGGTTTGGAGGAATACAATGAACACTTTCTCCAACATGGTATAGAGCTAGATTTCTTCCTCTCCTCCTCTCCCTCCCACCCAGCCGCCACCGCCGATGACCTCGCCGCCGGCCGCCGCCGCCATGGCCGGCCGTCGGCCACCTCCTCCCTCCTCCTCTTCCTTCCCTCCCTCCCTCCCTCGTACGCGGCCGCTCTCGCCGCCGCCAGCGCACCAGCTGCCGCCGCCGGCGCCGCTGTCGCCGCGGCCTTCGCCCACACGCCGCTCTTGCCCAGGCAGGCGCCGCCGCTACCGATCCGGCCGCAGGTGGCGCTGATCTGGCTGCCGGCGGCTCGGATCCGGCCGCCGCGGCCGTGGATCTGGCCGCCGCCGTAGCGGGCCCTGCCGCGCCGCCGCCGGCTGCCACGGGCCCCTCCGCGCCGCCACCGGCCTCACCGCAGCCGCTGCCGGCATCGCCGTGCCGCCGCCGACCACCGCTGCGGGCCGCGCCTCGCCGCCACCGTCCCGTGGGCCCGTCCTCGTCGCCACAGGTGGGCTGGCCCCTGTGCCGTACACTGGCCTAGGCATGCCACCGTCACTGCAGCCCGCGGCCGCCTTGGCTCCTGTCGTGGGCTGGCCGGTCCTCACCGACGGGGCCGCCTCGACCGACGCTGACTTGATCGCCGCTAGACCGAGGCCACCGTGGCCGTGGAGCGTGCCCGTGCGGCTGCACTCGCTTGGGAGCGCGAGCTCGCCGCCGTAGACGCCCTCCATCACCGGACTACTGAGGTTCAGCGCTACCTCGACACCGCCGTCGCCCACCAGCCCGTCGCTCCCGTCACCGACGCCGCGACATCCTCGTCTCGCCCAGCTCCGGCCCACCGCCACGATGCGACCGATCCGATGATCCTCCAGCTCCACCTCCAGGCCATCGGCGTCCAAAACATTCGGGCCCTGCTCTCCGTCGTTCTCGACTCCGGTTCCTCTTCCTACAGGCGCTGGCGCGACCAGGACCACCCGCTCGCCGACACGCCACAGGCGGCGCGCGACGCGGCCTGGCTGCGCCTCGACAGCATCACCATGTCCTGGATCTTTGGGACCATCTCCCTCGATCTCCAAGACATCGTCCGGTCGCACGGCGGCACCGCGCGCGAGGCCTGGCTGGCTCTCGAGGCCCAGTTCGTTGGCAACGCTGAGGCCCGTGCGCTCCACCTCGACGCGTCGTTCTGCACCTTCCAGCAGGGCGACCTCTCCGTTGGTGAGTACTGCAGGAGGATGAAGGGTATGGCCGATGCACTTCACGACCTCGGCTGCCCGGTGAGCGACCGGATCCTGGTCCTCAATGTCCGGTGGGGTATTAGCAGAAATTTCGACCTCCTACGGACATGGATCTCTTGACAGCGACCTTTCCCCTCTTTCCTGCAGGTTCGGGACGACCTTGTTCTGGATGAGATCACCCGCGGACTCACGCCGGGACCGCCCTCCTCTGGCTCCTCCACCGCACTCGTGGCTGCCCCACCGACCTCCATTGCCCCGCCAGCCACCTCTCTCCTCGACGCTACTCCACCTGCGCCCGCCGGGGGGGGGGGGGGGGGGGGCGTGGTTGCCACCGCCGTCAGGGGGGGGCGTAGTGGTGGCTTCGGGGGGGGAGGGGGGCTGTCAGGGGAGTACAACTGCTCCGGCTTCTACGACCTCGACTCCTGCCCCTGGTGGTGCACCCTGGCCATCCTTCAACAACCCATGGTCAGGGCGCATCTTCATGTGGCCCTTCCAGGCTTGGGGGGGGGGAGGGCTCGTCCTCAGCACCTGCCCGCGGCCATGTTCACTGGCCCTGCTCCCCTGGGTCTGGGGACCTGGACTGCCCCTGCTCCGCTTGGTCAGCCGCCAACCTTGCCGGGGGGGGGGGGGGGGGGGGTGGACCCCGCCTGTGCACCCCAGCCAGCCACCAACCTGACCTGGGGAATGGGACCAGGCGGCTCTGGCTCAGTCCTTCAGCACCTTGGGCCTGAACCCGCCGGTCAGCACAGAGTGGATCGCCGACTCAGGTGCCTCGTACCACACTCCGCCGGATGCCGGTATTTTATCCTCCATCCACCCTCCTCCTCCCTCGTGCCCTTCCTCCATCATGGTTGGGGATGGCACTTGTCTTCTGGTCACCTCTATGGGGTCTGCTCCTGGTTTTTTCGCCTTCCGAATGTTCTTGTTGCCCTGTAGATGGTTCATAACCTTCTTTCTATTCGCCAATTTACCGTTGATAATTCTTGCTCTGTTGAATTTGAGTCTTCTGGTCTTACTGTGAAAGATTCGGCTACCCGGCGTCCGCTCCTCCGATGTGATAGCACGGGGCCCCTTTACACCCTTCGTCTTCCTGCTTCCGCTTCTTCGTCGTTGCCTTCTTCATCGGCTTTTGCGACCACCCCGTCATCCACGACTTGGCACCGCCGGCTCGGACACCCCGACCGCAACGTTTTGGCCCGTCTCAGTCGTAGTGCAGATCTTTATTATACTAGGACTCCTGATGAGCATCTTTGTCATGCGTGTCAGTTAGGTCGTCATGTTAGACTTCCTTTTTCTTCTTCTTCGCATACGAGTCATGCCTTTGATCTTATTCACTGTGATTTGTGGACTTCTCCTGTCATCAGTATGTCTGGCTATAAGTATTACTTGATCATTATGGATCATTCCTCTCATTACTCTTCGACTTTTCCGCTGCGTGCCAAGTCTAACACCTTCCCTACCCTCCTCCGCTTCTTTGCTTGGGTTTCCACTCAGTTCAGGCTCACCGTCAAGGCCGTCCAGTGTGACAACGACCGTGAGTTTGACAATCACGCCTCCCGTGACTTCTTCCGCTCTCGCAGTGTTCACCTGCGCATGTCGTGCCCGTATACCTCGCCTCAGAACGGCAAGGCTGAGCGGATGATTCGCACCACGAACGATGTCGTGCGCACCATTCTCCTCCAGGCCTCCCTTCCTGCCCGCTTTTGGGCCGAGGGCCTTCATACAGCCACCTGCCTCCTCAACCGTCTTCCCACCATGGCCTAGGTGAGGGCGTAGTGGAGGTGGAGTACGGGAAGTCCGACTCATCAAACATAACGTGGCGGGAGATAAGGACACGGCGGGAGGGGAGATCGAAGCAACGATACCCCTTGTGATCGGGGGAGTAGCCAAGGAAAACACACCGAGTCGATCGAGGCGCCAACTTGTGTGGAGCAGTGGCGGAGGTGTTAGGGTAGCAGGCGCACCCGAAGACCCGAAGGTGATCATACCGAGGTGGGTTGCGGAAAAGGCCGTGATGAGGAGTGGGAGCAGGCTATGATCCTGACCTCGAGTCCGTTTTTTCGACTGACCCGGTGGTTCAGCCCCCTACTTCTGTTTACCCCTTTTCAGCAGGTTCCTCGGCGATCTCTGCTACGCCACGCGCGGCACCGGAGTCTTTTACCACGCCGCACGCGGCCCCGGAGCCTTCTACCGCGCCACGCGCGGCACCGAAGTCTTTTGCTGCGCCACGCGCGGCCCCAGAGCCTTCTGCTGCGCCACGCGTGGCACCGGAGTCTTCGCCTGCGCCACGCACGGCCCCGTCGCCACTTCCAGCGCCGCAGGAGCCTCCGGGTTTCGCTGCCCGCTTCGCGGAGCCGGTGCAGGTCTGCAGGCGTCGTGTGGCGCCGGTACCGGAGCCGTGGTCTCTCCGCCTCCGCCTGAGCCGGCAGTACGCTCTCGGGCTCGCTCTCGGCTCGACCCGGAGGTGTACCACCCGCCTGTCATCCATCGGGATCCTGAGCACACTCATCCCATGGTGACACGACGGGCGGCGGTGTTCTCTCTGCCGTCGAGGCGGAGCCGAGAGTTTCACCCGTGCCCTCCTCCGTCCGCGATGCCCTGGCAGATCCTCACTGGCGTCGGGCCATGGAGGAGGAGTACACGGCTCTTCTTGCCAACCAGACGTGGGACCTCGTGCCGCGTCCGTCTGGTTGCAATGTGGTCACCGGCAAGTGGATATGAACGCACAAGCGTCAGGCCGACGGCTCCCTGGAGCGCTACAAGGCTCGCTGGGTTCTTCAGGGCTTCACCCAGCGGCCTGGTGTGGACTACGACGAGACTTTCAGTCCGGTGGTGAAGCCGGCCACAGTGTGCACAGTCCTCTCACTGTCTCTCTCCCGCTCCTGGCCCGTACACCAGCTCGATGTGAAGAATGCCTTCCTCCATGAGACACTGACAGAGAGAGTCTACTGCAGTCAGCCAGCGGGTTTGTGGACTCCAGTCGTCCGGATCTGGTCTGCCGCCTCAACAAGTCTCTCTATGGCCTGAAGTAGGCTCCTCGGGCGTGGTACTCTCGGTTTGCCACGTTCTTGGCCACGTTGGGCTTCACTGAGTGCAAGTCTGACACTTCCCTGTTTGTCTACCGTCGGGGCTCTGATGCTGCCTACCTGCTGCTCTATGTTGATGACATCATCCTCACTGCTTCCAGTCAGGCCTTCCTCCCGAGTATCATTCAGTCACTGCAGCGTGAGTTTGCCATGAAGGATCTGGGTGTGCTCCATCACTTTCTGGGTGTCACTGTGGAGCCTCGTCCCTCTGGCCTCTTTCTCCACCAGTGACAGTATGCTCTTGATATACTGGAGCGGGCAGGGATGACTGACTGCGAACCCTGCTCCACTCTGGTCAACACTCAGGGGAAGCGCTCTGCGGACGTGGGTGCCCCGATTGCTGACCCGAAAAGATGTTTCTCTTGAATACCCAAAAAGAGAAGAATCTAAACCAAATGCCATCACTAGAAACTGGAATTGTTTCAATTAGGACAACAAATCTATCTGATTTCATACTTGTTTCACATTTGCAAACGAGTATGTTTTTTTTTAGCATCCATACGAGTACACATATTCAATAGCAAATGTATTCAATAGCGGTAATACAATCAATAGCTTTACCGCTGGTCTGAATTCATTTTTTAGATTCAGAAAGGGAGGAGAATAATAAGAATGTCATTGTTTTCTCCAAGGCCATGCGTCATGCCTTAATGAATTTTATATAATCATCCTTTAATATAATTATTGTCCAAGTCAAGTTAAATGCTGTCTGGATGAGGCAATGCACCGAAATCATGTTATTGTGCTTCCAGAAAGAATAGTAATAGTAACTCGAAATTGAATGAGAATTGCATCAACGAAGAAAGTATGCCTTTGTCAAACTAAGTGTATACCTTATAGGTGGATGTAACTAAAACTAGACAGATGCATTCAATGTACACAACACATTATTGGGAAAGGATTAGAGAGATTTCTTCATCCCAGGCGTTTCAAAGGGAGTCTGATAAGAAAAAAGGACTGACTTGCCTTGCCTGCAAGAAAACTATCTGATAAAGTAGCAGTTGCTTCACTGATGGGGCCAGAAAGGGGACATTAAGTTCAGTTAAGGAAGCCATGAGCCAATTTCAGGGACGAGTATAAACTGTGGTGCATGGCTGGGGCACGAAAGCTTCAAGCTCTACAGCTTCATGGTGTAAGGAACATCAGGATGAGGGTATAGGTGTGTGTGGTCGTTTCTTTCCATCTGTAACGGGTGATATCAGCGTGATCGTGTATTAACCTCCTCTGGTATGGTCCCATCATGAGGGGTTTTATCTACGGCCCTTTTTTTCTCTATATAATACAAAGATATGCAACTCTCTTGTGTATTCGAGAAAAAAAGGGGACATTAAGTGAACTGTTCAGCGGATTTTTATTTAGAAAGGGGACATTAAGTGAACTGTTGAGCGGATTTTTATTAACTGAACCAAACGGTAGCGGCATAAGCCAAGCCTAACAGAAGCTGCTTTGCTGCTTAATTGAGAAAGAGGAACATCTCAAAAAATGGAGGTAAGGGATCAAACACCTCTGACTTTTCTTTATCCTCTAGGATCCACTGTGATGGTTGACTATCTAGCCACAGTTCACAGATCACTGTGTATGTAGCCCCTTCTAATGTAACAGAAATTAAAAGGCCATTTCACCCCCAGTCAAAATTGTGCAAAGTGGATTGTGTTTTAAGATCTCAGGCAGATCCTGAAGGCTTTTCTACCTAGGGTTAAACAGGGGCAAAGAGTCCAGCATCGAATGAAATCCTCATGAATATTTTGTTTTGAACTGAGTCCTCATGTATATTAGAAGAAGGAATACTAACACACTCCTAAATGAAGACAAATTTGCAAAAGGAGCCATGCTGGATCTGCGTCTTAGGTGGAAATAGTGGAATCACATGTTTACTAAATGATAGAAAATTTTCTACTTCCTTATTACTATTAGTCTACCCTACAATGTATAGTTAGATGCGATACATTCTGTGATCTGTTATTTTTCTGGCTTAGATGGGAGCCTTTTCCAATCAGCCTGTATTCCAAGTAATATGGCTTAGTGCCATTTAGTACAAACCAGGCGCCTCACAGCCTTTTGCTGTGTGCGGCATTGTCCAATTCTCTCGTGTCTCAAACTATTTCACTAGAGAGGAAAGAAGTGTTGTTATGTGGGGCAGGCAGTACTCCAGAAGGAATAGGACTGCCGGCGCCAAGGAGTAAGCCGTAAGGCTGTTGCTTGCCAAGTTTGAGTCATCAGTTTAGATCAGTTAGGATTTTCATAGATAGAGATAAAGTTAGCTTCCAAAAGTAGAGTCTTAGTCAGATTAGGAAAATCTGTAAGTCAATTACCTCTCTATATAAGGAGAGGGGAATTATGAATAAAGGCAAGCAAGAATTAACAAACAAATCTCTTTCTCTCGCCTAAATCCCCTAAGCTCCGGGGGAGCGTAAGCCCTAAACCTATCTACCCACAACAAGTGTATGGTAAAAGCAGAAGACTACTTGATGCAGGTATCAGCACAAATTCCCCCTTCCCACAGAATCTGGTCTGACTTTTCCCTCTACAGTTCAAGCTTCAAAAGTAAGTTTCTGCAATCTCTCTAAAATACATCATCTAAATAACTTCTTAACGCCTCTTAACATCACCATCAATCAATCTCGTTGAGACTTATTATTTAGTTAGACAAAGAACATCACGGTGTATCATAAAAGCAAGATTTTATCAACACGAACACACATCCAGACACAAAAATGATTCCCATAAGAAAATATTGAAATTATGGTTGTGAGTTATCACATATTGGCATAGGCAACAAATAATCAGAAGGTACTAAGAGACATGATGATATTTCATAATAAGTTTATCAACTTCACAGGAGTTCTACACTAACCTTTACTTCCTGTTGCAACCCATGCACGAGTTCCAGCAGTACCTGTTGCACAAAGAATTGTGCCAATTGTGTAATTCTTTTAATTAATTTACCAATAACAAAGTAACGTAAGTATACCTTGCTCCTGCACCGATTCCACTGTGGCACATAATCTTGAGTAGCTACTCACAAGGTTTCCCTTGTCATTCAGTTCCCACATCTGCAGTTATCATTCATATGAGTAATAATGGAATTCAGTTACTAAGCAGGTTGAGAACATGTGAGTGACGTGACAGTAAGTCCTACGGCTGTAACTTGGATACACAAAACTTTTCATGATTTAAAAAAAAGAAACTGTTTTATAATAGGTAGTTTTTGTGGCACTGTTAAAAGGATTTCCGGAATTCTATAAGAGAAAAAGATAACCAGTGCAAATGCAAACTTATGCTTCTGGTGTTATATACCCTAAACCCTGTTATACACCGGTAGACAAAACTAAATCTCTTTACCTGCTTTGCATGCCACTTGCATCTCGAATACATGGGAGTCTTTGTCTCTGAGGCTGTCCGGCGTTGTCTAGCAGATGCATCCAAACAGGTATTAAATTTTTTAATTGTAAGATGAAATTTTTCTTGGTATTCCTTTTCCATGATAATGTCATCCCTACAATTCATAAAAATAATCATACACCATTTTATTGAGTACTGTACTGCAAAATTCATGAGTAGGATGGAGCTTACGATGCTAGAGGCGGCTTCGTTTTACCCAGGCAAAATGAGATATTTTTGTCAGACTTTACTTCATAGTTCCTGCATACATGATCTGGCTTCCCTTCTTGCGAAAACATGTACCATCCACTAGCTTTCTCATCACTGCAGGCAGTGAGACCAACCACCATAACATTATTTTTTGTCAAGTGAACATGATACGGAGACCTGAAGTGCCTATGATATTTCTCGCTAGAAGTCCTTTCACTGTATACATACTGGAACTGAAAATATCTACAAGTTAGTTTACTGTTGATCTGTGCATAAAACTAAAAATCATCTATTTAGGAAGCCTTAAATAAAGGTAGGTACCTCCATGTTATTTTGACTATAGTGGTTTATCTTCAGTAAAGTCGGATTGGTAATTATGCTTAATGTACTTTCATCAAGATGTCGCAAATCTCCACCATACATGAGAGGTGACTTGACCATTGACCAAAGTGCCATCTGTAAGATCAAGTCAAAACGACAAGTTAATACAACACAATGTAAAGCAGGCTTTCAAAAAAAAAAACACTGTAAAGCGGAACTGAAGGCCCCAACTACAAACCTGTGTTTTCTGTTCATCAGTTGTAAGGTTACATTTCCTGTGAGGGCCCTGATTTACACCTGCATCAATGGAATATCAAGTTACAGTCATAACTACCATTTGGAGGAATATGAAAGATTCATTGTTGAGAGGGACAACAAGATACAGATATAAAGTAGTCACCAAAAATACTCGAAATATCACTAATGAAAGTGAATTATATGTTTCATAGTTCGACAAATAAAGACCATAGTTTTTTTTTCTGTTTTGACAGGAGTTCAGACTTTCTACATTCAGTACACAATTCCTATGAACAGATCATGGGACAGTTGTGGCGCACATGCTGTGGACTATGATTCATTGGTACAAAACCAATGAAAACTAGAAAAAAAAAATATTATGCACTAAAATTATCTATTAATCCACTAGGACATGCTGTGCTTGTTCATGCAACATTATATCTATATATTACATACTAATATGTATGTTTAATAGTTTTGCAAAAGAAAATACAATGTACATTTCATAGAAAACTATCAGAATTTTTCTCATATTGCTTCATTGTTAATGTTCACAGGTACAAGAAAGGAATTAGGAGTAGATAGAAAGGTATAAATAAAGAGTGTGTCTCTCCATCAGATGACTAAGATTTCACTTATATCTCAGTCAAGAAAAAATTAGTTCCATCTACATGTAAAAAAAGTTCCATATGTATATCTGGCAAGTTCCACATTTATAATACAAAAGGTTTCATCTTTCATTAAGAAAAGGTTCCACTTCTAAGAAAAAGAAGTTCCATATGTACACATTTGTTTCCATCTTCAATAAAAAAATGCTTCAGCCTTATTGTTATTGGAACCAAGTTCCAACTTCCACCATTAAAGAGAAAAATGTTTAAAAAAAAGGTGAACGATGTAATTAAAAGTTCCAGCTACAAGAAAAAAAAACAATTTTTCAATAAATAGATTTTTCATTTGTATATTTAATTTGTTCCCAACATATAACTGAGAGAAATGCAAAATCTTAGGTAACTGAGAACTAGCAAATCTCATAAATAAACCATTACCAGGGTCAGTAAGCCAGCCAAATGGAAGCATGTCTAAGTCAGGCCAAGATCTTCCTTGCAATCCAATGGCCCCAATCTTCTTTGCAGCAGCAAAGGAACTTTGTATAATAAGAAAGGGAAAATAGGAATAAGTTATTTCTTACTTGACAATATCCATATAAAAGTATGGAACGAAATAAGAAGTTTATAACTGAACACAATAAGAGTACAGTTCAATCTGAAAAAAAATATATTATCAGTTCAAACTACCTTGAAACATCAAAATGGGAACTAACATCTTTCCATTTGTCCCAATCATCTCCTGTTATTCGATACATGTTAACATGTTCACTAATATTCTCAGCTAAGGCTGGAGTAACTTCTGTTCCTGGTGATACGGACAGGATGATTGGGCGATCAAGCTCTTGCAGTAGCTGCAACATAAAAATTATCTGATTTTGGATCTTCACTGATTTTACTGTGACATGTGTACCTACTTCAAGGTTTGCAGTTAATTACCTCTGAAATAGTGATGATTTCTTTCGGACTATAATCTGTGCCGAAGATACAATCAACCTTCACTGCAAACAGAATAGAATGGCGATACAGAACTAGAATTTCAATTTGTGTTTTGGCAGCAATAGAAGTTGTTGACAAAAATTTAAGAGATTTCTATGGACTATGATTTCCATAAGACCGTACACCTAAAATCAACCAATAAAATCGACATACCAAAATCAACACCCCAATCAGCATATTGCCGGTACAGAGATCTTAAGAACGCTTTCCCAGCTCCAATATCTGTATTAACACTCATAAATCCACATTGCATCCAGGCACAAGTTCTGTGAGTAAGACCTATGTCACGAGCTGTCCATTGTTTCCCATCCTCCATGTAGGGTTTTCCCTGAAATGAATCACAAGATAGTTAAAGATATTGGTCTCAAGTTCAGTAATATCTTCTCTCTGTACTTCAGTTTCTGTTCTAGTGCAATTTCCTGTTTTTTTTTTACAGGAGTACAGTAAGGGAAGCCCCTCTGTGAATTTATTAACCAGAAAAGAAACATAACTTACACTGTACAAAGGAACCAAGAAAAACAAAGAAGTTACAAGGACCTTTCAACCCAGTTCAGAAAGGGAGATCTAATTGACTCCTTTATCGTATGGGTTTGCAAACAGCAATTTCCTGTTTTCAATGTTCAAATTTTATAGGATGGCAATGTTCTTCAGATAAATGGAAGTACAAAAAATGTTTTTTTGACTTTTGGGTTGTAATGAATACTAAGGGCAGATATGTAATTTACTATACAGATACAATGTCTTAATGTGAGAGTACAATATGATACTGAAACCCAGACAGGAATCTTTCCATAACTACGTTCTAAAATTGCAGAAGTAACTGACGTTTGGTACAGTTTTGATGGTTTCTAGCTAGAAATTGAAACAAGAAACTGTGACAAACACACCCTTAATATTAACACGGATTATCATTTTTTGTGCATCTTTAACTTCATTTTATCAGGTATTAATAACAAATGTTTGGCGCCCTGAGGAAAGGAAGAGAAACATACGAAAGTTTGTAAACTCACTATTCTTTTATAGTTATTTAAAACAACTGTTTTTTGTGAGGTTAATAATTACAGTTGTCATCTACGAAGCATATCAAAAGGAAGAACAGTATACCGTCTTGATGTCCAAGATGGGCGTGTTTGCATCAACTGCCTGTCTACTTATTCCCTTCATCAAATGGATGCCAAATTTCAAGTCCATCTGGTGAACCTTACTCGCAATTTGACTGAATCCTCTATCAACTTTAGATGAGGGAAATCTTTGAAGGTCAGGAAATGGTCGACCCCATTCATCAATGTTATCATATCCATAAGAGTTTGTGTATACCCCATCAACATACTTCCGGTACCAGAGGAAATCGATAACTGCGTACTGCCCACAATATGAGATAAATAGGTTAGAATAACATTATTTTATTCTTTTAGAGTAACCAAATTAAAGCATCCACATAAGTAACCTGATATCCATGTGGCAGCAATTTTTGTGCCATGATCTGTGCATTTTGCATGTAAGCATTTTCATCCACTATCCATGAAAAGGAATCATATGAGTTCCACCCTCTTGGAGGTAATGCAGCAAGTTCTTCATTTGCCTCAGCAGTTCTCCTGAAACGTATAATTATAAAAATATGGATGATTTTTTACTTAGCTATGACTAATCCTTGGTCACAATAGATCAAAGTATCAATGGCTTCAAAACAATTTCTTCACTTGCGATTACACAGATAGAAATAGAATTTCTTTTATATGTTTGCAAATAATATTGTGCCCGTGCCATACTCCTCAGTGCCTTATTGAGGTTAAGTTCATCAAACAGAAGAGTTGAAAGCAACGAAAAAGCATAAAAGTACAAAGAAACTATACTCGACCAATTAGGTTGGTTAAGAAAATCAGGACACAAATATGGACTGATGTGCACCGAATATTGCAGAGTAAAAGGTTAATTTTGATAGTAGATACGCCCCCTCATAGATTAGCAGTAGCACACGCACAAAATTGTTGGATACCTAGGACTACATAGGATGGGTCGTTTTTACGCTTACGGAATTGTGTGAGTGCACAAGCACTACCCCAGCCCCTTCCCCCTTGAGTATAAGTGTGGAATTGAATTCCATCAGCCCAGTTCCTGTGCGTTTTCTCCCAAGATTTCAGGAATAATCGATTTCCTGTCAAATGAAATCATATTCCAAGTCCTTTCTCATGCGTATTCCAAGGCCTAATATGTACATAATTAGTCTAATCAAGCAAATGAACGAAATGACTGAAACATACGCGGACCACTTAACTACAATACCTATGAAATCGCTGGAACCTAAACGAAGACACATTTTCCGGGAAGAAAGCAGCAGAATTGGCATGGAATGCACACTGAGTAATGAGTAGTTAAGTACTAACCAGATGAAGATGAGGAGGAGGGCAGAGCAGAGTAGGTGATGTCGCCATGGCGAAGGCGGAGTTGGGGAGTAAGCACCCATCCCACAATCGCCAATTCGCCACGGCGGAGCACTAGCCGGAGCAGAGAGAGAGAGAGAGAGAGAGAGCAGTGATGGAGTGTCGCAGTGGCGTTGTTGGGATGCGGGAATGTTGTTGTTGTGCTGTTATCTGTTGAGCGGTGTGTCGTTGTCGAGGACTCGACCATCCCGCACTGTTGTGTTCGGCTGCCACGCAAGAATGCCTCCGCCGCGTTGATGGTGATGGGTGGTAGGTAGATCAATAGATGACCTTCCCCTAGATAATGCAGGGCACAGCTCCAGCAGATTATCTATGGAACTCCGTACGTAGAGCTGACTATGGGAGATGAAGGCAGTCTGAGATTCGTGTAAAGGCAGATGATGAGATCAATGTGTGCGATTCGTATGGGTAGAAACAGGGAGAAACTAGCCACAGCCTCGTGTCAATTCAACTATTGGAACAGGGTGGGAAGTGGAGGAAAAAAAATCAGTTTTTGAACTTTTAACGCTATAAGTCTGTTTTATGAATCTCGAGCTGTCATGTTAACTAGAATTGATGATAACTTTTTTTATATAAAAAAGTTCAACATTTTTGAATGTAATCAGTATTCAACAGAATTGTTAATCCAAAATGTTGAACCAATTTCTTAAACCATATTATTTTCAAGTCATGGAACATTTCTGCTATATTGCTCTAATATGATGTCGTGTGCACAGTGAGTTCAAAACGAGGAACAAGCTTAGTTCGGGTCAACATGGCCCCGGTCCTTCCTGGGTTGACAAAATCCTTCTTTAGTGAACAGTAACACCGTGTAAATTCAACACATTTCTTTCAATCCGGCTGCTATTGTGGCTCAGACTTGGCTGTTGGCCGCATTTGTTCTCAAGCTCCGTCACTGTTCTTTTTTAATTAAAAAACAACTATGAAGAGAGATGCTGGTCTAATAAAATATCTACCTTTCGTGTAACTACAAAATCTTTTTTTTCATAAATAATCATTAAATATACCCCCCTCTTCCCTATACACTATAGTTGTGACGGAAAGAGGGTACTTATTCTTGTCGTAATCTTCATATGGAAATATTGAAAAGAAAAGCTACTGACTTGGCTTATTTCTTGCGCGTATATGCACTGTTGCTGTGGTGTATCCTTTACTATTTGACAAAAATAGAACGAAATGAAACTGGATTGTTCCTCAAATGTGTCGAGGACTCGACAACGCTTCATCTGTGGTTGCCGGTTGCCGCACGAGAATGGCTTGCTGCACCCAACATGATTGTTAGGTAAATGACTTGGTTGCTGTACCCTGCCATCTTTTGTTCGCTATTTTCAGGTGAGCCAGGTACGGTTGTGAACATGTGCTCGCGGGATGTTTGCTTTTGGTTGGCTGCAAAATAGTTCTAAGGTAATTTTGGTTTGCTTGGCTTACCTCGAAGATGAGGACTTCAAGCCTAGGCTAGTTGAAAATGACCATTTGTGATAGTACCACAACGCGATTAGAAACACGAGGTAGTACGACGCGGCAACTTGCTTGGCTTACCTCGAAGATGAGGACTTCAAGCCTAGGCCAGTTGAAAATGACCATTTGTGACAGTACCACAACGCGATTAGAGACATGAGGTAGTACGGCACGCCTGTTCAGTGTAGGGATCGGAGTTGTTTTTCGCTAGGCTGTTGGACTAATCTATTTTATAGGTTGTCATGATGTTTAAGCTGAAATGGTTTAACCAGCTAATATAGTTTTTAAGAAAAAGAAAAACAAAACGTGCATACCTCGAGGGAGATGGTCCATTCGTTTCACCTCTCCTCTATTTCCTCGGTCACCTGCAGGAGCACGCATATGCTAGTCAGCCAGCCACGCGGCAGTGTCACCGCTCCACGTGCACGTCTCTGTGCCACATGCCACTCCTATGACCCAGCTTCCATATATGAAAACACATCGTTCTCATCCCTACATTCCCCATCTCTCTCTCGCTCTCAAGCAGCACGAATAAACGAAAAAAGGTGAGATGCAGCTAGCCTTCTCCAGATGCAAGCAGAGCTCAAACTTAGAAAGAGACAGACCATGACCATCAAAGAAAGATCCAGCTAGCCTTCTCCAGAAGCAAAAATTAAACAAAAAAAGCTCAAATTCTAATAGGAACTGGAGGACATGCAAGGTAATCAGAGCGTGAGTCGAGGTGGTGCATGATGGGTTGTTCCCCGTCATCGGCGAACCGGTCATGGGGTTTGCCTCTCCACAAGATGCTGCCACCACCCCGCCCTTGCTATCGCGTGCTCCTCCTTCTCTCCGCTGGTTTGGTCGCATGTCATCCACTCCTGGCCTTCCATCTATCCTAGATTAAGAGGTAGGATAATTTTTTAATCTAGGAGTATCAAGCAAATTGGAGGTACAATTGGATATCAATGCATTTTTGTATTTGGAATTTCATATCGTTTACACTTCTTTTCTTTTTCATCATCTCCTTTTTATCATTTTCTCTTTCAATAAAACATGATGTTGTTCCTTGTTGCTTGGGTATTCTAATCACATACCCTTCAGATTTTGAGGGAGGCGTTGTAGGCTAGTTTATTGTGTCTATCGGCGATCAAACATCCTACGAAGTCAGATAGAAGGCCATGTCCAACATAAAAGAGACGTAGACCACCACAAGATGGCAGCTTGAGATGGGCGACTCTGTCTGTCGTCAATGCACACAGATAGACTGCTAGCAGGCCGAGCAATAAAAAAAGAGGTAGACCATGACCATCGATCAAACAACCATTCACAAGCGGACAAGCAGGCTTATGAACGCGCGTGGCTCCGCCCATTGGTACGTGACAACATTCTACTGAATAAAAAATGGAGAAACTGCTCTGATTGGTGGAGAGAGCGTCGGATTCACCGTAGGGGGGCGGAGGCCACACCCGATTAGTATATAGATATAGATATAGATACTAGGTAGGGCCGCGCGCTGATGCCGCGCCCGTGTAGTATTGTTTGTTTCATCGATTACGTGTGCGCGGAAGAAATTGAGCGAGTCAAATTTTTTTTCATATAATATAGGTGGTCGATAGTTTTATACAGTTGGAGAAGTTTTGTGTATATTAGTTTGTTTAAAAAAAATCCATGATGGAAAATAAGTGGAGTATGATAACTGTCTATTATTCTGTACACACAAGAGGCACTTATTTTAGCCTGCACAAACATGACCCGCAACCATGGATTAGGCAGAACAAGTGCCTGTCTATTCACTGATTTGGTTTTATCTATAATGAAACTGATTAGAGGAGTAATTCTTGTTATTGCACTATTCACGAAAGAGGTTAATAGGGAAAAAAATGAAAAAAATGTTCTGGCTTCGTTTCATCGATGAGAGAACCAATTCTTGTCTCTCTAGGTGTGTATGCTCGTCACGGGGGCAGGTCAGGTCATACGGCAATTTCGATGCTCCACTTATTGCTGTGTTGCGCCACGTGAAGCCTAGTTACATTAGCTCTAATTCATCGAATCACTCCATGAGCTCACCTATAGGTCCTAGAACGTACAAAGAAGTCTTTTTTCCCGTTTTTTTTTTGTCAGTGTCATGTTGTATATTTGGAAGAAGTTTGTGTAAATATGTATGAGCTAATGAAGTTTTCAATTTAGAGGAACGTGGATATAAAAAATCTAGCGGATCTCTATGCAATATAATCAGTTATTAGGTTTAGTATCAAAGGGTATATATAATTTAGAATAAGTAGAAGGGGTGTTTTGAAAACAATAATGGAAGGGGCGTTTTGCAAAACGGGGATAAATCACGTGGAATCAGCTCCACCACTTCCATCGATCTTATCCTGTGGAAGCCATCCTCCTTCGTCGTCTTCGCCGCAGGAACATGCTCGCTTGCACGCTCGGCAGCCCATTGCTGCGCAGCGCCTCTTGTCGGTCGCCGCCGTCGCTCTGTCCGCCACATGATGCCACAGCGCGCGTTGCCTTCTCCCTCCTCCATGACGCCGAAGACGCTCGGTCGCACGGTTGCCACCCCACTGCTGCGCAGCGCCTCCTATCGGCCGCCAGCGCCGCTCTTTCCGTCACGCGACGCCACAAGGCACCTTGCCTCCTCCCTCATCCACGACGCCGACAGTGACCTGAACGGCGTCCTTGGCGGCCCTCTCACCGCAGCGCTCGAGCGGTCGGAGCCGCACGCCGCATCGTCGAGTACTCGAGTGGATCCCCGGTGGTGCCCGACCTGTCGTACACGAGCAGCCGAGAAGCAGTGGAGGCTAAGCCATGGATTGCATGGCCGGCGACCAAACAGCCCCGGATCTGTCGACAAGGCCGACGTCAAACCCTGTCGGAGGATATGCCTCATCCCGAACCACACGAGGACAGGACGACACGGCTCGTCTCCGGCCACACGGCGACTCTGGACGCGAGGAGACAGGTAGCCACCAACGGCGTGTTGGAGTCGGCAGCGGCAATGTCGTCGGAGCTCGCTGGAGGCGATAGGTCACACCCTTTCTTATGGATACATTTTTCTACTCCATGATTTTACCGCTTGCTTCTTTTCTTGTCTCCTCCCTCCTTTGCGATTAGTGGACTGTCCCTCAGTCGATAGCGTCATGCCTCTCTGCCAGGCGGCGGTCGGGCGGTGGCAGCGTGATGCGATTCGCGCTCTGCTGCTCCTGGTCATGGAGCGCGATCAAGCAGCCTTCGCCCGTCGGATAGAGACTCCAGTACGATCCATTGGCTCGGCGAAGTCCGGAGGTGACGTGGCGATACGGGATTGGACGAGAGGCGCCGGTGCGCCGTATGCCTGCGAAGTCCAGGCGAGATTAGTATATATATATTTGTCGTCGCCAACAAATGTTAGCTAAACACCATTCTCGCCCTACTTTATTGTTGGCCTTCGAACGTACTAAAGGAAAATCAACTTAATATTGCAATTCGTCACCCTAAACTATTCCGTAAGTACATCGGACAGTCGTCACTTTGTAGATAAGAATTTGAACTATTACCAAATTGAAGTAGGAAATGTTGTCATCCCAGCTTCAATGTATGAGATATATATACCCGGGACACTTTATCACTCGGATATATTATCGAGTGGGTCGGGATTTAATAAAGATAAAACCCATGAAGATAACTACTCGGATCATTAATTGAAGTAGACGACAAGTCAATACTATAGATAGAAAGTTAGAGATAAAATTCTAGTCAAAAATCATGTTGTAACCGACTAGGAGACTTGCCATGTAACTTTGCCTTCCGGATATATAAGGAGGGATAGAGACTCTTTTATAGGGGGTAGAAGGGATAAAGACTCTTTTATAGGGGGTAGAAGGGATAGAGACTCTTTTATAAGGGGTAGATCATATATAATACATCATACAACACATAACGTAGGGTTGTTATCTTTCGAGAGGTTCGAACCTGTCTAAATCATGCGTTTTGTGTGTCAATCGACTCTTGATCTCGTGCATAACTTTACTGATAAATCAGGATCATAGATTATCTTATGATCTACTGTTCGATAATAATATCGACAGTTGACGTGGCAGATAGGGACAACGCGGTGATCGACTTGTCGAGTTTGATGTCCAAGCTTTTAGAAAAAGATGGATCTTCTCGGCAGCGATGGAGCGGAGACAGCAATTTCGTCCGACAAGACGGCATGCATATACGCGTGATGGTGAGGGCGCGTTACGTATTTACGTCTCGCCAAATTGAGCCGTATTTGCGTCTCGCCAAATTGAGCAGACGGGATTGCTGTTTGTTGTCCGCGACTCAATCGTCGAAGCAAGATAAGAAGTCGGCGAGTCGATCGTCTGGATGAAGCGACGAAATTCTCCTCGAGTTCTGGTTGGACACGTACGGCTGTATTTGGAAGCCAAGTCCAAATTGAGGTGTTCACGTGCCTAAGAGGGAAGGTGCATGGAGCAAGGCAGCATGCCTGCTGGTTGGATCGGGATCAACGGGTTCATAGCCATGCAAGGCGGCATCGGCTTTTATGCATGTCGTCGACTCGACGAAGTTTTCTTACCTGTCGCTGAACCAAAAGAACTGCTTGTCCGCATCGGCAAATTTCTTTCCTTCTTTTCACTTTCCGCATTATTTTATTGCTTATAATATGCTAATCAAATTTCGATTAGTCTGAGTACTTATTGCTTCATGCAAAATTTTTTTGCATGTGAGTTGAGTTGGATCTGTTCAGTCGCAAATCACTCGGCGGCACGGCGATTAGACGACAAGGCTGATCGGCAAACTTTTGGCCACTCGGCGACTTGGCGTGAATCAACCAGCTAACTTTCGTAAACAGCTAGGAGAATCTTGGCTAGTTCCACCGTGTGCTACTGCACATGATCAACCATCAACCTCATCAACCATTATGTTGTTCCAGAATTCACCAAATTGATCGAGAACCGAGGGAGTTTGCTTCGATCTTTAATCATCCATATCTAGTATTTTATTTCTAATATTATACTATAATCAGTTTGATTAATTGAATTTCATCGCATTTTATGCTTTTTTCTTGCTTGGACATGAATGGCAAGGAGTCCTGTGTCGGACCGAGCAATTTTCATGAGCCGATGAGGCAGGACCGCCTGTTCGTTCTGCCTTCAATCAATAATTTGACGATTCGCGCAGCTCGGCATGTCAGCGACTCGATGGTCACCTGTGCATCAATCCAGTCGACGCATGCATGGTTGCCGTGTGCCTACTTCTATGAAGAAACGAAGATTAATCTGGTCGACTCCAACATCATCTTGAAGCCGATGAGTATGAAAGCCGATAGACACAAAACAGAATTTATATAGAAGATATCAACCAGCGCCTAAATGTCCGCTCAAGCTGCTTATCAACGCTGCATCGGACCACTCGGCGACTTAGTGACCTGCCGAGTGACCTTCTCGAAGCAAGTCATTGTTGCATAATACTGGGCTTCATGGAAACTAGGCGTTCATTCTCCCACCAAGGAGTTTCTTTCCATCTTAATAATTTTTCTATATATTATTTTATTCTTTTGATGCTAATCAACCCGACTGAGCTGGATATTCATTACGTGATATGTTTTTTTTGCATGTATGTACGAGATGACCATGTGGGCCGTTGGCTATATGATGTTCGTCATTTAGTGCTTGTTGCTGTGAAGAGGCTGATGATAAAGATGGTGAGTCAAGTCGTCACTAGGCCGATGACTCGGCAATTTGACGATGCAATGTTCGTCTATGCGGTCAGTGGCTCAAGTAAATCGACGACACATTAAATCACTCGGACACTTGAAGTCACTCGACGACTCGATAAATCATTTGGCAACATGATTGTCGGCTTGATGATCTAGTAGCATGCTCAGGGGCTCATTTTTAACTCATCGACTATTTAAGAGCTAAGTTACTCTTTTATGTTTTATTATTTTTATATTGACTTTAGGTGCTGATATGTATTTGTATGCATCTCTGTTTAATTGGTTTTCCTAGTTTTGTATAGATTTTATGGATTATCTTCGGAATATCTTTAAAATATATTGGGATTTCTGGAGTTTTGATCCCTCAGACCTTTTGAGCTGTTATCTCGAGGGCTCGTCTTTGGCTCACTGGATATTAAGCAGCTAAGTATTTTTATAATTTTAGTTTTATTCATCTAGTGAAAGGCCGTAGGTTCTTAAACTTAGGGATGATTTCTTTTTACATAATCTTGATGCATTAGACTCTTGGTATTATCTTAACTCGCATATGCTTGACCGAGTGAGTTCTTAGTCTCCATGGTTCATGTCGTTTGTTGAGGACCGAGGTGACTTTTTACCTTGACTCACATGTTTGACCGAGAGAGTTCTTAGTCTCTATGCTTCATATTGAATGTTAAGGAAGTCGTTTCATAGTATTGGTACATGATATTTACTGGTTGTAAGAGTTAAGCTCGAGTTCATACAGTACTTAATCACTCAATACAACTCAAGCATCTATTGCATTTCTGGCAATGGATCAAGTTTGTTATTTTATATATGTATTACATATTGAATATATTATTTGTTTTATCAGTGTATTACCTATTGCATACATTATTTGTTTTATCAATGTATTATCTTTTGAGTACATTGCTTGTTTTATATATGTATTATTTATTAAATATATTATTTGTTTTATTAATGTATTATTTATTGAATATATTATTTTTATGGATTATAGTAGCTATATCAACTGGAGCTACTTCATTGACATCACTCGGTTTTGTTATCCCGAGTTATTGGATCATTCGGCTATATTATTGGATCACTCGGCCATTATTGATTACTTGGAATTATTTGAAGAAGGTCATGTTTTTATTCAATATTGGAGAGCCCTGCAAGAGTTGATATTTTTCACTCGGAATCATGTCCGGGAGCTGCTATACTTGTTATATTTGATCAAGTGTTACTTGGATATTTTTGATGACTCTTATACTTGTTCTATTGGATCAAGCATCATCTGGATATTTCGATGACTGCTATGCTTGGTATATTTAATCAAGTATCATTTGGATTCATTATTGATTATACTTGTCGGGAGAATGGTAGAACCAATCTTGGGGGCTATCGTATCAAAAACTTCACGTCGAATCAGTCGGAAAGAATGCAAGAACCTATCTTGGGAATTACAGTACCAAGTATCCTTGTCGATCCATTCAGAGGAAGTGATAGATCCAGATTTACATATGGCATTATCATCTTTGACTCATAAGATATTTTATGATCTAAATACCTTCTGAGTCAGGGGCTATACCTACACCTAGTAGGTGGATTTATTCGTCACATTCGGATATTATTTGACACACAATCCTTTTTGAAGATTCTTGGAGACCTTTACAAGTTTGTTGCTTATATGAAAAAGTTTAATCATATTCATGGCGAAGCATTAGTCAATCAATTGAAGATCAACAACTAACTTGCAAAGCTCTCGGGGGCTACTGTGGGATATATATACCCAGGATACTCCACCACTCGGATATATTACCGAGTGGGCCAGGGTCCAATGAAGATAAAGCCCATTAAGATAACTACTCGGATCATTACTTAGAGTAGACGACATGTCAATATTAGAGATAGAAAGTTAGAGATAGAATCCTAGTCGGAAATCATGTTGTAACTGACTAGGAGACTTGCCATATAACCTTGCGCCCCCCTCCCCCCCCCCCCCCCGCTGCGGATATATAGGAGGGGTAGGGGCTCTTTCATAGGGGGCAGATCATATATAATACACCACACAACACAGGACATAGGGTTGTTATCCTTCGGAAGGCCCGAACTTGTCTAAACTGTGCATCTTGTGTGTCCATCGACTCTCGATCTCATTCCATGCCTTTACCGATAAATCAGGATCATGGATTACCCTATGATCTACTGCTCGATAATAGTATCGACACAATGACAACCTTTGTTTGCCAGGTGATTTCTATACCAAAATCTGAGTACATCTTGAAGCAGTCACCATTATGCAGTGGGATTCTTTGATACCGCTTTTTGTAGATGCTGCCACTGTACTCCAAGCGCTACCCTGGACTAGACTACTTTGCGGTGCTCCAGAGCTGCCGGGTCTTGCGGCAGCTTCGTCGCAAGGATAGATATTGGCTTACTAATGCCATCGGCCGTGTTGTGCTCATGTTGATAAGACACAATACAGCTCTTTCACCCAAATTGGTTTCAGCCCATGGGCTATCACGCAGCAGCTCACCACGAACGAAACCCTAACTTGACACCATCCTCTGTAGGAAATAATCCTTGCCTGCTATAATTAGTAGTTTACTTTCTATAGTTAGCAATTTAGTTTAGGAAGTTGATTATTTATTCTTGTATCGGCTCATGGAAAGCCATCATTGCTTTCCCTTGTATTAGTCTATATAAACAAAGCAATAGAAAGGTAAACGCTGTCAATTACAGCACCAAAACCTACATGTTTCTCTCTTACGTGAGTTCGTGTTCACGTGTGTGTGCGTGTGTTGGCCAGGCAGTCTCTCCGATGGCGTGCGCGTCATTTCTCCGGTAAGATTCTAACAATTGGCATCAAGAGCTAGGTTCGTCTAAGGCATGAAGATATCAGTCAAGAAGGTCGGCGACACCTCCGGTGACGGCATCGTGTGATAGGTGTAGAGTGCCCGATCTTTCGGCGAGTGGAGATAACTTCGATTTGGTGGATGTTGACCCTCACGATCCGACTACGACGAGCAAGCCGAAGCGCCAATGCAATCGCTGAACCAACTTCCGGAGGATATTAACCTTGCGGTAAACAAGATCAACCTGATCACGAGGATCAATTCTTACGCGCAATCAAAGAACGAGCAAGAATTAGAGGCGAGCAATCTGATGTATTGCACGAAGGTGGAGTTCTGAATTCACGTCGAGAGACGGATGTATAGCTAAGCTAAACTTAAAACAAAACTCGAAGATTACAAGGGGCGCAGCCCTTGACTATATAGGGGGAGGACAAGGCAACTAGGGCCGGCTGAAGTGGAGAGGCGCGCGGTGGAGAGGGAGTCGTGCGACTTGGGTGTTGACGGCTGTTAAGTACCATTTTTAACCGTCAACTATACTCAAATAAAGGAGAATTTGGCATTTCATACACGCATGCTTTAGCACAATAATATAGTTCCACTTGTACTTGGAGAACTTTGTGCATGCAGGAGAAAATGTGAAGGAAACACCTCAAAAGGCAAGAAAACACACTTTCGACCAATCAGAGAGTGCCACATGTACGTCACACGGATTGAAGGGCCCATTTTCAGCACTTAACCGACGTAACTCCCTGTAATACCGCGCAAACCGACGTCAGGGCCCACAGGACAGCCACCTGGAGAAAGCACAGGCCAGGAGGGGCCACCCCCAGGTCGGCCGACCTGGTCAGGTCGGCCGACCCAGCCGGGCGCCCTCTCCGCCTGGGCTTCCACGTGTTGGCTCCTCCGCGACTCCTGATGACGGTTTGAGATGCCTTCCGTGGCGGTTACTCTCCCTTGCCGACCTATTGAGGCTATAAATAGGAGGGTGTGCCTTCACACTCAACACACACCACAAGAAGCATTTCTCTCTTGCTAGTAGTAGTTCTTGGAGTTTTAGTGGAGTTAGGCTGAGTCTAGAGCTCTCTAGTCCCAAGTCTTCACTTGGAATTGGTATGGCTCTTGTATCTTTTCCCTTTTGTAAGACTTTGCTCTTATCAATATATATCTATTTTCTATATAGTTGTGCTTGGGTCATGAGTTTCTTGTTTGATTTTGTGATCCATATATGTGATAGTATAGTCTACTTGTGTGATAGTAGTTTATATTTATTATACTACTATTGTCATGCTAGTTATATACCATCACTATAGTCTAGTTTATATGTTATAGTCTCTATGCTTAGTTTTAGCTGATAAAGTATAGCATGGGTTTGGTGATCGTATTCGTACGGTAACTCTGCCTCGTTAATAGTAATCGCGGAGGGGCAGAGTGCTCTTTGGTCATGCAAGTATGGTACTTGGGTGACTGATTTGCATCAATTATGCGTTAGTCTACTGGTTCGTTGAGGTAGGCGGCAGGTGGTGACAGCCCTGTCCGTCCTTTGAAATCCTCCCCGCTAGGCTAGTGCGTAGGCTCTTGGCGGAAGTCGCCTGTGGATGCAGGGGTAAGTCCGTGCCTGAAGTGCTATACTATTGACTGCTGAACCTGAGTGTGGGTCTGTATGTATTCTACTTAGGCTATGCAACTGTATAGGAATGTATAGTAGGAGTAGCTTAGCCTAGTCTTTCCTCCACTAGACTTTATTTATTTAGTAGGAATCTTCTGTGTGTGTCACACTACCCGGTTATTATCATGTACCCGCCTGTCTTGGTTAGATATCCTTGCTAATTGTTAACATGATCTTATATGTTAGTAACGCTTCTTGATCATACCCTTCCTTTGGGATAAACAAATACGATACCCTGAATACTTCCGGGTGAAATGCTACAGCGGTATTCTCCGTGCGCTTGCGGATTTTACCTACTTGACTCTGGGACATATTAGTGAACCGTTTCTGGCCCCGTGCCGGGAATGATTTATTAATATGGCTTAGCAAAAGTCAACAAGCATTTCTGGCGCCGTTGCCGGGGAAGGCGTATGATCCAAGAAAAATTACTAATGTATATAGTAGTGTTGCAATTATTAAGGCTATCTCCTAAGCAGGTTAACCTTGCTGTGTTTTCTGCATTTTGTAAGAAAACAGGGTAGTGTATGACTGGTTTCGACTTGCCGACAAACTTCACTGAAGATCCTGAGTCACTCCTGAGAAGGACACGAGCTAGGCTCACCCCTCCTCGTAAGGAGACTCGGCCAATCGAACCTGTCATTCCTGCACCATCAAGCTCTGAGCAAATGGCCGACAAGACCCTCCGCGAGTTCTCCGCTCCCTCCGCTGCCAACATCCTTACGGGACCAGCTGGCAATGTGGGAGATGCGAACTTCGAGATCAAGACCGGTCTCATCACCATGGTGCAGGCTAGCCCATTCTGTGGGAAAGCCAATGAGGACGCTAGTGCTCATCTCCAGCAATTCCTGGAGATCTGCAACGCGTTCAAAATGAAGGACGTCACCCCCGACGCTGTTCGTCTTCGACTGTTCCCGTTCTCTCTCCTTGGGAGAGCGAGACAGTGGTTCTACACAAACCCTGAAGCTGTGAACACTTGGGAGAAGTGTTCAGCTGCGTTCCTTGCAAAGCTCTTCCCGCTGGGCAAGACCAATGCCCTCCGCGGAAGGATCTCAAGCTTCCAGCAGGAGTCGAAGGAGTCGATTCCTGAGGCATGGGAGAGGCTCCAGGAGTACATCCTGGCATGTCCCCACCACGGGATGGATGATTGGCTGATCATCCAGAACTTCTACAACGGGCTTACTCCGTCGGCCCGCGACCACCTCGACGCTGCTGCTGGTGGAGCCTTCTTCTCGCTCACTGTGAGCAAGGCAGCAACCTCCGAGGTCTGCAAAGAAACAGGCTGTGAAGCCTGCAAAACCGCAGCCTCCGAAGCCCGAGAAGCCACCGACCGCAACAAAGACCAAGAAGGTGTGGCGAGTGAAACAAGAAGCATCATCCGTGTCTTCATCTCCGGGACCGGACAACGCTTCATCGAGCTGAACGCCGGAGAAAAGTCCCGCTCGTCGGACTTTAAAAGGTGATTCCTCGCCGGGAGGTTAAATCGGTAGTTATCCATATTTTCTCTTTTAATTGCATATTTGCTTTCCACCACATTTTGATTTTTCCCGACCACTGCATTTCTGCATTTTTGAATTTTTCCAGCCACCTTGGAATTTTTCAAAACTCATTTGCATTTTGAAAATTTAGAAAATAGGTTTTTGGGCTTTCCATTTTGAAAAGATTTTTTTTGTCGAGCTTTTTGAGCAAAAAGGCAGCAGGGGACAAATCCCCTAGCCGTTGGGGAACACATAGGAAAAAGGGGGCTGCCAGGAGGCCCACCTGCCAGGTCGGCCGACCTGTTGGGGTCGGCCGACCCCCTGGCCCCACCTTTTCCTGTGCTCCTTTCTCCCAACGGCTATATGGCCGTTGCTCTGTCTCTTTCTAACGGCCATCTTGCTTCCTTGGCTATAAAAACCGCCCAGGAGGGGGAGCTTCACCATTCCAAGCTCATCTTTCACTCCCCTCCTTTGCTCACTTGTTGCTCTCCCAAAATTTCATGTTCTTCAACTTTACTACAGCCCCAAAAACCCAAAAAAAAAATATTTCCCCTCTGTTTTAGTGCATTTGCAAGTTGTTGTGAGAAGAAAACCAATTTCGGAGAAGCTCGGGTTTGTCGTTTTCACTAACGCTCACCCGAACACTTGTTCGATCTTGTTTTTGTTCTTGTCTTGTGTTTGTTCTTGTGTGCAGCCATGTTCAAACGAATGAAGCAAGTCGCCGGAATCAAGCGGAGAAAAAGCACTCGTGCAAGCACGAGTCAAGCATCCTCCGTCGAGCTCACACCAAGTCCGGGGCATGGTGACCCCGAAGCTGAAATTCCGGAGGAAAGGCCGGCCTTGCTCATCACCGAGGAGCATCTCGACATCAAGGACGACCGCGAGGGCCAAGCCATCGCGCTCATGAGAGAACGGCCATTCGCCCACACCTGACGCTTCGATCCGGACTTCCTCGAGAAAATAGGTATGAGAGAAGAATTTGCCTCTATTTTTTGCACTATGGGTTGGCTAAATTTCGTAGAAGTAGATGAGCCGGGTTCTCGTTTGCTTACTATGCAGTTTTTATGCACCCTTAGAAAGTATGATGAAGGCATTTCTTTTCGCTTGTATGGGCAAGAGCGCTTGGTCACATGGGGTGATCTTCATGCTATGCTAGGTCTAAATCCTAAATGTAGGCTAGACTTAGATAAAGCGCTAAAGGGGTTCCATAAAGAAAGTTTTTGGAAAAAGATTTCCGGAAACGAGTGGGGTCCCAAGCCTAGAACAAGTGCCATCCATAATCCTACACTTAGATTTATGCATGTGTGGTTGGCTATGACCTTGTTTCCTCGAGGTGACATTAGGGTTGTCCGGCAAGATGAATTGAAAATACTTTATGCCATGGTTAAGAAAATTAGGGTGTCACCCGCGGAATGCATGATTGATCAATGGTTAGACAATATAAAGTTGACAGGACCAATTGAGTGCACCTCTTTAGTTACTCGCATTGCGCAGAAGTGTGGTCTGCTTGAGAATGTTCATGTTGAATATTTGACGGTAGATAGAGAATTTCTAGGCGAGGACTATTTTGTGCAAGGACATACTTTGAAACATGGTCCAAATAATACCTTGATCTATCACTTTCCCGGGTATACAAATGAATTCCCGTTACCTAACCCGGGTCTTCGTTTGTATCACTGTCGGGCACTAACCCTCCCACTTGAGCCAGTGGGAGAAGTTCGCAGGCATAGTGTTTCAGGGCGACCGACACGTTCCCGTAGGCATATGGAGCCTACACCGGAGTTTCACACTCCGACCGGAGATCCGGTATGGGAGCAGCCCCCGCCACAGGACGAGGCGGGTGCATCAACATGGCAGGCCGGAGCATGGGAATCTTAGTACGATTACCGCATGCAGACGTCATCAAGTTCAAGCGGACCGCCATCCTTTGCCACTCGGTCATTCTCATCCCGTGGGTTCCGTGAACTCAACTATGGGATGGCCGAGTTGACAAGGAGGGTGAACGACATTGATTTGCGCACCGAGAGCATGCAACAAACTCTCACGCAACATGTCACCGACACCCAGCAATGGCAGAATTTCAGCGACAACCAATTCCGCCAGCTGAACGCGATGATGGCTCAGAATCAGAACAATTGGGATGCCTTCTTCCGCTCCCAAGGCTACGACCCGAACCAGCAGATATGAGCAAGAACAAGCTTGGGGGAGGACCCCCTTTCTCACGGTAACTTGTATCTTTCCCCTTCCCTTTATTTCTTGCATTTGCTAAATCTGAAAATCCATAAAAATTTGCAAAACATAAAAAGAACAAAAAATATTTCCCTTTTTCATGCGCGGTATGAATGTGTATAATTTTCCTATGTTGAGATGATGAATAGTTGCTCTGTCCTTTATTCCTCTCTAATGCTAGTTTACAACTTAGTACTCTCTCAAGAGTTAGGTTTGTTGGTAAATCTTGCCTTGAACTTGAATCTTGTGGGTAGCATATGCATTCTCTAGTTCTAAGTTGTTGAGAGGTATGATATGATAGACAGGGCTGCTATGATCTTGCTCAACATAAAGCTTGAATTCCGGAGTTTTATTTTTCAAAATGACAAATTGATAAGTTCCTCAATGATGAAATTCCCACCACAGCCATATGTAGTGTTTACATTTGAAAACCTTTACACATATGCTGCTTGTTTCACATTGAGCTTAGTCAAAATTGTTGTGACCCTAGTAGAACTCTTTTCATGCTTTCTTGATCAAGATCATATACACACATCCACCGCCATGAGCTATCCTTCTAAATCAAGAAGATAGCATCCACCATATCCACCATATCCACCGTGAGCTATTCTTCTACACCGGAAGAAAGCCACTATCCATCCATCCATCCAAAGAAACACTCCATATATCCATTGCAAAATTCCTCTCTCAAAGTATTCATTGCAAACTAGGACTATGGCTATGCAAAAAGAAAAGAAAAAAAAATGCTCAAAAAAGAGAGCAAGCAAAAGATAGCCATAGCCTAGAAACTCCAAAAGAGAGAAGGAAAATTCAAAAAGGAGTTATTTCTTCCCATCCACCATTCCTCCGTTCTCCCACACACTTGCACATCTTGATCAAGATTGTTTGAATTGATGTTTTTCTTGGATCCGGTCTTTTGACATAGCAATATTATGTGAACATGAGTGCCTCATATATCCCTACCTTGAGCTCCACATAAAGCCTTATTTAGAAGTAGGTGATTATAGGCAACACTTTGCCTTGGTGAGGAATCATACACATATTGAGTGATCCGAGAGAATCATTAGAGGAACTTGGTTTTTATTTTCAAAATCTTTTGAAAACCTCCGGAATAACATAACGGAATCTAGAGCAAGTGATTGGTGCCCTGCAATTGTTCTATCTCTCAACCGCCCAAGACAATGAGGTGTAAAAGCCCCATGGATCGAGGTAAATGGGTAAGTTATGTGCCAACATATTTAATTCTAGGAAGAGTACTTTGTTGTACGCATAGTATTATTGAGGAGTAGGACATTGTAGCAACTCCTGATCAACAACTTAAGTTTATCTTTGCTTCGGGACGAGCAAAGGGTAAGCTTGGGGGAGTTTGTTGACGGCTGTTAAGTACCATTTTTAACCGTCAACTATACTCAAATAAAGGAGAATTTGGCATTTCATACACGCATGCTTTAGCACAATAATATAGTTCCACTTGTACTTGGAGAACTTTGTGCATGCAGGAGGAAATGTGAAGGAAACACCTCAAAAGGCAAGAAAACACACTTTCGACCAATCAGAGAGTGCCACATGGACGTCACACGGATTGAAGGGCCCATTTTCAGCACTTAACCGACGTAACTCCCTGTAATACCGCGCAAACCGACGTCAGGGCCCACAGGACAGCCACCTGGAGAAAGCACAGGCCAGGAGGGGCCACCCCCAGGTCGGCCGACCTGGTCAGGTCGGCCGACCCAGCCGGGCGCCCTCTCCGCCTGGGCTTCCACGTGTTGGCTCCTCCGCGACTCCTGATGACAGTTTGAGATGCCTTCCGTGGCGGTTACTCTCCCTTGCCGACCTATTGAGGCTATAAATAGGAGGGTGTGCCTTCACACTCAACACACACCACAAGAAGCATTTCTCTCTTGCTAGTAGTAGTTCTTGGAGTTTTAGTGGAGTTAGGCTGAGTCTAGAGCTCTCTAGTCCCAAGTCTTCACTTGGAATTGGTATGGCTCTTGTATCTTTTCCCTTTTGTAAGACTTTGCTCTTATCAATATATATCTATTTTCTATATAGTTGTGCTTGGGTCATGAGTTTCTTGTTTGATTTTGTGATCCATATATGTGATAGTATAGTCTACTTGTGTGATAGTAGTTTATATTTATTATACTACTATTGTCATGCTAGTTATATACCATCACTATAGTCTAGTTTATATGTTATAGTCTCTATGCTTAGTTTTAGCTGATAAAGTATAGCATGGGTTTGGTGATCGTATTCGTACGGTAACTCTGCCTCGTTAATAGTAATCGCGGAGGGGCAGAGTGCTCTTTGGTCATGCAAGTATGGTACTTGGGTGACTGATTTGCATCAATTATGCGTTAGTCTACTGGTTCGTTGAGGTAGGCGGCAGGTGGTGACAGCCCTGTCCGTCCTTTGAAATCCTCCCCGCTAGGCTAGTGCGTAGGCTCTTGGCGGAAGTCGCCTGTGGATGCAGGGGTAAGTCCGTGCCTGAAGTGCTATACTATTGACTGCTGAACCTGAGTGTGGGTCTGTATGTATTCTACTTAGGCTATGCAACTGTATAGGAATGTATAGTAGGAGTAGCTTAGCCTAGTCTTTCCTCCACTAGACTTTATTTATTTAGTAGGAATCTTCTGTGTGTGTCACACTACCCGGTTATTATCATGTACCCGCCTGTCTTGGTTAGATATCCTTGCTAATTGTTAACATGATCTTATATGTTAGTAACGCTTCTTGATCATACCCTTCCTTTGGGATAAACAAATACGATACCCTGAATACTTCCGGGTGAAATGCTACAGCGGTATTCTCCGTGCGCTTGCGGATTTTACCTACTTGACTCTGGGACATATTAGTGAACCGTTTCTGGCCCCGTGCCGGGAATGATTTATTAATATGGCTTAGCAAAAGTCAACATTGGGCCACGTGGGCCTTCGGGCGACATCATCCTGAGCCGTCGTTCCTTAGCATCAAAACCGTCTTCAATTCCTGGGCTCGAGCTCTAGTGATTGGGCCCTTGTACGTCGTCGTCTCGTTAGAAGATGGATCCGTAACTCGAGGAGGCGCGACGACGAGAGGTGGAGGCGTGACAGCTTGGTTTGGCGCGCCATCTTCCGTCGTCATTATTCATATGTCGTTGATGTCCTCATCATCCTTCCCTTCTTGAAGTGAAGTCGTCCTCGACGGCAACTCATCATCCTCACCCAAGTATGGTTTCAAATCTGTAACATTAAAACTAGTGAAAACACCAAACTCTATGGGCAAGTCAAGAACATAAGCATTATCGTTAATCTTGGTTAGCACTTTAAAAGGACCAGCAGCACGAGGCATCAGTTTAGAACGTCGCAAAGTAGGAAATCTATCTTTACGCAAGTGCAACCAAACCAAATCACCAGGTTCAAAAGAAATATGTTTTCTACCATTACTACCAGCAACTTGATACTTTTTATTAGCAATGGCAATGTTGTGTTGTGTTTCTTCATGCAATTGTTTCATGTGATCAATATGAGCAAGAGCATCAAGATGTGGTTCATCTTCAGCATCAATAGCAAACAAATCAATAGGCGCCTTAGGAACATAGCCATAAACAACCTCAAAAGGACACATCTTAGTGGCAGAATGTGTAGCACGATTATAAGCAAATTCAACATGAGGTAAACAATCTTCCCAGCGTCTCAAATTTTTATCTAAAACAGCTCTAAGCATAGCAGACAAAGTTCTATTTACTACCTCAGTTTGCCCATCAGTTTGAGGATGACAAGTAGTACTAAACAGCAGCTTAGTTCCTAATTTATTCCAAAGAGAACGCCAAAAATGACTAAGAAACTTAGCATCACGATCAGAGACAATTGTTTTAGGAATTCCATGCAATCTAACAATCTCTCTAAAGAACAATTCAGCAACATTTGAGGCATCATCAGTTTTATGACAAGGTATAAAGTGAGCCATTTTAGAGAAACGATCAACAATCACAAAAATACTGTCCCTCCCCTTCTTAGTGCGAGGCAATCCCAAAACAAAATTCATCGAAATATCAAGCCAAGGAGAAGAGGGAACAGGCAAGGGCATATACAAACCATGATTAGCCAAACGAGATTTAGCTTTTTGACATGTGGTACAGCGTGCAACAAGGCGCTCAACATCACGGCGCATCCGTGGCCAAAAGAAATGGTCGGCCAACACCTCATGTGTCTTGAAAACTCCGAAGTGACCCATAAGACCACCTCCATACGCCTCCTGTAACAACAAAAGACGAACCGAGCTAGCTGGAATACACAGCTTGTTAGCACAAAACAGGAACCCATCCTGCATATGAAATTTGCCCCAAGGTTTCCCATCCTTACAATGCATCATAATATCATGAAAATCAGCATCATTCACATATTGATCTTTCAAAGCTTGCAAACCAAAGATTTTAAAGTCTAATTGGGACAGCATCATATAACGACGAGACAAAGCATCGGCAATCACATTTTCCTTCCCGTTTTTATGTTTAATGATGTATGGAAAAGATTCAATAAATTCAACCCATTTAGCATGACGACGATTCAGATTAGTTTGGGTTCTAATATGTTTCAAAGCCTCATGATCAGAATGAATAATAAATTCGCGAGGCCATAAATAATGCTGCCATGTTTGCAAAGTTCTTACTAAAGCATAAAGTTCTTTATCATAAGTGGAATATTTAAGAGCAGCACCACTTAACTTCTCACTAAAATAAGCAATGGGTTTATGATCTTGCAACAAAACAGCACCCAAACCAATTTCACTAGCATCACATTCCAATTCAAACACTTTATCAAAATTAGGCAATTGTAAGAGAGGAACATGAGTTAACCGTTCCTTTAAAGTGTTGAATGCGTCGTCTTGTGGTGTGCCCCACTCAAATGGCGCACCCTTCTTGGTCAGCTCATGTAATGGTGCAGCAATAGAACTGAAATCCCGCACAAAACGACGATAGAAGCCTGCAAGACCAAAAAAACTGCGAACCTGTGTGACCGTCGTTGGTTGGGGCCAACTCTGAATGGCGTCCACCTTGCTGCTGTCGACCTCAATGCCCTATGGAGTAACAGCATATCCAAGAAACGAAACACGTTGCGTACAAAAAGCGCATTTTTCCATGTTCCCAAACAAGTGAGCAGCACGCAAAGCATCAAAAACAGCACGCAAATGATCTAAATGCTCATTCATGGATTTGTTGTATATAAGGATATCATCAAAATAGACAACAACAAATAATCCAATGAAAGGCCGAAGAACTTCATTCATTAAGCGCATAAAAGTGCTAGTAGCATTAGACAATCCAAACGGCATAACCAACCATTCATACAAGCCAAATTTAGTTTTAAAAGCCGTTTTCCATTCATCTCCTAATTTCATTCTTATTTGATGGTAACCACTACGCAAATCAACCTTAGAGAAAATTATGGCACCACTAAGTTCATCAAGCATATCATCAAGGCGTGGTATAGGATATCGATAACGAATTGTAATATTGTTAATTGCACGACAATCTACACACATACGCCAAGAACCATCTTTCTTAGGAACAAGCAAAACAGGAACCGAACAAGGGCTGAGAGACTCACGAATGTAACCTTTATCAAGCAATGCCTGCACTTGATGCTGAATTTCTTTCGTCTCCTCAGGATTTGTGCGGTACGGGGCGCGATTAGGAAGCTGTGCGCCTGAAATTAAATCAATCTGATGTTCTATGCCACGAATAGGAGGAAGACCCGGCGACAATTCAGCAGGAAAAACATCTTTATAGTCCTGCAAAAGGTTAGCAACAGCAGGAGGAATATGCAACATAGGCGCCTCATCTAGTGAAACAAGCATACGAGAGCAAACTAGCGCATAGCAAAGCAGATTAGCATCATGTAATTCATCAAAATCAGCACGTGTAGCAAGCAAGATAGGGTTATTCAATTTTATCTCATATTGAACAGGTGCAACAGGAGGCGATGTAACCAATTTTTAGCTTTTGTCGCTCGAGCAATATCATCTTTAAGAACTTGTTCAGGTGTCATAGGATGAATAACAATTTTCTGACCCTTAAACATGAAGGAATAATAATTGGAGCGACCATGATGAACACTATCAACATCATATTGCCAAGGACGGCCAAGCAACAAAGAGCATGCTTCCATTGGAACAACATCACAATCTACAAAATCAGAATAGGCGCCAAGAGAGAAAGGAACACGTACCGAGCGCGTTACCTTTATTTTGCCGCCATCATTAAGCCATTGAACGTGATAAGGATGTGGATGCTTCCTTGTTGGCAATGACAACTGCTCCACCAAGGTCTTACTAGCCAAATTGTTGCAACTGCCACCATCGATGATTATACGGACCGCTCGTTCTTGCACAATGCCTTTGATATGAAAAATGTTGTGGCGCTGATGCTTTTCATCCTGAATGACCTGTGTACTAAGAACACGCTGCACAACAAGAGTGGCATACCTGTCGGCGGCACTAGAGTCGACATGAAGCTCCGTATTATCTGCATAATTAGTGGCAAGCATAGTCTGCTGAATATCCTCAGAATCACTAGCAGAAGAATACCCACCGTCGTCATGAATCAACATAGTTCGTTTATTTGGACAATCGCGTATCACATGACCAAATCCTTGGCAACGGTGACACTGAATATCACGAGCTCGTCCAGACGAGGAGGAGGATGGCACGATCGAGGCAGATTTGGCCGTGGATGGAGCACTCGACTTGGACGTGGTCGAGGAGTGGTCGCGCGACGTGGAAGGAGGTGTCGGCCGTGGAGCTGAAGGCGTCTTGGACCCTACAAAAATGTTAGGTCTTGACGAAGATTGTCGATCCTGCACTTCACGTTCAGCTTTACAAGCATATTCAAATAAGGTGGTCACATTATCATAATGCTTATAATCAAGAATATTCTGAATTTCACGATTTAACCCACCCCTAAAGCGAGCCATAGCAGCATCATCCAGTTCAACTAAACCACAGCGAATCATACCCTTTTGCAAAGCTTGATAATAATCCTCTACGGAAAGTGAACCTTCTTGAAAACGCTGCATTTGATTAAGCAAATCTCTAGCATAATATGACGGCACAAAACAATGACGCATAGCAGCTTTTAATGCCGCCCAAGTGGCTGGAATATTATCAGGATATCTTTGTTTATACTCACGCCACCAAAGTAAAGCAAATTCAGTAAATTCACTAATAGCAGCCTTAACTTGTAAATTAGCAGGAATATCATGGCATGCAAATTTTTGTTCAACCTCTAATTTCCAATCAAGATAAGCACCCGGATCATATTTGCCATTAAAAGTGGGAATACCAAATTTTATTTTGGCAAAAGAATCATTAATAGGAACACGTACCCTACGAGCACGACCACGGCGATTGTCGTCGTCCTGCTCGGTGTCGGCGCCGTAGTCACGTGCATGTTGCAACTCCGTGAGCTGCGTCGTCATGGTCCCAAGCTGCGTCGACATGGCCTCAAGACGAGTCATGATCGTCGCTAGCGTGGTGCGGGTAGCCGTATCAGCGAGGTCCAGTTGATCAAAACGATCATTCGACGAAGTGACCGTAGAGTCAAGTCTCTCGTGCATCGTCTTCATGTCGTTTTGTAGACCATCAACCTGTGCCTGGACATCCTGGAGGGTGAGCTCCTCCGACTTCGAGCTGTTTTCTGCCATAGAAACACAAGCAATACAAAAAGCGGGATCCTACAACGAGAGGTGAGTGGTGGATGAAAAGCTCAATCAAAAAGCTGTTATCAAATTCTTACCCGTCCTTACCAAGCACGCAAGCGTGAACTGCAACCACAGGTAAAACCGGTAGAAGATTGGAGGAGCGATTGCGTGGTGAAACAAAAACCTGCTCGTAGTAGAAAATTTGTGGGGTTAGGAGGCTGCACTCAATCCAAGGGTTAGCACAATTCAAACAATAACTGCAAAGCTGAATAATGGTGCTAAACGCGAAAAGATTGCTGCCGGTACAAGTGCAAGAGGAAGGAAGAAGGATAAAAAAAAAAGTGCAGCAAGAACGCGTCTCCTGTGTTGCTCGGCCGCTCTTTTTTTTTTTCTCTTTTTTTGTTTTTCTTTTTTTTTCTTTCTTTTTTTATACTTTTTGCTGAAAATATAAACAATGAGACCTCAAATAAGCAATTAAGCACAAGCACTTTTTTTTGAGGCAGGGGTAGAACGGTAATTAAAAGATACTCTCTCTCTCTCTCTCTGGACTAGGGATACACGAAACCGAACACAGGGCGAGGCGAGCGGTTCACGACGTAACCGAGTAGACTCGATCGGCGAGGCGAGCGGGTCACGACGTAACCGAGTAGGACTCGATCGGTGAGGCAGTGATTGACCCGGACTCACGGTGCAGCGGAAAAACTTGGCAAGCGAGACGGGGTAAACATATGCGGCGGAAAGCAAACTGTGGTGGTGAAAACACGCGGCACGGCGGAAGGATACGACGATGATAGGAAGAAAACGATGAAACACAGTGTACCAGCAACGATCAAAAGCGAAAGCACAAAAACTCAAGAACGCAAATTATTGAACGAAAGTGCGAGGCTCAAAACCGTACTGGGGTAAACTTTTTTTTGTAGTTTTCGGTTTATGTGGACTTGGATAAAACTTACCGAGAAACACTGGAATCTGATACCACTTGATAGGTGTAGAGTGCCCGATCTTTCGGCGAGTGGAGATAACTTCGATTTGGTGGATGTCGACCCTCATGATCCGACTACGACGAGCAAGCCGAAGCGCCAATGCAATCGCTGAACCAACTTCCGGAGGATATTAACCTTGCGGTAAACAAGATCAACCTGATCACGAGGATCAATTCTTACGCGCAATCGAAGAACGAGCAAGAATTAGAGGCGAGCAATCTGATGTATTACACGAAGGTGGAGTTCTGAATTCACGTCGAGAGACGGATGTATAGCTAAGCTAAACTTAAAACAAAACTCGAAGATTACAAGGGGCGCAACCCTTGACTATATAGGGGAAGGACGAGGCAACTAGGGCCGGCTGAAGTGGAGAGGCGCGCGGTGGAGAGGGAGTCGTGCGACTTGGGCCACGTGGGCCTTCGGGCGACATCATCCTGGGCCGTCGTTCCTTAGCATCAAAACCGTCTTCAATTCCTGGGCTCGAGCTCTAGTGATTGGGCCCTTGTACGTCGTCGTCTCGTTAGAAGATGGATCCGTAACTCGAGGAGGCGCGACGACGAGAGGTGGAGGCGTGACAGCTTGGTTTGGCGCGTCATCTTCCATCGTCATTATTCGTATGTCGTTGATGTCCTCATCATCGTGATCCAACGGGTGATTCATGAGGTGGGCAGCGGAAGTAGCTATTCTGTTCTCACCAAGACCAATTACTCCAATTGGGCGCTGCTCATGAAGGTGAAGTTGAAGGCGAGAGCCCTCTAGAATGTCATTGAGAACGGCGGCACCGATGCCTAGGAGGAGATGATGGCGCTAGACGCGTTGTGCGGCGTGGTACCACCGGAGATGGTGTCGTCGATTGCCAAGAAAGAGACGGCTAAGGAGGCCTGGGACGCGATCGTGACCATGAGGATTGGCGATGATCGCATGAAGAAGTCGAACGCGCAGCACAAGTTACAAAGATGATTAAATCGAATGCTCAAAAGTGGAGGGGTGCTCTTTTCACTAGGAGTCAATGTCTCACTCAAACCCTAGCTCAAGGAATGAAGCTTGGACTTGGAGAGGGAGAGTGAGGAGGGTGAAGCTCAAAAGTGCCAAATGATTTTCGGGTTGGAGAGAGAGGGCACAAAGTAGCATGAGAGCCTTTTATACAAGGGGCTCAAAAAGAGCCGTTGGCATGTCTGGACGCCCCGCACCAGCACTGCCGATCGAGACATCAGCACTGCCGGTAGGGTTTCTGACACACAGTCATAGATCTGCATGCAAGGATTTGGCCTGCACTGGCACTGCCAATCAAGATATCGGCACTGCCGATGAGGCAGCCACAGAGAAGACAAGTGATCTCTAGAGACCTTGACCGGCACTGCCGATCAAGAAGACTGGCACTGCCGATCGCAGTCAGCTAGAGAGCCCGAGGGGTGGCAGTCTCTGTGGAGAGGGAACTGGCACTGCCGATCAGGGGATCGGCACTGTCGATGAGCTACAGGCTGAGCCAGATAGAAAGAGTGGCTCTCTGGTAGAATCGACCGGCGCTGCCGATCAGGGTGATTGGCACTGCCGATGAGCTTCAGCCAGAGAGCCAGACAGAACAGCCTTCTCTCGATGGAGCGACTGGCACTGCCGATGAGGCCATCGGCACTGCCGATGATGACAAGACAGAAGCCAGAGAAGTATCTAAGCATCACAGCACCTCTGGGAGAGGGGATCGGCACTGCCGATGAGGACCACCGGCACTGTCGATGAAGGCAAAAATAGAGGGCGACAGAAATGGAATTTATGAAATATTTGAGCATTTGAATTTACCAAATTTGTAAATTATACCCCACTTAATAGTACGGTTTACCTATACTCAAGATTAGAAATAAAATCAACATGAATCCTTCATTCTTGAGTGAATTTTGGACTTTCAACTTGAGGCAAATGACCATATTCTTTTCTCTTTTTGTTTCAATGCATTTCATAAATCAATTGAGATAGTGATTTACACACATACTCAATGAAAGCATTAGTCCATTCTTAATTGTATTGACGCCAATCACTAAAACAAAATTAGGGGCTTAGATGCACTTTCAATCTCCCCCTTTTTGGTGATTGATGACAATACAACTAGATTTCATAGAAATGTGTAATAAATTTTATTTTGTGATATAAAAGAGATGTGGAGCTCCCCCTAAGTGTGTGCATATGAGAAATAATAATCAATGAGTAACAATTGACATATTTAAAGAAAAGTGTGAGAGCTCCCCCTAACACCGTGCATGTGAGACAATTTGCAAAAATTAAGCATAAGACATGAGACAATGCATATGACAAGTATTTTCACACAAATGCATTTAGAAAGTGAAACCAACAATCCATCATCACACGACAAGTACAAATATAGCATAAATAGAGAGTTTTACAAGCACGCAGAAATTAAAGAGTTTTACAAACCACAAGCAAGCAAGTACAAATTGTCCATCACTCTCACAAGTCATAAAATGAACCAATCCAATCTTCTCCCCCTTTGGCATCACAACACCAAAAAGAGGAAAAGAACCACCTCAAGCCTCACTCATCCGTGGAAGCATCGTCGTCGTCGTCATCATCATCCTGAGCCTCCTGAACAACCTGTGTAGCCTGAGTGTAGATACCCCTGGGATCATCATAAGTACTCATGTCCAGCAGAGGAGTGAACTGAACTGGAGGTGGAAGCTCAACACTGGTGGTGGCGGCGATGGTCCTCATATTGGTCTGCATCTAAGAGAGAGCCTACTGCTGCTCTCTAACTGCCACTGCTGTATCCCGGCATATGCAAAACATAGACCTGATGGCTCCGGAGACCTTCGAAGACCGACGGTGAGGGGGAGGGGCAGCACTAGGGCCGGCTGCCTCTCCCACTACTGCTGCTACTACTGCTGCTGAACTCTGAGGCACATCTGCAGCTGGAGGTGTGCCACCGTGGGGAGGAGATGCAATAAGAGGAAACTTCTTCAGCGTGACTGAGGGATGCTTGTGATCACAAATGAACTGACAGCCCACAATATGCAGAATCATCTTCATCATGTAAGGAGCATAGATCAAAAAGGCCTTACTGGTATAGGAGTTGTAGAGAATCTCTCTCCACATGAGCTCAAACACACTGAAAGGCTCTGCTCCCTCTCTCATAGCAAACATCAAGGTCTTGGTGGAACTGAGAATGTGAGTGTGATCCCCCACCTTAGGAGTCAAGGTCACCCTAAGCATGTTGTTGAGAACCTGAAAATATGGCTTCATGCCATGATATGAACCAAACTCAACACCATACTTGGGGTCAGCATACCTAGCATCATACATGAAACCCCACTCATTGTCCTCCTGAGGATCAAACACTGTGGCCTTCACCTTCTCATTATCTGAGTTATCAAATCCAAGAATGCGAGCAAAGTTGAAATAGGTGATACTGAACCTGTTCCCCTGAATGGTCGAGTGCATCTTGGAATCCAGCTGATTTTCCTCGTCCTGCCCAACCCACAAAGTAGAGTAGAACTGGGCAATGATCTCATCGTTCCAGTGCTAGTGCATGCCCATGATAGCAGTCAAGTTTCTCCTGTCACACTCTGCCTGGATCAGCTAAGTGGGATCATTGGCTGCTTCCATCCGCTACCAGTCAATGCACTTCATGGGAACAACTCTGTGAGTAGTCTTCTTGAAAATGTACCTCTACCAGGACACCTGAGTCAAGTCCCAAAATCTGATATCTGAAATCCTTGGATGCTTGGGCTAGGTCCAGGGGTTGATATGCCTGTACTCCTTCATCTCATCCCTGGACAGAGGTACAGGGATCCTGAAGTCCTTAGATACCTGAGGTGCCAACATCTAATAAGTGATAGAGGAGCAAAGAGGTCCAGGCTGAGGCTGATAGACCACATCCTCAGACTTCTCACCCTCTCCATCACTCTCCTCCTGCTGCTCACTCTGCTCTTCCTCTTCTGCCTCTTCTGACTCTTCCTCCTCCTCACTAGGAGAAGGCTGCCGTGGTAGAAAGGTCTTTCCTTTGCCCTTGCCATGCCCAAGGCCAGCACCACAAGAGGTGGTTTGGCTGAAGTCACCGCCTCGGCCTCGCTTGCCTCCCCCACCATGATGAGCAATGGGGGAGACGGCGGAATCAAAGTCCTCGTCCGAGTCACTGGGAGTGCCCGGATGCTTCTGTCGCTTGCCACCTGCCATCTTCAAAAAGATCCTTCAAATCTAGGAGGAGATGGAGGAGGGAAGGCCTAGGAGATGATTTGATCCACTCCCCGCTTGATTCCATGAAGATTAGCAAGTTTTTGAGTGGATTGACTTGGGTTAGGGTTAGAGAGGAGAGAGGGGCGAGTTGGGTCTGGAAACTGAGAAGAGGGCTCGGTCCCGTGAGGGGACTGAGTCCATTTCAAACTTTTGAACCTCGCATTGGCAGTGCCGGTATTGAGAATCGGCAGTGCTGGTATGGGTCAATGCACAGATCCAGTCCCCCATCGGCAGTGCCGGTGGTGAGCGTCAGCAGTGCCGACGAGGGTTGCCCGAGGGACAAAAATCCCAGACAGAGGGCTCTCTCTGTTGGACACTTGATCGGTAGTGCCGATGAAGGCACCGGCAGTGCCAATCCTCTGAAAACCAGATAGGACAGAGGAAAGGAGAGGGAAATTTTCAAAATAATCTTTTGATGGACAGGGGGAGATCTTGACATCCTATGGTCAGCCAACAATCAACATCTCATAACAATGACCATATTTTGACAAGATTTGATCTAGAGATCAAAACTTAGCACCAATAGCAAAAATAATAGACTTTTGACATAAAGCAATGATTTTTGCAATAATGAAACAATCACCATTCAGATGTGCACATCCTCTACATCATATTGCTAGAGTCAAGAATATTTAGTTCACTCCTAAGATAGCAAAATCTCTTCTCATATAGGGGCTTGGTGAATATATTGGCTAGTTGATCTTCGGTTCGCACATGACTAACTTCTACATCCCCCTTTATAGAATGATCTCTCAAGAAGTGGTGGCGAATATCTATATGCTTTGTGCGCGAATGCTCAACGGGGTTATAAGCAAGCTTTATGGCACTCTCATTATCACATAGGAGAGGAACACAGCTCAATTTGTAACCGTAGTCCCTTAGAGTTTGTCTCATCCAAAGTAGTTGTGCATAACAACTACCGGCTGCAACAGACTCCACTTCGGCCGTGGAAAGTGCAACGGAATTTTGTTTCTTGGATGACCATGACACTAGAGACCTACCCAAAACTTGGCATGTCCCGGAGGTTCTCTTTATATCTACCTTATCCCTGGCATAATCCGCATCGGAATAGCCTAATAGGTTGAACTTTGAACCCTTGAGGTACCAAAGCCATAGGTTGGGTGTGTGAACCAAATATCTCAATATTCTCTTAACGGCCACCATGTGACACTCCATAGGAGCGACTAGAAAACGTGCACATATACACACACTAAGCATGATGTCGGGCCTAGATGCACAAAGATAAAGCAAAGAGCCTATTATGGAGCGATATACCTTTTGATCAATGGGTTTATCCTTTTTGTTGAGGTCGAGGTGGCCATTTGTTGGCATCGGAGTTTTGATGGGCTTTGCCTTGTCCATGTCAAATTTCTTCAATAAGTCTTGTGCATACTTTGCTTGACATATGAAGGTGCCCTCCTTGAGTTGCTTCACTTGGAAGCCTAGAAAGAATGTCAATTCTCCCATCATGGACATCTCAAACCTCTTGGTCATTATCTTGCTAAATTCATCACAAAAGGTTTGGTTAGTAGAACCAAATATAATGTCATCGACATATATTTGGCAGACAAAGATATCATCACCAAAACGCTTAGTGAAGAGGGTTGCATCGGCCTTGCCAGAGACAAAAACCCTTTTTAACAAGAAAATCCCTAAGGCATTCATACCATGCTCTTGGGGCTTCCTTAACCCATAGAGCGCCTTATGGAGTTTATAAACATGGTTAGGATACTTAGGGTCTTCAAAGCCCGGTGGTTGCTCCACATACACCTCTTCCTTGATTGGCCCATTTAGGAATGCACTTTTCACGTCCATTTGGTACAACTTAAAATCATGGTGAGTAGCAAAAGCAAGTAATATTCTAATAGATTCAAGCCTTGCTACGGGGGCATAAGTTTCATCAAAATCCAAACCTTCCACTTGTGAATATCCCTTTGCCACGAGCCTTGCTTTGTTTCTTGTCACAACACCATCTTCATTTTGTTTGTTGCGGAACACCCATTTGGCGCCCACAACATTCTTGTTCTTTGGCCTTTCCTCCAATGTCCACACTTCATTTCTTGTGAAGTTGTTCAATTCTTCTTGCACGGCGATCACCCAATCCGAATCCTCAAGTGCTTGTTCTACCCTAAATGGCTCCATAGAAGAGACAAAAGAGTAATGTTCACAAAAATTACTAACTCAAGATCTAGTGATTACCCCCTTGTCAATATCTCCAAGAATTTGCTCGACGGGGTGATCACGTTGTACATTTTGATACACTCTTGGGTGTGGTGGATGTGAGCTTTTTTGACCACCATCTTTATCAACCACTTCATCATGTCTTTGAGAATCATTACTTGATGCTTGTTCATGATCCTCAACATCTTGATCTTGACCACTTGGGTGATCTATTTCTTCATTCTTATGATGTTGGTTTTGTCTTGAGGGAGAGGGTTGATTTTCAATACTTGATGTTTCTTGTGGTCTCACATCACCAATGGCCATCCTTTTTATTGAATTTCTAGGAGCTTCATCATCTACATCATCATTAACAACTTGCTCCCCTTGAGAGCCATTAGATTCATCAAATGTCATGTCACGTGAAATATCAACACAATCGGTGGTTTTGTTGAACACACGATAGGCATGAACATTCGACCCATAACCAAGCAAGAAACCTTCATCAACTTTTGGAGAAAACTTAGAAGTCTTGGGTTTCTTGTTTAGCATAAATCATTTGCTCCCAAAAACATGAAAGTAGGAAATATTAGGCTTGTTGCCGGTTAGTAGCTCATATGGTGTTTTCTTCAATAGTTGATGGAGATACAACTGGTTGGAGGCATGGCATGCGGTGTTGACGGCTTCGGCCCAAAAATGGTCGGACATCTTGTATTCATCAAGCATTGTTCTTGCCATCTCAATGAGCGTGCGGTTCTTTCTTACGGCCACCCTATTTTGTTGAGGGGAATAGGGTGCCGAAAATTCATGCTTGATGCCTTCTTCATCAAGATACTCTTCAATTTGAGTGTTCTTGAATTTGGTACCGTTGTCACTCCTTATTTTCTTGATCTTGGCTTCATATTCATTTTGTGCTCTTTTCATGAATGTCTTGAGCACATCTTTTACTTGACCTTTATCATGCAAAAAGAATACCCACATGAAGCAAGAAAAGTCATCAACAATTACAAGACCATATTTGTTACCACCAATACTTATGTAGGAGACAGAACTGAAGAGGTCCATGTGCAACATCTCTAATGGCCTTGTGGTGGTCATCACATTTTTGGCGGAGTGTGATGCTCTAACTTGTTTTCCCGCTTGGCATGCACTACAAATTTTATCCTTCCCAAAGCAAACATCAGTTAGTCCTATGATGTGACTGCCCATTTGGAGTTTGTGAAGATTTCTCATACCAACATGGGCTAGCCTTCTATGGGACAACCATTCCATGTTGGACTTCGCTAATAAGCATGTACCAAGTCTAGCTGCATCCGTGGAGAAGTCCACAACATAAATCTTTTCTTTAAGCACACCCTTAAAAGCAAACGAGCCATCACTCCTCTTATAGACGGTCACACCACATTTGTTGAACAAACAATCATAGCCCATTTTACAAAATTGTGAAATGGACAAAAGATTGAAGTCAACGTGATCAACAAGCATAACCTTAGAAAGAGAATATGATGGAGTGAGAGGGACTTTACCATAACCTAGTACTTGTCCCATTCTATTGTCACCAAATGTGATGTACTCATTTTTGTTGTGACTTGGCTCGAATGACTTGAACGTCTTTTTGTCTCTGGTCATATGATTGGTGCATCCACTATCAATCACCCAACTTGACCCTCCAGAGACATAGTCCTACAAAATAAATTAAGCTTTGTTTTTAGGTACTCAAATTTGCTTGGGTCCTTTCACATTAGTTACAAGCACTTTGGACACCCACACACAAGTCTTTGGCCTCTTGTTGCATAGCCCAACATATTTAACAAAGACACGATCATGCATGTTTCTCATGAGCACATAAGAGGTATCAAAATCATGAAAGAGTGCACATGAGGTGCTAGGCACATTAACATGAAAATCATTAACAAAAGAAGTTTGGTTAGTTTCATTGTTCTTGGCTTGCTTCTTTTGATAAGATCCTTCCTTGGTGAACTTGAGGAATTCCTTCCCTTTCTTGTTCTCCCTAGCATTGTGCTTAGCACCCTCAACATAACCAATGCCATCCATGACATGTGGCATTCTAGTATATGAGTATGCACCTCTTGCATACTCTGCCTTCTCATCATCACAACATTTTTCTCATGTTGTATTTTGCTTTCAAGAGCCTTTACTTGCTTGTTCAAATCATCAATCAATTTAACATTAGTAGCACAAGCATCAACATCAATATTATAGCATCTATCACATCCTTTGTTAATGGAAGCATGAGAGGAATTATTTGAGGAGGATGTAAAAGTTGAAAGAATCCTATATTGTTCTTCAAAAGACTTATGAGTCTTTTCCAAATCCTCATACTTCTCTTGAAGTTCATCTTTAGTGCTCTTAACATTCTCACAAGTATTCTCAATTTTAGTGAGAGACATAGTTAAGTCATTATTTTTCTTTCTCTCTTCTTCTAGGAGCTTCTCTAATTCAAGGTTTCTTTTCTTTTCAAGAATAAGCAAGTCTTCTTGTTTCTCAAGTAGCTCCTCTTACCTATCATTTTTTTCCTTTTGTTTTTCAAGTAATTCCATAAATTCAAGCATTTTAGGAAGTGAAGCATTATCATCATCATCATCATCATCATCACTACTACTAGCATAAGAGGAACGCTTGTGTTTAGCTTTTGTTACCTTTGATCCTCTTGCCATGAGGCACTTGTGAGTGTTGTTATCATCATCATCACTCAAGCTCCCAAATAGAGAAGTGTTGGATTTCTCAAAAAAAAAATAGAGAAGTGTTGGTGGGAGTGATGCCAATGGCAAGTGTAGCAATGCCTCCCTCATCCAAGTCGGATTCGGAGGATGAAGATGATGAAGAGGATGAGTCATCGGAATTCCATTCTTGGCCAATGTGAGCTTCACCTCTTCTATGCTTCTTGTACTTCTTGTCTTTCTTGTGATATTTGTCCTTCCTTCTTTCTTCCTTGTTCTTCTTCTTTGGACATTCCGCAATGAAATATCCTTCATCACCACATTCATAGCAAGTTCTCTTTGACTTTCTTGCTTTGCCTTTATCATGGCTTTTCTTCTTATAGCCATCTTTCTTAAGGAATGACTTGAATCTTCTCACAAGTAAAGTCATCTCATCATCACTATCTTCATCACTAGAGTCAACCACTTTCTTCTTCTTCCTCTCTTGCTTTTCTCGTGTAGCATTGAGTGCTACATTATTTTTGTCATCATTTGTTCCCTCAATTTTCTTGATCAAGGCATTTATCATGTTGGCTTGATCATTTTGTTGCTTTTGGGAAAGAAGCTTCCCAAGCACTTCATCGGTGGAGAATGTTTTGAAGTTGTCCTTCTCTCTAATGTTTGAGCAAATGTTGCTATCCCATGGTCTCAATGCTTGTAGTAGTCTCGTGTTGATATCCAAGTCGGTCATTCTAGCTCCCTAGTGCTCTTCTTTGATTCACAATTCTCATGAGCCAATCATGAACTTCTTTTGGGCCTTCTCCCGGACCCATGATGAACAAGTTGAACATAAAATTGTCCATCAATGTAGGGGAGTCTACCGGACCCTTACCCAATGCGATCTTCTTTGAGATCATCATAATAAAGCATGACACTGTTGTAGGTTTTTGGTAACCCATCTTTATCAATATCTTCAGTCCTTGGATTTTCTCCAAATACATCATCCTCGGTCCCTGCTCTGGAAATTCCACTAGGAAGAATTTCCTTTCCCTTTGTCATCTTTATCTTCAAGCAGTTAAGCCTTCAAGAAGATCATGCTCTGCTACCAATTGAATGTTGCCTAGAGGGGGAGGGGGGGGGGGTGAATAGGCAAATCTAAAAATCCTGCGAAATTGGACTTAAACAAATTTATTAGATTGACTGGAAGTGCTGGTGATGGTGATCGGCAGTGCTGATGGATGAACAGAAAGTCATGTGAAATCTAGGTTTAAGTGGTTTTGCGGTTACTATGTGATAATTGACTACAACAGTAGAATAAAAGGAACACTATGACAATAGGAAATAACAAAATAAGGGCTACTCAAGTAGATTTAGCAATTAAGCAAATACAAGAACAAACCCTAGGTAATGAGTAATTAAACAACAAGTAAATAAAAGAGCACACGGAGACACAAGATTTGTTACCGAAGTTCGGGATCACAAAGAACCCTACATCTCCGTTGAGAAGTCCACAAAGGACTGGGTCTCTTTCAACCCTATTCTCACTCAAGCGACAACAAAGATCGAGCTCGAGTTCTTCACTAGCAAATCCCTTACGGAATGGTGATACAAACTTCCCGAGGTGTCACAACACAAGTTGGGAGCTCTACGGGCACCTCTAACCGTCTAGGAGCAAAGCTCCAAGAGTAACAAGCACAAGTTAAAAAGATGATTAAATTGAATGCTCAAGAGTGGATGGGTGCTCTTTTCACTAGGAATCAATGGCTTACTCAAACCCTAGCTCAAGGAATGAAGCTTGGACTTGGAGAGGGAGAGTGAGGAGAGTGCAGCTCAAAAGTGCCAAATGATTTTTGGGTTGGAGAGAGAGGGCACAAACTGGGGTGAGAGCCTTTTATACATGGGGCTCAAAAAGAGCCGTTGGCATGTCTAGATTCTATAGACCCCGCACCGGCACTGCCGATTGAGACATCAGCACTGCTGGTAGGGTTTCTGACACACTGTCATAGATCTGCAGGCAAGGATTCAGCCCACACCGGCACTGCCAATCAAGACATCAGCACTGCCGATGAGGCAGCCACAGAGAAGACAAGTGATCTCTAGAGACCGTGACCGGGACTGCCGATCAAGAGGACCGGCACTGCGTATCGTAGTCAGCCAGAGAGCCCGAGGGGTGAAAGTCTCTGTGGAGAGGGGACCGGCACTGCCGATCAGAGGATCAGCACTGTCGATGATCTACAGGCTGAGCCAGACAGACAAAGTGGCTCTCTGGTAGAACCGACCGGCACTGCCGATCAGGGTGATCAGCACTGTCGATGAGCTACAGCCAGAGAGCCAGAGAGAACAGCCTTCTTTGGATGGAGCGACCGGCACTACCGATGAGGTCATTGGCACTGCCAATGATGACAAGACAGAAGCCAGAGAAGTGTCTGAGCATCACAGCGCCTCTGGGAGAGGGGATCGACACTACCAGTGAGGACCACTGGTACTACCGATAAAGGCAAAAACAGAGGGCGACAGAAATGGAATTTATGGGAAATTTGAGCATTTGACTTTACCAAATTTGTAAATTACACCCCTCTTAATAGTACGGTTTACCTATACTCAAGATTAGAAATAAAAACAACATGAATCCTTCATTCTTGAGTGAATTTTGGACTTTCAACTTGAGGCAAATGACCATCTTCTTTTCTCTTTTTGTTTCAATGCATTTCATTCATCAATTGAGATAGTCATCTACACATATACTTAATGAAAGCATTAGTCCATTCTTAATTGTATTGATGCCAATCACTAAAACAAAATTTGGGGCTTAGATGTAATTTCAATCGTACCATTCAACACCAGTAAAAGCTATAAGATCATTTGTGTCCTTGTGCCAACCAAAGACCTCGTGTACTAGCAAGTACAGACAGGAAGACACCCCTGTCAAGTCAGAACACTGTTGACCGACACCTTCAACTGCAAGCCAACCTTGTTGTGTTCACACCAGCCAAGCATCCATGACAAGCCTAGGCCTTCACACATTGCCTATAAAAAGAGCGAAAACCTCTTAGTCCTTCACCACTTTGCAATCAGTCCAACCAAACTTCCTAGAGCACAACTCCCCAGCATTCACCACCCCTATGGCAGACCCCCGATGGATAACCACCGAATGCCTGGAAGATTCTTGCTTTCTAGTAGTCCTCTATGCCGCCATGAATTGTGTTGGAACCCCCAGAATATGTTGGGATAGAATACAGTGATTCTGACTTAGAGCGATGTGATGTCACCATTCACATCAGAGCAAGCAAAGACCACCTAAACATCAAGCCTAGGAGTGTATCCACCACAGGATTCCATTTCTCAGATACCTATCTGTCTATTGCCCACAAGGCCCTAAGATCCCTATGCCAGATATTTGAAGAGTCTCTCAGCAATTCTAGTATGAGATTTTTCCCACGTTTAGTCAAAGTGCAGTCCTCCTAGAAGGAATGGATTACCGCCCTAAATTCTCTAGGAATCCATGCCAATGATTCACCCACTATCATTTTGGCCCGTCATCTACTTGCTCTTGATGAGCTACATGTCCAGCAAGCCAAGAGGTTGAAGCAGTGCATTCAACAGTACATAGAAGCCGAAAGAGAGAACCGGATCCTTCGTGTTCAGCTAGCAGAAACCAAAGTACAAGTCACAGAAGCCGAGAGCCATATTGTCTTTAAGGACGTCGCCCTTAAGAATGCGGAGAACCACATAGACATATGCTTTCACCAAGCATATCTCACGGGTCATGCACATAAGAAATCCCCGCATCACCATGAAGTGTCCGGAAGCACGATCCTGCACGGAGTTCTGGTACTACAAGCCACCAGTGCCAAGAGGAAGTTTAAGGAGACTGCATCCACCTTTTCTTCATCTAGTAAAGGGGAAGAACCGATTCCCCTGACTCAGCGGCCAATGAAAGAAGAACGAGGCAACACTCCTGCTCCATCTCGTGAGAACTCTCCAGCAAAGGACCCCGTAAAGTCATGACTGTATGAATACGGTTCCACAGAAATGCTGCTAGTGTCACCAGCATGGAGTGAAGCTACATGGCCCAACTCCCAATTAGTGTAACACACTCTGTATACTAGTACCATAACAGCCCCACAAGCCATTGTACCGCGCTAGTATAATCGGTGTGTAATGTAGAACTTGTTTGGTGCATTTGCCTTGATTTCATTGGAGTTTTTGCTTGAGTAAATTGTGTGCTCTGAACAACCTACAGATCAGTCAAAACAACTACAAAATACAAGTAATCGCCTAAAATACACCCCCTCCGCATAAAAGAAAACCCAAGAGTCCTTTAGGAAGACCACTTGTGAAAAGTCTGCCCGAGATACAGAAGCAGACCAGAAGAACTTCCCAGCCTTGGGAAAAGCTTCCCACTCAGAGAGAACAAGATCGCACTTTTGGATTATGGATGACTGCATGCTTAAGAGAAGTACAACCATTTGTCAATGGATGAGCATCATGACAAAGTAACTCCTCAGAAATCCTTACCAATTGAAAAAAGAAATAATTTTGAACCAAGCTGAATCAAATTACAGCCGCAGAACCATACCTGTTCCCTCCGACCTGGTTTTGTTAGCCCATATATTGAAGGGCCCATGACCCATGGGTCCCGTAAAGATTAATGGAAGGCCCATGGAATTTGGGACTTCGCTCTGTTAGATGTTTGTTTTCCCCGTTGCTGCAATCGAGCCACCATGGTTGGAGCTCAAGGCAAAGGGATTCCCTGCAAGGAAACTGATTGATCATGGATGAAAATTCTCTACATAGCAACTTTAAGCTATTGAGCTTCCAACCCATCGCCATCAGGAATGAGAATGAAATTCCCTCCGCTCGACATCTGAACCTACTAAAACATATAGGCCTTTGCTATTGATCTCACTAGTGGCCATAAACACAACAATCATACCCCCTACCCATTGCAGCTACCAACTATTTTTCCGCCAATCATGAATACGATGCCCACTCGGCTAAAGTGGAATTGAAGCTACAACTCGGCAACATTCACCGGCGCACGCGTGCCCAGAGCAATGGCTAGAATACATAGAAGCATCCTCTCAGCACCCCGTCAAAATTCCGCAACAGCACTCGATGCTCGAGTATAAATACTACACTTGGATTTGCAGCAACAACAATGAAGCAAACACCACTCCCGCATCGGAAAATAATCTCCATTGTTTCCACCCGACAAGCTGCCCAACTCTGTTACAGTCAAGCCTTAAGAGAAATTAGAGTCATCGCCAAAACATTCCAGCAATGTGCTCACCTTGGGATGTGGTACTCTATGTAGTGTTTTTCACCGTCATGGCCTGCTTGATGAGGTGCTACGTCAATCGCCCCCAGAATGGTCGCCCTCCGACCGACCATGATCAGTGATGCATCCTACATTGAAGCAAGTTGTAACCATAGTGTTTCAAGTATAAATCCAATAAATTCGTTTGAGAGTGCTTTTGTATCTTATCACCTTGATGGGTAGTCTGCTCTCTTCTACCCAGTTAAAAGGATTTTAAGTGGGGTAGATTGAACCTGGTTTAGTAGCCCAACGGAATAGAGAAATCAGGATTCCACAGAGTTACTACCTTCTACAACAGATGGTGTCCCAGATGATTCAATGACAGCCATGTTTGTAATACCTTGGATAAGATCCCCAAAAATTTTAGAACCCTCATAAATAGAAGAACTCTACCCAAAGAACTGCTGACATATGGAAATACCACTAGGAGTCAAAGCCAGCAGAGAAGCCTCAAGAGTAGTATTAATACGGAATATGAAGACAAGGAGTATGGAGAAGAAGTCCAAGAATTGTCATCGGCCGACGTCTACCCTAATCTCGAGGACAAGATTCATTTAAGTGGGGTAGATCTGTAGCATTTCAAAGTTTAGTAAGTCAAAAATCAGGATCAATTAAAAAATTTCCCTCTTAATCTTCCCTCCTGACAAATTTTTTTCAAAAATAGAGTATCACTAAATTAAAACTAGAAATAACAAAGGAATTTTGGGAAAATAAAATACGGGCTCAAGTGCTTGTTAGCTTATGTGCTTTTCCTTAGTTGAGATTTACTTGGCCATTTTGAACTTTGTTTGATTCGCATTCGAATTTGACCTAAACCGAAAACCTGAAAATGTTAAACCAATTCCTTTCCTTCCCCTCCTCTTTCTCAGCCAAGCCCACTCCCTCTCCTTTCCCCCTTCCTCTCTTTTCCACCTAGGCCGCACTCTCTCCTTTCTTTCCCTCGGCCCACTCACGGACACAGCCCACCCGACCACCTCCGTCTTCTTTGTCCTCTAGTCATGGCACTACACCCTCCTCTCCTGCGTCGCGTCGCGCATGCCCGAGCAAGCTCGCTCGGCGCCTCGCTCACTCGCACACCCAGCCGTGTCGCATGACCGCCGTCACCCAGTGCATTTGTCACCGCCCTCTGCCACGCGGACCCGCCTGGACCCCGGCATCGGCTCTGCCACCTTTACCCTCACCGAACCAGCGCCAACCACCATCAGTCGCTACCCTCCTGTGCGCGTCGCCTGGCAATAACCCTCAACACGACTCCTCAAACCTTGTCATCGAGCCCATGAAGCCGCCATACTGATCAACCACCTCACCATCTTCACTCCCTTTAGACAAGCACACCACGCCACTGCTCCCGCCGTCGTGATGCCATTGATGTCGCGCCGCGGTCAAGCACAACCATGCCCATTTACTCCTCTGTACCGTGCCATAAACTACATTGTGACATTGCCTCGACGCCGGCCCCTCTTTGCACTCCGTGATGGCGACCTCACCCTGCCGCCGTTGTGCAAGCCTTGCATGAGCTGTCAGCTCATCTTCACTAACGCCACAACCCCCACTACACAGGCGCCCAAGCCAGAGTAACGCGCGTGGGACAATGGCATGTGTTCCACGCTTCCCCGTCATATCCCCCTCCGCCACCTATAAAAAGAAACCCCCATAGACCCCTCCTCGCACAGCAACATGCCCGACACCAGCCCGCCTTTTCCCGTCCACCGCGAACCCTCTTCCCTAACCGATCAGCTCCGCGATCACCTCCAGTGAGCGCGCCTGGCCACACGCTCCCCTCTGGTGCCCTCCTCGGTGAAGCTCTCCTATCGGAGGGTCCAGCGACAAGCTCCGACCAGCTCCGCCTATGGCGCCGCTGGCTTCTCCATCTCCGACAGCCGCGCGCCTTCCCCGCTCGCCCTTGCCCGTCTGATCACCAGCCAACGCCCGAGATTAGATCAACTTCCCCCTTCCACCTATTTAAATCCGAGCCATCGATCTGCTAACCAACGGTCCACGCGTTGCCCTGTGTGATCGGCCCACAGTGGACTTGTGGACCGAGCCCACTGCCTGGTCCACCATCCTATGCACCAGGTCCATGGCATTTCCAATATAAAACAAATCTCTCGGCCAATTTATTGCATCAGCCTGATGCAATAACCCATTCCTATACAAAAATAATTCCAGAAAACCATGAAAAATCCCAGAACCCTGCCACTTTGCATCTAGCCCCTTGCACTTTGACCTGTTCACATTTTAATCCCCAACTTTTTACAACCAAGCCCCTGAACTTTTTAGTAATTATAGAAAGGTTCTTGTATCTTTCTGAAATTGCAGAAAATCTCCTGGAACCTTTAAAAAGTTGTAACTTTAAAGCGTAGCTCCGTTCTGAGCGATTCTTGCGCTCACGGGTTCGCCTCGGTGAATAGTATCCAATGGTACTGCCCATGACCTCTGCCCGAAGACTCATAAGCCATCCTTAGCCCAAAACCTACGCTATTTTCATAGTAAGTTTCTTTTGCTCAATTTATTGAAGTTTATTCGAATCTTGTTTGTTCTTGTTATTTTTATTTTCTTTCACGATAGTTTATTTATAAGGCATAGCTATATGCGCTAGATTATGCGAAGTCCAAGGAAGCACCAGGAGACCCGGTATCTACGCGCAAGCCCGATGCACAAGTTGCAAGAAAGGACCTGAAGGCCCGGACTCCGCTGAGAAAGGATAAAGATTAGAAACGTGAAGACCGGATAAGACGAATAGCGTTTTGAGGCAAGCCCTATCTATTTCTGGATCATGATTGCTCCTATTATTTTGAAAACGCACCCAATTTAGAGCCTACTTCTTATATGCATTAGTCCTTATCACTTTATGATTGCTTAGTTGAAAACCCACTTATGTGAAAACTAGCGTTCTTATCGCCTATATAAGATAGGAATGCTAGATCCTTGATTGGCCGCAATTGATATCCCACTACCTTGACAAACCTAGGAAGTTATTATTAGCAACGCTAATGGTAACGCCATTCTTGCTAGTATACGCTTAGGGCTTGTGATGATTATCATCATACTCTTACACTACCAAGTTTCATAAAATGTGTGAATATGTGTTTGGTGGTGTGCGTGTGAATGGATGAGTGGGATAGACATGGCCCTACGCGAGACTCCTTAGTACTGGTGTAGAGTACTTGGTGATGGTGTCTTCGGTGTAGGTCCACCTAACGTGGATGAGTGCTCGCCCTGCCGCATAAGAACCGATAGCAAGACCTCAACTTGGTGATATTTTTAGTATGACCACAGAATATGGGCAGGACTAACGCGGAACCTGGGTTACGCAGCAAGGAAGTATCACCCGGCGAAGTAGGAACGGACTCAAGGGTTGGTTGTGATGTAGTGGTGATAAGTCCAGTACTTGGCAAGAATAGATAACTGTGTGTCATCGTTGGTGATATGACTGTGTGTCATAGTGGTGGAATCCCTGAGCTCCGTGGTGGACTTGTGGCCGTGCCTAGGTGAAACGGGAGCGTTAGGTGTCTCCGCGTGCAAGAGCGCATAACCTATGGGTACATCATACTAAGCTCTATAGAGTTAACCCTAAATCATTCAGATGTTCATTGTCACTGGTCATGACACACCAATACTTTGGGCTCTTGATAATAGCAAATCCTTGAAGCATGAGTGGGTGTAGTAGACGCCCGTGTTTTGGTGAAAGGTGTTGGCAAGGTGTGCCGGAGTCATTATGACTGTGTCGGAAGGCTCAACTAAAATATGGAAACTGTTGGGATCAATTGTAATCTCCCTCAGGTCCAACCAAACAAAAGTTACAAAACCGTTTTTCCTCACTCAAAAACCCCCTTTTTGGTTCTATAGTAAGCCTCTGCATCCGCATTTTTCCACAAAACTCTGACCCTTACCCTATCCCTTGACCACTCTCCTAAATGCACGAATATTCCCCTTGCTAGAGGTAGCGCTTGTGGAGTACCTTATGTACTCACCCTTGCCTCATTTTATTTTAACCAGCAGAAGATGGAGAATCCGTTGAAGACGATGCGTAGATCACGTCCTATGCTTGAATTTGCCTGTGGAGTTATCAAAGCTTTGTTCGGGTTTTCTTTAGTCCAGATTGGCTTGATTAATCCCTTTTGTTTGTAATTTAGAACTTGTATGTTTGTATGATTCCTGCGTGGACTTAATAAAGGTCCTAAATCGACTATGTATCATTTATATGTGTGTACCAACTATTGATCCAGGGATTGGTACGGTAATCACGGGTCACCCCCGGGTAGGGTGCCACAATGTTCCTTTGGTCGAGTCACCTTGGGCCAGACGATCATGCAATGTCCACCTTTTGCTTCTTTACGACCTCGCCACATGTATCCTCTTGGGATTTTATCCCATGCTTTGATTGCCCAACTCGGGAGGTCTAGTGCTATGGCAAAATAAGCAAGGTGGCCATCATGACATATTGCACTTGTACCACCTGCCCTTGCCTCGTCATCAAGTACGCTTTCCACCTTGGTAGGAGGTCCGCAACTTGGTCTATGAGGTGTTTTAGCTGGGCTTTGGTTAGTTTCTTCAGCGACAATGGTAGCTCGAGATATTTGATTGGAAACTCACTGAGCTGACAAGGGAGATGCGCATGCACTACTTCAATGTCTTCCTCCGAACAGCGGATAGGTGAGACGCTACTCTTTTGAATGTTCGTCCTCAACCCGGAAGCCTGGCCGAAGAGCTACAGCAGGTGAACCGTGAGATCGATCTCACTTGCTGTTGGGCGAAGGAAGAGAACTACGTCATCTGCATAAAGCGACAACCTGTGTTGGATGGACCATGAGCAAAGTGGCTGTAGAAGCCCGGCCTCTGCTGCCTTAGCCACCAGGAGATCGAGGGTGTCCATTACTAATATGAATAACATAGGGGAGAGGGGATTGCCTTGCTGCCGCAAACCTTGGCGCTGTGAGATGAAATCACCCGGAACCCCATTCAACAAGATTTGAGTAGAGGAGGTGGTGAGCAGTCCACTCAGCATGTCTCTAAAAATTCTTCCAAATCCAAGCTTTTCTAGAAAGAGGAAAGACCATGAGACTGAATCAAATGTCTTGGACATATCCAACTTCAACAAAATCCTCGGCTGCCTTTGGGCATGGAGAAAACGTGTTGTTTGCTGAACTAGCATGAAATTATCTTGGATGAATCTTCCCTTAATGAAGGCGCTTTGGTTGTTCGACACCATATTGTCAAGATGAGCAGCGAGTCAATTAGCCAAAATCTTCATAATGATCTTGGCAAAACTGTGTATAAGACTGATGGGTCGAAAGTCTTTAGCCTCGACAACTACTTCCTTCTTCGGCAATAGCGTAATATAAGCTGTGTTAAGGAGCCGAAAGTTGCGGAAATCCCCTCACCAAGCTGTCGAGATGGCCGCCATAATATCCTCCTTGATTATCGGCCAACAAGTTTTATAGAATCTCACTATAAAACCCATCAAGACTGGGGGCCATATCAGCCAGCAATTGCTTGACAACATTCCACACTGCAGCTGCAATTTGAAGTTACCTACTCATTTGTTGTTCCAGCTTTGCAGCCCTCTCGCGGTCGCTTTAAATTTGAGTGATAATGTTTCCATTGGACACGGCTTCTACGGCACTGACTGCCATGCCTGCTGGACTGCCTCATGAAAGTCTTCAAACTTGGGCTAGAATGGCTCAAAGTGGAAGCGTCTCTTCCCTGGCTTGCTGTCCTTTAACCTAAGAATCAATGGGCAGTGATCCGAATCATCCATCGCTGCACTTTGGAGGAGACAATCTGTGTACTGATTTTCCCAATCCACTGAGCAGAAAAACGGATCCAACTTTACAAGCATTGGGGAGGCTCCTTTACTAGTGCTGGCCCATGTGAACTTGCGTTCATGCAGCGGTATTTCCTTGATGGCAAGGTCGTTAATGAGTTTTCTAAACCGACTCATCATAGCCATGTTTAAGTTCGAGTTGTTCTTGTCCTCAGCCTTGTAGATCAAATTAAAATTCCTTGCTAGTGTCCATGGTCCAGCACACTGTGCATGAACGTCCCAGAGCCCCTGCAAGAAGGCTATCTTCTCATCATTCCCTTGTCCCCTATAAACACAACTCAGCCACCAAGGTTCTCCATTTTCAGGGCAGAATTGGACCAAGGCGCTGAAAGAATCAATTCTGCTGGCGCCAACTGTGATATCCCCTCCGGGATAACCAGGATCGAGTACAGGAGAACACTCGACGAAGCGAGTTATAACAGCACATACATTCACACAGCCCTGAATATATTACATTATGGTATAATACAACCAGGTTTTCGGAAACAAATAAAAGTTTTGCAGCGGAAAAACATTTATTATATCAAGAGTTTAAAAACTCAACAGAAGTTTGAGCATTGTTCAAAAACTTTGTTCCAAACGCGTTCAACTAACTCACTCTCAGAGGCACGTCTAGCTTTCTACTCTTCTAGGGACGAGATGTGTTCCAACTGGATGGAGCCTCCCTCCGGTAGTTGCCCTTCGTCTGGCATGCCTTTGGACCAACCATAAGAGCATGGCTCACCACCTAAGAATAAAAGAATACGAATAAAATCCTGAGTATCTAATATACTCTGCAAGACTGACCCGTCAACATGGCTCGCTAAGGCCGACACCTAGAATGCATAGGCCTTTGACTAGTGGGTTGACTCAGACTTGTGAAAAATAGCACTTATAAGTGGATATCTATTTTTAAATTTTAGCTCAAGTTTATGTTCATTAATTTTAAGGTCTACATCCTGCAACTATTGCAAACCAATTTTTCAAGCAAAATTAAATTATTTGAAATAATCCTTCTCTTCACATTACTCTCGATTATCTCCGTTGTGACGAGCGGTCAAGCAATACTCATTGCTACGAGCGACAGCGATTCGAACCAATTTCAACCAGCTGGGTAAAACCCGCCTACACGACACATACGCACCGCATTGGTCGTATATGACAACTTTTCCCACTAACCCCAACCAGAGGTCGATCCATTTCCAACTCCCCCGGGAATATGGAGACCCCACTAGATACCCGTCCCAGACGTTATCCTTGGGCGACCACCATTTCCCTCCCGTGAGACTTCAATCTCACTAACAGCCAGAAAAAGAAAGTTGGCTACGTCCTACCACTGAGGTAGTTATGGTACATCAGCTTACTGGGTCCCATATACCAGCATGTAGATGGTAATGTTCAATACTTGCTCCCTAGACCACAACGTGGTCCTAATTTGACATGGACGGGGCTATCACCTTGCAAGACCCAGTCTTTGCCCTTTCCTCTATTGGCTCGTCCGGTCTTATCATCATCATCAACTTTTATTTGAATTCTCAAAGATCTCAATCAACTTAAAGCCTCCATGCTTTAAGATCATCCTATGCAGTGCTACCGTTAATCCTACTATGTAAGCATAGCGCCTATCGTGCTACCTGTACCTGTATAGTATAAAGACATCATAGGATATGGTAGTAATGCAGGTGGGTGTCAATCAATTCCTGGAACCTAATGCACAATCATGACTCGACTAACGGTGGTAAACAAAAGAATTTAAGAACATAGGTGGGATGCACCGGGGCTTGCCTTGGGATTCGTCTAGATACGACGATGCAGGGGTGGGGTCGGTCTCGACGATCACCACCTCAGGTTTGACCTCGACGGATTGCTCGACAATCTCGGGTCCTATACGATTCGTCGATACGTCACAAGTTAGTATTAGCGATGCATGAAATGTGACATGCAATGCATTGAGAGTGATGTTTCGAGAAAATATTAGACTAAAACTTAATTACTCTTGTCTGAAGTATTTCCTTCTAAATAAGAGTAATTAAGTCTATTAATGAAAAGGGTTTAACATGCTTTAATTCAAATTAATGACCCTTAATTACCCCATTTAAACATAAAATAAAGTTATTAACAAAATAAACATTTGCTTAGGAAATAAATTAATTAACAATTTAAAGATATTTCATAAACTCAATTAAATGCTTGAAAATCATATAAAATAAATATTAAATTTTATTTCATAAAGTGGTAGAGAATAATATTTGGAACCTAGAAAAATTAATCCCATAATTTTAGGAGATCTAAAACTATAGTTATGAATTTTCAAAGTTTTGGAATTAATGTTAAAAGAAAAACCCAAATTTAGTAACAAACTGCCTGATTTTGGCCTTATGGGCCATAGAGCGGCCCATCCACAGAGCAGCCTGGCCTAGCTGCGTGGCCACGGCTCAGCCTCTCGGCGACCCAACCGGGCGTGGTACGGCCCAGCTCTAGGGAGCTCTCGGGCTCGCGCGCACGCACATAGCGGCCTAGCCTCTCGGCCCAGTCGCGCGGGCACGACCCAGCTGCTCGGGGACGAGCGGCGCCCGCGCTCGCGTGCGCAGCAGCTCTGCTGTCAGAGCGCGAGTTCGCTCCCGAGCTCGGCTCGGCCAACCAAGACCAAGAATGGGGGCAGCAGCGCGAGAAGAAGATAGAGGAGGGGCCGGCGACGGTGAGTGCTCACCGGTAGCAGTTGGTGATGAGCAGCGGAAGCAGGGCACAGCAATGGCGGCAACGGTTCCTACAAAATTACCATGACCACAAGAAAAACTTGAGCGCGATTAAGCTGAGGAGGTGCGTGATCAAGGAAGCAAGCTTCCATTGCAAAGAAATCAGTTAAGAAAGATTGTGGCCACCGATTTTGAGAGAGAAAGACAGAGGGGTTGCCGGAGCTCACCAAAAAAGAAATCGGCTTTACTTCACGGCTACGGCGGGAGAGCTCAATCGGCGGCTATGGCAGGTTGCTGGGGGTGTTACGCGGCGATTTGGGTTGCAGGATCGGTTGGGAAGGTCATCGGCGGCGGTGAGCGGGCCCGGACAGCGGCGGCGGAAGAAGCAAAGAAAGACAAGAAAGAGGTGAGAAAATGAGGGAGAGCAGAGAAGAGCCGGGGTAAATCCCCTCCCCGGGTAAATGCGGCGGTGGCGGGACCCGGCTACAGGGCTACGTGGCGCCTCCGGCGCTCGCGGGCGTACCAGTGCTGCCCCAGCGCGGGCGGTAAGCGGCGCTGAGAGCCGGTGGCTGACGGATGAGGCCAACGGGTCCCACCAAGCAGTAAAGGTAATTTTTTTTTAAACAGGGATGTCACAGTCCTCCTCCCTTACAGGAATCTCGTCCCGAGATTCAGAAACGTACCATATTAGGTAGTCGTGGTTTGGAGAAATGCTGAATAATTTGCTTATCAACAGAATATTTCAGAAACGATCCGGCTGAGACGGGGCCTACCAGGTCGGTCGCTGCAGTAGAACAGAGCACCCCCGTGGTGGGGGGGGGGGGTTGAGTAGATGGCGGGACGACAGAGACCAACTCCATATCCCTCCTTTCTTTACGGCACGTTGCTAAGGCTTGTGGGGGCACCGCATGGGACGCGCTGAGGCCGAGCCTGCCGGGCCAATCGCTGCAGTAGAACAGGGCACCTCCATGGTAGGGGAGATGGGCACCTCGACCTTGTTGTCGGCGGGCACCGCTGGCGATGGACAGGCGCACGCCCATTCGCTCAAGATTGTCTCAGGTTGGGACACCTCAGTGTCGAGTGCTTTGATGGTCTTGGGCCCATGTGAATGCTTGCAAGCAGGTGTCGTCATCGAGTCTTGGGTCGTGTAGGAGCTCACTTTAGACTGGGCCTCCCCTGGCGAGTCCACGTTAGCTGCGGCCTCGTGCTCTTTCGGAGGTAGCATGACAGGAGAGTCCCGCAAATCTTCCTCGGCCGCCACGCCGTAGAGTAGAGTCATTGAGGAGAAGTAGAACGTTTCCCTTGGAAATAGGAGAAGGTTGATTGGTGTCGCTTTGGGTGACGTCTAGCTTTAATGAATCCCCCTCACGTGCAACAAGGGTGGCTCCTTGCGCCACATGGCCGCCGCTCGGTCGCGGTTCCAGGCGTGAATGCACCGAACCCTGAGACGTCGGGTTAGGCTCCGGTCGCGGCTGCAGCAGGGATGGCGAGCGGCACCACCGGTGACCACGCCCCTGTCCTGCATCACCCCTCGGAGGCGGCGGAGGCAGGACATCTGTTGTCGGCGGAGCTGACCAAGAAACGGAGATCTTGACTGGGTAAGTGAGACCGCGCTTTGGCGGCTCCACTGCAGCTGTTCCCGGCTCGGGGATGAACTGGTCGACGACGGCCGGGACACAGTCCCGTTCTAGGCACCATGCTCTGAGACGGAAGAATGACAGATCACGCATGGCTTCTCAGGGTGGAGGCTACTGACCAAGCATTAATCCGAATCCTTCCAATGTTAGATTTCATAACTGAGGATTTGGATTTTATCTCTACATATTTATCAATTCTTATTACTCATTGTTGCTTACCTTGCATTAATCCTGAGAGAGTTACTACCAACCAATCTAAGCCTCTCAATTCCTATATATACAGTGCAAAACTAGGCTAGAGATGATCGGTCTTAAGTTGTGAAGCGGTGGCTGAAGCTGATCATGTTGTTCATTTACGTGTCTCAGCGGAGCCTGGCTCTAGAGAAACCAAAGGTGTTGCATCTCGTATCCCACGGTGCTGGCACGAAGGTCCCTTTTACAGGTCTTGTGCCAGGCTTGGCAAGCCATCCACGCAACCAATCATAGTAGAAACCAAAGATGATGCATCTCGAGAGCCTAGGTTGTATAAATCGGGCTCATGGTATTCTTGAAAATCACGCAATAAAACCTGCACTGAGATTGGTCTCAACTTTATGTTCTTGGAAGCCGTGAGAAGCTTGGCATGTTGAAAATATAATGACGTTCTCGTTGCTGCAAATACTCAACACTTATTATATATTTAATTCTTCCCTGATTAGTAATATTTCTATTTATGTGACCGAAAATCAGATGCCTTAAATCACCTAGATGAACTGAACTTTTAAAACACTAGATCTCTAACCGTACGATATGCGTATCGTACAAATAAAACAATTTAGTTTGGTTATAAAAAAAATTTAGTTTTTGAATCAACTACATAAGCAAATAGATACGGTCGTCCATGGAAATTCTGTTCTGCACGCTCGTCTTCCATGCAGATGCACACCGGCTATTTGGATTAATTACCAGGCTGGTAAATAGAAAAATGATAGATCGGGATGCATCGGTCAGGTTAAAATCATTTTGTTATTTAAAAAAAAAAAGAGTTAGATTGAGAGGCTACGTATGATTTTGGAAGAGAAAAGTCATATTCACCTCCCTGAACTTCTTAGGGTGTCGCACTTTGGCTCCCTCTCTTATAAACCAAACACCGGGCACCTCCAACTCTTAACCCCGCTGCGATTTACCTTTCTAGGTGGTTTTGTGGGCAGTTTCGTCCGAGTCAGCAGTCCGACGTGGACAAGGGCACGCACTGTATACTGACTCAGCTCCACTGCCTGTTCAAATTAATAAAATCGGACCTTATGGTCGTCGTCGCCGTCCACAACTCACTCTCTCTCACACACACCTTCTTCCTCCTCGGGCCAGTCTGAAGGAACCCAAACCGTAGGTTTAGCCATGGCTCGGAGCTCAAGCTCGTCCTGCTCCGCCAGCAACTCCTGGTCCATCCTCTTAGAGGACGAGGCGCGTCATTCCACAATCCGCTATTGCATCGGCCCGTTGAATTACCGTTCTCCAGTATACTGCAAGTGCAACCACAAGGCCGCGCTTTGGATCCCTTGGAGCGACGACAACCCCGATCGTTATTACGCAAAGTGCTACAAAGCTCGGGTATTGATTTGGTTCCGTTCGTCTCCGATTTTGGTTCCATTTGGGTTAGGTTTACTGTTAGGATGTAAGTACCGGTTCATGGTTGAAATGTAGGACTGTGGCTGCGACTTCATGGGGTGGTATGAGGGTCCTATTGATCCTTTTGTTACGACATTGCTCATCGATTTGCATGATGAGGTCTGGACTATGAAGAAGCAGAGGGCCGTGATAAAGCAGACAGTGAAGGAGGCCTTTGAGAAGATAGATGATCAGGAAGCTGAGATTGATGCTCTAAAAAAGGAAGTTGCAAGGCTTGAGAAGCTGGAAGGCGAAAATGAGATCCTAGAGGACAAGGTTAAGGAGCTTGTGTGGGAGAAGAAGGTCTTCAAGGCCGCTTGTATTGTTCTGTTTGCAGTTGCAGTGTTCATGCGTCTGGGTTAGGTTTAATTGTTAGGCGTCTGGTGCATGTGGTGTTGATCCTCTTCTAGATTGTGATGTGGTGTAATGAACTTGGTCCTAATGATACAGTGCATTGGTGTTCGTTGTGTTCAACCAAATTGTGTAATTCAACAGGTCACCTCGTTCGCATGCAACACGGAAGACAGATAGATAACATAAGTTCAATACAAGATAGGTTCCATAAGATACATAGGTTCCACAAGATACATAGGAAAGCCGACATTTTGGGGGCAAGATTCGAGCACCATGAGCGGCACTAACCTCGCGAAGCTCCAAATCCAAGGTAGCATTGAACACGCCTCCACCTCAATCGTCAATCTACTGTCCACCGCCTCTGCACCAGCTTCACCACTGTCTCAATCGACGGTCTCTAGCAGCCGCTAGGGTTCCGCCCTCCGGGACAGATAGGGAGAAGAGAATGAGACGAAGTGAGGGAAGAGAGAGACATGGTTGAGTCCAAAAATACCCGTGAGCTGAGTCAGCACGCGGCGCGTGCCTTTGTCCATGTCGGACTGTTGACTCGGACAAAACCGCCCATGGAGGTAAATCACAACGGGTCAACAGTTGGAGGTGCCCGGTGTGTGGTTTTATAGGAGAGGGAGCTAAAGTGCGACACACTAACACAACAACAGAAACGGCCTATAGCGGCAGCTCATAAAGGCCTGTAGCGGCAGGCAGGCCACCCCGCCGCTACGCAAACGCAGCTACAAATAAGCTTTTGTAGCGGTGAATGGTCTGTCACTGAAACGAACCGCCGCTACAGACCCATTAGTAGCAGCGGTTGGTGATGTCAACCGCCACTATTGTGTTCCAATATTTGCGGCGGTTGACATCACCAGCCGCTGCTACTTTCCTCTAGTAGTAGCGGCGGTTGATATCTTGAACCACTGCTACTTGTTATTTTCAAAAAATAAAATAAAATTCAGCATATATACAGAAATCACAGATTCTGCATACACAGAAATTTACAACATCTCATCACAAATATTTACAACATCTCATCGTAGAAATTTACAACATGTCATCACAGAATCTATACAACATTTCATCAAAATGTTCAATGGATATTACGAAATGTCTTATATGAACCCTATTGCATAGTCATCATCTTTCTCGGGAACATTGGGCTCATATGGTGCTCTCGAACCAGCCCACTCACAAAGGGACCTATGTTTCATTGCTAGTAAACCCTTTGAGTCAAAGCACTTTCCTTCTGAACCAATAACCTCTCTCAACATAAAACGACAAAGAAGCTATAACTAGATACATGGAATTTGTACTCTAGTGAACGCAGGATTCAAGAATCATACCCTTTCTGAATTTTGTCGTTCCTTTTCAACGTTGGTGCCCATTCTTCCGTTGTCCTTGCGGCTTTCTATGTCACATGAGCAAAGTCTATTAATATATAAGATATTAAAAGTAAAAAATAAAGTAAAATAGATATAAACTAAATCAACTTACCTCTTATTGAGACTCCTCAATGATATAGTCTAGATAAGTTGAACTGCCAGACAAGAACACATAAGTGTAGTAACCACAATGCACACTTCCTCGTACTTGCTTATGGCACTATAAATTATAGAACACAAGTTCGTTACACTTACGATAATTATATGAATGGATAGTACGATAAGAACGTGTATGAGATACATATAAGTCTTACCAAAAAGTTATGACAGAAGTACATCTTCCTTTTCCGTCTTGGATGACACTTCCCTCCCGCTTGGACATATTTCTCGTAAGCACTGAGTGATCGACAAAAGCGTATCATTAGATGATATTAACATTATCAAACCATACATACATAGATTAATTTATTACCTATCTATGAGTTCCACATTGTTGTTGTACAACTTCTTATCGTAGTCCAGACTATCAAGCACTAGAAGGTACCCTTCTTTGGGAAATATCATCATACACATCCAATGATCACTACAACAATTGTCAACAAGTTAATTACAATTGGATTTAACTTTAACATATGATAGATGATGAAAGCAGTAGTTGTCCCACTTACTTGAAGTTGTATGGGGCCATAATGCATTCTCTATCGTGCCACTTCAAGTAGCAGTCGCATAAATAATTAATAATTTTAGTCCTTGCTTCATTTGTCAGAACCGCCTTCATTGCAGTTAGCTCTGTCGGTGACTTATCCGGGTGGTTTTCTGGATTTACCATTGGGTTTATCGTGCTTTGGTTGATGCGGTTCGGGTTGACGTAGGCCACCTTCCAATCTTTTCTGTTGGTCCTCTTTCTGTGGAAAAAGGAGTTCAGACTACAAAGAAAAAAGCATAAGATAATATATCAAATTATGCTTGAAATACGAAGTAGATCAAACACGAAACTTACATGCACCACAAGGTGATGAAGCTGACGTTCATCTTTCCTAGGCGAAACATTTCGTGGACATCCTCCCAAAATAGGGGAAAGATTTGTTCATTCCCTCCTTCATTGAACACCTCTTTTGGAATACTATAAGTGATTGTGGTGACCCCTTCCTTCGGCGCCATCATGTACCAGTCGTGCAACTTCCACATCTCCCACGGGAGGTTCTTGTACATGTTCTTTGATATTAGGGGTTTACCGAATATGAATTTTAGATAGTCCACATCGTTCGTAGGATTGTCCAAAATTTGATCGTCGTACGACATTATATCCCGAGGATCTTGTTCTTGCAGGATGAGCTTACTGGTGGATGCTAGACGTTTTTTCAATCCAGCTAAGTACTTATCAATATCATTTTTTTCTTTTAAGTCCTTTCGCTTTTTGTCAAAACCGGTAATCGTCTTTGGGATTGCCGGAGCCTTGATGACAACTGGTGCAGGCTGGACTTGAATTACTGGAGACTGAACTTGAACCATCGCCACCATTGTTGACGGAGGCTCGACGACAACAGGGGTAGCCTGTACTATTCCTTCAGTGATGATCGGAAGAGGCTCGTTTTCACTATAGATTATAGGACTGTGAGTCGAGTCGGCTTCCGTATGAGGAGATTGGGGCTTGTTTCCCGAGGCTGCCACAGATATAGGAGACGCCTGTCCACCTGCCGGGAGTGGCTGGCTCGCATGATAGGACCCATGCCCAGACAACAGGGGTGGAGAAACTCGTTTGGAGAGTACAACATCATGGCATTTCCAAATAATGAAAGAGCCGAGCGCATCTTGGAGAGTTTCTATACCTGCCTCAGGTATCGCGCATTCGATCTCGTTGTCCTCATAGCCAGGTACTATTTCCAACACGGTGACACACACATAACCTGGGGGGATATCCCTGTTATGGAGCATCTCTCCTGGAAATGCCATGCCAGATGCAACCTTCCTCGTCTTCCCCTTGTAACCAAATAGCACATGCAACTCGCAAGGAGTATCCTCAGTGATGTCCTCTATTTCTGATTGCATGGAGATTGATGGTTGACCAGAGACTAATGGTTGTGTGGAGACGGATGACTGCGTGGATGTGGACGAACCACGTAAGAAGGCATCCATAGCAGCCTGTAGGTTGGGGTCCAAATGATCGCTTTCTTTGTCGATAGCAAACATAAGAAGTTGCTACCTCCAATCCTCCTTGGCTTTATATTCTTGCTCTTTCTTGTGCAATGTATGCTTCTTGTACATGTGTGAGGATGTTTCAGAGAAACCTTCTTTCCATGTTGCCGATGATGACACTCCCCGTACCCGACCACCATGTTCTTTGGTCCCAATAGCCTTCGCTAGCTCATCCTTGTGATACTCCGATGTAAACAGACTAGGATGGGACCTTTCAAGGCTTGCACGACTTCAACTGTCGTGGGATCCTTCACAATAATCTCTCCTTCATCGTTTACTCGGAGCGACCATATACCCAATTCCTAGTACGCTCATTGGTGTTTGGCAAAGGATCAAGTTTTTCTTCCGCGTGGAGCTTGGCTTCCGTCTCCCTCCAAATCAGAATCGTCTTTTGGTATCTGCCCGGACCTAACCGCGGCTTGTACTTGTTCCACTTGTTCACCTCAACCATCTTTTCACTAAGCTCCTTCGAAGCACTGCTCATCTTCTGCTCAACAAACTCATCCCATTCCTACTGACTGATATTTCCATGCTTTTCGAATGGGGTTTGATTTTTCTTAACGTATTGGCAGTTGAGCTTGGACTTGTAATCTTGAAAGATGTGATTGAGAGTGGACATCATGGCCTTCTTGGCTCTCTCGAGATCTGTTGGCTAGAACCGGATGGATGCCGTGACATCAGCCCACATATCATCTTTTCTGCCATCTAAGACTTGGCACTAATCTTGCCACGTGATTTTGCCATGGTCCCTCACCACTTTGCCGCAACAATTCTGTCATTTGGCATTGACACCAGCAGGCTCAATCGGTTTTCCATCTTTGGGGTCTAGTGCAGTAACCTCATAGATGCCCTCTGCCTTGTTCGTGGAGCACTGATCGCGCTTGCGTTTATGTGTGGACACTTGGGCAGGCGCATGTTCTGTTTGCTGGTCGAGGGCCTCATCTGCCGCAGCCTCTGCTGCAAATAGCTGACAGGCACTTCATCGAGGGCCCTAGGATATAAGTAGTAGATTTTAGTTGATATAATCTATGTACCAAATAAGGAAACTATCTTTGACAATATACCTTCTCTTCAGGCACATAATCAGGGTCTGGGTTCCCTAATCGACGTTCCTTAGATGATGGAGGATGTGGATCCTCTGGTCCTTCCCAGTGCTCGCTTGACCCTTCATCATTTGAAGACGACCTCGCTTCTGAGGGCGCCTTGAAGGCGTCTTCCTCTTGAGAGGGCATATTGTCCACCATGACGAGAAGACTTTGAGACCTTATATTAGATATGATGACTAGTTTACAAAAAAAGGAGTATACACCTTTCATCATTGAGCATAGAGACAACGAAAAGAAAAGAAAAAAAATAGAGACAAGGACTATTCTCACTTAGCCCGCTTTCATCATTGAGCATGGGTCGATTGCCTACGTAGAATAGATAAGTAGTACAGAGAGACAAGGAGAAGAATAGAAAAGTTAAAATTTGCTCTCAGTGCGGGTTGCCGAATCAACGGCCTTCCAACACTCTAAGATCCTTGACCTGTACAGCAATATGTATCCAATATCCTAGGATATGGTCTATATCACCACACCAGTCTCACTTAGCCCGCTTTCATCATTGAGCATCGATCGCTACATAGAATAGATAAGTAGTACAGAGAGACTATGAGAAGAATAGAGAAGTCAAAATTTGCTCTTAGTGAGCATAGGGAATATAGGGCAGCAAGTAATATGGCATATATATGGCCACAAGTAAATAATACTACGGATTTCAGAAATGGCATATAGGACAGTTAGCAGTGAGCATACGACTATCATAAGAGCAATCACAACGACAACCATAAGACTGCAAGTACATGAATATCAACATGAAGTGTAAGCAAGCAAAAGATCGACAACATGGATATCAACATGAAGTGTAAGCATCTATAGTACGGCAGCAAGTAACCATAGTGAGCATAGTGAGTATATGAAGCTTAATTGTCCATATCACATTCACATCTGAGCTAACAGTGATCATAGGGAATATAGGGCAGCAACTAAACAGATCAAGGCAACAGTGAGCATATGAGCATGAAAATAAGCCACTTTGATTTAGCTAACATCATCATGAAAAGCAATCACATTCAGAAATGGCAATAGTATATGAAGTGCAAATACAACAAAGGAACTGAACATGGCTATTGAGGATTATTCAGAAATGGCAGCAAAGACATATGGCAGTGACAAGTATAGCGACACGTAAATGGTACATCTTCATATGGCAGCAAAAAAATACTAAGCATATAGGGTGTGCATAGTGAGCATGACAGTGAGCATCTAACATATGACAACAAAAAAATAGCAGCAAACAGTGAGCATTTTCAGATGCTATCACTTAGTCCTAATGCAAAAAGAATACTAAGCATATAGGGCAGCAGGTAAACTACAAGTATAGCGACAAGTAAATAACACTATGGATTATTCAGAAATGGCAGCAAAGACATATGGCAGTGACAAGTATAGCGACAAGTAAACTACAACCATAATGAGCATAGTGAGTATGACAGTGAGCATCTAACATATGGCAGCAAAAAAATGACAGCAAACAGTGAGCATTTTCAGATGCTACCACTTAGTCCTAATGCAAAAAAAAAAAATACTAAGCATATAGGGCAACAAGTAAACTACAAGTATAGCGACAAGTGAGCATAGTGAGCATGACAGTGAGCATATGATACTATACAATTTGTAGAAATCCAGTTTCATAGATACAGAGCAGAAGCACAGAGCATAAGGGTTTGGCTCAAGGCGTTGGAGGTGGTTCAACACAGAGCATAGAGCATAAGGGTTCGGCTCAAGGCGCTAGAGGTGGTTCAGCACAGAGCACAGAGCACAAAGCACATGAGCACAGAACACATATCACAAGAGCACAGAGCAGGTTTCAGACAAGAAACATCGCACCTGACCGTCGACAGGTAGGAGGGGCGGAGGCGTTCGGGAGAGACGACGGGCCCGTGCCTATGACGGTGGAGCTCAGAGAAGAGGGCTGCCCGACACGGCGGGGCTCAAGGAGGAGGGAGCATATGCCTGCAGTGGCGGAGCTCGGGGAGGAGGGCTGCCCGACGCGGCGGAGCTCGGGGAGGAGGGGAGCCCGACGCGGCGGCGCTCGGGGACTAGGAGGGTCCCATGGCGGCAGGGCTCGGGGACGGACGAGGGGGCCCGTGCGGCAGCCATTGATGAGCTCGGGGATGGAGGTGGGCTGCCCGACGTGGCGGAGCTCGGGAAGGAGGGGGCTCGTGCCTACGACGGTGGAGCTCGGGGAGGAGGGCTGCCCGACGCAGCGAGGCTCAGGGAGGAGGGCTGCCCGACGCGGCGGAGCTCGAGGAGGAGGAGAGCCCAACGCGGCGGAGCTCGAGGAGGAGGGGAGCCCGACGCGGTGGCGCTCGGGGACGAGGAGTGGGCCCGCGGTGGCAGGGCTTGGGGATGGAGGAGGGGGCCCGCGCGGTGGCCGTCGACGAGCTCGGGGACGGAGGAGGGGCCCGCGCTTGGAGAGGCCATCGACGGGAGGCGGAGGCAGCGGCAGAGTTGGGCTGCCTGACGGCATCACGAATAGCTTTGGGAGGTTAGGGTTTGGGCCCCGCCATGCCCCTTGTTATATAGGGGTGGCATCTTTAGCGGCGGCTCATGACACCAACCGCCGCTAGAAAGGAGTAGCGGCGGTTGGCTTTATGAGCCACCGCTAAAAAGCAACCAATTTTTTTGGAAAAAAATGTGTTATTCATTTTCAAAATATTTTATTATGCATCTATAGTGGCGGCTCAAGACACCAACTGCCGCTAAAAAGCAACCGCTTTTTTTAAAAGAAAATTGTATTATTCATTTTCAGAAAATTACCAGAGCCTTATTCTTTGGCAGAAATAACCCAAGAAGTAAACAAAATTTTGTTTTGGTACTGTATTTTTGCATTAAGACCCCTACACTTTTTTAAAATTATATTTTCAGTCCTCATATTTTTTATTTTTGGCCCCTATATACTATTCATAGTTACAAAAAGGTCCCTAGAAACATTGTACAATTACATCTAAGCCCCTACATCTTAAATAAATCATATTTTCTCAACCGTAAGTTTGTTTCAAGACATTCTTGCACTTATGCATTTGTTAGGACATGTACTACTGTTTGATCGCATCTTAAATTTTTTGTCTCCTCTTACCGTTTCAATAACATCTTTCTATTTAAATAAGTTACAAAATCTTTATATTTAAATAAGAATAAATTACATAGATCATAATACATGATTCGCCTAATAAAAAATAATACAAGGTTCAAAAATAGAATCACATGATGCTTGAGTTAGCCTTGAACGACTTTTCCTTGGCAGTGATCGGTGCACATGTAGGGCATTCCGTCGCTAAAGGAGATTCTTGCCTCTAAAACTTTAAAATTGTTTGGATCTATAAGAAATGGCACCTCGTCATATTGATTGTAGTCATTTCGATCCTCCACATTCTCTACTCCAACGATTCTTTATTTACCTGGAACAACAATGTATTTCTTCTCGTCCTTTGGATCAAGTACATAAAACACCTGTTCCACAGTCTTGGCAAGTATCGAAGGCTCATCTTTATGACCAACATTGTTAAGATCAACAATTGTGAAACCATATTCATCCACCTCGATGCCATTAGGGTGCTTCACCCATTTACATTTAAATATAGGAACCTGTAAATTTGCATCGTAGTCTAGTTCCCATATATCCTTAATGTACCCGTAATACGAGGTTGTCTGGTCCTCTTCGTCAATAGATTCTGTTTTGACACCACTTGATGTCGTATGCCTGAAAGGTAACCACAGTTGTTTTGACACTTGCTCTTCTTATCCTTCTGTTGTGTGTAGAAGGTAAAACCATTGATGTCGTATGCCTGAAAGGTAACCACAGTTCTTCTCGGGCGGTTAGCTAACTATCTCAACATTTTCTCTTCCACGGACTTGCCACTTGGAAGATTTTTGGAGCTAAACCATGATGTGAAAGAGCGCTTGTGCTCGTCTATGATCCATTCAACCACCGCATCCTTGTTGCTCCGGTGGAGCTCTAACAGATGTTTCTCAAAGTACGGTCCCACAATCTGCGTCTGTTGCAATACGTTGAAATGTGCTTGGTCCACTCGTTTGAAGTCACGGTCGACGAACGATCTATGTCCTTTGGTATCTTTTCTAGATAATCTACCTTCAAGACGAGACACGAGGAGACCAATTGATCTGCTACCATTATTAATGTAATCTGAGCAAAATTCGATGATCTCCTCAGTTGTGTAGCCCTCGATCATAGAACCCATTGGATGTGAACGAGTATGTACATAGCATTTCATTACATACATGAACCTCTCAAACGGAAACATCTGATGCATGTAGACGGGGCCGAATATAGAGATTTGGAAAATAATATGAATCATGAAGTGTTCCATCATATCGAAAAAGGATGGAGGGAAGACCATCTCAAGTATGCACATTGTTTCCTTCATGTGGGTTCGTAGGTCATTTAACTCATCTTCAGTTATCATCTTCTTTGATACCGTGTTAAAGAAGTAGCAAAGGCGAGTTACAGCCAACTTCAGCCATGGCGATTGCACAGCTCGGATAGCAATAGGAAGAAACATAGAAAGCATTATATGTCAATCGTGAGTGTTGTACCCACTTATCTTCAACTCTTCCATGTTTACAAGATACTTGATATTTGATGAGAAACCCGTTGGTACTTTAATCCCAATGAGGCACTTACAGAATGTTGTTTTCTCCTCAATCGTAAGGGTGTAGGCTACCGGGGGGAGAAAGTACTTTCCATTTGCTCTTTCTTGCAGATGGAGCTCTGGTCTTATTCTCATCTCTACAACATCTCCACGTGCGCTGAGTCCATCCTTTGTCTTACCAGGTTGGTCGAGTATAACTCCGCTAGTACTGTTAAATACACCCTTCCCAATATGCATCCAGTTGAAGACATGATTCACTTCCAATTCTTTCCAATAATTGAAATATAAGAAGAAAATAGATTTCTTCTTAAATGGCGTGAGACCTTTTGCCTTTTTTACTCCCTTCACTGGCTTTCCAAAAACAACACTAATGTTTTTAACAAGGTCAAACACGACACTGCTAGTCCAACATCAAGATTCTATGTCGTTCTCAACTTTGCCATCAAAGTGTCTAGCCATTGCATGATACCTGTGTTTGGCTGGTAAGAATCGGCGGTTTCATGTATACACTAGCTTCTGAGATGCTAGAAGGTACACATGGGATGTATGATCAATGCATTCGAAACATGCCACCTTTCCTTTGACCTGCCCCGATAGCGCCCTTAGTGTCGGAGAATCACTTATCGTGCAAAAAATAATTGCTCTAAGCATGAAGTACTCTCTTCAATACTCATCCCATATACGGACCTCTTCAACCACTATTTCTGTAGGTCTTCGAACAATGGTACTAAGAACATGTCTATGTCGTTTCCAGGTTCTTTGGGCCCAGATATAAGCGTGGTCAGCAATAGGTACTTACGTTTATGGTATAACCATGATGAAATGTTGTACATTGCTAGTATCACTGGCCAAGTGCTATGCGGATTCCTGATTTGACCGAATGGGTTCATCTCGTCTGTACTCAATGCAAACCATAGGTTCCTTTCCTCATCAGAGAAGTTCTGATGATTCTCATCGAACTTTTTCTACTGTGTTCCATCTGTGGGATGCCTGAGCTTACCGTCCCCCTTGCGTGCATGCCATGTCATCATTGCCGCATCCCTAGGGTTAGTGAACAAGCGCCTGATGCGATTGACAACGGGTAAGTACCACATGACTAAGGCAGGAACCTTACTATCATCACTGTCATCGATGATAGAACTTCTTTTTTTCTTTCTTCCTTTATTGGTATTCTTCACGCCACCATCGGCATCACAATCGTTGTTTCTATTGTAACGACTGCGTTTGCACCTTGGGCATCTCACAGCATCCGGATGATCCTTTCGATACAATATGCAATAATTTGGACACGCGTGAATTTTTTGCGCACCCAACGAAAATGGGAAAATCAGCTTCTTAACAAGGTATATTGTCCTTGGCAACAAGTTGCGCTAAGAAACTAGCATCCGACCAGCCATGCATGGCCTTCAGCTTCATCAGCTCAAGTACAGTACACAACATGATGAAGTCTTTACCACATCCCTTAGATTCATTATATAATAGATCCCTTGATGTCTTCTCTATTCTATGAAAATTATCAAGCCCTTTAGTTGTACCAGCATTGATCAACACCTGCGGCTCAATATGACATAACAACTCCTCAACATCAAAATCAGCTTCACCAGGCGACTCCGTCGCATCTGCACTAGGCAAATTGACAGCCTCGATTTCAACTTCAATATGCTCATCAAATTCCATATCGACCACAATATTCTCACCATGATTTGTCCATCTCATGTTCCCCTCAACGAAACCCCTCCGCACCAAGTATAAGTTGATGACTTCTATATCATTCCATCGCTTCTAATTCTTGCAATCAAAACACGGACAATATATATCAGTCGTCCCTTCATGTCGAGCATATTGTGCGGCCCCTTCGATAAATTTAGAGACTTCTCATTAAAATATTGGACCCGGTCTCGATGCCTCGTACATCCAAGATCTATCCATCACGAATGACCTTGAACTAGAACCAAAAAATAATTTAAATTAACTAATTTATTATGAGCAATAAAAATATTAAACATTCATTAAATATAAATATCTACACATAAAAATGTAAAATTCAACTTGATTTCAAAATAATAGCACAAAAAAATGTATGGTAGAGTTCCCTTTACCTCATAGAGCAAATTTCTGCAAAAACAAAATGAACTCAAAACCTTTTCCCCTTAATTTTCGTGATTTACAAAAATTTTTAGGCCGCCACTGTTCGAGTAAAGCAGGGGAGCTGTCAGAATGACCTTATATAGGTCGGGCAACTTTATAGCGGCGGTTGGCAATGAAAACCGTCGTTATTATGGCCAATATAGCGGTGGTTTGCATTGTCAACTGCCGCTATAAAGACTGGCCATTTATAGCGGCAGTTGACAATGTCAACCGCTTCTATAATGTGCTCTTTAGCGGCGGCTCGAACCGCGGCATGCCCCCTAGACTCTGTAGCGGCGGCGCACTTTGGACCGCGCCGCTGCGGACTTTGGACTAGTGCCGCTAAAGGCCCGTTTTATGGTAACGGAAGAAGTTCAGGAGGGTGAATATGACTTTTCTCATTTTGGAAACATCTATTATTGGTTCCTTGAGTTGGCCTGGGCTGCCTCGGAGCAGGATATAGGCCCAACAAATTAAGCCAGGATCTCCAGATGATGCAGGCCCCTATAATTAATTATCTAGTTTGGTGTGACCGTGTGAGCCTGGCACGAGCGGGCTTGTGTTTGGTTAGTTGTAATTCAGTTCAGACTGCATTGCTGAGAGCACCTCCGCCACCTCACTGTGAGCTGCATCAGCGCGACCAGGCTGAGCAACAAAATTCGATTCCCACGTTTCATGGGTTGAGACTGGCCAGAGCCCGAGCCACTGAACCAATCACGCCCTCCCAGAGTCCTCATGGTAGGGTCTCAAGATTGAAAGCCACCACCAGTTATTATCATTTAAAATTTTATAGTTATAAAATGGAAAACATGTCAATGTATTTGTTTGTTTGAAAAATATAAGTTAAAAATCAATCTATTGGTACAAGAAAAAGAAGAATCAACTGATATTGGATGATGTAGTGGGACTGACGTCTGTCACCTTTATTAGCCTCGTGTTCGAATGCTATTTATTGCATTGTGTCCGTACAGAGATCTTTCGCTATGACTGAGTTTTTTTAATTGTTTTCATAATTATATTTTAAAATTGAAATGGATGCTTTGAGTGTACTTCCTAGTTTACTTATCATGCTCAGTGTTTTTTTTCTTTTATGTTCAGATTAATAGAATGTTCAATAAATCTATATATGTAGTTTGTTGAGATTTAGAGAATTTTCAATAAATTTTGTACAACGCTACTATTAGAAGTAATTTAGGATAGAGGGATTATATCTGCATCTACTATATATACTGGAACATTCAAATGCCTACTAATATTATCCTGATATCTATACATATATTTTTTTATCTATACTATAAAAGATTAAACTTCGATCCATCTAAACACACCTTTTGATCTATGTACCTAACAAATCTAGACCTTTGATTCCACTCCTCTTTCAATTATAGCCCTCTAATCAAATCTGGGCCTATTACCAGATATGACATGACAAAATTATACATGAGAAACCCTCCTCGCCTGCCACTTTTTTTTCTGATTTTTTTCACCCGATCGAAGATACCCGCCAGCACTGCAAATCGTTCCATCGCGGCCTCTATGCCTGGCATTGACTCGCTGAACTAATCACTGGGGCAGTTTCCATAATCACGTTCGTAAATCATGAATCTTTTCCTCCTTTGATGCTAGGCGAACAAGAGTCCGGGTCTCGTGGTCTTCTTTCCATTTTCACTTTCGTGAATCAAGGATCGTGTGTTGTACTGTTGGTTTTCCTCATATGCTACGCCAGTAGTCTTCTTTCCATTTTCACGTACGTGAATCAAAGATCGTGTGTTTGGTTTTCCTCCTCCTTCCATGCTACGCCAGCGCCACGCCACCCAGAGTCGGAGGTTGGTGACGCACGTTGCGACGCCGTCGATTCTGCACCAACACTTCGCCGTGTAGCTTCGCTGCCTGCCACGAGCACTCCCCTGAACTCCAGCACTCCACATCGCTGCGTTGCGAGGCAGCGTGCCGCGAGCGCTCCCGAACTCCGGCGCTCGCACATCGCCGCGTGCGGCCTGGCGAGTGGGGAAGCAAAAGCGTCGACATCTCGCTCGATGTCCAATAATACAGGTGTTCCCCGTGCGCACAGGACGTGCGAAGCCTTAATTACCGTCACAATCACCCAGTAATAATACCTTTTGATGTTGATGCTTCCTTCTGTTTCGTACAGCTGTTGATCGATGGTCGTACTAGGGGATTCTTTGTAGTACCGGATATGGTCGTCCGTCGACCGCATGACCTCGGTCTCGTCATTGCCACCGCCAGCGCGAATAAGTCACGAACTCGACCTCGGTGCTAATAATGGCTGCCCAACCAACGGAGCAATAGGGATGGTGATGCTTGTCATCATGTGTTAGCATTTCTAACATCGTCATTAAGTTTTCTTAGTGTTAACACGAAAATCATACATGTGATCTGAGAGATCTGCTTAGCTCCTGTACAGGCTCAACATAAGGAAACCGGAACGTGTCTGTCGATTTTCCCTGTAAACTAATAAAAAAAACAAACGGTCAAATTCCACAGGTCACCGGTCCAGGATAGACCGATGAAAAAAGCCAATAATCACTGTTAGTGGAAACTAGCCGATGGCTATAAGCAGCGAATAATATTATTAAAATAAATAAGTCGGCTGATTTGTATCGGCTTACCGCCATATTGAACGAGTATTAAATATTGTATAAATAGTGGCGACTAGAATTGAATCGATAGAACAAAATCGATAAATCTACAATAAACACACAAAAACTCGCTCTGTCGATAATGCAAAGTCGATGGGCCAGAGTCGATATAAGTACAGTAATCATGCAAAGGACTCTCCCCGTCAATAGCGCTAAGTCGATAGATCTGATAGCTAGTATTGCAAATATGTCTCAAAATCATAAATCTGATCTTATTAAATAAAAGGGGGCAATCGACTTCTACGAATACAACAATAAACAAGTAAAAGACTGAGAAGTCGATCGAACCGTGATAACCTGTCGGCTAAACGTCCCGACAGAACTCTATCGACTCTTCCCACAATCAATTAGTACCTAGTCCTATCGACTCAGCGATACATCAGAATTGATGTAGCCACGCTGGCTCGAACAGATCGAACTTAATCGAGACAGTGCCCAAACAAAGTAGATAGAACAAAATACTCTCTTATTAAGGGTAAAATCGACAGAGTGACTCGAATAACAGATCTAAATTAAACTCATAAAACCTCCTAAAATCATAATAGATCGGACCTAACCGAGACAGTACTGCAACTTAAAGTCGATAGTATAAACATAATTAAGATCTAATTACCGGATAATTAGCAATTCAAAAGGTAACAACTATAATATCAAATCAATGAGAAAATACTAGTTGAAGACGATAGAATTACCGAGGTTGACTAATCAAAGTCTCTCATCGAGATCGGAGCCGGTGCAGCCCACGTGAGACGAGGATGTCGTCGAGAAAAGGTTTGGCGATGCGCAGAATTGTATTGAACGAAAGTGTTGTTTTTCTCGTACACACCCTATTACATATTCATAGCCCCATGCAAGAGGTTATGACCCGATTCGGTCAGGACACTTCGGTTTCTAAACCAACAAACCGACTCTATTTATTCCTAAACAAAAATCTAAACTAAACAGAAAGCGATAAAATAAACCTATCGGACCAACTTTATTCCTTTCGGCCGTTGGGCTTCGCTGACCTTGTCCGATTTTAACTCTTTGCCTCTGACCTATAGGACCGGTCCAAATTCCGATGCCAACACATGCCCCCCTCCCCCTCCCCCCCCCCCCCCCCCCCCGAGTCCGGGGTACAAAATCTTCATGCGCCGGATTTTATTTCCTCGTTTACCGCGCGTCTTTACCGCAACCTACCGACGTCCCATTCTCATAAATACATCTTATTCTTTCTTCCATTTGCACCTGAGCTCGAACCTTTTCACCTTCTTCTCTCTCCTCTGCTTCGCCGACGCACGTCTTTTTCTCAGACGGTTCCGAAACCAAGCACCGACGAACTCCAGCGGCTTCAACCTCTCCTCGGGCAAAGGCGACCCCACATGAAGTTCCTGAGGTAAATTCCTCCTCCGCTTCCCTCTACCTCTTAGGGCTCACCAATCCTTAGATTCATACTACTCTGTTCTTATTTATTGTAGATAGATTCATATTTACTGTAGCTATTCCACAAACTAGCAATAACTTCTTGTGTCTCCTACTCATCCCGTCATGTCGTAGTTCTTTGCATTGATTTTTGTCTTGTCTTTTTTTTTGTAGGGACTCATTGACCAAATCTGCATCCCTTCTGTCACATATCATCATCACTATTATTTAGGTCCTTGTGGCAACCCAGATCTAATAGAATTTGTTATTCTAAAACCAATAGAATCCCCTTCAAAACCAGAACTGCCTCTTTGGATGAATGGAAAACCGTCTTTCGGTCATGGCCATCGGATGTCAAAGGATGGAAGAATTGGTACCATCGGGTGACCACAAGCCACGCTTCAACCTTACTGAGTGCCCAAATAGACCATTCCATCACTTTATCATTGGCAAATATGGAAAAGAATGAACCTATTTTAGCTGTCGCTTCATATTTTTGGTCTGATGCCCTCAACGCTTTCTTGTTCAATGACGGCCCCATGACCCCTTCTCTAATGGATGTCTTCATGCTGACCTCTATGAATATCTCCAACACCCATGACCCCGTCACCTTCCAAACAAACCCCAAGTGGCTCCAACATAAACTCTTTTCAAAAGATCTTGGCAGTTAGGGCAAATATATCCCCAAGCACCATCACAAAGGATCAATTACCCACAAAGAACTTACTGCATTCCTAAACATGTGGCTAGATCACTTCATCTTCTACGGATCTTTGGCCGATGGCACACCTGTCCCCCTTGACCGCTATTTACTCGGAGCACTTTACCAACCCCTTCATCGGGTTGCTGTAAATCTGCAGCTTAATCAAACCATCGACGCAGGAGGCCCCTGGTGGTTCATTAATCTTTCGCTAAATATTGACTTTGCTAAGGTCATCAAATTCAAAGCCTTCACTACATACTCCTTCCCATCCACAGAGGCTTCTGAATCCGAGGAATCAAGCATCTGATGCACTTCTTTAGGTCAAGCTGCTATGGTAGCTCCTAGATGCAAAACTACTCCTGCCACCTTCAACGGTTTTTTCCAGCTCTTCTTCAATGGTGTGGTTCAAAAGAACCAAATATGGTTTCCTTATGAAGAATTGCCCTTCGAGAATCCATTGGCTTTTCGTCTAGATGATCCAATAGCCAATGACGAATCAAAGATGATTTTCCTAGCCTGCATCACCCTCAGCCTTCTCCCTATTGACTTCTACGGCAGACAGTGTAGAACTCGATCTTACGAGTTTTATCATCCCTCAGTAATTGCCCGACACCTCGGCTTTGGTCAATTACCAGTTCATCTCTTCTTTACCGATTGTCTTCGAGCTCGGCATGAGTTAAAGACTCCTTTGGAATTGATCAAGATCAATAGCTTGACAAACAACATCCAGGTGGGCGATCATAGCGACCTCATCTTATCACCTTCTGTATCAGACTTCTTCACTTCTTGGTGGAATGAATGGAAGCAGCATCTATTCTGCAACAATCTAACTCATCATCTTATCGGCTTCATGGACAAGGTAATCCTCTTTGATCTATCATTAACTTTATAATATATTCTCATCAACTTTTCATAACTAACCACAACGTTATGCAGGACCCGGCCATAACTCCTCCAATCGTCAGCAATTGCAAGAAGCCGATCAAATATTGTCGAACGGCTAACAACCTGAACATCGGTTGTGATGCTTTAACTCCTTCTCAAATCCTCAGTGGCCGAGGCTTGAAGAAAATAATTCGAAAGTTGTGGTCAAGAAACAAAAAGATGGCCCTAGAACTCAATCGACTTAGACAGCTGAGCAACAAAAATGGGCCAGGGTCGCAGCAGCTTCATCGACTCCGATGGCTCCCACTCCATCAGCACATGTAATAATTTTAATTCCTTTCAACCTCTACATCCATATCACTAATCCTTAATTTTCTTCTGATCTTCATGCCACTCTATCGACTTCGGCCGTCCTTCAGGAATTGGCTCAAGAAATCGTTGCTAGGCTTGCTCACGCTGCACAGGTAATCATACTTGAACTCACACTGCTTCCACCTTTCTTTTCTAACTTTGTAAAATTTCTGTTCAGCTCCATTACTAGAAGAGTTGATGCCCCCTGAACCGATCGAACAATCCTCTTCGGTGGCCACAGTAATAAATTCTTCCGTTTCATTTAAATTCTCTCTTTGTAGCACACTTCTCACCTTCAATTTTCCCTTTCAGGAAATTGTACGCAGCCCTGGGAGTCGATCTAGCAGTGCAACTTTATTAGATCTGCCTTCAATGCACACAGTCTCCATCGACTCTCAGGATGTCGATATGGCACGTTGTGATGAAGCTGAAGTACAAAACACTGCCGAGCCATCTTCATCGACACTAGCCATAATTCCATGGGTCGATGCATGTTGACTTTTGCTAAGCCATATTAATAAATCATTCCCGGCACGGGGCCAGAAACGGTTCACTAATATGTCCCAGAGTCAAGTAGGTAAAATCCGCAAGCGCACGGAGAATACCGCTGTAGCATTTCACCCGGAAGTATTCAGGGTATCGTATTTGTTTATCCCAAAGGAAGGTTATGATCAAGAAGCGTTACTAACATATAAGATCATGTTAACAATTAGCAAGGATATCTAACCAAGACAGGCGGGTACATAATAATAACTGGGTAGTGTGACACACACAGAAGATTCCTACTAAATAAATAAAGTCTAGTGGAGGAAAGACTAGGCTAAGCTACTCCTACTATACATTCCTATACAGTTGCATAGCCTAAGTAGAATACATACAGACCCACACTCAGGTTCAGCAGTCAATAGTATAGCACTTCAGGCACGGACTTACCCCTGCATCCACAGGCGACTTCCGCCAAGAGCCTACGCACTAGCCTAGCGGGGAGGATTTCAAAGGACGGACAGGGCTGTCACCACCTGCCGCCTACCTCAACGAACCAGTAGACTAACGAATAATTGATGCAAATCAGTCACCCAAGTACCATACTTGCATGACCAAAGAGCACTCTGCCCCTCCGCGATTACTATTAACGAGGCAGAGCTACCGTACGAATACGATCACCAAACCCATGCTATACTTTATCAGCTAAAACTAAGCATAGAGACTATAACATATAAACTAGACTATAGTGACGGTATATAACTAGCATGACAATAGTAGTATAATAAATATAAACTACTATCACACAAGTAGACTATACTATCACATATATGGATCACAATATCAAACAAGAAACTCATGACCCAAGCACAACTATATAGAAAAGATATATATATTGATAAGAGCAAAGTCTTACAAAAGGGAAAAGATACAAGAGCCATACCAATTCCAAGTGAAGACCTGGGACTAGAGAGCTCTAGACTCAGCCTAACTCCACTAAACTCCAAGAACTACTACTAGCAAGAGAGAAATGCTTCTTGTGGTGTGTGTTGAGTGTGAAGGCACACCCTCCTATTTATAGCCTCAATAGGTCGGCAAGGGAGCGTAACCGCCACGGAAGGCATCTCAAACCGTCATCAGGAGTCGCGGGGGAGCCAACACGTGGAAGCCCAGGCGGAGAGGGCGCCCGGCTGGGTCGGCCGACCTGACCAGGTCGGCCGACCTGGGGGTGGCCCCTCCTGGCCTGTGCTTTCTCCAGGTGGCTGTCCTGAGGGCCCTGACGTTGGTTTGCGCGGTATTGCAGGGAGTTACGTCGGTTAAGTGCTGAAAATGGGCCCTTCAATCCGTGTGACGTCCATGTGGCACTCTCTGATTGGTCGAAAGTGTGTTTTCTTGCCTTTTGAGGTGTTTCCTTCACATTTCCTCCTGCATGCACAAAGTTCTCCAAGTACAAGTGGAACTATATTATTGTGTTAAAGTATGCGTGTATGAAATGCCAAATTCTCCTTTATTTGAGTATAGTTGACGGTTGAAAATGGTACTTAACAGCCGTCAACAAACTCCCCCAAGCTTACCCTTTGCTCGTCCCGAAGCAAAGATAAACTTAAGTTGTTGATCAGGAGTTGCTACAATGTCCTACTCCTCAATAATACTATGCGCACAACAAAGTACTCTTCCTAGAATTAAATATATTGGCGCACAACTTACCCATTTACCTTGATCCATGGGGCTTTTACACCTCATTGTCTTGGGCGGTTGAGAGATAGAACAATTGCAGGGCACCAATCACTTGCTCTAGGTTCCGCTATGTTGTTCCGGAGGTTTTCAAAAGATTTTGAAAATAAAAACCAAGTTCCTCAAATGATTCTCTCGGATCACTCAAATATGTGTATGATTCCTCACCAAGGCAAAGTGTTGCCTATAATCTCCTACTTCTAAATAAGGCTTTATGTGGAGCTCAAGGTAGGGATATATGAGGCACTCATGTTCACATAATATTGCTATGTCAAAAGACCGGATCCAAGAAAAACATCAATTCAAACAATCTTGATCAAGATGTGCAAGTGTGTGGGAGAACGGAGGAATGGTGGATGGGAAGAAATAACTCCTTTTTGAATTTTCCTTCTCTCTTTTGGAGTTTCTAGGCTATGGCTATCTTTTGCTTGCTCTCTTTTTTGAGCATTTTTTTTTTTTTTTGCATAGCCATAGTCCTAGTTTGCAATGAATACTTTGAGAGAGGAATTTTGCAATGGATATATGGAGTGTTTCTTTGGATGGATGGATGAATAGTGGCTTTCTTCCGGTGTAGAAGAATAGCTCACGGTGGATATGGTGGATATGGTGGATGCTATCTTCTTGATTTAGAAGGATAGCTCATGGCGGTGGATGTGTGTACATGATCTTGATCAAGAAAGCATGAAAAGAGTTCTACTAGGGTCACAACAATTTTGACTAAGCTCAATGTGAAACAAGCAGCATATGTGTAAAGGTTTTCAAATGTAAACACTACATATGGCTGTGGTGGGAATTTCATCATTGAGGAACTTATCAATTTGTCATTTTGAAAAATAAAACTCCGGAATTCAAGCTTTACGTTGAGCAAGATCATAGCAGCCCTATCTATCATATCATACCTCTCAACAACTTAGAACTAGAGAATGCATATGCTACCCACAAGATTCAAGTTCAAGGCAAGATTTACCAACAAACCTAACTCTTGAGAGAGTACTAAGTTGTAAACTAGCATTAGAGAGGAATAAAGGACAGAGCAACTATTCATCATCTCAACATAGGAAAATTATACACATTCATACCGCGCATGAAAAAGGGAAATATTTTTTGTTCTTTTTATGTTTTGCAAATTTTTATGGATTTTCAGATTTAGCAAATGCAAGAAATAAAGGGAAGGGGAAAGATACAAGTTACCGTGAGAAGGGGGGTCCTCCCCCAAGCTTGTTCTTGCTCATATCTGCTGGTTCGGGTCGTAGCCTTGGGAGCGGAAGAAGGCATCCCAATTGTTCTGATTCTGAGCCATCATCGCGTTCAGCTGGCGGAATTGGTTGTCGCTGAAATTCTGCCATTGCTGGGTGTCGGCGACATGTTGCGTGAGAGTTTGTTGCATGCTCTCGGTGCGCAAATCAATGTCGTTCACCCTCCTTGTCAACTCGGCCATCCCATAGTTGAGTTCACGGAACCCACGGGATGAGAATGACCGAGTGGCAAAGAATGGCGGTCCGCTTGAACTTGATGACGTCTGCATGGGGTAATCGTACTGAGATTCCCATGCTCCGGCCTGCCATGTTGATGCACCCGCCTCGTCCTGTGGCGGGGGCTGCTCCCATACCGGATCTCCGGTCGGAGTGTGAAACTCCGGTGTAGGCTCCATATGCCTACGGGAACGTGTCGGTCGCCCTGAAACACTATGCCTGCGAACTTCTCCCACTCGCTCAAGTGGGAGGGTTAGTGCCCGACAGTGATACAAACGAAGACCCGGGTTAGGTAACGGGAATTCATTTGTATACCCGGGAAAGTGATAGATCAAGGTATTATTTGGACCATGTTTCAAAGTATGTCCTTGCACAAAATAGTCCTCGCCTAGAAATTCTCTATCTACCATTAAATATTCAACATGAACATTCTCAAGCAGACCACACTTCTGCGCAATGCGAGTAACTAAAGAGGTGCACTCAATTGGTCCTGTCAACTTTATATTGTCTAACCATTGATCAATCATGCATTCCGCGGGTGACACCCTAATTTTCTTAACCATGGCATAAAGTATTTTCAATTCATCTTGCCGGACAACCCTAATGTCACCTCGAGGAAACAAGGTCATAGCCAACCACACATGCATAAATCTAAGTGTAGGATTATGGATGGCACTTGTTCTAGGCTTGGGACCCCACTCGTTTCCGGAAATCTTTTTCCAAAAACTTTCTTTATGGAACCCCTTTAGCGCTTTATCTAAGTCTAGCCTATATTTAGGATTTAGACCTAGCATAGCATGAAGATCACCCCATGTGACCAAGCGCTCTTGCCCAAACAAGCGAAAAGAAATGCCTTCATCATACTTTCTAAGGGTGCATAAAAACTGCATAGTAAGCAAACGAGAACCCGGCTCATCTACTTCTACGAAATTTAGCCAACCCATAGTGCGAAAAATAGAGGCAAATTCTTCTCTCATACCTATTTTCTCGAGGAAGTCCGGATCGAAGCGTCGGGTGTGGGCGAATGGCCGTTCTCTCATGAGCGCGATGGCTTGGCCCTCGCGGTCGTCCTTGATGTCGAGATGCTCCTCGGTGATGAGCAAGGCCGGCCTTTCCTCCGGAATTTCAGCTTCGGGGTCACCATGCCCCGGACTTGGTGTGAGCTCGACGGAGGATGCTTGACTCGTGCTTGCACGAGTGCTTTTTCTCCGCTTGATTCCGGCGACTTGCTTCATTCGGTTGAACATGGCTGCACACAAGAATAGACACAAGACAAGAACAAAAACAAGATCGAACAAGTGTTCGGGTGAGCGTTAGTGAAAACGTCAAACCCGAGCTTCTCCGAAATTGGTTTTCTTCTCACAACAACTTGCAAATGCACTAAAACAGAGGGGAAATATTTTTTGGGTTTTTGGGGCTGTAGTAAAGTTGAAGAACACGAAATTTTGGGAGAGCAACAAGTGAGCAAAGGAGTGGAGTGAAAGATGAGCTTGGAATGGTGAAGCTCCTCCTCCTGGGCGGTTTTTATAGCAAGATGGCCGTTAGAAAGGGACAGAGCAACGGCCATATAGCCGTTGGGAGAAAGGAGCACAGGAAAAGGTGGGGCCAGGGGGTCGGCCGACCTCACCAGGTCGGCCGACCTGGCAGGTGGGCCTCCTGGCAGCCCCCTTTTTCCTATGTGTTCCCCAACGGCTAGGGGATTTGTCCCCTGCTGCCGTTTTGCTCAAAAAGCTCGACAAAAAATCTTTTCAAAATGGAAAGCCCAAAAACCTATTTTTCTAAATTTTCAGAAATGCAAATGAGTTTTGAAAAATTCCAAGGTGGCTGGAAAAATTCAAAAATGCAGAAATGCAGTGGTCGGAAAAAAATCAAAATGTGGTGGAAAGCAAATATGCAATTAAAAGAGCAAATATGGATAACTACCGGTTTAACCTCCCGGCGAGGACTCACCTTTTAAAGTCCGACGAGCGGGACTTTTCTCCGGCGTTCAGCTCGATGAAGCGTTGTCCGGTCCCGGAGATGAAGACACGGATGATGCTTCTTGTTTCACTCGCCACACCTTCTTGGTCTTTGTTGCGGTCGGTGGCTTCTCGGGCTTCGGAGGCTGCGGTTTTGCAGGCTTCACAGCCTGTTTCTTTGCAGACCTCGGAGGTTGCTGCCTTGTGGACTTCGGAGGCTGTTGCTTAATGTGTGACCTTTGCCCCCTTGCCTTCATCAGTTGTTGCTGTGCAACCTTTTCCTTCTCCAGGAAGTTCTTCATGAATGTGATGAGGCTGTCCTTCTTTTTGAACGTGTTGCAAATCTCCAGGAATTGCTGGAGATGAGCACTAGCGTCCTCATTGGCTTTCCCACATAATGGGCTAGCCTGCACCATGGTGATGAGACCGGTCTTGATCTCGAAGTTCGCATCTCCCACATTGCCAGCTGGTCCCGTAGGGATGTTGGCAGCGGAGGGAGCGGAGAACTCGCGGAGGGTCTTGTCGGCCATTTGCTCAGAGCTTGATGGTGCGGGAATGACAGGTTCGATTGGCCGAGTCTCCTTACGAGGAGGGGTGAGCCTAGCTCGTGTCCTTCTCAGGAGTGACTCAGGATCTTCAGTGAAGTTTGTCGGCAAGTCGAAACCAGTCATACACTACCCTGTTTTCATACAAAATGCAGAAAACAAAGCAAGGTTAACCTGCTTAGGAGATAGCCTTAATAATTGCAACACTACTATATACATTAGTAATTTTTCTTGATCATACGCCTTCCCCGGCAACGGCGCCAGAAATGCTTGTTGACTTTTGCTAAGCCATATTAATAAATCATTCCCGGCACGGGGCCAGAAACGGTTCACTAATATGTCCCAGAGTCAAGTAGGTAAAATCCGCAAGCGCACGGAGAATACCGCTGTAGCATTTCACCCGGAAGTATTCAGGGTATCGTATTTGTTTATCCCAAAGGAAGGTTATGATCAAGAAGCGTTACTAACATATAAGATCATGTTAACAATTAGCAAGGATATCTAACCAAGACAGGCGGGTACATAATAATAACTGGGTAGTGTGACACACACAGAAGATTCCTACTAAATAAATAAAGTCTAGTGGAGGAAAGACTAGGCTAAGCTACTCCTACTATACATTCCTATACAGTTGCATAGCCTAAGTAGAATACATACAGACCCACACTCAGGTTCAGCAGTCAATAGTATAGCACTTCAGGCACGGACTTACCCCTGCATCCACAGGCGACTTCCGCCAAGAGCCTACGCACTAGCCTAGCGGGGAGGATTTCAAAGGACGGACAGGGCTGTCACCACCTGCCGCCTACCTCAACGAACCAGTAGACTAACGAATAATTGATGCAAATCAGTCACCCAAGTACCATACTTGCATGACCAAAGAGCACTCTGCCCCTCCGCGATTACTATTAACGAGGCAGAGCTACCGTACGAATACGATCACCAAACCCATGCTATACTTTATCAGCTAAAACTAAGCATAGAGACTATAACATATAAACTAGACTATAGTGACGGTATATAACTAGCATGACAATAGTAGTATAATAAATATAAACTACTATCACACAAGTAGACTATACTATCACATATATGGATCACAATATCAAACAAGAAACTCATGACCCAAGCACAACTATATAGAAAAGATATATATATTGATAAGAGCAAAGTCTTACAAAAGGGAAAAGATACAAGAGCCATACCAATTCCAAGTGAAGACCTGGGACTAGAGAGCTCTAGACTCAGCCTAACTCCACTAAACTCCAAGAACTACTACTAGCAAGAGAGAAATGCTTCTTGTGGTGTGTGTTGAGTGTGAAGGCACACCCTCCTATTTATAGCCTCAATAGGTCGGCAAGGGAGCGTAACCGCCACGGAAGGCATCTCAAACCGTCATCAGGAGTCGCGGGGGAGCCAACACGTGGAAGCCCAGGCGGAGAGGGCGCCCGGCTGGGTCGGCCGACCTGACCAGGTCGGCCGACCTGGGGGTGGCCCCTCCTGGCCTGTGCTTTCTCCAGGTGGCTGTCCTGAGGGCCCTGACGTTGGTTTGCGCGGTATTGCAGGGAGTTACGTCGGTTAAGTGCTGAAAATGGGCCCTTCAATCCGTGTGACGTCCATGTGGCACTCTCTGATTGGTCGAAAGTGTGTTTTCTTGCCTTTTGAGGTGTTTCCTTCACATTTCCTCCTGCATGCACAAAGTTCTCCAAGTACAAGTGGAACTATATTATTGTGTTAAAGTATGCGTGTATGAAATGCCAAATTCTCCTTTATTTGAGTATAGTTGACGGTTGAAAATGGTACTTAACAGCCGTCAACAATGCACAGATATTACTCTTACAAATTTCATCATTTCATCTTGCATCTTCTAACCTTTTATATTCTTAGGCATTCTTATCATCGGCTGCCCATGCTTTCATCCCTATTGATAATTCGACAGCTAATGCTCAAAGACCTCATACTCCTCCAGAGACAATAGTAAGCGCGACTGCTTTTAAATCAACTTATTATTTTACTACCATTCATTCTGACATGCTTTCCTTCAGGCTCAAATCTCCAGGCGCACATCTTCGGTATATCTATCTCCAGAAATCCGAACTGCCCTTCAAGACATTCGTCATCGACTCGACATTCCAATAAAAAGGCTAGTTCTAGATGCCGGCCCAATCAGAGCAAGGTACCTCGAGATCAAGGACCACCTGCCCACAAATCTCGTTTCAGTGCTGCAACCGGTAGCGTACATCGAGTTCTGCCAGCTCAAAGTGCTTGAAGCTCAGGCTCGCATTGAACATCGGTCGATGCAAAGATGCCAAGCCGAAGTAGCTGACAAGAGAGCCGAGGAAGAGTAGAACAAGTACACAACTCTAATCTCCAAACCAGCTGATCTTGAGGGAAACTTGTCGATTTACGGCGAGAGCAAGATGAACTCCAGGCAGCCCTCGAGGTAAAGAACAAGGAGATAGACGATGCAGAAATCGCACTTGCTAGAATACCAGAAGAAATTATAGAGCAAGAAGGCATTACCACATCGGCTTATGAGCAAGCTTTTAACTTGTGGAGCATCGTAACCAGCATACCCGGCACCATTGATGAAGATGCTTATGCAGCAGCTTAAGTCAACACACTCCGAATGAAGGCAATCGACACCATCGACTTCTACTGTCGAGAGGAGTAGTCATACCGTGTTCTACAAAACACAATATTTTGTCTTATAATATTTTTTTTAAACTATGGTTGATATCCTTGATATCGGCCATCTGAAGACGATGTGTGAACATCGGTTGTGAATCATCTCCTCTTTTATTTTTTTCTGCTAAGGATGATATTCTCGATATCGGTCGTGATCAAGCACTCGAGATCATGAGCCAACCCAAACACTTAGATGGTATTTCTTCAAATATTTCCCATTGATCGCTCTTCTAAATTCTTCTCCATCTAAGCCTTGTAAGAAATATGCATTGCTTGGTGCACATTAGCTCACTTTAAATGGCCCCTCCCAAGTCAGAGACCACTTTCCAAATCGACTATCTTTGGAGCCGATGGGCATAATCAACTTCCAGACAAGATATCCTTCTAAAAAACTTTTAGGCATCAGCTTTTTATTGTACAATCTGGACACACGAGCTTTGTTCTCTTGAATCCTCTCTAAGGCCCTCATCCGATGTTGCACGACATCTTCTAATTCATCAAACATAACTTGCCTGTAATCATCAGCTGGTAACTAATCTTGTAAGTCTGTTCTTCTAGACCCTAGATTCATTTCCCAAGGTAAGATTGCCTCATGTCCATAAACTAGTTGATACGGTGGTACCTTTATTGACCCATGACAGACCATCCTGTAAGCCCATAATGATTCAGCCAATGTTGTATGCCACTTCTTTGGTTGTTCATCTATCTTTCTCTTAATCAACTTGATCAAACTCTTATTGAACGCTTTGGCTTGACCATTGGCTTGGGCATAATACGAAGATGAATTCAACAGCCTGATCCCCATACTATCGGCAAAGTTTCAAAACTCTTTCGAAGTAAAAATAGAACCCTGATCAGTACTAATAGTCTATGGCACACCAAACCTGTACATAATATGCTCCTTCACAAAGTTGATCACGTCGTTGGTTGTCACGTTCTTCATCGGTACTGCTTCAACCCACGTTGTGAAATAATCGATAGCCGCCAGAATATACTTATGACCCTTGCTCGATGTTGGATAATTGGATAAACGACCACGGCTTAATAATTGGATTCATAGCTGATGTCGGTGCTCTCTGTATTGCTCCAAACTTCTGACAATCTTGACATCCCTTGTAATACTTGAAGCAATCTTCCAGCATAGTCGGCCAATAATACCCACTCCTTTTCAACCACCATCTCATTTTATGGGCCGATTGATGTGTTCCACAGCTGCCTTCATGGACTTTGCACATAACAACTTTGGCTTCTTCATGATTTAACCATCTTAATAATACATCATCAATCGTCCGATAATAAAGCTTGTCTTCAAGTAAAACATACCTCAATGCCATGTAACGGACTTTCCGAGGTGTACGTTGAGTTGGATTCTTAAGATATTGGATAATTTTGGATCTCCAATCTTCCTCATCGACATCGGCTACATCAACAGTAATCCCATCAGTATTTAGATGATAGCCTAATGCCTTCTGTGCCAAATCATTAGCTTCTATATTCTGTTCTCTCGGGACATGCTTCAATCTTACTACTTTGAAGTGTTGTATCAAATTCTGACACTCAGCATAGAACAATCGCAATATATCATCTTTGGACTCAAATTATCCTACTAGCTGCTCAAGTATCAATAACGAATCACCAACAACCTCAACAAAATTGACTCTAGCTTCCTTCAAAATCTGTAACCCTTTGAGAACAACTCTATATTCCACTTGGTTGTTAGTCGATGGCTCCACAGTAAAAGGAAATTCAAATCTTGCCCCCCCCCCCCCCCCCCCCGAGGCGATATGATCATGAGCCCGATGCCACACCTATTCTTGCATACAGAACCATCAAAAAACAATAATCACGGCACCGGCTCCACCATCGACATATCTGAACCATAATGTTCCACCACCAGATCAGCCAGAATTTGAACCTTGATAGCTTTAGGAGACTCATAAGTCAGGTCATATTCGGCCAATGCCAGCATCCATTTACCGATCATGCCTTTCAAAATTGGAGTCGATAACATATACTTGATGACATCATCTTTGCATACCACCACACACTCGGTCGATAGCAGATAATGCCTCAACTTCACACATGAGAAATATAGACATAAACATAATTTTTCAATCTCAGTGTACCTGGTTTTCACATCAATTAATCTTCGGCTTAAATAAAACATGACCCTGTCTTTGCCATTTTGTTCTTGAATCAAAGTCGATCCAATTGACTTCTTATCAGCCGCAAGATAAAGCTTGAAGGGCAATCCTTCTCTTGGTGACACCAACACAGGAGGTGAAACCAGATACTTCTTGATATCGTCTAGGGCCTTTTGATGTTCAGGTTCCCACACAAACCTCTGATCTGCTTTCAACTTCAATAATGGAGTGAACACATCGAGCTTCCCTGATAGGTTCGAAATAAATCTTCTAATGAAATTAACTTTGCCGATCAAAGATTAAAGCTCTATTTTGTTGATCGGCGGCTCAATGTCGTTGATAGCCTTCATGATTTTTGGCCCAATTTCAATTCCTTGTTCATGCATAATAAATCCCAGGAATTGGCCAGCCGATACACCGAAAGCACACTTCTTCGGATTCATCTTCAAACCATACTTTCTTGTTCTCTCAAGTACTTCCTGCAAATCAGCTATATGATCTTCTATTTGTTTCGATTTAACCACCACATCATCAATATAAATTTCCACTAGCCTGCCAATCAGATCATGGAAAATGTAATTCCTGGCTCTCTGATATATGGCTCTAGCATTCTTCAACCCAAACATCATAACGACCCATTCATAAAATCCAATAGCCCCTGGACACCAGAAAGTAGTCTTCGATATATCTTCTTCTATCATAAAAATCTGGTCATAACCAGCATTACCATCCATGAAACTAACAATCTTATGCCCTGTTGCTGCTTTTGGCATCGGATAATTATCTTTTGGAGTAGCTTTATTCCATGGTCGAAAGTCGATACAAACTCTAAGTTTACCACACTTCTTGAAAACAAACACAATATTTGAAATCCACTCTGAATATCGGCAAGGCCTAATGAATTTAGCATCATATAATCTGGTAATCTCAACCTTGACATCATCAAATCTTAGGATCGATCCTTCTCGGTGGTTGCTTATAAGGTCGATATCCAGGTTTGATAGGAAGTCGATGCTCAACAATGGATCGGCTAATATCGGGCATCTTAGAATAACCCAAAGCAAAACAATCCCGATGCTCTTTCAAGAACTTTATTAATTCAACTTTGAAATTCTCATCTAATTTCTTACTGATAAATGTCGGCCTAGGTTTATCACCATCTCCTATATCGATTTCTTGCAATTCATCGACCGACATAAACCCTTTCCCCAACTTGCCATCTTCTACAAATTCCATTGAGGTGCCTATCAGAGAAACAGTTTTGAATTTGATGGGTCCACCACATCAAGACCCTAAGTACTAATCTTGACTGGTCCATCCCAAATCTTGCCAAACAGACACTCCATATCATTCGCATACCATGACACTAAATTGGCTGATGCAACATTGACGGTTTCATCAGCGGGACCACCTCTACTTGATCACCGATCCACTGGACTAGAGACCGGTGCATTGTAGATGGCACACAGTAGTTTGTGTGTATCCAATCATGACCCAGTAGAAGGTTGTAGGTTCCTTTTCCTTCAATAAAAAAGAACATAATCGGCATAGTTTTACTGCCGATTTTGAGCTCTACATTCAAGACTACTTTGGCTGCTGTAGTACGACCACCATAATCCCGCAAAATCATGTTAGTACCAATTAAGTCATCATCAGTCTTACCCAACTTTCTGGCAGTGGTGATTGGCATGATATTGACTGCAGCGCCTCCATCGACCATCATCTTCCCCATCGGCATTCCGTTGACGAACCCTTTCAAATATAAAGCCTTTCAAGTGTTGATGTTTAGTTTCATCTGGTTTATCAAAACTGCTTGTTGGACGTCAAATACTAACTGAGGTACTTCATCATCAGCAGCAAACAGTTCTTCTTCTGAGGCCATGAACTCTTGCAGAATCATCATCACCATGCCCACTGTAGCACCAGGTACCTGTACCTGTGATTTCACCTTTGGCCTCCAAACCTTTTTAGGCGGCTGGTCATCATCTTAATCATAACAATATTTGCCAGCCCTTATCTGTCAGCATCGGATCCTCTGAACTCTCCATTTCTGGCTCCTAGAGAATATACCAGAAGGACACCATTGGTCACTCTGTTCTTGTCCCTCCTGCAACTCTTCATCAACTTCTTTATCGAACTTAACTTCTTCTTTAGCCTTTTTTGCACCAAGTTGATCAAAAGCTTATACTCTACCTGGACCATCGGCTTTTCCTGCCATCGACTCTTTTAATGTTATTCTATCGATGTTGGTGCCGATAGTGCTTCGGAGCTTCCCTATACATTTGATCCGCACACCGACTGCAACCAGGATAGTTGTCGATTGAAGGCAGCTTCATGTTGTGGTCCCAGCAATATTGGAAGAATGGACACTCCCAATGCGGATCAAACTGCGACTCCTTTAGCTCCCTGTCTCTTTTCTTCTGATATCGGCTAATAAAAGCTTTAATATTGTCGATACTAGCCATGTTAACATTTGCAGGAAACGGATGTCCATCAATCTTCAGAGCCCCCTTGGTAAACTTGATCCTCTCCTGCTCAATCGCTATCTGAATCTGTCTCCTGAAAACCTTGCAATCATTAGTATTATGAGACGGTGAATTATGCCACTTGCAGTATCTCTTCTTCTTTAATTCTTCAGCAGGTGAAATCACATGATTAGGTGGCAACTGAATGTGCTTCTCCTGTAACAGCATATCAAATATCTTATCGGCCTTGGTAATGTCAAAGTCATATTTTTCTTCTGGTTCATTCTACTTTACCCAAGGACACGATACAACATCCTTGTTCCTAGTCCACTCAGCCATATCGACATCTTCTATCTCTTCCTCAGACTCAGATTCACAATCATGGTAGTTAATCTGAATTGGTCTTGACCGTGCCCCTTGAGTCAGATTCTCTTGGATTGACACCTTCTGCACTAACTGAGACAGACTCTCAAACTCGACCGAGGGAAACTTCTCTCTTAGGGGTGCAACTAAACCATTAAAAGCAATCTCCGCCATATGATTATCTATTAATTGCAGACTAAAACACTTGTTGTGCACTTTCCTGAACCTCTGCACATAATCATTTACAGACTCACCAGCTTTCTGCCTCACAACAATCAAATCTGACAATCTCATCTCTCTAGTCTTAGTAAAGAAATACTTATGAATTTTCTGTCGAGATCGGTCCAAGTAATAATGGAATTTTAGGGCAACGATGCGAACCATGAAAATGTCAATCCGGATAAAGATAGAGGAAACAACCTGATTTTCAATGTTTCAGTAGCTCCAGCCTCTACGCACTGCACGGAAAACTAGCTGATATGTTCGGCTGTCGTAGTATTATTGAGAAACCATGTGGATATGTGACATGGTTTGTAATATGTGATGAGTAATTGACATTGGTTGAGTCTGTGTTTGAGTTGAAATGCGGGAATCTGAGGATTGCAGGAGTTGTGCATATCATGGTATTGACTAACCGGAGTTGTTAAGGATGTTGGAGAGTTTGCTAGAGATGGGAAATGTGTTTGCTTGTCTCATGATGTATAGGTCACTGGAGTCAACTTGGCGGTCAACTGTCACACCCGGTTTCACTGATCGAAATCGAATGCTTCTGTATGCGTGCCCAGGATTAAGTTTTCATGCACATATGACAATTATAGTGATAAAAGAACAATATATTTATTCAATCGATAATATTGTTACAATGGTGACCCGTAGGTCAAAAGTAAAAGATTACATTGCAGCGGAATAACTAAGCGTTGATGTCCTTCAGCTCCCATAGGAAGTTGATCGGAAGACAGCATGCCTAGTCCCCTTCATCGTCTTCATGGTTATACCATCCTTCTCTTGTAGCTGAGCAGCAATGTGGGATATAGCAAGGGTGAGTACATGTCGTACTCAGCAAGTGGGTGAAAAGATGACATAGGGCTATAGACAAGAAAGGCTTAATGGGGTTTATTGCATGAGCTTTTAATTTCCTAAGCATCCTAATTACTAGGTGAGGTCATCCCAACCATCAAACCACGGGGTCCTATCCAAGTCAAGTCCAATCTCATCCACCAATACCAACCATTCCATCCCATAACCAACTAATCTTGTGAGGGATCTAGGCCGCTCGTGACCGTGAGCACAGCTGTCATGATAGTTTTACACTCTGCAGAGGTTGCGCCACTTTGCCCACAAGTCATGATTTCGTTCCCTGTTGCTAGGTGGAGTAGAATCTCCATGTTGCCATGCCGGCCAAGCACTAGCACACTTCCTTACGTGTGTGGCCAGGAGATCACTACGAGGCTTTTACAAAGGGTCTCCCAGTACATGCTAGCCACTAAGGTTCCACTCCTGTCCATAAGTGATAGCCCATCAACAAGCAGCTCATCACCCCAGGAGCCCCCTCTTGAGCCATTCAGATACAAGGACAGTCCTCTTGACTTCCATTCTCCGCTCCACCAAATGCTGCACCGACACCGGGAGAACTCCTAATTAATCAGCCAAGCTGTTCCATAGCAGCCTTGTGATGGCACTGTTGTCCTGGGTTATCGCTCCAAGAACCAGTTCCTAGGATCTACAACAAGCATACCACCACCCAACATGTGCCAACGGCACCACATCCATTCCATCCAGTTTGTTGAGATCCCTAAGTCCATGTTGATAAAAGAATTACCAAATTATCCCCAGTATGACATTGATTATTAGTCAACATTAACTAAACCCAACAACCCAATAATCAACTAAGCATGTCTACCCATAGCTAATTAAACCTCTAGTTCAAGGCGACAAGGACAAGATAAAGCAATACTAGTAAACCCTAATAATAGGTACCCATTCATTTGACACAAGCATGCAATTGTAAAATAATTATTCATAATAGGAGCAAAATGCATCAAGGACACTTGCCTTCATCCTGCGTTTGTTGCTGCTCAACCACTTCAAACTCTTTGTCTTGAAGGTCCTCGTACGACGATCCTTGCGTGTGTTCGTCTTTACGCTTGACAATATCGACACAATCAATTGCATACAAAATCAATACACAGCCATGTAACAGTGGGAAAATAATACACAAATGCCATGAATCCATAGATTATGCTCAGATGATCGATTTGGCGCAAGAATCAACTAATTTGGAGTTATGAATCAAAAGATATGCGAGGTTTATGCTGGACTGTGGCTGCGCAGATAGTGCAAAACCTATGTGCGCGTTTCTAATGATTGGCTCTGGTTCTCAAGAAATAATTTGAACAAAAATATTCCTAGTGACGTGGAACATGTGAAACGCAAGGTGAATTGGTTTAGAAGTCAACTATACTGGAGATCGATCGGCTGCATCATGGTGAGGTCGTCCAGCGGCAGATCGAGCACGGATCACGTTCCTCGTTGTTCCAGGGCCGTTCTAGGAGAACCCTATGGTAGAGATAATCATAAGACCCTGGAACACAATTAGGAGTATCTTTTGTATCAAGAACATCTCTGGATTGGGAGAAAAGGTGATGGTTTTACCATCATGCATGCTGGATTCGCCCAGATCAGGGAGCAGCTGCAATTGAGATGCAGATCCCAAAGACATACGACGTCCAATGGTGCTGATTTCTGGATATGTTGTAGAGGACATCTGGGAACACCTCCATGTAAAATTTGGCGGCATTTGGATGGGTGGATCACCGGGAACGCCAAAGCCAACGGGTAGAACTGTTGCTGGACACGAGGGCACGGTGGTGTGGCGGCAGCCTGGCGGCGTGGTGAGGGTTTGAGGGGGGTGGGGAGGACGTGGGAGAGGGGCTAGTATTTATAGGAGGGGTGGGGCAGGTGGGGGAAGAGTATGTAAAGACAATTAAGAGGAATTAATGCATTTATTGGAGGCAAACATGGAAGGCATAAGAAATATGGAAAGAATATTATTCTCTTGTTCTTTCCTTATGAATGTTTATGGAAGGAGGAATTTCTTTCCATAGAAATGTTTATGGAAAGTGGGTTTACTTCCATAGAATGTTTATGGAAGGAGGGGTTTCTTTTCATAGGAATATTTATGGAAGGTGGGGCAAACATGGAAGGTCTGACGTCTAGGTATGTCCATGCGGTAGGTGAAATGAATGAGAATGAAAATGAGATAGATACATCAATAACATGTAGGGTGAAATATGTTATGAAATAAGTTTGGAAGAAAATGTTCGATGATGCATTCACGTGAGTCATGGAGACAATGATAGTTGAGCCCTATTTTAAAACAGAATGTACATTCATAAAATTTGATTGAAAGGATTTCAATTTTCTCAAATTAACATGGAATCAAAAAATGACAATATATTGAAATCAAATAAAATAAAATGATTTTACTTATCTAAAAAGGTTTTTGTTCAAAACTGAAAACATTTGTGACACAGAGCAATTACTTCAACCCAACAAAATCTTTGTTAATTTGCAAAGTTTCTTATAAATAGTTTCAAAATTTGAGAAATCTAAATATATTTTTTGAAAGCAGTTCATATTTCAAAATGGGAAATTTTGGGATGTGACATCAACGGCGAGAGGATCGGGCACAAGTAGGAGACTTGGGGCCAGACAATCAGGAGGCCGGGTGAAGTCAAGGGTGATCCATACCGTATATGTGGAGAGGCAAGAAGCACGGACGGTTTCGCGGTTGAGCCTCAAAATCATGGGTGGTGATCAAGACGGCAGGGTTGACCAAGTCAAAGGTGATCGGACCAATGGACCGGAGGCGGGAGAGACTTGCCGATGAGGAGGATCATGGGACGAGGTGACATGCGTCAAGATCAAGAAGTCATGCTTTGAGAAGCGTGCAAGGTGGTTTCCCGATTTGGGCCTCAAAACCGGCGGCGGTGCTTGGTGGTGCACGTGGCACCATCACGAAGCTTGCGTCGAGGCAAAGCAAAGTTGTGAAGGGCTCGATGGCGTTCGGGCGAAGGAAAAAGAGTTGGATAGTTTTTCCCCTGGTGGTAGGTGGCAATGAGTTATAGGTCAAGGGTAGAGTTGTATTAGACCCTAGGCCTATATAAGGAGGGGTGTGGCTGGTGAGAGAGGTGCCTCTTCCCACTAGCCTTGTGTTAGGTGTTCATTCAAAGTGCTAGGAGAGATCTTCATGTAATAGAGGAGAGGAGAGGGTGTGTGAGAGACATCTTTTTCTCTTCCAAATAGTTGGAGGAAGAGGGTGGCTTCTTAGCCTTGTATCCATGGATCTTGTAAGCATGTTTCTATGATATGAGAAGTATTTTCGTGCTCAAGATCTTCCTCTCTCCCTAAATCCCGAATTTCTCTCTTTTTTCTCTATTTTCGGAGTTATTTTCGTGGTGATTTTCGATCTTGTTTTTGAGTGGGTTTTGGTCCGAATTTCTTGAGGGATCTTGGTGCTATGACATGCCTAAACAATCCTCTATGGATCCTTGATTGAATCCTAGGAAAGAGCTCCTTTGATTTCATAGATTTCCTCAAGAACATTCAAACCCTAGAGCTTTCGGTAAATCCTCAAATTTGTGATGAATTCTTGAGCCTTTTGTGTGATTCTACTTGGAGCAGGAGCGTCCTACCATGAGGCACCTTCTGTCCAAGTTTCATGATTTTTAGAGTTCGTTTGGGTAGGTTTTGGTATTTTTCTTACCAAGTTTCGACCATAGTTTTGGTTCTGGAAAGTATCGATCGGCACTGCCGATGGCTGGACCGGCACTGCTGGTAGCCTAGGTCTGAACTCGGAGCGACACTGCCACTGACTTAAGTCCGATCCCGCACTGGCACTGCCGATGGTAACTACCGGCACTGCCGATGCGCTCCGAATGTTGTTTACCTAAGTCCTGAGAATCCTGCACCGGCACTGCCGATTGGCATGACCGGCACTGCCAATGGTGCCAGCCGGCACTGCTGATGGTAGTGATCGGCACTGCCGATAGTGGTCTAGTAAGGTCTCACTTGTGTGCGGTTCTTGTCTATTCTAAGTCTTTGCAGTTCTCTTTTGTTTCCGTTGTGTTCCACTGCTATTGTTGATCACTCCTAAGGGTAGCACATCACAAGGTTGTGTGTGTGGCCTTGGGGATCAGTTTGGAGGTTGGTTCGGGTTGTAATTGGGATATAGGTCAAGTTCTAGTTAAGAATTTTAATTGGCTCCCATTCACCCCCCCCCCCCTCTGGTCGCCTTCTCGGTCCTTCAATTGGTATCAGAACCGGTTTGATCACTAGTTGACCTTCACCGGTTTTGTGATCCGAAGGAGACATGGAGAAGCGTGCGGTTAAGCTTTGGATGTTCGATGGAGAGAACTTTTCCTACTGGAAGTCACGGACCAAGGCTTATCTCTTAAGCCAAGGACGTGCAATTTGGGAGATCGTGGAGCAGGACTACGCCATACCGGATGACCTAAACACCGTGCCAGTAGGTGAGTGAACTAGGTATGAAAACAACTCCAAAATTGTCAATATCCTGCTTTCTACTCTAGGTAGGAATGAACATGACCGTGTTGCTCATCTTGATACTGCACATGCCATTTGGGCAAAGCTTTGCACATACCATGAGAGTACCAATCAAGTCAAGTCTATGCGTAAGGATTCTTACAATAGACAGTACCAAATCTTTACACAAAAAACCTGTCGCGTCACTAGATGACACTTTTTGTAGGTTTGAGGCCATTGTATGCAACTTGCGGGCTTGTGGTAACCTTGTGTACAATGATAACGATAGAACTAAGCAACTGCTATATTCACTTGATAAAAATGCTTGGTGGGTTAAGATTGCTGCACTAGAAGAAACTACTGATTTCAATACCCTGGATTATGAGCAGCTATATAGCAAGCTAAAATCTCATGAACTGTCTAGGAAGTCTCGTCCTAATCTTGCTAATCCTGCTTCTAGCATGGCTTTGCTTTCTAGCTCTCAAAAGGGTAGTCATAGTGGTGCTTCTTATGGAACTAACCCCTCACTTGACAAGTCCTCTTTGGAGTTTGCTTTGTCTTCTGTTGTTGCAGCTTCCGATAAACAGATGGAGTGCATTCCTAATGAGGAGCTGTCCTTGCTTACAAGGAAGTTCTACAACAACCGGAAGGAGAGAAGAGGAGGTGGTTCAAGAACCTGCCTCGAGTGCGGTGGCCCTGGACACTTCATCGCTGACTGTCCCAATAAGAAGAAGAAGTCTGGGTACCACGACAACAACATTGAAGATTTCAAGCAGAAGAAGAACCGCTTCTAAAAGAAAGGCAAGAACTCCAAGAAGTTCGCCAAGGCCATTGCACGCGCCTGCGTTGTCGCCTTGAGCAACATCGACCTCACATCGAGCGAAGACCTTACAAGCTCAGAGGAGGAGGCTGAGAAGCCACGAGTCAAATGGAAGGACGACTTCACCGGGCTTTGGTTCATGGCAAAGAACGACCACGACACCGACTTTGGCTCTGACTCCGACACAAGCGAGGTACCTCCCACTCTTGATGAGCTCTCTTCTGAACTTGATCATTTGCGTGATGTTTTGCTCATGCAAGATGATAAGCTTCATAGCGTTGTACATGAGAGTAGAAAGCTTAATTCTAAGTTGGAGAGTGCTGAGTATGAAATCACTTCGCTTAGGTCTAAGCTTGCAAAAGATGACATTGCTGTTGAGTGTGAGTCTTGTCAAGATGTGATGAATGATCTTGCACAGAGGGAAAGTGTGCATGCTCAAGTTGTCCGTCAGCTTGAGAGCACCCTTAAAGAGCTTGATAAATTCAAAGCTAGACCAACTCTTTTGGGTGCATGTCAGAAGTGCCCCAAGCTCACTAATGAGTTGGAAGCTCAAACCCTCAAAGTCAAAGAGCTCGAGTCCAAGCTGCTAGATGAGATTCGCTCGAAAGTTCTTCCACCACCATGTGTAGTGTGTTGCTCTCTTAAGGATAAGCTTGCAATCACTATGGCGGAAAACAAAATCCTAACCCAAGAAAATGACTATCTCATCTCTCGTCTCCAAAGAACCCTAGTGAGTGAGGAGAAGATTGAGAGTGACTTGGCAGGAGTCAAAGAAAGTGCCAATAGGTCAACCTACAACTTGGGCTTGGGATTTGAGAGGTGTGACAAGGAGAGTGAGAATGTGAGTAAGTTTGTGCCTAGCTCTAGGTACAAGGATGAGGAGCAGTCCATCAAACCCACTAACACATACTACCCACCTAACCCCAATCCTTCCTTCAACCCAAAGCAAGCCGAGAAGCCAACACCCAAACCTACTGTGCAACAAGCCTAAACATGCGAGTGTCTACATTTGCATGTTTTATGGCAGCAAGGGTCACTTGGATGAGTCTTGTTATAGACGTAAGAGGATTGAGAGGATGCAAGCTGAGTTAACTAGAAATGTGCATCATGATGATTTTGTTGGTTTTCAGCCTCGCTCTTTTTCTCATGCCTATCGTGGATAGGGTCATTCCTCATATGGCTTTGATTCACGAAACAGAGGCTTTGCGTAGCAGCGCTTTGGCGCCCCATGTTTCCCCATCATGGTGAGCGTCGCTCGCATGGATTTGGCTTGCACACAGATGATTTCTATCCTCACAACCACAGGTTTGAGTCAATACGCTTTGACAGGCCAGGTTTTCCCCATCATGGTTCTCGTCCCACGCATTCGACTGGTAATGTGCAAAGAACTATGATAACCCCTGCAGGTTGTGTAATTCAGTGCTGGCTTCCCAAGAGTTTTCTTTCTAACCCAAGCACTAAGTCATCAATCTTTCCTTCTTGTTCTTTGTAGGCAGCAAGTGGAGGCCTGAAGAACAAATGGTTGATGGACTCTGGGTGTTCGCGCCACATGACCGGAGATGCAAAGTGGTTCTCCAGCCTCACTCCCTTGAAGTGCTGGGAGTATGTGACCTTTGGAGATGACAAGAGAGGGAGAGTGAAGGCAAGAGGCGCGGTAAAGGTAAATGAAAAATTCACTCTCAAGGATGTTGGTTTGGTTGAGCATCTCAAGTACAATCTTCTCTCTATCTCTTAGTTGCTTGATATTGGTTTGGAAGTGCGCTTTAACAAAAATGCTTCTTGTGTTCTTGATTCGAATGGCTCTTTGGTTTGTGAGATTTCTAGCATTGGGAAAGTTTTTTAGGCTGATTTTGCTGGTTCTCCTGGTTCTCACAAGTGCTTGCTTGTTCAATCTTCTTCTGAGCTCTGGAAATGGCATAGGAGACTAGGTCACATGAGCTTTGACTTGCTTTATCGCTTGAGTGGCCTAGGTTTGATCCGAGGATTGCCTAAGCTCAAATTTGATAAGGATTTGGTTTGTTCTCCTTGTCGTCATGGGAAAATGATTGCCGCTTCTCATCCACCAATCAATTTGTTGATGACAGAGCGCCCTGGAGAGCTACTTTATATGGACACTGTTGGTCCTTCTCGGGGTCGTTCAGTGGGTGGGAAGTTGTATGTTCTTGTGATTGTTGATGACTACTCTCGCTACTCTTGGGTTTACTTTCTTGAGACCAAGGATGAAGTGTTACATCACTTTCGGAGCTTAGCTTTGAGGTTGTTCAAGGAACTTCCTGGTGCATTATGAGCAATTCGCAATGATAATGGCACCCAGTTCAAGAACTCCTCCTTTGATGCTTTCTGTCTTGAGCATGGTATTGAGCATCAGTTTTCAGCACCTCGTGTCTCTCAACAGAATGGTGTGGTCGAAAGAAAGAACAGAACCTTGGTGGAAATGGCCCGGACGATGCTCGATGAGCATAGGACTCCGAGGCGGTTATGGGCTAAGGCCATTAGCATTGCTTGCTATATTTCCAATTGGGTTTTCTTGCGCTCAATTCTTAATGTGACCTCCTATGAGTTACGCTTTGGGAGGAAGCCATCTGTTTCTCATTTGCGCGCCTTTGGTTGCAAGTGCTTCATTCTCAAGCATGGCAATCTTCATAAGTTTGAGTCGAGATCTTCCGATGGCATCTTTCTTGGCTACACCCTTCATGGCCATTCTTACAGAGTTTTGAATTTGGAAACTAACACCATCGTAGAGTCCTGCGATGCAACCTTTGATGAATCAAGCTCTTGTGCAAGCAATGTGGTTGAGACTGCAGGTAACAGGGAGATGGAGGAGAGTATCTTTGTAGAAGAGGACCTACCGGGCTTGGATGATGACGATGATGAGTCTTTCCATCCCACATCTGAGCTTGTTCCTGCTGCTTCCACCACTCTAGCAGAGGGTCCAGAAGCTTCTACATCGACCTCAACAGCTGTTGAGCCAGCTCCAGCTCTGGTTGAGGTGGAGGTACGCTCTAACAGAGAGGCTCCTCACCACATTCAGCGTCAACATCCACCTCAACATATGATCGGTAATCTCTATGAGAGGACAACAAGGTCAAGGTCTGCACATCTTGCCTGCTTTACTAATTCTCTCTTTGTTGCCACCTTTGAACCTCGGGATGTTGGACACGTATTATCTGATGAACATTGGGTTAATGCCATGCATGAGAAGTTGGAAAACTTTGAGAGAAACAAAGTGTGGACCCTAGTAGAGCCTCCTGTTGGTGTCAATGTCATAGGAACCAAGTGGCTTCTCAAAAACAAGCACAGGGAAGATGGTGAGGTTGTTAGAAACAAGGCTAGACTTGTTGCCTAGGGTTTCAGTCAAGTGGAGGGCTTAGACTATGGGGAAACTTTGCTCCTGTTGCACGCATAGAAGCCATTAGGATCTTGCTTGCATTTGCTGCCTCTAAGGGCATTAGACTCTACAAAATGGATGTCAAGAGTGCTTTCCTAAATGGTTTCATAGAGGAAGAGGTTTATGTGAGACAATCACCTGGCTTTGAGCACCACAAATACCCAAACCGTGTGTACAAGCTTCAAAAGGCTTTGTACGGGCTAAAGCAAGCACCTAGGACATGGTATGCTAGGCTTAAGAAATTCTTGTTAGAGCGCGGGTATGTCATGGGGTGTGTTGACAAAACCTTGTTCACTCTAAAGCATGGCAATGACTTTCTAATGGTTCAGATCTACGTGGATGATATCATCATTGGAGGTTCCTCTCATGCTTTTGTGTCCAGATTTCAGGAAGCTATGGAAAGTGAATTTCAGATGTCGATGATGGGTGAGCTCACCTTATTTCTTGGACTTCGAATCAAGCAGTGCAAGCAAGGCACCTTCATACATCAAGCCAAGTACACGAAGGATCTCCTGAAGAAGTTTGACATGGTCAATGTGAAGCCGTTTCGACACCAATGTCCACAAAAACGGCACTTGACCTTGACAAAGACTGTGAAGTAGTGGACCAAAGGGAGTACAGGAGCATGATTGGCAACCTCTTGTACCTGACGACGACAAGACCTGACATACACTTTGCAGTGTGTCTTTGTGCTTGCTTCCAGGCTTCCCCAAGGGTGACTCATCGCAAGGCTGTCAAGCGCATTTTTAGGTATCTCAAATACACCCTTGAGTTCGGTCTTTGATACTCTGCATCTTCATCTCTTGATCTCATTGGATATTCGGATGCGGACTTTGCTGGGTATAGAATTGATAGGAAGAGCACTTCTGGTACTTGCCATTTCTTGGGTACTTCTTTGATCTGTTGGTCTTCTCGTAAGCAGTCGAGTGTAGCCCAATCCACCACAGAGGCTGAGTATGTTGCAGCTTGTTGACACCGTTTTTTGACATTTTTTGTGTCAACACAGCTGCTAGCTGCTGCTCAGAAATCCTATGGATTGTGTTCACCGTAAGAGATTATGGGTTAACCTTTAAGGGTGTTCCACTCATGTGTGATAACTCCAGTGTCATATGCTTAACCAAGAACCCAGTCCTACATGGTAAGGTCAAACACATAAATGTGAGATTCCACTTCGTGAGAGATAATATTGAGAAGGGAGATGTTGTGGTCAAATACATCAACACCAAAAATCAATTGGCTGATATCCTTACCAAGCCCCTAGATGCTTCGAGATTTGCTTTTCTTCGGGGGGAGCTTGGTGTTTGCCATCCTTATGGCGTCATTTGAGAGGGAGTTGGTGTTCTCTTGTATATATGTATCTTACCTTTTTGCATTGCATCTCATATGTAATATATGCATTGGTAGATGAGCTTTGATTCTTATGCTTTGTTGCATTTCTCTCTGCTATGATTGAGCTTGAGCTAAGTTGTGTGGATGTGATAGTAATCTCTCATGCTTAGATTTTCTAGATGGCTTGTTATAGACTCTTTTGAGCAACTTGCTAATCTTAAAGGTAAATTGAGCTTCTTATGATCCTTCTGAACTAATCTTGTGAAGACTTGGTCACCATGTGTATAATTGCTTTTATCCCTGTCAAAGCTTGTGTTGAGGCTAGTCTAGAGGATGTCTTGGCTTTAGCATCTTGTGTTTGCGAAATGGAAGGCAAATGTTTAGCTCATGATGGAATATTGTGGGAACGTGTGTTCCTTTTGCCGCAAAGGCATGCTCTTCTGTCATGTGAATAAATCATGAAAAATCTGTTAAGTGCTTTGATCAAAATAATTCTAAAATGCTAAATCCAAACACTGTGACTTGAGGCCTCGGGGTGTTTGCCATAACCAGTCGTTCGACCCTCCGCATGGATAAGAGGACACATGAGGATAAACAGTAAACACTTGATCAATTGAGTCTCTGTTGCATATGTGAGCGTTTGTAAAGCTCATTTTCTGTGAATGCTTGTTGCCTTGGTTGACATGGAGACTGGCTAGGTTCTTTTGATTCACTTGATACTTCTTCGCCTTGGATGGGAGTACTTACATATGTGGTGGCAGTTTTTCTCATGATAAGCAAATTTGATTCTATCTAAGCTAGTCAATCTTTTTGCTTAGCTTGTATAGCTCTTAGTGTTTATGCCTTGCTATCTATTTTTGGTCTTTGTATGATTGTGAGCTATTGCTTTTACACTTCATGGCTCTATGGATATGATTAGCAAGGTTAAATGTCTGTTTGCATAATTGTTGAAGCTCCTTAGGTTTTCATTTTCATTCATTACATGTTTGTTCTTTTGCTTCTTTGATGAGTTCATTGCCAAAGGGAGAGAAAGTTGTGGGTCATGCAACAAATAATGCTAGGAAAATTAAAATGGTCCATTTTGCATTACATGAGACCTACCACAAGTTGAGGGGGAGCATTTCATGTCCTTGAGCGTTTTCTTGCGCTTTTCACACTCTTTGCGTCTCAAGTCGCTGTCTTTGCCAACTCTTGGTTTTGTGATCCCTATCTTTCTAGATGGCCTACTTTTCACCTTTTCTTGGGTTTGGCCATTTGGATGTGCTTATTTGGCTTCGCATTCAATCTCTAAACTTTGTGCATTTGGTGTTGTCAATGTACTCATCAAGGGGGAGATTGAGAAACCAAGTGGATATGTGCCATGATTTGCAATATGTGATGAGTAATTGACATTGGTTGAGTCTGTGTTTGAGTTGAAATGCGGGAATCTGAGGATTGCAGGAGTTGTGCATATCATGGTTTTGACTAACCGGAGTTGTTAAGAATGTTGGAGAGTTTGCTAGAGATGGGAAATGTGTTTGCTTGTCTCATGATGTGTAGGTCACTGGAGTCAACTTGGCAGTCAACGGCAAGAGGATCAGGAACAAGTAGGAGAATTGGGGCCGGATGATCAGGAGGCCGGGTGAAATCAAGGGTGATCCACACCGTACACGTGGAGAGGCAAGAAGCACAGACGGTTTCGCGATTGAGCCTCAAAACTGTGGGTGGTGATCAAGTCGGTGGGGTTGACCAAGTCAAAGGAGATCGGGCATCGGTGCAAGTAGAGGCTTCCAATGGATCGAGGCGAGAGAGACTTGCTGAGGAGGAGGATCACGGGACGAGGTGACACACGTCAAGATCAAGAAGCTGCGCTTTGAGAAGCGTGCAACGCGGTTTCCCGGTTTGGGCCTCAAAAACGGTGGCTGTGGTTGGTGGTGCACGTGGCACTATCGTGGAGCTTGCGTCGAGGCGAAGCAAAGTTGTGAAGGGCTCGATGGCGTTCTGGCGAAGGAAAAAGAGTTGAATGGTTTTGTCCCTGGTGGTAGGTGGCAATGAGTTATAGGTCAAGGGTAGAGTTGTCTTGGACCCTAGGCCTATATAAGGAGAGGTGTGGCTGGTGGGAGAGGTGCCTCTTCCCATTAGCCTTGTGTTAGGTGTTCATTCAAAGTGCTAGGAGAGGTCTTCATGTAATAGAGGAGAGGAGAGGGTGTGTGAGAGACATCTTTTTCTCTTCCAAATAGTTGGAGGAAGAGGGTGGCTTCCTAGCCTTGTATCCATGGATCTTGTAAGCATGTTTCTATGATATGAGAAGTATTTTCGTGCTCAAGATCTTCCTCTCTCCCTAAATCCCGAATTTCTCTCTTTTTTCTCTATTTTCGGAGCTATTTTCGTGGTGATTTTTGATCTCGTTTTGAGTGGGTTTTGGTATGAAATTCTTGAGGGATCTTGGTGCTATGACATGCCTAAACAATCCTCTATGGATCCTTGATTGAATCCTAGGCAAGAGCTCCTTTGATTTCGTAGATTTTCTCAAGAACATTCAAACCCTAGAGCTTTTGGTAAATCCTCAAATTTGCGATGAATTCTTGAGATTTTTGTGTGATTCCACTTGGATAAAGAACATCCTACCATGAGAAACCTTGTGTCCAAGTTTTGCGATTTTTGGAGTTCGTTTGGATAGGTTTTGGTATTTTTCTTACCAAGTTTCGAGCACAGTTTTGGTTTTGGAAAGTGTCGATCGGCAATGCCGATCGCTGAACCGGGACTACCGGTGCTCGAGTTAGAACCCTTGATCAGCACTGCCGATGGCTGGACCGGCACTGTCGGTAGCCTAGGTCTGAACTCGGAGCGACACTGCCAGTGACTTAAGTTCGATCCCGTACCAGCACTATCGATGGCAACTACCGGCACTGTCGATGCGCTCCGAATGTTGTTTACCTAAGTTGTGAGAATCCTGCACCAGCACTGCGGATGGGCGTGATCCTCTGTGTTCCGCTGCTGTTGCTGATCACTCCTAAGGGTAGCACATCATAAATTGGTGTGTGTGGCCTTGGTGATCAGTTTGGAGGTTGATTTGGGTTGTAATTGGGATATAGGCTATGTTCTAGTTTAGAATTTTAATTGGCTCCCATTCACCCCCCCCCTCTGGTCACCTTCTCGGTCCTTCAATTATCCTGTCCAGTAAACTTGGTAAACTCTGGTGGCCTTTATCGGCTCGCCATAGGAATCAAATCATAACTTGGAGGATATGGGGGGCTGATACATATAGTCTGCTGCTTTGGATTTAACCCAAATTATTCTCTCATTACCTCAGCAATCTTCATTGCCCAGTCATCGGTCGAAGCATTGACATTCGGAGTAATCGATGTAGGACCAGATGCTGGCGTTTGTGGGGCTGTCTGTGAACCAAAGTTAACAACTGTATGTTGGCCTCCAATCTCCCCTGGCAGTGCAGATGACGATGGCATCCCGAACAAGCTTGGCTCTACATTCGGTGTTGTACCATATGTCACATTTGGTTCTGACGTCTCCTGCCTATAATGTCGCGGCTGTGTTTGTGGTGATATTCTCTGTAGAATAATCCTGGGACCAGACCCCGGTGATCTCCCTGTGGTGCCACCATTGGTATTCTTCGGAGGTGGAGTGGCACTTTCTAGCGCTGGCCCCGAGCTTGTTGTAGGAATCGTAGTACTAGTACCGGGCGGCTGTTGCTCGAGTTCCTCAATTGCAGGCCAAGGAATATTCCCATGAATATGAAAATACATCGGCCCATGTGATGGATCATCATATACGCAACCCTCAACTATTTGAATAATCAAAGCCCTCAAAGTATTAACCAACACAGGTGATTGGTTACTTAATGCATGGTGTATGATTGTATGTATCATGTTGTTCAATGTAGCCTCATCGATTACTTCTATTGGCTTATTGGCAGGTGATTTCTCCACTCCATCTTCATCAATCAAGGCAGCCGCAGGTAGCTTCCTTTTTTGTACGATCTTGCCATGTCTAGTCTTGCTGAAGTTGCTCAATAGAAGGCTTTCAAACTTAGCAACTCTTTGATCAATCTATGCCTTTTCCTCATCGCTCAGATCATCTTTATCAATAGGCAATATGTTCTCTGTCCTCAGATCCGCACTAACATCATGTTTTGGTGGAGGATTCTCAGGGAGCTTGGGGTCTTTTGGCATTCCAAGCTCAACCATGTTGTTGGTCTTGAAGTTCTTGGTCCCACTGGGCGTGCCAAAAAGCGTGTTGAAGGGAAAATCACACGCATGACCTAGGAGATCTGCTTAGCTCCAGTGCAGGCTTAATACAAGGAAATCGGGACGTGCCAGTCGATTTTCCTAGCAAACCAACAAAGAAACAAACGGTCAAATTCCACGGGTCACCGGTCCAAGACAGGTCGATGAAGAAAGCTGATAATCACTGTTAGTGGAAACCAGCCGATGGCTATAAGGAGCAAATAATATTATTACAATAAACTAATCAGATGTTTGTATCAGCTTATCGGTAATTCAACGAATGAGTATTAAATGTTGCATAAATAGTGCCGACAAGAATTGAATCGATAGAGCAAAATCGATAAATCTACGATGAACACACGAAAACTCGCTATATCAATAATGCAAAGTTGATGGGCCAAAGTCGATAGAAGTATAGTAATCATGCAAAGGACTCTCCTCATCGATAGCGCTAAGTCGATAGATCTGATAGCTGGTATTGCAAGTATGCCTCAAAATCATACATCTGATCTTATTAAATAAAAGGGGGCAATCGACTTCTACCAATACAACAATAAACAAGTGAAACACTGAGAAGTCGATCAAACTATGACAACCTGTCGGCTAAACGTCTTGACAGAACCCTATCGACTCTTCCCATAATCAATTCATACCTAGTCCTATCGACTCAGTGAGAGGTCAGAATTGATGCAGCCTCGCTGGCTCGAACAGATCGAACTTAATCGAGACAGTGCCCAAACAAAGCAGATAGAACAAAATACGCTCTACTTATGGGTAAAATCAATAGAGTGACTCGAATCACAAATCTAAATTAAACTCATAAAACCTCCTAAAAGTACCAATAGATCGGACCTACCCGAGACAGTACTGCAACTTAAAGTCGATAGTATAAATATAATTAAGATCTAATTACCAGATAACTAGCAATTCTAAAGGTAATAACTAGAATATCAAATCAATGAGAAAGTACTAGTTGAAGCCGATAGAATTACCGAGGTTGATTAATCGCTATCTCCCGATGTAGGAGCAGTAGCAAAACATGATGGATGTCTATGTGAATCTTGATCATAAAAGCATGAAATGGATCTCACAAAGGTTGCAAGCATTTTGATAAAGCTCAATGTGAAAGCATGCAGCATATGTGGAAGGTTTTGCAATGAAGAATAACATATGGCCGTGGTAGGAATTTTAATCATTGAGGAACTTTTCAATTTTATCATTTTCAAAAAAAAAATCTCCGGATGTTAAGCTTCACTTTGGGACAAAGATCATAGCAGCCCTATTCTAACCATATCATGCCTCACAACAACCTAGACCTAGATTTTGCACTTTGCAACCCACAAGTATTCAAGTTCAAGGCAAGCATGTTTAGCCAACAAACTCAAAAATTGGGAGAGTACTAAGTTGTATACGAGGGACTATAAAAAGATATAAAACAGAGCAACTATTCATCATCTCAACATGAAGGCATGAACATCCCTAGCATGCATGACAACATATTATTTTTGTTCTTTTTAGTTATACAAATTTTTATTTTGTTTTATGAGGGTAATTCTGACAAAGAAAAAAAAGAAAGGAAAGATACAGGTCACCTTGGTTGGGGTGCTCCCCCAAGCTTGCTCTTGCTCATGGCTGTTGGTTAGGATCAAATCCTCTCCAACGGTAGTATGTCACCGTGTAGTCGTGGTACTCTCATAGCTATTCATGGAGATGACAAAACTGGTTATCACTATGCTGCTGCCACTCTCTGGTAGTCTGGGCGTGAGTAGCAAGGGTGTTTTGCATTTCCCCTATTCTCACATCTAGATCGTCCAGCCTCCTTGTAAGATACCTCAATTCCGAACCATAGTCATGATGACTAAAGTCCAAAAATGACTGACGTCCGTCGTGACATGGAGGCATCCTAATCGACTCGGAGCCATGTCTCTATTGTGTACTACTAGCTTGCTGCCAAGACGAACCTCCAGTCTTATATTGCTGCGGTGTGAACATCCAAGCAGAGTCGTCGGGATGCTCTGAGCCTGCAAGGTAATCATGGCTGGAGGTGTAGTTCTGGCTGCGCTAGTGGTAGCACGCTTCGTGCTTCTTGTACGTCGATCAGCGGAACTGCCAGGTATTCCTTCTCTCTGCAGTTGTATGGTTAGTTCCCAACAACTATACCAATGATATCCCAGTTAGGCAGTAGGATTTTGTTAGTATAGCCAGGGTAATAAAAGATAATAGAACCATCGGGACCCTTCTTTAAAGTGTGACCCTGCTCAAGAAATTTATAGTCTATTATGGGACAGGGCTCAGAAAGATAATCAAATCTAGTGTTGGATAAAGCCCCGACCCCTGCAGCAATACGGGTCACTAAAGAAGTGCATTCAATGGGTCCTGATCCTTTAATATAATCTCACCAATGACCAATCATAGCTTCAATAGGAGCAATAGGAATTTTAGCAATTGTAGCAAACAAAACACGCAATTCATCATTACGGATAGATCTAGTGTCTTATCTATGGAAACAAGTCATAGCAAGCCACCTAAGCCACAGTTGTAGAGTTGGGTTGTGAATATCATTCATCCTAAGATGTTCACAAGAAAACTCCCCCGAAATCCTTTGCCAAAAAGATCCCTTTTCAGAGCCCGTGGCTGCACCTTCTAAGTTAGTGTTGCAATAACTTTTAAACTTAAGAATGATGCTAAGCTCTTTCCAGGTGAGATGGTATTCCTTCCTAAACAAGCGGAAAAGTGCCCTGTCATTATCTTTTAGCGAAGTGCACAAAAACTAGATAGTGAGGAGGCTTCAACCTCCCTCAGTGATGTGTGCAAATTCGGTCCAACCTATTGCTTTCCAAATAGAAAGGAACTCAGAGTCCATACCTAGTGTGGAGAGTAGGTCGTCATCATACACCCTAGTGTGGATGAAACTGCGATTGCCTAGGCGATGGTAGACTCATCTCTCCCGTTCATCTAGCAGCTCAAGGTCGATGTCGGCGAGAAGAACGTGTGGCTCATCCTCCTCCATGTTGTCTTCAACGGGCGTGTGCCTCATTGATTCATCCTCGATGGAGAAGTTCGTTCTCGATCTGCCGTGTGAACGGCGTGACCTCGAACGCGTCACCAGCTGCATCAATGTCTGTTGACACTTCTTAATGTCGTACTAGAAATATCACTATCTCTGGTATGATGCTAGAAATTATTGTTAGTCTTTGTTATGCTTTAAGAGTAAAGTGAATTAATCTGCAAGCACACAGAACACCATTGTAGCATTTCACCCGGGAGTATTCCAAGGTATCGTATTTATATCCACAGGGAAGCTAGGCGTAAAATTATCTTGGTTTAACAAAGATATGACTATAAGAATTATACCAACTAACCAAAGACGGGGGTAAGGATGTCTAATAATAAAGTGGGGTAGTAACACAGGAGAAATACACACTAAGACAAATAAAGAGATTGGTTAAGCTAGCCGGGAGGACAACAAGTCTAAGTCTAAGAATCCTAAAATATATCTTCCTAATATAGCTAATTCAAGTGTTGAATCCTAGTTACTCGGGTTGAGGTCTTACACCATTCCTGGTACAGCCTCGAGTCTTTCACCTATTAGTTCACTTCGAGGCACGAAAACAATCCACTAATATGGGTCGGTAACTAACCTCTGTACTACTGGATATGCTATCGCTAGACAACCCTGCTTGAGACTTCCCAAACATGGTGGAAAACTAAATGGACGGACAGGGCTGTCATCACATGTCACCTACCACACAGCCCGTGGGGACGAATGCAAATCCAGCTAGCGTTAACTTAGGCACCACGCCTACGCCTTCACTGGATATTCTTCCATTGGCCTAACAGAAGAATAGCCGGCAAATAACCAAGTCTAAGTCCTAGAAAGAACTAAAAATTAATTAAATCCTAGCTGGATAACCGGTGAACTAATCAACAAAGTTTCTTCTCGATGATCATAAATTGAGGAAATGACTAAGTTAAAATTAATGCTTGACAAGATATAAAAGGAAAGATATTTATATTGATAAAAGATAAGTCTTACAAAAAGAGAAAAGACACAAGAGAGCTCATACCGGGACTCCAAGACAATTCCGGAATCTCGAGCAATGCTCTCGACTAGACTCTAACTCTCGACTAACTAACTTACTCTACTAAGTAGCACAAGTAGTGGGAAATGGACTCCTCGATGTGTTGCTTCTTGATTTCCTCCTGAATTCTCTACTATTTATAGGTGGCGATGGGCCGGGAGGTATTTATAGGTGAAGTGGATTCGGTGGGCCAAAGTCGGTGTGCCGAGCAGCAGGATAGGCCAGGCGGCCGAGTATGCCGGTTGGCGAGATAGGTCGGGCAGTAGGCTAGGCTGGGCGGCCGTTGGACTGGGTCGGTTCCCGACTAACTCTTCATGGATGGCTCAGATGTTGTACCGATGATGGTTGATAGGTCGGTTTCCACCGACTTTCTTCTTTTGGGTGCTGTAGGCCTCTTGGACCTACTTGGCTGGCCACCCCGGGTGGCAACCCGGGGCCAGGCGGTAGGCCAGGCCGGGCGGCGGTCTAGGCCGGGTTGCGGTCCTTGCCGGCCGGCGGCCTTGGCCGGGTGTCGACCCCTCCTTGGTTTCCCTTTGACTTCTCCCGGTTAGGTCAATTGATGGCCTTCCTTCCTTCACCACTTTTCACATCTTTTGATCTAGGAGGAGAAAACGACATCATGGTGGAGTTTTTACAGGGTCGGCCGGGTGCTAATTTCAGCTGTAAACAACCCTGTCGGCCGGGTGCTGATCTTAGTTGTAGATGACCTTGTCGTCCGGCTGTGTTACAGCTGCGATCGGTCCACGGGGTGTTTCTTCATACTTTTGCATATTTCAGCCCCTTTATACCTTCAAGCACATATTTCACAAAAACTCGTGAAACTTTATTAGTTTAAACAAATATTTATTGAACTTTGGTCTTTTACCTTGCATTTCCCAACCGGTTGGTGGCCGATATTAGGTCTTATAGACCGCCAACACCTCCCCAAGCTTAAACCTTAGCTCGTCCCAAGCAAATTAAAACTTAAAGGTGATGGATCAGGAGTTGCTTTGATATTAGAGCCCTGCGAGGATCAAGTGCACAAACACATACTCCTACACAATATGGATAAGTGTAAACCAGCACAATTTGGTAACTAAGTCATCTCATTGTGTCGTGGGGCTTATTGGCATTTTATAACCTTTTTATGTGCGGTTGAAGTCTAGAACGGCTAGTTTAGACTTTGTCATGCAATCTCCTACTTGGTCATGAGTCCAAAGGTTTTATAATGCTGCATAAGATTGAAAATCTTCCCTCTTGGTGCAATCTCCCACTATGACTCTCATCTCTCAAGAGGTGTATTTTCTTACCAAGTGCTCCTCCTACATTGTAAAAGCTTGGCTTATATGTGGAGCTTGGTAAGAAGGCACATCTAGCATGCATATATTGTAAAGTTAAGAGATGGTCCTAGCGAAAAGACTTTGCACTTCCTCATTCCAATCATCTGGAAAATAATGTCCAGGGGAGAGGGAGAGAACGGACTACCACGAAGGACTGGGCTAGCACAATTGCAAGAGTCTTGGGTACAAATTAGTCCCAAAGACTGAATTTTTGTGCTAGAATGAAAGGATGGTCCTTTATTTTGCACAAAGATATTTTTGGATGAACCTTGAACCTTTTTGATATCATACATCCATGAGAGCTCATCATCTTTTTCTTATTTCTTCTTTCTTTCTTTCTTTCTTTCTTATTTTCTTCGCTCTCATGGTGTATAGAAGCTAATTCAAAGGTTCAAATATTTTTGCAAGTCTTTTTCTGAGCATTTATTGGGGAGGACCAAAATCTTTCTCCAAGGATCAAAGTTTTGCAAAAGGAAAGATTTTTGGTTGACATGCTTGGTGAAGTGGATGCTTGAATCCGATGTGGAGACCGCATAACCAAGCATGATTAATTCAAAAACTCAAAGATAACATGAAGGAAAATGATTGGCATTGGAAGTGCAAGTCCCTCAAAAGGATCAAATCCTAACTAAACTCAATGCACACATAGATGGCATGAATGTGGGTTTGTAGTTAATAACTGGCCATGGTAGGGAATTTTCTATCATAGGGAAGACGTGCACCAATTAAGGGGTTTTTATTGCAGCATGGTTTTGAAAGAAATCATTGAACTCTAATCATGAGGAAATCTTAGACTCATACAAAACATGTCATATCATAATCTCCAACAACTAGACTTGGTGTTTATTAGCCATTTCGCACCCACTAGACATAGAGGGACTAGCTTTATCATCATGTTGGTCTACCATTACCCACAAAAATGAGGAGTAGAGGTTGTATACTTGATACTCAAACAGAGCTAATAGAGAAACTATTCATCATTTCCATAGGCAAGGTGAAGACCAAGTTCCCAATTTTATTTAAAAAGGGGAAATCTTTTTGTTCTTTTTGTTTTTGCAAATTTTTATGGTTTTCCTTGAAAGCGAAAAATATTTTTGGGTTTTCTTAAAGTTTATCAAAACTGAAAATATTTTTGGGTTTTCTTAATTAAAGCTATATACAAAAAATAAGGAGCAAAGCGACTCAACTACAGAAAGAAGGTGAGAGGGTAGAACAAATGGTGCTCCTTGTTTCACGTACCTCCCCAAGCTTAGGTCTTTGCAAGACTCAAGCATAGAACGCCTTCACTGTGGTGGTTGATAATTGATGTTGAAGTGACCAAACAGTTGGTCCATCATGGAGAGGTTTGTTTGAAGTTGTTGTGTTGTTTGTTGTTGCCATTCTTGTTCTTCCCTTATGGCTTCTTGTATTTCTTGTGTTCGAATGTTGGTCTCATAGGCATTGGCAGCCAAGTATTGCATATTTCTTACAACTCTGAAAAATTATATGACGTGAATCGGGCGGAGCGTGAGGTTCCTACGCCTCCAAGAGGTTGATGGTAACTCCACATCCCATAGAGATTGGATGGCTCATATTCTTCATAGGAGGAGGTGGTGTAGTTTGTTGATGAACTTGCAACACCGGGGAATCGTGGTAGCTCCCAATTGTATCCGGGGCCTCCCGATGCACCCGTTTGAGGTGTGTTCATTGTTGTTTCAAGCTGCTGCTCCTCTCGCCAGAGTTGTGCTCTCGTTCTCGGCTTATCCCCTGCAACAATATGTCGTGCACGTTGCACAGAAGCTTGCAGCTGGTATACAAAGTTCTTTTTACCAATAATATTGAGCTGGGGGTTAGGCAACTCGATTTATGTGTCATACCCAGGATAAAGCATGAAGTACCTATTGTTTTCCTCCTTCAAAAGGTGGGCTTGCAAGAAATGATCTTCCCCTAACAAAGGAGCACTAGGGAGACGATCTATTCTAGCTCCATAAAGTGTGCCAACCGTTCTAGCAATTCTAGTGACAAAAGGGGTGAAGGTGATGGGTCCTTGTTGTCAGACTGCTAAGGTGAGCCAATGGTTGATGAGGAAAAACGTGGGGTTCATTTTCATTTTCTTGATTATAGTGTAGAGATAGGTTTTATCCAAACTATTCACTGAACGCACATCAGCCCGAGGGGTGAGGTAGTGAGTAATGAAACGGTGAATTATATGGAGTGATGGGTTGTGGATATCACTAGTGTGCTCTTGCCCCATAACGGGATTTCCTATCTTTGTCCAAAGTCCTTGTGGTGAGAAACTTTTAAGTTTATCTATGTATATAGCGGCCTTACGGTCGAAACCAAGATAAGTACTAATTTCTTTCAGAGATCGTTCAAAAGTTTCACCAAAACAATGAAATTCATAAAGAGTGTCATATTTGTTTGATTCATGGGCATGAACTTTCAAAGTGCAAAGAAACTCGATAGTGAGCCATTTAGAACTGTAATCATTGAGGTGATAGAAATCATACCACCTGGCCATGTTGAGCGAGTACTCAAAATCAGCGAGGAAGTTGATTCGCTCGAGGAAGTCGTGGTCAAACTTGCGCACGAACGTGAACTCCCGGTCTTGAATGCTAGTGAACTTGTTTTGCTCATCGAAGTCATTGAACACAAGATTTTCTTCACTCTCCATGAATTTTTCAACTTCTCCTCCTTGTTCACTTGCCACCACGTCGGCTTCGAACACGCCGGGCGGCAACCCATGCTGGGCGGCGACCCATGCCGGGCGGCAGGCCATGCTAGGCGGCAGGTCCTTGTCCCTACTTTTGTTGCATTATTGGTTTGATGATTGAGGGCAATGCTCAGGTGCATGCACCATGTGATCCTCATGGTTGCTTTGGTCAGAATTGTGTTGAGAGTGTGGGGAGCAAGGAGGGATTGATGGGATGGCTAAAGTTGGATGCTTGCAATGAGTTCCCTGCCATTCATCAAGCCTAGGGAAGTAGGATGGCAGATGAGAGTGGGTGATTGGAGTGTGAGGTGACTTGAGTGGCTCTCCTTCACTTGCTTTCACTCATGGTGGGGCTCTAGGTGAGAATTTTTCATAAAGGAAGTGCTGGCCACACCTCCTCCACTCATGGCCATCATCCCTGCAATGAGAGAGCAAAGAATCCAAGAAAAAGTGTGGTTGGGCGGCAGGGTCTAGTCGAGCGGCACAGAAATAACCCAGTCGGATGGTTATTGTTCATGCAAAAATGACCTTCCGGGTGCAGAATTTTGACTGGTTTATTTCAGGCTGAGCTGGTGTCCCGGATCATCACCCGGGTGGTCGTTTTAGCCCCAAAATCGACCTCCCGGCCAAGAATTTTTTTTTTACTTTTTGAAATTTAATATTTTTTATTGCTTTTCTTGTATGGCCTAAATTTAGTGATAAAAGAGGGAAACAACCTAAATTAATGTTAAATACAAGGATAAGAAAAAGGGATAAATATCGGTTACCTTCCGACAAGGGTTCAAGTTTACGTCTCGAACACGACATTCTCCACGTTCAGTTTTGCTTGGTGCCCTCCATGGATGGAGAATTTTCCATGATTGGTGCAACTTCTTTCTTCCGTCATACTTGTTTGATTTTCTTAGGCTTGGCGGCGACCTTTTTCTTTGTTTCTTGTGGCTCGTTCTTCTTTTTTAGGCAGTGGTTGTGTGTTCTTGACTTTTACCACCGGTGCACCCGATTTTGGTGGAATTGGGAACACCTCAACCTTCTGCACCATGTTAGAATTTTTACCATAACAGATGCGTACCTGATTGCATTGTTCAACTCAACCCGGGGCTTGAAGGCAAACTTCTCGCCATGCTTATTGATGCTAAGGTGGATTTCTCTAGCCCCAACGTCAATGTTGGCATTTGCGGTGCTAAGGAATGGTCTTCTTAGTAGAAGAGGCATCTTCACATCGGCCTCCATGTCTAGCACCACAAAGTCAACGGGAACGAGGAAGTTCCTTATTTTGACGGGTACGTCCTCCGTGACACACGTCGGGTAGCGGACGGATTGATCGGCAAGATGCTAGCACATTGTTGTAGGGGATAATGAATTAACATTAAGTTTGTCATACACCACCTTTAGCATGATGCTCATGCTTGCCCCCAAATCACAAAGGGCATTGTTGTTGCATTCCAATGGAACACGGGATGGTTGGGCATCCCGTGTCTTGCTTCTTTTCTGGCAGAGAGTTCAAAATGGTGGTGCTGCATTCCTCTATTAATTTGATGACTTCGGTGGCTGGCATTGGGCGTTTATTGTTGAGGATGTCCTTTAGGTACTTAGAGTAGTTAGGAACCTGCATGGCGTCAAGTAGCGGTATCTTGACATATAACTTCTTTATTACCTCAACAAATTTTCCAAATTGTTCATCCACTGTTGGCTTCCTCTGATGAGAGGGAAATGGCAACACCGTTGTATCATAGAACTCATGTGGCGCCTTCTTAGGAGGTGCCTTTGCCTCCTCAACTTTAATTTCCTCCTCACCTCCTGACTCTACATCGGGTTCTTTGGTTCTCCCTACATTGTTAGGATTTGGCGGAACCTGTGTAGATTTTCTGATTCTAGTTGTAATAGCATTAACATTTTCCTTGGGGCTAGCTTCCAGCTGATCGGGGAGCTTGCCCGAGTTAGGCTTAACAATGGAAGCGGCCAGCTGAGCAATTTGTGCTTCTAACATTTTGTTATGACTAAGCTGGTTTTGTAGAGAGGTATTGAAAGCTTCCATATGAGAATCTATGCTTTCTAGGACTTTATCAATAGCAATGAACTTCCTACTAATACTTTCATTAATTTTAGATTGTCCAAGAATAAGATCACAAAAAGAAGGTTCATTATGAGTAAAATTTCTAGAGTTACCCATGTTCTTGTCGAAGGAGAGGTTGGGCTTGGATTCCCATCTGAAGTTGTTCGTACGGGGCCTAAACCGGTTGTTGTTGTTGTTGTTGAGGTAGTTCACTTCTTCTTCTTGAGACTCTAGGCAGCGGCTTCCCATATGTCCAACATTACCATAGACTTTGCAAGTCATGCGAGAGTCCAGGGATTCGAAAGTTTGAGGTGCATCCATTTTCCTCAGAAGTTGATCCATCTTGATTGCTAGCATGTCAATTCCATCAACTTGGTGGACTCCTCTTATCTTGGGTTGCGGCTGGCTTTGCCTCTCATCATAGCCACTGTAGTTGGCGACCATCTTTTCTATGAGAGTTTGAGCTTCTTTGACCATCAGGGAGAAGAAAGAGCCTCCTGCGGTTGCACCTAGGTGCTCACGAGCGGAGCGGTTAAGCCCATGGTAAAAGCTTTGAATCAGCAACTAGTCTTGCATTCCATGACGTGAGCATGCCAACATGTACTCTTGGAAGCGTTCCCATGCCTCGGGGATGCTTTCATCGGTCATCTGTTGGAAACTTGAAATCATGGTCCGCAGGGCATTGGTTTTGCCTAGCGGGAAAAATCTGGCAAGGAAAGCATTGGAGCACTTGTCCCATATGGTGAGATCATCTTGATTGTTGTAGAATCATTGTTTAGCCTTTCCCAAGAGTGAAAATAGGAAGAGCCGAAGTTGGGTGGCATCAGGAGTCACATCTCTCATGGTGAAAGTGTTGCACACTGCCAAAAATTGTTGGAGGTCGGCGTTTGCGTCTTCTGATCCCTTGCCACAGAAAGGACTGGCCGAAACCATGTTGATTAAGAACGGTTTCAGCTCATAGCCTCCATTCCCCATGTTCAGGTTTGGACCCGTGCGGATGTTGTCTGCAGACGGGATGGAGTTATCACGAATTGTCTTTTCAGCCATGGTTGGTTGCACGGACATAGACGGTTCTTGCTACTGAGCTCGTGTGATCGGAGGTGCTTCAAGAGCAAGTATAGGCCGAGGAGGGGTGAGTCATTGACGCACTCTCCTCAATAGAGCCTCTGAATCATTGCGGTAGTTGTCTGGTAGGTCAAAACCAGTCATAAAGCATCCTGTTTACACCAAAAATAAACAAAACAAGGGTAAGCCCACAAAGGAAAGCGGTAGCTTCTTGATAGAAATATCAATGTTAAATTTCCGATACCTTAGCCTATTGCTTCCCTGGTAACGGCGCCAGAAATGCTTGTTGACACTTCTTAACGTCGTACTAGAAATATCACTATCTCCGGTACGGCGCTAGAAATGATTGTTGGCGTTTGTTATGCTTTAAAAGTAAAGTGAATTAATCCGCAAGCTCACGGAACACCATTGTAGCATTTCACCCGAGAGTATTTCAAGGTATGATATTTATATCCACATCGAAGCTAGGTGTAAGATTATCTTGGTTTAACAAAGATATGACTATAAGAATTATACCAACTAACCAAAGACGGGGGTAAGGATGTTCAATAATAAAGTGGCGTAGTAACACAAGAGAAATCCGCACTAAGATAAATAAAGAGATCGGTTAAGCTAGCCAGGAGGACAACGAGTCTAAGTCTAAGAATCCTAAAATATATCTTTCTAATATATCTAACTCAAGCATCAAATCCTAGTTACTCGGGTTGAACGCTTACACCATTCCTGGTATAGCCTCGAGTCTTTCATCTATTAGTTCACTTCGGGGCATGAAAACAATCCACTAATATGGGTCGGTAACCAACCTCTGTACTAATGGATATGCTATTTCTAGACAATCCTGCTTGAGACTTCTCGAACGTGGTGGAATACTAAATGGACGGACAGGGCTGTCACCACATTCCGCCTACCACACAGCCCGTGGGGACGAATGCAAAACTAGCTAGCATTAACTTAGGTACAACGCCTACGCCTTCACTAGGTATTCTTCCGTTGGCCTAGTGTTGACACTTCTTAATGTCGTACTAGAAATATCACTATTTCTGGTACGGTGCTAGAAATGTTTGTTGGCGTTTGTTATGCTTTGAGAACAAAGTGAATTAATCCGCAAGCGCACGGAACACCATTGTAGCATTTCACCTGGAAGTATTCCAATGTATCGTATTTATTTTCGTAAGGGAAGCTAGGCGTAAGATTATCTTGGTTCAACAAAGATATAACTATAAGAATTATACCAACTGACCAAAGACGGGGGTCAGGATGTTCAATAATAAAGTGGGGTAGTAACACAGGAGAAATCCACACTAAGATAAATAAAGAGATCGGTTAAGCTAGCCGGGAGGACAGCGAGTCTAAGTCTAAGATTCCTATAATATATCTTCCTAATATATCTAAGTCAAGCGTCAAATCCTAGTTACTCGGGTTGAACGCATACACCAATTTCTTGGTACAGCCTCGAGTCTTTCACCTGTTAGCTCACTTCAGGGCATGAAAATGATCCAGTAATATGGGTCGGTAACTAACCTCTATACTAGTGGGTACTCTATCGCTAGACAATCCTGCTTGAGACTTCCCGAACGCGGTGGAATACAAAATGGACGGACAGGACTGTCACCACCTGCCGCCTACCACACAGCCCGTGGGGACAAATGCAAAACCAGCTAGCGTTAACTTAGGCACCACGCCTACGCCTTCACTAGATATTCTTTCATTGGCCTAGTTTTGACACTTCTTAACATCATACTAGAAATATCACTATTTCTGGTATGGTGCTAGAAAAGTTTGTTGGCATTTGTTACGCTTTAAGAACAAAGTGAATTAATCCGCAAGCGCACGGAACACCATTACAGCATTTCACCCGGGAGTATTCCGAGGTATCGTATTTATTTTCCTCAAGGGAAGCTAGGCATAAGATTATCTTGGCTTAACAAAGATATAACAATAAGAATTATACCAACTGACCAAAGACGGGGGTCAGGATGTTCAATAATAATAGTAGGGGTAGTAACACAAGAGAAATCCACACTAAGATAAATAAAGAGATCGGTTAAGCTAGCCCGGAGGACAACGAGTCTAAGTCTAAGATTCCTAAAATATATCTTCCTAATATATCTAAGTCAAGCATCAAATCCTAGTTACTCGGGTTGAACGCTTACACCAATTCCTTGCTACAGCCTTGAGTCCTTCACCTGTTAACTCACTTCGAGGCACGAAAATGATCCACTAATATGGGTCAGTAACTAACCTCTATACTAGTGGGTACGCTATCGCTAGACAACCCTGCTTGAGACTTCCCGAACGTGGTAGATTACTAAAGGGATGGATAGGGCTGTCACCACATGCCGCCTACCTCACAGCCTGTGGGGACGAATGCAAATCCAGCTAGCGTTGAGTTAGGCACCGCGCCTACGCCTTCACTAGATATTCTTCTGTTGGCCTAGCGGAAGAATAGCCAGGAAATAACCAAGTCTAAGTCCCAGAGAACTAAACTTAATTAAATCCTAGCTGGGAAACCCGTGAACTATGCAGCAATGTTTCTTCCTGATAATTATAACTTGAGGAAATGATTAAATAAAAACTTGACAAGATAAAAAAAAGGAAAGATATTTATATCAATAAAAGATAAGTTTCACATAAAGAGAAAATATACAAGAGAGCTTATACCAAGACTCCGAGACAATTCCGGAATCTCGAGCGATGCCCTCGACTAGACTCTAACTCCCAACTAACTAACCTACTCTACTAAGTAGCACAAGTAGTGGGAAATGGAGTCCTTGATGTGTTGCTTCGATAATGCTCCTTTTCTGCCGCATGCCCCCTCTATTTATAGATGGCAATGGGCAGGGGGATACTTGTAGGTGACGTAGAGTCGGTAGGTCCAAGTCGGTGCTCCGAGCGGCGGGCAAGGCTGGGCGGCCACATGTGTCCGGCGGCATGCACCGCAGGGCGGCGGGCAAGGCCGAGTGGCCCTGGATCGTGTCGGTTCCCCGACCGATCTTCTCCCGATGGCTTGGATTGAGTCCCGAAGGCGGTAGTTGGGTCGGTTTCTACCGACTCTTCCGTTGGCGGGCGGTAGGCCGCATGGGCCTCATGGGCTGGCAACCTAGGGTAGCAACCCGAGGGCGGGCAGTAGGCCAGGTCGGGCGGCAAGGTTGGCCGGGCAGCGGCCCATGCCTGGCGGCGAGCTAGGCCGGGTGCCGACCCCTTGTCGGGTTGCCCCTTGACTTCTCCCGGTTAGGCCACTTGATGGCCTTCTTTCCTTCACCATATTTCACGTGTCTTGGTCCGGGAGAAGAAAACAGCATCATGGTGGAGTATTTTGTAGAATCGGTCGGGTGCTGATATCAGCCATAAACGACCTTGTCGACTGGGTCCTGATTTCAGCCGTAAACGACCCTGTCGGCTGGTGAACATGGCTGTTTCACAGTGGTGTTCGGCCGACGGGGTGTTTCTTCATGTTTTTGCATCTTTTGGCCCTTTTATACCTGCAAACACATATCTCACCAAAACTCATGGAATCTTATTAGTTCAAACAAATATTTATTGATCTTAGGTCTTTACCTTGCATTTCCCGATCGGTTGGTGGCCGATATTGGGCTTTATGGGGCCACCAACACCTCCCCAAGCTTAAACCTTTCCTCATCCCGAGCAAATTAAAACTTAGAAGTGATGGATCAAGAGTTGCTTCAATATTAGAGCCCTACGAGGATCAAGTGCATAAACACACACTCCAACACAATATGGGTAAGTGTAAACCAGCATAACTTGGTCACTAAGTCATTCTCATTGTATAGCGGGGCTTATTGGCATTTCATAACCTTGTCATAAGCGGTTGAAGTCTAGAACGACTAGTTTAGACTTTGTCATGCAATCTCCTACTTGATCATGAGTCCAAAGTTTTTATAATGCTGCATAAGATTGAAACTCTTCCCTCTTGGTGTGATCTCCCACTATGACTCTCATCTCCCAAAAAGTGTATTTCCTTACCAAATGCTCATCATACTTTAAAATTTGGCTTTATATGTGGGGCTTGGGAGGATGGCACATCTAGCATGCATATATTGTTAAGTTAAGAGATGGTCCTATTGAAAAGAATTTGCACCTCCTCATTCCAATCATTTAGAAATAATGTCTAGGGGAGAGGGAGAGAATGGACTCACTGGAAGGAGTAGGCTAGCACAATTGCAAAAGCCTTGGGTATAAATTAGTCCCAAAAGACTGGATTTTTGTGCTAGAGTGAAAGTATGGTTCTTTATTTTGCTCAAAGATATTTTTGAACCTTGAAACTTGACGTTGTACATCCATGAGAGCTGATAAACTTTTCTTATCTCCTTTCTTTCTTTCTTTCTTTCTTCCTTTCTTTCTTTCTTTCTTCTTTTTCTTTCTTTTTTTTCATCTTTCATGTTGTAGGGAGGATAATTCCATGGTTCAAATATTTTGCAGACTTTTTCTGAGCATTTATTGGGGAGAACCAAAATCTTTCTTATAGGATCAAAGTTTCACAAAAGGAAAGATTTTTGGTTGGCATGCTTGGTGAAGTGGATGCTTGAATCCAAGGTCGAGACCGCATAACCAAGCATGATTAATTGAGAACGCAAGGATAATGCGAAAGAAAATGATTGGCTTTGGAAGTGCAAGTCCCTCATAAGGATCAAATCCTAACTAAACTCAATGCACAGATACATGGCATGAAAGTGGGTTTACAATTAATATTTTGCCATGGTAGGAAATTTTCTATCATAGGGAAGATGTGCACCAAGTAGGGGATTTTTATTGCAGCATTGTTTTGAAAGAAATCATTGGACTCTAATCATGAGGAAATCATAGACTCATCCAAAACATGCCATATCATAAACTCCAACAACTAGACTTGGTGTTTAGCCATTTTGCACCCACTAGAACATAGAGGGACTAGCATCATCATGCCGATCTACCACCGCCCACAAAAAATGAGGAGTAGAGGTTGTATACTTGAGAGTCAAAGGGGCCTAATAGAGAAACTATTCATCATTTCCGTAAGCAAGGTAGAGACTACGTTCTCAACTTTATTCGAAAATGGGAAAATTGTTTTTGTTCTTTTTGGTTTTGCAAATTTTTATGGTTTTCCTTGAAAGATAAAATCTTTTTGGGTTTTCTTAAATTTTATCGAAACTGAAAATCTTTTTGGATTTTTCTTAATTAGGAAACAAAATGACTCCACTAGAGAGAGAGGGCGAGAGGGTAGAACAGATGGTGCTCCTTGGTTTGGGTACCTCCCCAAGCTTAGGACTTTGCAAGACTTAAGCTTAGACGGCATTCACTACGGCGGTTGATACTCAATGTTGAAGTGGCCGAACAATTGGTCCATCATGGAGATGTTTGTCTGAAGTTGTTCTGACATTTGTTGCTGTCATTCTTGTTTTTTCCTTATGGCTGCTTGTATTTCTTGAGTTCGTATGTTGGTCTCATAAGCATTGGCAGCCAGATATTGCATATCTTCTTCCAACTTCGAAAAGTTGTACGATGTGAATCGGGTGGAACGAGAAGTGCCTACGCCTCCATGAGGTTAGGGGTAACTCCCCATCCCGTGGGGATTAGGGCGCTCATAGTTGTCATAGGAGAAAGTAGTGTAGTTGGTCGATGAACTCGCAAAACCGAGGAATTGTGGCTGCTCCCAATTGTATTGGGGACCTACCGATCTACCCGATTGAGGCATGTTCATCGTGGTTCCGTGCTGTTGCTCTTCTCGATGGAGTTGTGTTCTCGTTCTTGGTCTATCCCCTGCAACACTATGTCGTGCACGCTGCAAGGAATCTTGCAATTTGGACACAAAGTTCTTTTTACCGATAATAGTGAGCTGGGGGTTAGGCAACTCAATTTCTGTTTCATACCCGGATAAAGCATGAAGTACTTATTGTTGTCCTCTTTCAACAAGTGGGCTTGCAAGAAATGCTCTTCTCCTAACAAAGGAGCGCTAGGGAGATGAACTATTCTAGCTCTGTGAAGCGCACCAATCTTTCTAGCAATTCTAGTGACAAAGGAGGTAAAAGTAATGGGTCCTTGTTGCCTGAATGCTAAGGTGAGCCAATGGTTGATCAGGAAAAATGTGGGGTTCATTTTAATCTTTTGATTACTGCATGGAGATAGGCTTTATCCAAACTATTCATCGAACGAACATCACCCCGAGGGGTCAGGTAGTGAGTGATAAAACGGTGAATTACACGGAGCGATGGGTTATGAATGTCACTAGTGTGTTCTTGCCCTGTAACGAGATTTCCTATCTTTGCCTAAAGTCCTTGTCGTGTGAAACCTTTAAGCTTATCAATGTCTATGGCGCCCTTATGGTCAAAACCAAGATAAGTGCTAATTTCTTTTAAAGACCGTTCGTAGGTTTCACCAAAAAGACGAAATTCGTAGAGAGTGCCTATTTTGTTTGACTCATGGGCATGAACTTTCAAGGTGCAAAGAAATTCGATAGTAAGCCATTTAGAAACGTATTCATTGAGGTGATAGAATTCATACCACCCCGCCGTGTTGAGTGCATACTCAAAATCGGCGAGGACGCCAATTCATTTGAGGAAGTCATGGTCGAACTTGCGCACGGATGTGAACTCCCGGTCTTGAATGGCGGTGAACCTTCTTTGCTCGTCGAAGTCGTTGAACACCATGTTATCTTCACTCTCCATGAACTTCTCAAATTCTTTATCTTGCATACTTGCTACTGATGTAGCCTCGGATATGGACATTGTTTTCGAATGGTAACTCGGAGCATGCCCATATGAAGCTTTTGAGTGTTCAGCTTCTGAGCGCTCACTTGGGGTGCACCTCCCATGACTTGAACTACTGCTGCTGAACTTGGTGTGGAGGCCCCTCCAAATGTTCGCCATTCCTGCAAAATGGTTACATGGACACAATACCCGAAGGACAATATGATAATAAAGGTTAGCAGTTAGTCGTTCGGTTAGTAGTCCAAGTGTTAGTCGTTCAAACATGCAAGGGTAGCAGCAATCTTTTCTCTAGTTGGTTTTATTGCAGCACACTTTTATTCCTATATTCAAAGTGCACTTACTAGAGGAACTAATGAAAAGAAAGAGGGAGTGCAAAGGGAGAAGAGAGAGTTTTTAGTTGAAGGTTGAGGGGTGAAGAATTTGGAGAATGAGCCTTGGTATTTATAGGCTCGAGGGGAGGTTTGGAAGCCATTGGCCTAGGCCGGGCGGCGACACATGCCGCGCGGTAGGCCATGCCGGGTGGCAGGTCCTCATCCTCCTTTTGTTATATGATTGCTTTGGAGGTGATGGGAGAGGGCTAGGTCCATGCGCCATGTGATCCACTTGCTATCTTTGGCCAAAACTTTGTGTTGAGAGTGTGGGGAGCAAAGAGGGATTGATGGGATGGCTAGAGTTGGATGCTTGTAATGAGTGCCCAGCCATTCATGAGGCCTAGGTAAGTAGGATGGCAGGTGAGAGTGGGTGATGAAGTGTGAAGTGACTTGAGTGGCTCTCCTTCACTTGCTTTCACTCATGGTGGGGCTCTAGGTGAGAATTTTTCATAAAGGAAGTGTTGGCCACACCTCCTCCACTCATGGCCATCATCCCTGCTATAAGAGAGCAAAGAATCCAAGAAAAAGTATGGCTGGGCGGCAAGGTCTAGTCGGGCGGCACCGAAATAACCCAGTCGGGTGGTTATTGTTCACGAAAAATGACCTTCCGGATGCTGAATTTCGATTGGGTTATTTCAGGCTGGGCTGGTGTCCCGGATCATCACCCGGGTGGTCGTTTTAGCCACAAAATCGACCTCCCAACCAAGAATTTTTTTTTTACTTTTTGAAATTTAATATTTTTTATTGCTTTTCTTTTATGGCCTAAATTTAGTGATAAAAGAGGGAAAAACCTAAATTAATGGTAAATACAAGGATAAGAAAGGGGATAAATATCAGATACCTTCTGACAAGGGTTCAAGTTTTACGTCTCGATCACAAGAGTAAAGAATCCGAGAAAAAGCCTGATCGAGCGGCCATATTTGGCCGGGCGGCAGGTCCTGGCTGGGCGGCACAGAAATCACCCAGTCGGGTGGTCATTTTTCATGAAAAATGACCTCCCAGGTGCTGAAATTTGACTGGTTTGTTTCAGGTTGGGTTAGAGTCTCGGATCATCACCCGGATGGCCACTTTTGACACAAAATCGACCTCTCGGCCGGGAAACTTGGCCGAGTCATCACCAAATTTTTTTTAGCCTAATTTCATCGTTAAAGAAGGAAATAGAAACAACCTAATTTAGTGGTATGTACAAGAGAAAGATGGGATAAATACCGGTTACCTTCCGACAAGGGTTTGAATTTTTTTGTCTCGAACAAGACGTTCTCCGTGTTTAGTTCTTCGTGGTGCCCTTCGTGGATGGAGAATTTTCCATGATTGGTGCAACTTCTTTCTTCCGCCATACTTGTTTGATTTTCTTTGGCTTGGCGGGGACCTTTTTCTTCATTTCCTATGGCTCGTTCTTCTTCTTGGGCAGGGGTGGTGCGCTCTCAACTTTTACCAATGTGCACCCGATTTTTGTGGAATTGGGTACACCTCAATTTTCTACACCGTGTTAGGATTTTTGCCATAAAAGGTGCGTACCTGATTGCATTGTTCCGTTCGGGGCTTGAAGGCGAACTTTTGGTCGTGCCCATTAATGTTAAGGTGGATTTCTCCAGCCCCCGCGTCAATGTTAGCATTTGCGGTGCTAAGGAATGGCCTTCCTAGTATAAGAGCTGTCTTCACGTCGGCCTCCATATCTACCACCACAAAGTCAACGGGAATGAGGAAGTTTCTTATTTTGACGGGTACGTCCTCCGCAATGCCCGCTGGGTAGCAAACTGATTGATCGGCGAGCTGCAAGCACATTGCTGTAGGGGATAATGAATTGACATTAGGTTTGTCATACACCACCTTTGGCATGACACTCACGCTTGCCCTCAAATCACAAAGGGTGTTGTTGAATTGTTGCGTCCCGATGGAACATGGGATGGTTGTGCATCCCGAATCTCGCTTCTTTTCTGGAAGGGAGTTCAAGATGGCGACGCTGCATTCCTCCGTTAATTTGACAATCTCAGTGGATGGCATTGGGCGTTTATTATTGAGGATGTCCTTTAGGTACTTGGACTAGGTAGAAACCTGCATGGCATCTAGTAGCGGTATATTGACATATAATTTCTTTATTACCTCTACAAATTTCCCAAATTGTTCGTCCACTGTTGGCTTCCTCTAGCGAGAGGGAAATGGTAACACCGGGGCATCATAGAATTCATGTGGTGACTTCTTGAGAGGCGCCTTCATCTCCTCAACTTCAATTTACTCCTCTCCTTCTGACTCTTCATTGGGTTCCCTGGTCTTCCCTGCAGCGTTAGGATTTTGCGGATCCTGTGTGGATTTTCCGCCTCTAGTTGTGACAGCATTAACATTTTCTTTGGGGCTAGCTTCCGGCTGACTGGGGAGCTTGCCTGAGTTAGGCCTAACAATAGAAGCGGCCAGCTGAGAAATTTGCATTTCTAACATTTTATTATGACTAAGCTAGTTTTGCAGAGAGGTATTGAAAGCTTCCATATGAGAATCTATGCTTTCTAGGACTTTATCAATAGCAATAAATTTCCTACTAATACTTTCATTGATCCTAGAACAAGATCACGGAAGGAAGGTTCATTACAAGTGAAGTTTCCAGAGTTACCCATGTTCTTGTCAAAGGAGAGGTTTGGATTGGACTCCCATCTGAAGTTGTTCGTACGGAGCCTAAACCCGTTGTTGTTGCTGTTGTTATTGAGGTAGTCCACTTCTTCTTCTTGAGTCTCTGGACAGTGGCTACCCATGTGTCCAACATTGCCAGGGACTTTGCAAGTCATGCGAGAGTCTAAGGATTGGGCAGTCTGAGGCGATTCCATCTTCTTCAAAAGTTGATCCATCTTGATTGTTAACATGTCAATACCATCAACTTGGTGGACTCCCCTCATTTTGGGTTGCGGCTAGCTCTACCTCTCATCATAGCCACTGTAATTGGCGACCATCTTTTCTATGAGGGTTTGAGCTTCTTTGACCTTCAGAGAGAAGAAGGAACCTCTAGCGGCAGCATCAAGGTGCTCACGAGTGGGACGGTTGAGCCCATGGTAAAAGCTTTGTATTAGCAACCAATCTTGCATTCCATGATGTGGGACGCCAAAGTGTACTCTTGGAAGCGTTCCCATGCCTTAGGGATGCTTTCATAGGTCAGCTGTTGGAACTTGAAATGTTTTTCCGCGGGGCATTGGTATTGCCTAGCAGGAAGAACCTGGCAAGGAAGGCATTGGAGCACTTATCCCATGTGGTGAGATCTTCTTGATTGTTGTAGAACCACTGCTTGGCCTTCCCCAAGAGTGAGAATGGGAAAAGGCGAAGGTGAACGGCTTCAGGGGTCACATCCCTCATGGTGAAAGTGCTGCACACCGCCAAAAACTGTTGGAGGTGGGCATTTGCGTCTTCTGATGCCTTGCCATAGAAAGGGCTGGCCAAAACCATGTTGATTAAGGCCGGTTTTAGCTTATAGCCTCCGTTCCCCATGTTCGGGTTTGGACCGGTGTGAATGTTGTCTGCAGACGGGGCGGAGTAGTCATGGATCGTCTTTTCATCCATGGTTGGTTGAGCGGACGAAGATGGGACTCGCAGCTAAGCTTGCATGATCGGATGTGCTTCAAGAGCAAGTACAAGACAAGGAGGGGTGAGTCGTTGATGCACTCTCCTCAACAAAGCCTCCGGATCGTTGTGGTAGTTGTCTGGTAGGTCAAAACCAGTCATAAAGCATCCTGTTTACACCATAAATAAACAAAACAAGGGCAAGCCTGCAAAGGAAAGCGGTAACTTCTTGATAGAAATATCAATGTTAAAATTCCGATATCTTAGCCTATTGCTTCCCCGGCAACGGCGCCAGAAATGCTTGTTGACACTTCTTAATGTCATACTAGAAATATCACTATTTCTGGTACGGTGCTAGAATTGTTTGTTGGCGTTTGTTATGCTTTAAGAATAAACTGAATTAATCCGCAAGCGCACGGAACACCATTTTAGCATTTCACCCGGGAGTATTCCAAGGTACCATATTTATTTTCCTCAGGAAAGCTAGGCATAAGATTATCTTGGTTTAACAAAGATATAACAATAAGAATTATACCAACTGACCAAAGACGGGGGTAAGGATGTTCAATAATAATAGTAGGGGTAGTAACACAGGAGAAATCCACACTATGATAAATAAAGAGATCGGTTAAGCTAGCCGGTAGGACAGCGAGTCTAAGTCTAAGATTCCTAAAATATATCTTCCTAATATATCTAAGTCAAGCGTCAAATCCTAGTTACTCGGGTTGAACGCTTACACCATATTCTGGATACAGCCTCGAGTCTTTCATCTGTTAGCTCACTTCAGGGCACGGAAACGACCCACTAATATGGGTCGGTAACTAACCTCTGTACTAGTGGGTACGCTATCGCTAGACAACCCTGCTTGAGACTTCCCGAACGTAGTGGATTACTAAAGGGACGGACAGGACTGTCACCACCTGCCTCCTACCACATAGCCTGTGGGGATGAATGCAAATGCAGCTAGCGTTAACTTAGGCACCGCACCTACACCTTCACTAGATATTCTTCCATTGGCCTAGTGGAAGAATAGCCAGGAAATAACCAAGTCTAAGTCCCAGAGAACTAAACTTGATTAAATCCTAGCCGAGAAACTCATGAAATACGCAACAATGTTTCTTCCCGATAATTATAACATGAGGAAATGAATAAATAAAAACTTGACAAGATAAAAAAAGGAAAGATATTTATATTAATAAAAGATAAGTCTCACATAAAGAGAAAAGATACAAGAGAGCTCATACCAAGACTCTGAGACAATTCTGAAATCTCAAGCAATGCTCTCGACTAGACTCTAACTCCCGACTAACTAACCACCTCTACTAAGTAGCACAAGTAGTGGGAAATGGACTCCTTGATGTGTTGTTTCGATGATACTCCTTTTCTGCTGAATTCCCCCTCTATTTATAGGTGGCAATGGGCAAAGGGATACTTGTAGGTGACGTAGAGTCCATAGGCCGAAGTCGGTCCGCCGGGCGGCGGGCAAGGCCTGGCAGCCACGTGTGCCGGGCGGCCGGGCATTCCAGGCGGCATGCACCGTCGGGCGGCGGGCAAGGCCGGGCGGCCCTTGGATCGTGTCGGTTCCCCGACCGTCCTTCTCCCGATGGCTTGGATTGTGTCCTGAAGGTGGTTGTTGGGTCAGTTTCTACCGACTCTTCCGTTGGCGGACGGTAGGCCTCATGGGCTGGCAACCCCGGGTAGCAACCCGAGGCCAGGCGGCAGGCCAGATCAGGCGGCAAGGTTGGTTGGGCGGCAGCCCATGCCTGGCGGCGGCCTTGGCCGGGTGCCGACACCTTGCTGGGTTGCCCCTTGACCTCTCCCGGTTAGGCCACTTGATGGCCTTCTTTCCTTCACCACATTTCATGTGTCTTGGTCTGGTAGGAGACGGCATCGTGGTGGAGTATTTTGTAGAATCGGTCGGGTGCTGATTTCAGCTGTAAACGACCCTGTCGTCCGGGTCCTAATTTCAGCCGTAAACGACCATGTCGGCTAGTGAAAATGGCTGTTTCACAGTGGTGATCAGCCAACAGGGTGTTTCTTCATGTTTTTGCATATTTTGGCCCTTTTATACTTTCAAACAAATATCTCACCAAAATGGGGTGGAATATTTATTAGTTTAAACAAATATTTATTGATCTTAGGTCTTTACCTTGCATTTCTCGGCCGGTTGGTGGCCGATATTGGGTTTTACGAGCCACCAACACCTAGTGGAAGAATAGCCAGGAAGTAACCAAGTCTATGTCCTAGAAAGAACTAAAACTTAATTAAATCCTAGCCGGATAACCGGTGAACTAATCAACAAAGTTTCTTCCTGATGATCATAACTTGAGGAAATCACTAAGTTAAAATAAATGCTTGACAAGATATAAAACAAAAGATATTTATATTGATAAAAGATAAGTCTTACAAAAAGAGAAAACATACAAGAGAGCTCATACCAAGACTCCAAGATAATTCTGGAATCTCGAGCAATGCTCTCGACTAGACTCTAACTCCCGACTAACTAACTTACTCTACTAAGTAGCACAAATACTGGGAAATGGACTCCTTGATGTGTTGCTTCTTGATTTCCTCCCGAATTCTCCTCTATTTATAGGTGGCGATGGGCTGGGAGGTATTTATAGGTGACGTGGAGTCAGTGGGCCAAAGTCGGTGCATCTGGCGGCGGGATAGGTCAGCGGCCGAGTATGTTAGGCCGCCGTTTGATTGGGTCGGTTCCCGACCGACTCTTCCTAGATGGCTCAGATGTTGTCCCGATGATGGTTGATAGGTCGGTTTCCACCAACTTTCTTTTTTGGGGGGCGGTAGGCCTCTTGGGCCTAGTGGGCTGGCCACCTCGGGTGGCAACCCGAGGCCGGGCTGCAGGACAGGCCGGGCGGTGGTCCTTGCCGAGCGGTGGCCTTGGCCGGGTGCCGACCCCTCCTTGGTTGCCCCTTGACTTCTCCCGGTTAGGCCAATTGATGGCCTTCTTTCCTTCATCACTTTTCACATCTTTTGATCCGGGAGGAGAAAACGACATCATGGTAGAGTGTTTTGCAGGGTCGGCCGGGTGCTGATTTTAGCTATAAACAACCCTGTCGATCGGGTGCTGATATTAGCTGTAAACGACCTTGTCGATCGACTGTTTTACAGTCGTGATCGGTCGACGGGGTGTTTCTTCATGTTTTTGCATATTTCAGCCCCTTTATACTTGCAAGCACATATTTCACAAAAACTCGTAAAACTTTATTAGTTTAAACAAATATTTAGTGAACTTTGGTCTTTTACCTTGCATTTCTCTATCGGTTGGTGGCCGATATTAGGTTTTATAGGCCGCCAACAATGCCTTAGCCTTCTTCATCTGCACCAATTAAGCAAAAACACAAGAACAACTCGAACACGGGTTATGGGTTAGCAAATAAAATCTACCGGCCGTGTTGATCTTGCCAAGCTTTTCAAAGGACTTGAACACACCAAAAAACAAAGAAACTAAAAAGAGAAATATTTTTGATGGGTTTTGGAGTGACAACTTTGGAGAAACAAAGTGAGAGCTCAAGAGCAAATGAGTGAAGGAGGGAGTGAAATGAGAAGTGAACTTGGAATCCCTGGGCACTCAATTTATAGGAAAAAAATCGCAAACGGTCGAAAACGGCTAGTGGGAAGCCAAATCCAACCGTTGGCAAAAGGCCAAGGTTGGTGGGGCCCACACCCCTTCAACCGAACATGGGTGTTCAGCCGACCGTGGGTGGGTCCTATTGGTCCCCCACTTTAGCCCATAACTCCCTAACAACTATATTTTCTGAGCTGTAGAGGTTAGGTCCAAAGTTTTGATAGAATTTTGCTCAGAAAAAAAAATATTTATCAAAGTTGAAAACCGAAAACTGAATTTTGTATTTTTTATCAAACAAAGAAGAGGGTTGGAATAAATTCCAACATGCATGTGTGAAATCCAAATATGCAAATTGAGTGGCAAACTTGAAAGAATCCAAAAGTTTTGGAAAAATTCAAATGTGCAAAAATTGAGGAAAATACCAATTTATCTTTGGCAAGGGCTCAACAATTTTTAAAGTCTGATGATCATGTTTAGCTTGATGTTGCGGTGTCCGTTCCTAGAGAAGTGGAAGCGGATGGCTGCACTTCCTTCACTCGCCACACCTTCTTCATCCTTAGTGCGGTCCGTGGCTTCTTGGATTTAATAGGCTGTGGCTTTGCCCACAGTCCTGGCCTTACCGTAGCTGGGTTCTTTGATGAGGACATCACCCTTATGGATACACCCAGCACTCCGCCAATTAAAATGCAAGTTCATGCGCGACAACTGAATTTACTGGTGAGCTTGTTCTTAATCTTAATGATTTCTTTATGTGATTTTGAGAACATATGGCTACCTAATGAATTAATTATTGTTAGAAACCATGGAGCTGATGATGAGATAGCTGGGGAGGTGATTGGAGACGTGATGGGCCAGCAAGGACGTCCAAGCCAACGTGGAGGCCCAATCAAAACCGACTTCGAGTCTGTTTCGGGGCCCAGGACCAGTCTGCACTAAAACGGACGCCCAGGACGCATACTGACTCGGATTTGGACGTTATACATATGCCTGGAAAGATAACGAAAATATATTTCCAACCCAACTAGTCCCATATCAAAATTCGTCCCAAGCCGTCAGCAATCACCAAAACAAGTCGACTTTCAGAATCTGTCCTGATGCTGCCACACCGTAATCGGTCTTTGGGCCATGTATCGAGTTGAGCCCCCTTAGGGCTGCGTCCAGGGGGTCTTGCACGACCCTAGGGTCCTCATATACAGCTGCCGCCTCTATATTAGGGTTTGGGTTTTACTTAGATTATTCTGTAGATAACAGTTTTGCCGCTTGATCGGTTTGTGAGATCCCAACTTGTGAGATTCATCATATACTTGTAAATTGGGTTGCATTCTTCTTTGTTCTTGCTTGTGTTCTTGATTTGCAGTCAAGGATAAGCCTTCTCGGTGAGGTCAATCGTTCTTGAATGGTTGATAACCATAGGAGACGTTGTGCTGTGATTGCAAGGTTCAGAACGTGTCGTTCGAAAGCCAGATCGATTTGTGTATTGCCTCCGTCTTAATCAAGATTATCAGAACCTATCAGAAGATCAGGAACCCACCCTTATCTTTGTTTAGTTCGTGCCATCATCCTAGAGTCCAGAAAATTGCCCTACAAAAATATTTGTTTGTATAATTTCCGTTGTCCTATATCCACTTTGTGCCTACAATTTTTCTTTTAGATTGCTGTCCTGAATTTTAGTCTCTCGTCGTGTCATTGTGTTGCAGGTCTTGTGTTTGTCCATTGGTCTAGGTAAATTGTGCGCAACACTTGTTTCCTTGCGCATGTGCTAGAGAAATCAGATTATTTTGGATGCACACGTTGGAAGAATAGGAGAAAGGAGTTCTATAGTGAAGGATTTATTTTTTGTTTCCATTTGATCCTAGATACCAGCACTGCTGTTTGAATGTGTGCACAAATATTGTTCTAATGTTTGGCCTGCTGTGTTAAAAAAAATAAGAGGGAGAAAGTTCAGATCGACTTTGCTTGTTACAAACTGCATGTTACCCATATTGGTGGTGCAGCCATATTTGCTAGTGTAGGTAGCTATACCTTTACTAGCTTGTGCATATCAGTTTCATACTACATTATTCCAATAAAAGCCAAATCATTGGAAATAGGTCTCTCAAACCGTATTACTTGTGCTTTTGTTTCATCTTGTAGACCTGTGTTAAGAAAAGAAAGTTGAGGTGTTTCTTTGAGCTATAAAACTAGTAATTCTTGCTACAGTTCTGTATCAAAAGAAAGAAAAAGGAAACAAGCAAAAGGCAATGACCTGCTGAAAAAAAGGAGAAGAAAAAGCCACACCCAAAACAGAAGAAAAAAAAGGAAAGGAAAAAAATTCAGAATTGCTTGCATCATTTGTGTCTTTTGTTGAGTCATTTGTTTGCTCGCTTGAACCAGATCCATGACAAGTTTAGGCCGGTACATAGACTAGCTTGGGACTATTATTTAGTTTTGCAATTTCTGAATTGAAATATTGCTAATCCTTGCTACTATAATTTGCCTACCTAGCTCCACATATATCCTTCTGAACAGGCACATATTTTGGACCCTCACAATCGTCGGATCACACTCTCCTAGGTATCCTTTGCTTAGGATAATTAAGAACTTTGTAAGAGCTTGGTAAGATGCTTCCATTTGCTTGTTGAGAGTTTCTACTGTTTGTAGATAGTAGTGATAAGAAAATATACTCTTGTGTGTTTTCTTGTTTGCTACTAATAATGACAGGTTACAACACTCATGGTGATGAGTCAATGGCGTCTAATGAGGATGATACAAGTATTGTAGCACAACAAGTGATCAGTTCTCAAATGGAGAAGGTAGAGTAAAATCAATTAAACAACTTGTTCCAAACTCACTTTATTGTGAAGCACCGACGCTATCATGTCATCATTGATGGAGAAAGTAGCCGCAACATCGCAAGCTTGGAGTTGGTCGAGAAGCTTGGCTTGACCACACAACCACACCCATGTCCATACTACATCCAATGGGTAAATTCTTGTGATAATATAAAGGTAGATAAAATTGCACGCATTGAATTTTTCATTGGTTCTTATAAGGATAGTGCAGAATTTGATATAGTACCTATGCAAGCATGTCATTTGTTATTGAGTAAATCTTAGATTTTTACAAATAATGCTTTGCACAATATCATTGCAAATAGCTACTCATTTAAATACAATGGTAGAAGAGTTACTCTTAAACTTATGACCGCTGCTGAAATTTTAGAAGAAGGTAAACAAAGGCTTGAGAGAAGAAAAAATAAACCATTTAGGAAAGAATGGGTTGTTTCAAATGTTGAAACACTTTCATCAAAATCTGAATTACTAGAGGATGAACATATTTCCTTGCCTCTTATTGCAATTAATACTTTTCAGCGTTTACACAAAGAAGAGGATAATGTGAAGGAAAAAGAACAAGTTGTTTCAAGTAAGAACTTTCCTAATGTGCTAAATTATTCCAACAATCTTGTTGTATTGGAACCTTGTCTTGATTTTTCATTGCAACCAGTTGATTTATCTGCTAGTCCTTGTGATAAAGAGATGGTGTGTGCCAATGCTCCACTTATACCTTTGCCATAACAAATGAATGAGCTTGATGTTTTTGCTTATGATTCTCCCACTAGTGCTGAAATTAAATATTTGATTTTAGTTATATGTGAAAAGGATGAACAGAAATTATTGTCTTCTCTAAATACTTTGGGTTTTATTGAATTTGATGTTCTTTGTGATCTAAAAATCATGGAGAATAAAATCTTTTCTCAAACTGAATTGCCTTTATTGGTAAGAAATATTTTTTATGTTATTGGCAACTATGATCATAAAGGTATGTTTATGATACATAGAGTTTATGTTTCTTCAAAAATGAAACATCCTTATGTTATACAACTAAATGACCAACTAGAAAACTTTGATAACAATTATCATGTCATGTCATCTTTTTCTAGTATTTCTAAGATCACACATTGTCTACCTTGTGATAAGAGTGAGAATGATGCTTATATTGTTGACTAAGTTTTCAAAGAGGTTATTAATTTGCATGGAATGTCTTCTACTGTAGATTCTCATTGTGATGGCAAATTTTATAATGCATATAAATATGAGTTGCATCCCAAGTTTTGGAATAGTTCCACAATTAATATTTGAGATTTGAGACCATACATGAGAGAAAGAGATGAGCTCGAATCGAGGACGACTCTAATTCAAAAGGGGGAGAATGATGAGGACATCCCCCTTATGAATACACCCAGCACTCCGCCAATCAAAATGCAAGTTCATGCGCTACAACTGAATTTACTGGTGAGCTTGTCCTTAATGATTTCTTTACGTGATTTTGAGAACATATGGCTACCTAATGAATTAATTATTGTTAGGAACCGTGGAGATGATGATGAGATAGCTAGGGAGGTGATTGGAGACGTGATGGGTCAGCAAGGACGTCCAAGCCAAGGTGGAGGCCCAATCAAAACAGACTTCGAGTATTTTTAGAGCCCAGAACTAGTCTGCACTAAAACGGACGCCCAGAACGCATACTGACTCGGATTTGGACGTTCTACATATGCCTGGAAAGATAACGAAAAGATCTTTCCAACCCAACTAGTCCCATATCAAAATTCATCCCGATCCGTCGGCAATCACCAAAACAAAGTCGACTTTCACAATCTGTCCTGGTGCTGCGACACCGTAATCGGTCTTTGGACCATGTATCGAGTTGAGCCCACTTAGGACTGCGTACAGGGGATCATACACGATCCTAGGGTCCTCATATACAGCCGCCGCCTCTTTATTAGGGTTGGGATTCTGCTTAGATTATTTGGTAGATAACAGTTTTGCCGCTTGATCGGTTTGTGAGACTCCAATTTGTGAGATTCATCATATACTTATAAATTTGGTTGCATTCTTCTTTGTTCTTGCTTGTGTTCTTGATTTGCAGACAAGGATAAGCCTTCTCGACGAGGTCAATCATTCTTGAATGGTTGATAACCATAGGAGACGTTGTGTTGCGATTGCAGGGTTCAGAACGTGTCGTTCAGAAGCCGGATCGATTTGTGTATCGCCTCCGTCTTAATCAAGATTATCAGAACCTATCAGAAGATCAGGAATCCTTGTCCACGTCATTCTTCTTCTTGAAACGGTACGGCATCTCCTTTGCCATGATCTTCTTCATGTAGAGAATGAGGCTATCCTTTTTCGAGGGTATTACTTCGACCTCTTGAATATTCTTTGGGCACTGCTCTCTTGTTAACTGAAAATCAAACTTCTCCTCCTTCCCATTGATGAGAAAACGGATTTCTCCGGCCCCAACACCAATGTGTGCATCAGTGGTGCTCAGAAACAAGCGCCCAAGAATGAGCGGCGATTTTTCTCAACATCCATGTCGAGCACCACAAAATCTACAGGGATGAAGCAATCCCGGATTTTTTCCAGGACACCTTCTGCAATTTCCTCTGGATAGCGATCGATGAATCGGCCAACTGAAGTTACATCAGCGTAGGGGATAGAGCTGTGTAGTGTAGTTTCTCAAAGACCGCCTTGGGCATCACGCTCACGCTTGCACCAAGGTCGCACAGGGCGTGGTCGAACTTCTGATCTCCGATTGAGCAAGCAATCGTGGGGCACGCCAGCTCTTCCTTGCTTGAAGGTACTTCCTTTTCTTTCCTTATCCTTCCCTGCAGTGTTAGGATATGGCGAATCCAAGTGGTCTTACCCCCTCTCGTGGTCACCATATTAACAATTTCAACGGGAAAATCGGGCTGCCCCGGGACCTTTCCCGACTCTAAGGGAGGAACAACAACAGCTAACTGGGCAAGTTGGATTTCTAGTATTTTATTAGCAAAATGTCTGTATGTTGCTACGGCGTAACTTAAATCTATATATAAACAAGACATTAGATACACTCACAGTCGATAAGCTCGGACATACATGGTGCATACTATTCACAAATAAAAAAACAATATCATCAAAATAATTAAATACATAATATACATTTAATTCTACTAAGTCAATGTATTAAAATTGTTTGGCGGTGTGTGGCTCCCGTCGAGCTCGATTGGCTTCCATAGAATCTGTCAAAGCAGCCGGCGGCCTCCTTCCGTGGTCAATAGCCTGTAAAATAGTCTAAGGGTTTAAAGGGTGTTTTCCTGGCCAATAGCCTCTAAAGCGGTGTGTGGGAGAGACGAGGCCGCCTGTTGTTTGCTTTCGTAACCTAGGGTAGTATGTCAAAAAATCGTCGGAATCGGAGCATCTTGGCAATTGCTATTGGACGTTATTAATCAACAACACTCTCATCACACGATCAAATATTGTTGTTTCACAACATATAGGCAAGCTGACTACAGCCGTCGAGGTCTCAATTTAGGGGTCAACTCATCTGCATGCACCCTCAGCGTTGGTTTCTCCTTGGGAAATTTTCGGATATCCATACACAGAATTATACCAGACCACTTGGGCCGGGTTAAACAGGCCGGCATGAAGCCCGCCATTTTTGGCCCGGCCCAAGCACAGCCCGGCATGGTGGCCAACAGGCCGTGCCAGCACGAAGCTCGTGACAGGCCGTGCTTGGGCCTGGCCTCAAGCCCGTTGTGTCGGCCCAAGCACGGCCCGTTAGCATAGGCCCGCTCGGCCCGTCATTTAGTCCGTTTAGCCCATGGTGGCCGGCCCGGCACGAGCACGGCCCAAGTGGCCCGTTAAGGATTTCGGCCTGGCATATATATGCCCTCACTCGATCGATCTTCAAACCCTAGCCGGTCTCATTTTTCTTCCTCCCCTCCTCGCTCACCCCGCCGCCGCCGCAACCCCGGCCACCGCCCGGCTCCGCGCCTCCGCCTACCTCGCGACCTCGCCCTCGCCTCGCCTGGCCTTCGACTCCATCTACCGCCGCGGGCGCACGCGGCACGCCTTGGAGGCCTTGACATCTCGCTTCTTTTCTTGCCCCGTCGTGCGCCTTGAAGTTCGTCGCTCCATGGCCGGTAGCATCGCCAACCACGACCTTCACCAGGCTCGTCGTGTTGGACTCTGATGACATGTACCGCGGGTAGCAGATCAGGCTTCCTCGAGCTCGTCGGCGCCGATGGCTGAAGGAGGCTCCATCAACGACGACCTCCACCTCCAGGGTGAGCACGGCGATGACGAAGATGCCGCCGCCATTGCAGATGCAGTCGACGCCCTGTTCGGCACGAGTGCCTCGACTCTAGTCGACATCGATGCGAGCCCAACGACGAGCACCGCCGCCGGCAACAGGACGAGGGCTAGAACATCGGGCGTCTGGAATGACATGGAGGAGCTCAAAACAATCGTCAACGGTAAGGAAATCAGGTGCGGTGCTCGCTGTAACTACTGCAAATCTAAACTCTCTGCTAGCTCTACTGGCGGCACTGGTCATTTGATTCGCCATGTGAAATCATGCAAAAGGAAAGCTCTCGCTGCTAGTTCATTTTCTCAATCTCAACTACAATTTAGCTCTGATGGTCAGATTCAAAGTTATATTTATAGTTCTGAAGTAGCTAGGACAGAGCTTTGTCGATTGATTGCTAGACTTGGTCTGCCTTTAAATATTGATGAACAACCTGCATGGGAGGATTACATTAGGATTGCTCATAATCCTAACTTCAGACATGTTTCTAGACAAACAACTACTAGAGACCGTAATAGGATAACAATGGAGCAGGTAAGAAATTATGTTCATGGAATAGGATCTTTGGTAGGCCATCAACTCCTACTTCTACTGATGCATGTGCTTCTTCTTCTAATCCTGTTTTGTCTGTTTCTGAGTTAGCATCTTATTTGGATAGTGATCCTATTTCTGAGTTTGATGATTCCTTTAATTTGCTTCGGTGGTGAGAAGATTACAAAAGGATCTATCCTGTTCTCTTAATTCTAGCTAAAGATATCATGACTGTTCCTGTTTCCACAACTGCATTATTTCAATTTCTAAATTTGCATCTGTTTTGCAATTTCTACTTCTAAATTGAGGTGCATCTTATTTATTAGGATGAGGAGCCGAAGATGGTGGACTGGTGAGATCACTAAAAGAGGCATGACTGTACTCTTTTTCCCTTTAGGGTTTTATCCTCATGTAGTTGATATGAGGTTTTACCTAAAGGTTTTTAACGAGATAGCCACTTTTATAATGTAATCGCCTCTTTCTAAAGCTTGGTGATCTCTATTTTGGAGCATGGTCACATATGAACTTGTCAGTTGCCACTAATGTTATTGTAAATCTGTAAATTGCAATGTTGTGACTTGTGACAATCTGTGAATCTGTGTTCTGTGATCATCTTCATGACTTGATCTATAGGCTAGCTATTTTGTTAAGTTGTGATTTTGTTAAGTTGTTCAGCTATGATTTTGTAATCTTGTGAGAATCTGATCAAATATTTTACACTTGACAATTGCAAAATTTTGAAAGAAATAATGTGGCTATTTTTTTTGCTTATTTACAAAGGTGGGCTCAAACTGGCCTGGCACAAAAGGCCTGTCATGCTGACAGGCCGGCCCAGTCCATTTAAAACACTCCATGCCATGCTTGGGCTTGATCACAAGCCCGTCGTGCCAACACGGCACGGCCCGTTGGCAAGGCAGGCCGTGCTGGCCCGTTAAGCTATCAGCAGCTTAGCACAGCCCGTTGCGGGCTCGTGCCGAGCCAACCCGGCACGGCCTGTTGGCCAGGTATACACAGAACGCTCCATTAATGGACAGCAAATCAAGCTTTTTACTAACATCCCATATATATGACTTTACACACAATGGTCCTCCGCCACTACAGGACAAATAACAAAATGATTTATAACTAATTAAGATGCTCCATGTTCTTGCAATATATCTTATAAAGATTTCTATCGTATCCCTTGTCAAGATCAAAATGAAGCATTCCAATGCCACAATTAAGAGAGGAAGGTGACATCCTGCCAAAACCAGTAGAACAATATAAGAATTTTAATAATCTGTTAACACAAAAAGTATCTACGTCAGACGTCCTATTTCTGTTAATCAGACACAGCGAAAAATTCTACTGTTGGTTTATCACTGCCATCCTATCGTATTGTCATGCTAAGCATCATAATACAAAATTAAGCGCAAGGGAATTAAGAGATATAATACATTATGTGACTTATGACTTTTGTCATGCATAGATAAAGTGATTACCCCTATCTTGAGAACTTGCTTTGTCATCACAAAATGAACGACCTCTGGTATCTCTTTCAGGGGAATACCTCCCATGGGGTGAGGGCCTTCTCTCATGCCTGAATCTGAAGTCAAGATCCCTGGAATCTCGTCTCCCTACAAGTCAGTAAGGTGAACGTTTTATAAAAAGAAACATTATGTCATCAAAGAATAAAAATTTGATGGAGCTACATTGAGGTGAGGCAACACAAAAACTCATTTGGCTTACCACAGCCTTGAGCCATATGATTATTCAATTAGCTACAAGTAGCAGAGGTCCAGGATGACCCCGTAGGACATAAACCAGTAGAGCCAATACGACTAATGCAGAGGAAACGCCCAATACATGGTCAGGAATCATGATGTAGAATAGATCCAGCACTTGTAGTACCAGTCATCAAAAGCAAATTTGAGGGAATCTTCAAAATTTGATATAACTTGTAGTGCCAGTCATCAAAAACGAAGAACAATCTCTCATAATTCCAATGTGACCAAATAAAGTTATTTTCACTTGTTCAGATGTTACCATGACTGCCCAGTGCTCAGGATGACAGTCATGAATAAAAACCCAGAAGAAAACTTGATGCAGTATGCTCAAAGCATGCGTGCCAATTAGATGCAAAGGCTACTAATAGCTTAGTAAAAGCATATTGGGCATAACATGGATCTGATTGAGAAGATGAACTGCACAATATCTCTCATAATAATATCTTCTGCAATTAGATAAACATTCAAGTGGCCATGAAATGACTGACTGCCAACTGAACAAAGGCCTAGGATATGCCATATTCACAAAGTCATGTAGAAGTCCATGGGCATCTTGAAGGGGAGGTATAGCATGAACTACATGTAAATTTAGGGGGTGGGGTTTATAGGGGTTAAGAATCCTGTAAAGATGATATACACAATACGTGTAGAATATTATGATTGATCAAGAACCATGCTGTTAGAAAAAAAAATACATGTAATGACTACTTATATGCAGCCAGACTTTATGCAGGCTGTTTAACAACAACAAAAAGAGAATGAAAAAAATGGATAGTAGGAGAATCTTCAGCCTTTTATAAGTGGATGCTACAAACTTTATGTTACCGGTGTTGGGTATGGAACCAACCACTGTCAGAAAAAAAAATACATGAACATGTTTTTTCGGATCATATGCTTTGTTGCAAAATATGAACCTTCTTTTTGCATCTCAGCTAGTTGTTTCCATACCAAATTGATGACCTGGTAGCCCGTCTCGGTGAAGGATCCCCCAGAGACTAAGCTTATATTTGTAATTAAATTCTACTTGTTGCTCTCTCAGGTGGCCCTGAGAATAGTGGATCGATGAGCTATGCTGGATTGCCATGGATTTTTTTGATCGTCTTGCAATTAGGATGGGACCAGAATGATTTTGTCAGGTCATATAATCCAACTGAAGTTCTGTCTTAAGCTTCAGTTGTACTACCCAGCAAGTGAAATTCGCAGATGTTGCAAGTTGGATTGGAAGACGGCAAAAAATGGCACATTGGTGAAGGCAAAATGCAACAGGTAGAGTACCAGATGTTAACTGGACATAAAACTGGACCTATGGCCTGCGGATTTAATGCATGTGGCACTTATCCGCATTCTTTTCTTCTCTTCTTCTCCTTCATGCCTGAGCATAACATACTCATCCAACATAGCTAGAAGCGGTCCACCATCATACATAAAGGACAGACCACGGTTTTCCTCCCATGACCTGGTCTTCGCTACCAGAGTTTCAACAAGTGCTAAAAAGAAAGCAGTCATTACATTAGCAATGGACTGAACAAAAAATCATAAAATGTATATCAAGCGGCATTAAAAATAACTAAATAAGCCCATGTACAAATAAATATCTTGCAAGGAATAAAAATATTCTCAAGTCATGCAAAGGGTAATCACTACTGTAGTCTGAGGTTTCATCATGCACCTGGAATCTTGTTGACAAGAATACGAGCCTTTTCTGCGTGTTTGAGGTTCAGATGGGCACCTCGGCTTGAGTTGTACATGTTGTCATTCTGCAGATAGAATAGATTTTTATTTGTGGTGAGAATCCGTTCCACAACCTAGGACACTTCGGTGTTATCACATAGACCATCACCAGATACACGAATGAGTAATCTTGATTCACTTTTTTTTAGATGATAGTAATCTTGATTTCCTAGAGCCAATCATTAACATACCCGATTGTAATCCTCAAGCCAGATTTCTTCTTCACATGCAGACATCCATCTTTCAACTTTATCTAGTATATCTTTTCTACTCAATGCTTCTTCCTTTGCTTTAGCTATCTGCCCGTCCATATCGGCAATTAGTTCGGATGGTTCTATGTTCCCAGCCTCAATCAGCGCCAGTATTTTCTCATGGGCAGCAGCTGTGTCGATTACTATGTGAGCACCAGCATAAATGTCTTCCAACTCAGTTTGCTTCTTGAAAGCTATTTCTTTCATCTTGCTGTATTTTAGCTGGTCTAGCCTTTGGACCTCAACCTCAGCCTGAAACTTTGAAAGGTAAATGGTAAATGGGGCAAAGGAACAGTTCCTAACAGGAAGTAATCCAACCAAACAACAACTACTTAAACTCACCTGTTCAATTAAATCTAGAGCAAGGGATCCACATATGCTGATCTGTTGCAGGTGACATGATTGAACATGCGCCTTTCTTCCTTGGGGGGATCCATGAGATCCCAGAGATCATAAAGTTGACCAGCAAGCTCTTGAAGCTGAGAACATAATTGAGCCAATGGTGAGATTGAGCATGCAAGAAGGGGAAGTGATTCATATCATAGGACTAAGACGTATGCATTTACCTTGTTCAACCTCAACTTCTTATATCTTCATTAAGTGTGGCTACTGTCTTGTCAAGTTTTGACAATGTATCGTTACTAATACTCTTACAGTTGTCATTGATAGGAAAAACCTGAACTGGTTTTCATAAGAGACCATAAAACATAAATGAGGCCTGAAGAAAGTCACAGGGGAAATCGACGGGCAACTGAACTGTCAGATATATGGATATTTTGCTTACAATTGTCCAAACTACAAATACCAGATCACTATGAAAGTGGGAAATGCAATCGATAATACCTTGTTCTTGCCAGAGATCACGCCATGAGGAGGGTGGGGCGCAGGAACTCCCGCGACGAGTAGTGGAGGGCACCTCCAGTCCAAGCCACCGTTCACTCTGCACGCCGGAGATAGCGACGCCGCGGGAGGAGGAGTTGGCGCCGGCGATGTTGGTGAGGAGGGGTCGGTCGCGGTTGTAGGCGATGGAACACGAGGAAATCGCGCCGCCGGCCGGGGAAGGACGGGATCCACGGGCGGGGAGGCGGAGTCGCGGTTGGAGGCGATGTACGGGATCCACGGGCCTGAAGATCGCTCCGCCCGCGGGAGGAGGAGTTGGCGCCGGCGATGTTGATGTGGAGGGGCCGGTCGCGGTTGCCGGCGATGGAACACGAGGAAATCGCGCCGCCGGCCGGGGGAGGACGGGATCCACGGGCGGGGAGGCGGGGTCACGGTTGGAGGCAATGGACGGGATCCACGGGCGGGGAGGTGGGATCGCGGCTGGAGGCGATGTACGGGATCCGCGGGTGGGAGAGGGCAGCGGCGTCTGGGGTGGGAGGCGCGGACGGGGACGGGGTGGAAGGCGGAGGCGCGGACGAAGTGGAATGGAAGGCGGAGGCATCGACGAGGACGGGGTGGGGAGCCGAAGGCGTAGTGGGAGGCTAAGAAGACAACGGATGGAGCCGCCGCGAGGAGGAGTGGAGACGCGGCGAGGATGGAGACGCCGCGAGGAGGGTGAAGAATTGGGGAAGGTTGAGGTATCGGATAGGGTCGGGGAGGGAGACAACGTCCCTGGGTGCGGAACATGGAAGTTGATGAGGGTGCCGTGGATCGTAGGATTATAATCCAATGGTTAGATGTGGTGACGGATCAAGAGGAGAATAAGAGGAAATTAAGGATGACTAAGAATACCGTCTCACAATTATTAGGTAGTAGAGATTAAAGCTAAACTGATTTTTAAAGAAAGAAGCAAGATCTTCTAACTTAGCATTAACACTTTCTAAAGTCTTATCATTGGCGGCAAGCTTTTTAGTGAAGGTTTCATTGATTTTAGTCTGGCCTAAGACAAGATCTTTAAAGGAGAATTGATTGTTGGAAGAGTTAAAGTTGTTACCTTCTTAATAATACGAGCGTGGTTCATTCCACCCGTTGCCTCCATGTGAATGATAGCCGTTGTTGTTGTTGTTCATGTACAACACGTCCTCACGAGTCTTAGGGCTGTCATTGCCCATGTGACCCGTGTTACCGTAAACCTCGCGCGTCATGCGAGAGTCCAAGGCGTTGACGGTGCCGACTTCATACCCTTTGGCTTATTCGTCCATATTTTTTATGAGTAGGTCCATTTTAGCGGCTAGCATGTCCACCTCCTTAACGGTATGCATGTCCCGCTGGCGCGAGTGAAGACGGTCTTCACTCCATCCTTGGTTGGAAACCATCTTCTCAATAAGTTCTTTAGCCTTATCAACGGTCAGTGAGAAGAAGACTCCTCCCGCAGCAGCATCAATATGATCACGAGCTGACGAAGTCAGCCTTTGTAAAAGTTCTGGATGATAAGTCATTCATCCATCCCGTGATGAGGACAGGCAGCAATGTACTCTTGCAGCCTTTCCCAAGCCTCGGAGATTGACTCCTTGGACTCCTGCTGGAAGCTTGAAATTCTTCCACGAAGGGTGTTGGTTTTGCCTAGCGGTAAGAATTTGACGAGGAACGCGGTTGAACACTTTTCCCAGGTACCCACAGCATCCTTGTTCGCGTAGAACCACTATTTTGCGCTCCCTAGAAGGGAGAACGGAAACAGATGAAGGCGAATAGCGTCTTGAGAGACGTCCTTTATCTTGAATATGCTGCAAATCTCCAAAAATTGTTACAGATGGACGCTGGCGTCCTTATTGGTCTTCCTATAGAATGGACTGGCCTGCACCATGGTAATGAGACCCGTCTTAATCTCGAAATTCGCATCTCTCGCGACATTGGGTGCAACAGGAATGTTGGACGCCGAGGGAGCGGAGAAATCACGAAGACTCTTCTGGATCATGACCATGAAGCTTGATGGTGCGGAAATGATTGGCTCACTTGCAGACACGAACTTTTGAGAAAGGACGAGACGTGCACATACACTTGTCAAGAGTTGTTCGGGATCTTCAATATAATTTTTAGGCAAGGTGAAGCCGGTCATGCACTACCCTGTTTTTATACAAAAGGAGAAAATAGACAAGTTTAGCCTGTTTGGACGAATACCAAATAATCTCATATGCAAGTATAGAACATTGGATAATTTTTTTGATCAATTTGCCTTTCCCGACAACGGCGCCAGAAATGCTTGTTGGCATTTCTAACGTCGTCACTAAGTTTTCTTCAAAGCCAGAAATATTTGTTGATAATCTTTAACGAATGTAGAGAGTCCGCAAGCGCACGGAGAATACCGTTATAGCATTTCACCCGAAAGTATTCATGGTATCATATTTGTTTTATCCCAAAGGAATGCATATGATTGATCATAGTAATTACCGTATTTCTAGACATTGTACATTGGATTATAAAATTAAGTTCTCACTAGGGTAAGGGTAAAGATAAACGTGGTAGTGGACACATAGATAGCACACTCAAGTTAGATAAATATTAGTTTAGTAGAGAAGGACAAAAAAAGAGCTAAGTTTCTATGTTGCTTTTTATATAGTTACATAGTCTATATTATATTCAATTATATAGATACAATGACAATGCAAGACAATCAGATTATCACACTAGGGCATCCGATTTTTCCTTGCATCCACAGTACGATTCCGACCAAGAGCCTATTACATAGCCAAACGTGGGGGATTTCAAAGAACAAATAGGATTGTCACCACCTACTGTCTAGCCCTAGCAATCCGTGGGCTACACAACAAATAATGTATTCTATTGATCTAAGCACCATGCTTACATCTCTAGAATAATATTTCTAATCCTTAAGCAATGGATCAGAAAAGAAGCAATCACATTTAAGTAAATACTAAGCACATGAAAATGATCTAAGTCACACGTTAGTCATGCATAATTATAACAATATAAATAAAGACTATAGTAAAATCTTATGTCTAACATGATAATATAGTTTGACTACATTACTAACATGCAAGCATAATAACCACATACATGAATGGATCATATAATGAAACAAGAAATACATGATCCAAACATAACTATATAGAAAGACTAAATATATTAAATAGAATAAAGTTTTATAAAAAAAAAAAAGATACCAGAGTCATACCATAACTCTAAGGAAGACTTGAGAACTAAAGAAGACTCTATTCTAAGTCTAACTCCACTAAAACTAAAGAGAATCACGAAATGGTAAAGAGAGGAATACTTCTGGGTGTGTGTTTTGGAGTGAGGTCTCTCCCTTCTATTTATACTGCCTAAAGTCGGTTCCCGGAGTCGGTAACCGCCGCCAAACGTGCACAACCGCCATTGGAGAGTCACCAGGGGCCAACACGTGGCAGCCATGTACCAGGAGGGCCACTCCCCATTTGGCCAAACAGGGGGGAGCCCCCTCAAGTGCTGCCGTCTCTAGTGGCCTACTAGGTGGGTTCTAATGTCCAGTGACACTGTAAGGTCGACTGTTACGTCGATTTGCTTCTGTAAGTGGGTCACTCAATCCGTGGGAGTCCCAGTTGGCGAACTCTGATTGGTGGAAATTATATTTCTTCGCCACATGGGTATGTTTCCTCCTTTATTTCGTTATTTCTCCTGCATGTCAGTGATTTTCCAAGTAATAGTGGATATTTATTAATTCAACTAATATGTATGGTGGGAATGTTAAATCCTCCTTTATTTTGAGCAATGTTGATGGTCGGAAATGGTATTTAACGACCGTCAACACCATGTTTAGGGTATTACTTAAGATTTATAAATCTCTTCCATTCTCGATCTGTCTCTGCGGTTTCTGTTGGGTTACCAATTCGATTGGAAGATCATTCCGTATATGAGGTTTGGTTCATGAGTCCAGGATAGGTTGAGGCCAGGATGGAAGGCAGCGGTGGCATCGACTACGGACACGAGGAGGATGCTGGAGTTCTGCCATCTCACACGCCCGTGCAATTTTGATTCTGTTATAAACTCACGCCATTGAATATTAAAACTTGACTTTCAATCACGTCCATATGTTGAATGTTCTGAGTTCTTCACTCCTGATTTTAAACTATGTTATGCTACAACAGAGTTCCCTTTATTTATTTTTATTGTTTTGCAATGAACAGAGTTGCCTTTTGTCAATGTCGTGGACTCTGTTGTTTGTCTGATTAACTAGGTACGTGATTCCACATTTAAGTTGCATGCGTTTTTTGCTTGCTTTTCGTTATTTCTGTCAGTTATTAATTAACATATTAGTAGTATATATTGGTGTCCGGATTACATAATTTTTCTGAAGATTCCCATTGATACAAAATTATTTGAATCTTCATTTTTTTCAAGGTTATATGCCAATGGTCATGTCTGCAGGGAAAAAGGTACAAAAGGATATTGTTCTTGTAGCTATCCTTTCATTTAAAAGTTGCCTTGAATTGACTTGCCTTCTATGGATTTATTGTAGATAATCTGCAGGGGATTAGTCTAATTCAAGTCTCCAATGATGTATTGATAATATGGTACAATTAACATGACACCTCTTGACTATTTGATAATTTTGATTTGTTTTGCTGATAGACTCTAAAAGAGTTGCTATGTAAAACTGAATTTGCTTACATTCTGATGTCATCAATCTGTACGCTTTCTTTTTTGTCAATTTTCCTACCAGTTGTACCAAGTAGTAGAGGTGCTACAATAGAGCTAGACAGGAAGCGCCAAGCAACATGAGATGAAAAGGTAATGTTTTGACTCCTGGCACTATAAATTTCATAATTCATGGTGTTTTTTCACTCATCTGCTGATCTGCTCTGACCATTTCTTACCCATTTCTTGCTCTTTTAGTGATTTATTTATTTCTGTTTTTCCTCTTCATCTCTTCTATGCATGTGGGTCGACGTGAGTCGATTTGAGAGTTGAGAGACTCGATCTTGCTAGCTAAGACCTGTGTAAAACTTCTAACTTTGCTATAAATGCAACCGGGAATTAAGGATTATGTGAGTTGTTTGATGATTTGAATGCTGCTAAGGTGAGGCCTCAGTGCTATCTTGTTCCTCAATGTGAGCTTGTGCCTCTACTTACTCTGATATGGTGAGATGAAAATTTTGCCATAGATGCAGCGCATTTTGCTGGTTTGTGAAGGTTTACCTTTCAGCAACTTAGTTATTGATTTATAGTAAATCACTTTTTTTTGTGATCCTCTCTTATTTTTAGAGTTATTTGTACCTGGCTTTACACATCTATGGTCTTCGTGCGATCGAGCATGAGATCAGTACTCTAGACGGAGTGGTTATCCATGTGGTAAGTGTTTTGTGTTCTTTACGCCAATGTGGTCCATATTGTTTAATATGTGTCCACGGTTAAAATTTAACTAAGTATTGTTTTATTGAGATATATTTGTCAAACTTAATTCTCAGTGACAGTTCATGTCGAGCTTGTGTTCAACTCAATTGTCTTTCTGCAAGTAGGTATTAGCGGTAAACACCAAGTTGTTGCCTTTTTTCTGGCTGATGGTTGAATTTTTTCTCCTCTGCATGAAATACCATAGGATCACAAAGAGTGACTGATATCAACAGGAAAACAGTTTGATGCTATGGTGAACTAAAAAGTATATGTGTCTTTGTTTAATTAATTAAGAGCTGATTTAGAAATCGTCCAATCTTCTTTTGAGTTGTGAGGAGGCGACATGTTGTTGTGGTCTGATTTTTTTTCACTGCAAGGTGCGATTATGATATCTCCCCCAATAATTTGTTTAGGATTAATCCATTTTTGTCCAATATTTGATCGTCTCCCTATGTTTGGGTTTCATTTGTTAGTGCGATTTTAGATCCGGTGTGATATTTCAATGTTAATTTGTACTACAGTGAGTTTGGCGATTCATCTACTTCCCTGACAGATTTTACTATTTATCTGAATGTTACTTTTGGCCACAAATTACAGACGATAATTTGATTTGACCCATGCTCACACAAGTTTATTAATGATTTGGTGATTATGCAATATCTATATAGTTTTAGCACTCTTCATATACTTTTCTGGTTTTTTCCTCCTACAGCTACTGATATGGAATGCTTTAGCTCAGGAGAGGCAGTTCAAGATCGAGACACCGCATCTTGCCGCGGATCGCGGAGGACCAGCAATCGATGATCATGACCATGCATGTCTCAGTCGGATCGCTCATGGTCATGGCGGTAGGCCGAGGGTGATATCTCCATCCCTATTTTCATGGCTACTATCCTTGGCTGAGTTCGTCTTGAGCAACAGACTACGGGCCGAAGTATAATTCAAATAGGTACGAGTCTAATCCAAATAGGTGCGACCCCTAGACCCTACCTCAAACACTCCCAGCTCATACACCGTGTGTCCTGATTACACTAGGGCTAGATGTTAATTTTCATATATATGTTAATTAATCAAGGCGTGTGGCCAACAATGAATTAGTATCATGTGTATATGTTAATTTTGATAGGTTAATCAAGGACACCAATTAGTTAGTATCCTGTGTATGTGATAATTTTAATAGGTTAATCAAGGCAAACAATGCATTAGTATCATGTGCATATAAATGCTCCTGCAATTATAACATATATAAAGTTCCTTTGTGTCATTCCTGACTGGCAAAGTGAACTAAAAAGCAGCTGTGAAGCTATGTCCAGATGACATCAATTACAGGAAGTAATAGTAAATGAAAAGTATATCCTTTTCTCTTGTTTTATCTCGACGATATTCTTCTGCTTTTTACTTATATTGATAGATTTGAGGATCATAGCTTCCTAGCGGGTGCTCTAATTTATGTTTTTCTATTTGCATCTCCATGGCATGTGTATTAAGTAAATTAGTATGATGACACCATAACACAAATCATAGAGAGGATCAGACAAAATTATTGCAGTATGGTTTTGCTATAGCTGATGGTCTCCCTTGTTGTTGTTTTTTTTCATTTTTTGCACTATCCAATTCATTTGCATCCACTTTATCCCCTAGTGACTTTGTTTTTTCGTGTCCAATTCAGTTTCACATTGTTGTCTTGCTTTTTTCCATTGATTAAAGCATAACTTGCAGGTTATTGTTGCTGATGCAAAGTTTTGACAATTTTTTGAGGAATAAAGTAGGCCCCTAAGGCGTCAGATTAAGAAACCGGTGTCATTTAGAATTGGTCAAATGGGGTGAGATGTATCAGCAGGGAATATGTTTATTTATTTTCTAGCACACTGATTCATCCTGGAATGATGTGCCAGCCATGAACAATAATGATGATTCATTGTGACTAGAATGATGTGCCAGCCATGGACAATAATGAAACTGACAATTGTTATGTTAGCTACGATTGGAATAATCAACTGTATTTTAGCGTGATCAATTGCATTTCAGGTGTGTGTGTTGTGGTCATTATAGTAGATGGGCAGATAACTGCTGATCCTGTAATGGTAGTTTCTAGTCTCTAATGACTGCCATAACTCGCACTTTGGGACCATGAGATCTTAGGCATATGCAATCAAATGGTTCATTATTCACTTCTCGTAATGTTGCTTTACATGACTTGTACCTGAGTGTCGTGGAAAATAACTCTGGATTATAGCAACTGCCAATGAGTACCCATTAATTCAATTCTTTCATCAGATAGTTCTTGGATGAAGACATGATATTCTGTTGTTGAAATTGTATTCTTTTGGAAGGCTATGACTGTACCGACTTGAAACAAACAATTTTATTTCTGTAAAGTAGGGAGAGAAGTAATAATCATTGAGCAATATAGGAAGCATAGTTGTATTGAGACTCAGAAATAGGAATGAAACATATGAATATTAAATCTTGCTTTCTATGTTTTATTACCAAAATATTTGTTCTCTTATGATTGTTTGAATTACATGTATACTCATTTTTCACTTTTAGATTGTAAAATCATTTTATTCAAGGCTCTTATTAATCTTTTCAAGTGTGTCCTAATCTACATATACGTCAAGTGGAAGAAGTTGGGTTTATACTTTTATTTATTTATTATTATTATCAAAAAGATATTTTAATGATCCTGAGAAGGTTATTAGAGTTGGCATAATTATAAATGAGAATACAAAAAAAATAATTTACAAATGATCTGAACTGATTACATTAAAAATCAATAGTTGAGACAATATAAAACAATAAAAATAAATCTTTTAGTGCCAAGCAAGTTGGAATGGCCTGGAGATGAAGCCCACAAGACCCCAGCACAAAGATAATCAACGAAAATGAAGATTGTCTTAAAATATTAACTCATACGCGTCAATCTCTTTTTTACTCGCAAAGTTGACTTTGTATTGGCATCTCCTAGATATTCGAGTGTGTAGCGAAAATCCCTCCCTATTCACCTGTCTCTTAACATCAGATAAAAAAGTTTCACCTAATTATGTATTCAAAATTCTCTTCACCAAGATAGTCTTGTAGAAAAATGGTAACGTGCGTGTCGCACGTGCAAAAAACTAGTTGATATTAATAATAGATCCAATGGGTTACATATATAGTGGGAGACAAGACTCAGTCCTAGGCTAGGATAAGAACTCTACAATTAGAGTCCTAATCTACTACTATATCCTTAATCCCCCCCTCCCCCCCCCCCCCTCAAATGCAAGGCATATGCAATAGTGTTGCATTTGAAGGAGATGAATACTAAGACTTATTACATAAAACAAAAACATCCAAAATCTAACTCTTGAAGGCATCAAACAGTGAAATCTTGATCGTCGGGTCAAGCCAAAAAGATAATATCACTACAGCAAATGACATGTAACGAAAAAATATGATATAAAACACTACTGTAAATAGCAAGTAGTGGAATATGATGATATGATGCACTATCACAAATGACAAGTAGTGTAATATGATGATACGATGCACTACCACAATGGCAAGTAGTATAATATGATGATATGATGCACTACCACAATGGCAAGTAGTGTAATATGATGATATGATGTTAGCTAAATCGATGTAACTTAGCTAATAAAAAAATTTTGCTGATCGACGAAGAGAATTCTCACGATATAGACAACGCAAAGAAAATATATTTGGATGTGGACACAGCGGAAGACAAAGGAGATTGGACTTAATCATGAATTGGATTTGAAAGCTTGTAGCAGCGAACCAGCTTCACGTTGAGGCCACAGCCCACAAACAGACCACATGCAGGCCTAAAGATCATGTGCACGGCCCCAACTAAACATGGATGATATGGATCAATGGATGCAAACGAATGGCCTGCCTGGGAAGCACGAACAGGAACAGGGACCCAACGTCCGAAGTTTGATGACTAATCCATCTGAGCACCCATCTCCCGATGATGAAGATGAACTGCAAGTCTGCAAGAAACAACAAGGACGGACGGCCACGACGGGACGATGCCTCAGCGATTGGCGGCAACAAGCTGCAAACGAATTGAAGACAAGGGGCGTGAACGAGGCCACATCAGGAAGATCTCGATGGCTTCCAGACGGACATGATGGGCACATGATCTGGACACGAATCCAAGATCCGCGCGACGAACTGATGGGCTGTGATGGCAGTCTTGATGAGGGCGGCTACAACAGCAGCCTGGAGGAGGCCGCAACCGCAGCCTGAGGAGGAGATCGCGAGGACGACCTCGGATTTGCAGCTGACAACTGTAGTTGATGAAGATGATGACGAATATGCCACGGCGGCTTGCGACGCGGCAGAAAAAAAAATCACAACGGGATCGTGGTTGGGATTACTAGCCCTAACGCTCAACCTGGTTCTGATTCCATGTTAGGAATAATATGTATTGTATTAATATTGATAATAAACTCAATGGGTTATATATATATAGTGGGAGACATGATTCAATCCTAGGCTAAGATAAGGACTCTACAATTAGAGTCCTACTACTATATCCTTAACAGAAAACATTTGCGATAACACAAAGCTGACATCACGCTATGCAACCAAAGCTCTTTCTTGTTAACATTAGCTCTCTCATGGCTTGACTTTTTCGTTTCTTTAGGAAATTAACAAAAATGAAATTATGATCTTCTCTGATTGTCAACCTTGTTTTGTTATGCAGGAATTCATGACTCTTTAAACCCATGCACCTTTTTCACGCACTAAGCAATAGTAAGGCATGAGCTCTATGTATGTATTTGCCACGTATAAATTGATGCAAGAATGTAATCTCTTCAACAGCAAACCAAAAAATGCTTTGTTTTTGTTGATCCTGAGGATACTATTTACTTGATAGAACATGCCATTTTGATCTGACACTGGACAGATGTGCTTAAAATTAACAAGTTATTAAGTTAAATTTTTGGGATAGATGTTTAACAGAACTCTTCTTTTCTTGACAATAAACCTGACTCAGATTCTGTAACACCCTAAAATTTTGCAAAATAAAACTACTTCCATTATTAATACAATTCTAGTTTTTACTAATTAAAATTTATGTAAGTATAAACTTGCATCATGTTATTTGTTGCATTTGTGTGCAAATTTGAGTTTGAAATTTGATAGAAAATTCATTTAGAGTAGAAACATAGTTAAATTTAAATCCTAAACTCTCTTTTTCTCTCACCATCGTGGGGATTTCACTTGTCATCCCGTTACCCAGTAAAATCGTAACCACGGATGTTTCCTAAGAGATGGAACACCGTAGGATGAGTCCATCCATAGAACCAACTCCTAGTCCCATCTGTATAAGCTAAACCCTAGTCTATCTCTCCTATCCAGGAAAACCTCATGCCACCGCCGCTGCCTCGGTAAGTCGCTGCTTTGCGTGATTCTCTCATCGAGCCGTCGCCGGCGTAGCTGACCATCACTACAAGAAAAATGACCTTCTATGACGATTATTGAGTGACATTTAGTTAAAATGTCACAAAGCAATCAATTTTACGATGATCCATCCAGGTTAGTGACGAGGATTTCATGCGTGTCGTAAAAGCTAGTTAGAAATCGTCGTAAATTAAACTAATGTCATTCTATCATGAATGATTATTTGTCACGAGAAGCAAACAAGAAACGTCACAGTTTAATTATAGTCGTTATACAATAGAATTATTCTCTAAACTACTAAAGAGTATATAATTATTAAATTGTTCGTTATATTGAAAGTGTTGAACATAATAAAACTTTGGCTAATATATTAAAAGTGTTTTTCAAAAACTATTAAAGGGTATATAAAACAACTTGCATGGATTGTATAGGCAATATATATTTATGGTAGAACATTTAAACATAATAAAATATTGAAAGCGTTGAGAAAGAAAAAAGTAAAAAAAATGCCAACTACATATTAGCCCATCCCACTACCACCTACATATCAAGAATGACCGCAATTTGTTCAGCCCATATCGACCTGGCCGAGCTCCACCTCCGTCCGGTTACGATCCCTCTCAAAAAAAATCCATCCAGTTACGAAAACTAAAGAAAAAAACGAACATCAGCCCAACTCTGCACCGGACTGCTCTTTCTCATTCAGGCCACATTGGGCCAAGGTCACCTGCGTCCAATAATTTTTTACTGTCCGAGCCACCTAGGCCGAAGGACACTTCGCCCACCCAGCCCAGCAGCGGTTTCAAACTTCTAAATAGATGTCCACAAAATTAGGTAGTAGGAAGGATCGAACCTAAAGACCTTGCGGCTAGACAAAGTTGCGTTTACCACCAAGCAACACGACAACAAGTTTTATACATGGATTGAAAAACCGACAAAAACCGGTCGGTTTTCATGGTTTTTGATCCAACTGGTCCGGTCCGGTTTTAACGGACGACCGATTTTTGGTCAAATTATTTTTTAAAATTTGAAAAAATTTGTAATTTCGGAAACCGATAAAACCGGGTGATAAACCAGAAAAACCGAGTAGTTTTTCAAAAGAAGAAATTTTCTCAATAAACCGAGCGATAAACCGAGAAAACCGAGCGATAAACTAGAGAAACCGATCGGTAAACCGGAGAAACCGACCGGTTAGCTCTAAAATTTCGTCCAAATTTGGTTTTTGATGTTTGAACGGTTTATCGAGCGGTTTTTCTGATTTTTATAAAAACCGTAAAACCGGTGTGATCCGATTTCCTAAGTTCAAACGGTTTTTTAAACCCTGGTTCTATATTTGAGAATGTAACTTATTTATTCTGCATGCATTTGTATCAATGTTCCAAATGAAGAACACGTGAATACTTCAGTTTTCTCTTTTTAATCAGGATTTTAAATTTGTAAATGGTATTTTACTGTCATATTAACTCCAAATTTGATGATTCTTTTTTCTATTTTTTTCTAAAATCAAGATCTTTCACGTAACAACATATGATTGTAAGTTCACTCAAATTTTTCAAATATTTTCTATATGTCTCTATTTCTTCCAAAAAGTAGAAGTAGAAAATTAGTTTTTTCATACTAATTGAAAATATAATTCATATTTGCTAATGTTATGGTGAGGAAAAAGTTGTATCCAAATTATAGGTTCATATGAATTCAAATATGTTTTAAAGTGTGCAAATTTTAATGTTTGTGCTAAGGTATATGAAACTTTAGGAGAGAGGTATGATTTTGTGAACAACTTATATTCTCAATATATCAAAACCATCTGGAATTTTTATGACAAGTTTATGAGACTTAAATATGTTGTCACCGTGATTTATAGAATGTTTAGAACAAATTTTTAGTTATTACAATTATTTGGAGATAATTTGGAGATTGAAGTTTGTATTATCTGTACAAATAATTGATTTTTTCATCTCCCATAGGAACATGGGCTATTATGAAACTTACATGTCTGAATATAAATAGTCTAATTTTTTTCATATCTTATTTGAGGTAGTTATAGTTCAATTTGGAATTACTTTTGATAAACTTGCAGAAAATCATTTAAACGTTGAAAATAGTAAACTAGTTTTACTTTTCATGAAAGTCCTACCATACAATATGTGTATAGGCTATTGAAGTTGTAAAAATCTTACGAGTATACATGAGACAATTTATTTGTATTTTTCTTTGTAAGTATGATTTAGTGAGTTAAAATAGAATAATAGATGTTAATGGGTCCAACAGAGATAATTCAGCCCAATCCTCGAATTGACTGGCCCATCATTGTCTGACCGTTGGATTTGCATATCAACGGTTGATGTCCTCCAAAGATCTTATGGGCCTCTATATAAGAAATGCAAACCCTAGCCCGGGCTAAACCATCTCCTCTTTCTCCTTCCCTAGCAACCGCACAAGTCGTCCCTCACTCTCACGCTCACCCCCTTCCATCAGCTTCCACAACTCCTCTTTCTCATCCTCTTGCGCTCGCCGCCTCGTCCCTTCCATCAGCCTCCACGACACCTACCTCTCCAAAGGGACAATGCTCTGCGCGCCGGCGTCCAAATCGGAGGGAGCATGCTGGGGGCGGTTCCGGCATAGGCGACCTGATTTGATGAGCAGGGCGGCGGATCCGTCCGCGGACATGCTGCTATGAGGCGCGACACCGTGGATCCGGCTGCTGGAGCGCCGCTTCGGCACGAATCCAGCGCTGTCACCCCATCTCCTTCAACCAGGTCGTTTCATTGAGCACTAGCGCCGTAGCGCGAGCGCTACGGCGGCGAGGGCCGTGAAGCGGACGAGGCGTGATGGACGGCGGGCGCGTGCCGGCGGTGGCGGCCCTGAGCTGTTCGGTACCGAGGTACACCATGCTGGTGTCATTCATCAGCGGCAGCCCGCCCGACGTCTGCGGGCTCGACCCGGCCGACTTCACGCTGCAGGTAAACGAGCCACAAGTTAGTGAAATGGAGCAACGTGCGGTTCTCAAAATCTGCGTGAGAATGGTACGATTCACATTGGTAAAGAGGCGTGTTTCATGAGTGAGTCTTTCGCATTATCCAAACGAAGACGACATGGCCAGCCGCTCAATGAATTTTAGTGGACCAGGAACGCTCAATCAACAAAACCTGATTTTGGAGATGTATCTGTATCTATCCATTTTACTAGTTATATTGTAACAACACTTTATTTAGTTGTGTCTGGAGTCGTATCTATCCACTTTACTAGTTATATTGCAACAAAACTTGATTTATCCTATAATGCTTTTGTATCACTGAACTGAAGATACCTGAACTGCAGTAGGAAATGCTGACCTGAAATCTGGTTTATAATTCTACATATCATCTCATAAAATTTAGTGTTTATCCATATAGATTTAGTTGTGCTTCTTGTTTATTGATATACAACAGTTTTTTACTATTGGGTAAAAGAATACATTGAGAATTAAAACTGCTTTGCACATTCAATTTTGTAGTGGCAGCATTTGTTATTGGTCTCTTGGTTTGCAAGGTCACTTGGAAGTAAGTTTTGAACGGATGAGAGCCCATGACCTGTTATTAATATGCATATGATCGACTTTGCGTTGTGCAGAGATTACATCCAGTCAAGTAGTCAGTTTTTTTACATATAAACCATTATCATTAGATGTTTTTTGTTACTACAAACACTACAATTTTTGTACATGCCACCAAAAACAAATAAACTGAATTAATGGGCTTAAGTGTTGTTAGGTACTCTTAATTATATCAGAATGTAATATGATTATGGCTGATGGCTTCATTTATAGGCTGGCGAAAGCCACAAATGCCAAAAAGCCTTTCACTACTTGAGGTGCACACTTATGGCCAAGCATCCTTTTGTTGCAGTACATCATCATTCTTATTCAGGTAATATTTGCGTAAGTATTGTTAGTCAGATGTATCTCTCCTTGTGTAAACGCACATGTTTCTAGTTTTGTAGATATATTGAAAATTATGAATGCACATATTGTCATATTTATCTACATGAGTCATCATACAATTTCTGTTTTAACATTAAGTTATAAGCATTTTAACATTATGTTGCACCAGTAACTTTTAAACATTTTCACACCAGTGACTTAAAAATGTTAGGCACAAATGGAGGCTATTATGGAATCTATAGAGGAAGGGCTGAGGAGGCTGTATTCCACCTCAGCAAGTTCTAGTTCTCTTTATTATGTTACTTTGTTGTGATATGTAAGACTCTATTGGTTAGTAGATGGATGGATTCTTATTGATATTAGTTGTATCTTGAGCATGGATAATGTAATTGTTGATATGTAAATCTGGTATTAATTGATAATACAATTTTTGTATTCACTACAGGAAACGTCAAGTTTGTCGTGTGTCCACTGCACATGGCAAAAGCCTAAATACTCACGATAATGTTTTTGCTGCAGGTTACACGGCAAAACGCGCATGGTAAAATATTCGTCGACAAAACCGGCTTTGTCGTGTGCCTTCTATCGGACATATGGTAAAGGCTTTGTCGTGTGTTAAAAATATACATGGTAAAACTGATAAAATATAAATCATATAAAATCTTAAAAAATAAGTTGTTTTTTTGGTGTCCAAGAACCCTTGTCCACCTGTCGCAAGTTGTGGTGTTTTTTTGTGCGCTATTTGAAAAGTGCGCCTGCCAAGAATCAATCTCGTAACCACACCTTCACGTGTAGTTTTCTCTACCATTGCACCACACTTAGTTGTGACTATAACCTGCGTTTACTTTTTTTTATAGTTTACCTCTTTGCCAAGTGTCTTCTATGAGCACTCGGCAAAGAGCGTGTTTGCCGAGTGTAAAATATAATGTACTCGGTAAACATTTACTTTGTCGTATACATTATATTTTGCACTCGGCAAACATTTTTTTCATAATTTAAATGTGTTTTTTATTGACAAAATTAATTTAAATAAAAAGTATTAAACTACAAAGTTGTATAACTTATGAAGATCTATAACTTTTGTTTTGGTGATTTGTTCATTTGACAAAGTGGTAGTAACATTGTTCACGAATCTTATATATCTCACCAAATGTTTCGTGAAATTATATGAGACTATTAGATTTTATAAACAATGTTGTAGATTGAATTGAGTAATGAAAAAATGATTAAAATAAAAGTTGTAGGTATTTAAAAGTTATACAACTTTGTAGTTTAATTTTTTTTTAATTTAAATTAATTTACGGTTTGAAAATATAATTAAATTCATCTTTATCATGTAAAAAAAAACACATGGCAAATAACATGTATGTCGTGTGTCAAGAAAAACATACGGTAAACAGCCACCTTTGTCGTATGTCAATTTTTTTTTACACACGACAAAGATTTTACCGTGTGTTTTAATTTAGCACACGGTAAACACTCATCTTTGTTATGTACCCGAAACAAAACATATGGCAAAGTTTTAGACAGACGATAAAGATTGATTTTCCCGTAGTGATTTCATATAGGGACGTTGTTTGGGCTCAATTCTGATTTTGACTAGGACTGCTTCAAAAAAAATGTAGATGGGCTTGGCCCACAACATGAGTCGGGTTTGGTCTTTGATATTAGTGGACCAGATTATGGGCCAACCCACAAGATTAATGGGCCATACTGGTCTGTGCCACGTCAGCTCAACGTCAGCGCGATATCAGATTGTAATGGTTAGACTTTGCGACATTTTGCAAGAACTGTTGCAGAAAAACTATGACGAAAAAGAAAAGAAATATCACTGAACGTATAATATTATATAGAATAAATGATGAATTGATTTTCATCATACGAACATCGTAACATATAGTAAAACGATGTATTTCTTACTTTCTATGATGAAATTAAAACGTTACAGAAAATCATATTTCTTATAGTGCTAGCCTTCACGCTGCAGGGCAACCAGGAACTCACGAAGGTGATCCCCGTCGTCTTGCTGTCCCGAAACCCCGCCTACGATTCCTGGTGAGTGTGTTGGTTGGCTTTGCCGTTCGCATCGCAAGAGCTAGCTCCTGTGTTGTCTATCTGATCGTCGTCTCAAACCTGCAGCCAGCGCCCCGACGATCCATCAGCGCTGCAAGTTGCGAAGCCCCTTGGTGAGAATCGCAAGCTAGTTTCGTTCGTTGCATGTCTTTTCATACAGTTTTGTAGAACGTAAGAGTGCTTCAAGTGTCTCTGACGAAGCTTGTAGTTGCAATCATGGTGACGCCGCTGCCATACGTAGTTACTGCCAGCAGCTTGCTAATTTCTTCTTGTGATCTGATCAGGTGATAGAGCAAGACAGCAGGGTATTTATTCCTTATTCAATAAGGATCGCATGCAACCTGTAGCTTAATATATGCGCATACGTATTTTAGAGCTAACTTGGATTAGTTTATTGGCCATGCGTCAGCATGACGTTGGACTGACATCATAGGATGTATTTCTGCATAAACAGCCTCGTATTGGATTTATCTTTTTTAGAAAAGCCTTTATAGATTGTCAGGCTTATTACTTTTTCTCATGAGCTCTGATTTACATAATTCTTATGCACTACGTCGGTCGGTCTTCTGGCAACACTTTTATGTGTTACTAGAGGTAGAAAAAAAAGTTACTGAAACCTATAGTAACACATTTAATAAGTGATCTAGGTTGTGCTATTATTAGAGTATGTTTCGTAGTAACACATTTATGTGTTACTGATTGTGAGAAAATATGAAACAAGCAAATTCTATTATAACACATATATGTGTTACTATTTATAAAAAAAAATAATACAAATAAAGCCTATTATATATGTGTTACAAGTCAACAAAAGTGTTACAATTTTGGTAACAAAAAATAGCGTTAAATATAAAATAATGTCTTGTACTAGGAATCAAACTCTGATGGCATACTTCAAGATTGATGGTGAAACTGCATCTATGTCCCTAGTGGGTTTTGCTAGTTGTATGACATCGTGATTAAAGAACTAATCCTCTTTGTGAGTATATGAGCAGGTTGAACATAAAGAATATAATTTTCATGAATCCAAATGATCATCTTCGATAATATACAATTATGTAAGGAAAATAGGCCTATATGTTGAAAAGGAGAAGTGTCAAATAAATAGGTCCATATAAAGTAATATTATAACAAGTCAAGGTTTAAAATGAATGTGGGACATGAAAACCATTGATATGAGATGGTCTCAACTAATTGATGTTGTCAAGAAAAAGAAGTGATCAAGTGTTGTTCTTCTATGCATTATTCTTGGAAGCAACTTGATCAAAACAATATTTCAAAGAAGAAATTCAAATAAAGGAATAACGATGATACAAAGTTATGTGTGACTCGAGATAGCAAGATGGTGAAAGATTGGCATGACTTGGCCGCGACGGACCATGCACGGGAGAAGGGCAAGATGGAGTCTTGGCGCCGAGGGACCCAAGACATGGTGAAGGGTAGGCGGAGCGCAATCGCGATGGACCGATCAAGCTACAAGTGGTCACATATTTCCAAGTATCAATCTTTATTGGAATATGTAGATATAATATGACTTGTGAACTAAAAGATGGAAATAGATCTTATGAATGAAGATTTTCCAAGTCACATACTCTAGGTGATGACGCTCAGCAAAAGCACATGTGACAGTCCTCATGAAGCACTAAAAAGAAGAAATGGCAAAATTCATTATCATGTAAGCTCAAGAAGAATTGTCTTTTTATTTAATCTTGAGTTTAGGCATGCCGCTCTATCAAGAGGGATGCAACATGGTTTGCATTTAATGTCTCAATGCTTAAAGAAAAACCCAAGTGAGATGAGAGAAACACAATGGCCACATAAAACACGAGTCTCTCTGTGACAGGGAAAACCGGTGTAACCGGTTTCGGTTTAAATCTTTAACAGCTAGTTTAGGAAAACCGGAGGGACTGGTTTGGGAAATCGGAGGGAGCGGTTTTGACTGGTTCAGTATAACGGCTAGTTTTTAGGGGACAAGTATAAATAGTTCCTCCACTCCTCCTTTGGAGGGACTGATCGTGTGCACGAAGAAAATACATCCAAAGCCTTATAGAGCTCTCCCCAACACCTCTTTGTGAGGTTTGAGTGATTTGTGAGAAATCCTAAGGATTGGGTTAAGAGATAGAGATTGACAGCACAATAGAAAAAATCCTACACTTGAGCATTTGAGCATTGTGGTGCTAATCCGTGAACCATTTGTTACTCTTGGAGGTGAAACCTCCTAGTCGGCTAGGCGTCGGCCTAGACCTCCCAAGCTTGTGGTGAGCCTTGGGAAAGTTTGTGAAGGTCCGCTTCGCCTCCGCAAGGAAAGAAGCAAAGATAGTGGATCGAGAAAAGCGGTTGAAAGAGACCTGGCTTGGAGTGTGCCTTGTGAGCAGCTCAAGCTTCCTCAACGGAGACGTAGGGTTCACGGGGTAAATCTGAACTTCGGCAAACAAATCTCCGTCTGCTTCATTTGGTTTGCTTCCTTAAGTTCTTGCTTCTTTTCTTGTTGATTCATAGGTTGCATGTGTAGTTGTGCTTGCCTTCTTTGTGATTGCTTGTGGTAGATCTTGCATGCTCTCTAGGTTTCTTTAATCTTGCTAGAACTAAGTGGGACGTTGTTAGTTTCCTGTTTTTATTCTCTCTGCCCTGAGGAAACCGGTGGGTCCGGTTTGCCAAACCGGTGGGACCGGTTTTGGTCTTTCCCAAATTGTGTAGATTTTTTTTGTGAATCAAATAGAGGTAGTTCCTTTGTTTGTTTTAATAGCTTGTATGTCTTGAGTGCTTGATTCTTTCTCTCCATTAGTTGTTTTCTTCCAAGCTCTCTGACAAAATCGGTGTAACCGGTTTGCTAAACTAGAGCAACCGGTTTTGACAGTTTTAATTCCGCTGCGAGTTTTTGTTAAGTTTTCTGAAACGCCTATTCACCCCCCCTCTAGTCGACATCAAGGGACTTTCAGATGGCAACACCAGCTAGGCTAGGACACAGTTGTGATTGTGATTTCTAAACATAGAATTTATAATATAAGGAAGAACAACTAATATCTGTTATAATACATATATGTGTTACTACTTGAGAGAGTGTGTTACAATATATTTGTTTGGTTGTAGTGACTATTGAATCATATTACTATTGTTAAAAGAAGTACAATAGCGTTGCTTGACGTGTGGATATATAAGTAAGTTTTGATGATCAACTACTTGCCATCGAAGCATATGCTGCTTCACTAGTACTAAACAAAAATAACATTTAATGCAAAAACTAAATAAAGCATTGTTCATAAAAATAAACTCAGGTGCTTACTTTTCAAACTTGTGACATTTTCATTTAGGCTAAGGCAGAATTATGATTAACATAAGCATATAGTCATTTATAATCATTAGAGAGGATGGAGTTTTATCCCAACATGAAGTCGCTACCACATGATTTAGAAAATATTTCACATTCGGAGCTAAAGTTATTAGAAGATAAAAAAATAAATCCATTATTGAAGTAGCAGACAAGACATTATAAGGCTCTAATCCTGAAACATTTTTGTTGCAACACTATTTTGTGTTATAACAATATTTTTCTTGTAGCACTTGTACTAGATATATTACAATAAGTAATAATATTTGTATCACTTTTAATGTAACACTAGTCTTTTGTTACTAAAACTGTTTCTTGTAACATATTTTTTGAAAATGAAAATTATGTGTTACAGAGTTATTTATAACACAATTTTGTGCTCCTATAAAATCTATTGTAACACCAATGTCCAAGTGTTACAAGCATGTGTTACTATATGTAGGTTCTGTAGTAGTGGTGCTCAAGCAATCGTTACGCCGTATGCTTTTTAATAATATATTTTATTTACCGTGATGCTATGATTTGGCCTGTTTCTTAGTGTGTTTATTGATTTCTTGTCGGTACAATTACACGACATAAAGCCGGATCAAGAAGTTACGTACAATCTTCAATACCAAGTGTTTGAGCAGCAATCGAAAGAAGGCAAGTGCCTGTTGATCTCTTCTTTTACAAATTGCATGCATGTCAATATGAATCCTATATTATGGTTTACTAGTTTTTCCATATTATTCCTCGAAGCCTTTGGATGGGTAGCGTGTCTATGATTTTGGGTAGGTTAATGGTTAGCTTGATGTCATGTGGATGGAGACCAGTTAATTAACTTGACTAATGCTCTACTTAATCATCTTGGGTTGGTAATTTTTAGCAACATGGAGCTTAGGAAATCTAGACTGGCAGGATGGTTTGGTATGGTGCCGAGTGCACGAGATTTTGGTATGTGCTAGTTGCCAGTTTAGGTTATAAGGACCGTTTCGTGCACATGTAACCCGACTGAACAGCGCAACTACGAAGCTTAAATGGGTGCGGCTTAGCTAATTAAATAGTTGTTCTCTTATTTACTGTATCACCATCTAGCTGTTATATGGCGCAAGAGGAGGCTATGCGGTGGAGGGAAAATAGACTCCCCTGTTTTAGCGAATCCTTAGCGGGTGTTTAAGGGTAGGAGGCGCTATTGAAAGACTATTCAATGTGAACCTGGATACACACCACGGAAGTGTGAAGCATAATGAAGATCATTGACTCGTGGAGAATGTATGCAAATCTTGTAAGGATAAAACTGTCATGACAACCGTGCTCACGGTTAAGAGCGAGCTTGAACTTCTTCACGATTAGAGGGATGAGTGCTTGGTGAGTGGTTTTGGTAGCCAAGTGGTGGATACTTGGTGAGTCGATAGTCGGATTTGGGAAATCCGATGAGCTTGTATCATCCTTGTTGGTTCTGTTTGAAGTTTGAAGATTACACTTAGTAAATAAGTTGCTTTTATAAATGTGTCCTGCGTAGTGCATGAAACATGAGTCAAGCCTTTCTTGATATTAGCTTGCATGTCATTTTATTTCCCCTACTTGCTAAGTACGACAAGTACTCACCCTTGCTATATTCTGTTGTTGTTCGATATACTCGCTACTCAGACCTTGGAGGACAAGAGGATTCCAAAGATGATGATGATTTCGACCCGGATGCACAGTACTAGGCTTGTGTTCCGCCAGAAAACTCTTGTGGCGAATGAAAGTCCCGCTCCGCTAGTTAATCGTTTGCTATTGTTATGTTATTTAATTGAGACCAATGAGTCTTTATTGTAATAATGGTATAACATTTACTTGGCTTTTAATAATAATGGTACATTATTTTGTTGCTACGTGTATGGTTTTAATCCTGGCATACATGTGGAGTGCATCTGACTTTGCCTTAATAAAATCGGGTGTGATAGATTCGTTCTGTTAGATAAATAGTATGGAGAACTGATGAGGACATCAACGACATACGAATAATGACGACGGAAGATGGCGCGCCAAACCAAGCTGTCACGCCTCCACCTCTCGTCGTCGCGCCTCCTCGAGTTACGGATCCATCTTCTAACAAGACGACGACGTACAAGGGCCCAATCACTAGAGCTCGAGCCCAGGAATTGAAGACGGTTTTGATGCTAAGGAACGACGGCCCAGGATGATATCGCCCGAAGGCCCACGTGGCCCAAGTCGCACGACTCCCTCTCCACCGCGCGCCTCTCCACTTCAGCCGGCCCTAGATGCCTCGTCCTCCCCCTATATAGTCAAGGGCTGCGCCCCTTGTAATCTTTGAGTTTTGTTTTAAGTTTAGCTTAGCTATATATCCGTCTCTCGACGTGAATTCAGAACTCCACCTTCGTGCAATACATCAGATTGCTCGCCTCTAATTCTTGCTCGTTCTTCGATTGCGCGTAAGAATTGATCCTCGTGATCAGGTTGATCTTGTTTACCACAAGGTTAATATCCTTCGGAAGTTGGTTCAGCGATTGCATTGGCGCTTCGGCTTGCTCGTCGTAGTCGGATCGTGAGGGTCGACATCCACCAAATCGAAGTTATCTCCACTCGCCGAAAGATCGGGCACTCTACACCTATCAAGTGGTATCAGATTCCAGTGTTTCTCGGTGAGTTTTATCCAAGTCCACATAAACCAAAAATTACAAAAAAAAAGTTTACCCCAGTACGGTTTTGAGCCTCGCACTTTCGTTCAATAATTTGCGTTGTTGAGTTTTTGTGCTTTCGCTTTTGATCGTTGCTGGTACACTGTGTTTCATCGTTTTCTTCCTATCATCGTCGTATCCCTCCGCCGTGCCGCGTGTTTTCACCATCACAGTTTGCTTTCCGCCGCATCTGTTTATCCCGTCTCGCTTGCCAAATTTATCCGCTGCACCGTGAGTCCGGGTCAATCACTGCCTCGACGATCGAGTCCTACTCGGTTACGTCGTGACCCGCTCGCCTCACTGATCGAGTCCTACTCGGTTACGTCGTGACCCGCTCGCCTCGCCCTGTGTTTGTTTCTGTTCGGTTTCGTGTGTCCCGCTCGCCTCGCTGATCGAGTCCTACTTGGTTACATCGTGACCCGCTCGCCTCGCCTTGTGTTTGTTTCTGCTCGGTTTCGTTTGTTCCTACTCTAGAGAGAGAGAGAGAGAGTATCTTTTTATTACCGTTCTACCCCTGCCTCAAAAAAAAAAAGTGCTTGTGCTTAATTGCTTATTTGAGGTCTCATTGTTTATATTTTCAGCAAAAAGTATTAAAAAAAAGAGAAAAAAAAGAAAAAAAAAAGAGAAAAAAAAAGAGCGGCCGAGCAACACAGGCGACGCGTTCTTGCTGCACTTTGTTTTGATCCTTTTTTTTCCTTCCTCTTGCACTTGTACCGGCAGCAATCTTTTCGCGTTTAGTACCATTATTCAGCTTTGCAGTTATTGTTTGAATTGTGCTAACCCTTGGATTGAGTGCAGCCTCCTAGCCCCACAAATTTTCTACTACGAGCAGGTTTTTGTTTCACCACGCAATCGCTCCTCCAATCTTCCACCGGTTTTACCTGTGGTTGCAGTTCACGCTTGCGTGCTTGGTAAGGACGGGTAAGAATTTGATAACAGCTTTTTGATTGAGCTTTTCACCCACCACTCACCTCTCGTTGTAGGATCCCGCTTTTTGTATTGCTTGTGTTTCTATGGCAGAAAACAGCTCGAAGTCGGAGGAGCTCACCCTCCAGGATGTCCAGGCACAGGTTGACGGTCTACAAAACGACATGAAGACGATGCACGAGAGACTTGACTCTACGGTCACTTCGTCGAATGAGCGTTTTGATCAACTGGACCTCGCTGATACGGCTGCCCGCACCACGCTCGCGACGATCATGACTCGTCTTGAGGCCATGTCGACGCAGCTTGGGACCATGACGACGTAGCTCACGGAGTTGCAACATGCACGTGACTACGGCGCCGACACCGAGCAGGACGACGACAATCGCCGTGGTCGTGCTCGTAGGGTACGTGTTCCTATTAATGATTCTTTTGCCAAAATAAAATTTCGTATTCCCACTTTTAATGGCAAATATGATCCGGGTGCTTATCTTGATTGGGAATTAGAGGTTGAACAAAAATTTGCATGCCATGATATTCCTGCTAATTTACAAGTTAAGGCTGCTATTAGTGAATTTACTGAATTTGCTTTACTTTGGTGGCGTGAGTATAGACAAAGATATCCTGATAATATTCCAGCCATTTGGACGGCATTAAAAGCTGCTATGCGTCATCGTTTTGTGCCGTCATATTATGCTAGAGATTTGCTTAATCAAATGCAGCGTTTTCAACAAGGTTCACTTTCCGTAGAGGATTATTATCAAGCTTTGCAAAAGGGTATGATTCGCTGTGGTTTAGTTGAACTGGATGATGCTGCTATGGCTCGCTTTAGGGGTGGGTTAAATCGTGAAATTCAGAATATTCTTGATTATAAGCATTATGATGATATGACCACCTTATTTGAATATGCTTGTAAAGCTGAACGTGAAGTGCAGGATCGACAATCTTCGTCAAGACCTAACATTTTTGTAGGGTCCAAGACGCCTTCAGCTCCACGGTCGACACCTCCTTCCACGTCGCGCGACCACTCCTCGACCACGTCCAAGTCGAGTGCTCCATCCACGGCCAAATCTGCCTCGTTCGTGCCGTCCTCCTCGTCGTCTGGACGAGCTCGTGATATTCAGTGTCACCGTTGCCGAGGATTTGGTCATGTGATACGTGATTGTCCAAATAAACGAACTATGTTGATTCGTGATGACGGTGGGTATTCTTCTGCTAGTGATTCTGAGGATATTCAGCAGACTATGTTTGCCACTAATCATGCAGATAATACGGAGCTTCATGTCGACTCTAGTGCCGCCGACAGGTATGCCACTCTTGTTGTGCAGCGTGTTCTTAGTACACAGGTCGTTCAGGATGAAAAGCATCAGCGCCACAACATTTTTCATATCAAAGGCGTTGTGCAAGAACGAGCGGTCCGTATAATCATCGATGGTGGCAGTTGCAACAATTTGGCTAGTACGACATTGGTGGAGCAGTTGTCATTGCCAATAAGGAAGCATCCACATCCTTATCACGTTCAATGGCTCAATGATGGCGGCAAAATAAAGGTAACGCGCTCGGTACGTGTTCCTTTCTCTCTTGGCGCCTATTCTGATTTTGTAGATTGTGATGTTGTTCCAATGGAAGCATGCTCTTTGTTGCTTGGCCGTCCTTGGCAATATGATGTTGATAGTGTTCATCATGGTCGCTCCAATTATTATTCCTTCATGTTTAAGGGTCAGAAAATTGTTATTCATCCTATGACACCTGAACAAGTTCTTAAAGATGATATTGCTCGAGCGACAAAAGCTGCAAAATTGGTTACATCGCCTCCTGTTGCATCTGTTCAACATGAGATCAAATTGAATAACCCTATCTTGCTTGCTACACGTGCTGATTTTGATGAATTACATGATGCTAATCTGCTTTGCTATGCGCTAGTTTGCTCTCATATGCTTGTTTCACTAGATGAGGCGCCTATGTTGCATATTCCACCTGTTGTTGCTAACCTTTTGCAGAACTATAAAGATGTTTTTCCCGCTGAATTGCCGCCGGGTCTTCCTCCTATTCGTGGCATAGAACATCAAATTGATTTAATTCCAGGCGCAGAGCTTCCTAATCGCGCCCCGTACCGCACAAATCCTGAGGAGACGAAAGAAATTCAGCGTCAAGTGCAGGCATTGCTTGATAAAGGTTACATTCGTGAGTCTCTCAGCCCTTGTTCGGTTCCTGTTTTGCTTGTTCCTAAGAAAGATGGTTCTTGGCGTATGTGTGTAGATTGTCGTGCAATTAACAATATTACAATTCGTTATCGATATCCTATACCACGCCTTGATGATATGCTTGATGAACTTAGTGGTGCCACAATTTTCTCTAAGGTTGATTTACGTAGTGGTTACCATCAAATAAGAATGAAATTAGGAGATGAATGGAAAACGACTTTTAAAACTAAATTTGGCTTGTATGAATGGTTGGTTATGCCGTTTGGATTGTCTAATGCTCCTAGCACTTTTATGCGCTTAATGAATGAAGTTCTTCGGTCTTTCATTGGAATATTTGTTGTTGTCTATTTTGATGATATCCTTATATACAGCAAATCCATGAATGAGCATTTAGATCATTTGCGTGCTGTTTTTGATGCTTTGCGTGCTGCTCACTTGTTTGGGAACATGGAAAAATGCACTTTTTGCACGCAACGTGTTTCGTTTCTTGGATATGTCGTTACTCCACACGGCATTGAGGTCGATAGCAGCAAGGTGGACGCCATTCAGAGTTGGCCCCAACCGACACAGGTTCGCAGTTTTCTTGGTCTTGCAGGCTTCTATCGTCGTTTTGTGCGGGATTTCATTTCTATTGCTGCACCATTACATGAGCTGACCAAGAAGGGTGCGCCATTTGAGTGGGGCGCACCACAAGACGACGCATTCAACACTTTAAAGGAACGGTTAACTCATGCTCCTCTCTTACAATTGCCTATTTTTGATAAAGTGTTTGAATTGGAATGTGATGCTAGTGGAATTGGTTTGGGTGCTGTTTTGTTGCAAGATCATAAACCATTGCTTATTTTAGTGAGAAGTTAAGTGGTGCTGCTCTTAAATATTCCACTTATGATAAAGAACTTTATGCTTTAGTAAGAACTTTGCAAACATGGCAGCATTATTTATGGCCTCGCGAATTTATTATTCATTCTGATCATGAGGCTTTGAAACATATTAGAACCCAAACTAATCTGAATCGTCGTCATGCTAAATGGGTTGAATTTATTGAATCTTTTCCATACATCATTAAACATAAAAACGGGAAGGAAAATGTGATTGCCGATGCTTTGTCTCGTCGTTATATGATGCTGTCCCAATTAGACTTTAAAATCTTTGGTTTGCAAGCTTTGAAAGATCAATATGTGAATGATGCTGATTTTCATGATATTATGATGCATTGTAAGGATGGAAAACCTTGGGGCAAATTTCATATGCAGGATGGGTTCCTGTTTTGTGCTAACAAGCTGTGTATTCCAGCTAGCTCGGTTCGTCTTTTGTTGTTACAGGAGGCGTATGGAGGTGGTCTTATGGGTCACTTCGGAGTTTTCAAGACACATGAGGTGTTGGCCGACCATTTCTTTTGGCCACGGATGCGCCGTGATGTTGAGCGCCTTGTTGCACGCTGTACCACATGTCAAAAAGCTAAATCTCGTTTGGCTAATCATGGTTTGTATATGCCCTTGCCTGTTCCCTCTTCTCCTTGGCTTGATATTTCGATGAATTTTGTTTTGGGATTGCCTCGCACTAAGAAGGGGAGGGACAGTATTTTTGTGATTGTTGATCGTTTCTCTAAAATGGCTCACTTTATACCTTGTCATAAAACTGATGATGCCTCAAATGTTGCTGAATTGTTCTTTAGAGAGATTGTTAGATTGCATGGAATTCCTAAAACAATTGTCTCTGATCGTGATGCTAAGTTTCTTAGTCATTTTTGGCGTTCTCTTTGGAATAAATTAGGAACTAAGCTGCTGTTTAGTACTACTTGTCATCCTCAAACTGATGGGCAAACTGAGGTAGTAAATAGAACTTTGTCTGCTATGCTTAGAGCTGTTTTAGATAAAAATTTGAGACGCTGGGAAGATTGTTTACCTCATGTTGAATTTGCTTATAATCGTGCTACATATTCTGCCACTAAGTTGTGTCCTTTTGAGGTTGTTTATGGCTATGTTCCTAAGGCGCCTATTGATTTGTTTGCTATTGATGCTGAGGATGAACCACATCTTGATGCTCTTGCTCATATTGATCACATGAAACAATTGCATGAAGAAACACAACACAACATTACCATTGCTAATAAAAAGTATCAAGTTGCTGGTAGTAAAGGTAGAAAACATATTTCTTTTGAACCTGGTGATTTGGTTTGGTTGCACTTGCGTAAAGATAGATTTCCTACTTTGCGTCGTTCTAAACTGATGCCTCGTGCTGCTGGTCCTTTTAAAGTGCTAACCAAGATTAATGATAATGCTTATGTTCTTGACTTGCCCATGGAGTTTGGTGTTTCCACTAGTTTTAATGTTGCAGATTTGAAACCATACTTGGTTGAGGATGATGAGTTGCCGTCGAGGACGACTTCACTTCAAGAAGGGGAGGATGATGAGGACATCAACGACATACGAATAATGACGACGGAAGATGGCGCGCCAAACCAAGCTGTCACGCCTCCACCTCTCGTCGTCGCGCCTCCTCAAGTTACGGATCCATCTTCTAACAAGACGACGACGTACAAGGGCCCAATCACTAGAGCTCGAGCCCAGGAATTGAAGACGGTTTTGATGCTAAGGAACGACGGCCCAGGATGATGTCGCCCGAAGGCCCACGTGGCCCAAGTCGCACGACTCCCTCTCCACCGCGCGCCTCTCCACTTCAGCCGGCCCTAGATGCCTCGTCCTCCCCCTATATAGTCAAGGGCTGCGCCCCTTGTAATATTTGAGTTTTGTTTTAAGTTTAGCTTAGCTATACATCCGTCTCTCGACGTGAATTCAGAACTCCACCTTCGTGCAATACATCAGATTGCTCGCCTCTAATTCTTGCTCGTTCTTCGATTGCGCGTAAGAATTGATCCTCGTGATCAGGTTGATCTTGTTTACCACAAGGTTAATATCCTTCGGAAGTTGGTTCAGCGATTGCATTGGCGCTTCGGCTTGCTCGTCGTAGTCGGATCGTGAGGGTCGACATCCACCAAATCGAAGTTATCTCCACTCGCCGAAAGATCGGGCACTCTACACCCATCAAGAACAATCATTGCTACAAAGCTCTAAGGGCTCCAAGAGATGCGGTCATAAACAGCAATAGGGTGAATGTTATCCCTGAGGTTTGGAGTGTTAGAAGATAAGATGAACAAGTTCTCACAAACATTTCAAAGTGGATAATTTTAATTTTAATTTATTAGACAGTTAAAGTGACATATAAATTATCAGAGATGTATCAGAAATAGCAATACTTTAGAACAATCTTGACCTCATTATACTGTAATTTACATGATATTTCAAACTAATATAATATTTTTTGAATTAATAACTGCAAGAATAGATAATTTAAATGTTACATTTTTGTGATTTAGTTATAAAAATAGATAATTTCGGAGTGCAAGAAGCTTGGTGAAAATTACAAAGTGGGTTATAATAATTTGTCCTTTGATAAAATGTTCTTGGTCATCATTTTTTTATCGTGATGTGACTGATCTAACTAACCATATGATTCGACTATTTGCATGTTACCTGATTATCTTAAAATATAAACTCATACGTGCACATCTTACTTTTATTGGTAAGGTTACCTTTGTATTATCAACTTCTCCTAGATATTTGACTCAGTGTAACATAAATTCGTTCCTATTCACACGCCTCGTAACATCAGTGGAAAAACTATACCATTATTCTGTCTTTTAATAAAAATATATATTCCTCTTTGATACATGATACCTTTATGAACCAATGATAATGTGCGTGTCGCACGTGTAAAAAAAATAGTACTGTAAACAGATATTTGATTGATCAAGTGTCATATGGATCACTCGCAAAAGAAAAAAAAAAGGTTGTCATATTGGGTCACAATCATAGCGAACTAATGGCTTGATACGGGTAGGAAGTCCCGCCAGGCATGTGGCTGAATTGTGAGCCATATATTTATGCGTTAAAATTACATATGTATTTGTATGCAAAGGCCCCTCTATGGCTCTATGGGAGATGAATGAAAGTTAACAAAGGAGCGATGACATGATTTGGATGATCATAATCCATCATTTGTTGTGTAAAATGAACTGGAAATAGTTTGAAACGTCTTATTATACCTTCCTAACATTGTGTGCCAAATAAAAAAATAATACGAGTAGTGACACAATAAAATAAAATTTGTAACAAGCATATCTATATCTATATCTATATACTAATCCGGTGTGGCCTTCGCCACCCTACGGGCGCTCCGACCTTCTCCTAGCCAATTCCGCATCGACACGTCCCTTCCAGCCAGTCCCACAACGACACGTCATAGGCTACCTTCCCCACAGGCTCCTTGAGGAGAAGGCTGTTTGATCGACAGCCATCGATTCGATGGGTTAGGAGTGAAGGCGTCGGAGTAGAGGAAATGGATGGTGCAGCTTGTCGGAGGATCGCTCCGAGCCCTTGTCGTCACTCCAACATCAGTAGGCCGCTGGGCAGAAGATTGTTTGATCGTCGGTCGTCATTTTGATGGACCGGGAGTGGAGAGGCATCCAAGTGGATTTTAGAGGAAGTGGATGGTGCGGTACACCTCCATGCCTGGGCCCTTGTCGCTGCTCCGGCATCAGTAGGCTGGCTGGGGTTGACCGTGGGCAGTTGAAGACGATGCTGGGTTTTGGGAGCAAGACCTGGCTTAGAAGTGCACCAGATCCATGGGATGTTGTGTGGAGGAAAAACTGGACAATCGGCAGCCAAGAGCTTCACTGTGGTGCTGCCGAGCCCCGAGCTCGTGGCTGGAAGTAGATGATGGATTTGCGACCTCCATGGCATGCAGAAGGAGTAAAGCTCTAGAGAAACGGAACTGTTATTGCGCTGAACTGAATTTGTGAAATATGTAAGTTGAATGGTGTTTGTATGCAAGACATTGAGGCCTGTGACCTCTGGATTAATGCATTCTTGATGGATTAGAGGAGCTCTGATCACTAGATCAGTGGATTCTTGGTGGATTGGAGGGGAAGGAGGCGACTGGGTAGTGGGATCTTGCAGATACGACTATAGTCTGTTCAGAGAAATGACCGGCTCTTGTGAGTTCCATGCCATGGAAACGGGAACTGTTGGAGTTGAATCTTCATGCGTACTTTTGCTTTAGATATACGGAATGACACAAAATCTTTGTTGTAGCTTCAGCTCGCTCGGTGGAAGAAAGAAAATGGGCAGGCGATGTTAACGAGGATGGGGATGAGCTTCACCGAAAGGATGAGGACTTAGAGCTCGGTGCGAGAGAGAGAGAGAGAGGCCGAGCCTGCTGCCACGTTGAGATGATCAGGCGGCCATGTGGCTCAGCTGCAACGACCGGCAGAGTGAAAAGAAATGCGAAATGGAGCAGGCAGTTGGATTGAGACATTTTGTTTTGCATTATTTAATCATAGGACACACAATTATGTGGAATAATCACGGGCTAAGCTCTGTGTTGCTGCAGAAAAATTACAAGGACAACGAAAACTTATATAAGGTTAAGTTCTTTGATAATTTAAAAGAACTTACTAATTTTTAGTTAACGGAAAGTTTGAACAACTTTTAAGTATCGATTTCAGCAATCTGATCTAAATTCAACGATTTATAATTATTATACAGATATCAAAACATAAATAACAAAGTTTTCAGTCAATTCAAAATTAGAAAATATGTAATTTAAAACATATTTTATCTTACCATCACAAAGCCGTAAAAATATTTATCTTTTTTATATACCTTCTCTATGAATCATTTTAATAATGATAACATAATTAAATTCCTAATAGGCGGGTGGTAGCGCGTACTTCTACCTCTATATATATTCTAATCTGGCCTGGACTTCGCGGGCGTACGGGGCTCCGGCGCCTCCTCAACCAGTCACGGTGGGTTTCGCCTTCATATAGCCATTATTCTTTTGCCACGTAACATGATGCCCACCCTCCAGTGTGTTTTTTTGGTTCCGCTGTGTTGTGAGACAATCGCCACCCGAACCTCCACGAACAAAAACACATGACCTCTAGAACCAGCCCATAAAACATATCACTAGCGCAACCCAAACCAACAAATAACATGCCGCCACAAGATATGAGAAAACCAACAGAATTCATATCCACCTATGCTTCCCCCAAACAAAAGAAAACGTATACGGGCGCGGTCAGCGCGCAGCCCTACCTAGTATAATGATATTTCCTGTACATGTGTCGTTCCCGTGTTCTTCTCCTTTGAATTAATAAACACGTTAATTCTTTTGCCCTGTTATTTTTTCAGAGACTCAGTTGATTTTTCGTTAAAGTTAACATACATAGACCAGCTCTGGGCCGCGCAATTCATCATAAAGGCAAAGCGCATAAAATTGATTTTATGCTGGTATATATATTGGCAAAGAAATCAGACATCGTCAATGGTTCTAAAGACATGGACCGTCTTTCAAGAGTAGACGCATCGCAACTGCCCAACTTGCGTTGGTTGGTGACGCCAGGCCATGAGCTGTGATGCTCGCTAGTCGCTACAGTCGTTAGCCACCGTGCCCATCGTCACACTAGAGCACGATGTTGACTACTGGGGCAATATGCACCCTGTCACACATCAGGACCAGTGGTCTCGCTACGGCAAAATACCCCATCTACTAGTGCAGTGCAGCACGGTGGCGAGATGAGTCGCACCTCTGAAGGCAACAACACACGCATGGTCTCATGAGGTGGTTGCACGAAGAACACGGAGCCCCGGCTGCTCAACAGCTTTTTTACTCCTTGCGCATAAGAAGATGGGATCGATCGCGGGTGGGGAACAAGTCGCAACGAGTTCTAATAATCCACAGAAAAAATATCGAAAAACAAGATAATCTTGAGATGACAGCTAAGCTATAGTGTTCACTTGGTTCCAAAAATCTATTAAACTATGCAATCTTTATGATTGGCCCTTCACGGGATTTTTATTTATTTTCACAAAAGACGCAGCGAAATGTGACAAAGTTTCTAGATGCTTATAGATACATCAACGGACGGACTCGATTTACACTATCCATACGTGGCATAGCAGAGGTTCTCAAATAAAAAATTAGAACGCTCCTTTTGCGCAATATCACGATTGGTTGGTGGTTGGTATGTCGGTGATGTTATCTGCGCATGAAGGGAACATCTGTGGCATTAAAGCAGAGCAGTTGTATGCACGGTAGGGCTCCAGGTGTCCATGGATCATAAGCAGCATCTGTGAGACTGATGATACGCATACTCCCTCCGTTTCAAAATTATTGTCGTTATTGATTTTTTTTATTATCTTTGATAATTTATTTTATTTAAAATATTTGTTCAAATATGAAATATTATAAGTTATATTTAAATTTTATCCAGTAATAAATCAAATCATAATAAATTATTATATTTTTTAATTTTTTTTAAATAAGACAAATAATTAAAGGTAGCAAAAAAAAAAGTCAATGACGACAACAATTTTAGAACGGGGAAGTATATGCGAGCAGGTTGCCACCTCCCATACTCTTGCGCATGCGCAGATGTGAAGTAGGTCGACTTGTGGGTCAACATCAAAGCATTGGGCCATCTGGACTTTATTTGAGCTTTTTTTTTTGTTTTTAAACGTTAAGATTATTATAATGACATAGTACTTTGTAATGTCCTGAAGAGATGCTAATCCATTCATGGGTAGCTTTCTTGGTCTTTCGGTCATGGTTGCTGGGAATCGTTAGGGGCATATGATTGGTTGAATGTTATATTATATGTTCCGTTACAAGGCCCAGCCGTCTTTTGGAGTGTCAATAGGGTCGGTACAATAATTGACGACCATTAAAATTTCCTTGGTTTGATTCTAGGTTGAAATTTGAATCTTAATCCTTTGGATATATAGCTAGAATTATTTTCAAATCCTGCATTTTTCTAGTGAAATTAAACTGACTCATGTGAGATTATTCCTGTATAAAATCCTAGGTTCGAAAGGATCCTCGATCAAACATGAACGATGTAATAAGTAGATGAAAACATATCAGCATTACTACTCATAGCTATCAAGTAATTTTAGTTTTACCACACGTATGAGTGTTACCCTATGAACCACATATCTCTAGCAACTATTAAAATTCATGAACAATTCAAAAGAGTTATTAAAGGTTTATGACGTCCGTGCAACTTTTTTATATAAATAATTATAATTATTTTACTATTGGTCAAAGTATACAAGCTTCAACTTTTTTTTTCTGAAAATATGCATGCTTTGTATTTGTTTATGGAGGGAGTACTAATTCCTCGCCAATTGTATTGGATATATATATATGAGTATGGTCGCATGTGAGCACAAGCATTGCGGTTCAGGTATATAGGTTTAAGAGCACTCACTGGCTTCAGCAAATCCAAGAAAAAGAATACGAAAAGCCTCCTCCCCAAGTATCTGAAATTATCAGCAGTTGATTCATCACCATTGGCGAGGTTAGATTTGTGGGGAGGGTTGAGATTGGGCGGAGAAGGAGCTCGGCATGATGCTACAATATGGCAGATGTGTTTCACTTGGAAAACTATTTATTAAAACCATTCATCATTTAGTAAAAAGACAAGAAAAGAAAATAAAGCGAATTGAATATTGAATTAATTACCTGGCATATAGGCATAACATGGGCCCTCGCAGGCAAAGATACATATGCTGGGCCCTAGTCGGCCGCCCCTATATTGCCCTGGCCACCGAGACGCCGGGCGACATTGCTAGTATCAGGGTGGAGCAGCGGTGGTATCGCGCTAGCTGGATCGGAGTCGCCGGCGTTGAGAGCTAATTAATGAGCTCTACTGGTGATAGGGGATTCAAAAGTATCGTGCTGGCATGGTAGAGAGGAGACGCGGCGATGGAGCAAAATCATCAGCGTGAGACGCGGCTGCAAGCGCAGACGCAAGAGAGACAGCCGTATCCGCTCGGACCACCAATAATTCAACAATTATCACTCCATATGTTTTTTAAAAAAACATTGTACGCATTTGTGCTGATTACAATGTTTGGATGATTCTACACAAGGGATAAGTTATGCTGTCTCTGTCACGTAATTTTCAACATGTGGTGACACATTTCTCTCTCGCGCTCCATTTTAACCGAGAGAACGATTCCTATTTTTTTGAAAGTAACAGATGGACAAAACTGAGACGTGCTGCTGAAAACGGCTGCACCTGCTTTGTACACTTGTACCCACTCCTCGGATCATCGTGTATAAAGCAGTGCAAGCGCCGGACCGGGAGTTCTCAGGTGCTGCACCAGACCAGACCTCAGCCCGGTAGCTAGCTATAGCACGCGACTCATAAGTGTAGTAGCTACTAGTGTGGTAACCTCTTAACTAGTGTGAGCTATATACGCCGCGTGCAGTGCGCAGGAGACCTGCTGAGAACAAGAAGAATATGATCGAGTACGAGACGGTGGCTGAGGCGGAGGCGTCACTGGGACGCGCCCTCACATGGGCAGAAACCAAGTGGTTTGAGTACTCGGCGGCGATGCCGGACTACTGGCTCTACTGCCACACCACCATCATCGTCTTCGTCGTCTACACGTTGGCGCCACTGCCTCTCCTCCTCCTCGAGACGTTCGCCCCGGCTCTCGTTCTGCCGTACAAGCTGCAGCCTAAGGTGCTGCTCCCGCCGACGGTCTCCCTCCGATGCTTCGCCGAAGCGGCCTTCTTCTTTATCTTTGCCGTCCCGCTGCAGATCATCTTCCACCCTGCCGTTGCTAAGGTCTACTACTATACACGAACCCACTCTTGCATGCATGCATCGCCAGGTTGTTGAATGAATCCATGGACTAGGACGTTGCGCTAGCTTCACATATGCAACTTGCTCTTTTTAGGATTTTTTTTTGTCCCCCCGTGGCCACGTGTCTTGATGTAGTACAACTCTATTAGTCACATTTACGCTGTTTAGATATAGCTGCGGATAACCATATGCCAAAAATAGCATCGTCAGTTTCACTTTCATTTTTTTTTATATGCGTGAGTCCTCCTATGTCGGGGTTAATTATTATAGGCGCTAAGCGGATTTTTTTTTACTATAACATCTGTATATTTATTACCTGCTTTTGTATTCCCACATGGCAGTCTTGACCAGTGCCTCCAATGGGGTCCCGGATGGTCTACCATACCACGGTAATGTTTGATATTATGTGGATCACATACATATCACAATCTTTAGGCTTTTGCTTTTTTCTTTCACTTTACTCACCGACGCTGAAGCATCCGGAGCAGCGTTGGGGGCCACACAAGAGCCATGTTGGTCACTCAAAACTGCCAGAGGGGGGATATGAAAACTTATAAAACTTATGACAGGTGTTAGACTGCTACAAGAGTACTTGTTGGTAGGTATATAGAAAAACCTTTCTGAAATGTAAGCATTTTTTTACGACCTTTTACAATAAAAATAAACATTTCTTTACAAAACATGAAGAACTATCGCAACATTCTAAGTTAAATATTGTGGCATTTTTAGAACGATATACTCAAAACCTACATGGAAAATTTCTACCTATTTTGTTAACTACAACAAAAAACACCTACAGAAAGAAATACTTCCTCTGATCCCCCCTAATAAATATAAGTTCATTAGGACACTAACACAACTTCAGCAAAATATTTTGTCCAAAAAATATCTTCAGCACGCTATCTGAGTATACATGAAAATATGCCATTTTGAACGTCCGGAGGTATTATATATATCCCAAAACACATTTCAACAATGTTCCCATGAAACACCATCATCCTCATCTTATTAATCTACGCATCTTTCATATCTAGTAAAAAGGCCTGATGCGACATGTTTGAAATAATGTTACCCAGATGTTTTCAAGAAATCCAGAGTACAACTTCAGTCACCTGGCCGGATATAGCACTTCTAAATGAAAAAAGAAGGAAAAGTTTTTAGTTGGTTTCAGATTTGTGTATTCATATAAAGTAATTTTTCAACAAGGAATCATATGTTCATATATATTTTTTCAGTGAAAAAAAAAGTTCAACTTATCATGATTGACTTGGGTTTTCTTATTTGCACGACAGGTGTATCAGATGATGGGTACTCGAATGGGTCTTCCACTGCCTTCGGTCAACGAGATAGCAGCGCAACTTTTGGTGTACTCTCTCGTGGAGGATTACCTCAGCTACTGGATCCATCGTCTTCTGCACACCAAGTGGGGTTACGAGAAAATCCACCGTGTCCACCATGAGTTCACGGCTCCTACTGGCTTTGCCATGTCGTATAGCCACTGGGCTGAGAACCTCGCCCTTTCTGTCCCTGCCTTGGTTGGCCCATCCATTGTGCCATGCCACATCACCACGCACTGGCTCTGGTTCACCTTCCGCCTAATTGAGGGCATTAACATACACAGCGGGTGATTAACTTAACTTATGTCTCTTTCACCTATATAATTTACATAGTTTGTATTAGTATGCTTATTTCGTTACACTTCTTTTCATTTATTGAGAAGAAAGAATACTTAACGTGAACAACATGATAAATGAATTGTTGAAAATTGCAGTTACCACTTTCCAATCGGCCCTGGCAAGTTAATCCCTTTCTATGGCGGGGCAGAATACCATGACTATCATCACTTTGTAGGAGGGAGCAGCCTGAGCAATTTCGCTCCACTTTTCACCTACTGTGATTACCTATACAAGACAGACAAAGTAAGAGCCCGTGCTTTATTATACTAATAATTACATATATACATAAAAAATAATTACTATTCAGTACCAAAAAAATCTACAGCATGCAAAACACAACATTGAACCTGCCACAAAAGTCTAGAATGCGACACCAGGGATAATAAGGAAACATGATATAGACAGCAAGTCGCTTTCGCCTAAGGCATCCCACCTATCGAGAAGTTTGGTGTTGTGTTGCACTAGTCCATTTGTTCACGCTGAACGTGATGCATGTTGTTTGATTTTTATCTACACTGTAAAAGGTTTAATTTGCATTTATCTTGCACTATCAGCTCAATGAAGTGATATTTGTATTTGTTTTCAAAAATATTTACTGTTCCACTTATGACTCAAGGGAATATCCGGTACATAACATCTATTTATATCATTTAATCAAGAACGAATCTCAAAAAATGATTTGAAGTAATTTTGTTCCCGAATTCTACCACATAAAGTTCAAGTTAGATGTATTTGTGGCCGCTTGTGTGGTTTTCTTCTGCTTTCTCGGTGACCAGCAAGCTAAATAGTTGCTGGTATTCCAAGAAATTTCAATCACTTCTTTTTGACCAAGAACTAGAGCTTAGTCATCATTGGACTGTGATATGCTCTTTTGTTTTTTTTGCCAAGTTGCTATATTTATAATGAGTAGTGAGTGAGTTTTTTCTTAAAAATAATTTCTATACATTTTCTACATAGTAGTGATTGTACTTTCAATGAATTAGTTAAATTTCAATTTCCTTGACAATTACGTCGCTAAGGTGCGAGTATTTTTTTTATCACTTTACAATGTTTCTATAGAGTTGCTACCTAACCCTTGTCCTATAAGATTGTTACCTGATTTTGGTAGTCGGTGTTAGTATATACCAAGAGTTTCTATCCTATTTTATTAAAAAAACGTTGTAGAATGAATTAGAGGAAATTTCTTGTGTCATACAAAGTGCTTGGAGAGAGTCCCCATAATAAACTTACCAGATGAGAAATGATCATTTGATTGGCAATTGTATTCACAAAAATGATTATTTGATTACAGTAAAATGATTACCTTAAAGTTACTTGTCACGTCACATATAACATTTTCATGTTACTGAAATGACATGGTGCATTTGTGTTAGGAACGGATGACCTTTTTTAATAAAGTTTTTTTTGTCAAAATTACTTATTTTGCTGTACTATACTATCTGTCACGATAGCTAATTTCTTATTTTGCTTCTTCAGGGCTACAGATTCCACAAGGCAAGACAGGCAAAGGTATTAGTGGTTTCTTAACACGTTTACAATCTTATATAAATTCTATATGGTAGAAATTCATGAATATTTATTATTACTAATTGCAAGACCAAAAAGATATTACTTTTTAATTTACAAAAGAAAATAGTATCCATGTGTCATATGATGTTCTTACTCATATGTCGAATGACCGTGCAATGTACTAACAGATGGCGAAACTGGCAAGAAACATGGAGAAAGGTGACTGAGTCATAATGGATATCAAGACCGTGGAGAACTGAGAGATACTTTGTACTCAGATGCACTATTACTGTTATTACTCATATATTAAGGAAAATGTACGAATCTTAAGGCAAGGATCTTACTACGACCGAGTACAGTTCGCTGGATGCTTAAACCTCAAGTCCATCCACTGTGTGGTTCTGAGGTGACCAATCCGTCCACCCACGCACAATGGGTCTGCAACGAGGTCGTCCATTGTATTCCTATTATGTGACAAAATGCAATTGCACACAGCCAGCACAATAATGATCCTCGCCAATGAAGGGGATATTAAAGTTGTAGTCACGACAACCCAGTCCCTACAAATCCGCATTGTTTTCCATGAGTCTATATATTAAGAGAAGCATATATGTATACATGATGTGATTACATATATATGTACTTATAAAAATATGATGTCATCCTTGGGTCAATGTCAATTAGTATTTCAGCTCTTCTGTCGTCTATATATATCTACATTTATTATTATTCAGAGATCGAAACCATGACAAAAGTTCGTAACTTTTCTTAATGGACGGGATCCACTATCCAAGACTCTAAGACTATTAATATGACTGTTATAACCACTGCATTAAATAGGTCTATTATATATGGCTTATATATATTGTATTGTTTATAACCAGTAACCCTGGAACAATATTAACCCAGATAATGTTCATTGGTTTGTAATGGGGGATTTCAATCATATCAGGTACCTTGAAAACAGAAATAAACCTGGTGGAAATGTGTCAAGCATGTTGGCCTTTAACAAGGCAATCAGTAACCTAAGACTGACAAATTTACCATTACATGTGCAAAATCTAACTGGTCTAGTCCTTGTCATAAACCAAGAATAACAACACTAATTACTCTCTACAACCGCTCTAGGCTAGAGATGAAGGGATGCATTTGTTACTCTCCTAACTCAAAGATAGCTCTCTAATCTTGACACAAGTGTCTTCTCTTCTCCTCTTGGCCCTCTACATGTTCTCCCAACAATTCAGATGGCCAAGAGAGCTCTTCACGAGCTGGGCAACAACAATTAATAGACTATAACCACTCCACTAGTCGTTGCCAAAAAGTTGCGACCTGTGAATTATCCACCATAGCATACCCCTGTAAGTGGTGACCTCCGGGCATAGTCACCATAACATACGGTGACCATCTCTCCTCCTTACGGTGATCACTTATCTCCATTGTCTCTCTAGACAAAATCCTCCATGGACCACAGTAACATACAACGACCCATCGTATCTTTAACAGAGGCGTCTAAATTCTGGCCAACGTCTCCTTTGGCTCACTGTAGCTTATGGTGACCCTGACGTAGCTTCAACGGCTCCTTCTAAGTTTTCACCAACTTCTTCCTCTGGGTCACCGTACCATACGATGACCACGTTGTCACTTCTCCAAAATTGTTTAGTTTATGGTCCTCACTACTCCTTGATTCATTGTATCTTATGACAACCACACCGTACGTTACAGTGACCTCCTGAGCGCCAGTCCAGAGACTTGAGGCTTCTCTGTACAACTCCTTGGCACTCACCGTAGCATATGATGACTTAACATCCGTAGCCTACAGTGACACCCACATACCTACGTGTATAGAGAGTCCATCTCCCATGGACCTTATGGTGACCTCAATATACCTTACGGTGACCAGTTCTGAAGCTGAAACTCTATTTTCAAGTTTCCCAATCTTGGTCGATCCTTCTCTATTGCTACTTCTAATGTCCAAGAGCATCCCAACATTTCTAGCACTAGAGAGACCTAAGAGAATGACTCGTGCCTTGTTGATAGTCTGGTTTTCTTACACACTAGCCAAGTGATCACAACACACTTGGACCTAGCAGTCCTTAGACTTGATCCATTTCCATCATCGCGACTCTCCATCAAGATCTTCATGGCAATCCACCGAGTCCACATCGATCACCAAGACGACCAATCACCGTGTTTATAACTTGAGTTGATAGATAATTTCCTACACGCACAACACTCGTATAGACATTAAGTGCATTTCATACTTATCATCCAATCATCAAAACATCCATACCTTTTTGGGTGGCAGAATTTCAATGGGCATGAAGCTTACAAGTGCCAGTCAACGAAGGGATAATGTCAGCCGCCACGTGAGAGAGAGCAAGAGGGGTGGCGGCCAGTGATAGCTAGGGTTGTAGAGAGAGATGAAACCCGTGGCGCAAATATATAATACATTAGAGGCCCACCTACAAGTGAGAGATGAGTTACCGCCTTATGAGCTCCATATGTCAGCGATACGAGTGTTCTTTTTGAGTTCTTGCGTCAGGATTCATTTTTTATTTTGATTTGTATTTTAAATTTTGAAGTTTTATAAATTTTGCATATGTAGTCCTGATTATTTTTTCTATAATATTAAGAAAAATATGATCTATCTCGTAGATCGGTAGATGCATTAGTCCATATTTAACATTTTACTCATATTTTTTAAATCATGAAGGGGATTAAATTTTCGAAAGTTTTTTTTTTGCAAATGTACATCTTATATGTCTCTAAACATATAATTTATATATATATATTTTTTGATATGACGACGCTTATGTAAGTTCAAATTAAATAATATTTGACTCAAAATCTCATAACTCATTCATGTATTACTAAAATTTATACACACTTTGGTTCCAAAAAAATCCAAAAATTCTTGAGATTGGTGTTCTCTTGAAAAAGGCTCACACAAAAATACACTTCAAAATTCAAAATTTTGGAGGTACAAAAAAAAGAAAATATCAGTTTTCATATATTTTATTACACTAAAAATATAAGGATTTTAGAACTCAAATTTGGTTTACACTATTTCCTTCAAATACTTGTGAATTTTTTGTTAAATGTTTTAAAAAAATTAGTTGATCTAACACTAAAAAAAAGAATCAATATGAAACTAATGAAAGACGCTTTCTATTGATTGAATATGTATTCTGTGAGATAGGGTATACATTTTTTTAGTGAAACACATGCAATGAAAGGGCACTTTTAAAATGGCCAAATTTGCTCATGGACATCCTTCAATGTTGGCATTTGCTCTAGGACACTACTCAATCTCATATTTGCTAGAAGACACTATTAAATAGTGGCAATTGGCTAATCAACACTTAAGTCATTAGAATATGGATTATCTTGTATGAAAAAGAGAGAGAACATTTTAAATAACCATTTTGCCCTTGTAACCAATTTGAACACATCTCAGAATGAAATCATATTCTTAAATATGTAATTAACTATGACCATGCAAAACATATTTTTTAAAAAAATATTATTTTATACATATTAAAAGAATTTACAAGTATTATCAATTATATTTCAAAAGAGCTATACTTGTTTTTTTCCTGAAATCAAACTATACTAGTTAATATTATTTTAAAAATATATTATTAATAATGTTAATATTTTTGTGAAAAATAACAGTTCTTGGAAAATATTTAAGTATCACTTGTTACATCATTATGGTTAACTATATGTCAAGAAATATATTTTTGTTATCCAATATGTTAAATTTTTTTGCAAGGGTAAAATGGTCATTTCAAAATTTCTCTCTCTCCTTCACATAAGATAATCAATATTCTAATGATTGAGGTGTCTATTAGCCAATTGTTGTAATTAAATAGTGTCTTTTAGCAAATATGAGATTGAGTAGTGTTCTAGATCAAATGCCAGCATTTAAAGATGTCCATGACAAAATTTACCCTTTTAAAATATGTTTTCATTGTTATTAGACTTATTGGACTGAGCATGGGTTTCATTGGCACGGCCTGACAGAGGCCATGTCCTGGGCTAGCATTTGCAATTTTCAGAATTTAGATGGCTAGTAGTCGCATAAGGATTCCTGTAGCAAGAGGATTCCAAGAGGATTTGGGTACTGGCAACAGGGACAATGGTTGTGCCAAGACAAGGGTGTCACGGTGCTGGTTTGTGATGACGGCAATGGTTGTGCCGAGACAAGGGTGTCGGTCCATGTCAGAGAGCTCAAGGAACCTTGCATGGCAGCCTTGATGGAAATGGCCGAGCAGCAGTTTGGGTACTGGCAACAGGGGGTGCTGAGGATCTCCTGTGACGCACAATGTTTCCAGCATATAGTTGACATGACGTGCAGAGCCAAATCGCTCGCTTACTAGATGGAGTGTGTGATTTGTACTCTGCAGTTTGGTGATTTCATCAACTTCTGTCAGCAATGCAAGCCGAGCACAGAGAAGTAGACATATATGATGTATTCCATTATCGCAATTCTTTATTGCGCATGTGAAATGAATAAGTCAATTTAACACTTTGTTATTTTACTGTGAAGGGATGATAAATCACTTGACTACGTGCAGTACAAAGTATAACAGGGAGAAACCATTTTTTTAATGTGCTAATATCTAACAATAAATTTAAAAAGGACATGGCATGTATGGTAGGGCACAATCTACAAACAGTGATGTTCTGTTCTGTTTCTAGCATGGCTAACAACATAGATATGTAGGTGGTCAGCCGCCAAATATCTTTTTTTTTAGAGCGAGAGAGATAGAGAGGGGAACAGGAAGGGGCACCCCAACTGATTTTATATGTATAAAAACAGAATAAGTTCCAACAGCGAAACATTTTGACTGGATACAGATTTCCAATCCTTTTTAAAATACTTGGAAATATACGTTTGTGCTTTGCATATTGGATGTTTGTGTTTGGTCAGGCCTCGGCTCATTGTGTTTTATTAGATTACAACCTATCATGTATTTCAACCACTCACAACCCTGTTCAGAGAGGTGTAGCTTTGTAAGGAATCGCTCTCCTTAAATATAAAGATACACAGCTTTTATGCGTATTCGAGAAAAAAAATGCTTTATATAGCGGATAACCACTTGGAACCGTATTTAAATTTTGCTTTGCATCAGCCTACCCTGTTGTGAAAGCGTAAGAATCAATCTATGCGTCCTCATTTAGTCATCTTTGTTATGAATAGCACTTGTATTCATAATGAGGGCACTAGACCCGAATATATACATGTACAGGTATTGATAAATATGCCCAAAATCCCTTATATAATGGAAAAACTACAAGAATACATATACATCTACCACCCCCTCTCAAACTCAGGGTGGATCAAGAACACTGAGTTTGAAGCGATAAAAACTGTGCCTAGCTCCAGTCTGTGCTTTGGTGAACAAATCAGCTAATTGAATCTCTGAAGGCATTTACTGAGAAGCAACAATACCATCCTGTACCTGAGCTCGTGTATAAAAAGCATCAACACCAACATGCTTACTGAGTTCATGTTTTACAGGATCAAGGGCCATACTGATAGCACCTGTACTGTCAGAAAACAAAGAAGTCGGCATAGAAACAGAAACACCAAAATCCTCAAGCAACCACCGTAACCAAGTAACCTCTGCTGTCACAAGAGCCATAGACGTAACTCAACCTCTGCACTCGAACGAGAAACTGTTGTCTACTTCTTAGTTTTCCAAGCAATGAGAGAATCACCAAGAAACACATAGAAAGCAGAAAGAGAACGACGGCCAGAGGAATCACTAGCCCAGGTAGCATCACAATATGTCTGGAGCTGTAAAGAGCTGGAACGTGGAAAGAACAAGCGACGAGATATAGTCCCACGAAGATAACACAGGACTCGAAGCAAGTGAGTATAGTGGAGCTGGGTGGGAGCGGAAACAAATTGACTCAGGATATGCGCAACATGCGAGATATAAGGACGAGTAACACCAATATAAACAAGACTCCCCACAATATGACAATAGCGAGTAGGATCGGGGTGAAGTTCACCATTGATGGCACGAAGGTGAATATTGAGCTCCATAGGAGTCTCAACAGTGCGATGATCAGTGAGAGAAGCACGATCAAGAAGGTCACTAATGTACTTTTCTTAAGACAGATAGAACCTCTCAGGTGTAGAGGAATCTTAATCCTAAGAAAATAACGAAGAGGACCAAGATCAGACATCAAAAACTGCTCACTGAGACGCGCCTTCACAAAAGCTATATACTCAGAATCATCTCCAGTAATGATCATATCATCAACATAAAGAAGGAGAAGAGTCTGACCATGAGCAGATGTGTGAACAAAAAGGGCTGGATCATGATTACTGGCAGAAAAACCAGCAGCAGTGACCACAAAAGCAAAGCGCTGAAACCAAGCACGAGGAGCTTGCTTTAGGCCATAAAGTGAGCGACAAAGACGACAAACCATAGGTGGTGGATGCATATACACCTCCTCAAACTCACCATTAAGAAAGGCATTCTTGACATCAAGCTGAGAGATGGACCACTCACAAACAGAGACCATAACAAGAAGAGTGCGAACAGTAGTCATATGAGCTACAGGCGCAAAGGTCTCATCAGTCACGATCATACTCCTGCTGAAAGCCGTGAGCCACAAGACGAGCCTTATAGCGCTCAAGAGAACCATCAGAGCGGGTCTTCACCTTATAGACCCACTTACATATAATAGGACGAACATGTGCTGGAAGGAGAAAAAGATCCCACGTACCAGTATGCTTAAGAGCAGCAATCTCCTCAGCCATAGTATGCTGCCATTCCTGATGAAGAACAAAAATCAGGACATCGACAAGTACGAGCGCCACGTCTGATAAACTGCTCGGACGAAGAATCCTCCGAAGAAGATGCGTCCAGCATAAAATATGACTCATCAGGTGAGAATGACATATCAGGAGAAGAGGGCTCAATAGAGGATGAACTAACCCATCGAGTATAGATCTGTGTCACTGGTGGCTTTACGGAATAGTCTGGGTCAATAGAAGGACCAGAAGAAGAATCTCTAGAGGAAGACACCGGTAAAAAAGGCACCTCACGAGAAGATGTCGGCACCAATGGAGAAGGTACCATGGAAGAAGGCACCGACACTAATGAAGAAGGCACCAGACGTGTGCTGGCAATAGAGGCATCAGGCACAATCAAAAATGAAAGTGGGTCAACTAAAGATGCAGGGGAGGTGTCTAAAGATGGACAAGAAAAGTAAGGACGTGACTCGTCAAAAACAACATCCCGAGAAACTCGCATCCGACGACCTACAGGATCCCAACAACGATATTCCTTATGTTCAGCATTATAGCCTAGAAAAACACACTCAACAGACTGGGCAGTCAATTTAGTGCGCTCACGAGGGCAAGAGGCTCGAAGCACACACAACCAAAAAGACGAAGGCCGGAGTAGTCTGGCAACTGGTGAAAAAGACGCTCATAAGGAATCCCTCCACGAAGAGCTGATAAAGGCTGAATATTAACCAAATAATTGGCAGTAGAGACAGCCTCAGCCCAAAAATGAGGAGGGACACAAGAGCATGAGCAGTCTCAAGAAGATGACGATATTTACGCTCAGCGACTCCATTCTGGGCATGAGCACCAGGACATGAAAACTGAGTAAGAGTGCCATGCTCAGAAAGAACCTGGCAAAGAGCTCCAGAAAGATACTCTTCTGCAGAGTCAGCACGAAAAACACGAATGGACGTGTCAAAATGTGTGCGAATCATAGCAGTAAAAGTCTTATAGATGGATAAAGCTTCACTACGATGTTTCATAAAATAAATCCATGTGTGGTGAGAAAAATCATCTATAAAAAGTATATAATATCGATGTCCCCCTGTAGAAACAAAGGGAGCTGGACCCCATACATTTGAATGAACAAGATCAAAAGGACGCCGAGACACAGACTCACTCGAATGGTAGGGAAGTTGTATCTGCTTTCCTAACCGACATCCCTGACACTGATCTAAAAACTCATGACCTGAAACAGACCCTAAAAGACCACAACAAATCATCGTGGACAAACGAGAGCCACAAATATGACCTAAAGGATGATGCCACTAAGCAAAAGACGAGGTCGACAATGTAGCAAAACTGGAGCCAACCAGACTGGCGAACGCAGCGGAAGGAAGATGAAGCCAGTCCAACTCCCAAAGGCGTTGAGAATCACGGCGCCGGGGGTCAGAACCAACTATGTGACCTGTGCAACAATCCTGAACATAGCAAAAATCAGGTTCAAGAATCAAACGATAGTCATGATCAGTAAGTTGACCAGCTGACATAAGTTGCATGGTTAGATCAGGTACACAAGAAACATTAGTAACAGAGAAAGAATCGGATAAAAAAGTGCCCTGTCCTATAACAAGAAGAGGAGAACCATCGGTTGTATGAACAAAAGAAGAAGGAGGTGGAGAAACTATGGAAGAAAGACAAGTGTGGTATTGAGTCATATGGAAAAAAGCACCAGAGTCAAGAATCTATGGACAAGTACCTGGAGTAGAAGAGGAACGAGGTCCCTTAGTGGAAGACTGAGAAGCAGCAGCAGAACCGGTGAGTACAAAAGACTGAGTCACATAACTAGTAGCTCCTGATGATGTAGAGGGTGCAAGGCAACGTAGTAACATGAGGATCTCCTGTGTGTCCGAACCAGTAGAACCTCTCTAAGAGCCTCCAGCACTAACACTACCAGTACCCTGTGAAGTACCCTATGAAGAACGATGAGCTTGAGCCTTCTTCTCCCTCTTCTTTCTGAAGCAATAAGACTCCACATGTCCCTCCTTACCACAATAGTCACACTGAAAAGAACTAGAGCCACCTTGACTCCTGGAAGAAGGTACCGTGGAATAAGGCACCACAGGAGGAAGAGCTGAAGAACGAGCAGCCAACACTGAAGGAGATGGTAGCAGACTGACCTCACGAAGACGAATCTCCTCATTACGAATATCAGCAAGAGCATCCATCAAAGAAGCACAAGGATGACGAGAAAGCAGCTGAACACGACATGACTCATACTCATCACAAAGGTGAGTCAAGAAGTCATAAGTGCGATAAAGCTCCAATGCCTTCTTTTGACTCAGGCAAGACTCACACGTGCTAGGAGACAACTGAGGACCAAGCCTTCTTCTGACTCAGGTAGGACTCACACGTGATAGGAGATAACTGAGGACCAAGGTTGTCAAGCTGACGCCAAATCGCAGATATCTGACCATAGAACTCGTCACCCTGTCGAAGAAACTGCTCCTGACAAATGGCAGCAAGAAAGGTAGACTGTCCAGAGAGCTCATATCTCTCACAAAGAAAATCCCACATCTGATGTGTATACTCAAACTCAACAATATCCGTAGAGAACTGATCCTCCATGCTAGCAACAAAAATAGCAGCAGCCCGAGCATCCTCATCGACCCATGTCCTATATGCAACATACTGAGACTCATAAGATGTCATACGATACTCATAATCACCATGTAGCTTCTCCACTGCAGCATTAAAATCAGCAAGCGTCTTGTTATATACCGTGTTCTTAGCATCAATGGTTATCGTCAAAAGAGCAGGCGCAACTGAAATCACAGACGATGTAGGAGCCGTAGGACGAGGCAGACAGAAAAACTCGTCAGTAAGAAAATCCCAGAGACACAAACCACGCATATGAATCCGAAGACGAGGAACCCAGTCTCGATAGTTGATGTCATTAAAAAGCACCGGACAGCGAAAAATAATAACCCCACTGAATGATGGAGGAGCCATATCAATGACAAGAGCATAGAAGGAGCAGCGGCGGACGATGACGAGAACGCATGAAAAAAACGGCGCAAGCTGCAGTAGTTTTTTTTTTTTAACTGGTACCCTGCTGTTAAGAAAACAGGCAACGGCAAAGCAGCCGCAAAAGAGCCTAGCAGAACGAAACAGCTTTTTTTTTTTTTTACCTTGACGATCATCCGATCCTAAAGATAGGATCAACAGGTGGGCACACACCTAGCAGTCTGGTGCGCACCGTCCAACAGGGAAGCAGCAGCCTCCAGGAGAGCACGTGGGCAGGGAAGCAGTAGCCTCCAGAGGACCACGTGGGTAGGGAAGGAGCTGCAGCCTCCAGGAGATCACGTGGGCAAGAAAAAGAGCAGCGCAGGCTGCAGCCCAGTTGACCAAACCAGAGGCAACGTGAAGAGCAGAAAAGCCGATCAGGCCATGCGATTTGAGGGCTCGGAAGTGTATCACGAAGACCAAGACAAAGGTCCGTGCGACAGCGGGATTCCGGGCAAAGAAAACCTGATTGCCGTATCGCCGTTCCAAGACAAGAAACGACGGCGGCGGGAAAAGAAAAAAAAGAACCACGCAGCCCAGTTGACCAAACCAGAGGCAACGTGAAGAGCAGAGAAGCTGATCAGGCCATGCGATTTGAGGGCTCTGAAGTGCAACACGAAGACCAAGACAAAGGTCAGTGCGACAGCGGGATTCCGGACAAAGAAAACCTGATCGCCGTTCCAAGACAAGAAACGACGGCGGCCGCGGAAAAAAAAAACCACGCAAGTGTAATGGGTGAAAACCTGGCTCTATACTATGTTATAAATAACATTTGTATTCATAATGAAGGTAATAGGCACAAATATATACATATATAGATGTTAATAAATATATACAAAACCCCTTATATAATAGAAAAACTATAAGAATACATATACATCTAACAATCTTAACTAAGGTCTCTATAGTCTATTGAATGTTACTATAGTTGAATCAAACAAGAACAACAATAAAGCCTTTTAGTTGGATCAAAAGGACCCAAAAAGATTTCTGTCACGGAACTCTAATGCAAAATCAGTTCGACCAATGGTCCGCTGGTGACAGTAGTGTAATCAGTGTTTAGTAAAGTAGACTGAGGAGGCAGCATTGGAGTCACTATCTAATACTACCTTCGTCCCATATTACTTGTCATTTTAGATTCAGACACGAAGAGTAACGAGAAGTGAAAAAGGTAGGTGCGTCAAAAATAAAAAGAAGAGAGATAGAGATGTATTGAAAAGAGAAAAAAATATATTAGGATACGAGGATAATAAGTAATTGAAAAAAATGAAAGAGTGTAGGATGACAAGTAATATAGAACAGAGGGAGTATTTTGCATGTGAAGAAATTTACTATGGCCTGTATGGCATATGCATCAGTTTCAAACGAAAGGCCTACTGCTTCGATTTCAAATACTGCTTCGATTTCAAAGGGACACAAACATGCCAGATTTCATGATGTCCGAATGTGATTACAATGCAGTACACATTATACAGGTGAGAATTCCTATCCTTGTACACGTTATACAGGTGAGAATTCCTATCCTATTCAAGAGAAGGATGCAATTATGTTGTTGTTTGCATGTGGCAGAGGACAGGCTACATAGTTTATCTGTCTTACCTTGATTTCGTCATATGCTGCCTGAAGATATACAGTGGACAACTAAAGCAATAAGTTCACCTTGGCTCTGATAAACGTGATTCAGAATGACGATAAATAGAGCCTGAATCCACCATCTCAGTATTGCTTGCAGAAAAAGTAGGGACAAAAGTGCAGTCAGGTGTGGCCTCCAAGCTTGTCACGCCTTCCAGCACCTTGGCGACCGTTGACATCAATGGCCTTTTGCTGCTATCAACCTGCAAACACCACATTGCAAGCTTCATCGTTTGCATGACCTCCTCCATATGGAGTTGCATGTCACTGCTGCTTCTGTCCACCAAATCAGACAGCTGGCCAGTCCTTGCCTTTTCCTGAAGAAGGCTTATCAAGTGGATGCGCTCCTCAGGTTGTGATTCATCCAAATTTTCTCGGCCACAAATGATTTCTATCATCACGATCCCAAAGCTATAAATATCAGCCTTCTCAGTTATCGTTGAGCCTAGCCATTCGGGTGCTAGGTATCCACGTGTTCCTCGCATCCGAGTCATAACTTTGCTCTTGTCCCTGTTTATCATTTTCGAAAGTCCAAAATCTGAGAGCTTTGCATTGAATTTACCATCGAGGAGAATATTTTGTGGCTTAATATCCAAATGGGCAATCTTTTCCTTACATTCTTCATGGAGATAAGACAACCCCCTAGCAATCGCGATGATGATATTACGTCTAGTTTTCCAAGAAAGAGTGAAAATTGGACTTTTCTGAAAGATCCATTTATCCAATGATCCATTGGACAAGTACTCATAGACAAGAAGCTTATGTGATTTCTGCGCACAAAATCCAATCAACCTTACAAGGTTAAGGTGATGGATTCTGCCAATGGTTTTGACTTCTGCTAAGAACTCCTCCAGTCCTTGCTCGATGCCCTCCAAGCGTTTGACAGCAATTGTTTCGTTGTCGATTATGCCTTTGAAGACTGACCCAAAAACACCACCTCCAAGCCTCATAAAGAAGTGCCTGGTAGCAATCTTTAACTCGCCATAGGAGAAATGCTTTGGTGTCCCTGGTATGTCATCTATGAGTTGTTCATGGCCTTTCATACATTGTTTCCATATGACAACACTAATTAATGTTGAAATGAAAGTCAAAGCTGCAACAGTGGAGCTAACAACAATAGTCACCCTCCTTTTACCTGAGCTGTTGTCTTGTATCTTGAGAAGTGATGAAAAGCGACCTGTTGAATCATCTGCAAACAAAATTAGATTCTGCTCTGATAACATCAAGCAGTAACCACCATCACCACCGGGACCATAATTCTGAAAAAGCACTACTTTGCAAGAACAATCCATTGAGCAAGATTTCATGCAGACAGCTTCTGAAGAACCAGATATGGCCAATGACAGAAACAAGCTGTAGCTGAAGTAAGAAACGTTGTTGAGTGGTATCAGCTTATGGTCATGTGTATGGTCGCAGGATGTGCTTGACAGGGGTATGCACCCAGCACCAGGAAGCCGTTCATTTTGAAACCTAAAATTGTTTAAACTAGGACAAGAACATTGTCCATTACTGCAGACACCGTAATCACCACAGGCCAATGGGTAATCACAAAATTTCATGACTGTGCTTAATACATCAAACAGTATCCGTGCCAAGTTTTGCCCCTGTATGTCATATAGCCTCAAATGCCCATCAGACTCTAACCTCATGAATTGCCGCGAAGTTGTTGAGGGTAGTGAGAAGATAGTATCTGGGAACCCAAGGCTGCCATTCACAAAAGCATAACAAATTGATGGCCTTGAAGTTGATGTTGTACTAGCTTGGAACAATTGTGAATAGGCTGTTGGTGCGAAAGAGTATCGCAGTCCATTGTAATCTGCAGAAAGGTAAACCTTGGCAGATGGCCATTTTGTGTTTGAGGGTTTTGCACTGAGATTCATTCCCCTACAAAGAGACTGCCCCATGACCAAAGTATCAGTAGGGTGATCAAATGATTGCCATACTGATGAGTTCTTTTGATTGAAAAGCACAAGGTTTCCTGAAGCATCAAGGCTCATACCCACAACTGATTTGCTCTTTGTGGCTGCGGACCAGACGGTTCTTTCATCACTGTCCTGGAGGACCAAATCCCCTTCTCTAGTGAAGTTCAAGATGGCATCGTTGCTTACAAGATTGTCAGGGTTCGCAGACCAAATGACTTGACCTTGGCGTCCATAAAAAACTATGGCAAGAATGAATGAAATATTATCTTTGGTATAGAAGCCCAAAGAAGTTGTATATGAGATGCTACAAATGGAAACAATAGGAAAGATACGAGAGACTCCATTGTCTATCAAGATATTGTTTTGCATACTGGAAATTTTCCAAAAGTTTGAGCGAGAAACAGTAGGGACCTGGGCGAGGACAGTGAGCTCGAAACAAAGTCCAAGAAGTAAAAAGAGTGCCATCAACAAATTAAATTGTTGAATGGCCATATTATGATGCTTGGTAAAGAAGAACCTTTGCATTTGGCTCTTCAGAATTAAGTTCCTAGTTGCAGATTTCAAGATTTGAGATAGAATGGATCGTCCCTCCACCCGTTCTCTATCTTATTAGGAGAAAATCACAGTCAATCTTGAACATGTACGAAAAGCTAAAAAGCAGAAGATAGATCACAATTAGGAGCAGAGACGTTGAAAAACAAGAAGCATGCTCAAAAACTAATTGGGAAAAGCTGTTAAGCAGTGTAAGTAGAAGGATATACCACGTGAAAGATCCATATGTCTCTCCAAAGTGTCCCACGAATAACTATTTGATACTTCTTGAGAATCGATCAGAATGGTAAGCCGGTTCCTTATGATCCAAGGAATACAGAATTTGACTGTCAAGCTTTGAAGAGCAAAATAATCCTGGCAAGCAGCAAGGGCCAAGGAGCCACAATCTCCTCCACACACAAAAGTGTAAGATCAGACAAGGGAAGAAAACTGAGGTCATCGATGTGCCTAACATTGAGGAAAGCAATGAGTACTAGTAGTCATATCCGTATAGGCTATTTAGTTGTCCTGATTCAGCGCAATACACTGTCCACCGAGCAATGGTCAAACCTGTTTACTCTTCAGTCGTGAGCCATTTTTATTTCTTGAATCGTCTTCAGCGACTTTTAGTTGGTTGAAAAGTAAAGAATCTACGGACGTTTGAATAACAAATCAGGAGCAGGCTGAAGCAAAATTGCTAAGCGATGTACATAACTCTTTAATCAATATTAAATATATCACACCTTGAAAGCGACGGATCCAATAATAAAATTTTGAGCTAGAAAATTGCATTTATTTGGTTGTAGAATATATAAGCATGTTTGTAAAGAATAGACGTAATACTTGAAGTGGAGGAGCAGTCAAACACACATTATTTGACACTTCATTTCCCAGCTATGGCTTCATGGGTTGGAAACTCCGCCAGCTAGCTGAGGCCGGCATCTTTGATTGGTCAATGTAAAGCTGGAGTATAAAGACTGACGGAGAGATACAAGAAATGAATGAAGAGGGTAGTGGTTGAGTTCGTCCACTAGCCGTGACAATGGACCCGGGAAGCCAGCGCTGCTGGCGGCGATTCCTTAAGATCCCACATTTGCAGGCTAACAAGTTCTTCTCACTGCCACCTGAATGGGCGAGGAGAGTGCCTTCAAGAAGCGTTTAGGTGGCGGCGAGAAGGTGCAGGATGGGTAGAAGCGCCTCTCGCCGATTTTGGGCCATTCCATTTTACTGTAGCGTTAATTAGATTGGTGTCATTGAGCTTTTACAACTGACACGTCATCAGTTTTGTTTTGACAGAGAATGCTAAAGTTGACTGCTTCAGTGTATAATTCAGCTAATTTGGCCATAATGATAGTTAATTTTTGCCCTCACGTGCTCAGCAATGCTACTGTACTTCATAGAGCCTCCTGAACTCAGCACATCTTTCAGTGAACATTTTCAACAACAATGTTCACTTAAAACCGAAACATCAAGAATTTTGGCTGCCACGGGACATGACTGCAACTGCATCTACTGTGAAACAAAAGTCAAACTTAATAATTATTACACCATCATAGAAATTCCCCACGTTCAAGATCAACCACAACCTCACAACTACAATCAAACTAGACACTGTGGACCGAACCATAAATAAAACCGAGAAAAGGCTCACTGCCGAACTGCTTAAAGATCTCAACCTGCTGCCCAAGGAGACAGGATAACCTGATTTTACATTCAGTCTATATTATATTTCTATTTTGGTTGTCAGAGTGAAAAAAAATGATTCAAAGGAATCCTAAAACGACTTGTATATTTATTTCATCAAAGTATGTGTCATTGTCAGCACAGCTGTCAGGATTACTATCTGCAGTTTTAGCTCACTGACATGCAAATGCTTAAGCTTGGGTTTCCTGACAATGATGCTATCGAAAACCTGTAGTATGCTGACAGCTCAAATCCATGAAACATGGGATCTAACCAGAAAAGAAATATTTACTTTGAAGCTGTTTCTTAAGATAAAATTGAAAAGCAAAGCTAGCAACAGTAAATATTATACATTATGTAGATTAAGTAGACCTTAAAGTAAACCATTATCTCGGTTGGTAAAGTGGCTAGCAGATCCTAATATATTATTAAAGTTTCACAAGTAAAGATTCTCACTTACATTTCATGTTCCTTTTACCAATATTCAACAGCCCAAAGCAACTGTGAAATGACTAATGAATATAATAACTTTCTAAGCATTAAGTATCCTGGACTGGACACACTGGATTTTTGCACGTCCAACAAATGCACTACATCTGCAACACTGAATTTTACTCTCAAGTAACTTAGTCACAAACATCCAAAGAAAATTCAATGACCAGAAAGATGATCATTGTAGGAAGGAGAATAGAAGATCATTTTTTCACGTAAACACTGAAAGTGCTGTCCCATCACAAATCATGCATACAGGTAGGTCGGTTGTGTTAAGTCAGGCCTTCTTATTTCAAATACAACGCAAACCCAGACCAAGCCAAGCAAAAACACCACGTACGTGCAAATATGCACAGATGAAACATATAGGCCGAAGCAGGTACAAACACAAATGACAATTTTATTCAAGGCTTTAGCAAGTCCAAAATTTGTTGCAGAAATGCATCGGACACAGACACAAACGTGTAATTGAACATTGCGGCATCATCAACCAGCAAGATAGCAGAACAGGGATTGGTAACAATTGTACAAAACTGAGGACAGAAAATGGAACACACATAAAAATTAGAGAAGCACTTAGGAAAAGCTGTGAAGTAAATTTAGTGGCAGATATATGAATGCTAATAGCCATATGCTCTGTAAAACCTTATATTGCAGCCAGATAAACATCAAAGCTATCAGTTCTAACCTGATGATAATAATGGAACTCATTCTAACGTAGATTTCTAAGATATAATACAAAACATCCATTTGCTAGTGCAAGGTCCATAGATCCCTGCAACAAGTTGGGCAGACATAAAAAAGAGGATACTCGGCCTAAAAAATGTGATGAGGTTATGACCCATAAAATTCTGGAAATAAAAGAGGCTCACTTCTTATATAATTTCTACAATTCACACTAGATATAATTACATACCTGAGAACTGTCGTCTCAACATGGCTCTCTTGCAATGCCGTCAATGGTTGTTGTGTAGAGGTTATGGCTTTATTCAAATGCACCCCACTCTAGTTTGTCCCAGTAGTCCTAGCAGTCCATCACTGACAGTGGCTTATCATTTCTGCGGCCACATTTGATGACTGGCAGCATTATAAGATTACTGCAGCCCTTAAGCTTGATGGTCTCCAAAGAAGGAAGCAACACATAGCTTGAGGCTTGGGAACTATATGCTAGTACCACTTCCCCCAAGGTCGTCACCTACAAATAGCACAAATAGCACAACTATATGCTAGTACCACTTCCCCCAAGTAACTGCTTGTAGTCAGTTGTGTTGGTTCAGTTAAACAAGATTGATTAGTTTCATTATTGCAATCTGTTAAGAGTTTGGTAGTCGATTGAGACCCTTAGCTATAAAAGGGTCAGGCGATTTGGACTAAAGCAAGCAGAAAAGATTAGCCTATCTCCTCAGTCTCTCTTCTTCCCTGCCTCGGTGATGCGGTGAGCCGATCACAGCTCCTCCGCACCGGTGAGGTCCATGGCCGTGCCTTCCAACTAACCACAAATACCTTTCGCTCTCACTCTAATCCTCCCCAACCAATCAATCTGTGAGAGTTCCCCATTGGGAAAATATGTCTAAGCTCATCAGTGTGTGATCTGGATGGTTTCCATGCTGGGGAAGCTGGCAAAGGACCAGGGCAATCCAAATGCGAGTCTGGGACATGATTGCAAAAAGTATATATTGCCTTCAACAGTAGCAATACAAGAAATTTCCTGGCCCAGTGAGCGGATTGCAGTTGATCCTGCAACTCCGGAGAACACAACTGAACGCGAGGGAAAATTTCCGGTGCTGCAGGAGCGGCAGCATTTTTTTACTTTGATTGAATTATTCAAAGGCCTAATACAAACTAGGTCCTGGTGATGGAGGTAGTGATCAGGACACATGCCCTAGTAGCCGTCTATTCGTGACCATGATCACCAACATGGTGCATGCCCGGTCATCTAGTTAACTGCTATTGACTCAAAGCAAAAACAGAGTAAAATTCAGCTCGCCTTTAACTTACAGAGGCTATCTTTAACTGACACTTCCACTAAACTACGAGCACATCAAATTCATTTTTGCATGTCGCATGCCATGTCGAAAAGTCGGCAGCAAGATGTTACTTCTTAGTCCTTAACGGTTCAACAGTACAGGTAATGGTGATGATGATGATTCTTACTTCTCTCTTTCAATCTTTGATTTTCATAAGCATTATCTAGAAAGAAAAAAACCAATACTTGCCAACAACTGTTATAAGAATGTAGCGTCGGATATCACTGAGGGATGTAAAGACAGTCGGAGCATTTTTTTTGTTTAAAACCAGAGCCACTCCATGTTTTAAAGGATCCTACAAAATGAGTTTAGTCGACAAATCGGAGTGTGCCACATAGGAAAAACTAGGCATAATGTAAATATAGAGGTGATGGTTGTGTGCCTCTACAAAATATATCAACAAAAGCAACACTGGCCATACAGTACAGAAACCTCATTTCAATTTGTAAAACGTAGGGGTAACAGGATTCCTAGCAACTTAATATTATCATCTGGCTCATCTGAAATTATATAAGTATGACTCAACTGTGACTATTTAGCCTACCCCAACTTGCTTGGGATTAAAGGCTCAGTTGTTGTTGTTGATTTGTTAGTACATGTGAATAGTGCTATGTTGGATGCTGTCTATTCTGAGATCTAGAGATATTTTTTTGTGGGTTATGCTGCAATGCAAAGTCTATCAAGACTACAAATCTCGACCACTTACTGCATGCTGTAATGCATTTGAATCAGTACAAATATATTGATTTAAATTTCATGAACTCATGTTGCAAAATAGTGCACTAAATAGCAATGAAATGCGAGCTAGACATGACCAAAACGTAAATATATTGTCTAAAGACACAAACAAGGAACATCGAAGTATCAAACAAAACCGTTAGGTAAAACCATAATGTCCAATTAGCAGGAGCTGTTAGCTAATTTAATTGTTCCTAAATCATTAATCATGTCGTTCATTTGACCTAAGATGGTCCACATATACACAACCATTGACTGGAACAATGTTTCAAAAGGCATAGGATATGTGGCTGGTCTCTGTGTTGGGCCTTGACATCATCTACGTTCCGGCTGCATATTTGAAATGCTAATGCAAATGGAAAAAGGGAGTTATTAGCAACTTAATAATACAGAAAAATATCGAATAATAAAGAAAGCTCCTAGAGAAAGTGCCTAGGACCTAAGCAAAGTGATGCTGCTTCTCCTGCCAGTCTGCCACATAACTCCTGGATTCTTAAACAATATGACATGATATATCAGAATGTCTGGAGTTGTCACTATACTTGTTAACTAATTGCAGTTTAGTGTAATGTAAATCCAGAAAAAGACAAATGTGAAATGCTTGCGTAAAATGCACAAGCGAACTCCAGCAAGGACACGAGCCTAGGGCAGAAACCGACTCATTTGAACACGGGCCTAGGGCAGAAACCGACTCGTTTGAACTCGGATAATTTTCCTTCGTAAATAAACAGTAATAATTATACTTAATGAAAGAAAGGAACTAAGCCTAGCGCAGTCGATGGGAGGTGCAGATGTACCACCCCAACACCCATGAGTCCTTCTCAACTTGAATTTGGTTATTTCTTATATATAATGCCACCTAGCTTTTTAAAAGGTTGATCTCATTTGTTTTTAATTAATGAGATAAAAATGATTTAAATTTGAAAGATCATTTGAGCCTATAATACTGTCATTGTGTATAGTTTTATTAGAGCATAGAAGCTCCACTGGTAAAAAAACAAAATATGCTTGCATGTATAATGTAGAACATGCACTACTTTAAAAAGCTAGCAGTGGGAAGATATAAAACTAAAAGCTCCGGTGCAACTGGAACATGACATGCTTTCAACTAAATCCTAATCACAAAGCTGTGTACTGAATAACAACAGCATGCCCTGTAGCAACTAGATCAACCTACTTATTCTTACATTTACATAGATATTTGCAGAATCAAGGAAAACCAACAGAAGTTAAGAGAATGAACTTAACAAGTTAACATCAATGAAAACGCTGTCCCAGCAAGAGCTCATATCCTGGCTCTAAGACGTGCCCAAACCATTGGCAGCTCTCCTTTGCATCCAACCTGGACACTCTTGGCAGCACTGTCCATTGTTCATTGGCTTCATTAAATATGACCAGCCTTCCGTCCACAGCATTTACAAGTAAACAATCCCCATTCTGTCCGCAGCCTGAAAATAGCAGAAACTGTTATACCGACCAGCCTTGAAATGCCTGAAAATGTATAAGCAAACTACAGTGAGGAGATGGGCCTACCGACAACCGACTAACTCAGATAATTTTCCTTCCTGGACATTATTTATTAATGAAAGAAAGGAACGAAGCCTAGTTTGCCTATTTCTTATGTAAAATGCCACCTAGCTTCTGAAAGGTTGGTCTTTTTTTTTTTTTGAATTAACAGGATGAAAACAAGATAAATTTGGAATTTTGTTTGAGCATATAACATTGTCATTGTGCACAGTTTTATTAAAGCATAGAAGCTCGACTTGTAGAAGAAAGTTATGCATATAAATGAAAAACATGCCCCATTTTAAATAGCTGGCAGTGGGAAGATAGCAAATATAAGCTCCGGTGCAACTGGAATAAGATAGAAGCTAACAACTATAGGCAGCCGAGATTTTAAACAAAGCAGGAACTATTACATGAGAATTGACACAGGGTGATTGGGATTCTGCCTCATTTCTCAAAAAAAGTGATGACATTACTCATAGTCAACACTGAGCAAACCAAGAGACAAATCCTAATCACAAAGCTTTGTACTGCTTAGCAACATCATGCTCTCTTGAAACCAGATCAACCTACTTGTTCTTTCTTTTGCATATAGACATTTGGAGAGTCAACCAAAAATAATACAGGTTAAGAAAACAACCTTAACATCAGTGGCAATGCTGTCCCATCAAGAGCTCAATTCCTGGCTCCAAGACATGCCCAAACCATCGGCTGCTCTTTTGCATATAGACATTTGGAGAGTCAACGAAAAATAATACAGGTTAAGAAAACAACCTTAACATCAGTGGCAATGCTGTCCCATCAAGAGCTCAATTCCTGGCTCCAAGACATGCCCAAACCATCGGCTGCTCTCCTCTGCATCTAACCCAGACACTCTTGATAGCACTGTCCATTGTCCATTGGCTGCATCAAACATGACCAGCCTTCCGTCCACGGCATTGTACAAGCAAACAATCCCCATTCTGTCCACAGCCTGAAAATGCCAGAAACTGCCACGGCGACCAGCCACCAACTTGCCAAACACCACAGCGGGCATCATGCCGACCTCCTTCCACAGCAAATTCTCCTCTGCGTCATCCATCTGCCACACCACCACACCTTCCACCTCGCCGAACCTCTCCACTCCACCCACCAAGAACAGCCGCCCATCGAACACAAACAGATGGGCTGTGGTGAGACCAAGCGGCATGACAACAGGCAGCAGCTCCCACATCCCCGTCACGAGATCGAACACCAGAAGCGCGTCCGAGCCACGGCCAAGCACGAAGAGCCGGCCACGATCACCAGAGACCGCAGCGTTCCCAAGGAGCGCGAAGGGTAGCGGGAGATCGCCCCGAGACTCCCACAGCGGGTCCGGATCGGCGGTGTTGATGGTGTACGAGCGGACGGCCGCACCGGTGGTGACGGCGACGAGGGTGTACGTCGTGGGAGAGGATCGAGAGGCGCCTGGAGGGACGACGACGGAGATGAGGTACGAACCGACGGGGAGCGGCGGGAGGTGGAAGAGCGTGGCGGGTGTGATAAGGATGGAGGGGGAGGCGGACGAGACGAGGGGAGGGCCCTCATCGGCGAGCGGGGGCGCGGTGAGGACGCGGCGGGAGAGTGGGTGGACGGCGAGGCGCGGGGAGAGGAGGAAGAAGGCGTCCAGGCGGTGCGGGGAGAGGAGGGCGTGGAAGGCCGGGGAGCGGATCAGGCGGCGGAGCGCGCGGGAGGCGGCGGCGACGGTGATCAGCTCGGTGAGCGGGAGAAGGGCGAGGATGCGCTCCTGAAGGTGCAGCGGGAGGGCCTCCCAGGGGCAGTCGCCGGCACCGGTGGAGGCGGCGGAGGCCATGGCCGGGGACGGGAAATGGTGGAATGGGTGGTGGATCGCGGATTCGCTTCTGTAGCAAGGAAGAAATGAAAATAGCGAGACACAAGGGAATTTTTCTTTTTGAGCTGCTATTTTTCGATCGATCTAAAATAGATTTTTTTTTTGCGATGACTAAAATAGATTAATTAACACCATGCCATTACTATTTTTCTGAAATCCAAAAATATTACTGAATAGTTTGAAACACGAAGTGTCATCATATTTTTCACTTGTTAAAAATATGTATGGTATACGTAGCCATTTTCTTCGAACCCATGCGTCAACCGACGACATAGTTTCGTATAGATGAATATACCTCTGCCCTTGATCATATTTCGCGTGCTTGTTGGATGAAATCAATTTGTGCTCCTATCTCCTCTTCACAATCCACGAGCCCTAGCTTATTCAATTTTGTACTCATTGTTGCCATTTGTTGCTTCAGCTCATCAAATTCATGCACTAGTTTACAGTTTTCCTTCTTTAGTTCTAAAGTATTTGTTTTAGGCGCCATAAAAACTCTTCTAGTAACCTCATGCTATAAAAGTAAGAAATGCACCGTGCTCTCATTTGTAGAAACCACATGTTGATGGATTATTCCTAGAATTTTCAAGCTGCAAAACAGTGAAAAAGAAGACAACAATTAAACAAACTGAAGCCAACTAACCTTTATATTGTTCGACCACTTATAAAAAACATGAATAAGAGGCTTAATCAACCGATGCTATATTTAGTTTATTTTGATTTTTACTCTCAAGGAGACAATTTGGACAATCAATCGTAGGCAGGTTCTTTGTGGAGTTATAGCATGTTGCGCTAGATCCGGCCGACGTTTTTTTACGGACATGACTAGAACCGACTATGAGACATGGTTCTTTCTCAACGACTAAATGCCACGATGGCGCAAGAGAAGGTGTGAAGGCGACCGCTGCTGATGAGCTAGGGTTTGTGGATGGCAAAGAGAAGATAGGAGCACGAATTGATTTCATTTGACAGGTAGGCAGGACACGACTTTAACCAAGTAAGGGCAGCAGTGTGTTCATCTATATAAAAATACGATGGCCGGCGAGTGGATCCGAAGGGGTTGGCTGCGTATGCCATGGCATATTTTCAACAAGTGGAAAATTATAATAGTATTGACCGGATTTTAAATTATTCAATGATATATTTCAATTCCAAAAGTTAGTAAGGACATGGTTCTAATTAACCCATAAAAAATAAAAGGTGAAAACAAACATTTTCAACGCATCCTCCAACCTATTTCTTCCACATCCAACATGTCTCTTCCTATCACTCTTCTTATCGAAGCAGAAGCTCGCCCCTTCGCTTCGTATCCTCTGGCTATCCCGATAACATTTTTGTTGCTGGGTTCACAGCCGCTCCCCTCATCTGTATTAGCATGTCGTTATGTTTGTCTATCATCCTTTTCACCATGTTAAATTCTCGGAAAATCGAGGCACGTTAATTAAAATTTCAAAAAAAAATCACCAGCTATTTCTATGTTTACCGGAGAAAGAGGAGGAACTCGGACGTACAAACCAAATGGCTAATGAATTCTCCGGACGATGATGACGGCTGCATCGCGTGGTTGACGATGAGAGAAGGTGGCGTTGACTGAAGTGTCCTTTGATTTCAGTCGATTGAACATGAGAATTTCTGTTTTCTTTTTTTTTCCCACTATCATAGGACTTTTGGCTTCTCCAGAATAAAATAGCTATTGTTCAAATTTTATGAAACATATCTATGGCACTTTTTCTAAAAAAATGACATCAACGTATTCGACTCCTGCCACGTAGACACGAATGCCAGTGCTATGGAATGAGGCGGGAAGTTGGTGTAAATTTCATTTCACTGAATCTGAAGCATGAATGCGTTGAGTTGGTGATCCATTGGACAATGAGTCAGCTTTTGCTTTTTTAGGAAATTGGGTAGTGATTGAGCTCGAGCGTTGTGATTAGCACCGAAATTGATCGCTGCCGCGCAGTCGCTGCTAACTATAGCGTGCCGTACTTCGGCCCAATAACATGTATTTGATCCACTAACGTCATTTATCTTACCGACTAGCATGCAATTCACCCCTAAATTTTTTGATCCACTTTATTTTTCTGAGCCAGAAGTTTGGCCCATTGACTTAGTATATTAGTCCATTTGATGTTTCCCTTCATTTTCATTTTTATTCTTTCTTCACTACTTTATAATAAAGCTCTGTAGTAGCAGAACTACTTTTGGTCTCAGTAACGGGTCCTTGAGAAGATCGCAACTAAGTGCAGCATAATAGGAAGACTGCGACTACATTAACAAACATATTAGCGGGCGTAAATGGAACACAACTATGAACCACAATGCCCGCTACCAAATAAATCCCACAGTAGCGGTTTTTGTTAGGCCCGCAACTACGTCCTAAGGCCCATGTACTTACGGGCCTAACAATGAGGCCCGCTATTGCCAACCGCACCCTTCTATAAAAGAGGGCGGTGTGGCGCAGCAGTATCACTTCTGCACCACCACCTTAGCTAGGGTTTAGGGTTCCTCCTCCGCACCGCCGCCTTAGATAGGGTTAGGGTTTCCTCCTCCTTCGCTGACCGTTCGCCTCCTCTTCTCCACCTTCATGGCAAAGACGTCGAAATGCCGACATTGTTGGAGCTGCGCACGGTGCGTCTGGCGCACCTGGTGCCTCGCCAACACGCCATCGCCTCGCCCCCCCCTCCTCCTCCGTCTCGTGCCCCTCCGCGTCGCCCCAAGGGTGGATTTGGAGGCGCATCAGGCGGGGGCACATCAGCAGCGGTGGAGTGTGGCGGTCACATCAACCTCCTCCAGCGCCCTCTCCCTCCCCCTCCGGTGACGGGAGACGACGCCGCTTCGACGGCGTGAATCGACGAGGTGGCCGAGAACCGCGAACGGGAGGGTGAGGGATGACGGTTGGCGACGACGGGTGGACGAAGGAGATAGGCGTGTGGCTAGGCCGCTAGCGTGTGTGGGCATCGGCGGTGACGCCTCTAGGGCAGGTCCCAGCTAGTGCCGGGACCCGTCCTTTTATTTTGTAGTATATTAACATATGTGTAATCTAGGATAGTAGCGATCCATAGTCCGCAACTTAGTTCGTAAGGCAGTAGTGACAATGGCTCAGTGGCGATTCTGTTCTCCGCCACTGAGGCCCCATTTTGCCCGCTACAACAGAGCTAAAATGTAGTAGTGCTTCATAATTTCTTTTTTCTCTTTTTTATGTGATTTCTTTACCACTTCATAAGCTAAATGGTAATTTTATTTTTCTCAAATAAAACCATAAACTGAATTGTTCATAAGAAAAATGTTTTTAAGAAATAAATCTTTATACTAGAACATGAAACTATGTTGTTATGCTACAAAACAGATTTTTTTTTAAAAAAACTAAAACTTTATATTGAGGTTGGAACATGATATATGTGTGAAATTTTCCATATATACTCATAGAACTAAGAGGATCACTTTTCTTATTGAAAGGAGAAAGCCTTTTTTTATTAAATTTAGAACTTTTCATATATGCTCATGGAACTTTATTTCAATTGAAGATGGAACATTTCATAAATGAAACTGAAAAATTTAGTTACATTGTTCATATTTCTCAAAACATTTTTTTTAAGATTAAACAATGTTTGGAAAAGCTGAATCTTGTTTTGTGAACCTGGAACAATTTACATGCATATGTGGAACTTTGTTTTTTCACAAGAGGAACATTTCTCTTATTCGATGGGCGTTTTATACAGAACCTGGAACTTGCTAGAGATATCCATAGAACATTTTCAATTTAAGATGTTTCAATTGATGTTGGAACAATTGGTTGAAAGACTGAAACTTTTTTTTGTTGAAGCAGGAACAAATTTGTGTGTGTGTGTGTGGGGGGGGGGGGGGGGGGGGGGGGAGGGGGGATATTCCATTGATTTTGGAACACTCAATATATTCATAACCAAACATATATGCATTTGAGACTTTTATTTGTGAAACTTTCCATCTTATCCTATGAAATTGTGTCAATTTACTGTGTAACCTTTCATCTTGACCTGTAGAACTTCGTCTATTGAATTTGGATATTTTTATGTTACCATATGGAACGTCTTGTATTTAATGTGAAACTTCTCACCATAACATATGGAATTTCTTCTATTATATTTGATACTATTTATCTTTTTTTTTTGTGACTTGAAACTTTTTATCTGAACCTATGAAACTTCTATACTGTTTAATTCGATTTATGGGTGGGACTTCTGTGCGCCACACAATGACACAAGCCAAACAATCAATAATAAAAAGAAAAACCAAACTCTAGTGAGCACCGAAAAGATCGTCACGCTCTGGGCCTCATCGCCGGCGGCAGAGGATTGATCACAATCCAACCCATCGATTTGTGTTCCAAATATGCCCCATTCTATTGGAAACTTCGGGGTAGCTGAATTAATTTTGCTGGAGTAGTCTAGATTTAAAAAAAAAGTACTTGGTTTCAGTTGGTAACAAACATTGCCGCACAAATTTCAAGACCACAAACATGTGAATTTCTACTGAAAGTCTGAAATCGCTTTATGTATTTATATACTAGGCATAAACATCATGTCAACAAGCCACATAATATCAAGATTATCCATTATGCCAGGCTCCTCTAAATCCTCTTTTATTAACATCACCCATCTAATTTCACACGTCGAGTCTCAGAGATTGTTTAGATTGATGGTGGTCGAGCCGGTGGGACTTTCAGACGTCAAGCATGAGAGACGGATTGTTCAGATTGATGGTGGGCCTGTGGACAGTTCAGCATGCACTCTGAACTTGTCTTGTAGCATGAATAGATCATCCATGTGTAAGGGCAGCAGTAGCACTTGTCACCGCAGTCCTCAATCTGTGTCGTCCACTGACAGGGGATTATTTCATCTTTTGATCTTACCCTGCGGCCTGAACAGATTGTAAGGTCAAAAATCCTTGGCAGTATATAACAATAGTATCATGTTGACCTTCATTTTAATTATATGTGGAGTGGATTTTTCACGAAACCACGAGTAGAGTCACTACTACAAACTGTGACAAAACAACAAGGAAAAAAAAAGCACGTCCTTTGTCCTTTTATTGGGAAACTATTACTACTCACCGTTAGCATTTGTGGCTACACATCCGAGAAGAACCAAGAAAGGCAAGAGGATCTCCATGGTGAGTTTTATGTGGACCGCCATACACAGGAAGAGTTTCATGGATGGAGAGATTGCCAGAGTTTTGTTCACCTAGGATGTTGGCTCATCACAGTCATAGTTACATATATTATATAGGAAAAAGAGGAGCTAAACAACGCATGGGTCTCACAGTTAATCAATAAAAGAGTTACAGTTACAGTCTGTTTCCATGGGTCTTTTGCCAAAATTAAAGCATTTGGTAAGGTTCCTATGCTTGAATCTTTGTTATAGCTGCAGTTACAGTCTGTTTCCATTAGAGTTACAGTTAATCAATAAAAGAGTTACACTTTTATTTGGTGTAATTTCAAAGAGTAATGGCGTACATAAAAATAATTCAGTGTTTATGAGTTCAAACAAAGCGTAGCACCATACAACGGTTATTAGGATACAGCCGCGTCTGGCGTCTCACACTAAATCACTGTCCACGCTTGGAGGGGGAACGCTTGGATGTTGTGATTTGAAGTGTTAAAGAATGGTACCTGGAATGTTGTCTTGGCTCTCTCTTGTGCGCATTGTGACATAGGTGGAAGAAATATTCCAAAAGCATCTAAATGGTTAGAAGGGGAAATTTTTATCTTGGTGGTCGTTAGGTTCTTTTTAATTCGCTCTTATATTCATGTTATTTTTCTTTAAAGTCCCAAGGGATGTCTTAAAGAAATTAAACTATTACATATCTAGATTTTTTTGGCAAAAGAATGGTCACAAGAGGAAGTATAGATTAACTAACTGAGGAATCTAATGTACTTCAAAGGATCAAGGTGGCCTTGGGATTTTAAATCCAGACCTTCAAAATAATTGTCTTCTTAGCAAGTGATTGTTTAGACTAATAAATGAGGATGACATTTGGCAACAAATTATCAGGAAGAAATATTTGAGAAATGAAACTATCACTCATGTCCGATATGCCTTTAGGGACTCTCGTTTTTGTTCTAGTCTTATGAAGGTCAAAAAAGACTTTTTAAGAATGAGAAACTTTGATTTGGGTGATAGTACTCAAATGAGATTCTGGAAAGATAAATGGGTAGGGAACTATATCCTCATTGATCGATTCTCGAGCCTGTATAACATTGTTAGGAAGAAAAATATTTCAATTAATGCAGTTTTGGCTAAGGGTTTATTAAATGTATCCTTTAGAAGATTCTTAGTTGGTAACAATTTACTAACTTGGCAACAATTTATTGCTACAGTAACAAACACACATCTTACGGGACACATTTTCTTGGGGCCTTCACCGAAATGGGAGGTATTCTGTTTGATCAATGTATAAGTTGTTATATCTCTCCATATTATACCGCATAATCACATAATTTGGAAGATCAAATTGCTCTTGAGAATTAAGATTTTTTTGCTTGGTATCTCACTAAGGTTATAGTCCTAACCAAACATAATGTAAAATGAAGACATTGGAAAGGGAGTTTAAAATGTTGTTTTTGTAATCTTGATGAGAATATACAATATTTGTTTTTTCATTGTCATCTTGCTAGATTTGTCTGGAGGGTTGTTCATCTTTCTTTCAGTATCACGCTTCCTACTAATATATTGACCATTTGTACCATAGGTTGTTACACAGGGTGGATATAAACTTTTTGAACAAAATTTTGGTTGGGGAAACAACAATTTGTTGGGCAATTTGGTTATGTAGAAATGATTTGGTCTTTAGTAACATACGAGCTCTTACTTCTATGCAGGTGATTTGCAAAGGAACATATTAGACCCGGACTTGTACGCTATTGCAAAAGGAGGAAAACATGCCTCATGTTACACAGGGGTGTTGTGTGCTTGAGACTATGATCATGGAGATATTTGCGAGGCATGGTTGGCTTAATAATAATAGACCCTAGCTTTAGCTTAATGGAGAACGATGTGGTTGTGCTTTTTGTGTTTTCACTGTGGTGAAGGCTGTGGTCTTGATATCCTTGTAATAATGAATAGCTATATATATTTATTGTTGTAGCTGTTAGAATAATGAAATATATCTCCGTTTCTAAATAAAATGTAAGAATGAGAGAGCTATGACTATGGAAGTTATCCATCACATAGCCTATATATGCCTATTATAAGCCTGTTCACCCATATATGCATGCTTGACTATGAAGCTCATGGCCACGGGTTTCAATGCATGGCAAGAGGGGAAGACGATCTGGGCTAACGTGATACAAACAAAGAGTTGTTGCTGTTTGGAACAGTATTAGATATCATCTGATCCCCCAAGTGCCGGTGAATCTTTTGCACCATGACTACGCTGTTGAGATCTTTTCTTTTGATTTCAGTGTACTTGTACAATACTTTGTTGCACCTTAGTAGCTAGGGATTCAGTGTGTACTTGCACTCAGGCATACCCCATATCAGCATTTGCTTTGGACTAACAAAATTGGTATTTCATCATGAGTCCCAGCTATTCGGCTTTCCAAGGTGAAAAAAATTGTTCTTAGTATGAGATTTTAAATACAGTTTTACACTCCATATGAATGTTTCAAGTATATTTTGCGAACTTAATAGTTGGACACAACTAATGTTGTAGCAACTCCTAATCCACTGAATTTAAGTTTGCCTTGCTCGAGACAAGAAAGTTTGACCTTAGGAGTTTCGTTGGTATCCCTAAATGCCAATAACTACGTCCCAAATCCGACCAATAAAAGGATAAAAACATAACTCTCATGCCTGGTTTCACTTGCCACTAATAATTTTTTGGTGCAGATCTAGCTACGCCTCTGTCGAGCACATGGAAAGAGTGTTGAGATATGTTTGTATAGTCCGCTAGGATATAGATGATCACATCTGTTGTAATCTTAACGGACTCTTAGTCGATGTACTTGACTTGTACTCCCGGTAAAATTTGGCCCTGACGGTGTATATACAACATGCGTGCCTCATTGTAGGTTTCGCTTTCCACAATGTCTACAAAAAGAATTTGGAATATGTTGAGTTCTGCCCACCACACCTTGAGTAGTTGTTACCCACACGACTTTGTGCACGCCGAGATCTAGTTAGATTTGTCACACGCACGATGCTTGTTGGCAGTGTCGTTCCATCTAGGAAATCATCACACTTTCGTACGTGAAGACGCGCCCCCCTTCCCCCCCTCCATTGGCAGATGGGCTCGAGCTACTATTCATCTTCCCCCTCTAGACATTACCGCATGAGAATGCCCTCCATTGGCAGATCAAGGGAGTTGTAAGCTGGCCGATGAAGGCGAGAAAATCACTCTGTGTCGAGTGGTGTATCCGGCTATCCGTCATAAATGTTTTTGATAATAAAAAAAATTAAAATAATTAGTTATAATTAATATCATTTGTTTGATAATTTTTTAGTCAACTGAAAAGTCAAATCTGCATCTATTTTTCTATTTTAAGTAGACTGACTGACGCATAGCAGCGTATTCGCGTGTTAGCAACTAGACTGATCCACCGTAGGATACTTAAGGCAAAATATAAAGAGCTCGGAGCTCGACCTACCGCAATAATCAGTCATAATTATTCTTGTATTGCAATCAGAGTCAACCAGTCGATATATGAGCTCTTGTAGCTTTGGCTCTAGGTTTAGTGTAGTGGTAGTCTGACGCGTAGCTAAAAAATTCTATGCCTTAGTTGTTTGTCGGCGTAAGACAAAAAATAAGATCAAATCGCAAATAATTGCAATACACCGGTCGAAGATGGAAGCCAAAAAAGGTGAAACAAGAATAGATGACATTGAAAGGTTACCAACCGACATGGGTCATATGATGTCAGGGTCGAGGCACTACTAAAAGGTCACCGACCGACATGTGTACTGCTAGATTCACAAAAAGTGGAGGAACATATGTATATATACATAAATAGCCCCCTGCTCAATTGTTTAATATGAAGAATTAAAGAACCAAGATAATAAAAAGATAATAAAGTCATAAATAAGAGCACTGATTAAAAATCCTAACTTTACTTATAAAAAACCTATGTCCATCTGCTTAGAAAACATAGATAATCGGCCGTGAGAAAAAAATATGAAGAATATGAGCCCAAAATCTCAAAAATAAATTAAGAAAGTATAAAGATACTTAGCTTTGATATTCAGCGAGTTAAAGATGCGCCCCCGAACGTGTGGTCGACTCGAGTAGCTGAATCGCCATGTTGCCTTGATGACCAAGCTAGTCGTTGAGTTGTCGTAGTGCGACATTGCCGCATGGCTGAGTGATCAAAGCATCGAGTCACTGAAAATATCGTCGAGGTGCTAGATCATTGATGTGTGAATTATTTATAGTGTCGCTAAGTCATCAACAGTTGTAGCCCTCGAGCGTGTCGATGTGGTTGGCGAGTAGTCAAACGTCGAAGTCGAACCATCATATCGCGAGAACATCGATGCTCGAAGTGGTTGGCTTGTGTCGCCAAGTAGCGAGTGACTCAGTCAGGATGATGTTACCGAGTGGCAGATTTGTCAAGTCGTCACAGCCGTATTGCCGAGTGGCCGAGTCCTGATCGAGCTGTTGAAGACCATCATGAGAATGTCGCAGCTTGTATCTTGATCGTTGCTCAGACCACCATGATGTTGAAAGGTTTGATGAGCGTGTGGAAGCTGTGTTGGTTGCGAACCGCTAAGGCGGGCCTAAAATTGATAGCAACACTAGCTGCCCCCGTATGCTCATATGCATGTAAAAAGGGATGGCATGATTAGTATTGCACTAATCATATTGATTAGGAAATATATAATAAAATAATACGGCAAATGTAAAGATGAGAATATACTTTCGTGGCGTGCTGGACATGCAGTGCTCTCAGACTCGCCCTTGCTGATCGAGCGTGTAATGAAGCCGAGTTGATGCCAAGTCGTAATCGCCTTGCTGAACTCGTGATTCCTGGGTGGTTGCTGAATTGCCGAGCCGCAATGACGTCCAGATGCGAGTCACCGAGACATTTGTAAAGATTTGACTCGGAGTTAGCTTATGCGTACAAGCCAAACTCAATTCCAATCTTTGATTGCCGTCTGGGATCTCGTCAACTTCTTGGGTCTTGATGCATGGCAAACAAAAACGCCAATGAAAGAACATCCTCGATCCAAGCGGCAACCTGGTGCGGTGCATGCGTGTCTCCGAGTTTTAATCAATTCGGCGAGTCGGCGCAAACATGAAGCTGCCACTTATGACGAAACGTGAATATGTTTCCGTCAACTTTGTCGGGCATCGTTTTGACGAAGACTTCGTGCGCTTCAATGCCGGTCAGTTCATGATCAAATCTTAAAGTAGATTGAAGCTATCAAACTTAACATGCCGTCCGTCACGCTAGGCTTCACGGTGGACATCAAATATCGAGATTTATTCTCGCCACTAGTCATAGGATAACTCATCTATGAGAATTTATATGTAGCACACGGGTATATACGAAATCGAGAGATAATGGTAACACAAGATACCAATTTTGACAGGTTCGGCCCTCTCTATCCTACTCCTGTATTCTATGGTATTTATAGTGATATGTCTAGATCATAGATCTAGATGTTGAGGGGTTGATCTAGACGTAACACAAGTTCTATGTTGTGACCGATGCTCCTTGACGGAGGTTCCTGCCTCGTCTTATATATCCGGGGGGACATAACAGGGTTACATGGTGGAGTCCTAGTCAGTCTACTATACATATCCAAGTAGGAGTCTATCTCTACTTCTCATCTATATGATGTATCCCGGGTACGTATCATCGGCATAACTTGCCCACACTAACCATCTGTTAAGTTTTACCAACAAGTAGTTCTGGCGTCTTGTCCATTCTATTTATTTGGTGTGACTTAGCAGATATCAACAAGTATTTCTGACACCGTTGTTGGGGAAGGCACTAATTAAAAGAGAATCACTAGCATTGTCCGTAATTATATTTCTATTAATTACTATTGTCTAGATAGGTTTACCCTTGCTTTGTTTTCTCTTTTATGTGAAAACAGGGTAGTGTACCGCTGGCCCTGACCTGCCGAAGAAATACATTGAGAATCCGGAAGTAATCTTAAGAAGAGCACAACCTCAAGTCATCCATCATCAAGATACTCTCAGCAGTCAAGCCAGCTACATCCGCACCATCAAGCTCAACACCAATGACTGAAAAAGTGCTTCATGAGTACTTCGCTCCCTCTGTGGACACTGGGAACAAAAACTTTAGTCTCAAAGCTGGCCTAATCTACATGGTGCAAGCCAACCCACTCAGTGGGACGGCCAATGAGGACACAAATGCTCACCTTCAACAATTTCTGGGAGTTTGCAACATTGTGTCCATCGAAGGAGCCACCCAAGATGCCATCCGACTCCATCTGTTTCTCTTTTCCCTCTTAGGGAAAGCCAAACAGTGGTTCTACGCCAACTCAAGTGTTGTGGCTACCTAGAATGATTGCTCTACAACGTTCCTCAAGAAATTCTTCCCGATAGGCAAAACCCGTGCCCTTCGTGGAAAATTTTTTTAGCTTCTAGCAAGCAGAAGAGGAATCCATTCCTAGAGCTTGGGAGAGGCTTTAAGAGTGCATGTTAGCATGCCCACATCATGGAATGGATGATTGGTCAATTTTGACCATATTCTACCACGGGTTGGCATCTGCAACCCGTTATCATCTCGATGCTGCTGCCAAAGGAACCTTCTTCTCACTTACCACTACTCAAGCAAAAGAATTAATTGAGAAGATAGTCTCCAACCAAGGGTGGGATGAGAATCATTCGCAACCCTGCCAGAAGGATGAGCATACCAACAAGCAACAAGGAGATAGAGATGCTCAATGCTAAGCTAGACCTTATCATGAAGCGTGTGGATGAATACTCCAAGATGAAGATGGAAATGCGCGACACTGCTCAAGCCGTAGAATGTATGAAGCATGAAGTCAACCGTAACATGGAGGATGATCACCCTAGAGCATATGAGGACATGTCGTGCAAAATGAACAGGAGTTATCCACAAGGAGGCCAAGGGTGGAAACAATGCCCTTATCAACATGGAGGTAAAAAAAGCAATCTTAATACTTCTAATTATAGTTTTCCCTCCTTGAGAGATATTATTCATGGCCAACCTAAGCTGAATGAAAAACTATTTAAAAAGCTAGAGGCTCATGAGAAAATTTTAGAACGTGTCAATACTATGGCAGAAACCTTCTCTTCATTCTTTGAGCATCAACAACAATTTAATGAATTATTAGAAACTAAGTTGGCTCAGCTAGTTGTTGCTGTTTCCTCTTTTAGAACTATCGATATGATGAATCCGAGAGGATGTGAATCCACTCGTGAACTGTCGTATAATAAACATGATGCAGGAAACTATATCAAGGAAGAGAAGTTATCCAACACCACCAAGAAAGAAGGACACAAGGGAAAGAGGCTTCACACAAGTGCTATAAAAATACAGCCACAACCCCAAAGTCGTCTGCATCCTCATCTCTGGGATCAGACACCGCGCCACCAAATTAAACATAACGGAGAGAAGTCTCGCTCATTAAACTTAAAATTGGTGAGCCCTTGCCAAAGGTAAATTGATACTTATCTCATATTTGCTTTCCACCAATCTTTGGATTTCCAAATGCATTTGCATATTTTATTTTTCCACCACATCTGCATGTTGGAATTTATTCCAACTCTTCAAAACTATATAAAAAATATATAGAATTTCAGAGTTCATCTTTTGAGAAATTGAGAGTACAAAAGATCGAAAATGTTTTTCTTTGAAATATATTTTCTTTCTTGTGGGCCACCATAAGTAGGGCACACTGACCAGGGCAGAGGACCAGAGGGGCCATCCCCTGGTCGGGCGACCAGGCCTATTGGTCGGCCGACCAAAGAAAAATGGCTCTCTGGCCCCACTTGCCCCAACTGCTAACTTGCAACTGTCATGTCCCAATGTGACTGTTGTTTTGCTCTGCATTTTGAGGCAAGGTTCACAAGAGGAAGTTCTTCACCGCATTCACATATTTCACCTCTCCATTATGCTTTGGCCATTTGTTATCATTTTCTCCAGGTTCTGGCATCACTAAACACTCTAAAATTCTGCCAAAAATAGTTGCTTTGAGTTTCATTTGCATCTTCATGTTGCCTTCAAATCTTCATAAGAACAAACTCGATGAGGGCTTGATAACCATCGAGTACTTGACTTTTTGATCCATTGGATCAAAGTTAAGTTTACTCTTATTCTTGACTTGTGATCCGTAGGGTCAAAGTCCCATATGAAATAAGAGTAGTTGTTCTTGTGTACTCCTGCTCTCTTGTAGCAGCCAAGACTTCAAATGCTCCATCAACACGTTGCGGCAAACCGTGAGTAAGAGCCAACTTGGGGGGAGTTCCTCTCCCTAATGTGAAGGTAACTTGTATCATTTTCCTTTTCAATGACCACATGCATGATAAACTAAAAACAATAATAAGATTTATTTCCCTTTTATATGCATGATAAATAGAAAAACTAAAATAAATATATAAACTCATGCGCGGTATGAATGCATAAGGTTTCCTATGTTGAGATGATGAATAGTTGCTCTGTCTTTTATTCCTTTTATATGCCCGGTTTACAACCTAGCGCTCTATCTAGTATTGGTTTGTTGGCATGATTAAATTTCACCTCAAACACACTAGTAGGTAGCATAAGCATTATCCTTCTAGTTTGTTGGGAGATATGATATGGTTAGTTAGGGCTGCTATGATCTTGCTCAATTTGTGAAACTTGACACCCAGAGAATTAATTTGATAAAATGACAAGTTCCTTAATGATATAAATTCCTACCACAACCATATGTTATGCTACATTAAAAAACCTTCTACATATGCTACTTGTATTTTCATTGGGCCTTGTCAAAATTGTGTGACCCTAGTGAGAAATATTTTCTGCATTCATGGTCAAGTCCATGCACATAACGCTAGGTTTCCACACTGGGAACTAGCAATCGTCCATGTCACACCATCCATCCACAAAATAAGGACTCTGTCTTTATGATTGATCTCTCCCCAAGGCAATCAAGGTTATGGCTATCGAAAAAAAGAGAAAAAAAAATTCTTGCTCCATGAAGAGCTTGATTAAAAAAAAAACTCTTGCTCTATGAAGAGCTTGAGAGAAAAAGAGAAAAAGAAAGAAAGAAAAGATAGCCAGTACTACCAAATAAAGGGAGAGACAAATAAAAAGAGTCTCCATTCTACTCCACCATATCCACCACACATGCACATCTTGATCATGCTTGTAGGAAATGCTTTCTCCATGGATCCACTCTTTTGACTCGACGACATATAAAGCCCAGGTATGCCACATTTATGCTTACTCTGAGCTCCACGTTTCAACCTTTAGAGGTAGGATTTTTGAGGCTTCATAAGCCTTGGTGAGGAATACATATACATTGAGCGATATGAGTGAATCATTTGAGGAACTTAGATTTGTCACTAAAATTAATAACATCTAGGCTAAAGTCGATCAGAGAGAGTTGGTGAAAGGAGAGTCCTACAGACTGTTCTATCTTCCAACAGCTCAAGTTTTGGAAAAGCTACAAGCCCCATAGGTAAATAAAAGGGTGAATTGCTCATGTTGACTTATTAAATCATTTGCAGAGCATCTTAGTTGTGCACTTTGGTATTTATTAAGAGTAAGACATTGTAGCAACTCTTGATGAGCAAAACCTAAGTTTTGCTTTGCTCGGGATAAGCAAAGTTCAGCTTGAGGGGTTTTGTTGATGGTCGTTAAATACCAATTCCGACCGTCAATATAGCCACAAATAAGGGAAGACTTAGCATTTCATACACACATGTTAGCTAGGATTAATAAGATTCCACATGTCCTTGGAGATTTATATGCATGAAGAGAATATATATAAATGGAGTGGAGAAATAGAGCAAGATCTGTGAAATAACATTCTGATCAAAGGGAGAGTGCCAACTGGACTCCCCACGTATCAATGATGTGGCTTCACAGGATTCCTCCGGAGAACACCAACTTAAACCAGAAGAGGACCCACCTACCAGCCACCCCGAGGAAGCACAGGGCCAGAGGCCCCACTCCTTGGTTGGCTGACCAAGGGGGAGGTTGGCCGACCTGGTCCTGAGACGATTCGGCCTCCCCTTCCACGTGTCGCTCCCTCAACCCTTTGCCAACGTCGGTGCGCCGAGGTTCTGTGGTGGTTACTCCTGCAAACCGACCTTTGGGCACTATAAAAGGAGGGGAGTGCCTCCCACTTCCACACACACCAAGAAGAATGCATTATCTAGCATTTTACTTAGTCCTTAGGCCCTAGTGGAGTTTAGGATAGAGGAGAGCTGACTAGAAGTCCTTGATCCTGTATTGGAGTCTTGGGTATAGTTCCACACCATTCCTCTTTAGTAAGACTTGTTCCTTTTATTAATAGAATTATATTCTTTACTCCTTTGCTTTATTTATTTATACTAGTGTGATAGTCATGTGCCTTTTACATGGTTGTTGCCTAGTTATGTTTGATTGCTCTATGCTTCACATACTCATACTAGTCAGTCTATGCCTTTGCACTCGTTCAATGCATATTATGGTTAGACATGCTTTAGTCCATAACTTGTTAATCTGTAGGGTTAAAGTTATATGTGATATACTGTTTAGCTTGATGATTCATAGGGTCAAAGTTATGCATGTCTTAGCCCTCGACTTGTTGATCCATAGGGTCAGAGTTATGCATTCTCTATTACTTGACTCATTGATCCGTCGGGTTCGAGTTAAGTGTATCCTTGCTCTCAACTTGTTAGTCCGAAGGGCCAAAGTCCCATGAGAATCAAGAGTATTATTTAGCAATGTAAGCATGGTGCTTAGGTTGGTAAATATCTTTTAGTGCTTGGTTGCTCCACGAACAGGAATAGGTGTGGCGGTAAGAACTTAATTGCCTTTTGTCATGTGTCCTAGTAAAGGATTGCCGACATGTGGTGACAGCCCTGCTATGCTTATTAATCCTCTCTGTCTCAGCTTGGCATAGGACTTAGGCTTGTATGTGTTGCATGTATCTAACCTATAGACAGGAATATAGAAGTAGATAGGGACCCAACTTAACTTTTCCTAACCCACTTAACCTAGACTTTGGACTAATGTTAGATTGGATTGTTCTGTGTGTCACTACCCACTATCATTTATCATCCTTACCCCTATATATGAATTTGGTATATTATTAGTTATATGGTTATGAACATGCTATCTCTGGACTGCTGCTTTCCCTTGGGAGAACTATAAATGACAGCCATTGGAAGTAATCCAATGGAAATGCTACAATGGGATGTCTGTACGCTTGCAGATTTAACTTGCCCACACTAACCATCTGTTGAGTTCTACTAATGAGTAGTTCTAGTGCCTTGCCGAGTCTATTTAGTTGGTGTGACTTAGCAGATGTCAAAAGCCATGTTGCTCTCCGTGGACTCCTACTGCCTCGCTGACCTCTGCTTCCTCGATGGCCCCAGGAACTGCCAATCTCTCCTACTCGACGTGGCCGATGCTACAATGACACAATTGGGGATAATGTGATCATCAGATAAATACGTGCACAACATTCATATAAAGTGTTTTCAAGTCTATTTATTTTAAGCGGGAATACATATTGTGTTAAATGTCAGTTTTCAGCCACAAACTATCCTCTTGTAAGAAAATACTAAAGAATACAATCAGTGCCAAATTTTGGCTAGCTCGCGCAAATAACCCCCCCTGATAGTGGGGCTTTTAAAATTTTGTAGTGTACTACAAAATGTCATTTTTGTGCCTGGCTTCTTTGAAGAGGGTTGTTACTCTTTTCCTTCACTTCCAAGGGCAATTTGATTGGTACTCTTTTCCTTCGCTTACAAGGGTAATTTGGTAAACTAAGTGTTGACGGTCGTTAAATACCATTTCTGGCCATCAACATTCCTCAAAATAAAAGAGGATTCAACATTCCTACCACGCATGTTAGTTAGAATTAATAAATATCCACTATTGCTTGGAGAACCATTGACATGCAGGAGAAATAACAAAATAGAGGAGGAAACACACCCATGTGGCGAAGAAACACAACTTCTACTAATTAGAGCTCACAACCTGGGACTCCCACGGATTGACTGGCCCACTTACAAAAGAAAACCGACTTAACAACCAACCTTACAATATCATTGGGTAGGGGGACCCACCTGGCAGGCCACTAGAGGAGGCAGCACCCAAGGTGGCTTCCCCCTGTTCAGCCGAACAGGGGTGTTCGGCCGAACAAGGAGTGGCCCACCTTGGTGCATGGCTGCCACGTGTTGGCTCCTGGTGGCTTCCCAATGGCGATTGTGCACGTTTGGCGGCGGTTACCGACTCCAGTAACTGACTTTGGGCAGTTTAAATAGAAGGGAGAGGCCTCACTCCAAAGCACACACCAAGAAGCATTACTCTATTTACCATTTCATGATTCCCTTTAGTTTTAGTGGAGTTAGGCTTAGAATAGAGTCTTCTTCAGTTCCCAAGTCTTCCTTGGAGTTGTGGTATGGCTCTTGTATCCTTCTCCTTTTGTAAGACTTTACTCTATTTAATATATTTAGTCTTTCTATATAGTTATGCTTGGGTGATGTGTTTCGTGTTTGATTATATGATCCATTCACGTATGTGGTTATTATGCTTGCATGTTAGTATTATAGTTATACTATATTACCATGTTAGACATAGGACCTAACTATAGTCTTTATTTATATCATTATATTGATGCATGACTAATGTTTGACTTAGACCATTTCCACGTGCGTAGACTTCACTTAAATGTAATTACTCCTTTTCTGATCCATCGCTTAAGGGATTAGGAATATTGTTCTAGAGATATAAGCGTAGTACTTAGATCAATAGAATGCATTATTTGTCGTGTAGTCCACAGATTGCTAGGGCTAGGCAGTAGGTGGTGACAACCCTATTTGTCCTTTGAAATCCCCCATGTTCGGCTATGCAATAGGCTCTTGGCTGGAATCGTACCGTGGATGTAGGGGAAAACCGGATGCCCTGGTGTCATGATCTGATTGTCTTGCATTGTATTGCATCTGTATAATTGAATATAATGTAGACTATATAACTATATAAAAGCAATAAAGGAACTTAGCTCTTCCTTTATCCTTCTCCACTAAACTAATATTTATCTAACTTGAGTATGCTATCTGTGAGTCAACTACCATGTTTATCTTTATCCTTACCCCTGTGAGGACTTTGTCTCATAATCCAATGTGCAAATATCTAGAATATGGTAATTACTATGATCAATCATATGCCTTCCATTGGGATAAAACAAATACGATACCCTGAATACTTCTGGGTGAAATGCTACAACGGTATTCTCCGTGCGTTTGCGGACTATCTGCATTCGTTAAAGATTACCAATAAACATTTCTGGCTTCGTTGCTAAGGAAACTTAGTTACGACGTTAAGAAATGTCAATAAGCATTTCTGGCGCCATTGCCGGGGAAGGCAATTGATCAAAAGAATTACCCATATTCTATACTTGCATATGAGATTATTATGCATTCGCCCAAATAGGCTAAACTTGTCTGTTTTCTCCTTTTGTGTGAAAACAGGATAGTGCATGACTGGCTTCACATTGCCTGAAAATTATATTGAAGATCCCGAACAACTCTGTAGAAGGGTACGTGCACGTCTCGTCCCTCCTCAAAAGTTCATGTCTACAAGTGAGCCAATCATCTCCACACCATCAAGCTTCAAGGTCATGGCCCAGAAGAGTCTTCATGATTTCTCCGCTCCCTCGGTGTCCAACATTCCTGTTGCACCCAACATCACAGGAGATGCAAATTTCAAGATCAAGACGGGTCTCATTACCATGGTGCAGGCCATCCCATTCTGTGGGAAGGCCAATGAGGACGCCAGCGCCCATCTGCAACAGTTTCTGGATATTTGCAGCACCTTCAAGATGAAGGACGTCTCTCAAGACACCATTCGCCTTCGTCTGTTTCCGTTCTCCCTTCTGGGGAGGGCAAAACAGTGGTTCTACGTGAACAAGGATGCTGTGGGTACCTTGGAAAACTGTTTAGCCGTGTTCCTCGCCAAATTCTTCCCATTGGGCAAAACCAACACCCTTCGTGGAAGAATTTCAAGCTTCCAACAAGAGTCCAAGGTGTCAATTTCCAAGGCTTAGGAGAGGATGCAAGAGTACATTGCCGCCTGTCCTCATCACGGGATGGATGAATGGCTTGTCATCCAAAACTTTTACAATGGGCTGGCTCGGTCGGCTCGTGATCATGTTGATGCTGCTGTGGGAGGACCCTTCTTCTCACTGACCGTTGATAAGGCTAAAGAACTTATTGAGAAGATGGTTTCTATCTAAGGATGGAGTGAAGATCGTCTTCACTCATGCTAGTGGGGCGTGCACACCGTTAAGGAGGTGGACATGCTAGCCGCTAAAATGGACCTCCTCATGAAGAAGATGGACAAACAAGCTAAAGGGTATGAAGTCGGCACCGTCAACGCCTTAGACGCTCGCATGACGTGCAAGATCTCTGGCAACACGGGTCACTCGGGCAATGACTGCCCTGAGACTCGTGAGGACGTGTTGTACATGAACAACAACAACAACGGCTATCGTCCACAAGGAGGCAACAGGAGGAATCAACCACACCCGTATTATCAAGAAGGTAACAACTTTAACTCTTCCAATAATCAACCCTCTTTTAAAGATCTTGTCTTAGGCCAGGCTAAAATCAATGAAACCTTCACTAAAAAGCTTGCCACCAATGACAAGACTTTAGAAAGTGTTAATGCTAAGTTAGAAGGTCTTGCTTCTTCCTTTAAAAATCAGCTTAGTTTTAATAAAATGCCAGAAACCTAACTTGCCTAGTTAGCTGCTGCTGTTCCTCCCCTTGAGTCAGGAAAATTTCGGGGCAACCCGAGTTTCCCGTTGAAAATGTTAATATCGTGGCCACGAGAGGGGGTAAGACCACTCAGGATCCACCATATCCTAACACTGCAGGGAAGGATAAGGAAGAAGAAAAGGAAGTACCTTCAAGCAAAGAAGATCTGGCGTGCCCCATGATTGCTTGCTCAATCGGGATCTGAAGTTCGGCCACGCCCTGTGCGACCTTGGTGCAAGCGTGGGCGTGGTGCCCAAGACAGTCTTTGAGAAATTACACTACACAGTTCTATCCCTCGCGCCAATGGAACTTCAGCTGGCTGATTCATCGGTCCGCTATCTTGAGGGAATTGCAGAAAGTGTCTTGGTGAAAATCCGGGTTTGCTTCATCCCTATGGATTTTGTGGTGCTCGACAAGGGTGTTGAGAAGGAAACGCTGTTGATACTTGGGCGTCCGTTTCTGAGCACCACTGATGCACACATTGATGTTGGGGCCGGAGAAATCCATTTCCTCATCAATGGGAAGGAGGAGCGGTATGATTTTCGGCCAAAAAGAGAGCAATGCTCAATGATCAAGATCAAGTACGGGCCGAACCCAAAGAATATTCAAGGGATCAAAGTCATACCCCCGAAGAAGGACAACCTCATCCTCTACATGAAGAAGATCATGGCAAAGGAGAAGTCGTACCATTTTGAGAAGAAGAGCCCACCTACAGCGAGGCCGGGACTGTGGGCAAAGCCACAACCTGTTAAATACAAGAAGCCACCGACCGCACCAAAGACGAAGAAGGTGTGGCGAGTGAAGGAAGTGCAGCCATCCACGTCCACTTCTACAGAACTGGATGCCGCAACATCAAGCTAAACGCGATGGAGAAAAGTCCCGCTTGTCGGACTTTAAAAATTGATGAGCCCTTGCCAAACGTAAATTGGTATTTATCTCATATTTTATTTTCCTCAATTTTTGCACATTTGAATTTTTCCAAACTTTTAGATTCTTTCAAATTTGCCTCTGCATTTGCTTATTTGGATTTCACACATGCACGTTGGAATTTATTCCAATCCTCTTCTTTCTTTGATAAAAATACAAAATTCGGTTTTCGGCTTTCAACTTTGAGAAAATATTTTTCTGAGGGGAAATTTCGTCGAAACTTTGGACCTAACACCCGCAACTCTGAAAATATAGCTGTTCGGGAGTTGTGGCCAAAGTGGGACCCACCCATGGTCGGCCGAACACCCATGTTCGGTTGAAGGGGTGTAGGGCCCACCAATCTTGGCCTTTTGCCAACAGTTGGATTTGGCTCCCCACTAGCCATTTTTGACCGTTTGGAATTTTCCCTATAAATTGAGTGCCCGGGGGAGAGTGTTTTGTCATTCCATGTTCACTTCTCATTTCACTCCCTCCACTCATTTGCTCTTGAGCTCTCACATTGTTTCTCCAAAGTTGTCATTCGAGAAACCACCAAAAATATTTCCCTTTTTAGTATCTGGTTTGTCCAAGTCCTTTGCAAAGCTTGGCAACATCAACACGACCGACAAATTTTATTTGCTAACCCATAACCCATGTTTGAGTTGTTCTTGTGTTTTTTCTTAAGTGGTGCAGATGAAGAAGGCTAAGGCATTGATGCACCAGGTGACGCGTTCGAGTTCACGCCGTTGACATGGCAGCTCGAGCACAAACTTCTCCATTAAGGATGAATCAATGAGGCTCACACCTGTTGAGGACAACATGGAGGAGGATGAGCCACACGTTCTTCTCTCTGACACCGACCTCGAGCTACTGGATGAACGGGAGAGACGAGTCTACCATCGCCTATGCAATCGCAGTTTCATCCACACCAGGGCGTATGACGACGACCTACTCTCCACTATAGGTATGGACTCTGAGTTCCTTTTTATTTGGAAGGCATTAGGTTGGACCGAATTTGCACACATCACTGAGGGAGGTTCATGCCTCCTCACTATCTAGTTTTTGTGCACTTTGCTAAAGGATAACGACGGGGTACTTTTCCGTCTTATCGAAAAGGAATACCGTCTCACCTAGAAAGGACTTAGCATCATTCTTAAGTCTAAATTTATTGCAACACTAACTTAGAAAGTGCAACCACAGGTTTAGAAAAGGGTTCTTTTTGGCAAAGGATTTCAGGTGAAATTTCTTGTGAACGTGTTAGGACTAGTGACATTCACAACCCAACTCTACAACTGTGGCATAGGTGGCTTGCTATGACTTGTTTTCCTAGACAAGACACTAGGCCTATCTGTAATGATGAATTACGTGTCTTGTTTGCTGCAATTGCTAAAATTCGTATTGCTCCTGTTGAAGCTATGCTTGGCCAATGGTTAGATTATATTAAAGGATCAGGACCAATTGAATGCACTTCCTTAGTGACCCATATTGCTACAGGGGCCGAGGCTTTATCCAACACTAGATTTGATTATCTTTTTGAGCCTCATCCCATGATAGACTATAAATTTCTTGAGTAGGGTCACACTTTAAAGAAGGGTCCCGATGGTTCTATTATCTTTTATTACCCCGGCTATACAAACAAAATCCTGTTGCCTAACCCGGGATATCATTTGTATAGTTGTTGGGAACGAACCATACAACTGCAGAGAGAAGGAATGCCTGGCAGGTCCGCCGAGCGACATACACGACAAAGCATGAAACGTGCTACTACTAGCGTAGCCAGAACTACACCACCAGTCCATGATTACACTATAGGCTTAGAGCATTCCGGCGACCTCGCTTGGATGTTCACGCCGTAACAGTATGAAACTGGAGGTTCGTCTTGGCAGCAAGCTAGTAGTACACAATGGGGACATGGCCCTGAGCCGATTGGGACGCCTCCACATCACGACGGACGTCACTCATTTTTGGGCCTTAGTCATCATGACTATGGTTTGGAATTGAGGGATCTTACAAGGAGGATGGATGATCTAGATGTGAGAACAGGGAAATGCAAAACACCCTTGCTACTCACGCCCAGTCCACCAGAGAGTGGCAGCAGCACAGTGATGACCAGTTTCATCACCTTTAGGTATAGTTATGAGAGCACCACGACTACACGGTGGCATACTACCTTTGGAGAGGATTTGATCCTAACCAATAGCCGTGAGCAAGAGCAAGCTTGGGGGAGCACCCCCACCAAGGTGACTTGTATCTTTCCTTTCTTTCTTTTTCTTTGTCATAATTACCCTCATAAAACAAAATAAAAATTTGCAAAACTAGAAAGAACAAAAATAATAGGTTGTCATGCATGCTAGGGATGTTCATGGCTTCATGTTGAGATGATGAATAATTGCTCGGTTTTATATCTTCTATAGTCCCTCATATACAACTTAGTACTCTCCTAATTTTTGAGTTTGTTGGCTAAACATGCTTGCCTTGAACTTGAATACTTGTGGGTTGCAAAGTGCATGATCTAAGTCTAGGTAGTTGTGAGGCATGATATGGTTAGAATAGGGCTGCTATGATCTTTGTCCCAAAGTGAAGCTTAACATCCGGAGATTTTGTTTTTCAAAAATGATAAAATTGAAAATTTCCTCAATAATGAAAATTCGTACCACGGCCATGTTATATTTCATTGCAAAACCTTCCACATAAGCTGCTTATTTTCACATTGAGCTTTATCAAAATGCTTGCAACCTTTGTGAGATCCATTTCATGCTTTTATGATCAAGATTCACGTACACATCCACCATCATTTGCTAATGCTCCTACACTGGGAGATAGCAATACCATTCCATTGCATCCACCACCATATGCTTAACTTCTATTCCGAAAGTTAGCAAAATAAATACTCCATGAATATCATGTTATGACTCTCTCTCAATTGGTTGCATGGAAGGCATGGCAATCAAAAATAGAATAAATGCTTGCTCTCAATCTTGAACATGATGAAAAAAAGAGAGAAAAGAAGAAGAAGAAAAAGAAATAGCCATGCCCAAGTGCTACTTAAAGAAAGAGAGAGTCTACTCAAAAAGGAGTATCCACCACTCCATCGTCATTCCACCAAATTCCACACACATGCACATATTGATTAAATTGTATGACTTGTTTCTCCATGGGTTCAGTCTTTTGGTTTAGCAATATTTGTGTTACAAGTATGTCTCATTTATTCCTACCCAGAGCTCCACATAAGCCTTATTTAGAGGTAGGAACAAAAAGAGGCAACTTCAATGCCTTGGTAAGGATTTATACACATTGAGCGACCGAGTGAATCATTGGAGGAACTTAGTTTTATTTGCAAAAATCTTTTGAAAAACTACGGATAAAAAGTGGAACACAGGGAAGAGAGAGTGGTGTCCTACAAAAGACCGTTCTATCTTTCAACCACCCAATATGAAGAGAAGCCAAAAGCCCCACAGGGACCAAGGTAAAAAAGGTGAGTTACCAAATGCCAACTTATTCAATTAAAGGTAGAGTATTTTGTTGTGCACTTGGTACTATGGGGGAATATAAAACATTGTAGTAACTCCTGATCAACAACCTAAAGTTCTATCTTTGCATCGGGACAAGCAAAGATTTAGCTTGGGGGAGTTTGTTGACGGTCGTTAAATACCATTTCCGGCCATCAACATTACTCAAAATAAAGGAGGATTCAACATTCCCACCATGCATGTTAGTTAGAATTAATAAATATCCACTATTGCTTGGAGAACCACTGACATGTAGGAGAAATAACGAAATGGAGGAGGAAACACACCCAGGCGAAGAAACACAACTTCTACCAACTAAAGCTAGCAAACTAGGACTCCCACAGATTGACTGGCCCACTTACAGAAGCAAACCGACTTAACAACCGACCTTACAGTGTCACTAGGCAAGGGGACTCCACCAAGCAGGCCACCAGAGGCGGCAGCACCCGAGGGGGCTCCCCTCTGTTCGGCCGAACAGGGGTGTTCGGCTGAACGGGGAGTGGCCCCCCCCCTAGCGCATGGCTGCCACGTGTTGGCTCTTGGTGACTCCCCAATGGCGATTGTGCATGTTTGGCGGTGGTTACCGACTCCAGGAACCGACTTTGGGCAGTATAAATAAAAGGGAGAGGCCTCACTCCAAAGCACACACCAAGAAACATTACTCTCTTAACCATTTCGTTATTCCCTTTACTTTTAGTGGAGTTAGGCTTAGAATAGAGTCTTCTTCAGTTCCTGAGTCTTCCTTGGAGTTGTGGTATGGCGCTTGTATCTTTCTCCTTTTGCAAGACTTTATTCTATTTAATATATTTAGTCTTTCTATATAGTTATGTTTGGGTCATGTGTTTCTTGTTTGATTATATGATCCATTCATGTATGTCGTTATTATGCTTGCATGTTAGTAATGTAGTGATACTATATTACCTTGTTATACGTAAGCCCTTACTATAGTTCTTATTTATATTGTTATAATGATGCATGACTAATGTGTGACTTAGATCATTTCCATGTGCTTAGTGTTCACTTAAATGTGATTACTCATTTTCTGATCCATCGCTTAAGGAATTAGGAGTATTGTTCTAGGGATGTAAGTGTGGTGCTTAGAATAATAGAATGCATTATTTGTCATGTAGCCCACAGATTGCTAGGGGTAGGAAGTAGGTGGTGACAGCCCTATCTATCCTTTGAAAACCCCCACATTCGGCTATGCAATAGGCTCTTGGCCGGAATCGTACTGTGGATGCAGGGGAAAACCAAATGCCCAAAGTGTGATCATCTGATTGTGTTGCATTGTATTGCATCTATATAATTGAATATAATGTAGACTATGTAACTATATAAAAGCAACATAGGAACTTAGCTATTTCATTGTCCTTCTCCACTAAGCTAATATTTATTTAACTTGAGTATGCTATCTCTATGTCCACTACCATGTTTATCTTTGTCCTTACCCCTGTGAGGACTTTGTCTCATAATCCAATGTGCAAATATCTAGAATATGGTAATTACTATGATCGATCATATGCCTTCCTTTGGGATAAAACATATACGATACCCTGAATACTTCTGTGTGAAATGCTACAACGGTATTCTCCAGGTGCTTGCAGACTCTCTGCATTCGTTAAAGATTACCAATTAAGATTTCTGGCTTTAGTGCTAAGGAAACTTTGTGACGACGTTAAGAAATGTCAACACTAAGCTAGTGCATACTTTAAGTGGTCGTTACGGCCTTCACTACGGTGGCATCACCTCACCGTTTGAAAGGATGAAGTGACTGAGAAGAGGGGGAGGGGGTTGAATTGAGAACTCACACGAATAACTATTTTGCTAACTTCTAAACCGAGCACTCAAATCAACTCCTATGCAATACTAGAGAGAGCACACTAGCATGATATATGGTCCTAGAAAGGCAACAACAACCTATACATGCTAGTGAGACAAACACCAATACAACTCCGATGCAAGCTAGTGAAAAAGCCAAGAAACCAATCAACACACTTTGCTAGCTAGGTCCCTATTGGTAATTGTAAATTTCCTTTTTTGACTACCAATTTATAATAAAAAGGTGGATCTTAATTAATAATGTAATGAAAATAATCTTTGTACTCATGAGTTCCACAAGTTTTGGTGAAATATGTGGTTGCAGGTGCTATAGGGTCAAAATATGCAATAACATGTGAAAATACCATGTCGGCCGATAACGGCTGTGAAACAGCCGTTTTCTGACAGCCGACAGGGTCGTTAACAGCTAGAATCAGCACCCGGTCAGGTCATCACCAAGTAAAATTGTCAATCGGCCGGATCAGAATCTATCATCACCCGGCAAGGTGAATCAATTGTTCAATCAATTCCCGGTTGTACGACAGCACAACCTAGGACCATCGGTCGATTTAGAACTTCACCCCTTCACCCGGCCGACATGCAAACACAATCGCCATGAAGTCATTTCCTCATTTCGGTCCAAAAGATTTTCATAGAGAAAAAGGAAGGAGGTTGACACATGGCCTAACCGTAGAAGGGAAGGACAACTAGGCCACAAGGCCAAAGGGCTGCCACCCAAAAGTGGGCCGCCGCCTAGTGGGCCATGCCTCCCGGTGAGTTGTGCCACCCGGCGGACTTTGCCGCTCGACGAGTTGTGCCGCCTGGCGGGCCTTGCCGCTCGGCGGGCTTGCCACCTGGCCTACCGGGTCATTCAGCCCATCAAGCTTACTGCCCGGCCTGCCACGCCTACCGACATAAAACCAAAGGAAAAAGGCCAACCGACCCTCAAAACCGACCTTAGAACATCATCACGGCCATCCAGAATGAGTCGGTTGGAAAACCGACCAAATCGGGTGGTTGCCCGACCCTGCCGGCCGCCCAACTGACCCTGCCGCTCGGCGCACCCGGCTGCCCGGCCAATGAATTTTCACCATTTTCGGTCACCGACTTCCCTCCAGCCTACAAGTACTCCCCCTCCATCATTTGGGTATAAATACTGTAGTTTGGCCAGCGGTTTAGACAACAATTGAAGAGGAGAACAACAAGCGCCATGCTGCAGAAATGTATTAGAATAGGGAGTGAGAGTCAGTGGTAGAAGTTTGGGAGGGAGCCGGGGATGTCGGCTCCTTCTCCACCTTGTGCCTCGAGGATGATTCTCCACCAAGAGTAGAATCCCCGTCATTCGGCCGGGTAACATGTAGACATTATTTTGTTCATTTAATCATTGAAGCTTTCTTTATTTATATCTTGTTTATGGGTTCTTAGTCCATGTTAGATAAAGTCTGTTACTTTATTTGACTATGGTTACTTTGCCTTTAGTAACAAGGTTAGAGTAGTAATTATAAGTGTATACGTGGTGTATAGACTTAGAATTATCTAAGTTTGCTCCCAACCCCACGGGCTGTGTGGTCGGTAGTTAGGTGGTGACAACACTATGCTATCCTTTGTATTCCACCACATTCGGGTTGGGCTCGTAGGCATTGATGGTAGTTTTAGCCGAGGTCCCTTCTCACCCCTTTCCGTACCTCGGACAACTACGCCCCGAAGAAAACAAGAGTAAATATTGGAGTCTGATGATTATTTGGATATAAGTTGTCACATGAAGCCAAGGCTGGAGGACCCTCTCAACCCATTATTATCCTTCTCTTTTGTTCACTAGAATTGGATTAGGATAGAATTTCACTTCTCATTCCTCGTGGATTCGATACCTTGGAATACTCCCAGGTGAAGTCTACATCGGAATCCGTATGCTTGTGGATTTCTCTGTTAGTCATAAGGATAACCAACAGTCCCTATGCATACAAGTCTAGTAGATAAGAACAAGTCACAAGACACAAAGAGTCTACTTACCTAATTCTAGTGATGAGATAAATAAGCACAAGTTGCACAAGGATCAATAGCAAATATCAAGCACTAAGAGCGTAGCCAAACAATCAATAAGCAAGCAGCCACATAGTAGTCTTAACTCTACTCACACATAAATGTGGAATTAAGAAGTAAAGAAGGGATTTAGATAATGCACATTTATTTTTAGCTTGAGTATCGGGAGGATGGCACCTCCCCCTAGTCCTTGTTGGATCGACTCCCGTCATAGTATTGATCCCTCCCGCCAGCAACCATGGAGTCCTTGCACACAAGCCCATAGCACTCCCAGAGTGACGGCATGGTTGTGTGACCACTACTCATCGAGCATAAGCTTGCCTCCCTCAAGGACTTGCTGCACTCATGGAGTTCACACACGGGCGCTGTCTCTTATGATGCTCCTTTAAAAGGAGAGCTCAAACCTTATATAGACTTGTGACAGCCTTCATAACATGTCACGATAATGATAGGCTCGATCACCAACACCTAACTGGTCTAGGCCTTGCTATAGACCAAGGGTAACAACACTAATCCTCTCTACAACTTCTCCTAGGCTACAGACTCAGAATACTCTTGTGTTACTCTCCGAAACACTCAAAGATAGCTCCGATCTTTGCTCAAGTGTCTCCTCTCCTCTTGGCTCTCTCCAAGTTTGCCCAGCTCAACAAATGGCCAAGAGAGGTCATAGAGACCCCAACAACAGCTATATATAGTATCCAACTACTCCACTAGCCATTGCCAAAAAGCTGGAGAAACTAAGAACCAACCGACCTAATGTATCACAGTACAGTACGACGACCACTAAGAATAGTCACCGTACAATCTCCAGTGCCTCTCTTCACACAAATCCTCTAGGTCTATACTAGTCGTAGTCTAATGCACTCAAGAGTTAGTGTACGGATAGTCACCATATCGCTAATGTTAGTGAACCTATATAGTCACATAGTTAAACAATTACAAGCTAGTCTATACTAGTCATAGTCTAATGCACTCAAGACTTCGTGTAGGATTCATGCCGGACATACACAAGGAAACCCCGTCTTGGACACACGTCGCAACCGAACGTGGAGGAGTACAAAGGACAGATATGGCTGTCACCATCTACTGCCTACCTCTACAGATCATGGATTACGAGGTGATTGATACTACCTAGCCATCTAAGCACTGTGCTTACACATTTAAGTAGAACTCTAGAATAGATCGTACACTAGATCCTCCCTAAATGTACTTGGATATCAAACCCATGTTGAGGCACAATGTTGGCGGCCCATAAAACCCAATATCGGCCACCAACTGGTCAGAAAATTCAAGGTAAAAACCAAAGTTTGATAAATATTTGTTTAAACTAATAAAGCTCCACGAGTTTTGGTGAAATATGTGTTTGCGGATATAAAAGAGCCAAAATATGCAAAAACATGAAGAAACACCCCGTCGGCTGACCACGACTGTGAAACAGCCATTTTCACCAACCGACAGGGTCGTTTTCAGGCTAAAATCAGGAACCGGCCGACAGGGTCAGATACGGCTGAAATCAGCCACCCGGCTGGTTAACCGGAGTCGTTTTTCAGGCTGATCATACGACGCGGCTGGTTTTGCAAAAACACTTCACCGTGATGCCGTTTTCTCCTCCCAGACTAAAAATGATGAGATATGGCTAAGGAAAAGAAGGCCAACAAGTGGCCTAACCAGGAGAAGTCAAGGGGCGACCCGGAGGGCCTCGGGTTGCCAGCCCATGAAGCCCAATAGGCCTACCGGCCCCAAAATGGAGGAGTCGGTACGAACCGACCAAATAACTGACAATGGGACAAGATCCAAGCCATCCAAAAGAAGTCGGTCACGAACCGACACGATCCAAGGGCCGCCCGGCCTGGGCTGCACACGTGGCCGCCTGGCCTTGCCCACCGCCTAGCGGACCGACTTCGTCCAACCGACCCTTCTTCACCTACAAATACTCCCCTGGCCCATCGCCACCTCTAAATAGAGGGGGAATTCGGCAGAAAAAGGGAATCAAGCAAGAAACACATCAAGGAGTCCATTTTCCACTACTTGTGCTACTTAGTAGAGTAGGTTAGTTAGTCGAGAGTTAGAGTCTAGTCGAGAGCATCGCTCGGGATTCCGAAATCGTCTCGGAGTCTTGGTATGAGCTCTCTTGTATCTTTTCTCCTTTTGTAAGACGTATCCTTTATCAATATAATTATCTTCCCCTTATATCTTGTCAAGTGTTTTTCTTAACTTATTCATTTCATTAAGTTGTAATTATCGGGAAGAAACTTTGTTGCATAGTTCACGGGTTTCCCGACTAGGATTTAATTAAGTTTAGTTCTTTATGAACTTAGACTTAGTTATTTCATAGCTATTCTTCTACTAGGTCAATGGAAGAATATCTAGTGAAGGCGTAGGCGCGATGCCTAAGTTAACATTAGCTGGATTTGCATTCATCCCTTTAGTAATCCACCTCGTTCGAGAAGTCTCAAGCAGGGTTGTCTAGCGATAACGTACCCACTAGTACAAAGGTTAGTTACCGACCAATATTAGTGGATCATTTTTGTGCCCCGAAGTGAATTAACAAGTGAAAGACTCGAGGCTGTACCAAAAAATTGGTGTAAGCACTCAACCCGAGTAACTAGGATTTGATGCTTGACTTAGATATATTAAAAAGGTATATTTTAGGAATCTTAGACTTAGACTCGTTGTCCTCCCGGCTAGCTTAACCGATCTTTTTATTTATCTTAGTGTGGATTCCTCCTGTGTTGGTACCCCTACCACATTATCATTGAACATTCTTACCCCCGTCTTTTGTCAGTTGGTATAATTCTTGTAGTCATATCTTTGTTAAACCAATATAATCTTATGCCTAGCTTCCCTGTGGAAAATAAATACGATACCTTGGAATACTTTGGGGTGAAATGCTACAATGGTGTTCCGTGCGCTTGCGGATTAATTCATTTTATTCTTAAAGCATAACAAATGCCAATAATCATTTCTGGTGCCGTACTAGGAATACTGATATTCTTGATGCGACGTTAAGAAATGTCAACAAGCATTTCTGGCGCCGTTGCCGGGGAAGCAATAGGCTAAGATATCGGAAATTTAACATTGATATTTCTATAAGGAAGTTACCGCTTTCCATTGCGGGCTTACCCTTGTTCTATTTATTTATGGTGTAAACAAGACCCTTTATGACTGGTTTTGACCTACCAGACACCTACCACAACGATCCGGAGGCTATGTTGAGGAGATAAAGCAAAACTAGAAGCCAAAAGTTTTGAAAAATAGTTTTATTGTAATCTAGGTAAAATAATCCCTAAGATATGACCACTCTATCTAAACTAGCGTCCTACGGTCGACATGGCTCTGATACCACTTCTGTCACACCCGAGTTCAAGGATAAAACCAGGTGCTTACTATATGTGTGCCCAGGACAAGTTTCACACATATCGACAGTAAAAGTGAATAACAGTATAACCAATGTCATTATTACAATGTATGATTATTACATAAATAATTGTCTTCAAAGACTAACACGACTCTCTCAAATAATAGCAGCGAAAACACCATAACACCACAGGCAATCGACCGGGGGCACGCTCGCCTAGTAGTAGTCTTCATCGATGTAGTCCATCTCTCCATCATCTGAGCAGCACTTTATAGTATATAGCAACAAAGGGAAATAGCAAGGGTGAGCACATGCCGTACTCAGCAAGTGGGGGAAAATATGACATGCAAGCTTAATAGAAGAAAGGATAACATAATGGTTTATTTGCATAAATGAGCACCTACACCTAGTAGGAAAACCATCCTATTTACTAGGTGAAAAGTACCCCCAAATTATCTCATCTATCGAACACTATAGGTTACACCGCCTGTAGCCAACCATGGGTTAAACCGCCCAAAAGAGAATCACACTATAGGTTACACCGCCTGTAGCAATCCAAGGGTTACACCGCCCAAACCAAACTTGGCTACCCACCAAGTCCACCCATCCAGTCCCTCTAATCGTGTGTAAGGTCCATGCCGCTCATGACCATGAGCACGACTGTTATAACAGTTTGACACTCTGCAGAGGTTGCACAACTTTACCCATAGGTTGGTGATTTCATCACTATGCAGTGACTAGAGAGTCTCCATGTTGTCCAATTCACACTACCTTAGGTGCGAAACCAGGAGATCATAACAAGGTCTTTCAAAGAGCTTCCCAGCTCGTAAACAATCCACGCTAAGGTTTCACCGCTGCAGAATTAAAACCATTCCTATAGAAGCCCCCTCTGGCGCTGTGGCTAGGAGTAAAACCGTCCATCGCCTGAGGTCGAAAGTAAAACTGTTCTGCCCTCATTCCTCGACTACTCACAAAACTGGGAAGACATCCTGATACTCAACCAAGCCTACACATATCAGCCCTGTGCTTTGTGCGGTTTTCATGGTTACACATTCCATGAACCTATCCGTGTGATCCCAAGCAGGAACCACCACAATCCCACAGTACTGTACCGAGTACACGTGCATACCCGCACCATCATCATCATGCTTCTGCTTGGATCACCCTAGTTCGATGTTGCTAAAAAGGATTACCCATCCCTCATGATCTATATGTTGAAGTGAAGCATTAATCAAGATTAATATTAGACACTTTCAAACCCGACATAGCAAACTAAGCATGACGTACCCATACTAGCATACTACACCAGAACCCAGGCAACAAGGAAGAATATGGAACAACATGATGCCAGATAGGATTCAATATTAACAAGGATGCATAGAGATAGAGAGAAATATAAAACATAGGTTCAAAATGCATCAAGGGCACTTGCCTGGTTCACCTTGCTGCTGCTCAAAGTCTTCTGGCTGGAGGTCCTGAAAGTTCTCCAACTGCTGGTCGTCTACTAACGTCACACCGGAAAGACAAGCATACAACCAAACTAAGAAACAACACACCACACAGTAACAAGCAATAATAAAAACAATACTACGAGAAAGTACGCGTTGCAACGATCACGTCAGCGCAAGAAACGTCTCAATCCGAGTTACGAGTAAAAAGTTATTAACGTTTGAAGTTCTAAGATTAAAATAGTAAAATCAGTAAATTACTGTAAGACAGTACGAATAAATAGTATTCATCACTACGAATGCATTGGTGCAAGAATTTCTCAATTCCGAGCTACGGTTGAAAAGTTATGACGATTTGAAGTTTCAGGGGCTAAAACAATAAAAATAGACAAGTTTAGCGGCCTAAAAGTAATTTTAGAAAAATATAGGTACTAATTTGTAAAATATTAGGGTGAAAAATATAATTTGTGTAAAGTTTAGGGACTAAAATGTAATTTATTAAAAGTACAGGGGCCTAAGTGTAAAAAGATAGGACCAAAACATAATTAGCAATAAGTCCAGGGGTGTTTCTATAAAATTACAGGAGTAAAATATTATTTAGGAAAATACTAGGGGCTTAAATATAATTTCTCAGAAAACAGGGGCTAAAATCTAATTTAATTAAAGTACAGGGGCTTTTATGCAAAATACGCATTCACTGACGATTAAACGAGATAACTAAATAAATAAATAAAATAAATTCCATGAGCCGAGTCTACGGGCTCATGGACCGGCGTTGACCACGCGATTCACGGTCCACGGTGGACCGGGCGTGTACCCCTTATGCTCGATCGAATCTGGGCCGTCCAAATTAGATCGGATGGCCAGGGGCTCTTTGGCGGGGAAAGTGGCGGCCGGAGCTCGTCGGGAAAACGCTCCGGCGTGAGCGCGACGACGGGGAGGGGTCCAGGGGAGGCGACGGCAAGAGGTGGGCTCACCTGGGGCGTCGCGGAGGGCGGAGGCGGCCGGGAACGGCGGACGACGACGAGCTTGCAGCGGCGGACGTCAGCGGCGGCGCTAGGGCGAGAGGGGGCGCAAGAGGCGGCGTGGTTTGGGGAAAAGAAGGGCGCGAGGCTCGGGGGAGGCAGCTATTTATGGGCGTACGAGTCCCGAGGTCGCCTTGGCACGCACGCCAAGGTTGGCCTCAGCGGCGGCGGCTCGGACCCGGTTAGGGTTTCGGCGGGGGCGGGCTCGGGCTGGCGTTGAGCCGCGGTGGGCTGGCAGGCCGAGCGGGGCAGATGGCCCAGGCGGGGAGAAATGGGGAAGACAAAGAAAGGAAGAGGAGGGAGAGAAGAAATGGGCCGGGAAAGGGAATAGGGCCCAAAGGCCTTGGCTGGCTTTGTATTCCTCTTTTCTGTTTTCTATTTTGTTTCCTCTAACTCCTATTCTATTTCGATTCCTACACGGATTTTAAAACACATTTTCCAATCAAGAAAAAAAAACCTAATGCATCAAGCCAACATGATTGCACAAACTAAATTAATTAATTTAATTTAGAAAATAAGTATTTTCCTACTTAAAAGGCGATACCCTAATTTAATTAAAGGCAAATTTTTTACTATTATAAAAATTGGAAAATTTGGATGTTACAAACCTACCCCCCTTAGGATGAATCTCGTCCTCGTGATTTAGTCGGATTGGAGAAAAGATTAGGGAACTCTTTCTTCAAGTCTTATTCTCTTTCCCATGAGGCCTCTTCCTGGCAGTGATTGCTCCATTGTACTTTGCATGTGCGGTACCTCTTATTCCGGGTCACCTTCACTGCCGTTTCCAGAATCCTCACTGGATATTCTTGATAGGCGAGATCTTCTCCAACCTAGAAATCTTCCATAGGTATCTGTTCCTCTAGAACTCGTAGGCACTTCTTCAATTGAGAGACATGGAAGACATCATGCACCTCTGACAACTGTGGAGGTAACTCTAGCTGATAAGCCACTTCACCCCTTGGCTCCAAGATCTTGAAAGGACCAATATATCGGGGTGCTAGCTTGCCCCTAACATTGAAACGATGGTGTCCCCTCATAGGAGACACCTTCAGGTATAGAAAAGCACCAATCTCAAAACTTAAATCCCTTCTTCTATGGTCAGCATAGCTCTTTTGCCTAGCCTGCGCCAGCTTGAGGTTTTCCCTAACAATATGAACTTGTCTTTGCGCCTCCTGGAGAATTTCTGGTCCAAAAACTTGATTCTCTCCTGCCTCGTTCCAAAGCAGAGGAGTCCTACACTTCCGACCATACAAAACCTCAAATGGAGACATCTTCAAACTTTCTTGGTAACTATTGTTGTAGGAGAACTCTGCATAAAGGAGGCTCTTGTCTTAATTGTTACCATACTGTAAGGCGTAGGCTCTGAACATATCCTCGAGAATTTGATTTACCCTTTCAGTCTGTCCATCCGTCTGTGGGTGATATGCCAAACTAAAGTTTAGTCTAGTATCCATAGACTCATGTAGCTTTTCCCAAAACCTCGAAGTGAATTGGGTTCCTCTGTCTGATACTATTTTTTTGAGGCACACCATGTAGACACACAATCCTAGACATATACAGCTCCGTGAGCTTTGGGCCCTTATATGTAGTCTTGACCGGGATGAAGCGTGCGACCTTAGATAAACGATCCACTATTACCCATATAGAGTCATAGCCATTCTGGGTCATTGGTAACCCCACAATGAAATCCATACTAATCTCTTCCCATTTCCATTCTGGTATCTTCAATGGTTGCAAAAGTCCTACGGATCACTGACATTCCGCCTTGACCCTCTAGCAAATATCGCATAACGCAACATATTCTGTGACAGCTCTCTTCATACCATACCACCAATACCGACTCTTAAGATCATGATACATCTTAGTGCTCCCTGGATGAATCGAGTATGCCGACTCATGGGCGTCCCATAGTATTACTTCCTTGATCTCCTTCACATCCGGCACACAAAGCCTTTCCTTGTACCATAAGGTTCCCAGATTATCTACGGTGAAGCCTGGAGCCTTGTCCTCTGCAATTTGGAGCTTGATCTCCTGTATCTTAGAATCTTCAAGTTGCTCCTTCCGAATGTCTTGCTCTAATGTTGAGTCAACCTCCATAGTCACTACCTCGGTGTTAGAGACCCATCCCAAGTTAAGCTTCTCGAACTCCTCGCACAATCCTGGTTGCATGTCCCTTGTTGCGAGCATACTCAGATGTGTCCTCCTACTCAAAGCATCTGCGAGAACATTGGCCTTCCCTGGATGATAGTTGATATTCAAGTTATAGTCCTTTATGAGTTCCAACCATCGGCGTTGCCTAAGATTGAGGTCTGGTTGAGTGAATATGTACTTTAGACTCTTGTGATCTGAATAGATCTCACATCGCTTGCCAATGAGGTAGTACCTCCATATCTTTAGAGCATGGACCACTGCTGCTAACTCCAAATCATGAGTTGGGTACTTCTCCTCGTGCTTCCTCAGTTGCCCCGAAGCATACGCGACCACATGACCTTCCTGCATGAGCACACATCCTAGGCCTTGTCCAGAGGCATCATAATATATGGAGAAAGGCTTCTCCATATCGGGCATGGTCAGAATTGGTGCCGTCATAAGTCTCTTCTTCAACTCTTGGAAGCTCACCTCGCGTTCGGGCGTCCACTTAAAGTCCTTACCCTTTTCCAACAATTCTATCATAGGCTTGGCTATCTTGGAGAACCCTTCTATGAGTCGCCTATAATACCACGCTAAACCAAGAAAACTCCGGATGTCGGTGACATTCTGGGGTGTATTCCAACTTAACACATCTTCCACTTTGCTAAGATCCACAGACAATCCTCCGGTAGAGATGATATGACCAAGAAAAGACACCTCCTTGAGCCAAAACTCACACTTGTTTAACTTTGCGTACAACTGGTTCTCCCGAAGCTTCTGCAATACCAAGCGAAGATGTTCCTCATGGTCTTCTTTATTCTTTGAGAACACCAAAATATCATCGATAAACATCACCACAAACTTGTCCAAGTACTCCATGAATACCTTGTTCATCAGATACATAAAGTAGGCAGGGGCATTAGTCAATCCAAAGGACATGACAGTATACTCATAAAGTCCATACCGAGTGGTCAAATCAATCTTTGAGAAAACACATGCTCCTCTCAGTTGATCAAACAAATCATCTATCCTATGAAGTGGGTACTTGTTCTTGATGGTGACAACATTAAGGGCTCGATAATCTACACACATCCTTTGGGTACCATCCTTCTTAGGGACAAAGATAACTAGAGCTCCCTATGGGGATGCACTAGATAGGATAAATCCCTTATCTAGCAATTCTTGTATTTGCTCCTTAAGCTCAGCTAGTTGAGTAGTGTCCATCCTATAGGATTGCTTAAACATAGGTGCAGTACCAGGAATTAACTCAATAACAAACTCGATGTCTCGATCACGTGGCCTACCTGACAACTCCTCTGGGAAAACATCAGGAAACTCACATACCACTCGGACATCTTGGGTTGAAGCAACATCCAGTTGATTCAACCTTACCCGGTTGACTGATCCTTTGTTAGTGAGCAATGCATCAGCCACATACTCCAATTCCTTTCCAGCACTAGACGTGAGCTTCACTGCCTTCTTAGAACAATCTATAAGTCCCTTATGCTTGCTCAACCAATCCATCCCAAGAATCACATCGATCCCTTTTGAATCAAAGACAATGAGGTTGGCGGAGAAGTCTACCCCCCTTATATTAAAGTTTACCTTAGGACAAACATGCCTTGCATCCATCTCTCCCTTGGGAGAGCTAACAATCATCCAATTCTTTAGCACAAATATGGGTAGGTTGTGTTTTTGGACAAAAGTAGCAGATATGAAGGAATGTGATGCTCCAGAATCAAACAAGACAACTGCATGATTATCATTTGCAAGGAATGTACCGAGGACAACATCTGGAGACTCCTGAGCATCATCAATAGCCACATTGTTGACACGGGCGCGAGCTTGGTTCTGCCTTGCTTGTGTTGGTGCAGAGTTCACATTGCGATTAGGAGCAGTGTTCCCACCTTGAGCTGGAGTCTGATCTGGGTGTTTCTGAGGGCATCTGTTGGCGAAGTGTCCAGGGTCACCACAACGGAAACACGCTCCCCTATTAGGAGGGCCCTGTCCAGTACTGGTCTTCTGCGGGGCTGTCATAGCAGGACGTGAGGTCTAGAAGTTGGGGCGCTGAATCTGACGCTGAGGAGTGAAGAATCCTTGACCCATAGGTTGAGTCCTCTGCTGTCCACTATGCTATCCAGAGCGGAGTATATGTCCACCAGAAGATGATCCAATGCGAGGCCTAGTCTTGCTGCCTCCTTGCTGACCCTGATGCACCATCTTGTGCTTGCTATCCATCTTCGTCCTTCAGTTCTCTAGGACTAGAGCTTTATTCACCATCTCCTGAAAGTTTGCATAGTCACGAGCCACCAGTGCATAGGCAAGGCCATTATTCAACCCATCAAGAAAACACTCACACTTCTTCTGATCTGTGTCCACTTGTCCTGGAGCATACCTAGATAGCTGGGTAAAGCATGCAACGTACTCACTCACTTTCATGGAGCTCTGCTTCAGATCCTAGAACTCCTTCTTCAGTCTTACCACTCCCTAAGGCACATGGTGAGACCTAAAGCTGTTTTGGAACTCTTGCCAGTTAATACTGTCTGCTCCTCATGAGCTGCAACATAAGCATCCCACCAATCAGCAATGGGTCCAACAAGTTGGTGTGCAGCAAACAACACCCTCTCCCTGTTGTTGCATTGCGCGACTTGCAGCTTCTTGTCAATGGTCTTCAGCCAGTCATCTACATCCATGGGTTCCACAGAGTGAGACAAAGTTGGAGGCTTGGTCTGCTGGAAATCTCCAAGCTTGTCTCTAGGAGGGGGAGCAGCTCCTGTGACATTGTTGTTCTGTTGTTGCACCAGGTTCTGGTGCATGGTCTGGAGAAGTTGTGTCTGCATGGCTATGAGTTGTTCCATAAAGAGCTGTGGAGGTGGCTGCTTCTGTTCCTAATGGTTGTTGTGGACATTGTGGTTTCCTCTCGCCATCTGGTGTAGATTGTGATACGATCAGCCTAAAAAGGAATGCGAAGATATGGTAAAGCAGAGCAATAATGTAAAGGTGCGGAATAAAAGAGATATCCCCCAAACTAACAAATCTTTATTAAAAGACTAATTGATAACAAGATGTGTCTTGCAAGACAGACCTTGCAACACACGCACACTCATTACAAAAAGTCCAAATCACACTCATCACACCAATCACACGAGCATACCAATCATGAGAACATGCTAAACTAAAACTCTCTCTCGCTAAACTATTACATCGATACGACTCGACGATGCTAATCGATAACTAACGACCTAACCTCATGACTCAAAAGACTCTCCTAACAAAGACTACTCCTCGCTAGTCGGTGGTGGTGCCTACGCAGCCTGCTAAAGAAGTGTGGCGCGGGAGGGAGAGCTGGGTGGCACCGTAGCTCTAGGCGTAGGCGTCTCCTGTGGGTCCTCCTCAGAATCGTCATTCTCTGCCAGCATCTCCATCAACTCCCGGATCCTCTCCTCCTGCTTAAGGTAGCGTCAGTGGTGTCGGTCATGCTCGTCCAAAGCAGTCGTCAACTCACTGTTCATAGCTGTAGTGAGAGCCACCTGATCCCTCAGACGGTCCAAAGCGTCGTGGCCCGGGGCAGGCAGGACAGAGAACTCTAGACTGCCGTCGACCCTCTATGAAAAGTGAGCAAACTGAGAAGTATGTAGAGTCTGGTTGCGCTCATGGCGAAGCATGGCGAGATCCTGACGAGCAGCATCACTGATCCTAGCATCGAACGTAGCTCTCCGTGCAGTGGCGAAGTGGACACGGTGAACTCGGCAGATGCCATCATCTGTAGCCCTCTCGTACAGTATCACCTCAACCTTCCAAGCATAACCTCCACCACGAAGAGGAGTCCTGGTCCCCACATACTATGGAGCATCGTGGTAGCCTAGTCCCTGAAGCAAGTACCATAGTGTCCTCGGGTAGTAGCCAGCATGAAGTCCAGTGGAGTGAGCCTCAATAACTGGCTGGATCATCCAAAATGCACCCTCTGGATCTGTGGAGGGGGAACAACAACACGCTTACGCTGAGTGATATTTGTGCGAGCCATCTACAAAATTTTGAGTAGGGGGGGGGGGGGGGTTGGGATGAGCCAGTAAAACATTTATAAAGGGAAAGATAGTAAAGCAACAAAATAAGTAACGACAAGGGTGATAAAGCAAAACTAGAAGCCAAAAGTTTTGAAAAATAGTTTTATTGTGATCTAGGTAAAATAATCCCTAAGATACGACCACTCTATCTAAACTAGCATCCTACGGTCGACACGGCTCTGATACCACTTCTGTCACACCCGGGTTTAAGGATAAAACCAGATGCTTAGTATATGTGTGCCCAGGACAAGTTTCACACATATCGACAGTAAAAGTGAATAACAATATAACCAATGTCATTATTATAATGTACAATTATTACATAAATAATTGTCTTCAAAGACTATCACGACTCTCTCAAATAATAGCAGCGGAAATCACCATAACACCACAGGCAATCGACCGGGGGCACGCTCGCCTAGTAGTAGTCTTCATTGATGTAGTCCATCTCTCCATCCTCTGAGCAGCAGTTTATAGTATGTAGCAACAAAGGGAAATAGCAAGGGTGAGCACATGCCGTACTCAGCAAGTGGGGGAAAATATGACATGCAAGCTTAATAGAAGAAAGGCTAACATAATGGTTTATTTGCATAAATAAGCACCTACACCTAGTAGAAAAATCATCCTATTTATGTCACACCCGGTTTTAAGGACAAAACCAAGTGCTATTCATATGTGTGCCCAGGATCAAGTTTCACACATAGCGACAGTAAGTGCATAACAGTATAACCAATGTCATTCTTACAACGTGCGATTATTACATAAAAGATTGTCTTTAAGGACTGAAATGACTCTCAAACTAAATAGCAGCAAAAAACATCATAACACCACAGGCAATCGACCGGAGGCACGCTTGCCTAGTAGTAGTCTTCATCGATGTAGTCCATCTCTCCATCTTCTGAGCAGCAGTTTAAAGTATATAGCAACAAAGGGAAATAGCAAGGGTGAGCACATGCCATACTCAGCAAGTGGGGGAAAATATGACATGCAGGCTTAATAGAATAAAGGCTAACAGAATGGGTCATTTGCATAAATGAGCACTACACCTAAGACCTTTTGAATAACACTCCTATTTACTAAGTGAAAAGTTGTCCCAAGTTATCTCATCAAACCAACACTACAGGTTACATCGCCTATAGCCAACCATGGGTTAAACTGCCCATAAGAAACCATACTACAGGTTACACCACCTGTAGCAAACTAAGGGTTACACCGCCCAAACCAAACTTGGCTACCCACCAAGTTCACCCATAAACAACCATCTAAATGTGTGAGGATCCAGGCCACTCATGACCGTGAGCATGGCTGTTATAACAGTTTGACACTCTGTAGAGGTTGTACAACTTTACCCACAGGTTGGTGATTTCATCACTATGTAGTGACTAGAGAGTCTCCATCTTGCCCAAATCACACTACCGTATGTGTGAGGCCAAGAGATCACCACAAGGTCTTTCAAAGAGCTTCCCAGCTTGCAAACAATCCACGCTAAGGTTTCACCGCTGTGGAATTAAACCGTTCCTACAGAAGCCCCCTCTGGCGCCATGGCTAGGAGTGAACCGTCCATCGCCTGAGTCCGAGAGTAAACCGTCCCGACCTCATCCCTCGACTGCCCACAAAACTGGGAAGACATCTTGATACTCAACCAAGCCTATCCATATCAGACCTGTGCTTTGTGCTGTTTTCCAGGGTGGCCGCTCCACGAACTAACTCTTGTGATCCTAAGCAGGTACAACCACAATCCCATAGTACTATACCGAGTACACGTGCATACCCGCACCATCATCATCATCCTCCTACTTGGATCACCTAGGTTCCATGTTGCTAAAAAGGATTACCCATCCCTCATGATCATTATGTTCAAGTGAGCCATTAGTCAAGGTTAACATTAGACACTTCTAAACCTGACATAGCAAACTAAGCATGACGTACCCATTCTAACATACTACACCAGAACCCAGGCGACAAGGAAATAATATGTAACAGGATGATGACACATAGGATTCAATATTAACAAGCATGCATAGAGAATAGAGAGAAATATAAAACATAGGTTCAAAATGCATCAAGGACACTTGCCTAGTTCCCCTTGCTGCTGCTCAAAGTCTTCTGGCTGGAGGTCCTGAAAGTTCTCAAACTGCTGGTCATCTACTAACGTCACACCGAAAAGACAAGCATACAACCAAACTAAGAAAAAACACATCACATAGTAACAAGCAACAATAAAAACAATACTACGAGAAAGTACGTGTTGCTACGATTGCGTGAGCGCAAGAATCGCCTCAATCCGAGTTACGAGTAAAGAGTTACTAAGGTTTAAAGTTCTAGGGTTAAAATAATAAATTAGCAAAATATTATAAAATAGTACGCATAAATAATATTAAACACTACGATCAATCGGGTGCAAGAATTTCTCAGATCGGAGCAATGGTTGAAAAGTTAGGATGATTTGAAGTTTTAGTGGCACAAATGTAAAAACAGACAAGTTTAGGGTCCCAAAAGTATTTTAGACAAGTATAATGGCTAAACTTTAGGTATTAAAATATAATTTATGAAAAATTTAGGTACCAAAATATAATTTATAAAAAGTTCAAGGACCTAAGTATAAAATGATAGGACTAAATTATAATTAAAAATAAGTATAGGGGTGTTTCTATAAAATGATAGGACTAAAAAAATAATTATCAATAAGTACAAGGGTGTTTCTATAAAAAATAAGGGCTAAAAATAATTTATTAATAACTTAGGGGCCTAAATATAATTAACTAGGGTTTTGGAAAATATTCAGTATTAAAAATATAATTTTAATAAAGATCTGGGGCCTATATGCAATTTACACAATTCCCACCAATAAAATAAATTAAATTAAACTCTAAATGTTGTGGACCAGGTCTATGCCATCTGGACCCGTGGTCCACGGTGGACCAGCGGCGGCGGTGGCCATTGGTGGCCTCCCGGAGCTCGCCGGGGAGGCGCACCGGCGCGCGGCAGCCAGCGAGGAAGGGTGCAGGCGAGGCGGCGGTGAGAGTCGGGCTCACGAAGGGGGTCGCGCGGGCACGGAGATGCGAGGAGGCATGCGGTGACGACGAGCTGTCGTCGGCGGTGAAGCTTGACGGCGAGTCGCGGCGAGGGCGCGGGGTGGGGAAAGGCGGTGCGGGGGCATTGTATTTAAAGGGGCGTGGGGCCCTAGGGTGGCGTGGCACGCACGTCAAGAAAGGCGGCGACGACAGTGGCGGCTCGGCTGGTCGCACGGCCCGAGCTAGGGTTTCGGCCAGGTGGCGGGGTGGGCCGCACGGGCGAGGCGGCTGGGCTGGCAGGCGCGGGTGGGCTGAGGCAGGCTGGGGAGGGAGTGAGCCTCGGGGAGGGGAATTCGGCCCAGGCGGGGCAAGCCGAGAGGGAGAGAGAGGTGGGCTGTGGGGGGGGGGGGGAGTTGTTGCCCATGGCCAAAAAGGGGAGGAAAAAGAAGGGGAGGGAAGGAGAATGGGCCGCTGGGAAGAAGTGGCCCAAGCGTAGGGCTTTGCCCCTTTCTTTTTCTTTTCTATTTCTAATTCTATTTCCTAATCAAATTCGAAACGATTTCTAATCGAATTTTAAAAATAAGTTTTTACACACAATAAAATCCTAATACAACTATGGCAGTATGAATGCAACAAATATAATAATAGTAACCTAAATTAATTTATTTAATTTATAAAATAGTTCTTTTGCCTAAAATAAATGATAATGCACTAGTTAATTTAGGTTAAATTTTAATCTATTATAAAAAAGTTTTAAAATTTAGTGAAATTTATATCACAAACCAAAACTTGAAATTTTGGGGTGTGACAAGACTACCCCCCTTAATAGGAATCTCGCCCCGAGATTCTACGTAGCTAGCAAGAAAAGGATAATTGTAAAATCGTTGTTCGTCCTTCATCGTTGATCCCTATTCACTTGATTGGCTAATGGTGTTTGCTGCAATGACTCCTCCAAAGGAAATCTTGATGTCCTACATCCTCCAATCGTATTCTTCCTTGTATAACACCTATGTCTTGCCATACCTTGTTGATGTGGTTGACGGTGATTGCTACCCCCCTTAAGTTCACACTTAGAATTGCTCAACAATTACGATCCATATGTGTCCTCCAATTGTAACTAGCTCCTTATTTCCCAATCTTGTCCTCTGAATGGTAAACTTGCACCATGTGTGAAACATCATAAATTCCTTTATTGGCCACACAGTCCATGTGTTGAAGCAAACACAGGTGGCCATGATGTTTGCAACAATAACAGGCTTCTCGAACTCTACGTGCCTTCTGCTTCTTTTTGGATCACTAAATTGGTGCCTCGCTAGTTCCATCCTTGGCAAGATTTCTCTTCTTTCGTGACCTAGATTTTACTTCTATGGGTGACACGTGTGGGGTTGTTGGTGCGATGCCAGAAGTTGTCTGTTGCCTCTGTCGTAGTAAGATCCCACTCTTACAACTGTTATTTGGAGCTGGCAGGGATAAGAGCGAACTTGTCTCGGATAAGAGCTGGCTGGGAAGGGAGTGGGCCTCGGGGAGGGGAATTCGACCCACGCGGGGCAAGCCGAGAGAGAGAGAGAGGTGGGCTATGGGGGGGAGTTTTGGCCCATGGCCGAAAAGGGGAGAAAAGAGGAGGGGAGGGAAGGAGAATGGACCGCGGGGAAGAAGTGGCCCAAGCGCAGGGCTTTGCCCCTTTCTTTTTCTTTTCTATTTCTAATTCTATTTCCTAAACAAATCCGAAACGATTTCTAATCAAATTTTAAAAATAAGTTTTTGCACACAATAAAATCCTAATACAATTATGGCAGCATGAATGCAACAAATATAATAATAGTAACCTAAATTAATTTATTTAATTTATAAAATAGTTCTTTTGCCTAAAATTATTGATAATGCACTAGTTAATTTAGGTTAAATTTTAATCTATTATAAAAAAAGTTTTAAAATTTAGTGAAATTTATGTCTCAAACCAAAACTGGAAATTTTGGAGTGTGACAATTTACTAGGTGAAAAGTACCCCCAAATTATCTCATCTATCCAACACTACAGGTTACACCGCCTGTAGCGAACCATGGGTTAAACCGCCCACGAGAGAACCACACTACAAGTTACACCACGTGTAGCAATCCAAGGGTTATGCCGCCCAAACCAAATTTGGCTATCCACCAAGTCCACCCATCCAATCTCTCTAATCGTGTGAAAGGTCCATGCCGCTCATGACCATGAGCACGGCTGTTATAACAGTTTGACACTCTGTAGAGGTTGCACAACTTTACCCATAGGTTGGTGATTTCATCACTATGCAGTGACTGGAGAGTCTCCTTGTTGTCCAATTCACACTACCTTAGGTGTGAAACCAGGAGATCACCACAAGGTCTTTCAAAGAGCTTTCTAGCTTGCAAACAATCCACGCTAAGGTTTCACCGCTGCGGAATTAAAATCTTCCTACGGAAGCCCCCTCTGGCGCCGTGGCTAGGAGTAAAACCGTCCATCGCCTGAGGTCGAAAGTAAAACCGTTCCGCCCTCATTCCTCGACTGCCCACAAAACTGGGAAGACATCTTGATACTCAACCAAGCCTACCCATATCAGCCCTGTGATTTGCATGGTTTTCATGGTTACATGTTCCACGAACCTATTCGTGTGATCCCAAGCAGGTACCACCACAATCCCACAGTACTGTACCGTGTACACGTGCATACCCGCACCATCATCATCATCCTCCTGCTTGGATCACCCTAGTTCCATGTTGCTAGAAAGGATTACTTATCCCTCATGATCATTATGTTGAAGTGAACCATTAATCAAAATTAATATTAGACACTTCCAATCCCGACATATAATGGGTCCCAATCCCCGAATATAATCTAACCATTGATTAATCATAGCTTCATCAGGAGCAATAGGAATTTTAGCAATTGTAGCAAACAAGACACACCATTCATCATTACAGATAGGTCTAGTGTCTTGTCTAGGGAAACAAGTCATAGCAAGCCACCTATGCCACAATTGTAGAGTTGGGTTGTGAATATCACTCGTCCTAAGACATTCACAAGGAAACTCCCTCGAAATCCTTTGCCAAAAAGAACCCTTTTCAAAACCCATGGTTGCACCTTCTAAGTTAGTGTTACAATAACTTTCAAACCTAAGAATGATGCTAAGGTCTTTCCAAGTGAGACGGTATTTCTTCCCGGATAAGCGAAAAAGTACCCCGTCGTTATCTTTTAGCAACGTGCACAAAAACTAGATAGTGAGGAGGCACAAACCCTCCTCAATGATGTGTGCAAATTCGGTCCAACCTAAAGCTTTCCAAACAGAAAGGAGCTCAAGGTGGACCTATAGTGGAGAGTAGGTCATCGTCATACGTCTTGGTATGGATGAAACTGCGGTTGCGTAGGCGGTGGTAGACTTGTCTCTCTCGTTCATCCAGCAGCTCGAGGTCGGTGTCGGCATGGAGAAGGTGTGGCTCATCCTGCTCCTTGTCGTCCTCAACAGGTGTGTACCTCGTTGGCTCATTCTTGATGGACAGGCTTGTGCTCGAGCTACCATGTGAATGGCGTGAACTCGAACGCGTCGCTCACTGCATCAATGCCTTATGATGAGGACATCACTCCTATGGATACACACAACATTCCTCCAATTCTGGACTTGCAAGGTCCAATGACTAGAGCTCGTGCACGACGACTAAATTTAGAGGTGAGCTCGTTCCTACGTTCTTCGCTATATGTTACTTTCGAGAATGGTTTGCTACCTAATGATTATTTTATTATTAGAAACCATGGAGAAGACCAGGAGATGATGGGAGAAGGAGTTGGGAACGTGGAGGACCAGCAAGGGTATGGAAGCCAAAGTGAAGGCCCAATCAAAACCGACTTCGAGTCTGTTTCGGGGCCCAGGACCAGTCTGTACTAAAACAGTCGCCCAGGACGCATACGGACTCGGATTTGGACGTTCTACATATTCACGGAAAGATAAGGAGAAGACCTTTCCAATGCCGCCGGCCTCATGTCAAAATTCATCCGGAGTCATCGGGAATCGTCAAAACAAGACAGAGTCCAGAATCTGTGTCGGTGCTGCGTCGCCTATTTTTGGCCTTTGGGCTTTGTATCTAGTTGAGCCCAATTAGGGGCGCGTCCAGAGGGTCTTGCACGACCTTAGGGTCTTTATATACGGCCGCCACCGCACCATTAGGGTTCGGGTTTTGCTTAGATCAATTCTGTTCATAAACAGTTTCGCCGTTCATCGGTTTGTGAGACCCCAACTTCGAGAGTTTAATCATACATCTGCAATTGTGTTGTATTCTTTATTGTTCTTGCTTGTGTTCTTGATTCGCAGGCAGGGATTAACCTTCTCGGCGAGGTCAATCGTCTTTTGGACGGTTGATAACCAGAGGAGACGTCGTGCTGCGATTGCGGGGTTTAGAACGTGCTGTTCTGAAGCCGGATCGATTTGTATGTCGCCTCCGACCAAATCAACTTACCAAGAACCTTTCGGAAGATCGGGAACCCTTGTCCACATCAAGTGGTAATCAGAGCTTCAGGTGCACCGTCAGGTTCACACTACACTTTAGTTTTGTTTTCGTGTTCTTCCTATCGTCCACTGAAAATACCAAAAAAAAAATTTCCCCCGCCCATAACCACGTGTTTAGCCTTTGCATATTTCAATTTCAGAGTCCGTAGTGTCGAGTTTGTGCCCTAGTTCTTGTTTAGTCGCTGGTTTAGTTTGTGTTTTTGTCGTCAGTAGTGTTTCCCTTGCAACCCTAGCCGCCATCCCCTTCACCATCCTCGGTTTTGTCGGCTTTGTGTGCTAGGGTTGATTGATCAACACACCCACCCTAATCCCACCCTAAACCTACCCTCGCCACCTCGGACCAATTTTTATAAATTCCACTTTCCGCTGCATCCACCTCGCCAAAAAAATCCCTACCCGACCTCAAGCCCGATTCGGATTTCACTCAAACCCCCGGGTTCTTCATAACCGATTCCGACACCCCTTCGGTAAAACAGCCATAACTTTTCGCTCGGTTGTCCGTTTTGGCTCAAATTTTTACAGGAGATTCTTGACAAAAAGTTGAGCATACGTCCTGTGTGCCCTCGTCAAAAAATTCAAAAAAAATCAGGAAGATAAAGAAAAAATTCATTCAAGTTGAAACCCGACGTTTTCTGAAACTTCAAGATTTTCTGTAGGCCACGTCCTAGCTTGGTTTGAGCTGAAATTTTTTGTGGTTTCTTCCTGTTTGCTAGTGAGTTGGAAAAAAATATCAAAAAAATAAAATAAAAAAAAGAAATTTGGGATTCCTACTAGTGCTCCATCTAGCCCCCTGAAATTTCTGAGTTTGGCTGTTTTATACTAAGCCCCTGTTATCGACTGTGTCCCTTTGTCTCCTTGTTTCTTCTTTGCTATCACTACTGTTCTAGGACATAGTTAGACCAGCAACTAGGGACAAGTTACTTGGGCACTTATTCAGCTTTACTATCTGTTTTTGATTTGTGTGCCACTCATATATACATATTTGGCCTTCCTAGCTCTACATACTTCTTCTGGACAGCACATAGGTTATTTGGTAACCCTTGCAATCGTGGAACACTTCTCCCTGGTATCCTTCGCTTTTTTGTTTTCAGAACTTTGTAAGGAAGCTTACTTTTGCTGTGTTGAGAGGCACCACTGCTTAGTAGTTTTGTAGGGATAACCTTCACTTTTTGTTTCCTGTTTTGGTGTTTCTGATGTCAGGAAGTGACGGGGAGGGTGCTTCACCCTCAAAATTGGATGAGTGCGTGAGCCAAAATCAGTTACAGAAGGCTTTGCAGGCGGTTCAGAGTGATTTGGCAGAGATGATCACCAGGGCCGTCACCGACGCCGTCACCAAGCTTCACCTGGGAGAAAGCATTGAGCGGTTGGATAAGAGAGTCTCTAAGCTAACCGATCAGGTTGTCGAATTGGAGACCGCTCACAAGACCAACAACACCACCAACAACAACACCAACACCACCAACACCAACACCACCAGGGGCGAGGTGTTTTCGGGCGAACCCTTTAACGGGTTTGGGCTGCAACGAGCCCCTTACCATTTTTCACTAAGTGTTTTGAAAAACGCCACCCTCCCCCTCGAAGTGCTAGGGGCGAGGTGGTTTCGAGCTAACCCTTTGACAGGTTTGGGCTGCAACGAGCCCCTTAGCATTTCTTGCTAAGTTTTTTGAAAAACGCCACCCTCCCCCTCGAAGTGTTAGGGGCGCGATGTTTTCGGGCTAACCCTTCGACGGGATTGGCCTGCAACGAGCCCCTTAGCATTTTTTGCTAAGTTTTTTGAAAAATGCCACCCTCCCCTTTAAGTGCTAGGGGCGAGGTGTTTTCAGGTGAACCATTCAATGGGTTTGGGCTGCAATGAGCCCCTTTGTATTTTTTGCTAAGTTTTTTGCAAAACGCCACCCTCCCCCTCGAAGTGCTAGAGGCGAGGTGTTTTCGGGCGAACCCTTCCACGGGTTTGGGCTGCAACGAGCCCCTTAGCATTTTTCACTAAGTTTTTTTGAAAAACGCCACCGTCCCCCTCGAAGTGCTAGGGGCGAGGTGTTTTCTGGCGAACCCTTTGATGGGTTTGGGCTGCAACGAGCCCCGTAGCATTTCACTAAGTTTTTTGAAAAATGACACCCTCCTCCTCGATGTGCTAGGGGCGAGGTGGTTTCGAGGTAACCCTTTGACAGGTTTGGGCTGCAACGAGCCCCTTAGCATTTTTCCCTAAGTTTTTTGAAAAATGCAACCTTCCCCCTCGAAGTGCTAGGGGCAAGGTGTTTTCGGGCGAACCCTTCAACGGGTTTGGGCTGCAAGGAGACCCTTACATTTTTTGCTATGTTTTTTCAAAAACGCCACCCTCCCCCTCGAAGTTCTAGGGGCCAGGTGGTTTCGAGCTAACCCTTCTACGGGTTTGGGCTGCAACGAGCCCCTTAGCATTTTTCGCTAAGTTTTTTAAAAAACGCCCCCCTCCTCCTCGGAGTGCTTGGGGCGAGGTGTTTTCGAGCTAACCCGTCGACGGGTTTGCGCTGCAATGAGCCCCTTAGCGTTTTTTGCTTAGTTTTTTGAAAAACGCCACCCTCCCCCTCGAAGTGCTAGGGGCGAGGTGTTTTTGGACGAACCCGTCAACTGGTTTGGGCTGCAACGAGCCCCTTAGCTTTTTTCACTAAGTTTTTTGAAAAACGTCACCCTCCCCCTTGAAGTGCTAGGGGCGAGGTGTTTTCTGGCGAACCCTTCGATGGGTTTGGGCTGCAACGAGCCCCTTAGCATTTCGCTAAGTTTTTTGAAAAACGCCACCATCCTCCTCGATGTGCTAGGGGCGAGGTGGTTTCGAGCTAACCCTTTGACGGGTTTGGGCTGCAATGAGCCCCTTAGCATTTTTTGCTATGTTTTTTGAAAAATGCCACCCTCCTCCTCGAAGTTCTAGGGGCGAGGTGGTTTCGAGCTAACCCTTCGACAGGTTTGGGCTACAAGGAGCCCCTTAGCCTTTTTTGCTAAGTTTTTTGAAAAAGGCCACCCTCCCCCTCGAAGTGCTAGGGGCGAGGTGTTTTCGGGCGAACCCTCCGACGGGTTTGGGCTGCAACGAGCCCCTTAGAATTTTTCACTAAGTTTTTTGAAAAACGCCACCCTCCCCCTCGAAGTGCCAGGGGCGAGGTGTTTTCGGGCGAACCATTTAACAGATTTGGGCTGCAACGAGCCCCTTAGCATTTTTCACTAAGTTTTTTGAAAAATGCCACCCTCCCCCTCGAAGTGCTAGGGGCGAGGTGTTTTTGGGCGAACCCTTCAACGGGTTTGGGCTGCAACGAGCCCCTTAGCATTTCACAAAGTTTTTTGAAAAATGTCACCCTCCTCCTCGAAGTGCTCGGGGCAAGGTGGTTTCGAGCTAACCCTTCGACGGGTTTGGGCTGCAACCAGCCCCTTAGCATTTCTTGCTAAGTTTTTTGAAAAATGCCACCCTCCCCCTCGAATTGTTAGGGGAGAGATATTTTCGGGCTAACCCTTTGACGGGTTTGGGCTGCAACGAGCCCCTTAGCATTTTTTGCTAAGTTTTTTGAAAAACGCCACCCTCCCCGTCGAAGTGCTAGGGGCGAGGTGTTTTTGGGCGAACTCTTCAACGGGTTTGGGCTGCAACGAGCCCCTTAGCATTTCACAAAGTTTTTTGAAAAAAGTCACCCTCCTCCTCTAAGTGCTCGGGGCAAGGTGGTTTCGAGCTAGCCCTTCGACGGGTTTGGGCTGCAACGAGCCCCTTAGCATTTCTTGCTAAGTTTTTTGAAAAATGTCACCCTCCCCCTCGAAGTGTTAGGGCGAGATGTTTTCGGGCTAACCCTTCGACGGGTTTGGGATTCAACGAGCCCCTTAGCATTTTTTGCTAAGTTTTTTGAAAAACGCCACCCTCCCCCTTGAAGTGCTAGGGGCGAGGTGTTTTCAAGTGAACCATTCAACGGGTTTGGGCTGCAACGAGCCCCTTAGTATTTTTCGCTAAGTGTTTTGAAAAATGCCACCCTCCCCATCGAAGTGCTAGGGGCGAGGTGTTTTTGGGCGAACCCTTCAATGGGTTTGGGCTGCAACGAGCCCCTTAGCATTTCGCAAAGTTTTTTAAAAAACGTCACCCTCCTCCTCGAAGTGCTAGGGGCGAGGTGGTTTCGAGCTAACCCTTTGACAGGTTTGGGCTGCAACGAGCCCCTTAGCATTTCTTGCTAAGTTTTTTGAAAAACGCCACCCTCCCCCTCGAAGTGTTAGGGGCGAGATGTTTTCGGGCTAACGCTTCGACTGGATTGGCCTGCAACGAGCCCCTTAGCATTTTTTGCTAAGTTTTTTGAAAAATGCCACCCTCCCCTTGAAGTGCTAGGGGCGAGGTGTTTTCGGGTGAACCATTCGACGGGTTTGGGCTGCAATGAGCCCCTTTGTATTTTTTGCTAAGTTCTTTGCAAAATGCCACCCTCCCCCTCGAAGTGTTAGAGGCGAGGTGTTTTCGGGCGAACCCTTCCACGGGTTTGGGCTGCAACGAGCCCCTTAGCATTTTTCACTAAGTTTTTTTGAAAAACGCCACCGTCCCCCTCGAAGTGCTAGGGGCGAGGTGTTTTCTGGCGAACCCTTTGATGGGTTTGGGCTGCAACGAGCCCCGTAGCATTTCCCTAAGTTTTTTGAAAAATGACACCCTCCTCCTCGATGTGCTAGGGGCGAGGTGGTTTCGAGCTAACCCTTTGACAGGTTTGGGCTGCAACGAGCCCCTTAGCATTTTTCCCTAAGTTTTTTGAAAAATGCAACCCTCCCCCTCGAAGTGCTAGGGGCAAGGTGTTTTCGGGCGAACCCTTCAAAGGGTTTGGGCTGCAAGGAGACCCTTACATTTTTTGCTATGTTTTTTCTAAAATGCCACCCTCCCCCTCGAAGTTCTAGGGGCCAGGTGGTTTCGAGCTATCCCTTCTACGGGTTTGGGCTGCAACGAGCCCCTTAGCATTTTTCGCTAAGTTTTTTGAAAAACGCCCCCCTCCTCCTCGGAGTGCTTGGGGCGAGGTGTTTTCGAGCTAACCCGTCGACGGGTTTGCGCTGCAATGAGCCCCTTAGCGTTTTTTGCTTAGTTTTTTGAAAAACGCCACCCTCCCCCTCGAAGTGCTAGGGGCGAGGTGTTTTCGGACGAACCCGTCAACTGGTTTGGGCTGCAACGAGCCCCTTAGCTTTTTTCACTAAGTTTTTTGAAAAATGTCACCCTCCCCCTTGAAGTGCTAGGGGCGAGGTGTTTTCTGGCGAACCCTTCGACGGGTTTGGGCTGCAACGAGCCCCTTAGCATTTCGCTAAGTTTTTTGAAAAACGCCACCATCCTCCTCGATGTGCTAGGGGCGAGGTGGTTTCGAGCTAACCCTTTGACGGGTTTGGGCTGTAATGAGCCCCTTAGCATTTTTTGCTATGTTTTTTGAAAAATGCCACCCTCCTCCTCGAAGTTCTAGGGGCGAGGTGGTTTCGAGCTAACCCTTCGACGGGTTTGGGCTGCAACAAGCACCTTAGCATTTGTTGCTAAGTTTTTTGAAAAACGCCACTCTCGCCCTCGAAGTTCTAGGGGCGAGGTGGTTTCGAGCTAACCCTTCGATGGGTTTGGGCTGCAACAAGCCCCTTAGCATTTTTTGCTAAGCTTTTTGAAAAACGCCACCCTCCCCTTCGAAGTGTTAGGGGCGAGGTGGTTTCGAGCTAACCCTTCGATGGGTTTGGGCTGCAACAAGCCCCTTAGCATTTTTTGCTAAGTTTTTTGAAAAACGCCACCTCCCCCTCGAAGTGTTAGGGGCGAGATGTTTTCGGGCTAACCCTTCGACGGGTTTGGGCTACAAGGAGCCCCTTAGCCTTTTTTGCTAAGTTTTTTGAAAAAGGCCACCCTCCCCCTCGAAGTGCTAGGGGCGAGGTGTTTTCGGGCGAACCCTCCGACGGGTTTGGGCTGCAACGAGCCCCTTAGCATCTTTCACTAAGTTTTTTGAAAAATGCCACCCTCCCCCTCGAAGTGCTAGGGGCGAGGTGTTTTTGGGCGAACCCTTCAACGGGTTTGGGCTGCAACGAGCCCCTTAGCATTTCACAAAGTTTTTTGAAAAACGTCACCCTCCTCCTCGAAGTGCTCGGGGCAAGGTGGTTTCGAGCTAACCCTTCGACGGGTTTGGGCTGCAACCAGCCCCTTAGCATTTCTTGCTATGTTTTTTGAAAAATGCCACCCTCCCCCTCGAAGTGTTAGGGGCGAGATGTTTTCGGGCTAACCCTTCGACGGGTTTGGGCTGCAACGAGCCCCTTAGCATTTTTTGCTAAGTTTTTTGAAAAACGCCACCCTCCCCGTCGAAGTGCTAGGGGCGAGGTGTTTTTGGGCGAACTCTTCAACGGGTTTGGGCTGCAACGAGCCCCTTAGCATTTCACAAAGTTTTTTGAAAAAAGTCACCCTCCTCCTCTAACTGCTCGGGGCAAGGTGGTTTCGAGCTAACCCTTCGACGGGTTTGGGCTGCAACGAGCCCCTTAGCATTTCTTGCTAAGTTTTTTGAAAAATGTCACCCTCCCCCTCGAAGTGCTAGGGCGAGATGTTTTCGGGCTAACCCTTCGACGGGTTTGGGATTCAATGAGCCCCTTAGCATTTTTTGCTAAGTTTTTTGAAAAACGCCACCCTCCCCCTTGAAGTGCTAGGGGCGAGGTGTTTTCAAGTGAACCATTCAACGGGTTTGGGCTGCAACGAGCCCCTTAGTATTTTTCGCTAAGTTTTTTGCAAAACGCCACCCTCCCCCTCGAAGTGCTAGAGTCGAGGTGTTTTCGGGTGAACCCTTCAACGGGTTTGGGCTGCAATGAGCCCCTTAGCATTTTTTGCTTGCTAAGTTTTTTGAAAAATGACACCCTCCTTCTCGAAGTGCTAGGGGCGAGGTGGTTTCGAGCTAACCCTTTGACGGGTTTGGGCTGCAATGAGACCCTTAGCATTTTTTGCTAAGTTTTTTGGAAAATGCCACCGTCCCACTCGAAGTGCTAGGAGCGAGGTGTTTTCGGGATAACCCTTCGATGGGTTGGAGCTGCAACGAGCAACTTAGCATTTTTAGCTAAGTTTTTTGAAAAAGGCCACCCTCCCCCTCGAAGTGCTAGGGGCGAGGTGTTTTCTGGCGAACCCTTTGATGGGTTTGGGCTGCAACGAGCCCCGTAGCATTTCACTAAGTTTTTTGAAAAATGACACCCTCCTCCTCGATGTGCTAGGGGCGAGGTGGTTTCGAGGTAACCCTTTGACAGGTTTGGGCTGCAACGAGCCCCTTAGCATTTTTCCCTAAGTTTTTTGAAAAATGCAACCTTCCCCCTCGAAGTGCTAGGGGCAAGGTGTTTTCGGGCGAACCCTTCAACGGGTTTGGGCTGCAAGGAGACCCTTACATTTTTTGCTATGTTTTTTCAAAAACGCCACCCTCCCCCTCGAAGTTCTAGGGGCCAGGTGGTTTCGAGCTAACCCTTCTACGGGTTTGGGCTGCAACGAGCCCCTTAGCATTTTTCGCTAAGTTTTTTAAAAAACGCCCCCCTCCTCCTCGGAGTGCTTGGGGCGAGGTGTTTTCGAGCTAACCCGTCGACGGGTTTGCGCTGCAATGAGCCCCTTAGCGTTTTTTGCTTAGTTTTTTGAAAAACGCCACCCTCCCCCTCGAAGTGCTAGGGGCGAGGTGTTTTTGGACGAACCCGTCAACTGGTTTGGGCTGCAACGAGCCCCTTAGCTTTTTTCACTAAGTTTTTTGAAAAACGTCACCCTCCCCCTTGAAGTGCTAGGGGCGAGGTGTTTTCTGGCGAACCCTTCGATGGGTTTGGGCTGCAACGAGCCCCTTAGCATTTCGCTAAGTTTTTTGAAAAACGCCACCATCCTCCTCGATGTGCTAGGGGCGAGGTGGTTTCGAGCTAACCCTTTGACGGGTTTGGGCTGCAATGAGCCCCTTAGCATTTTTTGCTATGTTTTTTGAAAAATGCCACCCTCCTCCTCGAAGTTCTAGGGGCGAGGTGGTTTCGAGCTAACCCTTCGACAGGTTTGGGCTACAAGGAGCCCCTTAGCCTTTTTTGCTAAGTTTTTTGAAAAAGGCCACCCTCCCCCTCGAAGTGCTAGGGGCGAGGTGTTTTCGGGCGAACCCTCCGACGGGTTTGGGCTGCAACGAGCCCCTTAGAATTTTTCACTAAGTTTTTTGAAAAACGCCACCCTCCCCCTCGAAGTGCCAGGGGCGAGGTGTTTTCGGGCGAACCATTTAACAGATTTGGGCTGCAACGAGCCCCTTAGCATTTTTCACTAAGTTTTTTGAAAAATGCCACCCTCCCCCTCGAAGTGCTAGGGGCGAGGTGTTTTTGGGCGAACCCTTCAACGGGTTTGGGCTGCAACGAGCCCCTTAGCATTTCACAAAGTTTTTTGAAAAATGTCACCCTCCTCCTCGAAGTGCTCGGGGCAAGGTGGTTTCGAGCTAACCCTTCGACGGGTTTGGGCTGCAACCAGCCCCTTAGCATTTCTTGCTAAGTTTTTTGAAAAATGCCACCCTCCCCCTCGAATTGTTAGGGGAGAGATATTTTCGGGCTAACCCTTTGACGGGTTTGGGCTGCAACGAGCCCCTTAGCATTTTTTGCTAAGTTTTTTGAAAAACGCCACCCTCCCCGTCGAAGTGCTAGGGGCGAGGTGTTTTTGGGCGAACTCTTCAACGGGTTTGGGCTGCAACGAGCCCCTTAGCATTTCACAAAGTTTTTTGAAAAAAGTCACCCTCCTCCTCTAAGTGCTCGGGGCAAGGTGGTTTCGAGCTAGCCCTTCGACGGGTTTGGGCTGCAACGAGCCCCTTAGCATTTCTTGCTAAGTTTTTTGAAAAATGTCACCCTCCCCCTCGAAGTGTTAGGGCGAGATGTTTTCGGGCTAACCCTTCGACGGGTTTGGGATTCAACGAGCCCCTTAGCATTTTTTGCTAAGTTTTTTGAAAAACGCCACCCTCCCCCTTGAAGTGCTAGGGGCGAGGTGTTTTCAAGTGAACCATTCAACGGGTTTGGGCTGCAACGAGCCCCTTAGTATTTTTCGCTAAGTGTTTTGAAAAATGCCACCCTCCCCATCGAAGTGCTAGGGGCGAGGTGTTTTTGGGCGAACCCTTCAATGGGTTTGGGCTGCAACGAGCCCCTTAGCATTTCGCAAAGTTTTTTAAAAAACGTCACCCTCCTCCTCGAAGTGCTAGGGGCGAGGTGGTTTCGAGCTAACCCTTTGACAGGTTTGGGCTGCAACGAGCCCCTTAGCATTTCTTGCTAAGTTTTTTGAAAAACGCCACCCTCCCCCTCGAAGTGTTAGGGGCGAGATGTTTTCGGGCTAACCCTTCGACTGGATTGGCCTGCAACGAGCCCCTTAGCATTTTTTGCTAAGTTTTTTGAAAAATGCCACCCTCCCCTTGAAGTGCTAGGGGCGAGGTGTTTTCGGGTGAACCATTCGACGGGTTTGGGCTGCAATGAGCCCCTTTGTATTTTTTGCTAAGTTCTTTGCAAAATGCCACCCTCCCCCTCGAAGTGTTAGAGGCGAGGTGTTTTCGGGCGAACCCTTCCACGGGTTTGGGCTGCAACGAGCCCCTTAGCATTTTTCACTAAGTTTTTTTGAAAAACGCCACCGTCCCCCTCGAAGTGCTAGGGGCGAGGTGTTTTCTGGCGAACCCTTTGATGGGTTTGGGCTGCAACGAGCCCCGTAGCATTTCCCTAAGTTTTTTGAAAAATGACACCCTCCTCCTCGATGTGCTAGGGGCGAGGTGGTTTCGAGCTAACCCTTTGACAGGTTTGGGCTGCAACGAGCCCCTTAGCATTTTTCCCTAAGTTTTTTGAAAAATGCAACCCTCCCCCTCGAAGTGCTAGGGGCAAGGTGTTTTCGGGCGAACCCTTCAAAGGGTTTGGGCTGCAAGGAGACCCTTACATTTTTTGCTATGTTTTTTCTAAAACGCCACCCTCCCCCTCGAAGTTCTAGGGGCCAGGTGGTTTCGAGCTAACCCTTCTACGGGTTTGGGCTGCAACGAGCCCCTTAGCATTTTTCGCTAAGTTTTTTGAAAAACGCCCCCCTCCTCCTCGGAGTGCTTGGGGCGAGGTGTTTTCGAGCTAACCCGTCGACGGGTTTGCGCTGCAATGAGCCCCTTAGCGTTTTTTGCTTAGTTTTTTGAAAAACGCCACCCTCCCCCTCGAAGTGCTAGGGGCGAGGTGTTTTCGGACGAACCCGTCAACTGGTTTGGGCTGCAACGAGCCCCTTAGCTTTTTTCACTAAGTTTTTTGAAAAATGTCACCCTCCCCCTTGAAGTGCTAGGGGCGAGGTGTTTTCTGGCGAACCCTTCGACGGGTTTGGGCTGCAACGAGCCCCTTAGCATTTCGCTAAGTTTTTTGAAAAACGCCACCATCCTCCTCGATGTGCTAGGGGCGAGGTGGTTTCGAGCTAACCCTTTGACGGGTTTGGGCTGTAATGAGCCCCTTAGCATTTTTTGCTATGTTTTTTGAAAAATGCCACCCTCCTCCTCGAAGTTCTAGGGGCCTTATCCGCCTTGCCTTTCTTCGAAATGACACTCTCTTTTCTATGAGCGCTCTTTTGTAGTACCTATTAGTAGAAGATTAGCGGAGTCATTCTAGTTAGAAAGTATCATATAAGCTTTCAATATCTACTTCAAAGCCGAGGAGGAATGGAGAGAGGGAGCCAGCAGATAAGATGTGACTAGTCAACTAGGCAAGGGCGGGCTATAACATAGTATGACGATAGGCTAACGACTTTGGAGAGATTTACCTATGATACGTAACTAAGCCCCCAGGCGTTGGGAAGCTACAGCAGATTTGGCAGATTAGTAGTCTCCAACTTATTTATTAGTGGATCGAGCGGATTGGTCTTGTTGCCGTAAGCCTACGGAGGGAGGGGACCCATCCTGTAGAAGGCAAGCGGTAGGTAAATTGTAATTTATAGAACTTTTGTCGATAGGGGAATCGCTCTTTTCACTTCCGTTACGTTCAGCTTTCTTTCTATACCTTTCCTTCCTCCCCCTAATCACTCCGTTCCACCACTGGCTTTGGTATCTTTTTTACTCTCAACCAGCAGTCAAGTCATTTCATTACGAAAAGTCATGGAATTGGTTGCCCAGCTCCACTCGAGCTAATTTAGTTCCTTGGCACTCCTTCGTTGGTACTCAAAAACTCGTTATAGCCGTTTGTTTCAAATCTGCAAATCGAAGATGACGAAGGGAGGAATACCATGGAAATATAATAAAATCTCCTATTAGCGATGTCAGATTTCAATGGAAGGAAGATAGTTATTCCAATCACTTTTCTCGTAGGCAGGGCGGGACTCAAGAAACCTGCGTACGGCAGGGCTGGGTTACCTGCGTACGGGCAAGAGAACTTTTATCTGCTCGTCTTTTCCCAGGATTTCTTTCTGAACTGTACGGGTATGACCCGCGTTCCTTGCAATTAAAAACACTAGCTTGTTTAGTTCCACTTCTTTTCACGGAGAACTTGCCGGTCCTCTAGAGGCGAAGCCTCATACATCCGATAGGAGGTTGAGGGATCCGGAAAGTCTCCGTTACGTTCTATCTTGCTTTGGGTTTTGCTGACTCCGTCCAGCAGGCGTATCCACCTGCGGTTGCAATGGTGAGTTGTGAACTTGTTAGAGCTTCGTTCTAGTTCCATCATTTTTCTGCATTCTTTCTAAGTGCTGTTTCCTCTATTTCTAATATCAGAGTAACACGGGAATTCTCTCTGGGAATCCGCTCCCCCTGCTTGCTTGTATTGGGATTTGGCAGGGCAGGTTCTCCATCATTAAGAGGCTTCTCACTTTGGTATCGATATGCGTCTGAACTCCTCACTCTTTCACTAGGGGTAACACAAACTTGGACTTGTGCAGCTAATAGATCCTTTCTCAAAACAGCCTATTTTTGAGGAAATGCCCATGGGAATCGGTTATTGGGATACCACAGGGGAGTACCATCTCACCGGTCCTTATGAACAGCTTTCCCCACTGAATCATTAGATCACCGCTTATGTTCCCTAGTTGTCCAGGTGTGACCTAGTTTGCTTAGTAAGTATGGAAGGACAAAAGACGAGTACAGATGACTACTATTCTCCGGCAGAAAGTCACTCATTTCCTCTTAAAGGTCCCAAAGATATGAGTAAAAAACTCTTCCAAATCAAAGATTTGCCTATTCTTCGTAGTACGAGAATACTCTTACTTCTCATGACACAGACGAGAAAGAAGTAGAATAAAGGAAGAATGTTAGTAAAAGGAAAAGAAAAATCCATATATATATGCTATATCTCATTCATGGTAGTGCAATAAGCAACTATTCGTTGACACCAACTCACTTATACTTGAAGACAGGAACATGTAAAGTCAGCTAATCCATTGACACATTCTCTATTCTAAGACAAGAAAAAAGAGTAACTGAAGAATGTACTCTTTCTATTGTTCATTTCTATGAATCTTTCTTCATTCACTTCATTGAAAAGATATTGTGCATTTACCGAATTTCCTGTCATAGATAGTCTAGTGAAGCTAGCTTACTATGCCAAGAACTACTACTCACCAAAACCTATCCTTACTAATACACGGCTATATGATATTCTTATTTATTATTCTATTTCTATATTACATCATATTCTAGTTTCGTAAAGCTATACTTTAGAGAAGGAAAGAGAGATTCTACGACCACTTGCCCATAAGAAAATAGACCGAACTTAACTACCTGTAACTGTCCCAACTGCCCATGTGTACTAACCCCCCGAAATCACTTTCCCTACTGCTACGTTGAAATGAAAATGCCCGCCTCCAATCCGCTTAGTTAGACCAGACTCTCAGACATATGATTGTTGAGTTAGCCAAGTGAGGGGTTCGTTCAGCCCGTCAATAAGCCGGTATAGAAATAGATAGAGAGCTCCAATTAGGGGCAGGCGCAATAAGGAAGGTAATCGATTGACGAGACCCACCGGAACTTCAACTTTCAGTCTTCTATACGTTACCTGCCTGGAAACATGTTAGGTCGTGTCTTACATTCCGTTCTAAGAAGATTCCACCTCTCCTCGACTACCGAGAACCAGCCTTCTTTCTCCAGCTAGAGGAGAGAGGTTTCTTTCATGTTATATTCAAAAATTGAATACCCTCATGTCTTTACTATGTGTACAAATCCGGCACTTAAAGCGGTACTCCCCCCCCCAGGGAATGAATGCCCGTCCAATTAGAAACTCCCTCCCTACGTGGGACCTATCTTCCTAATGCCTTGCTCAACTACTACTTAGAGTTCTCCAACGGACCAGTAGATATGGTATCTAGTTTGCTTAGAATAATCAAGTTGTAAGAAAGTGATCTATTCATAGTTCTCATACCCAAAACCATTTATTTCACTGCAAAGCGAGTACGACAAGAAGAGAGAGAGTAGTACAAAAGACCCATATCATAGAAGAGTGAGACCTCCATAAACTCTTACCTATCCCAATAGACACATGACCTAGCCTAGCCCCCACCGCCCTATTTCCTGTACCCACGTTCTTTCAAGCCAATACTGCTACTCTACATATGAGACGGCAGAAAATGGGCGAGAAAAAACATATCTACTTTGTAACGATTCTAGTTTTATTAGACTCCTTACAAGCCAAGCCCTATTTTTGACAAGTCATAGAGTCATCCGCCCTGTTTTCCTCCTATGCTTCTCTATTCCTATCAATAAGCCCTTATCCCGATATTCCTATCAAGAAGAACTCTCTCTGCCTGGCTTTGCTAGCTTCGTTCTCCTTACCATAAAGTCTATTTATTATTGGATCCGACTGTGAGAAACCAATCGGAGCTCTACATTGGTATTACTAGTTGAGCCTATATGAGCGTACGTTGGATACGGTGCAGTTATATAAGCTAAGAAAGAGCTGCTTATAAAACCTTCTAATATACTGATCGGTGGCTAGGTCATTGGTGCTTCTGCTTTTCTTGCCTCCAACCATGCGGTACAAGCTCAGATATCTCCGCATTTCATTGTTGAGATCTTTCTATCAAAAGGGCGGTTTAGGTATCTCTAATAGGGAAGTCCTTTCCTTCTTTTCCCTCTTATAAAGTATCTTTAGATTGAGCCCCTTAGCAATTCTGCCTAAGTTTTTTTGGAATAACGCCACCCTCTCCCTCGATGTGTAGGGGCGAGGATGGTTCGATGCTACCCAATCGACGGGATTGGGCTGCCCGCGCCCCTAGCATTTCTAGGCTAAGTTTTTGAAAAATGCCACCCTCCCCCTCGAAGTGTTAGGGGCGAGATGTTTTCGGGCTAACCCTCCGACGGGTTTGGGCTGCAACGAGCCCTTAGCATTTTCGCTAAGTTTTTTGAAAAATGCCACCCTCCCCTCGAAGTGCTAGGGGCGAGGTGTTTTCGGGCTAACCCTTAACTGGGTTTGGGCTGCAACGAGCCCCTTAGCATTTTTCGCTAAGTTTTTGGAAAAACGCCACCCTCCCCTCGAAGTGCTAGGGGCGAGGTGTTTTCTGGCGAACCCTTCAACGGGTTTGGGCTGCAACGAGCCCCTTAGCATTTCGCAAAGTTTTTTGAAAAACGCCACCCTCCTCCTCGAAGTGCTAGGGGCGAGGTGGTTTCGAGCTAACCCTTCGACGGGTTTGGGCTGCAACGAGCCCCTTAGCATTTCTGCTAAGTTTTTTGAAAAACGCCACCCTCCCCTCGAAGTGCTAGGGGCGAGGTGGTTTTCGGGCTAACCCTTCGACGGGTTTGGCTGCAACGAGCCCTTAGCATTTTTCACTAAGTTTTTTGAAAAACGCCACCCTCCCCCTCGAAGTGCTAGGGGCGAGGTGTTTTCTGGCGAACCCTTCGACGGGTTTGGGCTGCAACGAGCCCCTTAGCATTTTTGCTAAGTTTTTTGAAAAATGCCACCCTCCCTCTCGAAGTGCTAGGGGCGAGGTGGTTTTCGAGCTAACCCTTCGACGGGTTTGGGCTGCAACGAGCCCCTTAGCATTTCACTAAGTTTTTGAAAAACGACACCCTCCTCCTCGAAGTGCTAGGGCGAGGTGGTTCGAGTAACCCTTCGACGGTTTGGGCTGCAACGAGCCCCTTAGCATTTTTTGCTAAGTTTTTTGAAAAACGCCACCCTCCCCTCGAAGTGCTAGGGGCGAGGTGGTTTCGAGCTAACCCTTCGACGGGTTGGGCTGCAACAAGCCCCTTAGCATTTTTTGCTAAGTTTTTTGAAAAACGCACCCTCCCCCGTCGAAGTGGTAGGGGCGAGGTGGTTTCGTGCGAACCCTTCGACGGGTTTGGGCTGCAACCTGAGCCCTTAGCATTTCACAAAGTTTTTTGAAAAACGACACCCTCCTCCTCGAAGTGCTAGGGCGAGGTGTTTCGAGCTAACCCTTCGACGGGTTTGGGCTGCAACGAGCCCCTTAGCATTTTTTAGCTAAGTTTTTGACAAACGCCACCTCCCCTCGAAGTGCTAGGGCGAGGTGTTTTCGGCGTAACCCATCAAGGGTTTGGGCTGCAACGAGCCCCTTAGCATTTTCCCTAAGTTTTTTGAAAAACGCCACCCTCCCCCTCGAAGTGCTAGGGGCGAGGTGTTTTCGGGCGAACCCTTCGACGGGTTTGGGCTGCAACGAGCCCCTTAGCATTTCGCTAAGTTTTTTGAAAAATGCCACCCTCCTTCTCGAAGTGCTAGGGGCGAGGTGGTTTCGAGCTAACCCTTCGACGGGTTTGGGCTGCAACGAGCCCCTTAGCATTTCTTGCTAAGTTTTTTGAAAAACGCCACCCTCCCCTCGAAGTGCTAGGGGCGAGGTGTTTCGAGCTAACCCTTCGAACGGGTTTGGCTGCAACGAGCCCCTTAGCATTTTTGCTAAGTTTTTTGAAAACGCCACCCTCCCCCTCGAAGTGCTAGGGGCGAGGTGTTTCTGGCGAACCCTTCGATCGGGTTGGGCTGCAACGAGCCCCTTAGCAATTCAGCTAAGTTTTTTGAAAAACGCACCCCTCTCTCGAAGTGTAGGGGCGAGGTGGTTTCGAGCTAACCCTTCGACGGGATTGGCTGCAACGAGCCCCTTAGCATTTCTTGCTAAGTTTTTTGAAAAATGCCACCCTCCCCCTCGAAGTGTTAGGGGCGAGATGTTTTCGGGCTAACCCTTCGACGGGTTTGGCCTGCAACGAGCCCCTTAGCATTTTTCGCTAAGTTTTTTTGAAAATGCCACCCTCCCCCTCGAAGTGCTAGGGGCGAGGTGTTTTCTGGCGAACCCTTCAAAGGGTTTGGGCTGCAACGAGCCCCTTATCAATTTTTGCTAAGTTTTTTGACAAACGCCACCCTCCCCCTTGAAGTGCTAGGGGCGAGGTGTTTTTGGGTGAACCCTTCAACAAGTTTGGGCTGCAACGAGCCCCTTAGCATCTCGCTAAGTTTTTTGAAAAACGCCACCCTCCCCCTCGAAGTGCTAGGGGCGAGGTGTTTTCGGGTTAACCCATCAACGGGTTTGGGCTGCAACGAGCCCCTTAGCATTTTTCACAAAGTTTTTTGAAAAACACCACCCTCCCCCTCGAAGTGCTAGGGGCGAGGTGTTTTCTGGCGAACCCTTCAACGGGTTTGGGCTGCAACGAGGCCCTTAGCATTTCTCTAAGTTTTTTGAAAAATGTCACCCTCCTTCTCGAAGTGCTAGGGGAGAGGTGGTTTCGAGCTAACCCTTTGACGGGTTTGGGCTGCAACGAGCCCCTTAGCATTTCACAAAGTTTTTTGAAAAACGTCACCCTCCTCCTCGAAGTGCTCAGGGCAAGGTGGTTTCGAGCTAACCCTTCGACCGGTTTGGGCTGCAACGAGCCCCTTAGCATTTCTTGCTAAGTTTTTTGAAAAACGCCACCCTCCCCCTCGAAGTGCTAGGGGCGAGGTGGTTTCGAGCTAACCCTTCGACGGGTTTGGGCTGCAACAAGCCCCTTAGCATTTTTTGCTAAGTTTTTTAAAAAATGTCACCCTCCCCGTCGAAGTGGTAGGGGCGAGGTGTTTTTGGGCGAACCCTTCAACGGGTTTGGGCTGCAATGAGCTCCTTAGCATTTCACAAAGTTTTTTGAAAAACGTCACCCTCCTCCTCGAAGTGCTCGGGGCAACGTGGTTTCGAGCTAACCCTTCGACGGGTTTGGGCTGCAACGAGCCCCTTAGCATTTCTTGCTAAGTTTTTTGAAAAATGCCACCCTCCCCCTCGAAGTGTTAGGGGCGAGATGTTTTCAGGCTAACCCTTCGACGGGTTTGGGCTGCAACGAGCCCCTTAGCATTTTTTGCTAAGTTTTTTGAAAAACGCCACCCTCCCCCTTGAAGTGCTAGGGGCGAGGTGCTTTCGGGTGAACCATTCAACGGGTTTGGGCTGCAACGAGCCCCTTAGTATTTTTCGCTAAGCTTTTTGAAAAACGCCACCCTCCCCCTCGAAGTGCTAGGGGCGGGGATTTTTCGTGCGAACCCTTCAACGGGTTCTTGGATGCAACAAGTCCATTAGCATTTTTCACTAAGTTTTTTGAAAAACGTCACCCTCCCCCTCAAGTGCTAGGGGCGGGTGTTTTCTGGCGAACCCATCGGATGGGTTTGGGCTAGCAACGAGCCCCTTAGCCATTTCAGCTAAGTTTTTTGAAAACGACACCCTCCTCCTCGATGTGCTCGGGCGAGGTGTCTTCGAGCTAGGACCCTCCGGAGGGGTTTGGGCTGCAACGAGTCCCCTTAGCATTTCTTGCAAAGTTTTTTGAAAAAAGCCAGCCCTCCCCTCGAAGTGTTAGGGGCGAGATGTTTTCAGGGCTAACCCTCGACGGGTTTGGCTGCAACGAGCCCCTTAGCATTTTTCGTAAGTTTTTTGAAAAACACCACCCTCCCCTGGAAGGTGCTAGGGGCGAGGGTTTTCTGGCGAACATTCAACGGGTTTTTGGGCTGCAACGAGCCCCTTATATTTTTCGCTAAGTTTTTTGAAAAACGCCACCCTCCCCTCGAAGTGTTAGGGGCGAGGTGTTTTTGGCGAACCCTTCGACGGTTTGGGCTGCAACGAGCCCCTTAGCATTTTTAGCTAAGTTTTTTGATAAACGCCACCCTCCCCCTCGAAGTGCTAGGGGCGACGGGTTTTCGGCTAACCCTTCGACTGGGTTTGGGCTGCAAGGAGCCCCTTAGCCTTTTTTGCTAAGTTTTTTGAAAAATGCCACCCTCCCTCGAAGTGCTAGGGCGGAGGTGTTTTTCGGCGAACCCTTCAAAACGGGCTTTCGGCTGCAACGCTGCCCCTTAGCATTTTTCACTAAGTTTTTTTTAAAACGCCACCCTCCCCCTCGAAGTGCTAGGGGCGAGGGTGTTTTCGGGCGAACCCTCCTGTACGGGTTTGGGCTGCAACGAGCCCCTTAGCATTTTTCACTAAGTTTTTTTGATAAAACGCCACCCTCCCCCCGAACTTGCTTAGGGGCGAGGATGTTTTTATCGGGCGACCCTTCAACGGGATTTGGGCTGCAACGAGCCCTTAGCATTTTTCAGCTAAGTTTTTTGAAAACTGCCACCCTCCCCCTCGAAGTGCTAGGGGCGAGGTGGTTTCTGGCGAACCCTTCAACGGGTTTGGGCTGCAACGAGCCCCTTAGCATTTCACAAAGTTTTTTGAAAAACGTCACCCTCCTCCTCGAAGTGCTAGGGCGAGGTGGTTTCGAGCTAACCCTTCGACGGGTTTGGGCTGCAACGAGCCCCTTAGCATTTCTTGCTAAGTTTTTTGAAAAACGCCACCCTCCCCCTCGAAGTGTTAGGGGCGAGGTGTTTTCGAGGCTAACCCTTCGACGGGTTTGGGCTGCAACGAGCCCCTTAGCATTTTTAGCTAAGTTTTTTGAAAAAGTCCACCCTCCCCCTCGAAGTGCTAGGGCGAGGTGTTTTCTGGCGAACCCTTCACGGGTTTGGGCTGCAACGAGCCCTTAGCATTTCGCTAAGTTTTTTGAAAAACGCCACCCTCCCCCTCGAAGTGCTAGGGGCGAGGTGGTTTCGAGCTAACCCTTTACAGGTTTGGCTGCAACGAGCCCTTAGCATTTCGCTAAGTTTTTTGAAAAACGCCACCCTCCCCTCGAAGTGCTAGGGGCGAGGTGTTTTCGGCGAACCCTTCAAGCGGTTTGGGCTGCAACGAGCCCCTTAGCATTTTTCGCTAAGTTTTTTGACAAACGCCACCCTCCCCTTGAAGTGCTAGGGGCGAGGTGTTTTTGGGCGAACCCTTCAACGGGTTTGGGCTGCAACGAGCCCCTTAGCATTTCGCTAAGTTTTTTGAAAAACGCCACCCTCCTCCTCGAAGTGCTAGGGGCGAGGTGGTTTCGAGCTAACCCTTCGATGGGTTTGGGCTGCAACGAGCCCCTTAGCATTTTTTGCTAAGTTTTTTGAAAAACGCCACCTCTCCCTCGAAGTGCTAGGGGCGAGGTGTTTTCGGGCTAACCCTTCACGGGTTTGGGCTGCAACGAGCCCCTTAGCAATTTTCGCTAAGTTTTTTGAAAAACTCCACCCTCCCCTCGAAGTGCTAGGGGCGAGGTGGTTTCGAGCTAACCCTTCGACGGGTTTGGGCTGCAACGAGCCCCTTAGCATTTTTTGCTAAGTTTTTTGAAAAACGCCACCCTCCCCCTCGAAGTGTTAGGGGCGAGGTGTTTTCGGGCTAACCCTTCGACGGGTTTGGGCTGCAACGAGCCCCTTAGCATTTTTCACTAAGTTTTTTGAAAAACGCCACCCTCCCCCTCGAAGTGCTAGGGGCGAGGTGTTTCGGAGAACCCTTCAACGGGTTTGGGCTGCAACGAGCCCCTTAGCATTTTTGCTAAGTTTTTTGAAAAACGCCACCCTCCCCCTCGAAGTGCTAGGGGCGAGGTGTTTTCGGGCGAACCCTTCAACGGGTTTGGGCTGCAACGAGCCCCTTAGCATTTTCACTAAGTTTTTTGAAAAACGTCACCCTCCCCCTCGAAGTGCTAGGGGCGAGGTGTTTTCTGGCGAACCCTTCGACGGGTTTGGGCTGCAACGAGCCCTTAGCATTTCGCTAAGTTTTTTGAAAAACGCCACCCTCCTCCTCGAAGTGCTAGGGGCGAGGTGGTTTCGAGCTAACCCTTCGACGGGTTTGGGCTGCAACGAGCCCCTTAGCATTTTTGCTAAGTTTTTTGAAAAACGCCACCCTCCTCCTCGAAGTGTTAGGGGCGAGGTGGTTTCGAGCTAACCCTTCGACGGGTTTGGGCTGCAACAAGCCCCTTAGCATTTTTGCTAAGTTTTTTGAAAAACGCCACCCTCCCCTCGAAGTGTTAGGGGCGAGGTGGTTTCGAGCTAACCCTTCGACGGGTTTGGGCTGCAACGAGCCCCTTAGCATTTTTGCTAAGTTTTTGAAAAATGCCACCCTCCCCTCGAAGTGCTAGGGGCGAGGTGTTTTCGAGCGAACCCTTCGACGGGTTTGGGCTGCAACGAGCCCCTTAGCATTTTTGCCTAAGTTTTTTGAAAAACGCCACCCTCCCCTCGAAGTGCTAGGGGCGAGGTGTTTTCGGGCGAACCCTTCAACGGGTTTGGGCTGCAACGAGCCCCTTAGCATTTTTCTCTAAGTTTTTTGAAAAACGCCACCCTCCCCTCGAAGTGCTAGGGGCGAGGTGTTTTCGGGCGAACCCTTCAACGGGTTTGGGCTGCAACGAGCCCCTTAGCATTTTTCACAAAGTTTTTTGAAAAACGTCACCCTCCCCCTCGAAGTGCTAGGGGCGAGGTGTTTTTGGCGAACCCTTCAACGGTGTGGGCTGCAACGAGCCCCTTAGCATTTCGCTAAGTTTTTGAAAAACGCCACCCTCCTCCTCGAAGTGCTAGGGGCGAGGTGTTTTCGGGCTAACCCTTCGACGGGTTTGGGCTGCAACGAGCCCCTTAGCATTTCACTAAGTTTTTTGAAAAACGTCACCCTCCTCCTCGAAGTGCTAGGGGCGAAGGTGTTTCGAGCTAACCCTTCGACGGGTTTGGGCTGCAACGAGCCCCTTAGCATTTCTTGCTAAGTTTTTTGAAAAACGCCACCCTCCCCCTCGAAGTGCTAGGGGCGAGGTGGTTTCGAGCTAACCCTTCGACGGTTTGGGCTGCAACGAGCCCCTTAGCATTTTTTGCTAAGTTTTTTGAAAAACGCCACCCTCCCCTCGAAGTGCTAGGGGCGAGGTGTTTTTGGGCGAACCCTTCAACGGGTTTGGGCTGCAACGAGCCCCTTAGCATTTCACAAGTTTTTTGAAAAACGTCACCCTCCTCCTCGAAGTGCTCAGGGCAAGGTGGTTTCGAGCTAACCCTTCGACGGGTTTGGGCTGCAACGAGCCCCTTAGCATTTCTTGCTAAGTTTTTTGAAAAATGCCACCCTCCCCCTCGAAGTGTTAGGGGCGAGATGTTTTCGGGCTAACCCTTCGACGGGTTTGGGCTGCAACGAGCCCCTTAGCATTTTTCGCTAAGTTTTTTGAAAAACGCCACCCTCCCCCTCGAAGTGCTAGGGGCGAGGTGTTTTCTGGCGAACCATTCAACGGGTTTGGGCTGCAACGAGCCCCTTAGCATTTTTCGCTAAGTTTTTTGAAAAACGCCACCCTCCCCTCGAAGTGCTAGGGGCGAGGTTTTTTCGGTGCGAACCCTTCAACGGGTTTGGCTGCAACGAGCCCCTTAGCATTTTTCGCTAAGTTTTTTGAAAAACGCCACCCTCCCCTCGAAGTGCTAGGGCGAGGTGCTTTTTCGAGCTGAACCCTTCGACGGGTTTGGGCTGCAACGAGCCCCTTAGCATTTCGCTAAGTTTTTTGAAAAACGCCACCCTCCTCCTCGAAGTGCTAGGGGCGAGGTGTTTTCGAGCTAACCCTTCGACGGGTTTGGGCTGCAACGAGCCCCTTAGCATTTTTGCTAAGTTTTTTGAAAAACTCCACCCTCCCCCTCGAAGTGTTAGGGGCAAGGTGTTTTCGGCTAACCCTTCGAACGGGTTTGGGCTGCAACGAGCCCTTAGCATTTCGCTAAGTTTTTGAAAAACGCCACCTCCCCTCGAAGTGCTAGGGGCGAGTGGTTTCGAGCTAACCCTTGTACGGGTTTGGGCTGCAACGAGCCCCTTAGCATTTTCTGCTAAGTTTTTTGAAAAATGCCACCCTCCCCCTCGAAGTGCTAGGGGCGAGGTGTTTTCTGGCGAACCCTTCAACGGGTTTGGGCTGCAACGAGCCCCTTAGCATTTTTGCTAAGTTTTTTGACAAACGCCACCCTCCCCCTCGAAGTGCTAGGGGCGAGGTGTTTTCTGGCGAACCCTTCAACGGGTTTGGGCTGCAACGAGCCCCTTAGCATTTTTGCTAAGTTTTTTGAAAAACGCCACCCTCCCCTCGAAGTGCTAGGGGCGAGGTGTTTTCGGGCGAACCCTTCAACGGGTTTGGGCTGCAACGAGCCCCTTAGCATTTTTCTGCTAAGTTTTTGAAAAACGCCACCCTCCGCCTCGAAGTGCTAGGGGCGAGGTGTTTTCGGGCGAACCCTTCGACGGGTTTGGGCTGCAACGAGCCCCTTAGCATTTTCACTAAGTTTTTTGAAAAACGCCACCCTCCTCCCTCGAAGTGCTAGGGGCGAGATGTTTTCGGCTAACCCTTCGACGGGTTTGGGCTGCAAGGAGCCCCTTAGCTTTTTTGCTAGTTTTTTGAAAAATGCCACCCTCCGCCTCGAAGTGCTAGGGGCGAGGTGTTTTCAGGCGAACCCTTCGACGGGTTTGGGCTGCAACGAGCCCCTTAGCATTTTTCACTAAGTTTTTTGAAAAACGCCACCCTCCCCCTCGAAGTGCCAGGGGCGAGGTGTTTTCGGGCGAACCCTTTAACAGGTTTGGGCTGCAACGAGCCCCTTAACATTTTTCTCTAAGTGTTTTGAAAAACGCCACCCTCCCCTCGAATGTGCAAGGGGCGAGGTGTTTTTGGGCGAACCCTTCAACGAGTTTGGGCTGCAACGAGCCCCTTAGCATTTCACAAAGTTTTTTGAAAAACGTCACCCTCCTTCTCGAAGTGCTAGGGGCAAGGTGGTTTCGAGCTAACCCTTCGACGGGATTGGGCTGCAACGAGCCCCTTAGCATTTCTTGCTAAGTTTTTTGAAAAATGCCACCCTCCCCCTCGAAGTGTTAGGGGCGAGATGTTTTCGGGCTAACCCTTCGACGGGTTTGGGCTGCAACGAGCCCCTTAGCATTTTTCGCTAAGTTTTTTGAAAAAGGCCACCCTCCCCCTCGAAGTGCTAGGGGCGAGGTGTTTTCTGGCGAACCCTTCAACGGGTTTGGGCTGCAACGAGCCCCTTAGCATTTTTTGCTTGCTAAGTTTTTTGACAAACGCCACCCTCCTCCTCGAAGTGCTTGGGGCGAGGTGTTTTCGGGCGAACCCTTTAACAGGTTTGGGCTGCAACGAGCCCCTTAGCATTTTTCGCTAAGTTTTTTGAAAAACGCCACCCTTCCCCTCGAAGTGCTAGGGGCGAGGTGTTTTTGGGCGAACCCTTCAACGGGTTTGGGCTGCAACGAGGCCCTTAGCATTTCACAAAGTTTTTTGAAAAACGTCACCCTCCCTCTCGAAGTGCTAGGGGCGAGGTGGTTTCGAGCTAACCCTTCGACGAGTTTGGGCTGCAACGAGCCCTAAGTTTTTTGAAAAACGCCACCCTCCCCCTCGAAGTGTTAGGGGCGAGATGTTTTCGGGCTAACCCTTCGACGGGTTTGGGCTGCAACGAGCCCCTTAGCATTTTCACTAAGTTTTTTGAAAACTTCACCCTCCCCTCGAAGTGCTCGGGGCGAGGTGGTTTTCGTGCGAACCCTTCACCGGGTTTGGGCTGCAACGAGCCCCTTAGCATTTTCTTGCTAAGTTTTTTTGAAAAAGCCACCTCCCCCTCGAAGTGCTATGGGGCGAGGTGTTTTTGAGCGTAACCCTTCAACGGTTTGGGCTGCAACGAGCCCCTTAGCATTTTTTGCTAAGTTTTTTTAAAACGCCACCCTCCTCCTCGAAGTGCTTGGGGCGAGGTGTTTTCGGTGCGAACCCTTTAAAGGGTTGGGCCTGCAACGAGCCCTTAGCATTTTTCAGCTAAGTTTTTTGAAAAACGCACCTCCGCCTCGAAGTGATAGGGCGAGAGGTTTTCGGCTAACCCTTCGACGGGTTTGGGCTGCAACGAGCCCTTAGCATTTCTTGCTAAGTTTTTTGAAAAACGACACCCTCCTCCTCGAAGTGCTAGGGGCGAGGTGGTTTCGAGCTAACCCTTCGACGGGTTTGGGCTGCAACGAGCCCCTTAGCATTTTTGCTAAGTTTTTGAAAAAAGCCACCTCCCCCTCGAAGTGCTAGGGGCGAGGTGTTTTCGGGCTAACCTTCGCAGGGTTTGGGCTGCAACGAGCCCCTTAGCATTTTTCGCTAAGTTTTTGAAAGCCTCCTCCCCCTCGAAGTGCTAGGGGCGGAGGTGTTGTTTTTGGCGAAAAGCTAATGTTTCCTCGAATAAGCCCTGGGCTGACTGACAGCATAGTGAGGTAAAAAAATAATAGGAAAGAGCTAGTGTAAGAAATGCTTTTTTCTATAAGATTAAGATGGTCAACGTTGACTATTTCCAACTTCAGAGAGTTAGACTAGGTGATAGATATCTTATTTCTTCTTTCTTGCTTGTAACATCTGCTTATAACCCCTTCTTACAATGCGGGATAAAGGGCTAAGACCACTCACTTCTTTCGCATCAACAGAAAAAGGGCTGGCTGATAATAGTCCCCATGTGTTTGTCCCCACGCGATACCCCCAAGCGAAACTTCCCTTTTATGTATCGCCTTGAGTTTTTTATTTTCCATTTTTAGCACTGATTCAAGTAAAAGGGCACATCTTCTCCGGAGCGTCAAAAATGAAAAATGTTCGTTAAAAATGAAATGCCTTATCGGCATCTTTTCTCTTTCATACAGCCTTATTTCGTCGCTCGTTTGTTTCTTCCCCAGGCGAATTTCTTCCCCGGGCTTGCATCCCACGGTCTCTCAAAACTACACAACACTCTTACTCTAATCTCTCTTGGATCTCTCTACACCGAACAAGTATTTTATCCCATTAATTGGTTTTTCTGGGAAACGAAATAGACACACATGTCAAATTGCAATATTTCTTAGCGACGTGATCTGTAATACTCAATCTAACCTATCAATAGTCCTGTTTGTTTGATTAACTAATGTCGTGACTGGGAGGGTTTGTACTATGTATTAAAAGATGATTAGGGTGCGCTACTGAAATGCCCAATTTTTAACAACAAGGATATTCAGGCCCAATAATTTACAGTGTTGCCACAAGTGTTTTTTTTTCAATTTAAAGGCCAACTAGTACTTAGTACATACCATAAAAATTGTACATACCATAAAAAATAAATTTTCTCATGTGATGGATTAGATTGAGTGGTGCTATAAGTAATACAGTTTTCAATTAGGCATTTGGAAAAGGCACTGATCTGTAGCAGTCAGTACTGGTGTGTGTTTCTTCTTTGCTTTATCTTTTCATTCAAAGAAATGCTTGGCGATAACTTTGATTTGCGGATCAAAATCTATTTCTTTAGGAGATAAGCCTTGTGCTGGTTTTGCTTTCTATTTTACTTGTCTCTTAAAACAGCTTTGACTCTAGAATGCTGGGTCTGTCTATAATAAGTTGCAAATTTACAATTTCTAATGCGTTATCAGACTCAACCAAGCGAAATGCGAAAAGCCTTAACTAGTAATCGTAAATATGGTATGGCCCGCCTGTAAGCTTACTTACTTTTTACTCATCAACTCCAATAAAAGTACACCATCTTCTGGGTGTCTTAAGGTTATTTATGGCAGGAAACTTCTCTTCCCAATATTTATGAGCGGTAGCTACTTTCGTAGCATCTCCTCTTGAAACTGAAACCTAGTCCTCGGCCTATTTCTTCTACTAGACTTATCTTTAGCAGCGCGCCTTACTATAGTTATAGTGGATGTTATCAAGGAGAGAGACATTGCTTAAAAGCACAATCTTTGACATGTTCTCAGTTTAACATGACGCATGTTATTTAGAAGGTTCCCATCGTCAATCAAAAAGCTCCAATTACCTTTCCGAATGATCGGAAAAAGCATGTGTTAGCTATATATTCAAATCTTACTCACCTTAGAGACCGAAGAAGTGTTATGAATGTTGACTCCTCTTTTCTAGCTTGATAGCAAAGAATCCCTTTGAAGAGTACAAATCAGCCAGCGCTTCGCTTTTCTTTCCTCGATCATGTTTTCTAAAGCACCCACTGATTGCGATGTTGTAGTGGAGATGGTAAGTTTGGATGTGCGAATGAAACAGCTGCGGAAACTCATTTTCGAAAGGGGATTTCCTTTTTTACTTTTTTTAATAGAAGAGCTGCTTCTTGAAGTGAATGATCGGAATTCAGAGAGGATAGAGAAAGATAGTCAATTTTTGGTAATTTCTGGTACACAGAGGACATTAGAGAGAGTAAGAGGCATGGCTGTGGTGGTAAGAATAGATGTACCAATGTGCGTAATAACTAACTGAGCATCATTCCCAACCTTGAAAAGATCCGTACCTGTTTAAGGAACATTTTCTGAGAGGTTGTTAACATCTGCCACAATGTGAGTAGAAGCCCCAGTATCAAGGAACCAATCAGCCTCAACCTTCAGATCTTTCTTCTCCCAGTAGCCCTGATTTCCCTTGTAGACTTAGGGAATTTTCATAGTTGATGATTATTTCCTACGAAAAGACAATAGCCAACAACATAGATTTGCCACGGACAAGGATCTTGCTACCTTATTGTGAATTCCCTTTTTATTCAATTGTGTACTCGTTCCTGTTGTTGTGCCATTAGTGACTTGAGAAGACTGTGTGAAAGAGAGCACGAAGCCGACCAAGTCACAAAAACCAAATAGGTTCTCCCGATTTCAAAGTAATTTGTTGATGCTTACACAATAGGTAGACCCCACTCTTCTCTTTTACTCTTATCCGCCTTGCCTTTCTTCGAAATGACACTCTCTTTTTCTAAGAGCGCTCTTTTGTAGTACCTATTAGTAGAAGATTAGCTGGAGTCATTCTAGTTAGAAAGTATCATATACGCTTTCAATATCTACTTCAAAGCCGAAGGAGGAATGGAGAGAGGGAAGCCAGCAGATAAAGATGTGACTAGTCAACTAGGCAAGGGCGGGCTATAACATAGTATGACGATAGGCTAACGACTTTGGAGAGATTTACCTATGATACGTAACTAAGCCCCCAGGCGTTGGGAAAGCTACAGCAGATTTGGCAGATTAGTAGTCTCCAACTTATTTATTAGTGGATCGAGCGGATTGGTCTTGTTGCCGTAAGCCTACGGAGGGAGGGGACCCATCCTGTAGAAGGCAAGCGGTAGGTAAATTGTAATTTATAGAACTTTTGTCGATAGGGGAATCGCTCTTTTCACTTCCGTTACGTTCAGCTTTCTTTCTATACCTTTCCTTCCTCCCCCTAATCACTTCCGTTCCACCACTGGCTTTGGTATCTTTTTTACTCTCAACCAGCAGTCAAGTCATTTCATTACGAAAAAGTCATGGAATTGGTTGCCCAGCTCCACTCGAGCTAATTTAGTTCCTTGGCACTCCTTCGTTGGTACTCAAAAACTCGTATAGCCGTTTGTTTCAAATCTGCAAATCGAAGATGACGAAGGGAGGAATACCATGGAAATATAATAAAATCTCCTATTAGCGATGCTCAGATTTCAATGGAAGGAAGATAGTTATTCCAATCACTTTTCTCGATAGGCAGGGCGGGACTCAAGAAACCTGCGTACGGCAGGGCTGGGTTACCTGCGTACGGGCAAGAGAACTTTTATCTGCTCGTCTTTTCCCAGGATTTCTTTCTGAACTTGTACGGGTATGACCCGCGTTCCTTGCATATTAAAAACACTAGCTTGTTTAGTTCCACTTCTTTTCACAGGAGAACTTGCCGGTACCTCTAGAGGCGAAGCCTCATACATACCGATAGGAGGTTGAGGGATCCGGAAAGTCTCCGTTACGTTCTATCTTGCTTTGGGTTTTGCTGACTCCGTCCAGCAGGCGTATCCACCTGCGGTTGCAATGGTGAGTTGTGAACTTTGTAGAGCTTCGTTCTAGTTCCATCATTTTTCTGCATTCTTTCTAAAGTGCTAGTTTCCTCTATTTCTAATATCAGAGTAACACGGGAATTCTCTCTGGGAATCCGCTCCCCCTGCTTGCTTGTATTGGGCATTTGGCAGAGGCAGGTTCTCCATCATTAAGAGGCTTCTCACTTTGGTATCGATATGCGTCTGAACTCCTCCACTCTTTCACTAGGGGTACACACAACTCTGGACTTGTGCAGCTAATAGATTCCTTTCTCAAAACAGCCTATTTTTGAGGAAATGCCCATGGGAATACGGTTATTGGGATACCACAGGGGAGTACCATCTCACCGGTCCTTATGAACAGCTTTCCCCACTGAATCATTAGATCACCCGCTTATGTTCCCTAGTTGTCCAGGTGTGACCTAGTTTGCTTAGTAAGTATGGAAGGACAAAAGACGAGTACAGATGACTACTATTCTCCGGCAGAAAGTCACTCATTTCCTCTTAAAGGTCCCAAAGATATGAGTAAAAAACTCTTCCAAATCAAAGATTTGCCTATTCTTCGTAGTACGAGAATACTCTTACTTCTCATTGACACAGACGAGAAAGAAGTAGAATAAAGGAAGAATGTTAGTAAAAGGAAAAGAAAAATCCATTATATATGCTATATCTCATTCACTGAGTAGTGCAATAAGCAACTATTCGTTGACACCAACTCACTTATACTTGAAGACAGGAACATAGTAAAGTCAGCTAATCCATTGACACATTCTCTATTCTAAGACAAGAAAAAAGAGTAACTGAAGAATAGTACTCTTTCTATTGTTCATTTCCTATGAATCTTTCTTCATTCACTTCATTGAAAAGATATTGTGCATTTACCGAATTTCCTGTCATAGATAGTCTAGTGAAGCTAGCTTACTAATGCCAAGAACTACTACTCACCAAAACCTATCCTTACTAATACACGGCTATATGATATTCTTATTTATTATTCTATTTCTATATTTACTCATATTCTAGTTTCGTAAAGCTATACTTTAGAGAAGGAAAGAGAGATTCTACGACCACTTGCCCATAAGAATAAGACCGAACTTAACTACCTGTAACTGTCCCAACTGCCCATGTGTACTAACCCCCCGAAATCACTTTCCCTACTGCTACGTTGAAATGAAAATGCCCGCCTCCAATCCGCTTAGTTAGACCAGACTCTCAGACATATGATTGTTGAGTTAGCCAAGTGAGGGGTTCGTTCAGCCCGTCAATAAAGCCGGTATAGAAATAGATAAGAAGAGCTCCAATTAGGGGCAGGCGCAATAAGGAAGGTAATCGATTGACGAGACCCACCGGAACTTCAACTTTCAGTCTTCTATACGTTACCTGCCTGGAAACATGTTAGGTCGTGTCTTAACATTCCGTTCTAAGAAAGATTCCACCTCTCCTCGACTACCGAGAACCAGCCTTCTTTCTCCAGCTAGAGGAGAGAGGTTTCTTTCATGTTATATTCAAAAATTGAATACCCTCATGTCTTTACTATGTGTACAAATCCGGCACTTAAAGCGGTACTCCCCCCCCCAGGGAATGAATGCACGTCCAATTAGAAACTCCCCTCCCTACGTGGGACCTATCTTCCTAATGCCTTGCTTCAACTACTACTTAGAGTTCTCCAACGGACCAGTAGATATGGTATCTAGTTTGCTTAGAATAAATCAAGTTGTAAGAAAGTGATCTATCTCATAGTTCTCCATACCCAAAACCATTTATTTCACTGCAAAGACGAGTACGACAAGAAGAGAGGAGTAGTACAAAAGACCCATATCATAGAAGAGTGAGACCTCCATAAACTCTTACCTATCCCAATAGACACATGACCTAGCCTAGCCCCCACCGCCCTATTTCCTGTACCCACGTTCTTTCAATGCCAATACTGCTACTCATACATATGAGACGGCAGAAAAATGGGCGAGAAAAAACATATCTACTTTGTAACGATTCTAGTTTTATTAGACTCCTTACAAGCCAAGCCCTATTTTTGACAAGTCATAGAGTCATCCGCCCTGTTTTCCTCCTATGCTTCTCTATTCCTATCAATAAGCCCTTATCCCGATATTCCTATCAAGAAGAACTCTCTCTGCCTGGCTTTGCTAGCTTCGTTCTCCTTACCATAAAGTCTATTTATTATTGGATCCGACCTGTGAGAAACCAATCGGAGCTCCTACATTGGTATTACTAGTTGAGCCTATATGAGCGTACGTTGGATACGGTGCAGTTATATAAGCTAAGAAAGAGCTGCTTATAAAACCTTCTAATATACTGATCGGTGGCTAGGTCATTGGTGCTTCTGCTTTTCTTGCCTCCAACCATGCGGTACAAGCTCAGATATCTCCGCATTTCATTGTTGAGATCTTTCTATCAAAAGGGCGGTTTAGGTATCTCTAATAGGGAAGTCCTTTCCTTCTTTTCCCTCTTATAAAGATATCTTTAGATTGAGCCCCTTGGCATTTTTCACTAAGTTTTTTGAAAAACGCCACCCTCCCCATCGAAGTGCTAGGGGCAAGGTGGTTTCGAGCTAACTCTTCGACGGGATTGGGCTGCAACAAGCCCCTTAGCATTTCTTGCTAAGTTTTTTGAAAAACGCCACCCTCCCCCTCGAAGTGCTAGGGGCGAGGTGTTTTCGGACGAACCATTCGACGGGTTTGGGCTGCAACGAGCCCCTTATCATTTTTCACTATGTTTTTTGAAAAACGCCACCCTCCCCCTCGAAGTGCTAGGGGCGAGGTGTTTTCGGGCGAACGCTTCAACCGGTTTCGGATGCAACAAGCCCCTTAGCCTTTTTTGCTAAGTTTTTTGAAAAACGTCACCCTCCCCCTCGAAGTGCTAGGGGCGAGGTGTTTTTGGGCGAATCCTTCAACGGGTTTGGGCTGCAAGGAGCCCCTTAGCCTTTTTTGCTAAGTTTGTTGAAAAACGCCACCCTCCCCCTCGAAGTGCTAGGGGCGAGGTGTTTTTGGGCGAATCCTTCAACGGGTTTGGGCTGCAAGGAGCCCCTTAGCCTTTTTTGCTAAGTTTTTTGAAAAATGCCACCCTCCCCTCGAAGTGCTAGGGGCGAGGTGTTTTCGGGCGAACGCTTCAACCGGTTTCGGATGCAACGAGTCCCTTAGCATTTTTCACAAAGTTTTTTGAAAAACGTCACCCTCCCCCTCGAAGTGCTAGGGGCGAGGTGTTTTCTGGCGAACCCTTCGACGCGTGTGGGCTGCAACGAGTCCCTTAGCATTTCGCTAAGTTTTTTGAAAAATGCCACCCTCCTCCTCGATGTGCTAGGGGCGAGGTGTTTTCGGACGAACCCTTCGACGGGTTTGGGCTGCAACGAGCCCCTTAGCATTTTTCATTAAGTTTTTTGAAAAACGCCACCCTCCGCCTCGAAGTGCTAGGAACGAGGTGTTTTTGGGCGAATCCTTCAACGGGTTTGGGCTGCAAGGAGCCCCTTAGCCTTTTTCGCTAAGTTTTTTGAAAAATGCCACCCTCCCCTGGAAGCGCTAGGGGCGAGGTGTTTTCAGGCGAACGCTTCAACCGGTTTCGGATGCAACGAGTCCCTTAGCATTTTTTACAAAGTTTTTTGAAAAACGTCACCCTCCCCCTCGAAGTGCTAGGGGCGAGGTGTTTTCTGGCGAACCCTTCGATGCGTGTGGGCTGCAACGAGTCCCTTAGCATTTCGCTAAGTTTTTTGAAAAATGCCACCCTCCTCCTCGATGTGCTAGGGGCGAGGCGGTTTCGAGCTAACAATTCGACGGGTTTGGGCTGCAACGAGCCCCTTAGCATTTCTTATTAAGTTTTTTGAAAAATGCCACCCTCCCCCACGAAGTGTTAGGGGCGAGATGTTTTTGGGCTAACCCTTCGACGGGTTTGGGCTGCAACGAGCCCCTTAGCATTTCTTATTAAGTTTTTTGAAAAATGCCACCCTCCCCCACGAAGTGTTAGGGGCGAGATGTTTTTGGGCTAACCCTTCGACGGGTTTGGGCTGCAACGAGCCCCTTAGCATTTTTCGCTAAGTTTTTTGAAAAAGGCCACCCTCCCCCTCGAAGTGCTAGGGGCGAGGTGTTTTCTGGCGAACCCTTCAACGGGTTTGGGCTGCAACGAGCCCCTTAGCATTTTTCACTACGTTTTTGAAAAACGTCACCCTCCCCCTCGAATTGCCAGGGGCGAGGTGTTTTCGGGCGAACCATTTAACAGGTTTGGGCTGCAACGAGCCCCTTAGCATTTCTTGCTAAGTTTTTTGAAAAATGCCACCCTCCCCCTCGAAGTGTTAGGGGCAAGATGTTTTCGGGCTAACCCTTCGACGGGTTTGGGCTGCAACGAGCCCCTTAGCATTTTTCCCTAAGTTTTTTGCAAAATGCCGCCCTCCCCCTCGATGTGCTAGGGGCGAGGTGTTTTCTGGCGAACCCTTCAACGGGTTTGGGCTGCAACGAGCCCCTTAGCATTTTTTGCTTGCTAAGTTTTTTGACAAACGCCACCCTCCTCCTCGAAGTGCTTGGGGCGAGGTGGTTTCGAGCTAACTCTTTGATGGGTTTGGGCTGCAACGAGCCCCTTAGCATTTTTTGCTAAGTTTTTTGGAAAACACCACCCTCCCCTTGAAGTGTTAGGGGCGAGGTGTTTTTGGGCGAACCATTCAACGGGTTTGGGCTGCAACGAGCCCCTTAGCATTTTTCACTAAGTTTTTTGAAAAACGCCACCCTCCCCCTTAAAGTGCTAGGGGCGAGGTGTTTTTGGGTGAATCCTTCAACGGGTTTGGGCTGCAACGAGCCCCTTAGCATTTTTCACTAAGTTTTTTGAAAAACGCCACCCTCCCCCTCGAAGTGCTAGGGGCGAGGTGTTTTTGGGCGAACCCTTCAACGGGTGCGGGCTGCAACAAGCCCCTTGGCATTTTTCACTAAGTTTTTTGAAAAACGCCACCCTCCCTCTCGAAGTGCTAGGGGCGAGGTGTTTTTGGGCGAATCCTTCAGCGGGTTTGGGCTGCAAGTAGCCCCTTAGCCTTTTTTGCTAAGTTTTTTGAAAAACGTCACCCTCCTTCTCGAAGTGCTAGGGGCAAGGTCGTTTTGAGCTAACCCTTTGACGGGATTGGGCTGCAACAAGCCCCTTAGCATTTCTTGCTAAGTTTTTTGAAAAACGCCACCCTCCCCCTCGAAGTGTTAGGGGCGAGATGTTTTCGGGGTAACCCTTCGACGGGTTTGGGCTGCAAGGAGCCCCTTAGCCTTTTTCGCTAAGTTTTTTGAAAAATGCCACCCTCCCCCTCGAAGTGTTAGGGGCGAGGTGTTTTCGGACGAACCCTTCGACGGGTTTGGGCTGCAACGAGCCCCTTAGCATTTTTCACTAAGTTTTTTGAAAAACGCCACCCTCCCCCTTGAAGTGCTAGGGGCGAGGTGTTTTCGGGCGAACACTTCAACCGGTTTCGGATGCAACGAGTCCCTTAGCATTTTTCACAAAGTTTTTTGAAAAACGTCACCCTCCCCCTCGAAGTGCCAGGGGCGAGGTGTTTTCTGGCGAACCCTTCGACGGGTGTGGGCTGCAACGAGCCCCTTAGCATTTCGCTAAGTTTTTTGAAAAATGCCACCCTCCTCCTCGATGTGCTAGGGGCGAGGTGGTTTCGAGCTAACCCTTCGACGGGTTTGGGCTGCAACGAGCCCCTTAGCATTTTTTGCTATGTTTTTTGAAAAACGCCACCCTCCTCCTTGAATTCCTTGGGGCGAGGTGGTTTCAAGCTAACCCTTCGACGGGTTTGGGCTGCAACAAGCCCCTTAGCATTTTTGCTAAGTTTTTTGAAAAACGTCACCCTCCCCCACGAAGTGTTAGGGGCGAGGTGGTTTCGAGCTAACCCTTCGACGAGTTTGGGCTGGAACAAGCCCCTTAGCCTTTTTTGCTAAGTTTTTTGAAAAACGTCACCCTCCCCCTCGAAGTGCTAGGGGCGAGGTGTTTTTGGGCGAATCCTTCAACGGGTTTGGGCTGCAAGGAGCCCCTTAGCCTTTTTTGCTAAGTTTTTTGAAAAACGCCACCCTCCCCCTCGAAGTGCTAGGGGCGAGGTGTTTTTGGGCGAATCCTTCAACGGGTTTGGGCTGCAAGGAGCCCCTTAGCCTTTTTTGCTAAGTTTTTTGAAAAATGCCACCCTCCCCTCGAAGTGCTAGGGGCGAGGTGTTTTCGGGCGAACGCTTCAACCGATTTCGGATGCAACGAGTCCCTTAGCATTTTTCACAAAGTTTTTTGAAAAACGTCACCCTCCCCCTCGAAGTGCTAGGGGCGAGGTGTTTTCTGGCGAACCCTTCGACGGGTGTGGGCTGCAACGAGCCCGTTAGCATTTTTCACTAAGTTTTTTGAAAAACGCCACCCTCCCCCTCGAAGTGTTAGGGGCGAGATGTTTTCGGCCTAACCCTTCGACGGGTTTGGGCTGCAAGGAGCCCCTTAGCCTTTTTTGCTAAGTTTTTTGAAAAATGCCACCCTCCCGTCGAAGTGCTAGGGGCGAGGTGTTTTCAGGCGAACCCTCCGACGGGTTTGGGCTGCAACGAGTCCCTTAGCATTTTTTACAAAGTTTTTTGAAAAACGTCACCCTCCCCCTCGAAGTGCTAGGGGCGAGGTGTTTTCTGGCGAACCCTTCGATGCGTGTGGGCTGCAACGAGTCCCTTAGCATTTCGCTAAGTTTTTTGAAAAATGCCACCCTCCTCCTCGATGTGCTAGGGGCGAGGCGGTTTCGAGCTAACAATTCGACGGGTTTGGGCTGCAACGAGCCCCTTAGCATTTCTTATTAAGTTTTTTGAAAAATGCCACCCTCCCCCACGAAGTGTTAGGGGCGAGATGTTTTTGGGCTAACCCTTCGACGGGTTTGGGCTGCAACGAGCCCCTTAGCATTTTTCGCTAAGTTTTTTGAAAAAGGCCACCCTCCCCCTCGAAGTGCTAGGGGCGAGGTGTTTTCTGGCGAACCCTTCAACGGGTTTGGGCTGCAACGAGCCCCTTAGCATTTTTCACTACGTTTTTGAAAAACGTCACCCTCCCCCTCGAATTGCCAGGGGCGAGGTGTTTTCGGGCGAACCATTTAACAGGTTTGGGCTGCAACGAGCCCCTTAGCATTTCTTGCTAAGTTTTTTGAAAAATGCCACCCTCCCCCTCGAAGTGTTAGGGGCAAGATGTTTTCGGGCTAACCCTTCGACGGGTTTGGGCTGCAACGAGCCCCTTAGCATTTTTCCCTAAGTTTTTTGCAAAATGCCGCCCTCCCCCTCGATGTGCTAGGGGCGAGGTGTTTTCTGGCGAACCCTTCAACGGGTTTGGGCTGCAACGAGCCCCTTAGCATTTTTTGCTTGCTAAGTTTTTTGACAAACGCCACCCTCCTCCTCGAAGTGCTTGGGGCGAGGTGGTTTCGAGCTAACTCTTTGATGGGTTTGGGCTGCAACGAGCCCCTTAGCATTTTTTGCTAAGTTTTTTGGAAAACACCACCCTCCCCTTGAAGTGTTAGGGGCGAGGTGTTTTTGGGCGAACCATTCAACGGGTTTGGGCTGCAACGAGCCCCTTAGCATTTTTCACTAAGTTTTTTGAAAAACGCCACCCTCCCCCTTAAAGTGCTAGGGGCGAGGTGTTTTTGGGTGAATCCTTCAACGGGTTTGGGCTGCAACGAGCCCCTTAGCATTTTTCACTAAGTTTTTTGAAAAACGCCACCCTCCCCCTCGAAGTGCTAGGGGCGAGGTGTTTTTGGGCGAACCCTTCAACGGGTGCGGGCTGCAACAAGCCCCTTGGCATTTTTCACTAAGTTTTTTGAAAAACGCCACCCTCCCTCTCGAAGTGCTAGGGGCGAGGTGTTTTTGGGCGAATCCTTCAGCGGGTTTGGGCTGCAAGTAGCCCCTTAGCCTTTTTTGCTAAGTTTTTTGAAAAACGTCACCCTCCTTCTCGAAGTGCTAGGGGCAAGGTGGTTTTGAGCTAACCCTTTGACGGGATTGGGCTGCAACAAGCCCCTTAGCATTTCTTGCTAAGTTTTTTGAAAAACGCCACCCTCCCCCTCGAAGTGTTAGGGGCGAGATGTTTTCGGGGTAACCCTTCGACGGGTTTGGGCTGCAAGGAGCCCCTTAGCCTTTTTCGCTAAGTTTTTTGAAAAATGCCACCCTCCCCCTCGAAGTGTTAGGGGCGAGGTGTTTTCGGACGAACCCTTCGACGGGTTTGGGCTGCAACGAGCCCCTTAGCATTTTTCACTAAGTTTTTTGAAAAACGCCACCCTCCCCCTTGAAGTGCCAGGGGCGAGGTGTTTTCGGGCGAACACTTCAACCGGTTTCGGATGCAACGAGTCCCTTAGCATTTTTCACAAAGTTTTTTGAAAAACGTCACCCTCCCCCTCGAAGTGCCAGGGGCGAGGTGTTTTCTGGCGAACCCTTCGACGGGTGTGGGCTGCAACGAGCCCCTTAGCATTTCGCTAAGTTTTTTGAAAAATGCCACCCTCCTCCTCGATGTGCTAGGGGCGAGGTGGTTTCGAGCTAACCCTTCGACGGGTTTGGGCTGCAACGAGCCCCTTAGCATTTTTTGCTATGTTTTTTGAAAAACGCCACCCTCCTCCTTGAATTCCTTGGGGCGAGGTGGTTTCAAGCTAACCCTTCGACGGGTTTGGGCTGCAACAAGCCCCTTAGCATTTTTGCTAAGTTTTTTGAAAAACGTCACCCTCCCCCACGAAGTGTTAGGGGCGAGGTGGTTTCGAGCTAACCCTTCGACGAGTTTGGGCTGGAACAAGCCCCTTAGCCTTTTTTGCTAAGTTTTTTGAAAAACGTCACCCTCCCCCTCGAAGTGCTAGGGGCGAGGTGTTTTTGGGCGAATCCTTCAACGGGTTTGGGCTGCAAGGAGCCCCTTAGCCTTTTTTGCTAAGTTTTTTGAAAAACGCCACCCTCCCCCTCGAAGTGCTAGGGGCGAGGTGTTTTTGGGCGAATCCTTCAACGGGTTTGGGCTGCAAGGAGCCCCTTAGCCTTTTTTGCTAAGTTTTTTGAAAAATGCCACCCTCCCCTCGAAGTGCTAGGGGCGAGGTGTTTTCGGGCGAACGCTTCAACCGATTTCGGATGCAACGAGTCCCTTAGCATTTTTCACAAAGTTTTTTGAAAAACGTCACCCTCCCCCTCGAAGTGCTAGGGGCGAGGTGTTTTCTGGCGAACCCTTCGACGGGTGTGGGCTGCAACGAGCCCGTTAGCATTTTTCACTAAGTTTTTTGAAAAACGCCACCCTCCCCCTCGAAGTGTTAGGGGCGAGATGTTTTCGGCCTAACCCTTCGACGGGTTTGGGCTGCAAGGAGCCCCTTAGCCTTTTTTGCTAAGTTTTTTGAAAAATGCCACCCTCCCGTCGAAGTGCTAGGGGCGAGGTGTTTTCAGGCGAACCCTCCGACGGGTTTGGGCTGCAACGAGCCCCTTAGCATTTTTCACTAAGTTTTTTGAAAAACGCCACCCTCCCCCTCGAAGTGCCAGGGGCGAGGTGTTTTCGGGCGAACCCTTTAACAGGTTTGGGCTGCAACGAGCCCCTTAACATTTTTCACTATGTGTTTTGAAAAACGCCACCCTCCCCCTCGAAGTGCAAGGGGCGAGGTGTTTTTGGGCGAACCCTTCAACGAGTTTGGGCTGCAACGAGCCCCTTAGCATTTCACAAAGTTTTTTGAAAAACGTCACCCTCCTTCTCGAAGTGCTAGGGGCAAGGTGGTTTCGAGCTAACCCTTCGACGGGATTGGGCTGCAACGAGCCCCTTAGCATTTCTTGCTAAGTTTTTTGAAAAATGCCACCCTCCCCCTCGAAGTGTTAGGAGCGAGATGTTTTCGGGGTAACCCTTCGACGGGTTTGGGCTGCAACGAGCCCCTTAGCATTTTTCGCTAAGTTTTTTGAAAAAGGCCACCCTCCCCCTCGAATTGCTAGGGGCGAGGTGTTTTCTGGCGAACCCTTCGACGGGTTTGGGCTGCAACGAGCCCCTTAGCATTTTTCACTAAGTTTTTTGAAAAACGCCACCCTCCCCCTTGAAGTGCCAGGGGCGAGGTGTTTTCGGGCGAACACTTCAACCGGTTTCGGATGCAACGAGTCCCTTAGCATTTTTCACAAAGTTTTTTGAAAAACGTCACCCTCCCCCTCGAAGTGCCAGGGGCGAGGTGTTTTCTGGCGAACCCTTCGACGGGTGTGGGCTGCAACGAGCCCCTTAGCATTTCGCTAAGTTTTTTGAAAAATGCCACCCTCCTCCTCGATGTGCTAGGGGCGAGGTGGTTTCGAGCTAACCCTTCGACGGGTTTGGGCTGCAACGAGCCCCTTAGCATTTTTTGCTATGTTTTTTGAAAAACGCCACCCTCCTCCTTGAATTCCTTGGGGCGAGGTGGTTTCAAGCTAACCCTTCGACGGGTTTGGGCTGCAACAAGCCCCTTAGCATTTTTGCTAAGTTTTTTGAAAAACGTCACCCTCCCCCACGAAGTGTTAGGGGCGAGGTGGTTTCGAGCTAACCCTTCGACGAGTTTGGGCTGGAACAAGCCCCTTAGCCTTTTTTGCTAAGTTTTTTGAAAAACGTCACCCTCCCCCTCGAAGTGCTAGGGGCGAGGTGTTTTTGGGCGAATCCTTCAACGGGTTTGGGCTGCAAGGAGCCCCTTAGCCTTTTTTGCTAAGTTTTTTGAAAAACGCCACCCTCCCCCTCGAAGTGCTAGGGGCGAGGTGTTTTTGGGCGAATCCTTCAACGGGTTTGGGCTGCAAGGAGCCCCTTAGCCTTTTTTGCTAAGTTTTTTGAAAAATGCCACCCTCCCCTCGAAGTGCTAGGGGCGAGGTGTTTTCGGGCGAACGCTTCAACCGATTTCGGATGCAACGAGTCCCTTAGCATTTTTCACAAAGTTTTTTGAAAAACGTCACCCTCCCCCTCGAAGTGCTAGGGGCGAGGTGTTTTCTGGCGAACCCTTCGACGGGTGTGGGCTGCAACGAGCCCGTTAGCATTTTTCACTAAGTTTTTTGAAAAACGCCACCCTCCCCCTCGAAGTGTTAGGGGCGAGATGTTTTCGGCCTAACCCTTCGACGGGTTTGGGCTGCAAGGAGCCCCTTAGCCTTTTTTGCTAAGTTTTTTGAAAAATGCCACCCTCCCGTCGAAGTGCTAGGGGCGAGGTGTTTTCAGGCGAACCCTCCGACGGGTTTGGGCTGCAACGAGCCCCTTAGCATTTTTCACTAAGTTTTTTGAAAAACGCCACCCTCCCCCTCGAAGTGCCAGGGGCGAGGTGTTTTCGGGCGAACCCTTTAACAGGTTTGGGCTGCAACGAGCCCCTTAACATTTTTCACTATGTGTTTTGAAAAACGCCACCCTCCCCCTCGAAGTGCAAGGGGCGAGGTGTTTTTGGGCGAACCCTTCAACGAGTTTGGGCTGCAACGAGCCCCTTAGCATTTCACAAAGTTTTTTGAAAAACGTCACCCTCCTTCTCGAAGTGCTAGGGGCAAGGTGGTTTCGAGCTAACCCTTCGACGGGATTGGGCTGCAACGAGCCCCTTAGCATTTCTTGCTAAGTTTTTTGAAAAATGCCACCCTCCCCCTCGAAGTGTTAGGAGCGAGATGTTTTCGGGGTAACCCTTCGACGGGTTTGGGCTGCAACGAGCCCCTTAGCATTTTTCGCTAAGTTTTTTGAAAAAGGCCACCCTCCCCCTCGAATTGCTAGGGGCGAGGTGTTTTCTGGCGAACCCTTCAACGGGTTTGGGCTGCAATGAGCCCCTTAGCATTTTTTGCTTGCTATGTTTTTTGACAAATGCCACCCTCCTCCTCGAAGTGCTTGGGGCGAGGTGTTTTCGGGCGAACCCTTTAACAGGTTTAGGCTGCAACGAGCCCCTTAGCATTTTTTGCTAAGTTTTTTGAAAAACCCCACCCTTCCCCTCGAAGTGCTAGGGCGAGGTGCTTTTGGGCGAACCCTTCAACGGGTTTGAGCTGCAACAAGGCCCTTAGCATTTCACAAAGTTTTTTGAAAAACGTCACCCTCCCTCTCGAAGTGTTAGGGGCGTGGTGGTTTCGAGCTAACCCTTCGACGAGTTTGGGCTGCAACAAGCCCCTTAGCATTTTTTGCTAAGTTTTTTGAAAAACGCCACCCTCCCCCTCGAAGTGTTAGGGGCGAGATGTTTTCAGGCTAACCATTCGACGGGTTTGGGCTGCAAGGAGCCCCTTAGCCTTTTTTGCTAAGTTTTTTTAAAAATGCCACCCTCCCCTCGAAGTGCTAGGGGCGAGGTGTTTTTAGGTGAACCCTCCGACGGGTTTAGGCTGCAACGAGCCCCTTAGCATTTTTCACTAAGTTTTTTCAAAAACGCCACCCTCCCCCTCGAAGTGCCAGGGGCGAGGTGTTTTCGGGCGAACCCTTTAACAGGTTTGGGCTGCAACGAGCCCCTTAGCATTTTTCACTAAGTTTTTTGAAAAACGCCACCCTCCCCGTCGAAGTGCCAGGGGCGAGGTGTTTTCGGGCGAACCCTTTAATAGGTTTGGGCTGCAACGAGCCCCTTAACATTTTTCACTAAGTGTTTTGAAAAACGCCACCCTCCACCTCGAAGTGCAAGGGGCGAGGTGTTTTTGGGCGAACCCTTCAATGAGTTTGGGCTGCAACGAGCCCCTTAGCATTTCACAAAGTTTTTTGAAAAACGTCACCCTCCTTCTCGAAGTGCTAGGGGCAAGGTGGTTTCGAGCTAACCCTTCGACGGGATTGGGCTGCAACGAGCCCCTTAGCATTTCTTGCTAAGTTTTTTGAAAAATGCCACCCTCTCCCTCGAAGTGTTAGGGGCGAGATGTTTTCGGGCTAACCCTTCGACGGGTTTCGGCTGCAACGAGCCCCTTAGCATTTTTCGCTAAGTTTTTTGAAAAAGGCCTCCCTCCCCCTCGAAGTGCTAGGGGCGAGGTGTTTTCTGGCGAACCCTTCAACGGGTTTGGGCTGCAATGAGCCCCTTAGCATTTTTTGCTTGCTAAGTTTTTTGACAAACGCCACCCTCCTCCTCGAAGTGCTTGGGGCGAGGTGTTTTCGGGCGAACCCTTTAACAGGTTTAGGCTGCAACGAGCCCCTTAGCATTTTTCGCTAAGTTTTTTGAAAAACGCCACCCTTCCCCTCGAAGTGCTAGGGGCGAGGTGTTTTCGGGCGAACCCTTCAACGGGTTTGGGCTGCAACGAGCCCCTTAGCATTTTTCACAAAGTTTTTTGAAAAACGCCACCCTCCCCTCGAAGTGCTAGGGGCGAGGTGTTTTCGGCGAACCCTTCGACGAGTTTGGGCTGCAACGAGCCCCTTAGCATTTTTGCTAAGTTTTTTGAAAAACGCCACCCTCCCCCTCGAAGTGTTAGGGGCGAGGTGTTTTCAGGCTAACCCTTCGACGGGTTTGGGCTGCAACGAGCCCTTAGCATTTTTGCTAAGTTTTTTGAAAAACGCCACCCTCCCCCTCGAAGTGCTAGGGGCGAGGTGTTTTCAGGCGAACCCTTCGACGGGTTTGGGCTGCAACGAGCCCCTTAGCATTTTTCACTAAGTTTTTTGAAAAACGCCACCCTCCCCTCGAAGTGCTAGGGGCGAGGTGTTTTCTGGCGAACCCTTCGACGGGTTTGGGCTGCAACGAGCCCCTTAGCATTTTTCACTAAGTTTTTTGAAAAACGCCACCCTCCCCCTCGAAGTGCTAGGGGCGAGGTGTTTTCGGGCGAACCCTTCAACGGGTTTGGGCTGCAACGAGCCCCTTAGCATTTTTCACTAAGTTTTTTGAAAAACGCCACCCTCCCCCTCGAAGTGCTAGGGGCGAGGTGTTTTCGGGCGAACCCTTCAACGGGTTTGGGCTGCAACGAGCCCCTTAGCATTTTTCACTAAGTTTTTTGAAAAACGCCACCCTCCCCCTCGAAGTGCCAGGGGCGAGGTGTTTTCGGGCGAACCCTTCAACGGTTTGGGCTGCAACGAGCCCCTTAGCATTTTTCACTAAGTTTTTTGAAAAACGCCACCCTCCCCCTCGAAGTGCTAGGGGCGAGGTGTTTTCGGGCGAACCCTTCAAGGGTTTGGGCTGCAACGAGCCCCTTAGCATTTTCACTAAGTTTTTTGAAAAACGCCACCCTCCTCCTCGAAGTGCTAGGGGCGAGGTGTTTTCGGGCGAACCCTTCGACGGGATTGGGCTGCAACGAGCCCCTTAGCATTTCTTGCTAAGTTTTTTGAAAAATGCCACCCTCTCCCTCGAAGTGTTAGGGGCGAGATGTTTTCGGGCTAACCCTTCGACGGGTTTCGGCTGCAACGAGCCCCTTAGCATTTTTCGCTAAGTTTTTTGAAAAAGGCCTCCCTCCCCCTCGAAGTGCTAGGGGCGAGGTGTTTTCTGGCGAACCCTTCAACGGGTTTGGGCTGCAATGAGCCCCTTAGCATTTTTGCTTGCTAAGTTTTTTGACAAACGCCAACCTCCTCCTCGAAGTGCTTGGGGCGAGGTGTTTTCGGGCGAACCCTTTAACAGGTTTAGGCTGCAACGAGCCCCTTAGCATTTTTCGCTAAGTTTTTTGAAAAACGCCACCCTTCCCCTCGAAGTGCTAGGGGCGAGGTGTTTTTGGGCGAACCCTTCAACGAGTTTGGGCTGCAACGAGGCCCTTAGCATTTCACAAAGTTTTTTGAAAAACGCCACCCTCCCCCTCGAAGTGCTAGGGGCGAGGTGTTTTCGGGCTAACCCTTCGACGGTTTGGGCTGCAACGAGCCCCTTAGCATTTTTCGCTAAGTTTTTTGAAAAACGCCACCCTCCCCCTCGAAGTGCTAGGGGCGAGGTGTTTTCAGGCGAACCCTTCGACGGGTTTGGGCTGCAACGAGCCCCTTAGCATTTTTGACTAAGTTTTTTGAAAAATGCCACCCTCCCCCTCGAAGTGCTAGGGGCGAGGTGTTTTCGGGCGAACCCTTCAACGGGTTTGGGCTGCAACGAGCCCCTTAGCATTTTTCACTAAGTTTTTTGAAAAACGCCACCCTCCCCCTCGAAGTGCTAGGGGCGAGGTGTTTTCGGGCGAACCCTTCGACAGGTTTGGGCTGCAACGAGCCCCTTAGCATTTTTCACTAAGTTTTTTGAAAAACGCCACCCTCCCCCTCGAAGTGCTAGGGGCGAGGTGTTTTCTGGCGAACCCTTCGACGGGTGTGGGCTGCAACGAGCCCCTTAGCATTTTTCACTAAGTTTTTTGAAAAACGCCACCCTCCCCCTCGAAGTGCTAGGGGCGAGGTGTTTTTGGGCGAATCCTTCAACGGGTTTGGGCTGCAAGGAGCCCCTTAGCCTTTTTTGCTAAGTTTTATGAAAAACGCCACCCTCCCCCTCGAAGTGCTAGGGGCGAGGTGTTTTTGGGCGAATCCTTCAACGGGTTTGGGCTGCAAGGAGCCCCTTAGCCTTTTTTGCTATGTTTTTTGAAAAATGCCACCCTCCCCCTCGAAGTGCTAGGGGCGAGGTGTTTTCGGGCGAACGCTTCAACCGGTTTCGGATGCAACGAGTCCCTTAGCATTTTTCACAAAGTTTTTTGAAAAACGTCACCCTCCCCCTCGAAGTGCTAGGGGCGAGGTGTTTTCTGGCGAACCCTTCGACGGGTGTGGGCTGCAACGAGCCCCTTAGCATTTTTCACTAAGTTTTTTGAAAAACGCCACCGTCCCCCACGAAGTGCTAGGGGCGAGGTGTTTTCGGGCGAACCCTTCAACGGGTTTGGGCTGCAACGAGCCCCTTAGCATGTTTCGCTAAGTTTTTTGAAAAACACCACCCTCCCCCTCAAAGTGCTAGGGGCGAGGTGTTTTCTGGTGAACCCTTCGACGGGTTTGGGCTGCAACAAGCCCCTTAGTATTTCGCTAAGTTTTTTGAAAAATGCCACCCACCCTCTTGAAGTGCTAGGGGCGAGGTGTTTTCAAGCGAACCATTCAGTAGGTTTGGTCTGCAATGAGCCCCTTAGCATTTTTCACTAAGTTTTTTGAAAAATCCCACCCTCCCCCTCGAAGTGCTAGGGGCGAGGTGTTTTTGGGCGAACCCTTGAACGGGTTTGGGCTGCAACGAGCCCCTTAGCATTATTCGCTAAGTTTTTTGAAAAACGCCACCCTCCCCCTCGAAGTGCTAGGGGCGAGGTGTTTTCTGGCGAACCCTTCAAAGGGTTTGGGCTGCAACGAGCCCCTTAGCATTTTTTGCTAAGTTTTTTGAAAAACGCCACCCTCCCCCTCGAAGTGCTAGGGGCGAGGTGTTTTCTGGCGAACCCTTCAACAAGTTGGGCTGCAACGAGCCCCTTAGCATTTTTCACTAAGTTTTTTGAAAAATGCCACCCTCCCCCTTGAAATGCTACGGGCAAGGTGTTTTCGGGCGAACCCTTCGACGTGTTTGGGCTGCAACGAGCCAATTAGCATTTTTCACTATGTTTTTTGAAAAACGCCACCCTCCCCCACGAAGTGCTAGGGGCGAGGTGTTTTCGGGCGAACCCTTCAACGGGATTGGGCTGCAACGAGCCCCTTAGCATTTTTCGCTAAGTTTTTTGAAAAACACCACCCTCCCCCTCGAAGTGCTAGGGGCGAGGTGTTTTCGGGCGAACCCTTCAACGGGTTTGGGCTGCAACGAGCCCCTTAGCATTTTTCGCTAAGTTTTTTGAAAAACACCACCCTCCCCCTCGAAGTGCTAGGGGCGAGGTGTTATCGAGCGAACCCTTCAACGGGTTTGGGCTGCAACGAGCCCCTTAGCGTTTTTCACTAAGTTTTTTGAAAAACGCCACCCTCCCCCTCGAAGTGCTAGGTGCGAGGTGTTTTCGGGCGAACCCTTCAACGGGTTTGGGCTGCAACGAGCCCCTTAGCATTTTTTGCTAAGTTTTTTGAAAAACACCATCCTCCCCCTCGAAGTGCTAGGGGCGAGGTGTTTTCGAGCGAACCCTTCAACGGGTTTGGGCTGCAACGAGCCCCTTAGCATTTTTCACTAAGTTTTTTGAAAAATGCCACCCTCCCCCTCGAAGTGCCAGGTGCGAGGTGTTTTCGGGCGAACCCTTCAACGGGTTTGGGCTGCAACAAGCCCCTTAGCATTTTTCACTAAGTTTTTTGAAAAGTGCCACCCTCCACCTTGAAGTGCTAGGGGCAAGGTGTTTTCGGGCAAACCCTTCGACGTGTTTGGGCTGCAACGAGCCAATTAGCGTTTTTCACTAAGTTTTTTGAAAAACGCCACCCTCCCCCTCGAAGTGCTAGGGGCGAGGTGTTTTCTGGCGAACCCTTCGACGGGTTTGGGCTGCAAGGAGACCCGTAGCATTTTTCACTAAGTTTTTTGAAAAACACCACCCTCCCCCTCGAAGTGCTAGGGGCGAGGTGTTTTCGGGCGAACCCTTCAACGGGTTTGGGCTGCAACGAGCCCCTAAGCATTTTTCGCTAAGTTTTTTGAAAAACACCACCCTCCCCCTCGAAGTGCTAGGGGCGAGGTGTTATCGAGCGAACCCTTCAACGGGTTTGGGCTGCAACGAGCCCCTTAGCGTTTTTCACTAAGTTTTTTGAAAAACGCCACCCTCCCCCTCGAAGTGCCAGGTGCGAGGTGTTTTCGGGCGAACCCTTCAACGGGTTTGGGCTGCAACGAGCCCCATACCATTTTTCACTAAGTTTTTTGAAAAATGCCACCCTCCCCCTTGAAGTGCTAGGGGCAAGGTGTTTTCGGGCGAACCCTTCGACGTGTTTGGGCTGCAACGAGCCAATTAGCATTTTTCACTATGTTTTTTGAAAAACGCCTCCCTCCCCCACGAAGTGCTAGGGGCGAGGTGTTTTCGGGCGAACCCTTCAACGGGTTTGGGCTGCAACGAGCCCCTTAGCATGTTTCGCTAAGTTTTTTGAAAAACACCATCCTCCCCCTCGAAGTGCTAGGGGCGAGGTGTTTTCGAGCGAACCCTTCAACGGGTTTGGGCTGCAACGAGCCCCTTAGCATTTTTCACTAAGTTTTTTGAAAAACGCCACCCTCCCCCTCGAAGTGCCAGGTGCGAGGTGTTTTCGGGCGAACCCTTCAACGGGTTTGGGCTGCAACGAGCCCCTTAGCATTTTTCACTAAGTTTTTTGAAAAGTGCCACCCTCCCCCTTGAAGTGCTAGGGGCAAGGTGTTTTCGGGCAAACCCTTCGACGTGTTTGGGCTGCAACGAGCCAATTAGCATTTTTCACTAAGTTTTTTGAAAAACGCCACCCTCCCCCTCGAAGTGCTAGGGGCGAGGTGTTTTCTGGCGAACCCTTCGACGGGTTTGGGCTGCAAGGAGCCCCTTAGCATTTTTCACTAAGTTTTTTGAAAAACACCACCCTCCCCCTCGAAGTGCTAGGGGCGAGGTGTTTTCGGGCGAACCCTTCAACGGGTTTGGGCTGGAACGAGCCCCTTAGCATTTTTCACTAAGTTTTTTGAAAAACACCACCCTCCCCCTCGAAGTGCTAGGGGCGAGGTGTTTTCGAGCGAACCCTTCAACGGGTTTGGGCTGCAACGAGCCCCTTAGCATTTTTCACTAAGTTTTTTGAAAAACGCCACCCTCCCCCTCGAAGTGCCAGGTGCGAGGTGTTTTCGGGCGAACCCTTCAACGGGTTTGGGCTGCAACGAGCCCCTTAGCATTTTTCACTTAGTTTTTTGAAAAGTGCCACCCTCCCCCTTGAAGTGCTAGGGGCAAGGTGTTTTCGGGCAAACCCTTCGACGTGTTTGGGCTGCAATGAGCCAATTAGCATTTTTCGCTAAGTTTTTTGAAAAACGCCACCCTCCCCCTCGAAGTGCTAGGGGCGAGGTGTTTTCTGGCGAACCCTTCGATGGGTTTGGGCTGCAAGGAGCACCTTAGCATTTTTCACTAAGTTTTTTGAAAAACACCACCCTGCCCCTCGAAGTGCTAGGGGCGAGGTGTTTTCGGGCGAACCCTTCAACGGGTTTGGGCTGCAACGAGCCCCTTAGCATTTTTCGCTAAGTTTTTTGAAAAACGCCACCCTCCCCCTCGAAGTGCTAGGGGCGAGGTGTTTTCTGGCGAACCCTTCAACAAGTTTGTGCTGCAACGAGTCCCTTAGCATTTTTCACTAAGTTTTTTGAAAAATGCCACTCTCCCCCTTGAAGTGCTACGGGCAAGGTGTTTTTGGGCGAACCCTTCGACGTGTTTTGGCTGCAACGAGCCAATTAGCATTTTTCACTATGTTTTTTGAAAAACGCCACCCTCCCCCACGAAGTGCTAGGGGCGAGGTGTTTTCGGGCGAACCCTTCAACGGGTTTGGGCTGCAACGAGCCCCTTAGCATTTTTCACTAAGTTTTTTGAAAAATGCCACCCTCCCCCTCGAAGTGCTATGGGCGAGGTGTTTTCTGGCGAACCCTTCGACGGGTTTGGGCTGCAACAAGCCCCTTAGTATTTCGCTAAGTTTTTTGAAAAACGCCACCCACCCTCTCGAAGTGCTAGGGGAGAGGTGTTTTCAAGCGAACCCATCAACAGGTTTGGGCTGCAATGAGCCCCTTAGCATTTTTCACTAAGTTTTTTGAAAAATGCCACCCTCCCCCTTGAAGCGCTAGGGGCGAGATGTTTTCGGGCGAACCCTTGAACGGGTTTGGGCTGCAACGAGCCCCTTAGCATTATTCGCAAAGTTTTTTGAAAAACACCACCCTCCCCCTCGAAGTGCTAGGGGCGAGGTGTTTTCGAGCGAACCCTTCAACGGGTTTGGGCTGCAACGAGCCCCTTAGCATTTTTCACTAAGTTTTTTGAAAAACGCCACCCTCCCCCTCGAAGTGCCAGGTGCGAGGTGTTTTCGGGCGAACCCTTCAACGGGTTTGGGCTGCAACGAGCCCCTTAGCATTTTTCACTAAGTTTTTTGAAAAATGCCACCCTCCCCCTTGAAGTGCTAGGGGCAAGGTGTTTTCGGGCGAACCCTTCGACGTGTTTGGGCTGCAACGAGCCAATTAGCATTTTTCACTATGTTTTTTGAAAAACGCCACCCTCCCCCACGAAGTGCTTGGGGCGACGTGTTTTCGGGCGAACCCTTCAACGGGTTAGGGCTGCAACGAGCCCCTTAGCATTTCTCGCTAAGTTTTTTGAAAAACACCACCCTCCCCCTCGAAGTGCTAGGGGCGAGGTGTTTTCTGGCGAACCCTTCGACGGGTTTGGGCTGTAACAAGCCCCTTAGTATTTCGCTAAGTTTTTTGAAAAACGTCACCCACCCTCTCGAAGTGCTAGGGGAGAGGTGTTTTCAAGCGAACCCATCAATAGGTTTGGGCTGCAATGAGCCCCTTAGCATTTTTCACTAAGTTTTTTGAAAAATGCCACCCTCCCCCTTGAAGTGCTAGGGGCGAGATGTTTTCGGGCGAACCCTTGAACGGGTTTGGGCTGCAACGAGCCCCTTAGCATCATTCGCTAAGTTTTTTGAAAAACGCCACCCTCCCCCTCGAAGTACTAGGGGCGAGGTGTTTTCGGGCGAACCCTTCAACGGGTTTGGGCTGCAACGAGCCCCTTAGCATTTTTTGCTAGGTTTTTTGAAAAACGCCACCATCCCCCTCGAAGTGCTAGGGGCGAGGTGTTTTCTGGCGAACCCTTCAACAAGTTTGGCCTGCAACAAGCCCCTTAGCATTTTTCACTAAGTTTTTTGAAAAATGCCACCCTCCCCCTTGAAGTGCTACGGGCAAGGTGTTTTCGGGCGAACCCTTCGACGTGTTTGGGCTGCAATGAGCCAATTAGCATTTTTCACTATGTTTTTTGAAAAACGCCACCCTCCCCCACGAAGTGCTAGGGGCGAGGTGTTTTCGGGCGAACGCTTCAACGGGATTGGGCTGCAACGAGCCCCTTAGCATTTTTCGCTAAGTTTTTTGAAAAACACCACCCTCCCCCTCGAAGTGCTAGGGGCGAGGTGTTTTCGGGCGAACCCTTCAACGGGTTTGGGCTGCAACGAGCCCCTTAGCAATTTTCGCTAAGTTTTTTGAAAAACACCACCCTCCCCCTCGAAGTGCTAGGGGCGAGGTGTTTTCGAGCGAACCCTTCAACGGGTTTGGGCTGCAACGAGCCCCTTAGCATTTTTCAGAAAGTTTTTTGAAAAATGCCACCCTCCCCCTTGAAGTGCTAGGGGCGAGGTGTTTTCGGGCGAACCCTTCAACGGGTTTGGGCTGCAACGAGCCCCTTAGCATTATTCGCTAAGTTTTTTGAAAAACGCCACCCTCCCCCTCGAAGTGCTAGGGGCGAGGTGTTTTCGGGCGAACCCTTGAACGGGTTTGGGCTGAAACGAGACCCTTAGCATTTTTCGCTAAGTTTTTTGAAAAACGCCACCCTCCCCCTCGAAGTGCTAGGGGCGAGGTGTTTTCGAGCGAACCCTTTAACGGGTTTGGGCTGCAACGAGCCCCTTAGCCTTTTTCACTAAGTTTTTTGAAAAATGCCACCCTCCCTCTTGAAGTGCTAGGGGCGAGGTGTTTTCGGGCGAACCCTTGAACGGGTTTGGGCTGAAACGAGCCCCTTAGCATTATTCGCTAAGTTTTTTGAAAAACGCCACCCTCCCCCTTGAAGTGCTAGGGGCGAGGTGTTTTCGGGCGAACCCTTCAACGGGTTTGGGCTGCAACGAGCCCCTTAGCATTTTTCGCTAAGTTTTTTGAAAAACACCACCCTCCCCTCGAAGTGCTAGGGGCGAGGTGTTTTCTGACGAACCCTTCGACGGGTTTGGGCTGCAACAAGCCCCTTAGTATTTCGCTAAGGTTTTTGAAAAACGCCACCCAACCCTTCGAAGGGCTAGGGGCGAGGTGTTTTCTGGCGAACCCTTCAACGGGTTTGGGCTGCAACGAGCCCCTTAGCATTTTTCGCTAAGTTTTTTGAAAAACGCCACCCTCCCCCTCGAAGTGCTAGGGCGAGGTGTTTTCGAGCGAACCCTTTAACGGGTTTGGGCTGCAACGAGCCCCTTAGCATTTTTCACTAAGTTTTTTGAAAAATGCCACCCTCCCCCTTGAAGTGCTAGGGGCGAGGTGTTTTCGGGCGAACCCTTGAACGGGTTTGGGCTGAAACGAGCCCCTTAGCATTATTCGCTAAGTTTTTTGAAAAACGCCACCCTCCCCCTTGAAGTGCTAGGGGCGAGGTGTTTTCGAGCGAACCCTTCAACGGGTTTGGGCTGCAACGAGCCCCTTAGCATTTTTCACAAAGTTTTTTGAAAAATGCCACCCTCCCCCTTGAAGTGCTAGGGGCGAGGTGTTTTCGGGCGAACCCTTGAGCGGGGTTGGGCTGCAACGAGCCCCTTAGCATTATTCGCTAAGTTTTTTGAAAAACGCCACCCTCCCCCTCGAAGTGCTAGGGGGGAGGTGTTTTCGGGCGAACCCTCCAACGGGTTTGGGCTGCAACGAGCCCATTAGCATTTTTTACTAAGTTTTTTGAAAAACGCCACCATCCCCCTCGAAGTGCTAGGGGCGAGGTGTTTTCTAGCGAACCCTTCAACGGGTTTGGGCTGCAACAAGACCCTTAGCATTTTTCGCTAAGTTTTTTGAAAAACGCCACCCTCCCCCTCGAAGTGCTAGGGGCGAGGTGTTTTCGAGCAAACCCTCCAACGGGTTTGGGCTGCAACGAGCCCATTAGCATTTTTTGCTAAGTTTTTTGAAAAACGCCACCATCCCCCTCGAAGTGCTAGGGGCGAGGTGTTTTCTGGCGAACCCTTCAACGGGTTTGGGCTGCAACGAGCCCCTTAGCATTTTTCGCTAAGTTTTTTGAAAAACGCCACCCTCCCCCTCGAAGTGCTAGGGGCGAGGTGTTTTCGAGCGAACCCTTTAACGGGTTTGGGCTGCAACGAGCCCCTTAGCCTTTTTCACTAAGTTTTTTGAAAAATGCCACCCTCCCCCTTGAAGTGCTAGGGGCGAGGTGTTTTCGAGCGAACCCTTGAACGGGTTTAGGCTGAAACGAGCCCCTTAGCATTATTCGCTAAGTTTTTTGAAAAACGCCACCCTCCCCCTCGAAGTGCTAGGGGCGAGGTGTTTTCGAGCGAACCCTTTAACGGGTTTGGGCTGCAACGAGCCCCTTAGCCTTTTTCACTAAGTTTTTTGAAAAATGCCACCCTCCCCCTTGAAGTGCTAGGGGCGAGGTGTTTTCGGGCGAACCCTTGAACGGGTTTGGGCTGAAACGAGCCCCTTAGCATTATTCGCTAAGTTTTTTGAAAAACGCCACCCTTCCCCTTGAAGTGCTAGGGGCGAGGTGTTTTCGGGCGAACCCTTCAACGGGTTTGGGCTGCAACGAGCCCCTTAGCATTTTTCGCTAAGTTTTTTGAAAAACACCACCCTCCCCCTCGAAGTGCTAGGGCGAGGTGTTTTCGAGCGAACCCTTTAACGGGTTTGGGCTGCAACGAGCCCCTTAGCATTTTTCACTAAGTTTTTTGAAAAATGCCACGCTCCCCCTTGAAGTGCTAGGGGCGAGGTGTTTTCGGGCGAACCCTTGAACGGGTTTGGGCTGAAACGAGCCCCTTAGCATTATTCGCTAAGTTTTTTGAAAAACGCCACCCTCCCCCTTGAAGTGCTAGGGGCGAGGTGTTTTCGGGCGAACCCTTGAACGGGTTTGGGCTGCAACGAGCCCCTTAGCATTATTCGCTAGGTTTTTTGAAAAAACCCATCGCCCTCAAGCCTCGAGCACCGTCTCCCGGAGCTCCATCGCCTCCCTCCTCGAGTGCGGCCTCCCTGAGCACCGCCGCCTCCCTCCTCAAGTGCGGCCTCCCCAAGGACCCCCACCTCCCTCCCCGGCACCATCGTCCCCGAGCCCGAGCGCCACCACGTGCATCCTCGAGCGCGGCCTCCCCGAGCGCCACTGCGTCCCTTCCCGACACCGGTGTCCCATCCCCACGTTGTTGCCTCCCCTCCCCGAGCGATGCCGCCTCCGTCCCTAAGCATCATCATCCTAGAGCCCGAGTGCCATCGCCGCTTCCCCTCCCTGTTCCCTCCGACAAGCATTCCTGTATGTCCTCTCTCTCTCGCCTCTCTTGCTACTGTTTGGGTTGATTTAGTATAATTAGTTGTTAGGATTAGGATTAGTGTAATAACTAGTTTGTTTTTGAGTTACAGTTAGTTTAATTTAGTGTTAGGGTTAATTTAGTATAATTAGGATTAGGTTATTGTAATTAGTATTTAGTAGTTTAGCTTAATTTTATTGTTAATTTAGTTTAGTGTTAGTTTAGTTTTAGTGTTAAAATACTAGTATTTAAGTTTTAGTGTTAATTTTAGGGTTAATTTAGTTCAGCTTATATTTTGTGTTAATTAATTGTAGCTTAGTTTAGGGTTAGCTTAAGTTTTTAAGTTTAGTATTCGTTTAGTTTTAGTGTTAATTTAGTGGTAATATACTAGTATTATTATATTTTCATCAGCAACTGCATGACAACGGCGCCAAACATTTTCTATTTGCTTAGTGTTAGTATCTGATTTTTATCTCTTTATCTCTCACTCTCTCTTACCTTATCCTCTCATCTTTTGTCTCTTTATCTCACTCTCTCTCACACTCAAACCGAAACCCATTCTACATTTGCTTAGTGTTAGTATCTGATTTTTATTCCAATTAGAAATAGAGAGCAAGATGCCATTATAGAATTCGGAACACGCCCTCATCCAATACACACCTGCATCTGGATTTGGGGGATCGTCTTCTCATGATTCCAAATCAAGCGGGCATTGGGAAGATCCGGATGATCCATTTCCTCGACCACGTTCGGAACGTTGAGTGGGGAGCCTGGACCCTGATTACATGCCTCAAGAGCATGTATAATGTTAGAGATGCATTTCCAAAATTTTTGGAGAATTGTCTCTCCCATTTATTCAACTAAATTCCATTTCTTATAACTTAGGCTCCTCGACGAAGTGTGTGGTGATTGTTTGCAACTGAGGAGGAAACCAATGTGGCCCCTCGGGAGCCATCAGAAGAGGTGCCATTCGAATTGGAAAAAAACAAACGCAAGAGTGGTGAGCGCTTTGTGAATAAGATATAGGGTATCTATGAGGTACTTTCACTTGACCCCATAGACTGCGTGTCGGTGGAACCTCCAGGCGTCCATGCAAAATGGGGGAACCATTGTGGCATAGTACTGAAGGACCTATGGAAGATCACTTGCACGAATTGGCGTTCAGTTCCATCGGAACGGAAAACCGAGATGTGGTCACAGGTCATAAAAATGATCCGGTTTCAACCAGCAGACGTTGAGAGAGCTAAGAAGGCAACATTTTGTACTCTCATCCACATCTTCCGAGATTACAAATCTCATCTCAACTGCAACTATGTCAAGAAAAATTCAACCCCTTTCAATAACCATGGACATATTAGTCAAGAGGATTGGGACCTCTTTGTTGCACAGAAGACCTCCAGTGAGTCCAAGAATCTTAGTGAAAAGATGCTGCTCCTCAATAACAAGAACAAGAACAAGCCACAATTAGGGCCAGGTAGTTACAGGAAGAAAATTCTGATATGGAGGGAGATAGAAGAAAAGAACCACGTGATTGGGAAATCTGGGGAAGTGGCGCGCCTCAAGGAGCCTGCAAGGAATTTGATATATGCTCGCTCAGAGATCACTAATGAAGGCGAGATTATTGTGAAAGACCCAGACACAGAAGAAGTGGTGCAAACCTTGACTGGTCCCATCATGGCTTAAACTGAGTTTGGACTATTTTCATCTGTGTACCACAAGTACCAGCTCACAAAAGCTATCGGTATGAAAGAACATGAAGGGTGGGGTCGAGGAGTGTCTTTGTCGGCCACATGGAAAGCAGACTTCATAGATTCATCTGTAGAATACAAGAAGCATGCCTTGCACAAAAAAAAACATAAAGAGAAAAGCCAGGAAGAATGGAAACAACAATTTGTGAAATTAGCTATGGATCAACAATGCATTAGTTTAGATGTTAGTGGTCTATGATCTATAGCCCGAACCTCATACCTGAGTTATAAGCCATGTCAGGTGGCATGTCTGCTTTGATGCAATCAGGACAGGAAGACATCATTGAGGATACTCCTTGTGAGCTGCACGTCCCGGCTGGTTACAAGGTTAAGACCATAAAGGATGCAACTGGTATGGCACTTCTAGGAAGGACTATCCACAACATGGACATTCCTCTCGGGTATGTGAGAGTCTCTGTGTTGGAGATAATACAAGGATATGAGGACAATGAGATAAAATATTGTTGGCACCAAAATTTGGATCGGTCCCATTGGTCAAAGACGAAGAGTTGAAATCAGCCAAGGTCAGTGAAGCTGGACGGCCAAAGGGAATAAAGTAGGCCCGGTAAGGTTATTTTATCTCTTTCTATTTTAGATTAGATTTTGTTTAGAAATAAATAAGGTCGATTTGTTTAAGAGTCCTGACCGAGTCGGGTCAGAACCCCTTGCATGGGGCTATAAATATGTAATGAGGTCTGTACGAGAGAAACAACACTTTCGTTCAATACAACTTGGCGCATCGCCAAACCTTTTCTCGACGACATCCTCGTCTCGCGTGGGCTGCATTGGCTCTGATCTTGGTGAGAGACTTCGATTAGTCAACCTCGTTAATTCTATCGACTTCAACTAGTACTTTCTCATTGATTGATATTCTAGTTGTTATCTTTAGAATTACTAGTTATCCAGTAATTAGATCTCCGTTATGTTTATACTTTCGACTTCAAGTTGCAATATTGTCTCGGTTAGGTCGGAACTATTGTGACTTTTATGAGATTTTATAAGTTTAATATAGATCTATTATTCGAGTCACTCTATTGATTTTACCTATTAATTGGATTATATCTAGTTCTATTTGCTTTGTTTGGGCACTGTCTCGATTAAATTTGATCTGCTCGAGCCTTCGAGGCTGCATCAATTTTGACCTCTCTCTGAGTCGATAGGATTAGGTACGGACCGGTCGTGGGTAGAGTCGATAGGGCTCTGTTGGGACATTTAGCCAACAGCTTATCACGGTTCCATCGACTTCTCAGTGTCTTAATCATTTATCAATAAATTTATAGAAGTAGATTGCCCCCTTTATTTCACAAGATTAGATCTATGATTTTGAAGCATTTTTGCAATACCTGATATCAAATCTATCGACTTAACACTACCGACAGCGAGAGTCTTTGCATGATTGTTGTACTTCTATCGACTCTTTCCTATGAACTTTTTGGCATCAATAGAGCAAGTCTGGCACATTCATTGTAGATCTCTTGACTTTTGCTCTATCGATTTAATTCTTATCGATAGTATTTATATAGTACTTAATATTTATTTATTGATTTGCCGATAAGCCGATACAAATCAGCCGATTAGTTTATTTTCAATATTGTTTGTTGTTGACAGTCATCGGCCGGTTTTCACAAACAGTGACCATCCGCTTTCTTCATTGGCCTATCATGGGCCGGTGAACCGTGGAATCTAACCATTTGTTTCTTTGTCGATTTTGCAGGGAAAATCGTCTGGCACGCCCTGGTTTCTTTGTTTTGAGTCTACACTAGAATCAAGCAAATCTCTCAGGTCACGCGGGTGATTTTTACGTCAACATGCTTTTTGGCACACCTGGTGGGACAAAGAACTTCAAGACCAATAACATGGTTGAACTTAGAATGCCAAAAGATCCCAAGCTCCCTGAGAATCTCCACCAAAACATGATGTCGGTGCAGATCTGAAGATGGAGAACATGTTGCCGGTTGATAGAGACGATCTTAGCAATGAAACGAAGGCACAGATTAATCAGAGAGTCGCTGAGTTTGAAAGCCTTCTATTGAGCAACTTCAGCAAGACTAGGCATGGCAAGATCATACAAAAAGGAAAGTTACCTGTTGCTGCCTTGATTGATGAAGATGAAGCTGAGAAATCAACTGCCAATAAGCCAATAGAAGTAATTGATGAGGCTACACTAAACAGCATGATACATACAGCTATACACCATGCATTGATTAACCAATCACCTGTGTTGGTTAATACTTTGAGGGCTTTGATTATTCAAACAGTTGAGGGTTGCGTATATGATGATCCAGCAAATGGGCTGATGTACTTTCATATCCATAGGAATATTCCTCAGTGTGCAATTGAGGGACCCGAGCAACAGCCGCCCAGTGCTAGCAATGCAATACCTACAACAAGCTCGGGGCCAGCGCCAGAAAGTGTCACTCCACCTCCAAAGAGTACCAATGGTGGCACTGTAGGAAGATCACTTGGGTCCGGTCCCAGGATTATTTTGTAGAGAACATCACCACAGATGCAGCCGTAGCACTACAGGCAAGAGATGTCAGAACCAAATATCACATATGGTATAGCGCCGAATGTAGAGCCAATTCTATTCAGGATGCCATCGTCAGCTGCACTACTAGGAGAGTTAGGAGACCAGCACACCGTCATTAACTATGGTTTGCAGACAGCTCCATAGATGCCGACATCTGGTCCTACATCGATTACTCCAAATGTCAATGTTTCGACCGATGTCTGGGCAGTGAAGATTGCTAAGGTAATAAGAGAACAATTTGGGTTAAAGCCAAAGCAGCACACTTATATGTATCAGCACCCATATCCTCCTAGTTATGATATGATACCTATGCCGAGTCGATACAGGCCGCCAGAATTCACCAAGTTTACTGGACAAGATAATACTACCACTGTTGAGCATATCAGTCGATTTTCGGTGCAATGCGGAGAAGCTGGTGCTACTAAAGCTTTGAAAATCAGGTTGTTTCCTTTGTCCTTGTCTGGATTGGCTTTTTATTGGTTCGCATCGTTGCCCCCAAATTCTATTAGTACTTGGGCTGATCTTGAACAAATATTCCATAAGTATTTCTTCACCGAGACTAGGGAGATGAGATTGTCAGATTTGATTGTGGTGAGGCAGAAAGCTGATGAGTCTATGCATGATTACGTGCAGAGGTTCAGAGAAGTGCGCAGCAAATGTTTTAGTCTGCAATTAATAGATAATCAGATGGTAGAGATTGCTTTTAATGGTTTAGTGGCACCCCTAAGGGAAAAGTTTACTTCGGCTGAGTTTGAGAGCTTGTCCCAACTAGTACAGAAGGTGTCTATCCAGAAAAATCTTACTCGGGGGGCACGATCTAGGCCAATTCAGGTCAACTATACTGATTACGATTTTGAGTGTGGGGAAGAGACCGAAGATGTTGATATGGCTGAGTGGACTAGGAATAAGAATATTTTGTCGTGTCCTTGGGTAAAGCAGAATGACCCGAAAGAAAAATATGACTTCGATATCACCAAGGCCGATAAGATATTTGATATGCTTTTATAGGAGAAGCACATTCAGTTGCCACCTAATCATGTAATTACACTTGCTAAAGAATTGAAGAAGAAGAGGTACTGCAAGTGGCATAACTCGCGGTCTCATAATACCAATGATTGCAAAGTTTTCAGGAGACAAGTTCAGATGGCGATTGAACAAGGCAAGATAAAGTTTACTAAAGGTGCTATGAAGATCAATGGACATCCGTTTCCTGCAAGTGTTAACATGGCTGGTATCGATAATGTTGAAGCTTTCATTAGCCGATATTAGAAGAAAAGGGACAGGGAGTTAAAGGAATCACAGTTTGATCCATATTGGGAGTGTCCATTTTTTCAATATTGCTGGGAACATAATATGAAGCTGCCTTCAATCGACAACTGTCCTGGTTGCAGTCAACGTGCGGATCAGATGTATAGGGAGGCTCCAAACCACTATCAACACCAGGATCAACAAAGCAACAGTCAAGAATTGATGAAAAGAAAAGTTGATGGGCAAGGCAGAGTGTCAGCGTTTGATTGACTTGGGGCAAAGAAGGTTGAAGAAGAGGCTAAGTTCGATAAAGAAGTCAATGAGGAGTTGCAAAAGGAACAAGAACAGGAAGAGCAATGGTGTCCATCTGGTATATTTTCTAGGAGCCAGAAACGAAGAGTTCAGAGAATGCGATGCCGACAGATAAGGGCTGGCAAATATTATTATGATGAAGGTAATGATCAGCTGCCTAAAAAGGTTTGGAAGCCAAAGGTGAAGTCACAGGTGCAGGTACCAGGTGCTACAGTGGCATGGTGATGATGCTTCCGCAAGAGTTCATGGCTTTAGCAGAAGAATTGTTTGCTGCTGATGATGAGGTGCCTCAGTTAGTAATTGATATCCAGCAAGCAGTGTTTGATAAACCAGATGAAACTAAACATCAGCACTTGAAGGCTTTATATTTGAAAGGGTTTGTCAATGGGATGCCGATGGGTAAAATGATAGTTGACGGAGGTGCTGCAGTCAATATCATGCCAATCACGACTACCAGAAAGTTGGGTAAGAGTGATGATGAGTTAATTGATACTAACATCCATTTGCGGGATTATGGTGGACATACTGCAGCAGCCAAAGGAGTTTTGAATGTGGAGCTCACAATCGACAACAAAACTTTGTCGGTAACATTCTTTGTTATTGAAGGAAAGGGAACCTACAGCCTTCTACTGGGTCATGATTGGATACATGCGAACTATTGTGTTCCATCGACAATGCACCAGTCTTTGATCTAGTGGATCGGTGATCGAGTAGAGGTGGTCCCGGCTGATGAAACCATTAATGTTGTATCGGCCAATTGAGTGTCGTGGCACGCAGATGATATGGAGTGTCTGTCTGACAAGATTTTGGATAGGGACTACGTCAAGATTACTACTCAGAATATTGAGGTGGTAGATCAGTCAAATTCAAAGTTGTTTCTCTGATAGGCACCCCAATGGAATTTGTAGAAGACGACAAGTTGGGGAAAGGGTTTATGTCGGCCGATGATTTGCAAGAAGTCGATATAGGAGATGGTGATAAGCCTAGGCTGACATTTATCAGTAAGAAGTTAGATGAGGATTTTAAAGTTGAATTAATCAAATTGTTGAAGGAGTATCAGGATTGTTTTGCTTGGGATTATTCTGAGATGCCCGGTCTTAGCCGATCTATTGTTGAATATCGGCTACCCATCAAACCTGGATATGGACCATACAAGCAACCGCCTTGAAGGATTGATCCAAAGATCTATGATGATGTCAAGGCTGAAATTACCAGATTATATGATGCTAAATTCATTGGGCCTTGCTGATATCCAGAGTGGGTTTCAAATATTATGCCCGTTTTCAAGAAGTGTGGGAAGTTGAGAGTTTGTATCGACTTTCGACCATTGAATCAAGCTACTCCCAAAGATGATTACCCGATGCCGATAGCAGATCTTCTGGTTGATGCAGCAACAGAGCATAAGATTGTTAGTTTTATGGATGGTAACGCTGGATATAATCAAATTTTTATAGTAGAAGAAGACAAACTGAAGACTGCTTTCAGGTGTCCAGGGGCTATTGGGTTATATGAATGGGTCGTCATGACGTTTGGATTGAAAAATGTTGGAGCCACGTATCAGAGAGCCATGAATTATATTTTCTATGATCTGATTGGCAAGTTAGTGGAAATTTATATTGGTGATGTGGTGGTTAAGTCCAGACAAATAGAAGATCATATAGCCGTTTGCGGGAAGTACTAGAGAGAACAAGGAAATATCATTTGAAGATGAATTCAAAAAAGTATGCTTTCGGTGTGTTGGCTGGCCAGTTCCTGGGATTTATTGTACATGAACGAGGAATTGAAATTGGGTCAAAGGGCATGAAGGCTATCAACAACATTGAGCCGCTGATCAATAAGACAAGCTCTATTATCGGACGATTGACGGTGTACTGTTAAGATGTTTAAATTAGGAGGAAGCAAAATTTGTTATGTGTGAAGTCCATGAAGGCATTTGTGCTACACATCAATCGACCCATAAGATGAGATGGCTGTTAAAGAGAACTGGATACTATTGGCCTACTATGCTAGAGGATTGTTTCAGATTTTATAAAGGATGTCAGGATTGCCAAAAATTTGGAGTAATTCAGAGAGCGTCGGCATCGGCTATGAATCCAATCATTAAGCCATGGCCGTTTAGAGGATGGGATATGGATATGATTGGCCAAATTTATCCAGCATCAATCAAGGGTCATAAATATATTTTGGCGGCTACCGATTACTTTACAAAGTGGGTTGAAGCAGTACCGAAGAAGAACGTGACAACCAATAATGTGATCAACTTTGTGAAGGAGCATATTATATATAGGTTTGATGTGCCGTAGACTATTACTACTGATTAGGGTTCTATTTTTACTTCGGGAGAGTTTCAAAACTTTGTCGATAGTATGGGGATCAGGCTGTTGAATTCATCTCCGTATTATGCTCAAGCTAATGGTCAAGCAGAAGCATCCAATAAGAGTTTGATCAAGTTTATTAAGAGAAAGATAGATGAACAACCAAAGAAGTGGCATACGACATTGGTTGAATCGTTATTGGCATATAGAATGGCTTGTCATGGGTCAATAAAGGTACCACCGTATCAGCTAGTATATGGACATGAAGTAGTTTTGCATTGGCAAAAAAATTTAGGGTCCAGAAGAACAGATTTACAGGATCAATTATCAACCGATGATTATAGGCAGGTTATGTTTGATAAATTAGAAGATGTCGTGCAACATCGTATGAGGGCCTTAGAAAGAATTCAAGAAAACAAAGCTTGTGTGTCCAGATTTTACAATAAAAAGGTGGTGCGTAAAAGTTTTTCAGAAGGAGATCTTGTCTGGAAGTTGATTATGCCCATCGGTTCCAAAGATAGTCGATTTGGAAAGTGATCTCCGACCTAGGAGGGACCGTTTAAAGTGAGCCGATGTGCACCAGGCAATGCATATTTCTTACAAGAGTTAGATGGACAAGAATTTGGAAGAGCAATCAATGGGAAATATTTGAAGATATATCATCCAAGTGTTTGGGTTGGCGCATGATGTCGAGTGCTTGATCATGGCCGATATGAAGAATATCGTCCTTAGCAGAAAAAAAGAAGATGCATAAAAGAGAATATTTACAGCCGATGAACCATCATCGTCTTCAGATGGCCGATATCAAGGATATCGCCCTTTTTTAAAAAAATTACAGAACAAAATATTGTTTGCAGATTTACAAGACAACCTGTATCTAACGACTACTCCTCTGGACAATAGAAGTCGATGATGTCGATTGCCTTCGTATGAAGCTCGTCGACTTGAGTGATGATGTAGGCGTCTTCTTCGATTAACCCAGGTATGTTAGAGGCAGTGTCCCATAGGTCGCTTGCTTGTTCATAAGCCGATGTCATGATGCTCTCTTGCACCAAGATGTCTTGTGGTTCTCTGGCAAGGGATCTTTTTGGATCGGCTATTTCTTTGTTCTTTGCCTCTAAAGCCGCCAGGATTGCTTCTTGTTCCCTCCGCAAATCTTCAAGTTTTGCTTCAAGATCGACCGAATTTGAAAGAAGAGCGACATATTTCTTCTTTTCATCCTCTGCTTTCTTGTCGGCTGCCTCTGCTTGATTCTTGTGTTCCAATCGACGCTCGACTCAAGTTTGGGCTTCAAGCACCTAGATTTGATGAAACTCGATAAAGGCCACCGGTTGCAGTAGCGAGACAATAGCAGGTGGCAGCATATCATTGATTTCCAAATAGCGCTGCCTGATGGGAGTTGCATCTAGCACGAGTCGTTCGATGGGGATTCCGTCTAATCATTGACGAATCTGCTAGAGTGTGGCTCGAATTTCCAGAGGCAAATAAACCGAAGATGTGCGCGTGGAGATTTTAGCCTGAAAAAAAAACATGTTAGAATGAAGGATAGTAAAATAATGAGGTTATTTAAAAGCAGTCGTGCTTACTATCGTCTCTGGAGGAGAAGCGGGTCTTGGAGCATCGGCTGGCGCAGTGTCCATGGGAGCATGAGATCGAATGGCCGATGACAAGATTGCCTGAGAAATGCGATGAGTTAAAGTATGAAATAACTGCATGTTAAAGTAACTGAAGAAAGTACCTTTGGGTCCACCCAAGGGACGATGGCCCAAGTTGATGAGGTTGCAATAGTGGAGATGGTTTCCTCCGCTCTTTCAGAATTGGCAGTATCGACATTCTCAGAGTCAATGGATGCGGTATGCACTGAGAAGTCTAATAAAGTGGCACTGCTGGATCGACTCCTAGAGCTTGGTACAATTTCTTAATGGGAAGCCAGAAAGGTAAAATACATTTTGCAAGAAAAGGGAAGGTTTAAGGTAAAAGAGTGTTCTTACCGTGGCCACTGAAGATGGAGTCGTTGTCGATGGAATGGCAGGAGTTGATGGTACTCCCTAAAAGAAGATTACATAAATCAACAATAAAGAGAAGTGAGGATAGTATGAGATCAGATGTGTTACTTGTGCAGCATGAGCGAGCTCTGTGATGACTTCTTGGGCCACTTCGGGTATGACTGAAGTCGATGGGACGAGCTGAAATTCGGAAGAAGAGTTAAGTATTCCAAATTATTCTCAGATAAATTGAAGGATGATGAGTTATTACCTGGACTGGCGGCACAGAGGTAGTCAGAGTCGATGATGAGGCTGTTGTCCGGGCCCGCTTCTTTTGCTCGGCTTCTCGAGTCAATTTGGCTGCAGGACCATCTTTTCTTTTTGCTGGCTGCTTCCTCACAGTTTTGCGAGTTGTCTTCACTAGGCCTCGACCGCTAAGGAGCTGAGCAGAAGTCAGGGCATCACAACCGATTATCGAGTTGTTAGTCGTTCGACAATATTCGATCGGCTCCCTGCTGTTACTGACGGTTGGAGGAGTCATGGCCGGGTCCTGCATAATGTGATGGTTAGTTATGAAAAGTCGATGAGGATATATTATAAAGATTCTAGATCAAAGAGGATTACCTTGTCCATGATGTCGATGAGATGGTGAGTTAGGTTATTGCAGAAAAGATGTTGCTTCCATTCTCTCCACAGTTGATGAAGAGGTCTGATGCTGAGGGTGACAAGATGATTCCATTATAATCACCCACCATGACGTCATCAGATAGACCCCTAATCTTGATTAGTTTCAGCGAAGTCTTTAATTCTTCACGAGCTCGAAGACGATCAATGAAGAAGAGATGGACTGGCAATTGACCAAAGCCGAGCTGACGAGCAATCACTGGTGGATGGTAGAACTCATATGATTGAGTCTTATGTTGACCACCACAAAAATCGACAGGGAGGATGGTTGGAGTGATGCAGGACAGAAAAATTGCATTTGATTTATCATTGGCTGTGGGATCATCAGGATGAAAGGCCGATGGGTTCTCAAAAGGTAACTCTTCATAGGGAAACCATATCTGATTCTTCCGAACTACACCATTGTTGGTATTTCTTACGATCACAGATAAATCCGCAAGCGCACGGATACCGATGTAGCACTTCATTGGGAGTATTCTAGGTTATCGAATCACAGGGAATGTGTGTGTCTAATATTCTATCATAGTTTGTCCAAGGACAACAAGAATTTAGTAGGCAGAGGGTAGAGAGGACTCCTATGGTAAAAGATCCTAAAATAAGATAGGTTCAGTCTATAACTGCTTACTTCGGGCACCGGCTTACCCCTGCATCCACAGGCGACTCCGACCAACAGCTCTATGACGTACCCGAATATGGAGGATTACTAAGGCCGGATAAGGCTGTCACCACCTACCGACTACCTCTACAAACCGTGGGGCACGCGGCAAATAAAGGTAACCTCTAGCCTAGACACCACGTCTACGCTATTAATTACTATCAAAGTCTCGACGTCACACTTATAGATGACTATGATACTCTAACTAACTAGAGCGATGATCTCGTAAGCAACTGAGGAAAGAACATACTTAAAAAGGAAAGTTAAATACCAAAGGAAGATCATGAATACTTACTAAGAAAGAAAAGCATCCGCCGAGGTACAAGCGTGGAGAAGGTGCCGACAAGCCCGGACCTCCTCCTAATTATCCCTCACTCTCTCCCTATTTTCTAGACACTTTGGCAGTGCTAAAGCCTTTTGAGTGGAGCTCTAATCTCTTCTTCTTCTGTTGTGAGAAATGAGAGGGAGAGGTGCTCTATTTATAGTGGGAGGTGACTTGGGGGAGTGGAGAAACCTTCCTAAAAATAAGGGAATATTATTTGGACTATTTGTTATCCTTAGGGGCCAAGTAATGGGCTTCCTCACTCAGCCAAGAAACCTAAAACATTATTCTCTTCCCCTCCCGCGCGTGCTGACATCAGCGTCGGTTCAGCCCAAACATCTGATCTTCTGTGCTTCATAACTCTCACATCCGAAGTCCGATTTAGGCAAGTTATATATGCGTTTCGATCGGCTCGACGAGAGATTCAAAATAGTAAGGTCTAAGATATTATTTGACCACTTCTTACTTCATGTTTATGGGAATTTATTATTTCTCCTCTTGTAACTCTGATATTTCCTTGAATTTGCTAATAAATCACCTGCATATAAATATTCACCAACACTTGTGAAAATTGTTAGTAATAAACTCCTATCACTATGTTGGTTATTCCTTTTATGTTATTTATGCAAGGATTTGATGGTCAGATTTAGCATTTAAGGACCGTCAACAAACTCCCCCACACTTAGCCTTTGCTCGTCCTCGGGTAAAGGTTGAAGACTAAGGTGGATCATAACTTCAATTGGTGCGATGCTAGCATGCAAATTGTCCCATGTCATACCTGTGCCCATGAGCTTTTGAAGTATTTATCATGTTACCTTGGGTGGTTGAGGAATGGAACGGTATTGACTCCAATCATCTTCACTCGCTCTACTATGTAGCTTGGGTTTTTGAAAAGATTTTCAAAACAAATCATAGCTGTACTCCTCAAATGATTCTCTCAAATCGCTCAATGTGTATGGTTCCTCACAAGGGCATTGCCTCTTTTCATCCTACTTCTAAATATGGCATTATGTGGAGCTCAAGGTAGAGGTAAAAGAGAGGCATATTTGTGTCTCATATATCACTAAGTCAAAAACCGGATCCATGGAGAACAATTCATGAACTTTTGATCAAGCATGTTCACATGTGGATACGTGGATGGAAAATGACTGAATGTGAATACTCCCTTTTTTTAAGATGCTCTCACCCTTCTATTGGATAGGCATTTGAGAACATCGGCTAATTCTTTCTCTCTCTCTCTCTCTCTCACTCTCTCTTTTCTTTTTTTTTACTCTTCTCTTTTTAATCATGAATAGCCCATGTCTCTTTTACAAGGATAATTGGAGAGGGAGTTCATCAGGCAATTCCGACATCTTTGGATGAATTGCTTTGTGTCGTCATGCATTGTTGGCCAGAAGAATCCACACTGCCAGATTTTTGCTTGGGTGCGGAATACACCAAAGTGGCCTCCAAATGGAGATGCATGGCATTTCTCGATTATCTGGGTGCCTTTGATTCTCGGGACACATCTCCTTAGCAACACATCACCACATACTCTATAGAGGTACGGGTCGTCCCACACGTGACGTCGACTCTCATAGATGAGCATCTTCTTGTTCTCCCCTAGTGGTACATACCCTGTAACAATGAAATTCACAATGTGTGCATACCAGGGGTTGGAGTCCATCACTTTCAGTAGCATGTCATCACGGAGGAAGTCATTTATCGGAATTTCCTGCATGTTAGTCACTTGCATACACGACAAATGATCTGCAACAGAATTCTCTACTCCTTTCTTATCTCTAATTTCAAGGTCAAATTCTTGGAGTAGAAGAATCCATCTAATCAGCCTTGGTAAAGCATCTTTCTTAGTGAGTAGGTATTTTAAAGCAGCATGATCAGTGTGAACGACAACCTTTGCTCCTACTAAGTAAGACCTAAACTTATCAATAGCAAAAACAACGGCAAGGATCTCTTTTTCTATAGTGGCATAATCAAATTGTGCTCCTGTCATGGTCTTGCTAGCATAGGCTATGGCGTGATGCTTCTTATCATTGGTTTGGCCAAGAACAGCCCCAATAGCATAGTCACTAGCATCACACATGATTTCGAAAGGCAGCGTCCAATCAGGGGGTTGAATGATTGGAGCTGAGATGAGTGCCTTCTTAAGGATATTAAAGGAATGTAGGCACTCATCATCGAAATCAAAGGGAAAATCCTTAGCCAAAAGACTAGTGAGGGGTCTGGCGATCTAGGAAAAGTCCTTGATAAAACGCTGATAAAACCCCGCATGTCCTAAGAAACTACGGATCCCCTTAACATTAATCGGAGGTGGAAGCCTTTCTATGACCTCAATCTTAGCTCTATCCACCTCAATCCCCCTCTCGGACACAAGGTGTCCTAAAACAATGCCCTCTCGGACCATAAAGTGGCACTTTTCTCAATTAAGTACTAAGTCCTTTTCCCGGCATCTTGGTAAGACCCTATCTAGGTTCTCAAGGCAATGATCAAAAGTTTTCCCATAAACAAAGAAATCATCCATGAAGACTTCCATCATTTCTTCGATCATGTCAGAGAATATAGACATCATGCACCTTTGGAACGAAGCGGGTGCATTACACAACCCGAATGACATTCTCCGATGGGCAAAGGTTCCGTAAGGGCTTGTGAAGGTTGTCTTACTTTGATCATCAGGATGGATGGCAATTTGATGCTAACCAGAGTACCCATCAAGGAAACAAAAGAAGGAATGATTGTCAAGCTGCTCCAACATTTCATCAATCAAGGGCAGCAGGAAATGATCCTTTTTCGTTGCCTTGTTGAGCCTCCGATAGTCAATGCACATCCTCCATCCCATGACGGTGCATTGAGGTATCAACCCATTTCTATCGTTTCGAACAACCGTCATGCCTCCCTTCTTAGGCACTACTTGCACAGGGCTAACCCACTCAGTATAAGGAATGTGATAAATTATCCCGACATGGAAAAGTTTCAAGACCTCCTTCTTAACAACCTCTCTCATTGCATTATTTAGCCTCCTCTGAGGTTCCTAAGCAGGTATGCTTTCAGGATCAATGGGAATGCAATGGGTGCAAATAGCGGGACTAATTCCCTAAAGGTCTTGGAGTGAGTAGCCTATGACAGAATGATGCTTTTCTAGTATGGCTAAAAGTTCAGCAGTTTCTTCCTCAGATAGCCTGTCACTTATGATAACAGGGGCCTCCAGGTCGCCATATAGGAAAGCATAGCATAGGCCAGAAGGCAAGGGCTTAAGCTCAATCGGAGGTCATGATGGTGGTTCTTTAATGGGTAGCTCAATTTTCTCTTGAAACTCATCCTCCTCTTGGATAAACTCTTTAGCATCTCTTTCTAGATGGGGTTCAGGAGAATCAAATAGGAGAACAACCATTGCTTCCTCAATTGGCTCATCCTCAGGGGGGAGGATCTGGTAGGGAGTTCCTCGACCAGGTGATCAGGACAGAAAACTTTTTTCCCCTGAGTTTTACATCGAGACTTCTAAGCGTTGGCACATCCATGAGTAATTTCTCAATGGGATATCCGATTAAGACATCAAAGTCTTGAATGTCAAAGACATGGAAGTCTAGGATAGCCTCGACGTTTGCGTGCCTTATGGTCACGTCTTGTAAAATCCCACCTCCTTCTATAATAGGGCCAAAGGGGCTCTTGAAGGATTTACTAGTCGGTGCCAATGGAGTATTGCCCAAAATGCCAAGTGCAAAGGCACTAGAAACTATGTTGGCACCGACAGTGGGGTTATAAAGAACATCCACCGTGACTCCTCTAATGTCGCATCGAATGGTTGAAGAGAGAGAGAAAATTTGAATTACTTCAGATGATAACTCAACCTCTCACAACCATTCGTCGCTCATAATTGAAGTTAACTCCTTCACCGTTTCTTGGAGGAATGCCTCTTCAAGCGGCTCAGGAGGGGAGATAGGAGTCGAGGGTTTCTTTTTGCAACAATACTTTGAGGTGTTTCCATAATTTTCAAAAAGCTCTTCCTCAAAGTCAAATGGGAATTCCGAGGGTTGAATTTCTTTTTCCCTAGGTGTTCTCGGTTCAGGTGAGGGCTCAATGGTCGAATCTTGGGATATGCAAGGAATGGGTTTGGATTCGGCTATTAAGGGCTCCTCATGGCTCGACTTTGCTTCCTCTTGGAGGGGTTCGACATGATTGGAAAGGAAGAAAGTGTTTTCTAGGATATGGTCTAGGATTTCTCTTCCCTCCATCATGGTCTTGTGGACGAACGATCCTCCAACGCCAATGTCGAGGTATAGGACAGCTTCCTTGTTCAGACCCTCATGAAAATGCTGAAGCAATCGGATCGGGAATGGCAAGGTTGAGTCTAGATTTTGATAGCAAATTAAGTCTAGCCCAGGCTGCACCTAAAGATTCCTTCTCACTCTGGCGAAAGCCGAGAATTTCCAAACGAAGGGAGACAATACGAGATATGGGGAAGAAAGCGAGACAAAATTTATCTCGAAGTTCTTCCCAAACACCATTTACACTCCCAACATTACGAGTGTATCATTGTTTCGCCCCCTCCATGAGGGAAACGGGAAAAAATTTCCACTTTAGAGTTTCCTCTGTCATGCCCTTGATCAAAAAGCACAAACACAGTTGCTTGAATTCTCGTAGGTGATGGTATGTGTTTTCACTATCTAGGCCAGAGAAGGATTGTGTGACATCCCAAGTCACAAAAGGTTGTTTAAGCTAACACAATGTTAATTGCTGACTAATTCAAAATTTCATATGATTAAAGTGCCAAAAAAAAGGGGAAATAATTTAATTAGTAATTCCACTAATTGGCCAAGTAATGGCTTTTCAAAAACTTTGCAAAACTCAATGGAAGTGTGCCCATATTTTTGCATACTCCAGTGGAGCCTATCAAGAAAGAATTTTGGGGAATTTACTGGAATTTTTGGTAAAGGTTTAACCCCCCTGAAAATTCCCTAAGTGCAGAGAACAGCACCTCTGTTCCAAGAATTTTAGTTAATTTTCCAGAAGGAATCTCGATGTGGCCCCAAAAGCAACGTTGGCAAGTAGGATTTGCTGAACCTGCACAAAAATTTGCTAAGGATTTGAAGCATCGTAATTGGAGAATTTAGGAAATTGCAGAACACTGTCCTAGTCAATCGAGGTCAACAACTCTCTGTCCTTGAGCCATTCTCCGATCGACACCGCCGTACCTCTTCCGCCGGCCACCGCGCGCCTTCTCTCTCCCTTGCCCATCCTGGCCACTGCTCCGCCTGCCATCGCTGTGCCACCGGCGCCGCTTTGAAGGCACCCCACCGTCGAGCCACCCTCCCACTGCCAGCTCGCCCTCGATCTCTCTCTCTCTTTCCCGGTTATAAGCGCCCGGCGGCAAGAGCCTTTCCCTGCGCTCCCGGCGAGTACCGCCCCCCCCCCCCCCCCCACACCTTCCTCCACCCCCTCTCCCCACTCCAGAGACTCCCGGCCCCTACATCTCCATCGCCGGTGAAAGCAGTGGCGGGATTTGAGCCGCGCCCGTGTTTTCCGCCGCCATGACCGCCACCCCGTCGAGCTCCGCCTAGGCCGCCTCCCGTTCTCTCCTATCTCCTCAAATTGTTGTGCAAGGGTCTTCCCTGGCTGTTCCCTGACTTGTTCCCCCTCTGCCACAGGGACCCCGCCGGAATCGACGAAGAAAGTAGTCGCCGCCGTCGGGTTCTCCCCCCACCCCGCCGACGAGACCCCCCTTTCAGCCCTCCCCGTCGTCTAGCTCATCCACGCCGTCGATCTCCGCACCGAGGTGATGCTCTCCCTCCACTCCCCGACCCTTCTCGCTCGCCGTGCTCGCCGCGCAACGCCGCCGTACACCCCCCCTGCTCCGCCGCTCGTCGCCGGCCATCTCCGGTGCTTCCCCCAGGGCACCCACCGAACCCACGAGGTCGCCGTGGGGTGCTGAGCACGTGTGCACATGGCGTTGGCCGAGCCGCGCTGCCGATTGGCCGCTGGCCCGCGCTCGCCGGCGCCGGCCACCGCGCGCGCGCGCCCGCGGGTGTTTGAAAATACCGAATGGCAGTTCTGTAAATTACCCCCAACTTTGCTAAAAACTTCAAAAATTCATAACTCGAAAAATAAAAGTCCAATGAGCATGAAACCAATTTTGTTGGATTCCGAAAATCTTCCTCTACCAGAAAAACAAGATGAGAGCCAGGGTTATGCAGTAGATTAGTAAAATTAAATCACCAAAGTTAGAACCTTGCTAAGAGTATTAAATTCATAATTCAAAAGTTATAACTGATAAAATCATGGGATTTGGTCAGTAAGCACTTCATGTCATTCCTAAACTTTCTGCTAAAGCACATTTCCATCTTTTATGCAAATATTTAGTGTTATTGCATAATCCCCATTTTTAGTAAATGAATTTCTATAAATGCTTGGGTAGGATTTTAATTCTGAAATTTTGCATTCCTGCTCTTTGGGCATTTCTACATAACTATAAAATCTCCATGAAAAATTTTGGGCACCATCAGGATGCTTTTGGCCGTTAAAGTTACTCATTCATAATTAGCTTAAGAAATTCAATATAAATGTTGCCTTGTATATGCATATAGTTATTATTAGTGATAAATCCATCCTTGGGACAGCTCATGCAACATGTTAATCTTGACTTGCAGTAAAGTTTATGATTTTCTTTTGTATACTCATGATTCACAATTAGTTTATATATCTAGATTGGTTAGGGTTATAATTAAAAGTGAGCATGTCAAATTCTAGGAGGTTACAATCAACCTTGCAAGATAAAGTTTCTATGTTCTCTTGCATGGGCAGTTTAATTGGTGAATGCACCCTGGGTAAGTGTGTAGTTAAGAAGCTTTGCATGTTTGCTAAGTAGGCCTCGGCATACCGAGGGAAAAATACCCTCTTAATTAATTGACACCAATGGTATACTTGTAATTGGGTATAGGTGATATGCTCATTTATTACCATGCCTCCCACTTCCCCTAATTAGAAGTTTGTCCCCTGAAACTTAATAATTGCCAGAGTGTGGTACAAACATGTCATCTCATGCATGAGCATCATTCCATCAAATCCTATTTATTGAGGAAGTGCCATGAATCATCGTCCAATTCCTTACCGTGGATTGCACTGCATTGACTAGGAAGCGAGACCGGGAGCAAGGACGTGGCAAGCAACCCTGAGGAGCCCGAAGTTGAGCTAAACCCCGCCGAGAACTCTAACTACGATCACTCAAAAGGCAAGCCCCGGTGCACACCTACTGATTTACGAGTCCTTTTTATTTTGTTACCATCGAGGGATATTGTATTGTGCATTAGGTATAGGGCTTGGATGGAAACCCACTTGCATAAACAAACTGTGACCTATACTTAGTTACGTCAGTAAGCCTTTCGTTAGCAACTGCTAGGCTTAAATTAGTGGAGTCAACGGTAGGCTATGGGATCACTTGATTCAATCATGATTCACGTGAAGAATGAAATTGGTTAAAATTTGGGAACCTATCGTTGCAACCCCGCGGACAAGTATTGAACAGTACCAAGTGCATACCTCTATATGGGAATTGGTAAACCTAGTAACTGGGGCGCCGTATTGTTGGACGGTATTACTCATCGATCCAGAGGTGATGTGAATGGCACGGTGGATGCACGAGTCGAGGACCGCTGGAGAGTGCACGGGTTAAGCCTCGGATACAAAGTACTGTATCGCGGGGAGGACGTGTACTCGGGATCGATGGCCCCGGATCGACTTTATCGCAACCTCGTGAACGGTGGCCATACGTGTTCTTAAATGATGCGTATGTCGTGCATTTGGGTTATTCTCCTGTAGGATGTAAATCAATTCGAATTGCCGTCCCTCACGGTTACGAGTACCTCTTGTGCCGAGTAGTGGCAATGATACTTTAGGTAGAGAAGTTGTTTATGATGCTGGAATTTATTTCCCCTATGGGTACATATTGCCATGTTGTATTGCTCTTTATCATTGTACGAGTCTTAGCAGCTAGCTAGGTTCAACTACAGTCCCTCTTCTGCAGCAAACAATTAGAAATCTTGGTTAAGGGATAAGCATCACAGCACAGAATTAATAGGTGCTTTTATGCAAATATCAAATACGCCCGGTCGGCCCCCTGCATACTAGGAGTCAGTTTTAGTAAACCTTTTGGACGGGTAAGTCTTGCGGAGTATGCTAGATACTCAGGCTTTGCGATTATGTGGTTTTCAGGTTTGCCTCAAGCAACTTATTGCGATTGCTATAACAAAATTGTGTGGGAAGGTGAGGAGCCCCAGAACTGGACCGTTGAATGGGTCCCCAGCTCCCCTAATCAAGAAGAGTGAGCCATTGCCCTAGGGCCGGCATGGCTTACTTAGGTTCCACATAGTGTTGTCGTATTTTCCACCTCCGCCTATGCATGTAATATGAACCAAGAATATGTGTATGGTAATGTAACTAAGTTTACTTCCGCCGTGGCTCTTGAACTTGTAATATTATACACTTAAGGATGTATCCCTGTAAATGATGGATGTCCTGTGTGAATGCTATGTATGGTTACTTCGTTAACCATCTCCCGAGGCGATCCTGTACGGCACACTCTATACTTCGGTATAGGGTTGCGACAGATTGCTCCCGAACCATGGCTATAAAGCCAGGACGGAGTTCATAGCCAGATGAACTAATTCGGTCCACAGACGGAGGTGGCTCATAGAACTCTCGCCCTTTGGAGCAGAGAAAGATTGGATAGTAGGTTGCTCCATTGTAGAAATGGGGAAAGAAATAAAGAAAGACAAAAAAAGATACGAGGACGAACAAGGTTCCAAGATGATACAACAACCGTTTCCCGGCAACAGCGCCAGAAATGCTTGTTGGTATTTCTTACGATCACAGATAAATCCGCAAGCGCACAGATACCAATGTAGCACTTCACTAGGAGTATTCCAGGTTATCGAATCATAGGGAACGTGTGTGTCTAATCTTCTATCATAGTTTGTCCAAGGACAACAAGAATTTGGTAGGCAGAGGGTAGAGAGGACTCCTATGGTAAAAGATCCTAAAATAAGATAGGTTCAGTCTATGACTGCTTACTTCAGGCACGGGCTTACCCCTGCATCCACAGGCGACTCCGGCCAATAGCTCTACGACGTACCCGAACATGGAGGATTACTAAGGCCGGATAGGGCTGTCACCACCTACCGACTACCTCTACAAACCGTGGGGCACGCGGCAAACAAAGGTAACCTCTAGCCTAGACACCACGTCTACGCTATTAATACTATCAAAGTCCCGATGTCACACTTATAGAAGACTATGATACTCTAAATAACTAGAGCGATGATCCCATAAGCAATTGAGAAAAAAACTTTCTGAAAAAGGAAACTTAAATACCAAAGGAATATCACGAATACTTACTAAGAAAGAAAAGCATCCGCCGAGGTACAAGCGTGGAGAAGGTGCCAACAAGCCCGGACCTCCTCCTAATTATCCCTCACTCTCTCCCTATTTTTTAAGCACTTTGGCAGTGCTAAAGCCTTTTGAGTGGAGCTCTAATCTCTTCTTCTTATGTTGTGTGAAATGAGAGGCAGAGGGGCTATATTTATAGTAGGAGGTGACTTGAGGGAGTGGAGAAACCTTCCTAAGAATAAGGGAATATTCTTTGGAGTATTCCTCATCCTTAGGGGCCAACTAATAGGCTTCCCCACTCTGCCAAGCAACCTGAACTGTCATTCTCTTCCCCTCCCGCGTATGCTGACATCATGCTGACATCAGCATTGGTTCAGCCCAAACACCTGATCTTCTGTGCTTCATAACTCTCACATCCGAAGTCCGATTTAGGCAAGTTATATATGTGTTTTGATAGGCTCGACGAGAGATTCAAAATGGTGAGGTCTAATATTTTATTTGACCACTTCTTACTTCATGTTTATGGACATTTATTATTTCTCCTCTTGTAATTCTAATATTCCTTGAATTTGTTAATAAATCACCTGCATACAACTTTTCACCAACACTTGTGGAAATTGTTAGTAATAAACTCCTATCACTATGTTGGTTATTCCTTTTATGTTATTTATGCAAGGATTTGATGGTCAGATTTAGCATTTAAGAACCGTCAACAACCATTAAAGAAGAGTTGGAAGAAACCGTTGAAGGCAACTAGAGTGGTTTTGCATCTAGGAGCTCTCAATGCAGCTTCACCTAGAGATGTGCATCAAATACTGGCCTCTTCGGATTCGGGAACCTCAGTGGATAGGAAGGAATATGCAGTGAAAGCCTTGAATTTCATGACTTTAGCAAAATGAATATTTAGCCAAAGTTGAATGAACCACCAGGGGCCTCCTGCACCGATGGTTTTATTGAGCTGCAGGTTTATAGCCACCCTGTGAAGAATTTGGTAAACTGCTCCAAACAAATAACGGCTAAGAGGGATGGGTGTACCATCGGCCAAAGATTCAGGTATGCCTTGGAAATTGGAAGTAGGGTTGATAGACGATCCACAGAAGATAAAATGGTCTAGCCATATGTACAAGAATGTGGAGAGTTCTTTGTGGCTGACTGATCCTGTGTGATGGTATTCAGGGATATATTTGCCCCACCTGCCAAGATCTTTTGAGAAAAGTTTGTGCTGGAGGCGTTTGGGATTTGTCTGGAAGGTGAAGGGGTCATGAGTGGTAGAGATATTCATGGAGGTCAACACAAAGACATCCATTAAAGAAGGATCCAGAAGTATGAGGTAGCAGCCAAGATGGGTTCATTTTTCTCCATGTTTGCCAATGACAAAGTGATCGAATGATCGATTTGAGCATTAAGCAGGGTTGAAGCGCAGCTAGTAGTTACCCTTTGGTACCAATTTCTCCACCCATTGATCTCTGACGGCCAGGACCGAAAGACGAATTTCCATTCGTATAAAGAGGCAGTTCTTGTTTTGAGGGGAATCCTACTAGTTTTGGAATTAATAAATTCTATCGGATCTGGATTGCCACAGGATCCCAGATAATAGTGATGGGGGTATGTGACAGAGGGAATGCAGACATGGTTCATGAGTCCCTATAAAAAGAAGGAGCAGGCAGAAATCAATAATGAAGCAAATATTACTGCTATAGCAAGTATGAATCTATGAACAATGAATAAGAACATGGCAGGTTGAATCGAAGGATAAGACCTAGAGGTGAAAGAAAGTGGAAAAGGATTACCACGAGAACATGTTGCGGGGTCGTCATTAGAAGAGGAGAGATTGAAGCCGTCGAAGCTCATTGGTGCATGAGTTTGGGGTCGCTTGAGACAAAGAAGTGCGCCGATGAAACAGAGGAGAGAGAGGAAGGTGAAAAGGCTCGAGCTCGGGTGAAAATGAAAGAAGGAAGAAGATGCATTTATAAGGATGGGATGCTGGTAGGTTGCGGTAAAGACGCGCGGTAAACGAGGAGATAAAATCTGGCGCGTGAAGATTTCGTACCCCGGACTCAGAGGGCATGTGTTGGCACCGGAATTTGGACAGGTCCCATTGGTCAGAGACGAAGAGTTGAAATCGGCAAGGTCAGCGAAGCTCGACGGCCGTAGGGACTAAAGTGGGCCTGGTAGGGTTGTTTTTTCTCTTTCTATTTTTGTTTAGAATTTGTTTAGAAATAAATTAGGTTGGTTCGTTTAAAAGTCTTGGCCGAGCTGGGTCAGAACCCCTTGCATGGGGCTATAAATATGTAATGGGTCTGTACAAAAAAAACACTTTTGTTTAATACAACTCGGTACATCACCAAACCTTTTCTCGATGATATCTTCGTCTCGCGTGGGCTGCATCAGCTCCGATCTTGGAGAGAGACTTGGATTAGTCAACCTCGATAATTCTATCGATTTTAACTAGTACTTTCTCATTGATTTGATATTCTAGTTGTTATCTTTAGAATTACTAGTTATCCGGTAATTAGATCTCAGTTATGTTTATACTATCGACTTCAGGTTGCGATATTGTTTTGGTTAGGTCCGATCTATTATGACTTTTATAAGATTTTATAAGTTTAATATAGATCTATTATTTGAGCCACTCTATTGATTTTACCTATTAATTGGATCATATCTAGTTCTATTTGCTTTGTTTGGGCACTGTCTCGATTAAATTCGATCTGCTCGAGCCAGCGAGGCTGCATCGATTTCGACCTCTCGCTGAGTCGATAGGACTAGGTACGGACCAGTCATGGGTAGAGTCGATAGGGTTCTGTCAGGACATTTAGCCGACAGGTTATCACGGTTTAATCGACTTCTCAGTTTCTTAATTGTTTATCATTCAATTTATAGAAGTCGATTGCCCCCTTTATTTCATAAGATTAGATCTATGATTTTGAAGCATATTTGCAATACCAGCTATCAGATCTATCGACTTAACACTACCGACAGGGAGAGTCTTTGCATGATTGTTGTACTTCTATCAACTCTTTTCTATTGACTTTTTGGCATCAACAGAGCAAGTCTGGCACTTCATTGTAGATCTATTGACTTTTGCTCTATCGATTTAATTCTTATCGGCAGTATTTATGCAGTACTTAATATTTATTTATCGATTTGCCGATAGGCCGATACAAATCAGTCGATTAGTTTATTTTTAATATTGTTTGCTGTTGATAGTCATCAGCTGGTTTTCACGAACAGTGACCATCGGCTTTCTTCATCGGCTTGTCATAGGCCGATGACCGGTGGAATCTAACTGTTTCTTTCTTTGTCGATTTGCACGAAAAATCGTCTGGCACGCCATGGTTTCTTTATGTTGAGCCTGCACTAGATTCAAGCAAATCTCTCAGGTCACGCGTGTGATTTTCGCATCAACAAATGTCCAATACCTGACATGGGGATATAAACACTTCAACAGGTTGTCGGCTTATTCTTTAGGTGGAAACGACGTGATGTTGTCCTCTCCATGCCACAGGCCTCTCCACCCCTGTTATCTGGTCATGGGTTATTCCATGAGAGACTACAACATGCAGGGGATCAAGTTGGTCAACCATCTTCTATGTCTAGGGTGGCATCGGGGAACAGGATCCTAAAAGAGCTTTCCCAACCTGTGGCTAAGAAAGAAGTGGCAGAACAAAAGCCTATTCGGTGTGGAGCCAACAAAGGTGGGGACGCAGTTACTGTCGAGACTACTCCTCTAACTCCTCAGGAGACATCCAAACCCCTCGTCCCTAGGACTATTACCGGTTTTAACAATGAGCCGGAAAGTCAAATGCAGGCCAATGTTAGTAATACTTGCAATGATGGATGAAGAAATGTAGGTGGGATGAAGATCCATGGAAACCTAAATCGTATGATGATGATATTTTCGAGGACCAAGATGAAGATTTGGACTTCCCCGTGTTCAAGTTCAGCAAGCCCCTTATCTCAAAACGTATGTATTCAAACCTTCCCTGGGAGACGCAGAAGCTCCACGAGTGGTACATGCAGACATGCAAAGAAGGAGTGGAATTTATCCCTTGTAAAATTCCATGGCATATATTCAATGATGACGGTGATAGCAACTTACTAGGGCTATATTTTGATGATATCCATCGAATGTTCCGACTTCAAAAGACGGATGTCACCTTCATTGTCTTGTGGTGCATGTAAATGCCACCATCAGTCACCTTCCTGTTTTCAAACACATTTCTACATACTAATGCTAATTAGATGATGAAAATTGATTATTTTGTAGCATGAATTCTATGCTCCAAAAAAAGAAATATTCAAGAAAAGATTGGAAGGTCGCGTACCTCAACCCAACGCTGATAAATCAAGGAGCGATCAACCCCCAGATAAATATGGCCGATCCTATATACAAGGACAAGACACCAAAAGAGCTGAAAAGAATAGACCTCACAATAGTTGCCAGGTCTCAGGTTGCAAGTTTTATTTATAGTTGTTTCATAAAGTGAGAAGATAGAGAATGCATTATGGCCATCTACAACTTCAGGTAAGTTCGAATATGGTCTTTGTCTTGTACTCTATGTGTTGCCGATAAATGTTATACTAACTATTTGGATCATTATTGAAGTGACCATTGGATTACTCTTTGTCTTATACCCAAAGAGGGGTATATGCTCGTGCTCGACAGTATCGACATGGACAAAAGTATGTAAAGTGATATCGTGAGCATCATAAACTGGTAAGTTAGTCACATATAGTAAAACTTACAGATATAGTTACATTTCATCTAAAATGTGCTATTGTTGATTGAGAAGTGCTTACGAGAACTATGTCAAAGTAGGAGGGGCATGCCACCGTACAGGAAAAAAGGCGATATACTTCTATCAGAAATTTTGGGTATGACATTTTTGTTGTGTCAATGACACATACCCGAGGTACCTCAGATAGAAGGAAAGTAGAGATAGACTCCTACTTGGATATGTATAGTAGACCGACTAGGACTCCGCCATGTAACCCTGCCCCTCCCCCCCCCCCCCCCCCCCGATATATAAGGAGGGGCAGGGACTCCCCTCAGGGAGCAAGCAAGCAGGACGTAGGGTTATTATCCTCCGAGAGGCCCGAATCTATATAAATCAGCGTCTTGTGTTACCATCATCTCTCGATTTTGCGCATACCCCTTTCTACATATAAATCATCATAGGTGAACTACCCTATGTCTAGTGCCAAGAATAAATCTCAACATGTTGCTAATATACATTGTAATCCTAAAATATCACAAGGGGCATTGAATTGCTAATATATCTACAATCTAATTTTTTTATCTATTTTCTATTGCTATAAACAAGTACCTGGTGGTAGCGTACATTGTGGCTACTATGCGTGTTGTTTCACAAGTAGCATTCTTGTTAACAATTCAATAATTTCTATTATTAATTGTTCACAATGTTGTCTATAGAAAGCAACTAGGAAAGAAAAGAATCGCCTGCAATAAAGAAAAAATGGGCGGATATTATAAATTGGGGGCGCCTTTGAAGAAAAAAACCCATTTGAGCATGAATTCATTGTACCAAATTGTTGCTGACTTGTGTCGATTTCTTCTCAGAGAGGTGATCAGCCCGCGAGATATGTTTTTTGATGAAGAGGGAATCCTAGCTACGAAGCATAGGACACTTTGTGAATGGGGTGGCTCGAAATGAACATACGAGCTCGTGAGAGACGAGGAAGCAGACAATTATGAGTTAGACTTTGTGTGAACATTTCATTGGTTCTTTGTACCCATTTGTGGATGTTTTATGATTTCAAATTGTGAGTGTATTATGCATATGAATTGTGCATGTTGTGATCTTGTATGTTTGTGTATGCTATGACTGTTCACTATGCGGGGTGTAATCTGTAAATTTTTGTTTTAAGGAATTAAAAGTAGCGGCGGGTCATGCTGTCAGCCGCTGCTAAAGATGGAACTAGTAGCGGTGGCTTGAAACTCGACCCGCTGCTACTGAGATCATCTGTAGCAGCGGTTGAGAATGACAACCGCCGCTACAAACCCATCTATAGCGGCGGGTCAACAGGACCGCCACTACAAATTCTGATTATTAGCTGTGGAAGTGTAGAGGCGGTACCCTTGTTCGTCACTAATAACCATGTTTGACCCACCACTATAGTGCATGTTTCTTGTTGTGACGGGAAGGCTGAGATATGGCTATCGATCCTTGTAATAACATGCACACGAATCTTCAAGGAGTGTGCCATATGAGCTGAATCACTTCGGACGATAGTGTATAGATATATGTATTGTGTCGGTGTATATATGGATCCATTTGCTAAGTCAAGTCCGATTTGCTACGCGATTACACTTATCTGCTTGGCTTAAACGATTTGTTCCATATTGTTCCAAGTTCAGCCAGTGGAATTCGCTGCCTCTTGCTCTATCGGACAGTACTGTCCGATTGGTCGACGGGATTGCAACCATCAGGTTGTTAAGTGTTGGAAAGCAAGAATGCAATCAGGTGAAAGATCAACATGGCTTGAAACCTGGTGTCCCGATCCTACTAACATCGGTATCCACACCAATAGACCAAATAGATCAGCCTAATGTTATTTCTGGATCTTTTGGGCTGCATGTTATCGGGGAAGGGACCTCACATCAGTCAATTGAGGTGTTGAAGGGACACTGTTTGTTGGCTTTGAAGGATGACTGGCTCATCACTATTGACCAGGAGTTCTCCCTGAGCTTGGTCAACCCAATCACTGGCAAGAGTATCCTAGTGCCACCGTTGTCATCAAACAATAATGGAAATCAAGAGTTGTTGTCTGCTGAAGTGAAGGATGCTGGTGGTCGTGGACCTATGTTCATCAAGCGCGCAGTCTTCTCTAAGACACACAGGCAAGATGTTGGTCCCTTTTGTGATCCTTCTGTTCTCTTCAGGACAAATCATGTACCATAAGAAGACTGATGGCATATGGATGGTGTTACCAATTTTAGAACGATTTCCATTAAGATTTGCGGATGCTACTTACTGGGAAGGGTACGTGGTGGCACTCTGTTGGTGGGGAACCCTGAGGGTTTGGAACCTGGCCAAGAAGCCCATTGGATCTCCTAAATGGGTCCATAGTCCCTATTTTGCTCGTCCACCGCACTGCAGACGCGGGGTGACGATGTTTCTTGCATGGTCAGCTCATAACCAGCCTATGATCATCCAACTGTGGGGAGATTTTTGGGGAAGATGAACCGATAGGCAATTACAGAGCCACCAGTCAACATGCATGACAATGGATGGCCTGAAATTGTATGAGAGAGTAGACGGTGGATGGACATAGTTGAGAGGTTTGTAGAGTGAACGTTCTCTTTTTCTGCGAGCAAATTATCCACTTTGGTTTGCTATACCAGAAGGAGACAAGAAAGTGGGTCCACCATGTTTGTATGTTTCGGACTATATGAATGGAGTAATGGTGAAGATCCCTGCTAATGATCGCCACGATCATGTCACGCGATATGACCGGTTCAATTTCACCCGACGTCATTTCGAAATACCTCTGCAAGCTCCTCTGTTTATCCGCCCCTACCCACCTTTCAAGTAGCCACCCACCTTTTATTGTTAGTCTTTGATGTTTATTAGTTTAAGTTTGTTGGATCACTAGAGCACTTGTAATAATGTATTCACTCAGATTGTACTTTAACTTGTGAATGCTTCATCTTTTTTGTTGTTTTAATGATGTTCTCAATTATTATGAGCGAAGTAGGCTGAGTGATCACTATCCCTTTGACTTTAGTTTAACGTGTCTAGAAAGAATACCCTGTTCGGTGACTTTAGTTTAATGTTCAAGAAAGAATACCCTGTTCGGTGACTTTAGTTTAATGTTCATTGCAATCCCATGATAATGCAACGACGGACATTTTCGTTGCAATTGTAACACACAGTCGCAACCACATTGACTTTCGTTGCTATATATGTGCATTGTTGCAACCACAAAAATTTTCATTGCAATATGTAAGACACACACGCAACCACATCGACTTTCATTGCTATATCAATGCATAGTTGCAATGACAAATAGTTCTGTTGCAATATGTAAGACGCAGTCACAACCACATCGATTTTCATTGCTATATCTATGCATGGTTGCAACAACTAACAATTTCATTGCAATATGTAAGACGCAGTCGCAACCACATAGACTTTCATTGTTGTACCTATGCCTCTTATTGCAACACCTAATTCTTTTGTTATGGTATGACCTTATTGCAACAATTGTAGGAAAGCATTCTAAAATGTTGCGCTAATTACAATGCTCATGCAAGCGTGGCGATATATCCAATCTATCGCAACCAAAATCACCTTTCTTTGCAATTACCCATATTTGTTACAACGAAAATCACATTGTAGCGATTAATATCCTAGCATTAGCCCTAAAACCTTGTAGTGTTACTCGTGTGAGTTCCCGATTCAACCCCCCCCCCCTCTCGGTCACTCGATCCTTACACCTAGAAGTTGAGATCAAGCATGCTCCTACATAGAAATTAGTAGTCACCTATTGGGATAAAATTGTTGGACAGTACAAGGAGATTGATTCTGATTCCACAATGCTAGCTACTTTTCACATGTACTGGGAGATAAAGAGGCTCACATTGTCTGTTTCAGTTATTAACCATCCAATTAGTCAGGGAGAGTGTAAGCACACTGTCTAGTGTTCTTGAGAATGTCAACACCATGTGTGACATGGCAGATGAATCTCAAACTCCACAACAGCTTGCTTTGTGTACACATCAGAGCATGTGTGCTGCTGTTGTCAATCCCTCAGAACCAACTAGTATAATTATTGTAGCCAATCCAACTCCTAATATTGAACAGCTAATAGCAATTCATAACTTGCCAACTGAGCTTCTAATGCTATGCCAATCTAGATCCTCGGGGTGAGAACGAAGAATTAAAGTATGTAGGTGTAGGCGATGAGAAGGAATTTCGTGGTGATTTGGTTTCAGATGACAATGATGACAGTGAGTCTGACTATATTCCTGACTCTGACAATGAAGATCAGGATGACTGTGAAGTTGATGATGATGTTGGTTGCCATGTTATTGATCTGTCACTAACTTCGAAAACCCAACGATTGAAGTAGGTCTGACCTTTGAGGATGGTGAAACATTCAAGAAGGCAATTAGGAAATACGTCATACTAAATGAGATTGAAATTGTAGCGGATTACAGTGAAGCAAGAAGGTACAGGGAACACTGCAAGGCTAAGAGGTGAAAATGGAGTAATGTGGAAAAGGGATCCCGATCTTCCGACAGGTTCTGATAATCTTGATTAAGGCGGAGACGATACACAAATCGATCCAGCTTCCGAACGACACGTTTTGAACCCCGCAATCGCAGCACAACGTCTCCTCTGGTTATCAACCGTTCAAGAACGATTGACCTCGCCAAGAAGGCTTATCCTTGCCTGCAAATCAAGAACACAAGCAAGAACAAAGAAGAATACAACCAAATTTGCAAGTATACGATGAATCTCACAAGTTGGAGTCTCACAAACCGATCAAACGGCAAAACTATTATCAACAGAATAATCTAAGCAAAACCCAAACTCTAATGAAGAGGTGGCGGCTGTATATGAGGACCCTAGGGTCGTGCAAGACCCCCTGGACGCAGCCCTAAGTGGGCTCAACTCGATACATGGCCCAAAGACCGATTACGGTGTCACAGCACCAGGACAGATTCTAGAAGTCAATTTGTTTCGGCGATTGCCGACGTCTCAGAACGAATTTTGACATGGGACCAGTTGGGTTGGAACGTTCTTTTCGTTATCTTTTCAGGCATATATAGAACATCCAAATCCGAGTCAGTATGCGTCCTGGGCGTCCGTTTTAGTGCAGACTGATCCTGGGCTCCAAAACAGACTCGAAGTCGGTTTTGATTGGGCCTCCACCTTGGCTTGGACGTCCTTGCTGGCCCATCACATCTCCAATCACCTCTCCAGCTATCTCATCATCATCTCTATGGTTTCTAACAACAATTAATTCATTAGGTAGCAATCTATTCTCAAAATCACATAATAAAAATATGAGAAACGATCTCACCTGTAAATTCAGGTGATGGACATGAACTTCATCTTAGTTCAAGGAGTGTTGTGTGTATCCATGAGTATGATGTACTCCTCTGATGAGGACATCAACGACATACGAATAATGACGACGGAAGATGGTGCGCCAAACCAAGCTGTCACGCCTCCACCTCTCGTCGTCGCGCCTCCTCGAGTTACGGATCCATCTTCTAACGAGACGACGACGTACAAGGGCCCAATCACTAGAGCTCGAGCCCAGGAATTGAAGACGGTTTTGATGCTAAGGAACAACGGCCCAGAATGATGTCGCCCGAAGGCCCACGTGGCCCAAGTCGCACCACTCCCTCTCCACCGCGCGCCTCTCCACTTCAGCCGGCCCTAGATGCCTCGTCCTCCCCCTATATAGTCAAGGGCTGCGCCCCTTGTAATCTTCGAGTTTTGTTTTAAGTTTAGCTTAGCTATACATCCGTCTCTCGACGTGAATTCAGAACTCCACCTTCGTGCAATACATCAGATTGCTCGCCTCTAATTCTTGCTCGTTCTTCGATTGCGCGTAAGAATTGATCCTCGTGATCAGGTTGATCTTGTTTACCGCAAGGTTAATATCCTCCGAAAGTTGGTTCAGCTATTGCATTGCGCTTCGGCTTGCTCGTCGTAGTCGGATCGTGAGGGTCAACATCCACCAAATCGAAGTTATCTCCACTCGCCGAAAGATCGGGCACTCTACACCTATCAAGTGGTATCAGATTCCAGTGTTTCTTGGTGAGTTTTATCCAAGTCCACATAAACCGAAAACTACAAAAAAAAGTTTACCCCAGTACGGTTTTGAGCCTCGCACTTTCGTTCAATAATTTGCGTTGTTGAGTTTTTGTGCTTTCGCTTTTGATCGTTGTTGGTACACTGTGTTTCATCGTTTTCTTCCTATCATCGTCGTATCCTTCCGCCGTGCCGCGTGTTTTCACCACCACAGTTTGCTTTCCGCCGCATCTGTTTACCCTGTCTCGCTTGCCAAGTTTTTTCGCTGCACCGTAAGTCCGGGTCAATCACTGCCTCGACGATCGAGTCCTACTCGGTTACGTCGTGACCCGCTCGCCTCGCTGATCGAGTCCTACTCGGTTACGTCGTGACCCGCTCGCCTCGCCCTATGTTTAGTTCTGTTCGGTTTCGTGTGTCCCGCTCGCCTCGCTGATCGAGTCCTACTCGGTTACGTTGTGACCCGCTCGCCTCGCCCTGTGTTTGTTTCTGCTTTTAATTACCGTTCTACCCCTGCCTCAAAAAAAAAGCGCTTGTGCTTAATTGCTTATTTGAGGTCTCATTGTTTATATTTTCAGCAAAAAGTATAAAAAAAAAGAGAAAAAAAAGAAAAAAAAGAGGAAAAAAAAGAAAAAGAAAAGAGAAAAAAAAAGAGCGGCCGAGCAACACAGGCGACGCGTTCTTGCTGCACTTTGTTTTGATCCTTCTTCCTTCCTCTTGCACTTGTACCGGCAGCAATCTTTTCGCGTTTACCACCATTATTCAGCTTTGCAGTTATTGTTTGAATTGTGCTAACCCTTGGATTGAGTGCAGCCTCCTAGCCCCACAAATTTTCTACTACGAGCAGGTTTTTGTTTCACCACGCAATCGCTCCTCCAATCTTCCACCGGTTTTACCTGTGGTTGCAGTTCACGCTTGCATGCTTGGTAAGGACGGGTAAGAATTTGATAACAGCTTTTTGATTGAGCTTTTCATCCACCACTCACCTCTCGTTGTAGGATCCCGCTTTTTGTATTGCTTGTGTTTCTATGGCAGAAAACAGCTCGAAGTCGGAGGAGCTCACCCTCCAGGATGTCCAGGCATAGGTTGATGGTCTACAAAACGACATGAAGACGGTGCACGAGAGACTTGACTCTACGGTCACTTCGTCGAATGAGCGTTTTGATCAACTGGACCTCGCTGATACGGCTGCCCGCACCACGCTCGCGACGATCATGACTCGTCTTGAGGCCATGTCGACGCAGCTTGGGACCATGACGATGCAGCTCACGGAGTTGCAACATGCACGTGACTACGGCGCCGACACCGAGCAGGACGATGACAATCGCCGTGGTCGTGCTCGTAGGGTACGTGTTCCTATTAATGATTCTTTTGACAAAATAAAATTTCGTATTCCCACTTTTAATGGCAAATATGATCCGGGTGCTTATCTTGATTGGGAATTAGAGGTTGAACAAAAATTTGCATGCCATGATATTCCTGCTAATTTACAAGTTAAGGCTGCTATTAGTGAATTTACTGAATTTGCTTTACTTTGGTGGCGTGAGTATAGACAAAGATATCCTGATAATATTCCAGCCACTTGGACGGCATTAAAAGCTGCTATGCGTCATCGTTTTGTGCCGTCATATTATGCTAGAGATTTGCTTAATCAAATGCAGCATTTTCAATAAGGTTCACTTTCCGTAGAGGATTATTATCAAGCTTTGCAAAAGGTATGATTCGCTGTGGTTTAGTTGAACTGGATGATGCTGCTATGGCTCGCTTTTAAGGGTGGGTTAAATCGTGAAATTCAGAATATTCTTGATTATAAGCATTATGATGATATGACCACCTTATTTGAATATGCTTGTAAAGCTGAACGTGAAGTGCAGGATCGACAATCTTTGTCAAGACCTAACATTTTTGTAGGGTCCAAGACGCCTTCAGCTCCACGGTCGGCACCTCCTTCCACGTCGCGCGACCACTCCTTGACCACGTCCAAGTCGAGTGCTCCATCCACGGCCAAATCTGCCTTGATCGTACCATCCTCCTCCTCGTCTGGACGAGCTCGTGATATTCAGTGTCACCGTTGCCGAGGATTTGGTCATGTGATACGCGATTGTCCAAATAAACGAACTATGTTGATTCATGACGACGGTGGGTATTCTTCTGCTAGTGATTCTGAGGATATTCAGCAGACTATGCTTGCCACTAATCATGCAGATAATACGGAGCTTCATGTCGACTCTAGTGCCGCCGACAGGTATGCCACTCTTGTTGTGCAGCGTGTTCTTAGTACACAGGTCGTTCAGGATGAAAAGCATCAGCGCCACAATATTTTCATATCAAAGGCGCTGTGCAAGAACGAGCGGTCCGTATAATCATCGATGGTGGCAGTTGCAACAATTTGGCTAGTACGACCTTGGTGGAGCAGTTGTTATTGCCAACAAGGAAGCATCCACATCCTTATCACGTTCAATGGCTTAATGATGGCGGCAAAATAAAGGTAACACGCTCGGTACGTGTTCCTTTCTCTCTTGGCGCCTATTCTGATTTTGTAGATTGTGATGTTGTTCCAATGGAAGCATGCTCTTTGTTGCTTGGCCGTCCTTGGCAATATGATGTTGATAGTGTTCATCATGGTCGCTCCAATTATTATTCCTTCATGTTTAAGGGTCAGAAAATTGTTATTCATCCTATGACACCTGAACAAGTTCTTAAAGATGATATTGCTCGAGCGACAAAAGCTGCAAAATTGGTTACATCGCCTCCTATTGCACCTGTTCAACATGAGATCAAATTGACTAACCCTATCTTGCTTGCTACACGTGCTGATTTTGATGAATTACATGATGCTAATCTGCTTTGCTATGCGCTAGTTTGCTCTCGTATGCTTGTTTCACTAGATGAGGCGCCTATGTTGCATATTCCTCCTGCTGTTGCTAACCTTTTGCAGGACTATAAAGATATTTTTCCCGCTGAATTGCCGCCGGGTCTTCCTCCTATTCGTGGCATAGAACATCAGATTGATTTAATTCCAGGCGCACAACTTCCTAATCGCGCCCCGTACCGCACAAATCCTGAGGAGACGAAAGAAATTCAGCGTCAAGTGCAGGCATTGCTTGATAAAGGTTACATTCGTGAGTCTCTCAGCCCTTGTTCGGTTCCTGTTTTGCTTGTTCCTAAGAAAGATGGTTCTTGGCGTATGTGTGTAGATTGTCGTGCAATTAACAATATTACAATTCGTTATCGATATCCTATACCACGCCTTGATGATATGCTTGATGAACTTAGTGGTGCAACAATTTTCTCTAAGGTTGATTTACGTAGTGGTTACCATCAAATAAGAATGAAATTAGGAGATGAATGAAAAACGGCTTTTAAAACTAAATTTGGCTTGTATGAATGGTTGGTTATGCCGTTTGGATTGTCTAATGCTCCTAGCACTTTTATGCGCTTAATGAATGAAGTTCTTCGGTCTTTCATTGGAATATTTGTTGTTGTCTATTTTGATGATATCCTTATATACAGCAAATCCATGAATGAGCATTTAGATCATTTGCGTGCTGTTTTTGATGCTTTGCGTGCTGCTCACTTGTTTGGGAACATGGAAAAATGCACTTTTTGCATGCAACGTGTTTTGTTTCTTGGATATATTGTTACTCCACAGGGCATTGAGGTCGATAGCAACAAGGTGGATGCCATTCAGAGTTGGCCCCAACCGACGACGGTCACACAGGTTCGCAGTTTTCTTGGTCTTGCAAGCTTCTATCGTCGTTTTGTGTGGGATTTCAGTTCTATTGCTGCACCATTACATGAGCTAACCAAGAAGGGTGCGCCATTTGAGTGGGGCGCACCACAAGACGACGCATTCAACACTTTAAAGGAACGGTTAACTCATGCTCCTCTCTTACAATTGCCTAATTTTGATAAAGTGTTTGAATTGGAATGTGATGCTAGTGGAATTGGTTTGGGTGCTGTTTTGTTGCAAGATCATAAACCCATAGCTTATTTTAGTGAGAAGTTAAGTGGTGCTGCTCTTAAATATTCCACTTATGATAAAGAACTTTATGCTTTAGTAAGAACTTTGCAAACATGGCAGCATTATTTATGGCCTCGCGAATTTATTATTCATTCTGATCATGAGGCTTTGAAACATATTAGAACCCAAACTAATCTGAATCGTCGTCATGCTAAATGGGTTGAATTTATTGAATATTTTCTATACATCATTAAACATAAAAACGGGAAGGAAAATGTGATTGCCGATGCTTTGTCTCGTCGTTATATGATGTTGTCCCAATTAGACTTTAAAATCTTTGGTTTGCAAGCTTTGAAAGATCAATATGTGAATGATGCTGATTTTCATGATATTATGATGCATTGTAAGGATGGCAAACCTTGGGGCAAATTTCATATACAGGATGGGTTCCTGTTTCATGCTAACAAGCTGTGTATTCCAGCTAGCTCGGTTCGTCTTTTGTTGTTACAGGAGGCGCATGGAGGTGGTCTTATGGGTCACTTCGAAGTTTTCAAGACACATGAGGTGTTGGCCGACCATTTCTTTTGGCCACGGATGCGCCGTGATGTTGAGCGTCTTGTTGCACGTTGTACTACGTGTCAAAAAGCTAAATCTCGTTTGGGTAATCATGGTTTGTATATGCCCTTGCCTGTTCCCTCTTCTCCTTGGCATGATATTTTGATGGATTTTGTTTTAGGATTGCCTCGCACTAAGAAGGGGAGGGACAGTATTTTTGTGGTTGTTGATCGTTTCTCTAAAATGGCTCACTTTATACCTTGTCATAAAACTGATGATGCCTCAAATGTTGCTGAATTGTTCTTTAGAGAGATTGTTAGATTGCATGGAATTCCTAAAACAATTGTCTCTGATCGTGATGCTAAGTTTCTTAGTCATTTTTGGCGTTCTCTTTGGAATAAATTAGGAACTAAGCTGTTGTTTAGTACTACTTGTCATCCTCAAACTGATGGGCAAACTGAGGTAGTAAATAGAACTTTGTCTGCTATGCTTAGAGCTGTTTTAGATAAAAATTTGAGACGCTGGGAAGATTGTTTACCTCATGTTGAATTTGCTTATAATCGTGCTACACATTCTGCCACTAAGATGTGTCCTTTTGAGGTTGTTTATGGCTATGTTCCTAAGGCGCCTATTGATTTTTTTGCTATTGATGCTGAAGATGAATCACATCTTGATGCTCTTGCTCATATTGATCACATGAAACAATTGCATGAAGAAACACAACATAACATTGCCATTGCTAATAAAAAGTATCAAGTTGCTGGTAGTAAAGGTAGAAAACATATTTCTTTTGAACCTGGTGATTTGGTTTGGTTGCACTTGCGTAAAGATAGATTTCCTACTTTGCGTCATTCTAAACTGATGCCTCGTGTTGCTGGTCCTTTTAAAGTGGTAACCAAGATTAACGATAATGCTTATGTTCTTGACTTGCCCATGGAGTTTGGTGTTTCCACTAGTTTTAATGTTGCAGATTTGAAACCATACTTGGGTGAGGATGATGAGTTGCCGTCGAGGACGACTTCACTTCAAGAAGGGGAGGATGATGAGGACATCAACGACATACGAATAATGACGACGGAAGATGGCGCGCCAAACCAAGCTGTCACGCCTCCACCTCTCGTCGTCGCGCCTCCTCGAGTTACGGATCCATCTTCTAACGAGACGACGACGTACAAGGGCCCAATCACTAGAGCTCGAGCCCAGGAATTGAAGACGGTTTTGATGCTAAGGAACGACGGCCCAGGATGATGTCGCCTGAAGGCCCACGTGGCCCAAGTCGCACGACTCCCTCTCCACCGCGCGCCTCTCCACTTCAGCCGACCCTAGATGCCTCGTCCTCCCCCTATATAGTCAAGGGATGTGCCCCTTGTAATCTTCGAGTTTTATTTTAAGTTTAGCTTAGCTATACATCCGTCTCTCGACGTGAATTCAGAACTCCACCTTTGTGCAATACATCAGATTGCTCGCCTCTAATTCTTGCTCGTTCTTCGATTGTGCGTAAGAATTGATCCTCGTGATCAGGTTGATCTTGTTTACCGCAAGGTTAATATCCTCCGGAACTTGGTTCAACGATTGCATTGGCGCTTCGGCTTGCTCGTCGTAGTCGGATCGTGAGGGTCAACATCCACCAAATCGAAGTTATCTCCACTCGCCGAAAGATCGGGCACTCTACACCTATCATCATCATTCTCCCCCTTTTGAATTAGAGTCGTCCTCGACTCGATTCCATCTCTTTCTCCCAATAGTGGTCTCAAATCTAAAATATAAAATATAGAATTATTCCCAAACTTGGAATGCACCTCGTGTTTATATGTGTTATAAAAATTATCATCACAATGTGAAACCACTATAGAAGGCATGCCATGCAAATTAATGACCTCTTTGAAAACTTGCTCAGCAATATGAACATCATTCTCACTCTTATGACAAGATGGAAAATGTGTGATCTTAAAAACACTAGAAAAACATGACATGACATGGTAATTGTTATTGCAGTTTTCTAGTTCATCATTTGGTTGTACAACACAAGGAGTATTCATGTTTGAGCAAATATAAACTTTATGCACCATAAATACACCTCTATGATCATAGTTTCCTATAGCATAAAATTTGTTTCTTGTTAGTAAAGGCAATTCAGTTTGAGAAAAGATTTGCTTCTCCACGGTATTTGGATCACAAAGAACATCAAATTCAATATAACCCAAAGTATTTAGAGAAGACAATAATTTTTGCTCATCCTTTTCACATGTTATTAAAATCAAATGTTTTATTTCAGCACTAGCAGGTGAATTATAAGCAAAAACATCAAGCTTATTCATTTGTTGTGGCAAAGGTATAAGTGAAGCAGTGGCACACAACTCCTCTTTATCACAAGGATTAGTAGATAAATCAACTTGTGGCAAAGGCAAATCAAGACAAGGTTCCAATACAACAAGATTGTTGGAACAATTCATCACATCAAGAAAGCTCTTACCTGTAGCAACAACATGTTCTTCATCTTTCTCACTATCCTCTTCTTTGTGTAGAACCTGAAATGTATTAGTTGCAACAAGAGGCAAGGAAATATGTCATCATCTAATTCAGATTTTGATGTAAGTGTTGCAACATTTGAAAAAGCTCATTCTTTCCTAAACGGTTCATTCTTTCTCCTTTCAAGCCTTTGTTGATCCTCTTCTCAAATTTCAGCAGTGGTCATAGGTTTAAGAGTAACTCTTCTACCATTGTATTTAAATGAGTAGCTATTTATAATGGTATTTTGCGAAGCATTATTTATAATAATCCAAGGTTTACTCAATAACAAATGACATGCTTGCATAGATACTATATCAAATTCAGCACTATCCTTATAAGAACCAATAAGAAATTCAATGCGTGCAATTTTATCTACCTTTATCTTACCAAAAGAATTTACCCATTGGATGTAGTATGGACATGGGTGTGGCTGTGTTGTCAATCCAAGCTGCTCTACTAATTCTAAACTTGCGATGTTGCGGCTACTCTCTCCATCAATGATAACACGACAACGTCGATCCTTGACAACAAAGTGAGTCTGAAATAAATTATTCAATTGATTTTGCTCTACCTTCTCCATTTGAGGACTGAGCACTCTTTGTACTACATCACTCATATTGTTCTCATTAGACGACGTTAAATCATTACCATGAGTGGCGTAACCTGTCATTGTTAGTAGCAAACAAGAAAACACACGGAAGTATATTTTCCTATCACTACTATGTGATCACAGTGTAAACTCTCAACAAGCAAAAGGAAGCATCTTATCAAGCTCTTATAAAGTTCTTAATTACAACAAGCAAAGGATACCTTGGAGAGTGTGAACTGATGATTGCAAGAGTCAAAAAAAAATTATGCCTGTTCAGAAGGAAATATATGGAGCTTGGATAGGCAATATTAGGTAGCAAGGATTAGCAAAATTTTAAATCAGAAGTTACAAAACTGAATAATAATCCCAAGCTAGTCTATGTCACCGGCCTAAACTTTTCTCGGACGTAGTTCAAGCAAGCAAGCAAATGACTCAACAAAGGACACAAAAGATGCAAGCAATTCTGAATTTGTATCTTTTCTTTTTTCTACTTCCTTTTTTTTGTGCGGCTTTTTCTCTTGTGCACTTTTGCCTTTTTCTTTTCTATTCTTGAGAATCAGAACTGCAGCAAGGTATTACAAGTTTTACAACCAATGGAACCCCAGAATATTTTTTTTTCTTACTATAAGTGCAGCAAAAGGATTCTTGTAATAGCACAACTAAAACAAACTTCTATAACAAGGTCAAGCACTAATTGGTTGGCTTTTGATCACAATGAGACAGCAGCAGAGCACTCTAATTTTCTTTTGCACACGAAAGTAGAAGGCTAGATGTTAAAGAAATATTTAGTGCACACAATTCCAGCAATACTATTATCTCAACATGTGCAACACTAATTTTTTCCCTTGTTTGTCTATGACAAGGATATGCACGACTCAAACAAGACCAAAGAACAAGCACTAGACCAGCAACACAATGACTTTATAGGGACTAAAATTCAGAGAAGCAATCTGAAATAAAAATTTGCAAGTCACAATGGGTTATAGGACAGCGGAAACACGACGAACCGATATTTTTGTGGGGCAATTTTCTGGACATAGGATAGAACAAATAAACGAGGATAAAGGCGAACCTAACGGTATACCCGAAGCTCTGATTACCACTTAATGTGGAAAAGAGATCCCGATCTTTCGATAGGTTCTGATAATCTTGATTAAGGCGGAGGCGATACACAAATCGATCCGGCTTTCGAACGACACGTTCTGAACCCCGCAATCACAGCACAACGTCTCCTCTGGTTATCAACCATTCAAGAATGATTGACCTCGCCAAGAAGGCTTACCCTTGCCTACAAATCAAGAACACAAGCAAGAACAACGAAGAATGCAACCAAATTTGCAAGTATATGATGAATCTCACAAGTTGGAGTCTCACAAACCGATCAAACGGCAAAACTGTTATCAACAGAATAATCTAAGCAAAATCCAAACCCTAATGAAGAGGCGGCGGCTGTATATGAGGACCCTAGGGTCGTGCAAGACCCCCTGGACGCAGCCCTAAGTGGGCTCAACTCGATACATGGCCCAAAGACCGATTACGGTGTCGCAGCACTAGGACAGATTCTGGAAGTCGATTTGTTTTGGCGATTGCTGATGTCTCGGGACGAATTTTGATATGGGACCAGTTGGGTTGGAAAGTTCTTTTCGTTATCTTTCCAGGCATATATAGAACGTCCAAATCCGAGTCAGTATGCGTCCTGGGGGTCCGTTTTAGTGCAGACTGATCCTGGGCTCCGAAACAGACTCGAAGTCGATTTTGATTGGGCCTCCACCTTGGCTTGGACGTCCTTGCTGGCCCATCACATCTCCAATCACCTCTCCAGCTATCTCATCATCATCTCCATGGTTTCTAACAACAATTAATTCATTAGGTAGCAATCTATTCTCAAAACCACATAATGAAAACATTAGAAACGATCTCACCTATAAATTCAGGTGATGCACATGAACTTTCATCTTAGTTGAAGGAGTGTTGTGTGTATCCATGAGTGTGATGTACTCATCATGGAAGATAGTTGCTTCTGAGCTGCAGGATGGGAAGACTTGGATGGTAACATTAGTATAAAAGCACTTCGCATGTTGTTGGCAACGAAATTTGACCGATCCTAGTGGACAGCCGCATGGAGTTAGAATCGGTCAAAGTCAATGGAGTTCAACGGCCGAAGAGAACAAAGTGGGGCCGTTAGGGTTGTTTTGCCTTCGTTTATTTTTAGTTTAGATTTAGTTTAGAAATAAATCAAGTTGGTTTGTTTAAGAGTCCTGACCGAATCAGGTCAGAACCCCTTGCATGGGGCTATAAATATGTATTAGGATCTGTACAAGAAAAACAACAATTTCGTTCAATACAACTCGGCGCATCGCCAAACTTTTTCTCGACGATATCCTCTTCTCGTGCGGGCTGCATCGGCTCTGATCTCGGCGAGAGATTTGGATTAGTCACCCTCAGTAATCTCCTTGACTTCAGCTAGTACTTTCTCATTAAGTTGATATTCTAGTTGTTATCTTTGAAATTTTTAGTTATCTGGTAATTAGGTCTTTATTTGGTTTGTATTATCGACTTAAATTGTATTACTATCTCAGTTAGGTCTGATCTTCTGTGATTTCTGTGGGTTTTATAAGCTGGGATCTAGATCTATTATTCAAATCACTTGATCGATCCTATCTATAATTAGATTAAATCTAGGTTTATTTGCCGTGTTTGAACATTGTCTTGATTAAGTTCGATCTGTTTGAATTAGAAAGGCTGCATCGACTTTGATCTCTTGCTGGGCTGATAGGGTTAGATTCGATCTGTTTATAGGCAGAGTCGATAGAGTTCCGTCGGGATGTTTAGCCGACAGGTTATCACGGTTCGATCGACTTCTCGGTATTTTACCTATTTTATTATTGTATATTAGAAGTCGATTGCCCCCTTTTATTTAATAAGACTAGATCTATGAATTTGAAGCATATTTGCAATACCAGCTATCAGATCTATCGACGGGCAGAGTTTCGTGCATGATTATTATACTTCTATTGATTCTGACCCATCAACTTGCTTTCATCGACAAAGCGAGTTTATGCACATTTACTGTAGATCTTTCGACTCAGCTCTATCGACTTTAGTCTATTGCATTGATTTGGCCAGTTATTGTACGAATACCGTGGATTTATCGACTCTGGCCTGTTGTTCTAATTTCTTATCAGTATTAATGATTTATAATTGCTTATTTAATTAAATTTGTCGATAAGCCGATATAATCAGCCGATCAGTTTATATTCTTCTATGTTTTATTCCTATAATAGCATCGGCTGGTTTCACGAATAGTGACTATCGGCTTTCTTCATTACCTGTCCTGGGCCGGTGACCCGTGAAATTTGACTGTTTGCCTCTTTGTTGATTTGCAGGAAAAATTGACTGGCACGCTCCGGTTTCCGTATTGAGCCTGCACCGGAGCTAAGGAGATCTCCCAGGTCACACGTGTGATTTTCGCGTCAACACTTGTACAAGTTTTTTCTTTATTTATGGATGATTACTTAATTGTTTTCTATTTATTTCTGCAGATTGAGAAGATACCACACAAGCATTACTGTAAAAGCACTAACGTGGTGGATAATTGCATGGCAAGCCAATTCTGGGTGAGAGACAGAGTTGCTCAGTATCTGAGGTAGGATCCAAACCTTGGTGCAGCAGCATTGATGAATAAGCTCAAAGAGAAGTACTTGATCAAGCTCTCCTATTGGGTTGTGTACAATGGCAGACAGCTTGCACTGGATGAGATAATGGGCAAGTGGGATAGAAGTCTCGTGGAAGCATAGTGCATATGGATTATGAGATGTTTGGGAAAAGGTTCAGATTCACCAAGATGTTTCTGGCTTTGAAACCTCGTATAGATGATTTCATTCATAGTTGCAGACCATATCTGGGCATTGACTCTACTGTCCTTGTAAAGGTGGAAGGGCCAGTTAGATTCAACTATTGGGATTGATGGCCATAATTGGATGTTTCCAGTGGCCTATGGAGTGTTTGAATCAGAATCCAAGGATAACTGGAGTTGGTTCATGACTAAGCTAGCAGAGGCAATTGGCTCACCACCTGGACTTCTGATATCTACTGATGCTAGAAAAGTCATTGATATAGCTATGACAAAAGTCTTCACAAATGGTGTGAAACACAGAGAATGCATGAGACATCTTTTCAAGAACTTTCAGAAAAGGTTCCACGGGGAAGTATTTGAGAGGAATCTATGGCAAGCAAAAACAGCTTACATGAAACAACACTATGTCAAGCACTACAACATCATGAAAGTTGCATCTCCAAAGGCTACCAAGTGGATTGAGAAGAACCATAAACACTTGTGGGCTAGGTGTTTCTTCTCAGGTATAAGCAAGTGTGACTATGTTACAAATAACATAGCTGAAACCTTCACCAATTGGATAAGGAATGAAAAATCACTGTCTATCATAGAGCTTATGGATATAATAAGACAGAACATAATGGAGAAAATGTATGTGAGGAGGAGGCTTGCTTCCAAGTTGACTGACAAGGTGCTTCGACATATCATGAAGGACATGCATACAAAGAGTAGAGGTTTGCTTGGCTACAACATACACAATGGTCGTGACATGACTACAGAGTAGGGGTTTGCTTGCCAATGTGTAACTGACATATTAAGTTCTGTTATTTTTTATGCCAGTGTGTAACTGACATGTTAAGTTCTATTATTTTGATGCTAGTGTGTAACTCATATGTTAAGTTCCCTGTTATTTTGAGCCATTATTTTCAAAATTGCATCAGCTTTTATTCATACATTATAGCAAACAGACACAACGTTCATTCATAGATTCTAGCAAATAGACACAACTTCGATTCATTTCTTCAGCATCGCTACAATCATAGCGACCACGACAACTGTTAGATTGACGCAAACGACAACAAACATCAAGTCTCCTGCTGGTTGCCTTGTGCTCCCCATATGATGCTCCTTCAGTTTGCCTATCTCTGTCTCCATATGCTCCACTTTTTTCTGCATCTCTTGAAATGCGTCGATTGTCATGCCATGGTGTGCATCAGCTTGCTCTGTTACAGGGCTTGTACCAATATCACCATTAGCAGTATGGAAATCATCAACAAAACCATTGTCCACCAAGTACTCGTAGTACTCATTCTCCCACAAGAACCATCCACATGCATTTCCACTCTGCACCCAAATTTCCCCACAACAAAATTGAAAATCCACAAAATAGGAAGTTCAAAATCAAATGAAACAAGAGATTCAACTTCTTACTCGTGCATTCTTCATACACCGAAACAAGTTCCTTCCTCGGTTCAACGACATGTTTGCTGTGAAGGGGACAAACTTGCGGCCTGGATGGTCTGGGCAATCAATCACGGGCAGATCCTTTATAGGAATTGGACTCACAGAGAAAGCGGATCTGGGTCCGCCTTGAGGCATCGAGCTCGACGCAGATGCAGCCATGGCCGTCGAGTCTCTTCCACGCTGGCGTGGAGTTGTTCTTCATCGAACGACTCAGATGGGGACGGGAGTGAGTGGCCTTATCCACTCACATGGGGACGAGATGGGATGGCGATGGTGCGCTACCAGGAATATGGTCCGGCTTGAACATTTGACCCAAGCGGTATGCTAGTCATTTTATCCTTCCTCCTCTGCCCCATCTGACAGAATATGATTTTTTAATCGGGCTCATCAGAGTGTTCACCAGACAAAACTGCTCCGTCTCGTGTCTGCTAGATGTGAATGTATTTGATATTCGAGTTGAGATTTGTTTTATATCTGTTTCTATTTTTTGATCCACTGGAGTTGAGACATTTCCATCTCAATTGTTGATTGAAAGATACTAGTTTGACAAAGAGCATTTATGTCAATATGATCTGTGAAATCATGGCTGTAATGTCGATTATGATCTACAAGTTTTTTAGTGACTTTTCAAGCACGTGTAAATGGAGCAGGGACCTGGTACTTGTATCTGCTACTTCTTAACCTAGTATTTTCACCTGGCACTTATGAGTTATGAGTATTGTACAGTATCAGAAGGCCTTTTATGAAAAAAGGAGCGAAGCTTTACTATACGAGCTGTCGAAACTCCAACACAGTATGTCCATTGTTCAATGAACAAATGCAGTCATTTGAGATCCCTGAACTCATAAGAAACGCAGTCATTCTTCGGACCAGGCGTCATTATGACTGCAGGTGAGAATGCTGCTGGAGGCATCACGGTGGTTCTTCCATGCGTGAACTCTGCCCCGCCAGTTGCAGTAGTGCTGGTACCAGGCGCTAGCAGTACCATACCATCCCCTCTGACAGAGTTGCAGCCTTGCAGGTCAATTTCGAGTACAGGGCGTACAACTATCGATCTTGGCTAGTTTGCTGGTGATAATGGCAACCCCGATGATATCGTTGTTGACGGCTTGAGGGACAGCAAGAAGGGCAAAAGTAGAGTGACCGAGGCAGGGAAAGCTCTCCCGTTGCCGGTGCCTTTTCCGCTTTCATCAGACGATTTGGGCGTCGCCATGCTCGCCACCACGTTGGAGACCACGACCACGACGTGCCCGATGATCAGGCATCGCGAGATCTTGGCGACGGGATCAGCTACAAGCAGCGGGCGACGAGGCATCAGCGTGGATAGAGGTGGGCATGGATAGGCAGGGGCTGTCGACGGAGGAACCGCAGAAGGCAAAATCTAAACCGGTCGCTTCGAATGTCCGCACGGGCTCAACCGCTCAAGCGCTCGGCTCGGTGCTTCCACGGGCCAGAACTCGTGGGCCCGGACCGATGTTGGCTGGCGCTCCCTCGGTGGCCGTGGCTGCCTCCGCGTCCATGCTGCCTCGATGGAGAAGTCCCCTATACCAATTGAAATCGTACGGTGATTTTTGTCAGACTCAAGAGAAGCAGGATTTCCGTTTACATCTTTCATTTTTTTTCAAGTATATAAATATCTGAATAACACGGATTGTCTGTTAGCAATCCGCAGTCATAGTTGTCACTAATGTTCTGCATAGACGCCCTATTTGAAAACTATGAAAATCTATCTATATATATATATTTGAATTGAGGAATCTGGACGAATTTTCCACATCTACAGTTAATGTTTTTATATCAAAGAAATGAGTACACAAGAAAGAAATTATTACATACAGAGAAATGCTCCGGTAGAGCTGTTTTAAAAAAATAACACAAATCCCAAAGCAATGGTGAATTAAATAACAGGTTTTAATAATATTTGAAATTCTCCCCCGGCCTGCCCTATCTAGCACACTCCAGTTCAGCCCATGTATGCCTTTCTTCTTCGTTTCGTCACCAACAGAACGAATACAGTGCTCCTCGCATGACTTCCTGTCCTCCTTCAACATTCATGCTGCCCTTCACCACGACGGGGCAGCAGACGTCTCCCTCATCGAAGAGAGATGCGGTGCTCCTTTTAGCGGCAAGTTTGCCGCCCCTCGTCCGCTCGCTTGTGTGGTCATGTCATCCAAGGTCCATGACAGAAAACTCCATCCACCTTCTTGACGCCTAGTGCCTTGCTATGAATCTTGCGGTGCAATAGCCATGAAAAAAGTTAAGGCATGGTTGGCTTTCTAATGAATGAGCATTATCAAGTTCTTCCATGTTAATCTGAAACCCGTGTAGTCAATTTTGTTAAGTCTGAATTTTTGGTTGTGGACAATTGTGACTAGAATTTGGATCACTTTAGGATGCATTTTGGTAGCTTTTATTTGGAGCAACCTGATCGGCCATCAATTAGCGTTTCTTCATCATCTGACGAGGGAGAGGTTCAAGCGGCAGCACAGCAACTGCACTGCGATCGGCTGCTTCGTTGAGGTTCGAGTTGGAGGATCTGAATGGGCAGTGCCATGGTGGACAGGAATGAGATGCACAAGGAAATTGAGATGAGATCCGAAATCAACGCTGTCAGCCTGGGCTGGAATGGGTTGCATGGGTTGGTTAGGCGGCGGGGGGGGGGGGGGGGGGCAAAGATGAAGTAATTGAGAAAATAAAAACGTTTTATTATCACGTTGGTTTAGGATTCGTGCTACCTTTCTAGAACAGCTCCACCGGAGCACTTCTCATACATCAAATGTTCTTATGAAGCTGCCATTATTTGAGTGGAATTATCAAACAATTTCCAATTTCAGTTTTTTTACAACTTGATAAATATTTGAATAGAGCTAGTGAATACATTCCACATTTTATTTCATACGGTTTAGTACATAATTCTCAAATCATTACTGACAAGGATCAGATATTAATGTTCACTTTCGATGGCGGGTATGGGATGCAGCATTTTTTCTTGCATTCCCGCCTTGTCGGGTAACAGTAAGCCAGCTCAATATCCGAGCAGCAGTAGCAAACCTTATTATGTTTGCAGGTTAGTTGTGGGCAAGGGCATATCTCAAGCTTGTTGCTATTGATTTCATGAGTATTATTCTGGGCTGCAAAACACAAGGGTTATTCAGTCAAGCTTGGCCTTGGGATCACCCTAACCAAGTAATAAATAAACATTTCTGTAAATAGAAAATGAATTCAGTATCTTCAACATTATTAAGACCGGATCCGAAGTAAAAGATTCTAGTTTCAAAGATAACATTTTAATTTATATCAAAGTTCACCTGTTTGTTTTGTAGCTACTTACAGTATGAAAGAGTCATACATCCAAGGAGGACCATCAAAAGCATGACCCTCTTGCTGCTATCCATTCTCCGCTTAGCAATACGAGTACTAATCAGAGGCTGTATGTACGTCTAGCATCCGAAGAGTTCTTGCAAGGCTATCTATAGATTAAGCATTTAAGTTTGGCAAGAAGTAACGACTACCATCGAATATATTATGCATATAAATTTAGAAAGAAGTAATGACTGCCAGAGTGGTGGCTTATTTTGAAAAGCACAAATAAATTATACTTGAATTAACATAACATACTATTTTAAGCAATAAGGGATTTCTTAAAATGTTAGACTGTTAGTGGCCTATCTTCTCAAGCAAATTTTTACCAGAAATTGTCAAGTCAAATACGCGATAGCTATCTTTATTACTATATAAAAAAGAAATAAAAATAATATGTTAATTAGAACGTCACTAATTACATAATAGTGATACGTAAAAACTAGACTATCACTAAATCAAATCTCCCAATTAAAACACATCACTAATAACTTTATAATAATAATGTTTCTACTCTTAATGCGACAATAATATCTGACATTTTAATAGGTGACGCCTCCTAAATTCAGACGTGACCTGTTCTCTAAGTCTCGGACCCGAAATTTTTATCCACGCACGTTCATAGCTTCCTCGCGTCCGCCGACGTTACTCTTCGTTCCGGTGGATCTCCTCCCCTACGGCCTTCTCTTCTCCTCTCCCCTCTCTCTCTCTCAGATCCATCCGAGCGTTGGCCTCCCGGCACCCACCCGAGAGCCCTCCCTCCCGACGGCGGTGTGGGTCCCGGCGGCGAGAGGCGTTGAGGCAGCCTCTTCTCCCTCCTCCGAGGCAGCGCCCTCTCCTATCGACGGCAGCGCCCTTCTCTCCCTCCCGGCAGCGCGAATCCCTCTTCTCCCTCGCTAGTGGCGGCGCCCTCTTCTCCCACGGAGGTGGCTGCAGCTTCGGGCGTCACAGTGGTCAAGGCAACCGTGCGAGCGGAAACGCTTCTCGGAGGCGACCGGCTGCAGCTGCACGCCTCGGCTATCCTCTTCGCGGCTCCCTCCGCAAGGCTTCCTTCAACCGCAGCCTTCTCCGCGCCGGTACGTCGCCTCCTCTGCTCTTCGCATCTGCTGATTCACTCGAACCCCCTTCGCTGACTTTCTCAAACACCGGCAGCCGCGGAGGCCTGCGCGTCAACCACCTCGACATCTCCGACCTGCCGCTCCTCAACACCGACCTCGAGACCGGCGGCGGCAATGGCTTCCCGCCCGTCGTCGAGGCCTTCCACGGCAACGTCTGACAGGTACACTGCATCCTCTTCGCCGTGCCCGAGTATAACTACTCAATCGACAGTACGTCAAGCCTCCCCCATCCATTTTCCTCTCCCTCATGTCAAATCAAATCTCCGTCAATTCACAACCAATCGACAGTGGTAGAATTTTTGCTCGGGAGTTTATTCGGGATTGCAACGTCCAAATCCTACAACCTAATGCTGCAATTCTGCACGCAATGTTATAGTCCACATTAGCATCAGTTAAGGATTTAGATTTTGTCCCCTTGCGTCGGCAACAAAGCAACTTGATGGGTTCCTAAAATTTACAGCTGAAATACAGGTTATGATGCGCTACTGAGGTGAACTGTAGGATCCCCAATATATAGCTGAAATACAGGTTTTTCCATGGTGTTGTGGTGGTGGCTTTTCCTTTTTTTTTTCTTGAGTATCTGAAGTCCAGTTACATAGTGCTCTAGATGCTTATTCCTGATATCTAATAATGCACTGTAACTCTGGCACATTATCACACTATTATTATTTCCCAGAACTCATCACTAACATTCTATTTTCGTAGATAGTAGAGATGATTTATCACTTTCCAAAATCAGTGAGTGTCAGTGTCATATCTGCTGCTACTGCATTTAGAATTGTGACAAGTGTTTAAGCTCTGCGTAAGAGCCCTCCATATATACTGCATTCCAAATGTATGATTATGTGAATGGTTTTCCTATGTGCTATTGAAGTGACAGCCCCTTACAATTTTTTTGCTGTTACAGAGGTGATACATTTTGATGATGACACCGAAGAGCTGCAGCAATGGGACTGTGTCAAGCTCTGAATGGCATCCTTGACTGCATGTCAAGCAAGGGAATAGACTCCAATCCCTCCTGGGGTAAGAACTGATATGCTTTGTACTGTCATTCATATGGTTGTGATGTGCATTTTTGGTGCTAAATATGTGTATCTGTTGGATGCTGTAAGGATACTATCACTCTTAAATTGTCCTATTATTTGAAATCATTTCAATACCAAAAGTTTTCATTATAGCATACCTTTGTAATCCAATCAATAACATTTAAGATCTCAGAAGTTTGCCCAAATAGAATTGTTGTCCAGTAGTCTTAATTAGAGAGGACCACAAGGATTTGGGATTAATCTGCAAATGCTATTCAATGTATGTGCTTCTGTGATATAGCAGAGCTGAGTGTTGTTCGTTGAAAGCAAGCTGAGTGTTACATGGTTCTGTAACTATATCATTGTTTGAGTGATGAACAAAACTTTGATGGCATATATCATTTTTCTGCCAAACTTATTATCTGGTCAAAGTTAGCTAGCACTTATATCTTAAGCTTGAGTGTGTGGTGCTCTGTTTTTCTTGAAACTCTGAAAATCAGTTGTACACTGAATAACTATTTTTCGAACAACTTTAGCTAGGACTTATAACGTTGATATTTCTCTATAGGTTTTCTTTTATGACACTGATATTGGAGGGGCTCCTATGAACTTCTGAGATGTATTTCTTTATAGCCAAGCTCATGAGATGTATGACATTGTCCATGGTGAGTTAGTTTAACATTGCTATCCTTGATTTTTTAAGATTGTAGAGTAGTTCCAACAGTATTGGAAATAGTTATTCAGATTAGAACTATTAGAATAAAACCATGTATTAGAATTGTTTGACGAAACAAGAGACAATGATCATCAAGGGAAAAAGTAGATGCTACTACTTTGTAAATTAAGTGATACTTTTGCCTCTGTTTCAATATCAGTTAGTGACGTGTGCATAGCATATTTTTTAGATCAATGTTCAATTTGGTATTTCCAGAGGTCTCTTGAGATGCTGCCACATGTCTCATAAACTGCATGTGTTCATATTTGAGGTGAACTTTACTGCCTGAGAAAAAGGGTGATTATATAAATTATTATGTCCCATTGCCATATCTTTGTCTTAGTTCTAAAAGATTGCTTGAAATGACTCTGATTTGCCATGGACCCTAAAACACTAGCAAATACTAAGTGATGGCATATTGTTCAATTTGCAGGATTAATTTTTTGCAAGTCAGATGGAAAATTGCACCAGAGGTTTAAAATATCTTCATTAGAATCACTACACAAAGTAGAAACAGCAGATTCCACTATATGACATTTTGGTATTCATCACCATATAACTTGTTTTAACTATACAGCAGGGTCAAATGTTTGTTTCTCAAACTTGTGAAAATAAAAGGATTGTGACTTGGGAGATAGTATATTGTCCTGTAGAAGCACATGCATATATTACTAGAGTAGGCAACAAGCGATTGCAAGTTTTTGTAATAATCTGGTGATGGTTTTACTTTGCCACCTTGTTGTAGTGTGCAAATCATTGCTAGAGCATGTGTATTTGTGATAAATATGGGATATATTCATATCCACTTCTGTTTTTTTTTGTTTTCTTAATTTGTCATTGGTGATGCGTCTGGACAAAAATGTGTCATTGTGACCCTCACATTGGTGACGCGTCTGGACCAATATGCGTCACCAATATGTCCTACAGTAGTGATGCGTCTGGACCAAAACGAAAAGTATGTTTGAATTTTTCAAATGACCTCGGATGAAGAAACAGTAAAAATAAAAGTTGTAGATGTAGGTATTTCTTATGATCATAGATAAATCCGTAAGCGCATAGAGAATACCGCTGCAGCACTTTTTCTAGAGTGTACCAGGCTTATAAGTGACATTTGACCGTCAATTACCTTCATGAAAGTGCTAAAATGATTAACCAACATAGTGGTAGGATTTTATTACTAACAAATTTCAGTGAATATTTGAATGTAGGTGAATTTATTCATGAATTAAAGGAAATCCCACATCATGAATCTAAGAAAATACCAATCTGGGCAATCAGGAGCCAACATAAGGATGACATATGTGGAAACTTGGGATTCCCTGTACAAGTCAGGAGAAAACCAACATAAATCAAGATGAGGCCCACCTACCAGCCATCCAACATAAGGGGCCATGACCAGGTTGGGTGACCTAGATCCCCCTGGTCGCCCGATCTAAAAGTAGGGAGACTCGACCCGAGCCTCCATGTGGGATTCCTCGTTCATTTCCTGAAGTCAGTGCGTCAAGGTTTCGTGGCGGTTACTCGTCGTTATTGACCTATGGACTCTATAAAGAGAGGAGAGGCTTCACACTCACACTCACACACACATCAAGAAAATAGGACTTAGAGCCACACTCCAAAGGTGCAAGTACTAAGTTTAGTAGTTATGTTAGGAAGGTAGTGAGGGGAAGTCCGGAGTAGTGCCTTGTCTGTGGGCTCTCTACTTCAACCCTGTACCTCTACGGATGCTTATCTTATTAAGTAAGTCTTTGTGTTTATTTATGTTCTTACGCTTTCCTTATTAAGTAAGTTGTGTGCTAATTTACTTGTGGGTTAAAAGTCCTATCTTGCATAGGTTGTTTAGTTTTATACTAGTTGGACTAAATAGTGATAGATAACTTATGCGTGGTTCTTAGGTTAGAAATCATCTTTGATCACCTCATAATTGACGGCCTGTAAAGGTAGGTAGTAGGTGATGACAGCTCTATCTATCCATTGTACTCCTCCACGTTTGGTTACGACGTGTGTTCAAGACGGAGTTACCTTGTGTATGTCGGGCATGAATTTGTACATGAAGCAGTAATTAGAGCTTCAACCTTATTTATTTAGGAGCTTATCCATAGATAGACCTCTTTATCCTATACCAACATTTATCTCTTGTGTCCTTGAATTGATTAGAACTTAGGATTTAACCCTATCATTCATTGGATTCAATAACCCTTGGAATACTCTTTGTGGAAGTGCTACAACGGTATTTCTATGTGCTTGTAGATTTATCCGTGATCGTTCAAAATACCAACAAGCATTTCTAGCGTCATTGTCGGGGAACGATTGTCGATTTATCCTAGAACCCTAGTAGTCATTGTATCTTTTTTCATTTATTTTATTTTCTTCCTTTATACCATGGACGGACCTTCTATTTAAAGACTATCCACTCCCAGGGCAAATTCTACGAACCTCCTTTATCAGGAATGGCAATCCTGGCAAATTATTTTGAACTTAGCCCTGGCTTTATAGCCATGGTTCGGGAACATCCCTTCTCCGGCCTAATTAATGAAAGCACATATTTACACCTACGCGAATTTGAGCAACTGTGTGCATGCCTGAAGCTCAGGGATGTTTCACAGGAAACTCTCACGTGGAAATTGTTTCCCTTTTCTCTTAAAGATAGGGCAAAACAATGGTACACACATATCGCGGGTAGAGTGAATGGTGAATAGGAGACACTGCGAGATAGATTTTGTCTTGCATTCTTTCCGTTGTCACGTATCACTTCTCTGCGTTTGGAGGTTGTTAGCTTCCAATAGAGGGAGAAGGAGTCTATAGGCGCAGCTTGGGCTACATTCACGTTATTAATCCGTTCTGGCCCAGACTTGTCCATCCCCGATCATGTATTTTTGCTACATTTTTGTAAATCACTGTTGGAGGATCATTGGTACATAAAACACTGAGCAAAGAAAGAGAGATCCTTGAGCATATCTTAGAAAACACGTCCTTCCTAGATGAATACGAAGAGCCGCTGAAGGAGGAGGTCAAGTCCCATGATGAGGTCCAAAATCCCACTGAGCCTGAGCCTATAGCTTCTACATCCTTAGACTCAATATTAGAATCCTCATTCGAATCACCCAAACCGGAATATGAAGCCTCTTCACTCCCAAAATCACCGTTCAAATTCAAGGATAGTCATTTTAAAGGCTATGGGAATACCTCGAACTATGAACTAGAGGCCAAACCGCTAGCTCCTGACATTCCCACTTGTCTTCATGACGAGTTGTTTCCTCGAGAAATAGTGAAGGAGCTATCCTCTATAAATAGCAATGTGTGGTCAAGAGAGATTGAGCCTTCTCTTGATATAGTTCAAGTTTGCTCTCCCACTTCCCGCATCCAACATAGAATTAGAAGACAGTAAGTAAAAGCCTTGTACAATCCCATTGTTGGCGCCAACATAATGTCGAATTCTTTTGCGTTCACCCATGTGAATAATGTGCCTTTAGCGTCAACATGTAAAACCTTCAAGGATTCTTCGGGGTTCATGACTAAAAGGACTAGGACCCTATAGGAGTGTCTGTGAAGCATGAATCAGTCGAGGCTAACTTGGGAGAGACACTTTTTCTGTCCTGATCCCTTGATCGAAAAATCATTTAATGGAACCTATCCCCAAGGGTGAGCCTATTGACAATTCATTAGCAACATTCCCTATGTACCCCCTGGGTATTTTGACATGGATGAAAACTAACAATGTATCCAGCGGGAAGACAAGCCAACCCTCGAGCGTTCCTCAACAACAGAGTCTGAGCTCTTAGCTCTCTTAATTCAAGACTTTGCTGTTGATACCTCTCAGAAGGAAGAAGACATTCCACCTTCATGGTTGTTAGAAGAATTTAAGGAAGTTTTACTTAGTGATTGTATAGACAACTCAAAATTCTTCTTCCAAAAGACACCACTGGTTCCCGTTCCATCTCCTCATCCAATCAAGGAGGTAATCCTCCAAGATGTGGTGAAGGAGTTAGCTTCATGTATGAGTAAGGATTGGTCGGGAGATGTTATTAACATTAGCTCTCCCTTTTCAACCATTCAATGCCACATTGGAGGAACTATGGTGGATGTTCTTTGTAATCCCACTATTGGTGCCAACATCATGTTTGAATAATTTGCATTTGCCTATTTGGGCAATGAACCTTTGGCACTGATTAGTAAATCCTTTAGGAGCCCCCAAGGCCATGTTTTTGAAGGATATGGGGTTATACAAAACATGCTTGTTAGGCATGGCAACATTAAGGTTGTCCTAGACTTCCATGTTGTCGAAGCTCATGATTTCGATAGAGAACTTTCTCATAGATGAACCGACACTGGGATGCTTTGATGTTAAAAATAGGGTAAATAAATATATGGTGCCTCCTTGCCCTCCTGATCCTATCCAAGAAGAAAATCCGAAGGAGCCAATGAACAAGGAACGGTTGATGGAAGCAATACCCATTTCCAAAGAGATTCAAATCGCTTCTCCTTCCACAACCATATCCTCTTGTATAAAGGGACATGCCGTAGAAGCCCTTCACGATCCCACCTGTGACCGAGGCGTCACAGTCGATGATGAAGGGGCGAAGAAGTTCGGCAGGTGGAGGACAGGGGTCGTCGAAAGCGCCTTTGATCTGAACAAGGGTTCCCGATCTTCCGAAAGGTTCTTGGTAAGTTGATTCGGTCGGAGGCGACACACAAATCGATCCGGCTTCAGAACAGCACGTTCTAAACCCCGCAATCGCAGCACGACGTCTCCTCTGGTTATCAACCGTCCAAAGACGATTGACCTTGCCGAGAAGGCTAATCCCTGCCTGCGAATCAAGAATACAAGCAAGAACAACAAAGAATGCAACACAATTGCAGATGTATGATTAAATTGTCGAAGTTGGGGTCTCACAAACCGATTAATGGCGACACTGTTTATGAACAGAATTGATCTAAGCAAAACTCGAACCCTAATGGTGTGGTGGTGGCTGTATATAAAGACCCTAGGGTCGTGCAAGACCCTCTGGACGCGCTCCTAATTGGGCTCAACTAGATACAAAGCCCAAAGGCCAAAAATAGGCGACGTAGCACCGACACAGATTCTGGACTCTCTCTTGTTTCGACGATTCCCGATGACTTTGGATGAATTTTGACATAAGACCGGCGGCATTGGAAAGGTATTCTCCTTATCTTTCCGTGCATATGTAGAACGTGCAAATCCGAGTCCGTATGCGTCCTGGGTGACTGTTTTAGTTCAGACTGGTCCTAGGCCCCAAAACAGACTCGAAGTCGGTTTTGATTGGGCCTCCACTTTGGCTTCCAAGCCCTTGCTGGTCCTCCACGTTCCCAACTCCTTCTCCCATCATTTCCTGGTCCTCTTCATGGTTTCTAATCATAAAATAATCATTAGGTTGCAAACCATTCTCAAAAGTAATATATAGCAAAGAACGTAGGAACGAGCTCACCTCTAAATTTAGTCGTCGTGCACGAGCTCTAGTCATTGGACCTTGCAAGTCCAGAATTGGAGGAGTGTTGTGTGTATCCATAGGAGTGATGTCTTCATCAGCCTTCTTCAAGGCTTCGAATCCCGTTGTGGCCGCCTTGGTCCACCGGAACCCCTCCTTGCGGAGAAGGAACGTCAGTAGAGCCGCCAACGTGTCGAAGTCATGGATGAAGCGGTGGTAGTACCCGGCCAAGCTGAGAAAGCTGTGGTGAGCACGCACATTGCATGGTTGCGGACCACGTGGTAACCGCGGCTACCTTGTCCCCGTCCATGGCAACCCACGTGACCAAGATGACATGGCCCAGATACGCCACCGACGTCGTGGCGAAGGTGCACTTGGCGCGCTTGACGTGGAGGCTGCTAGCGCAAAGGACCTCGAAGACGGCACAGAGGTGCTACAAGTGCTCTATCCAAGACCTGATGTATATCAAGATATCGCCGAAGAACACGGGCACACACTTATGGAGGAAGGGTTCTAGCACCACGTTCATCAAACTCTGGAACGTGGCAGGGGAATTGGTGAGGCCGAAAGGCATGACGAGGAACTCGAAGTGGCCATGGTGGATACGGAACGCCATCTTTGCAATGTCATCGGGGTGTACACGCTCTTGATGATAGCTGGCGTAGAGATCCAACTTGGTGAAGAAGCGCGCGCCGTGCAGCTCATCGAGGAGTTCCTCCACCACGGGTATAGGGAATTTGTCCTTCACGGTGATGTCATTGAGGGCCCTGTGGTCCACACAGAAATGCCAGGATCCGTCGGACTTGCAGATGAGGACAACCGGCGAGGAAAATGGTGATGTGCTTGGCCGTATGATCCCTTGTTCCAGCATAGTTTTGCACTGCGCCTCCAATTCATCTTTCTGGAGCTGCGGGTAGCGATAGGGACGTACTGCCGCTGGCGTCGCCTATGGAAGTAGGTGAATGCGGTGGTCGTAGGGGCGCGGCAGTGGCATACTCTGCGGCGGCGCGAAGACGTCCTCAAAAGCGTCGAGGAGGCGAGAGAGGAGGTCCGAGTCGACATCATTGATGGAGTAGAGGCGGCCCGAGCGGGTTCTAGGCATGCAACGGCCCTGCCAAAGGACCCGACGCACATGGCGTCAGCACGCCATGCTGAGGCCCTCGAATCCCATAGGATGGGGCCCAAGGATTTCAGCCAGTCACCCCAAGGACAATGTCATAGCAGTCCAATGGGATGGCGAAGCAATCGACGACGAAGTGCTCGGAGTCGACGAGGATGGAGACGTCGCGTGCCTGGCTGTGACAGATGACATGATCACCGTTGGCTACCACCACCTGGGAGCACGTAGTGTCGTGGAAGTGGAGCCCGGCGTGGCGTGCCGCGGCTACATTGATGAAGTTATGGGAGGATCCGGAGTTGACGAGCGCGGTGAAGTGATGGGCGCCAATGGTTACGCGCAGTTGCATAGTCTTTGCCGAGGTGATGCCAATGATGGCATAGAGGGAGATCAGCGACGTCTCAGTGTCCGGAGGGGCTGGCGGCAAATCGTCATCCTCTTCAAAATCGGTCACCTCCAGGTAAAAGAGGTGGGCGCACTTGTGGCCCTGTACATACTGCTCATCACAGTTGAAGCAGAGACCCTGGCAGCAGCGCTCCGCCATCTCTGCTGGGGAGAGGTAGCACAAGGTCATGGCGGAGCCGGAGTTGGTGGCGTAGCTACTATGGCCGTTGTGGAGTTAGGCAACGCGGCTGGTATGGAGGCGGGCGGAGGAAGGTAGGCTGGCTTGACCAGAGTCCCAGGAGGACGGCTCACGACCGCCACCTTGAGGGTCGTCGTCTTGCGCTCGAAGGCTTGAGCTAGCACCATGGCGCGCTGTAGTTCCTGCGGTGCGTGGAGCTCGACGTCGATGCGGATGGCGTCTGGCAGTCCGCCCGTGAAGAGTTGTACCTGCTGGAGAGGCGACAATGACCCGACGTGCGCTATACGTGCCAGGAAAGCCTCCTGGTAGGCGTCGACAGAGTCGGGAAAGGGCAGTCATGCCAATTCTGCCAGGTGGTTGATGCCGATAGCCGGGCCAAACCGCTGCTCGCAGAGGGTCTTGAACATGGCCTAGTTGATCGTGCCCATGTCACGCTCCAGCATGAAGTACCAATGTTGGGCTGTGCCAGTTATGTGAAAGGAGGCGAGCCACACCCAATCGGCCTCCCTGGTGTGTTGGGCGCGGAAGAAATGTTCGCACCGGTTGAGCCAGCCGAGGGGGTCCTCACGGCCGTCGAAGACTAGGAAGGACAGCTTGTGGAAATGCGGTACTCCGATGCCATCGTCCACGGCGGTCGGCGAGGTGTGGCATGTGGATGGGCCAGCGGCGAACTCGGTGGGTGAAGGTGAATGTGGGAACGCGATCTGGAGTGATCAATGGCGCAGTGGTATTGGCGGAGTTGTGGACGATGATGGAGGCGGTGGATGGCGCAGGTGGAATCCCGCCGAACTCGGGCAGCCAAAATGGAAGTAGGGTCGACGATGCCACCGGAGCAGGCGCCATCGTGGCTGGGGCATGGCTCTCGAACGCGGAGAGGCATGTGGCCACTTGGCCCATCTGGCGCTGGCTGGAGACCGTAGATGGCGATGGTGAGGGAGTCAAGAGCGCCTCTTGGCACGGAGACGTCAAGGGCCGTTGTCAGCACCAACGGCATAGAGGGCGTGCCCGCCGTGGTGGTGAAGACGGGGGACACAGCAGCACCGGTGGTGGCGATGGCATCGGAGGCCGACATGGCACCTGAATCTGGTACCAGATTGTTGGAGTCCAGGAAGCTATGTAGGAAGTAGGCATGAGAGGTGGGAGGACGGGGTTTGAACACCCGTCGGCACTGAGGTTGCGGCACCGTCCTTGTGGCCGGCGACACTTAGGGTGAACACGGTAGTGCGGGAGAGATTAGATCAATCTCCAGCTAACTTTATTGACTCACGGCTGCTTGTCTTTATAGGCTAATTGCTAAACAATCCTAACTAACAATCTTAACAAACATCCTAAGAATCACAACTGATTTGCCTAATGATGAGGACATCACTCCTATGGATACACACAACACTTCTCCAATTCTGGACTTGCAAGGTCCAATGACTAGAGCTTGTGCAAGACGACTAAATTTAGAGGTGAGCTCATTCCTACATTCTTCGCTATATGTTACTTTTGAGAATGGTTTGCTATCTAATAATTATTTGATGATTAGGAACCATGGAGAGGACCAGGAGGTGATGGGAGAAGGAGTTGAGAACGTGGAGGACCAGCAAAGGCTTGGAAGCCAAGGTGGAGGCCCAATAAAAACCGACTTCGAGTCTGTTTCGGGGCCCAGGACCAGTCTGCACTAAAATGGTCGCCCAGGACGCATACGGACTCGGATTTGGACGTTATACATATGCACCGAAAGATAAGGAGAAGACCTTTCCAATGCCGTCGGCCTCATGTCAAAATTCATCGGGAGTCACCAGGAATCGTCGAAACAAGAGAGGATCTAGAATCTGTGTCGGTGCTGCGTCGCTATTTTTGGCCTTTGGGCTTTGTATCCAGTTGAGTCCAATTAGGGGCGCGACCAGAGGGTCTTGCACGACCCTAGGGTCTTCATATATAGCCACCGCCTCTTCATTAGGGTTTACGTTTTGCTTAGATTATTCTGTTCATAATAGTTTCGCCGTCATATCGGTTTGTGAGACCCCAACTTGTGAGATTCATCATATACTTGTAAATTTGGTTGCATTCTTCTTTGTTCTTGCTTGTGTTCTTGATTTGCAGGCAAGGATAAGCCTTCTCGGCGAGGTCAATCGTTCTTGGACGGTTGATAACCACAACAGACGTTGTGCTGTGATTGCGCGGTTCAGAACGTGTCGTTCAGAAGCCGGATCGATTTGTGTATCGCCTCCGCCTTAATCAAGTTTACCAGAACCTATCGGAAGATCGAGAACCCTTATTCACATTAAGCGATAATCAGAGCTTCAGGTGCACCATCAGGTTTGCACTACCCTTTAGTTTTGTTTTCGTGTTCTTCCTATCGTCCACAGAAAAGCCAAAAAAAATTTTCCCCGCCCATAACCACGTGTTTAGCCTTTGCATATTTCAATTTCAGAGTCCGTAGTGTTGAGTTTGTGCCCTAGTTCTGTTTTAGTCGCTTGTTTAGTTTGTGTTTTTGTCGTCAGTAGTGTTTCCCTTGCAACCATAGCCGTCATCCCCTCCACCACCCTTGGTTTTATAGGCTTTGTGTACTAGGGTTGATTGATCAACACGCCCACCCTAATCCCACCCTAAACCCACCCTCAACACCTCGGACCAATTCTCACAAATTCCACTTTCTGCTGCATCCACCCCGCCAAAAAAATCCCTACCCGACCCCAAACCCGACTCGGGTTTCCCTCAAACTCCGAGTTTCTTGAAAACCGGTTCCGACACACCTTCGGTAAAACGGCCATAACTTTCGCTCGGTTGTCCGTTTTGGCTGAGATTTTTACAGGAGATTCTTGAGAAAAAGTTGAGGTGACCCACACTCAGCTATGCCCTGTGTGCCCTCATCAAAAAATTCAAAAAAAATTGGGAAGATAAAGAAAAAATTTATTCAAGTTGAAATCCGACGTTTTTAGAAACTTCAAAAATTTCTGTAGGCCACGTCCTAGCTCTGTTTGGGCTGAAATGTTTTGTTGTTTCTCTCCCATTTTTAGTGAGTTGGAGAAAAATATCAAAAAAATAAAATAAAATAAAAGAAATTTGGGATTCCTACTAGTGCTCCTTCTAGCCCCCTGAAAGTTCTGAGTTTGGCTGTTTTACACTTAGCCCCCTGTTATCGACTATGTGCCTTTGTCTCCTTATTTCTTCTTTGCTATCACTACTATTCTAGGACATAGTTAGACCAGCAACTAGGGACAAGTTACTTGGGCACTTATTCAGCTTTACTATCTGTTTTTGATTTGTATGCCACTCACATATATATTTTTGGCCTTCCTAGTTGTACATATTTCTTCTAGACAGCACACAGGTTCTTTTGTAACCCTTGCAATCGTGGAACACACCTCCCTGGTATCCTTTGCTTTGTTTTTTTTAGAACTTTGTAAGAGCTTTGCAACAAGCTTTCTTTTGCTGTGTTGAGAGGCACCACTGCTTAGTAGTTTTGTTGGGATAACCTTCACTTTTTGTTTCCTGTTTTGGTGTTTCTGATGTTAGGAAGCGATGGAGAGGGTGCTTCGCCCTCAAAATTTGATGAGTGCGTGAGTCAAAGTCAGCTATAGAAGGCTTTGCAGGCGGTTCAGAGTGATTTGGCAAACACGAGCACTAGGGCCGTCACCGACGCCGTCACCAAGCTTCAGCTGGGAGAAAGCATTGAGTGGTTGGATAAGAGAGTCTCTAAGTTAATCGATCAGGTTGTCGAATTGGAGACTGCTCACAAGACCATCAACACCAACACCAACACCAACACCAACAATGACGTTGAAGACGATCATGATGAAGAAACGGTGTATAAGGCTGATGGCACCGTCGATAGGTCAGCTACAAGGACCGCAAAGTTACAAGATCGTTTGCAACGTAACCGTCAAGGTATGGGTGGTTTCCACAACCACAACCGTCGCATACAAGGAAACCATGTTCCAGATGACCCGTATGCTAAAATTAAGTTTTCAATTCCTTCGTTTTTGGGTCAGTACGATGGTGATGCTTACCTTGATTGGGAAATGACTATAGAACAAAAATTCAATGCCCACCTTGTTCCTGAACAACATAGAGTTAGACAAGCCACTAGTGAGTTTAAGGACTTTGCTATAGTTTGGTGGGAGTGGTCTAGCTGCTGAAACTGATTTGCCTACTACTTGGGAAGAACTTAAGGTAGAAATACGTGATCGTTTTATTCCTCCTTTTTTATAGAGAAATTCATAATAAATTGCAGCGTTTAGATCAACAAGATAAAACTGTTCAGAGTATTTTAGTGAGCTTCAGAAGGGTTTGACTCGTTGTGCTGTGGTTGAAAAAGTAGAGGATCAGATTTGCCGCTTTTATTCTGGTTTGAGAAAAGAAATTCAGGACATTCTTGATTACAAAAAATTTTATACCCTCAACTAGTGTTTCCAGTATGCTATGCTTGCAGAGATAGAATCACAGGGACTTTTCCAGAACCTTGGGAATTTGAGGAGTACAACAAGTCCAGAACTTTCTACCCACCACGGCCGATGGGGACTTCGGGGCTTCCCAAGCCATCTTTCCGGTCGCCCCTACCAGCAGCTGCCAAGGGAACTAGTGTTGTTTCTACAGCACCAAGATCAGCCCCTGTCCTTTCTACGCGCTCAGGTAAAAATTCTGTGTAGGTACCAGCTAGTAGTGCCTCCTCTGTTGCTTCGACAGGACGCACTACAGGGATTCAATGCCACCGCTGCCATGGTCTTGGTCATGTACAGAAAGATTGCCCAAGTAGGCGGGCATATGTGGCGACAGACGATGACGGTTACAGGAGCACCTCCGATGGGGAGGATGAGAAGGAGGATGTCGCTGCCACCAGCGGTGACCTCGTCCTTAGAGGCGGAGATACCACAGGCTACATGAATATTATTGTGCAGCGTGTGCTTAGCACACAAATCCAGCAGCCCAAGACGATGCAGCAACATAACTTGTTCTAGATTTTCTTCGTCATCAAGAACCGCCGAGCACGTGTCATCATTGATGGAGGAAGCTGCAACAATTTGGTGAGTTCTGATGTGGTTAAGAAGCTTAATTTGACCACACGCCCACATCCACATCCATACTACATTTAGTGGTTAAATGACTCTGGAAAAGCTAAGGTAATACAAACATGCAGAGTTCCTTTTTCTATTGGTTCTTATGTGGATTCTGTTGACTGTGATGTTGTACCCATGCAAGCATGTTTACTTTTATTGGGTGGATATTGGAAATTTGATAATGTTGTTGTACACCATGGTAAAAGTAATGAGTACACTTTTATGCATAAAGGAACTAAAATTACTTTGTTACCAATGACCCCTGCTAAAATTGTACAAGTTGATTTAGAAAGAGGTGCTAGTTTGAAAAATAAAGGCCCTGAAATTCAGCAACCTTTTAATTCTGATTCTACACCTAGTAATGTTAATGATTCTTCAAGTTCTAAGGGTGCTGGAATTAAATTACAAGGTCGTTCATGTCTTGCCACAAAATTTGAGCTTGCTGAAATTTCTGCTGATGATATTTGCTATGCTTTGATATGCAAACAAACCTTGTTTTCGCTTGGTGATGTTGCTTCTAGTGCTTTGCCTCCTGCTATCACTAATCTTTTGTAGGAGTATGAGGATGTTTTCCCAGCTAAGATACCTCTGGGATTGCCACCTTTGAGAGAGGGATTGAGCATCAAATTGATTTGATTCCTGGTGCTACTTTGTCAAACCGTGCTGCTTATAGGACCAACCCTGAGGAGACTAAGGAGATACAACGACAAGTCCAAGACCTTTTGGATAGTGGATATGTTCGTCAATCACTTAGTCCTTGTGCTGTTCCTGTACTTTTGGTTCCTAAGAAAGATGGTTCTTGGCGTATGTGTGTAGATTGTAGAGCCATTAATAACATTACTATTAGGTATCATCATCATATTCCTAGGCTAGACGACATGCTTGATGAGTTATGTGATGCTATAATTTTCACTAAAATTAATTTTCACTATAATTTTTACTAGAATGAAACTTGGAGATGAATGGAAAACAGCTTTCAAAACCAAATTCGGGTTGTATGAGTGGTTAGTAATGCCATTTGGTTTAACTAATGCACCTACTACTTTCATGCATTTGATGAATGAGGTTTTAAGATCTTTTATTGGCAAATTTTTGGTTGTTTACTTTGATGATATCTTGATTTATAGCACATCCATGGATAATCATATGATTCATTTGCGTGCTGTTTTTGATGCTTTGCGAGCTGCACGTTTATTTGGTAACCTTGAGAAGTGCACCTTTTGCACGGATCGAGTATCTTTTCTTGGCTATGTTGTGACTCCACAGAGAATTGAGGTGGATGAGGCGAAGATTGAAGCCATAAAGAGCTGGCCTGTACCAAAAACTATTACACCGGTGAGGAGTTTTCTTGGTCTTGCAGGTTTCTACCGCCACTTTGTCAAAGATTTCAGCACCATTGTTGCACCATTGCATGAGTAGACAAAGAAGGGCGTTGACTTCCATTGGGGTAAGGTACATCATGAGTCTTTTGATGCTTTGAAGGACAAACTTACATATGCACCATTGCTGCAATTACCCAATTTTGATAAGACTTTTGAGCCTGAATGTGATGCTAGTGGTATAGGCATTGGTGGTGTTTTGATGCAAGATGGTAAACCTGTTGCATACTTTAGTGAGAAAATTACTGGGCCTGTTTTGAATTATTCCACATATGATAAGAAACTATATGCACTTGTACGTTCTTTAGAGACGTGGCGCTATTATTTATTGCCCAAAAAATTTGTTATTCATTCTGATCATGAATCACTTAAGTATATTTGTTCTCAATGCAATTTGAACCGTAGACATGCTAAATGGGTTGAGTTTATTGTGTCTTTTCCTTATATTATTAAACATAAGAAAGGAAAGGATAATGTGATTGCTGATGCTTTATCTAGGCGATCTACTTTGTTGTCTCAACTTGATTGTAGGATTTTTGGACTTGAGGCAACTAAAGAACAATATGTTGCTGATGTTGATTTTAAAGATGTATTGCTGCACTGTAAAGAAGGTCGTGCTTGGAACAAATTTGTGTTGAATGATGGTTTCTTGTTTAGAGCTAACCGTCTATGCATTCTAGTTGGTTCCGTTCGTCTTTTGTTGTTGCAGGAGGTGCATGAAGGTGGATTGATGGGTCGATTTGGTGCTAAGAAGACGGAGGGTATTTTGGCCACACACTTTTTTTGGCCAAGGATGAGGAAAGATGTTGAGCGTTTTGTTGCTCGCTGCATTACATGTTCAAAAGCTAAGTCTCGCTTAAATCCATATGGTTTATACATGCCACTTCCTGTTCCTTGTATTTCTTGGGCGGATATTTCTATCGACTTTCTTTTAGGACTGCCTAGGACTAAGAGGGGGAGTGATAGCATTTTTGTTGTTGTGGATCGTTTTTCTAAGATGGCACACTTTATACCATGTCATAAAACTGATGATGCTAGTTATATTGCTGACCTCTTTTTCAAAGAAATTGTACGTTTGCATGGTATGCCTTCTACTATTGTTTCAGATCGTGATGCAAAATTCTTGAGTCACTTTTGGCGCACGCTTTGGAATAAGTTGGGTACAAAGTTGCTATTTTCTACAACTTGTCATCCACAAACTGATGGGCAAACTGAGGTTGTGAACCGCACTTTGGGCACTATGTTGAGAGCTATTTTGAAGAAAAAATTTGAAGCAATGGGAAGAATGATTGCCTCATGTTGAGTTTTCTTATAATCGGGCAACACATTCTACTACCAAGGTAAGTCCCTTCAAGGTAGTGTATGGTTTTGATCCCCGTACTCCACTTGATATACTTCCTCTACCTATTAATGAGAGAGTTCATGTTGATGCTAAGGAGCGTGCTGAATTTATTTTGCAAATGCATGAGACCACTAGACTTAGCATTGAAAAGATGAATGAAAAGTATAAAATTGCTGGTAGTAAAGGTAGAAAGGAAGTAAAGCTTGATGTAGGAGATTTAGTGTGGTTACACTTGAGGAAGGATAGATTTCCAGAATTGAGAAAGTCTAAACTAATGCCTAGAGCTGATGATCCATTCAAAATAATGGAGAAGATTAATGATAATGCATACAAACTTGAGTTGCCTCCCGAGTTCGGGGTTAGTCCTACTTTTAACATTTCAGATTTGAAACCATACTTGGGAGAAGAGGATGAGCTTGAGTCGAGGACGACTCCACTTCAAGAGGGGGAGGATGATGAGAATATCCCTCCTATGGATACACACAACACTTCTCCAATTCTGTACTTGCAAGGTCCAATGACTCGAGCTCGTGCAAGACGACTAAATTTAGAGGTGAGCTCGTTCCTACGTTATTCGATATATGTTACTTTTGAGAATGATTTGCTATCTAAAGATTATTTTATGATTAGGAACCATGGAGAGGACCAGCAGGTGATGGGAGAAGGAGTTGGGAACGTGGAGGACCAGCAAGGACTTGGAGCCAAGGTGGAGGCCCAATCAAAACCGACTTCGAGTCTGTTTCGGGGCCCAGGACCAGTCTGCACTAAAATGGTCGCCAAGGACGCATACGGACTCGGATTTGGACGTTCTACATATGCACGGAAAGATAAGGAGAAGAACTTTCCAATGACGCTGGCCTCATGTCAAAATTCATCCGGAGGCATCATGTAATCGTCGAAACAAGAGAGAGTCCAGAATCTGTGTCGGTGCTGTATCGCCTATTTTTGGCCTTTGGGCTTTGTATCCAGTTGAGTCCAATTAGGGGCGCGTCTAGAGGGTCTTGCACGACCCTATGGTATTCATATACAGCCGCCGCCTCTTCATTAGGGTTTGAGTTTTGATTAGATTATTCTGTTCATAACAGTTTCACCGTCATATCGGTTTGTGAGACCTCAACTTTTGAGATTTATCATATACTTGCAAATTTGGTTGCATTCTTCTTTGTTCTTGCTTGTGTTCTTGATTTGCAGGCAAGGATAAGCCTTCTCGTCGAGGTCAATCGTTCTTGGACGGTGGATAACCATAGGAGACGTTGTGCTGTGATTGCGGGGTTCAGAACGTGTTGTTCGGAAGCCGGATCGATTTGTGTATCGCCTCCGCCTTAATCAAGTTTACCAGAACCTATCGAAAGATTGGGAACCCTTGTTCACATCACCTAATCCTTATCTAATCCTGGTGTTCAGCCGACTATGGCCTTGCACCGTTGATATGTCTTGCCGACCATAACATAGATAAAATTGCACGTATTGAATTTTTTATTGGTTCTTATAATGATAATACCTATGCAAGCATGTCATTTGTTATTGAGTCAACTTTGGATTTTTTTTTTCAAATAATGCTTTACATAATACCATTGCAAATAGCTACTCATTTAAATACAGTGGTAGAAGAATTACGCTTAAACCTATGACTACTGCTGAAATTTTAGAAGAGGATCAACAAAGTCTTGAGAGAAGAAAGAATGAACCGTTTAGGAAAGAATGGGTTGTTTCAAATGTTGCCACACTTTCATCAAAATCTAAATTATTAGAGGATGAACATATTTCCTTGCCTTTTGTTGCAACTAATACATTTCAGCTTTGACACGAAGAAGATGACCATGTGAAAAAAAGGAACAAACTATTGTTTCAGATAAGGTCTCTCTTGATGTGCTAAATTATTCCAACAATCTTGCTATAATGGAACCTTATGATGATTTATCTTTATCACAAGTTGATTTATCTACTGTTCCTTATGATAAAGAAGAGTTGTGTGTCAATGCTTCACTTATACCCTTGCCACAACAAATGAATGAGTTTGATACATTTGTTTATGATTCACTCACTTGTGCTGAAATTAAGCAATTGATTTTAGTTACTTGTGAAAAAAATGAGCGGAGAAATTAAGCAATTGATTTTAGTTACTTGTGGAAAAAATGAACAGAAATTGTTATCTCCTCTAAGTACTTTGGGCCATTATTCAATTTGATGTTCTTTGTGATCTAAATACTGTGGAGAAGCAAATCTTTTGTCAAACAGAATTGTCTTTATTGACAAGAAATATTTTTTATGCTGCTGGCAACTATGATCATAGAGGTGTGTTTATGGTACACAGAGTTTATGTTTGTTCAAACTTGAAACCTTGTTATGGCTTGCAACTAAATGACCAACTAGAAAACTGCAATAAGAATTGTCATGTCATGACAAGTTTTTTTCAGTGTTTCTAAGATCACACATTTTCTACCTTGTCGTAAGAATAAGGATGATGTTCATATTGCTGGCCAATTTTTCAAAGAGGTTGTTTATTTGCATGGCATGCCTTCTATTGTAATATAACATCATAATGACAAAACTCATAATGCAAATAAATATGAGTTGCATCCCATGTTTGGGAATAGTTCCATGTTTAATATTTCAGATTTGAGGCCACACTTGGGAGAAAGGGATGAGCTCGAGTCGAGGACAACTCTAATTCAAAAGGGGGAGAATGATGAGGACATTACCTGTATGGATATACACAACACTCCTCGAACTAAGATGAAAGTTCATGCCTATCACCTGAATTTACATATGAATTAGTTTCTAATGTTTTGTTTATGTGGTTTAAGAATAGATTGTTACCTAATAAATTAATTATTATTAGAAATCATGGAGATGATGATGATATGGTTAGAGAGGTGATTGGAGGCGTGATGGGCCAGCAGGACGTCAAGGCCAGGATGGAGGCCTAAATAATATCAACTTCCAGTCTGACTCGAAGTCCAGGAGCGGGTCGGAATAAAACGGATGCCCAGAACACATATGGACTTGGATTGGGACGTTCTATATATGCCTGGAAAGATAATGAGACGATCTTTCCAATGCCGCTGACCTCATGGCAAAATTCGTCCGGAGTCATCAGGAATCCTCAAAACAAGTCAACGTCCAGAATCTGTCCCGGTGCTACAACGTCGTATTCGGCCATTGGGCCATTTATCGTGTTGAGCCCACTTAGTGTTTTGTCCAAAGGGCCACGCATGACCCTAGGGTCCTCATATACAGCCTCCACCTCTTCATTAGGGTTTGGACTTTGCTTAGATTATTCTGTTGAGAATAGTTTTACTGTTTGATCGGTTTGTGAGATCCCAACTTGTGAGATTAATCATATACTTGCAAATTTTGTTGCATTTTTCTTTATTCTTGCTTGTGCTCTTGATTTGCTGGCAAGGATAAGTCTTCTCGGTGAGGTCAACGGTGCAACATCGGTTGCTAGCCACAGGACACATTGTGCTGTGATTGCGGGATTCAGAACGTGTCGTTTGGAAGCTGGATCGATTTGTGTATTGCCTCTGCCTTAATCAAGTTTACCAAAAACTTTCAGAAGATCGGAAACTCTTGTCTATGTCAATATGGAATTGGAGGACCATATCCACGTGATCTATAGGTTTCCAAACATTTATATGAATTCCTTTTGCTGATATAGACGGATTCAAGTCGTTCCAAACCTGGAGTTTGAATATTTGGAAAGTTTAAATTCAATTCGGATTCCTCGTGAGACAGCCTGACATAACTTTAGTAAAAGGCCATATCTACGTCATACGGAGTCCTATGAGGACGTGTGAGTACTCCTTGGAAAGATAATTTGATGCCCGACGCAATGAAAGGTCTCAGCCTCTAATTAACTCTGGTCGTGGCGCAAAGGCATCAACAAGGCGTCGGTACGGAGAAGAAATGGCAGATTCAAAGGAAATTTCCAACCATCAGCTTGCTGGATCATTATTAGGCAAGCATTGAGGACTTGCATCTACTCTACCTCGTCATATCTCTCTGGTGCAACGATAATCAAGATTTACAAGTCATAGGACAAGCTGACATATGCTCCAATACTTGAAAAGATGAAGTCATCATAATTCTCTAGAAGAAAGAGCAAAAAGCTGAAGTCAATGATAATTCCGCGTGTTCCCACTGCTGATCAATGAACAAAATTTTTATATCTAGAAAGAGCTTCAAGTGTTCTTTCCAAAGCATCAAACGGTGCTATTTTGGGATTTTTCTAGAAGGATTTATGAGCAAATCATTGGGCGCTGCGCGAGCTGTCAGATTTCGAAACAGCACGCAGTCATGGACTAAAAACCTCATAAATCTCACGTACGGAAACCATTTGAGGTGAATGAGTACTCGTTGGAAAAATAATTTTGCAACCCACATGATGGTACAGGTTTTTAGCCCTGTTTCATTCTGTTGGTAAGGCGGAATTCAGAGAGAAGTGGAGCTACAGATTATCAGTGACATCATTGAAGAAGGAGAAGAAGATGACGATAATAAAGATATTTGGAGTAATTCTCCCATGAGAAAAAGATCAGAGAATGGAAAAGATAGAAGACTAAAAGAGCACTAGATCATATACACACATTAAGCATTATGCAACACAATGAACAAGAGCAACAGGTCAATCAAGATGAAGTTTGCATAAAGAACAAGCTGCATGGACATCTTTGGATCTTACACTAAGAACCATGGCTTCACGACATCTAGTATGTAAGAAGTCTAGCTACAGGACTATAATTGAAGCTCTTTACAGGAGGCAACCCGTGTTTTTGTTTGGGTATTTTGTTTGGTTTGAATAGTGCTGCTAGGAGGGCAACATAGAGATTTTTGTGAGAATTACCCAACTCAATTGATTCACTTATGGCTATATAGTTCTAGACTAACTTTTTGTTTTTAGACCTCCACCACCATCATTTGCTTTGTATGGTTGTCAAAATCATCCATTGCATGCATTGTTTGTAAGCAATTTGTTTTCGTATTTGCATGATTTTTCTCCGCCAACACGCATTTAACCATTTGATTTTAGCCCACCTAAGCCTCCCACCCTTCATTTTTCATGCCATATAGAGCCAAAGTCCTTGGTGCCGATCGGCACGCCTCAATTGCCGATCGTCACAAAACCCAAATTCTTTCAAAGCATTCCATCATTGTCGCATAACATGTTTTTGTTTTATTTCACGTGAGCCTCTGACTTTGCATTTCATATGGTAGCTCGGCTTGTTTACTCTCTAATGAGCATTTAATTAGCTATGCATGCGCTCTCTCTAGCAAATTTAGGTGTAAATGTGGTGTTTATACTTGTTTGTTCAACAACATTGGATAGTTCATTTGCCTTGCTATGTCTTGCATCATTTGCATTGGTTCGTTGCTAGTATTTTTCAATACGCTATCTCCCTAGTCCAGATGGGTTTTGCAATAGCTATGTCATGATAAACATGGTGTTTAGACTTTGGTTGTTAAAGAATTTTATTTAGATTTCTAGCAATCTAGTTGTAAGCATGGTGCTTAGAGGTAGGTGTAAACATTGCTCTTGTATAGTTTCCACGCCTCTAATATTTGTTGCTAACATCATAAACCTTTTTATTAACTTCATGCCTCCACAGTTGTGCACACACATACACCCATTAGGCTATTTTTGTTTTCTTTTTCTACTAGAATTAGTTTGGCCACAATTTGAACATTGAGCTCGTTGCTAGATGGACAATATTGTTTCTATACCCACTTTGGGAGTAGTATGTGCACTTAATTGTTTTGCAGGAAGGAAAGAATCGCTCTCATAAGGAGATTGAAGGAAATAAGGTGAATAGCCACTTGTACAATAGGAAGCATCAGGACAGCAGCTATAAGGAGATGAACAAGTTGAAAATCCAAGAACGAAGCTGAAGATGGAGTGTGCCGATCGGTACCACTATTTGTGCCGATCGGCACTCTCTTGCTGTCCCTGTTATCGAGTCTCTCTCATGCAATTCAGCAAAATTTTAAGCATGGGGGAGGCACACGTTGGACATCAATTCGTAAAAAGGCGGTAACATCTCAATGCTTCTTCTCTTCTCCAATCTGATTTTTTTCTCATCCCTGCAAGTGCCATTTGCCATCATCTTGGGTTTTTCCTCTCTTTTCTTTTGTGATACCCTTCTCGTTTTGTTCATGCGAAAGGTTATTTGTAATTTGTAACTTAGAATATAGAATGGACAATGACAAATCCCTAATAGCTACCTTAGGGTGACCAAATGTCATTACTCTATCTAGGACAACATGTTTTGTGTGCATTACCGTCATTTTCTTGAGCTTTCACTCTAAATAATGCATGATTATGATGAGGATATTTGCTAGAGATATGATGAAAGTAGCTATTGTTGTTGGAACTTGCATGTATAATTCATTGCATATATTGTACCCTGCTGAATGTTTTGTGAATTTGGAACTACGCACCAATTCTATGAACTCTATTCACTTTAGTGGTGGTGTTTGTTGATAGATGATTTGATAGAGGCCTCATATGATTGAATTTTTATTCATGATATCATGCTTTGCTCCTGAAAAGAAAACTCCAACATAGCTAGTGTACTTAACAATTTTTGGAAAACTATAATGTCTTAATGTCTCTTGTCCTCGCAAATGTTGCTCTCTTGCATTGATCATACCTACCAAAGCTAAATATGCTACACTTATATGATAAACCTATATTTTGAAATGTGTAATTTAATGAGTTGATTCAAGTTTGTATTCTTTGGTTATGAGACTCAGAAGCTGGCCATTTCATTTGCATATCTTTCACTTTTTTGCTAGCCTTGTTCATATTCAGTATTGCCTATTCAACTCTGGAATATGTGCATACTTTGCTGGATATTCCCACCTGTAAACCTATACTTCTTTTCGGTGTTGTCCATTCCTTGTCCACAACCTATGATATGAGTTTCTCGTCGAGACATTGCACTATTTATATGGTTTTATGCACAAATTATCAAGATATCTTGCTCAAGACGAAGATTTCCATCAACAAACACCTATGAAGACTCTCTGAAGTGCAAAAGATAATATGAGGAGAAGACATGGCAAATTCAGAAGTGTGCCGACCGGCATTATCTCCGTGTCGATCGGCACGAGCACCCCAAGTTTCAAAAAGTGCTCTGTTGTCTCCAGAAATCAGGTATATGTGTTTTAGATGGTCTAGGAGAAGAAATAAAGGATTTAGCGCTAGTCCTGTTTATTTTTCCACTTCCTATGCTCGAGGACGAGCATTGTTTAAGCATGGGGGAGATGTATTGTCATTCACATTCCGAAGCACTAGCTAATGGACTTTAAAGATTGTTGATGGAAGATCAAGAATGTTTCTAGTTATATAAAGTTCCAAGAGTGGAAATTACATGATTATGCATAAAACCATCAAGTAAGTGCATTCATTTGGCTGAAACTCTATCCTTCTAACCATGTGCAATGCGATTTTGAGAACTTCATTTGTGTCTTGAGATCATCCTTTGCCATTTGCACATGTCCACCTTTCTAAAGTGTGTGTATTTCCTCTCTTCCACCATATTGTTTTAATGGCCTTTTTTGACAAGTCTTTGTAAAACCAAGAAGAACTATATCTTGATTTGACAATATTTTAAGTTACGTTGCTTTGCTAGTTGTTTTCCTACCAAGCTACACATAAGGCCTTCCACTAAATATTTATAGATAGGATCACTTATAGTTGTTTGGCTTGTGAGATTTGTGAGATGAGTATCATCTTGATACTTTGCAAAAGTGTTTTTTTTGGATAATTGTTGACTTTTGCTAAACCATATTAATAAATCATTCCCGGCACGGGGCCAGAAACGGTTCACTAATATGTCCCAGAGTCAAGTAGGTAAAATCCGCAAGCGCACGGAGAATACCGCTGTAGCATTTCACCCGGAAGTATTCAGGGTATCGTATTTGTTTATCCCAAAGGAAGGTTATGATCAAGAAGCGTTACTAACATATAAGATCATGTTAACAATTAGCAAGGATATCTAACCAAGACAGGCGGGTACATGATAATAACTGGGTAGTGTGACACACACAGAAGATTCCTACTAAATAAATAAAGTCTAGTGGAGGAAAGACTAGGCTAAGCTACTCCTACTATACATTCCTATACAGTTGCATAGCCTAAGTAGAATACATACAGACCCACACTCAGGTTCAGCAGTCAATAGTATAGCACTTCAGGCACGGACTTACCCCTGCATCCACAGGCGACTTCCGCCAAGAGCCTACGCACTAGCCTAGCGGGGAGGATTTCAAAGGACGGACAGGGCTGTCACCACCTGCCGCCTACCTCAACGAACCAGTAGACTAATGAATAATTGATGCAAATCAGTCACCCAAGTACCATACTTGCATGACCAAAGAGCACTCTGCCCCTCCGCGATTACTATTAACGAGGCAGAGTTACCGTACGAATACGATCACCAAACCCATGCTATACTTTATCAGCTAAAACTAAGCATAGAGACTATAACATATAAACTAGACTATAGTGACGGTATATAACTAGCATGACAATAGTAGTATAATAAATATAAACTACTATCACACAAGTAGACTATACTATCACATATATGGATCACAATATCAAACAAGAAACTCATGACCCAAGCACAACTATATAGAAAATATATATATATTGATAAGAGCAAAGTCTTACAAAAGGGAAAAGATACAAGAGCCATACCAATTCCAAGTGAAGACTTGGGACTAGAGAGCTCTAGACTCAGCCTAACTCCACTAAAACTCCAAGAACTACTACTAGCAAGAGAGAAATGCTTCTTGTGGTGTGTGTTGAGTGTGAAGGCACACCCTCCTATTTATAGCCTCAATAGGTCGGCAAGGGAGCGTAACCGCCACGGAAGGCATCTCAAACCGTCATCAGGAGTTGCGGAGGAGCCAACACGTGGAAGCCCAGGCGGAGAGGGCGCCCGGCTGGGTCGGCCGACCTGACCAGGTCGGCCGACCTGGGGGTGGCCCCTCCTGGCCTGTGCTTTCTTGGGGAGGCTGGCAGGTGGGTCCTGAGGTCGGTTCCCGCGGTATTACAGGGAGTTACGTCGGTTAAGAGCTGAAAATGGGCCCTTCAATCCGTGTGACGTCCATGTGGCACTCTCTGATTGGTCGAAAGTGTGTTTTCTTGCCTTTTGAGGTGTTTCCTTCACATTTCCTCCTGCATGCACAAAGTTCTCCAAGTACAAGTGGAACTATATTATTGTGATAAAGCATGCGTGTATGAAATGCCAAATTCTCCTTTATTTGAGTATAGTTGACGGTTAAAAATGGTACTTAACAGCCGTCAACAAACTCCCCCAAGCTTACCCTTTGCTCGTCCCGAAGCAAAGATAAACTTAAGTTGTTGATCAGGAGTTGCTACAATGTCCTACTCCTCAATAATACTATGCGCACAACAAAGTACTCTTCCTAGAATTAAATATATTGGCGCATAACTTACCCATTTACCTTGATCCATGGGGCTTTTACACCTCATTGTCTTGGGCGGTTGAGAGATAGAACAATTGCAGGGCACCAATCACTTGCTCTAGATTCCGCTATGTTATTCCGGAGGTTTTCAAAAGATTTTGAAAATAAAAACCAAGTTCCTCAAATGATTCTCTCGGATCACTCAATATGTGTATGATTCCTCACCAAGGCAAAGTGTTGCCTATAATCACCTACTTCTAAATAAGGCTTTATGTGGAGCTCAAGGTAGGGATATATGAGGCACTCATGTTCACATAATATTGCTATGTCAAAAGACCGGATCCAAGAAAAACATCAATTCAAACAATCTTGATCAAGATGTGCAAGTGTGTGGGAGAACGGAGGAATGGTGGATGGGAAGAAATAACTCCTTTTGAATTTTTCTTCTCTCTTTTGGAGTTTCTAGGCTATGGCTATCTTTTGCTTGCTCTCTTTTTTGAGCATTTTTTTCTTTTCTTTTTGCATAGCCATAGTCCTAGTTTGCAATGAATACTTTGAGAGAGGAATTTTGCAATGGATATATGGAGTGTTTCTTTGGATGGATGGATGGATAGTGGCTTTCTTCCGGTGTAGAAGAATAGCTCACGGTGGATATGGTGGATATGGTGGATGCTATCTTCTTGATTTAGAAGGATAGCTCATGGCGGTGGATGTGTGTACATGATCTTGATCAAGAAAGCATGAAAAGAGTTCTACTAGGGTCACAACAATTTTGACTAAGCTCAATGTGAAACAAGCAGCATATGTGTAAAGGTTTTCAAATGTAAACACTACATATGGCTGTGGTGGGAATTTCATCATTGAGGAACTTATCAATTTGTCATTTTGAAAAATAAAACTCCGGAATTCAAGCTTTACGTTGAGCAAGATCATAGCAGCCCTATCTATCATATCATACCTCTCAACAACTTAGAACTAGAGAATGCATATGCTACCCACAAGATTCAAGTTCAAGGCAAGATTTACCAACAAACCTAACTCTTGAGAGAGTACTAAGTTGTAAACTAGCATTAGAGAGGAATAAAGGACAGAGCAACTATTCATCATTTCAACATAGGAAAATTATACACATTCATACCGCGCATGAAAAAGGGAAATATTTTTGTTCTTTTTATGTTTTGCAAATTTTTATGGATTTTTAGATTTAGCAAATGCAAGAAATAAAGGGAAGGGGAAAGATACAAGTTACCGTGAGAAGGGGGGTCCTCCCCCAAGCTTGTTCTTGCTCATATCTGCTGGTTCGGGTCGTAGCCTTGGGAGCGGAAGAAGGCATCCCAATTGCTCTGATTCTGAGCCATCATCGCGTTCAGCTGGCGGAATTGGTTGTCGCTGAAATTCTGCCATTGCTGGGTGTCGGTGACATGTTGCGTGAGAGTTTGTTGCATGCTCTCGGTGCGCAAATCAATGTCGTTCACCCTCCTTGTCAACTCGGCCATCCCATAGTTGAGTTCACGGAACCCACGAGATGAGAATGACCGAGTGGCAAAGGATGGCGGTCCGCTTGAACTTGATGACGTCTGCATGGGGTAATCGTACTGAGATTCCCATGCTCCGGCCTGCCATGTTGATGCACCCGCCTCGTCCTGTGGCGGGGGCTGCTCCCATACCGGATCTCCGGTCGGAGTGTGAAACTCCGGTGTAGGCTCCATATGCCTACGGGAACGTGTCGGTCGCCCTGAAACACTATGCCTGCGAACTTCTCCCACTGGCTCAAGTGGGAGGGTTAGTGCCCGACAGTGATACAAACGAAGACCCAGTTAGGTAACGGGAATTCATTTGTATACCCGGGAAAGTGATAGATCAAGGTATTATTTGGACCATGTTTCAAAGTATGTCCTTGCACAAAATAGTCCTCGCCTAGAAATTCTCTATCTACCATCAAATATTCAACATGAACATTCTCAAGCAGACCACACTTCTGCACAATGCGAGTAACTAAAGAGGTGCACTCAATTGGTCCTGTCAACTTTATATTGTCTAACCATTGATCAATCATGCATTCCGCGGGTGACACCCTAATTTTCTTAACCATGGCATAAAGTATTTTCAATTCATCTTGCAGGACAACCCTAATGTCACCTCGAGGAAACAAGGTCATAGCCAACCACACATGCATAAATCTAAGTGTAGGATTATGGATGGCACTTGTTCTAGGCTTGGGACCCCACTCGTTTCCGGAAATCTTTTTCCAAAAACTTTCTTTATGGAACCCCTTTAGCGCTTTATCTAAGTCTAGCCTACATTTAGGATTTAGACCTAGCATAGCATGAAGATCACCCCATGTGACCAAGCGCTCTTGCCCAAACAAGTGAAAAGAAATGCCTTCATCATACTTTCTAAGGGTGCATAAAAACTGCATAGTAAGCAAACGAGAACCCGGCTCATCTACTTCTACGAAATTTAGCCAACCCATAGTGCGAAAAATAGAGGCAAATTCTTCTCTCATACCTATTTTCTCGAGGAAGTCCGGATCGAAGCGTCGGGTGTGGGCGAATGGCCGTTCTCTCATGAGCGCGATGGCTTGGCCCTCGCGGTCGTCCTTGATGTCGAGATGCTCCTCGGTGATGAGCAGGGCCGGCCTTTCCTCCGGAATTTCAGCTTCGGGGTCACCATGCCCCGGACTTGGTGTGAGCTCGACGGAGGATGCTTGACTCGTGCTTGCACGAGTGCTTTTTCTCCGCTTGATTCCGGCGACTTGCTTCATTCGTTTGAACATGGCTGCACACAAGAACAAACACAAGACAAGAATAAAAACAAGATCGAACAAGTGTTCGGGTGAGCGTTAGTGAAAACGACAAACCCGAGCTTCTCCGAAATTGGTTTTCTTCTTACAACAACTTGCAAATGCACTAAAACAGAGGGGAAATATTTTTTTTTGGGTTTTTGGGGCTGTAGTAAAGTTGAAGAACACGAAATTTTGGGAGAGCAACAAGTGAGCAAAGGAGGGGAGTGAAAGATGAGCTTGGAATGGTGAAGCTCCCCCTCCTGGGCGGTTTTTATAGCCAAGGAAGCAAGATGGCCGTTAGAAAGAGACAGAGCAACGGCCATATAGTCGTTGGGAGAAAGGAGCACAGGAAAAGGTGGGGCCAGGGGGTCGGCCGACCCCACCAGGTCGGCCGACCTGGCAGGTGGGCCTCCTGGCAGCCCCCTTTTTCCTATGTGTTCCCCAACGGCTAGGGGATTTGTCCCCTGCTGCCTTTTTGCTCAAAAAGCTCGACAAAAAATCTTTTCAAAATGGAAAGCCCAAAAACCTATTTTCTAAATTTTCAAAAATGCAAATGAGTTTTGAAAAATTCCAAGGTGGCTGGAAAAATTCAAAAATGCAGAAATGCAGTGGTCGGAAAAAATCAAAATGTGGTGGAAAGCAAATATGCAATTAAAAGAGCAAATATGGATAACTACCGGTTTAACCTCCCGGCGAGGACTCACCTTTTAAAGTCCGACGAGCGGGACTTTTCTCCGGCGTTCAGCTCGATGAAGCGTTGTCCGGTCCCGGAGATGAAGACACGGATGATGCTTCTTGTTTCGTTCGCCACATCTTCTTGGTCTTTGTTGCGGTCGGTGGCTTCTCGGACTTCGGAGGCTGCGTTTTTGCAGGCTTCACAGCCTGTTTCTTTGCAGACCTCGGAGGTTGCTGCCTTGTGGACTTCGGAGGCTGTTGCTTAATGTGTGACCTTTGCCTCCTTGCCTTCATCAGTTGTTGCTGTGCAGCCTTTTCCTTCTCAAGGAAGTTCTTCATGAATGTGATGAGGCTGTCCTTCTTTGGCGGAGTGACCTCCACTTCCTTGATGTTGCTTGGGTTCGGCCCGTACTTGATACGGATCATGTTGCACTGTTCTTTCCGTGGCCGAAAGTCAAACTTCTCCTCCTTGCCATTGATGTGAAAGCGGATTTCTCCGGCTCCTACATCGATGCGAGCATCCGCAGTGCTGAGAAATGGGCGTCCCAGGATGAGCGGTGTGCTCTTCCCGACGTCCATGTCAAGCACTACGAAGTCGACGGGGATGAAGCAATCCCGGATTTTCACCGGAATATCTTCGGCGATCCCCGCCGGATAGCGGACCGTTGAATCGGCCAGCTGCAGCTGCATCGGCGTGGGGGATAGTGTGGTGTAGTTGAGCTTGTCGAAGACATCCTTCGGCATGACGCTCACACTTGCCCCAAGATCACATAAGGCATGGTCGAAGTTCTGTGTCCCGATCGAGCAGGTGATCGTGGGACACCCCGGATCTTTCTTCTTCTCGGGAAGCCGGTTGAGTATAGCAGCGCTACACTCTTCCGTCAGCTTGACAATTTGTGTGGTCGGTAGTGGGCGCTTGTTGCTGATAAGATCCTTGAGGTAGCGAGCGTACGTGGGTACTTGTATCGCATCCAGCAAGGGCACGTTGATGTGCAGCTTCTGGATCACCTCAACGAAGCGTGTGAACTGCTCGTCCACGGTTGGCTTCCTTCTTCTTTCAGGAAACGGCATGAGGCTCGTGTCATAGAACTCATGTGGGGCCGTTTTCCTGGGCGGCAGTTCTTCTTCTTCTGCCGGCTTCTCAGCTGATGTGTCCTTTCCTGCATGGTTAGGGTATGGCGGATCCCGAGTGGACTTACCTCCTCTCGTGGTAACCGCATTAACATTTTCTAAGGGGGTCTCGGGTTGCCCCGGGATTTTCCCCGACTCAGCAGTAGGAACAGCAGCAGCTAACTGAGCTAATTGAGTTTCTATCATTTTATTAAAGCTCAGCTGATTCTTGAGAGCAGAGGAAACACCCTCTACCTTAGTGTGGATGCTCTCAAGAGTCCTATCAGTGGTGGCAAGCTTTTTACTGATGTTATCATTAACCTTAGCTTGACCAAGCACAAGATCTTTCAAGGAGGGCTGATTATAACTGGAATTAAAACCAGAGAAGTTGCCAGAGTTACCTCCTTGGTAGTTGGGACGTGGTGGACCCCAACTTTGACCTCCTTGTGGACGGTAGCCGTTGTTGTTGTTGTTGCCCATGAACATTACGTCCTCACGGGTCTCAGGGCAGTCATTGCCCGAGTGTCCCGTGTTGCCACAGACCTCGCAAGTCATCCGAGCATCTAGGGCTTTCACTTCTCCATTGGCTTGGTCGTCCATCTTCTTCATGAGAAGGTCAATCTTGGCGGCGAGCATGTCAACCTCCTTGACGGAGTGCATGCCTCGCTGGCGAGGTTGGAGGCGCTCTTCATTCCAACCTTGGTTGGACACCATCTTCTCGATCAAAGCTTTTTCCTTGCTTACAGTGAGCGAGAAGAAGGCTCCACCAGCAGCAGCGTCGAGGTGGTCGCGGGCCGACGGAGTAAGCCCGTTGTAGAAGTTCTGGATGATCAGCCAATCATCCATCCCGTGGTGGGGACATGCCAGGATGTACTCCTGGAGCCTCTCCCATGCCTCAGGAATCGACTCCTTCGACTCCTGCTGGAAGCTTGAGATCCTTCCGCGGAGGGCATTGGTCTTGCCCAGCGGGAAGAACTTTGCAAGGAACGTAGCTGAACACTTCTCCCAAGTGTTCACAGCTTCGGGGTTTGTGTAGAACCACTGTCTCGCTCTCCCAAGGAGAGAGAACGGGAACAGTCGAAGGCGAACAGCGTCGGGGGTGACGTCCTTCATTTTGAACGTGTTGCAAATCTCCAGGAATTGCTGGAGATGAGCACTAGCGTCCTCATTGGCTTTCCCACAGAATGGGCTAGCCTGCACCATGGTGATGAGACCGGTCTTGATCTCGAAGTTCGCATCTCCCGCATTGCCAGTTGGTCCCGTAGGGATGTTGGCAGCGGAGGGAGCGGAGAACTCGCGGAGGGTCTTGTCGGCCATTTGCTCAGAGCTTGATGGTGCGGGAATGACAGGTTCGATTGGCCGAGTCTCCTTACGAGGAGGGGTGAGCCTAGCTCGTGCCCTTCTCAGGAGTGACTCAGGATCTTCAGTGAAGTTTGTCGGCAAGTCGAAACCAGTCATACACTACCCTGTTTTCATACAAAATGCAGAAAACAAAGCAAGGTTAGCCTGCCTAGGAGATAGCCTTAATAATTGCAACACTACTATATACATTAGTAATTTTTCTTAGATCCTACGCCTTCCCCGGCAACGGCGCCAGAAATGCTTGTTGACTTTTGCTAAGCCATATTAATAAATCATTCCCGGCACGGGGCCAGAAACGGTTCACTAATATGTCCCAGAGTCAAGTAGGTAAAATCCGCAAGCGCACGGAGAATACCGCTGTAGCATTTCACCCGGAAGTATTCAGGGTATCGTATTTGTTTATCCCAAAGGAAGGTTATGATCAAGAAGCGTTACTAACATATAAGATCATGTTAACAATTAGCAAGGATATCTAACCAAGACAGGCGGGTACATGATAATAACTGGGTAGTGTGACACACACAGAAGATTCCTACTAAATAAATAAAGTCTAGTGGAGGAAAGACTAGGCTAAGCTACTCCTACTATACATTCCTATACAGTTGCATAGCCTAAGTAGAATACATACAGACCCACACTCAGGTTCAGCAGTCAATAGTATAGCACTTCAGGCACGGACTTACCCCTGCATCCACAGGCGACTTCCGCCAAGAGCCTACGCACTAGCCTAGCGGGGAGGATTTCAAAGGACGGACAGGGCTGTCACCACCTGCCGCCTACCTCAACGAACCAGTAGACTAACGAATAATTGATGCAAATCAGTCACCCAAGTACCATACTTGCATGACCAAAGAGCACTCTGCCCCTCCGCGATTACTATTAACGAGGCAGAGTTACCGTACGAATACGATCACCAAACCCATGCTATACTTTATCAGCTAAAACTAAGCATAGAGACTATAACATATAAACTAGACTATAGTGACGGTATATAACTAGCATGACAATAGTAGTATAATAAATATAAACTACTATCACACAAGTAGACTATACTATCACATATATGGATCACAATATCAAACAAGAAACTCATGACCCAAGCACAACTATATAGAAAATATATATATATTGATAAGAGCAAAGTCTTACAAAAGGGAAAAGATACAAGAGCCATACCAATTCCAAGTGAAGACTTGGGACTAGAGAGCTCTAGACTCAGCCTAACTCCACTAAAACTCCAAGAACTACTACTAGCAAGAGAGAAATGCTTCTTGTGGTGTGTGTTGAGTGTGAAGGCACACCCTCCTATTTATAGCCTCAATAGGTCGGCAAGGGAGCGTAACCGCCACGGAAGGCATCTCAAACCGTCATCAGGAGTCGCGGAGGAGCCAACACGTGGAAGCCCAGGCGGAGAGGGCGCCCGGCTGGGTCGGCCGACCTGACCAGGTCGGCCGACCTGGGGGTGGCCCCTCCTGGCCTGTGCTTTCTTGGGGAGGCTGGCAGGTGGGTCCTGAGGTCGGTTCTCGCGGTATTACAGGGAGTTACGTCGGTTAAGAGCTGAAAATGGGCCCTTCAATCCGTGTGACGTCCATGTGGCACTCTCTGATTGGTCGAAAGTGTGTTTCCTTGCCTTTTGAGGTGTTTCCTTCACATTTCCTCCTGCATGCACAAAGTTCTCCAAGTACAAGTGGAACTATATTATTGTGATAAAGCATGCGTGTATGAAATGCCAAATTCTCCTTTATTTGAGTATAGTTGACGGTTAAAAATGGTACTTAACAGCCGTCAACAATAATGAGACTGAATATTTGGAAAAACCTTTCGATTTAAGACCTAGTTTGAGGCGTAATTTGTTTTGAGAGTTAAAGCTACTTTATTTGATCATTGTGGTCCGTTCTAAGTCATAATCTGTCCCCCACTAGTATCTTTGGGTAGTAGAAATGGTGCAACGTAATTTTTTTTGCTATACTCTTAAATCGGGTTGGATATGCATGTCCTTTGATGAATGCAAGTGGAGATAACATGATTGCAACACTGATCTCTACTTGAGAAGGTAAAGTGATTTATTTACTCGAGGACGAGCAAAGGTTTAAGCATGGGGGAGCTGTTGGCGCTTTTTAGCTACACATTTTATATGTCAAAAGCAACCATGTTCCTACTATATTCTCATCAAAATCAAGTGGTATTCCCTCTAATGTTGACGATTTCCACATGTAGTATCGTTTGAGTGCTATGTTTCAAAATTAGGTGAAAAGACACTAAAAAGGTTCATTTATGAGAAGTAACTATGTGAAGCCTGACCCACGATGCAAGGAGGGCTTCCCACAAGCCCATGGTTCCTACAAGACACCTCTAGACGTCCATGGAGCCAACATGCAAGGCTAAGGTTGTGGCCCAATGTCTAAGGATTTGTAGAAGGTTTATCCGGAAGGAAAGTTCAATTTGTGCAGCCCAGAAACAGCACTACATTGCGATGCAGTTTTGGAGTTCAAGACTTGTTATAATGGGAAAAGTTATAACTATATAATTGTAGATCTCGTCCAGTGCTATCCGGAGCATATGTGGATCATATTATTTGGAGTACAGAGCTAAAAAATATGGGCCCTGCAAGGAGACATGTGCAGAAGAATCCGAATCAGAATAGATATTCTTGCATCGCATTTTAGGGAACTAAGTCGGCCCAATCTGGACTTCCACTAAATACTAAAGTTGTAGAACATTTTGAGAGATACGCGCTAGAAGCCAAGTTTGCCTTATTTGGACTCCGGATGAGAAGAGTTATGATTTTTGGAAATCGGTGCTTGATATGAAATGTACAAAACCGACTTGGATTCTATCTCTAAGGGGCTAACTTCATGGCCAAGCAAAGAGGACATGCCCAAACCCTATATAAACACCCCAAGGACGTGGGAGGATGTGTGTGGACGTGTTTAGACCCCAAGCCTCTGCGCATTGCCAGGAGGTCGCCGGAGTTGAAGAGCCACCAAATTGAAAGATGTAGCCTACTCGGGTTGCCGCCCTGTGTGGTTGCGCTACACTGGAGCTAAGAAGAAGTAGAGCCATGTATCTTAGAAGCCATCAATGATGCATTAAGGAGTTTCATAAAAAAAATGATGCATTAAGGCAGTGCCGATCGGCATGGTCTTCGTGCCGATCAGCGTAACCCCCCCCCCCCCCGGACGGTGATCAATAAAGGTATAGTTTGTATATTTATCTTTGTGTCCATCCAAATTCTATCCTTGGTTGCAATTGTGTTCGATATCTTAGGTTTCATGATTCTTACATATGCTTCATCATTACTTAGTACACGGGCTATGTACCTAGATGTTATCTAAATTATGGTGATTAGGGTAGTACTCTGGATCTTGTAATGAATCAAATTTGCACGTGTAACTACTTAAGTATGGTAGGAGGTACGTGTAGGGGAAAAGTTGACCAGATTACGAGGACTGCTCGTGACAGGAGACCCTAGGAAAAGTCTCTCCATCACCATCTTGGTTCTGATCACCAATTGTTTAAGGTGCCAAGTAAGCTGGTATTGTAGATGACATGTTGCTACTGCTTCGGTGCCGATCGGCAGACCCGTCGCATCGATTGGCACATCCTTTCTCTGAACGCTAGTTGCATGCAGGCTAACTCCAGGTGTTCCTTTTTGTTTATGTGTTTGCTTCTAGATAAGTTCTCTTTAAGCCACTCCGCGAACTTAAAAAGCCTTCGTGCCGATCAGCACCTCCGTGCGTCGATTGGCACAAACCCCTAGATCACCGACACAAATCTCTCATCATTAAAGCCTTCTCCATTCATGCTCTCATATGTGCAATATGTACTTCATGCTACGATTGATTCTTTTAGATGAAGTAGAAGACCCTAACTACGGTTCTCTTGCACAAACCTTGGAATACTCTAAGGGAAAAGCTACAATGTACACCGTACACTTACGGTATATAAGTGGGTGCGTAACGATGACCAACAACCGTCAATTACCTGCATAAAAGAGGTAAAATGATTAACCATAATAGGGGTAGGAGTTTATTACTAACGAATACCACAAGTGTTGGTGAATATTTGTGTGCAGGTGAAATATCCATGAATTAGAGGAAATCCCACATCATCAATCTAAGAAAACACCAATCTAGCCAATCAGGAGCCAGCACAAGGATTGCATACGTGGAAACCTAGGATTCCCCGCACAACTCAGGAGAAAACGGACATAAATCAAGATGAGGCCCACCTACTAGCCAGCCAGCAAAAGCGTCTAGGTTGTTGTGAGACATGATATGGTGAGAATAGGGCTGCTACGATCTTTGTCCCAGAGTGAAGCTCAACATCCGAAGATTTTATTTTTCAAAAAGATAAAATTGAAAAATTTCTCAATGATGAAAATTCCTACCATGGCCATATATTGTGCTTCATTGCAAAACCTTCTACATATGATTCTTGTGTTCACATTAAGCTTTATCAAACTGCTTGTAACCTTTATGAGAATCATTTCATGTTGTTATGATCAAGATTCACAAGCACATCCACCATCACTTGCTAATACTCCTACTCCGGGAGATAGCAATTCCATTGCATCAACCACCATATGCTCAACTTCTATACCGGAAGTTGGCAAAATAAATACTCCATAATTATCATGATACGACTCTCTCTCAATTGGTTGCATGGAAGCCATGGCTATGAAAAATAGAATAAATACTTGCTCTCATTCATGAGCATGATGAAAAAAAGTAGCCATGCCCAATTGTCTGTTCAAGAAAGAGAGAGTCTACACACAAAAAAAGGAGTACCCACCATTCCACCATCATTCTATCAGATTCCTCACATATGCACATCTTGATCAATTTGTATGACTTGTTTCTCTGTGGGTTCAGTCTTTTGATTTAGCAACATATGTGTTACAAGTATGTCTTAGTTGTTCCCTACCCTGAACTCCACATATGCCTTATTTAGAGGTTGAAACAAAAAGAGGCAACTTCAAAAGGCCTTGGTTAGCATTCATGCACATTGAGGGATCAAGAGAATCATTGGAGGACCATAGTTTTATTTGCAAAAAAATCTTCTGAAAACCTTCAGATGGAAAGTGGAACACAAGAATGAGAGAATGGTGTCCTACCAAAAAACCGTTCTGTCTTTCAACCACCCAAGATAAAGGGAAGCCAAAAACCCCATAGGGACTAAGGTAAAGGGTGAGTTACCAAATGCCAACATATTCAATTAAAGGTAGAGTATTTTGTTGTGCACTTGGTACTATGGAGGGAATATAAAACATTGTAGCAACTCCTGATCAACAACCTAAAGTTTTATCTATGCATCAGGATGAGCATAGGTTCAGCTTGGGGGAGTTTGTTGATAGTCGTTAACTACCATTTTTGACAATAAATATTACTCAAAATAAAGGATGATTCAACATTCCCACCATGCATTTTAGTTAGAAATAATCAATATCCACTTGTTCCTGGAGAAATGCTCACATGTCGGAGAAATAATTAAATGGAGGAGGAAACACACCTATATCGCAAAGAAACACGACTTCCACCAATCAGAGCTCGCCAACAGGGATTCCCATAGATTGAATGGCCCACCTGAAGTACCAAACCGACATACATAAGGGCTAAGCCATGGAGGAGTCAAAGGGGGCCACCCACTAGTGTGCCACAAGAGCCGGGGGCACTGGGCCCCATCCCTGTTTGGTCGAATAGGCCAGTTCGATCAAAAAAGAAGTGGGCCCAGTGGGGCCTAGCTTCTTCTGGCAGTTTCCCACCGACTCTCCAAAGGTGGTTGTCCCCCTTAGGGCGGGAGTTACCAACCCTAGAACCGCCTTTGGAACCCTATAAATAGAAGGGTGTGGCTTCACTCCAAAGGACACACTTAGAAGCATCACTCTCTTTGTATTTCAAGTTACTCTCTAGTTTTAGTAGAGTTGGGCTTAGGATCAGGGTTGGAATAACCGGTAATAACAGGCCAATTATCCTGGTTAACCGGAAAACCGGTTCCGATCGATCACGCTAACCGATCGGCTAGCCAGAAAAAACCAGACCTGGTACTGTAGCAGTTTAGTTAACCGGCCGGTTATCCCGGTTAACCGGTTAGTTTTTCACAGAATCGAGCCGCCCGGTTAACCCGGTTATTCCAACCTTGCTTAGGATAGAGTGTTCTTCAGTTCTCAAGTCTTTCTTGGAGTTGTTGTATGACTCTTGTATCTTTCTACTTTTGTAAGACTTTGTTCCATTTAATGTATTTAGTCTTTCTATATAGTTGTGCTTAGGTCATGTGTTTCTTGTAGCCCACGGATTGTTAGGGGTAGGCAATAGGTGGTGATTCTGGCCAAGGGCCTACTCCGTAGCCGAACGGAGGATTTCAAAGGACAGATAGTGCTGTCACCACCTACTGCCTACCTCTAGCAATCGGTGGACTATGCGATAAACAAAGGCAACCTATGACCTAGACACCACGTGTATGCTTTCGATTACTCCCTTAATCTCTACATATGATGGGCCAAGACTAAGGTCTCTAATTAAATAGAGTGCTGAGTGAGCAAAGCCACTAAGTACTAAAACTTACTTAAAAAGAAAAACTAATAACCAGAGAAGAATCACAAAGACTTATTAAATAAGGCAAGCATCTATCAAGGTACAAGCACGAAGAAGGGGTTGGACAGGCCCGAACCTCCTCTCCTGGACTCCTCCTCACTCTCTCCCTATTTTCTAAATGCTTTGGCAGCGTTGAGCCTTTTGGAAATGAAGTACTAGATTAATCTTGAAGTGTCTTGAGAGTGAGGCCTTTCTGTTCCTTTTATAGCACCCGAAGGTAGTTCTTGGAGTCGGTAACTTCCTCCTAACACGAAAAACCAACCTTGGGGAGGCACCAGGAGACGGCACGTGGAGGCCATGCACCAGGGGGTACCCACCTGTTCGGCCGAACATGGGTTGTGGGTCCGAGTGGCCCCCCTGCTCGGGGTCCCTGGCTGGTGGTTCCTTGTACCTCCTGACACCGTAAGGCGGTGGGTTATGTCGGTTTTCTTCTGAAAGTGAGCCAGTGAATCCTTGTGCTTGGTTGTGACTGACCGGAAGTGTGTAGTCTCCCTTGATGATGTGGATTTTCCATTAACTTCGTGGAATAATCACCTGCAGCAAATATTTACCAACACTTGTGGAATTTGTTAGTAGTAAACTCCTACCACTATGTTGGTTGTTCACTTTATTGCTCTTATGCAGATAATTGACGGTCTTATTTAGGTATTTGGTGACCGTCAACACTTCAATGGACTTGTCTTTATTATTGTCTTTAGTATGTTATCTATGTGTCGACTACCCATAATTCATTTATATCCTTACCCCTGTGAGGTCTTTGTCTTATAACCTACTATGCATGTCTAGAACATGGTAATTATTTTGATCAATCCCCTGCCTTCCTTTGGGATAAAATAAATATGATACCTCGAATAGTTCCCGATGAAATGCTACAACAGTATTTTCTGTGCGCTTGCGGATTACCTGCACTCGTTAAAGATTACCATCACACATTTCTGGCTTCGTTGCTAAGGAAACCTAGTGACGATGTTAAGAAATAACAACAATGATGTATACCATGGTAAAAGTAATAAGTACACTTTTACGCAAAAAGGAACTAAAATTACTTTGTTACCATTATCCCCTACTGAAATTGTACAAGCTGATTTAGAAAGAGCTGATAGTTTGAAAAATAAAAGTTTTGAAATCCAACAACCTGTTAATTCTAATTCCACACCTAGTAATGCTAATGATTATTCAAGATCTAAGGGTGTTGTAATTAAATTACAAGGTCATTCAAGTCTGGCAACAAAATATGAACTTGCTTAAATTTCTGTTGATGATATTTGCTATGCTTTGATATGCAAAGAAGCTTTGTTTTCGCTTGATGATATTGCTCCTAGTGCTTTACCTTCTTCTATCACTAACTTTTTGCAGGAGTATGAGGATGTTTTTCCAGCTGAGATACCCATGGGATTGCCACCTTTGAGAGGGATTGAGCATCAAATTGATTTGATTCTGGGTGCTACTTTGCCAAACCATGCGGCCTATAGGACCAACCTTGAGGAGACTAAGGAAATACAAAGACAAGTCCAAGACCTTTTGGATCGTGGGTATGTTCGTCAATCACTTAGTCTTTGTGTTATTCCTGTACTTTTGGTTTCTAAGAAAGATGATACTTGGCGTATGTGTGTAGATTGTAGAGCCATTAATAACATTACTATTAGGTATCACCATCCTATTCTTAGGTTAGATGACATGCTTGATGAGTTATGTGGTGCTATAATTTTCACTAAAAATGACTTGCGTAGTGGCTTCCATCAATTAAGAAAGAAACTTGGAGATGGATGGAAAACAACTTTCAAAACCAAATTTGGTTTGTATGAGCGGTTAGTAATGCCTTTTGGTTTAACTAATGCACCTAGTACTTTCATGCACTTGATGAATGAGGTTTTAAGAGCTTTCATTGGCAAATTTGTTGTAGTTTACTTTGATGATATCTTAATTTATAGCAAGTCAATGAATGAACATAAAGATCATTTGCGTGCTGTTTTTGATGCTTTGAGAGCTGCACGTTTATTTAGTAACCTTGAGAAGTGCACCTTTTGCATAGATCGAGACTCTTTTCTTGGCTATGTTGTGACTCCATAGGGAATTGTGGTGGATGACGCGAAGATTGAAGCCATAAAGAGCTGGCCGGTATCAAAAACTATCACACAGGTGAGGAGTTTTCTTGGTCTTGCAGGTTTCTACCACCGCTTTGTCAAATATTTCAACACCATCGCTGCACCATTGCATGAGTTAACAAAGAAGGGTGTTGAGTTCCATTGGGGTAAGGCACATCATGAGTCCTTTGATGCTTTGAAGGAAAACTTACACATGCACCATTGCTGCAACTTCCAAATTTTGATAAGACTTTTGAGCTTGAGTGTGATGCTAGTGGTATAGTCATTGGTGGTGTTTTGATGCAAGATGGTAAACCTGTTGCATACTTTAGTGAGAAAATTACTGGGCCTATTTTAAATTACTCCACTTATGATAAGGAATTATATGCTCTTGTACGTTCCTTAGAGACGTGACGTCGTTATTTATTGTCCAAATAATTTGTTTTTTGTTCAGATCATGAATCACTAACGTATATTTGTTTTTCAAAGAGATAGTACATTTGCATGGTATGCCTTCTACTATTATTTTAGATCGTGATGAAAATTCTTGAGTCACTTTTGGCGCACACTTTGGAATAAGTTGGGTACAAAGTTGCTATTTTCTACAATTTGTCATCCACAAATAGATGCTCAAACTGAGGTTGTGAGCAGCACTTTGGTCACCTTGTTGAGAGATATTTTGAAGAAAAATTTAAAGTAGTGGGAAGAATGTTTGCCTCATGTTGAGTTTGCTGATAATCGGGTAACACATTCTACTACTAAGGTAAGTCCTTTTAAGATAGTGTATGGCTTTGATCCCCATATTCCACTTGATATTTTTCCTTTGCGTACTAATGAGAGAGTTCATATTGATGCTAAAGAGCATGCTGATTTCATTTTGCAAATGCATGAAAAGACTAGGCTTAGCAATCAAGAGATGAATGAAATTAATAGAATTGCTGGTAGTAAAGATAGAAAGGAAGTAAAGCTTAATGTAGGAGATTTTATGTGGTTGCACTTGAGGAAAGATAGATTTCATGAATTGCGAAAGTCTAAATTGATGCCTAGAACTGATGGTCCATTCAAAATTATTGAAAAGATTAATGATAATGCATACAAATTAGAGTTGCCTCCCTAGTTTGGGGTTAGCCCTACTTCTAAGATTTCAAATATGAAACCATACCTGGGAGAAGAGTATGAGCTTGAGTCGAGGACGACTCCACTTCAAGAGGGTGAGGATGATGAGGACATCACTTCAATGCATTGTTGACATTTCTTAGCATCATCACTAAGTTGCCTTAGCTACGAAGCCTTGAAATGTATATTGGTAATGTTTAACGAATGCAGAGAGTCCACAAGCGCACGGAGAATACAGTTGTAACATTTCACCTGGAAGTATTCAGGGTATCGTATTTGTTTTATCCCAAAGGAAGGTGGGGGATTGATTAGAGTAATTACCATGCTCTAAACATTGCGCATTGGATTATAAGACAAAGTCCTCACAAGGTAAAGATAATGATAAACATGGTAGTGGGCACTGTTGGCATTTGCTATGCTCTAAAGATAAAATCAATTAATTCTATAAGCGCACGGAATACCATTGTAGCATTTCACCCAGGAGTATTCCAGGGTATCGTATTTCTCCTTAGGGAAGCAAGACATAAGAGTATCGAGAGTTAACAATCTTATGTCTATAAGGAAATCACCGACCCAACCACGGCGGGGATGAAGATAATGAGTGGGTAATATGATGGATGCATCAAGAGAAGACCACACTACAAGTATTTAATAGAGAAAGGTACAACTAGTTGAGAGGACAACGAGTCAAGTTAGATTTCCTAAGTAATGATGTTCTAAAATTTCCAAGACAAGTGTCAAGTGTTGCTTCTAGAGCTTCCACCATTTACTATCGATTCTACGGCTCATGTTTTGTTCACTTCAGGGCACCGAAAACAATCTATTAATATGGGTCGTTAACTAACCTCTTTATAAATGGGTATGCTATTGCTAGACAACCCTACATGTGACTTCCCGAACGTGGTGGATAACTAAATGGACGGACAGGACTGTCACCACCTGTCGTCTACCACACAGCCTGTGGGGACAAATGCATAACCAGCTAGCATTTACATAGGCACCACGCCTACACTCACACTAGATATTCTTTCGTAGATCTTTGCGGAAGAACAACCGGGAAATAACTAAGTCTAAAACCCTTACTCAGGACGGTGACTCAATTAAGTCCTAGCCAGGAAACCTGTGAACATGTAAATCATGGAAACACTCTCAAAAGGTGCAACAAGGAAACAACTACAAAGCTTAAGAAGGCACTACCAGACTTGGATAAATAAAAGAACAGACATCTTCATATTTGAGGCATAAGTCTTATAGAAGAAAAGATACAAGAGAACTTATACCAAGGCTTCCAAGAGAAATCCGGAATCCCGAGGAGAAGCTCTCAACCCGATTCTAACTCCCAAGCTAACTATCCTACTCTACATTGTAGCAGAAGTAGAGGGAAAGTAGTCTTCTTGATGATTTTCTCCCAAATTCTCCACTTTTTATAGGTGGCAATGTGTAGGGAGGTATTTGTAGGTGAAGTGGAGTTGGTATGCCAAAGTTGGTCCGCCGGGCGGCGGGATACGCCAGGCGGCCGGGTATGCCAGGCGGCGAGATAGGCCCGACGGCTCTTGGATTGGGTCGGTTCCCGGCCGACTCTTCTCGGATGGCTCAGATGTTGTCTCGATGACGGTTGATAGGTCGGTTTCCACTGACTTTCTTCTTTTGGGGGCGGTAGGCCACATGGGCCTAGTGGGCTGGCCACCCCGAGTGGCAACCCGAGGCCGGGCGGCAGGCCACTTGATGACCATCTTCCTTTACCACTTTTTATCTTTTTAGGTCCGGGAGAAGAAAACGGCATCGTGGTGGAGTATTTTGTAGAATCGGTCGGGTCGAATGGTCAGCTGGACGATGATCCCGATTGATCGGCCGGGTGGTTGTCTGAGCAGCCGGTTAAGCTTCCTGTCTTCGTTCGGGTGATAGGTCTGATCACTCGGCCGAGTGATGATCCGGGTGGCTGATTACCCTGTCGGCACCTACTCTGTCGGAAAGACAGGACCAAGTGCGGATTTGAGCCGTAAACGACCCTATCGGCCAGCTATTTTACAGTTGTGATTGGCCGACGGGGTGTTTCTTCATATTTTTGCATATTTTGGCCATGTATGTCCTGCAAACACATATTTCACCAAAACTTATGGAACTTATTAGTTTAAGTAAATTTTTATTGAACTAAGGTCTTTACCTTGAATTTCTTGACCGGTTGGTGACCGGTATTGGGTTTTATCAGCCGCCAACATCTCCGCAAGCTTAAACCTTTGCTCGTCCCGAGCAAAGTAAAACTTAGAAATGATGGATTAGGACTTGCTTCAATTTTAGAGCCCTATGAGGATCAACTGCACAAACACATACTCCCACAAAATAGTGGTAAGTGTAAACCAGCACAACTTGGTCACTAAATCATCCTTATTGTATAGCGGAACTTATTGGTATTTTCTAACTTTGTCATAAGTGGTTGAAGTCTAGAATGGCTAGTTAAGACTTTGTCATGCCATCTCCTATTTGATCATGAGTCCAAAGTTTTTATAATGCTGCATAAGATTGAAAATCTTCCCTCTTGGTGCAATCTCCCACTACGACTCTCATCTCTCAAAAAGGTGTATTCCCTTACCATGTGCTCATCCTACTTTCTAAAAGTTTGGCTTATATGTGGAGTTTGGTAAGAAGGCACATCTAGCACACATATATTGTTAAGTTAAGAGATGGTCCTAGCGAAAAGACTATGCACTTCATCATTCCAATCATTTGGAAATAATGTCCAGGGGAGTGGGAGAGAATGGACTCACATGAAGGAATAGGCTAGCACAATTGCAATGACCGGATATTCCCAATGACCGGATATTGTGCTAGGATAGAAGGATGGTCTTTTATTTTGCTCAAAGATATTTTTGCATGAACCTCAAAAAATTTTGATACTGTACATCCATGAGAGCTCACAAACTACAAATTTTTTTCTCATTTTGTTTTTGTTCTTTTGTTTCATTCTTCTCTTCTTTTTTATTCACTCTCATGGTGTAAAGAAGATAAAATCAAAGGTTCAAAAAAATTTGTATACTTTTTATAGAGCATTTGATGGGAAGACCAAAACCTTTTCATAGGATCAAAGTTTCACAAAGGAAAGATTTTGGTTGACATGCTTGGTGAAATGGATGCTTGAATCCAATGTGGAAACTACATAACCAAGCATGGTGAAGTGAGAACTCATAGATAACACAAAGAAAAATGATTGGCTTTGGAAGTGCAAGTCCCTCATAAGGATCAAATCCTAACTAAACTCAATGCACATAAAGATGGCATGGTAGGAGGTTTGCAATTAATATTTGGCCAGGGTAGTAATTTTTCTATCATAGTGAAGATTGCACCAAGCAGGGGGGTTTTATTGCAGAAGGTAAGTGAAAGAATCATTGGATCCTAATCATGAGGAAATCAAAGACTCGTCCAAAACATGCCATATCGTAAACTCCAACAACTAGACTTGGTGTTTATTAGCCATTTGCACCCACTAAAACATAGAGGGATTAGCGTTATGATCATGCTGGTCTACTATTACCCAAAGAAATGAGGAGTAGAGGTTGTATACTTGAGACTCGAAGGCTGCTAATAGAGCAACTATTCATCATTCCATATGCAATGTAGAGACCAAGTTCTCAATTTTATTAAAAAACAGTAAATCTTTTTGTTCTTTTTTTGGGTGTAATAAAGCAACTAGGTAGAGGGGAGAGAGGAGAAGGGGTCGATGGCAAACCTTGGTTTGTGTACCTCCCCAAGCTTAGGTCTTTGTAAGACATAAGCTAAAAATATGGCGGTCACTGCAGCGGTAGATACTCCAAGTTCATACTAGACATGCTTCAAATTCTTGCTATTCCTCTATATTTATAGACTTGAGATGGAGGCTTGGGGGCTTAAATCCCTCGTCGTCTGGCTAAGGTGGCTCTGTGGCAGCACCGTGTTAGGCAGCATGGTCGGGCAGCAAGATATGGTCGGGGCGTAGCATATTGCTGGCGGCAAGCCCAGTTAGTCCTGGTGGTGTCTGCATGCTTTGTTGTGAATGGTAGTGCAGCAGGGAGTAGAGCCATGTGCTCTTTTTGAATTTCTTGGTCATGGTGAGACCCTCCATTTTGCAAACTACTTCTAGGACAACATTGATCGTGCATGTTTGGCCGGGCGGCGGTTAGTGGCTGGACGGCCACATTTAACATAAAACCTGCCCAGTCGGGTGGTTGTTTTTCCTGAAAAATGACCTCCCAGGCCTTGATTTTGCCAACGTAATTATCTGGCTGGGTTAGCATCCCGGATAGCTAGCCAGGAGGTCATCCGACATAAAAAATAGCTTCTGGTCAATGATCTTGGCCAAGTATTGGCCTGACCGGTTGATTATTTGGTCTAGAAATCAGCCAGTCGGCTGCTGATCTCAGTCGGGGGAGCACCAATTTTTTTTTATTTTTTTTCATTATTATTATTTTTCTTCTATTATCCATGTTTAATGAGTAAAAGAAGGAAGCAAAGACAACCTTATCTAATGGCATATATGAGGGATATTGAAGGGGGATAAATATCGGTTACCTTCTGATGAGGGTTCAGTTTTTACATCCCGAACGAGACGGTCTCCTTTTGCCATACCTGAATCTTCATTTTGGGTTCTATGGTGCCGATCTTTTTGAGTTTTCTCCCCTTTTTTTCATTCTATTTTGCCTTCACTTGGTCCATTGATTTCCTGTAATTGTCAGTGCAAATCTATTCGTCCACAATAACCATATCTCTATTGATCCATCAATCAATCCTAGACACCATGTCTAATTTGATCAATTATGGAGGGAAAACAGGCGCATTTTCCTTATTTCACATCAAAGCATCATAGAGAGATAACCCTTTTTTTGTGTTGTTCAGTCTATCATACAAATGAATGAGATAAGCAACCAAACAAGGAACGCTTATTATAACCACAACTGTAGAGTAGCAAGAATAGTTGTAGATGAAACAATTAAATCAATACCCAACTGTTCGAAAGAGATAGATAGGGGGCAATAATTTGGGTCTTACCTCCTCCAGAATAGAGGCAGAGTGATGATGATTCGTTGAGAAGGATCAAAGCACCACGGGCCCTTCTTTTGTGAAAACTCGCTGCAAGGTCAAGGTGACTTTGTCCTGTTTGTTCCACACTCTAAGGCTAGCGGTGAATTTTCTCAACAGACAATCTATATTAGTCTCAAAATCTTAGTCGTTGCTTCCCTGGCAACGGTGCCAGAAATGCTTGTTGGCGTTTGCTACGCTCTAAAGATAAAAATCAGTTAATCCCGCAAGCACACGGAACACCATTGTAGCATTGCACCCGGAAGTATTCCAGGGTATCATATTTCTTCGCAGGGAAGCAAGGCGTAAGAGTATCAAGAGTTAACAATCTTATGTCTATAAGGAAATCACCAACCCAACCACAGTGGGGATGAAGATAATAAGTGGATAATATGGTGGACGCATCAAGGGAAGACCATACTACAAGTATTTAATAGAGAAAGGTACAGCTAGTTGGGAGGACAATGAGTCAAGTTGGATTTCCTAAGTAATGATGTTCTAAAATTTCCAAGACAAGCATCAAGCGTTGCTTCTAGAGCTGCCACCATTTACTAGCGATTCTACGGCTCATGCTTTGTTCACTTCAGGGCACGAAAACAATCCATTAATATGGGTCGGCAACTAACCTCTTTACTAGATATTCTTCCGTAGATCTTTGCGGAAGAACAACCGGAAAATAACTAAGTCTAAAACCCTTACTCAGGACGGCGACTCAATTGAATCCTAGCCAGGAAACCCGTAAACATGTAAATCATGTAAACACTCTCAAAAGGTGCAACTAGGAAACAACTACAAAGCATAAGAAGGCACTATCGGACTTGGATAAATAAAAGAACAAAAATCTTTATATTTGAGGCATAAGTCCTATAGAAGAAAAGATACAAGAGAACTTATACCAAGGCTTCCAAGACAAATCCGGAATCCTAAGGAGAAGCTCTCAACCGGACTCTAACTCCCAAGCTAACTATCCTACTCTACATTCTAGCAGAAGTAGTGGGGAAGTATTCCTCTTGATGTTCTTCTTGATGATTTTCTCCCGAATTCTCTACTTTTTAAAGGTGGCAATAGGCAGGGAGGTATTTGAAGGTGAAGTGGAGTCAGTGGACCAAAGTCGGTCCGCCAAGCGGCGGGATAGGCCGGGCGGCCGGGTATCAGTGCGGCGGGATAGGTCGGGCGGCCGTTGGATTGGGTCTGTTCCCGACCGACTCTTCTCGGATGCCTTAGATGTTGTCTCAATGACGGTTGATAGGTCAGATTCCATCGACTTTCTTCTTTTGGGGGCGGTAGGCCTCTTGAACCTAGTGGGCTGGCCACCCCAGGTGGCAACCCGAGGCCGGGTGGCAGGCCAGGCCAGGTAGCAGGCTAGACCGGGTGGTGGCCCATGCCGTGCTGCGGCTTTAGCTGGGTGCTAACCCCTCCTGGGTTGCCCCTTGACTTCTCCCTATTAGGCCACTTGATGGCCTTCTTTCCTTTACCACTTTTCATCTTTTAGGTCCGGGAGGAGAAAACGAAATCGTGGTGGAGTGTTTTGTAGAATCGACCGGGTCGGATGGTTTGTCGGACGATGATCCCGATTGATCGGCCGGGTGGTCGTCCGAGCAGCCGGTTAGGCTTCCGGTCTTCATTCGGGTGATAATTCTGATCACTCGGTCGGGTGATGATCCAGGTGGCTGATTACCCTGTCGGCCCCTGCTCTGTCGGAAAGACAGGGCCGGGTGCAGATTTCAGCTGTAAACGACCCTGTCGGCCGGCTGTTTTACAGTCGTGATCGACCGATGGGGTGTTTCTTCATATTTTTGCATATTTTGACCCTGTATGACCTACAAACACATATTTCACCAAAACATGTGGAACTTTATTAGTTTAAGTCAATTTTCATTTAACTAAGATTTTTACCTTGCATTTCTTGACCGGTTGGTGGCCGGTATTGGGTTTGATCGGCCGCCAACAGACATACAGGTAGGATACTCAAGATAAATAGATATTAGTCTCGTGGAGAAGGACAAAGAAACAGCTAAGTTCCTATGTTGATTTTATATAGTTATATAGTGTTCATTATATACTATTATATAGATATATAGACAATGCAAGACAATAAGATCATCACACTCTAGGCATCTGGTTTTCCCCTGCATCCACAGTACGATTTCGGCCAAGAGCCTATTGCATAGCGAACATGGGGGACTTCAAACGACAGATAGGGTTGTCACCACCTACTGCCTGCCCCTAGCAATTCATGGGCTACACGACAAATAATGCATTCTATTGATCTAAGCACCACGCTTACATCTCTAGAATAATACCCCTAATCCCCTAGCGATGGATCAGAAAAGGAGTAATCACATTTAATGTGACACCCCAGTGTCAATATACTTATTTTTATCACATGATTACACCTAATTCTGGTTTAGCAAATCATAACTCAATTTTGACTGCATCTCAAATTAATTTTTATTTAAATTCAAACTAGAATATGGCTAGGTTGTGAAGCAAATCAAAAATTTTCAATGGAACTTGTTTCAATCAAAAATACCTAGAGCAACATATTGATGAAGTAGAATTTTTTTAAAAAAAATAGCAATTTATCTATACCAGAATTGCACTAAATAATTAATTCAAGTTTAAATTCGAATTTGTTTGAAATATTAATTCGAAAATTTTTGACCTCCAATTGAATTTCTGGTCTTACACAGAATGTTCTACACACTCTAATGTGCATCTCTGCAAAGTTTCACGTGCATTGGAGTTAGGCAACTATTTTAATTTGAATTTAAAAGAGAAGGGAAGAAAAATCAAAGGAAAAAATAATAATGCAGGACCCACTGTCAGCCTCTACTCTCTTTTCTTCTCAATTCTTCGTTAGTAATGGCAGCCATGCACGGCGCCACGCGCCTATGTGCGTGTCTCCAGCGCAGGAGCATTTCTCGGTGACCAAAACTGGCGCCTCTGGCCGCCCTCGACTCCAGCACCACTCTACCTCGGCCTCCACGTCTTTTCTCCCTCTCTTTCTTATTGGTGGCCATCTAGGCTGGGCTAAAAGGGCCGGCCTGAGGCCCATCAGTTTTGGCCCGGCACGAGCACGGCCCGGCACGAAGGCTTCACGGGCCATGCCGGCCCAAAGCCTGGCTCGGGCCGTGCTTGGGCTTAAACACAAGCCCGACATGTCGGCCCGAGCACGACCCGATTAAAATGGCCTGGCCGGCCCGCCCGCAAAGCACGACCTGACCCGGTCTGGCCCATCACATAAAATATTATAAAATTATTAATATTTCAATATTTACATAAGAAACCATATTTTTTAGTTCAAATTTATATATAAAAATTTATTTTTATATATAAAACTAATTTTTAAAGTAAAAAATAAAACAAATAAAATTTAACGGGCTTTGGGCTGGCCCGGCCCAGATAGCCCGTCAGGCTGAGTGGGCCGGCATGGCTCATCTTGGGTGAAGGCCCGCCATGCCGGCACGGCATGGCCCGATTAACCAGACGGGCCATGCCAGCCCGTTAAAGAAGTGGCCTGGCACGTGACAGGCTCAGACCGTGCTGGTCCGGCACGGCCCGTTGGCCAGGTATACTCTTTCTCACCCAACCGAACGAGTCACATCGCCATTGCCACTGTCCCTTGCTGCTCCTCGGTACACCGCCTAGTTAGTCCACTAGAGATCAAGCTGAGGACTGCAATGGATGCGCCCTGAGCTATAGGAGCTTCAAGATCAAACCTCATCTCAATCCATCCATCGAGCATGGACTATTTCGCATTTTTCTTGGACGACCTCACCTCTGACCATCCCCGACTCCGTGGCGCAATTCTTCCTCCACGGTTCGTATTGTCATTTGATTCTTGTTCTATATTGTTCCCAACTCATTTTCCAATCTCCCTGACCTCTTCTCTCTTTGATTTCTCCAAGGCAAAAGTAGCAATTTGGAGTTTTCCATGCTCACTGGACCATGGTTGAAGAAGATGATGTCGATTTCGTAATTTCAGCGAACTAATAAAAGAAAATCCAAGAAAATGATTAATCTTGTAAAATTGATATCTTGAGTTCCAGAGCTCCTAAAATCATAAAATAAATTTTGTTGGATTCCTCGTGATGTGATCTATGCATGAGCATATTAGTACACATGGTTGTTATGAAATAGTTTGATGTATGATGTATTTACTGTAAAGCTTAATAAATTTATATCCTTAGTTGTAGACTTGATAAAATAGTGAATTAAATTGTTTTAGACTCCTATTGACATGCTTAATTCAGAACATAAGATGATGACCCTAGTTTTGGGACATAAATTATATATGATTTTATCTTTAAAATGCTTAGAAATGCATTAAAGTAATTTCTATAAACTTTTAGGGTTTGAACTTGTGCACAAAAATCATGCTCAGTATGTTGTATCGTCATGAATGTTTCTAGGATTTTATCTTCTGTTCATATTTTAATATAATTTGTTTAGTCAGAAATCTTGTTAAATGCATTATAATTGATTTGTTCATAATTTCATTATGAAAATTTGTGAAACTGATCATCAGACTTATATCTATCATCAGTAGAACATCCATGTCCAGTAGCATGTTTTTGGTTTGCTAAATAAATTAATTGCATTACATGTCCTAATAACCATATTTAAATGCATTAGGAAATTTTAGTGATAAATTCTTCTAATTAAAATTACTAGCTCTGAAGCATATGTCTTCTAGAACCATGCTAAGGAATAAATTGTTTTGGTCTATTTCATTTGGTATGTGCATCACATATCTTTGCAATTTTATGCATTCCTCTATATTGACATATCGGTATTGTTATAGAAAACGTTAACTCTTCCGAGGAGGATTTTCAGTAGGATTCTTCAGGTTTCTCTACTCAAGAAAACTCTAACATCAGTTGACCCTGTAGTTGAAGCCCAAGGCAAGCCCCGGAACATTCCCGTGTATTAATTTGATTAAATTCCAGTAATTAAGTTACTAGATGTGTATAGATGATTTGTGCATTAAGTTTAGGAGTTGAATGAAACCCACTTGCATTTCCTGAATATGTCCTATCTTTAATTAGACATGGTATACAGGTACATGTAGTTAATAGAGAGATTAGTATGCTTAGTTGTAGGATCAGTATTGCTTATGGTATTTGGAATAATTAGTGAAATCATGATGTTCACATTTTTAAGTAAGAATGTTAAAATTTGGACTAAACGAATCTGTTCTGGAAAGGGCAAAGGCAAAGGACTTGTAAAAATTTTGTCTTGCAAGGTGGCATACCGTTTATGTCAACAACTAAAATTTGAGATGTGGATAGGCCCCGTAGGTGAAAGGGCACAGATCATGTGCCTTCAGAGGACATGTCTTGCAAGGCTGTAGCCTTGTCTGTGTCAACCTAGGACCCATCCGTTGTCGGCCCCTTCGAGCAAGTATTGAAGAGTACCGAATGCATGCTAGTATATGGAAACTAGTAAACTGATATAGCATTGTCATTTGCATGTTGGACGGTACCCAAATTCTTGGTCGTGTGATCCAGTAGGAGTGGACAGATTCCCGAGGTAGTGTGGAATGGCTGCCCACTCGGGACTTTGGACCCGGACCGGCTTGTATGATGTCTTTGCGAAAAGTTATCATACGTGTTCTTAAATGATGCGTATGTCGTGTACTTCGGGTTTTCCCAGCTGGTGTAAAACGATTACAATCGATGTCCCTCACAGTAATGAGTATCGCTTGTTCACTGAGTCACAACGTAGTTTAAGAACCTCACTAATAATAATGAATGGAATGTTGGGATGGAGAACTTTAGGTGTTAGTGAATCTGAGCTTGATATATTTTGTAACTTTATTTAAATTTTAGATTTGCTGGTTGTACTTTATATCTCTATATGCTAGTTAACTTACACTGTAGAATTACTAGAATGTTCATTAAATTTAATTTTATCCATCTCTGAGCCTATGCATGTCTAGATTTAATACTTGTCGGGTAAGACTTGCTGAGCTTAGTTGCTCAGGCTTTGCCATATTGTTGTTTTACTATTTCAGGTAATAACACTAATGCATATGAGTTACCTATGGGGGTTCTTCCCTAGGATATTTCTATCCCAGAAGGATGGTCTGCCCATTGGGAGATTGAGTAGCCGCTGCTATTGCATGATGCTAGGTGATAATCCGTATGCGCTCAGATTTATCACAACTTCTTCTATCGTCGAGTTGTATACCGTAGACGCTTGATCACGTTATCTTCTGCTATTTTTAAAACTGATCTTTGTAATATTTCTGCTGCACTTAACACTTAAACTCTGATGTAATATAAATAATACTTTGTTTTATGTAATTTGAACTTGGTCGGTTGTTGTATTATCTTGTGTCTGCATAATCAGCACCTCGGGAACTTTGGCCCAAGGGGGTTGTGACACTAAGCATGTGGAAATGATCTAAGTCAAACAATAGTCATGCATCATTATAACAATATAAATAAAGACTATAGTAAGGGCTTATGTCTAACATGGTAGCAAAGTACAACTACATTACTAACATGCAAGCATAATTACCACATATATGAATGGATCATATAATTAAACGAGAAACACATGACCCAAGCATAACTATATAGAAAGATACAAGAGCCATACCACAACTCCAAGGAAGACTTGGGAACTGAAGAAGACTCTAATCTAAGCCTAACTCCACAAAAACTAGATAGAAAATCAAAATGACTAAGAGAGTAATGCTTCTTGGTGTGTGTTGAGGAGTGAGCCACACCCTTTCTTTTATAGCTGTCCAAAGGCGGTTCTAAGGTCGGTAACTCCCACCCTTAGGGGGACAATCGCCTTTGGGGAGTCAGTGGGGAACCGACTAAGGAAGCTGGGCCCCATTGGGCTGACTCCCTGTTCAGCCGAACAGAGGGGAGGCCCAGTGGCCCCCTAGCAGCTCCGGCACACTGGTCGGTGGCCCCCCTTTGCTTCTCCATGGCTTAGGCCTTCTCTATGTCAGTTTGGTGCTACAGGAGGGCCAATTGATCTGTGGGAATCCCTGTTGGCGAACTTCGATTGGTCGACGTTGTGTTTCTTTGCCACTTTGGTGTGTTTTCTCCTCTCTTTTGATAATTCTTCTGCATGTGAGTGTTTCTCCAAGCAATAGTGGATATTTGTTAATTCTAACTAATTGCATGGTGGGAATATACAATCCTTCTTTATTTTGAGTAATGTTGATGTCCGGAAAAGTTAGTTAACGACCGTCAACATGGATGCACACAACACTTCTCCAATTTTGGACGTGCAAGGTCCAATGACTAGAGCTCGTGCACAACAACTAAATTTAGGGGTGAGTTCGTTCCTACGTTCTTTGTTACATGTATGTTTTGATAATGGTTTGCTACCTAATGATTATATTATGATTAGAAACCATGGAGAGGACTAGGAGATCATGGGAGAAGGACTTAGGGACGTGGAGGACCAGCAAGGACCTTGAACCCAAGGTGGGGGCCCAATAAAAACTGACTTCGAGTCTGTTTTAGGGCCGAGAACCAGTCCTCACTAAAATGGACGCTCAGGATGCATACAGACTCGATTTTGGACGTTCTATATATGCAAGAAAAGCGAAGGAGAAAACCTTTCCAATGACACCGGTCTCATGTCAATAATTCAGCCGGAGTTATCAAGAATCATCGAAACAAGAGAGGGTCCAAAATCTATCTTGGCGTCGCGTCACCTATTTTTGGTATTCGGGCTTTGCATCCAGTTGAACGCAATTAGGGGCACGTCCAGAGGGTCCTGTACGACCCTAGGCTTTTCTTAAACAACCGTCATGATGAGGAAATCACCCTTATGGAGACACCCAGAACTCCGCCAACCAAAATACAATTTCATGCGCAACAACTGAATTTACGGGTGAGCTTGTTCCTAATGATTCCTTTATGTGATTTTGAGAATAGATTGCTACCTAATGAATTAATTGTTGTTAGAAACCATGAAGATGATGATGAGATAGCTGAGGAGGTGATTGGAGACGTGATGGGCCAGCAAGGACGTCCAAGCCAAGGTGGAGGCCCAATCAAAACCGACTTCGAGTCTGTTTCGGAGCCCAGGACCAGTCTGCACTAAAACGGATGCCCAGGACGCATACGGATTCAGATTTGGACGTTCTATATATGCCTGGAAAGATAACGAAAAGACCTTTCCAACCCAACTGGTCCCATGTCAAAATTCGTCCCGAGCCGTCAGAAATCGCCGAAACAATTCGACTTCTAGAATCTGTCCTGGTGCTGCGACACCGTAATCGGTCTTTGGGCCATGTATGGAGTTGAGCCCACTTAGGGCTGCGTCCAGGGGGTCTTGCACGACCCTAGGGTCCTCATATACAGCCGCCGCCTCTTCATTAGGATTTGGGGTTTTGCTTAGATCAATTCTGTTCATAAACAGTGTCGCCGTTCATCGGTTTGTGAGACCCCAACTTCGAGAGTTTAATCATACATCTGCAATTGTGTTGCATTCTTCGTTGTTCTTGCTTGTGTTTTTGATTCACAGGCAGGGATTAGCCTTCACGGCGAGGTCAATCGTCTTTGGACGGTTGATAACCAAAGGAGACGTCGTGCTGCGATTGCGGAGTTTAGAACGAGCTGTTCTGAAGCCGGATCGATTTGTGTGTCACCTCCGACCAAATCAACTTACCAAGAACCTTTCAGAAGATCGGGAACCCTTGTTCACATCAAGTGGTAATCAGAGCTTTAGGTACACCGTTAGGTTCGCCGTTATCCTTGTTATTTTGTTCAATCCTAGAGTCCAGAAAATTGCCCTACAAAAATATTTGTTCGTCGTGTTTCCGCTGTCCTTCACCCCCCTTGTGCCTTGCAATTTTCAGTTTAGTTTGCTTCTCTGAATTTTAGTCCCTACAAGGTCATTGTGTTGTTGGTCTAGTACTTGTTCTTTGGTCTTGTTTGAGTCGTGTGTGTGTCCTTGTTCATAGACAATCAAGAAAAAAAAATCAGATTGTTGCACACATTGAGAGAATAGTATTGCTGGAATTATTTGCACTAAATATTTATTTAACATCTAACCCTCTATTTTTTGTGTGCAAAAGAAACTTAGAGTGTTTTCTGTTGCACGTTGTTCCTTGAGTCAAGAGATTGCTGCACGTTGTTGCATATGAGAATTGTCGGTTCAGTTCTATATGTACATCTATTCCTTACGTAAAGAGTGCAAAAAATAAAGTTTAGGTTTTTTCTTTGTGCTATAAAGTTCGCAACTCTTGCTGCAGTTCTATGTCAAAAAAATCATGAAAGAAGTAAAAGGCAAAGAGGAGCTAAAAAAAATATAAGAAGAAAAAGCTGCACCTATAACAAAAGAAAAAAAACAAAAGGAGAAGAGAAAAAAATTCAGAATTGCTTGCAGCCTTTGTGTCCTTTTGATGAGGACACCACCCTTATGGATACACCCAGCATTCCGCCAACCAAAATGCAAGTTCATGCGCGACAACTGAATTTACGGGTGAGTTTGTTCCTAATGATTCCTTTATGTGATTTTGAGAATAGATTGCTACTTAATGAATTAATTGTTGTTAGAAACCATGGAGATGATGATGATTTTTCTTGATTGTCTATGAACAAGGACACACACGACTCAAACAAGACCAAAGAACAAGTACTAGACCAACAACACAATGACCTTATAGGGACTAAAATTCAGAGAAGCAAACTAAACTGAAAATTGCAAGGCACAAGGGGGGTGTAGGACAGCGGAAACACGACGAACAAATATTTTTGTAGGGCAATTTTCTGGACTCTAGGATTGAACAAAATAACAAGGATAAGGGCGAACCTAACGGTGTACCTGAAGCTCTGATTACCACTTGATGTGGACAAGGGTTCCCGATCTTCTGATAGGTTCTGATAATCTTGATTAAGGCGGAGGCGATACACAAATCGATCCGGCTTCCGAACGACACATTCTGAACCCCGCAATCGCAGCACAACGTCTCCTCTGGTTATCAACCGTTCAAGAACGATTGACCTCGCCGAGAAGGCTTATCCTTGCCTGCAAATCAAGAACACAAGCAAGAACAAAGAAGAATGCAACCAAATTTGCAAGTATACGATGAATCTCACAAGTTGGGGTCTCACAAACTGATCAAACGGCGAAACTGTTATCAACAGAATAATCTAAGCAAAACCCAAATCCTAATGAAGAGGAGGCGGCTGTATATGAGGACCCTAAGGTCGTGCAAGACCCCCTGGACGCAGCCCTAAGTGGGCTCAACTCGATACATGGCCCAAAAACCGATTACGGTGTCGCAGCACCAGGACAGATTCTGGAAGTGGAATTGTTTTGGCGATTGCCGACGGCTCGGGACGAATTTTGACATGGGACCAGTTGGGTTGGAAAGGGCTTTTCGTTATCTTTCCAGGCATATATAGAATGTCCAAATCCGAGTCCGTATGCGTCCTGGGCGTCCGTTTTAGTGCAGACTGGTCCTGGGCTCCGAAACAGACTCGAAGTCGGTTTTGATTGGGCCTCCACCTTGGCTTGGACATCCTTGCTGGCCCATCACGTCTCTAATCACCTCCCCAGCTATCTCATCATCATCTCCATGGTTTCTAGCAACAATTAATTCATTAGGTAGCAATCTATTCTCAAAATCACATAAAGGAATCATTAGGAACAAACTCACCCGTAAATTCAGTTGTTGCGCATGAACTTGCATTTTGGTTGGCGGAATGCTGGGTGTATCCATAAGGGTGATGTCCTCATCATTCTCCCCCTTTTTAATTAGAGTCGTCCTCGACTCGAGCTCATCTCTTTCTCCCATGTATGATCTCAAATCTGAAATATTAATTGTGCAACTATTCCCAAACTTGGGATGCAACTCATATTTATATGCATTATGAAATTTGTCATCACAATGAGAATCTACAGTAGAAGGCATTCCGTGCAAATTAATAATCTCTTTGAAAACTTGGTCAGCAATATGAGCATCATTCTCACTCTTATCACAAGATAGACAATGTGTGATCTTAGAAATACTAGAAAAAGATGACATGACATGGTAGTTGATATTAAAGTTTTCTAGTTGGTCATTTAGTTGCAAACCAAGAGGATGTTTCAGATTTGAACAAACATAAACTCTATGTACCATAAATACACCTCTATGATCATAGTTGCCAATAGCATAAAAAATGTTTCTTATCAATAAAGGCAACTTAGTTTGAGAAAACATTTGCTTCTCTAAAGTACTTAGATTACAAAGAACATTAAATTCAATATAACCTAAAGTATTTAGAGAAGAAAACAATTTCTGCTCATCCTTTTGACATGTAACTAAAATCAAACGTTTAATTTCAGCACTAGTGGGTGAATCATAAGCAAAAGCATCAAGCTCATTCATTTGTTGTGACAAAGGTATAAATGAAGCATTGACACACAACTCCTCTTTATCACACGGACCACTAGGTAAATCAACTTGTGACGAAGGAACATGATCATAAGGTTCCGATATAGCAAGACTATTGGAACAATCCATCATATCAAGAAAGCTCTTACCTGAAGCAACAACCTGTTCTTTATCGCTCCCACTATCATCTTCTTTGTGTATATGCTGAAAAATATTAGTTGTAACAAGAGGCAAAGAAATATGTTCATCCTCTAGCAATTCAGATTTTAATGAAAGTGTTGCGACATTTGAAACAGCCCATTCTATCCTAAACGGTTCATTCTTTCTTCTCTCAAATCGTTGTTGATCCTCTTCTAAAATTTCAGCTGTGGTCATTGGTGTAAGAGTAACCCTTCTACCATTGTATTTAAATGAGTAGCTATTAGTAACGGTATTGTGCAAAATATTATTTGTACAAATCCAAGGTTTACCCAATAACAAATGACATGCTTGCATAGGTACTATATCAAATTCTGCACTATCCTCATAAGAACCAATAAAAAATTTAATGCGTGTAGTTTTATCTACCTTCATCTTACCACAAGAATTTACCCATTGGATGTAGTATGGACATGGGTGTGGCTGTGTGGTCAAGCCGAGCTTCTCGACCAATTCCAAGCTTGCAATGTTGTGGCTACTCTCTCCATCAATGATGACACGACAACGTCGATCCCTCACAATAAAGTGAGTCTGAAACAAGTTGTTCATTTGATTTTGCTCTACCTTCTCCATTTGAGAACTAAGCACTCGTTGTGCTACAACACTTGTATCAACCTCATTTGACACCATCGACTCATCACCATCAGTGTTGTAACCTGTCATTGTTAATAGAAAACAAGAAAACACACAAGAGTATATTTTTCTATCACTACTGTTTGATTACGGTGGAAACTCTCAACAAGCAAATAGCAGCACCTAACTGAGTTCTTACAAGATTCTTAATAGCAAAACAGAGGATACCTTGGAGAGTGTGATCCGATGATTGCGAGGGCCCAAAGTTCTGTGCCTATTCAGAAGGATATATATGGAGCTAGGTAGGCAATTTATAGTAGCAAGGATTAGCAAAATTTCAATTCAGAAATTGCAAAACTGAATAATAGTCCCAAGGTAGTCTATGTCACTGGCCTAAACTTGTCTCGGACCTAGTTCAAGCAAGCAAGCAAATGGCTCAACAAAGGACACAAAGGCTGCAAGCAATTCTGAATTTTTTTCTCTTCTCCTTTTGTTTTTTTATTTTGTTATAGGTGCGGCTTTTTCTTCTTATTTTTTTTCAGCACCTCTTTGCCTTTTACTTCTTTCATGAATTTTTTGACATAGAACTGCAGCAAGAGTTGCGAACTTTATAGCACAAAGGAAAAACCTAAACTTTCTTTTTTGCACTCTTTACGTAAGGAATAGATGTACATGTACAACTGAACCGACAATTCTCATATGCAACAACGTGCAGCGATCTCTTGACTCAAGGAATAACGTGCAACAGAAAACACTCTAAGTTTCTTTTGCACACAAAAAGTAGAAGGCTAGATGTTAAATAAATATTTAGTGCAAACAATTCTAGCAGTACTATTCTTTCAACGTGTGCAACAATCTGATTTTTTTTTTCTTGATTGTCTATGAACAAGGACACACACGACTCAAACAAGACCAAAGAACAAGTACTAGACCAACAACACAATGACCTTGTAGGGACTAAAATTCAGAGAAGCAAACTAAACTGAAAATTGCAAGGCACAAGGGGGGTGTAGGACAGCGGAAACACGACGAACAAATATTTTTGTAGGGCAATTTTCTGGACTCTAGGATTGAACAAAATAACAAGGATAAGGGCGAACCTAATGGTGTACCTGAAGCTCTGATTACCACTTGATGTGGACAAGGGTTCTCGATCTTCCAATAGGTTCTGATAATCTTGATTAAGGCGGAGGCGATACACAAATCGATCCGGCTTCCGAACAACACGTTCTGAACCCCGCAATCGCAGCACAACGTCTCCTCTGGTTATCAACCGTTCAAGAACGATTGACCTCGCCGAGAAGGCTTATCCTTGCCTGCAAATCAAGAACACAAGCAAGAACAAAGAAGAATGCAACCAAATTTGCAAGTATACGATGAATCTCACAAGTTGGGGTCTCACAAACCGATCAAACGGCAAAACTGTTATCAACAGAATAATCTAAGCAAAACCCAAACCCTAATGAAGAGGCGGCGGCTGTATATGAGGACCCTAAGATCGTGCAAGACCCCCTGGACGCAGCCCTAAGTGGGCTCAACTCGATACATGGCCCAAAGACCGATTACGGTGTCGCAGCACCAGGACAGATTCTGGAAGTCAAATTGTTTTGGCGATTGCCGACGGCTCGGGACGAATTTTGACATGGGACCAGTTGGGTTGGAAAGGGATTTTCCTTATCTTTCCAGGCATATATAGACCGTCCAAATCCGAGTCCGAATGCGTCCTGGGCATCCGTTTTAGTGCAGACTGGTCCTGGGCTCCGAAACAGACTCGAAGTCGGTTTTGATTGGGCCTCCACCTTGGCTCGAACGTCCTTGCTGGCCCATCACGTCTCCAATCACCTCCCCAGCTATCTCATCATCATCTCCATGGTTTCTAACAACAATTAATTTATTAGGTAGCAATATATTCTCAAAATCACATAAAGGAATCATTAGGAACAAGCTCACCCGTAAATTCAGTTGTCGCGCATGAACTTGCATTTTGGTTGGCGGAATGCTGGGTGTATCCATAAGGGTGATGTCCTCATCACCTTTGTTGAGCCATTTGCTTGCTTTCTTGAACTAGGTCCGAGACAAGTTTAGGCCAGTGACATAGACTAGCTTGGGACTATTATTCAGCTTTGCAATTTCTGAATTGAAATTTTGCTAATCCTTGCTACTATAAATTGCCTACCTAGCTTCACATATATCCTTCTAAATAGGCACAGAACTTTGGACCCTTGCAATCGTCGGATCACACGCTCCAAGGTATCCTCTGTTTTGCTACTAAGAATCTTGTAAGAACTCAGTTAGGTGCTGTTATTTGCTTGTTGAGAGTTTCCACCGTGATCAAACAGTGGTGATAGGAAAATATACTCTTGTGTGTTTTCTTGTTTTCTATTAACAATGATAGGTTACAACACCGATGGTGATGAGTCGATGGTGTCAAATGATTTTGATACAAGTGTTGTAGCACAACGAATGTTTAGTTCTCAAATGGAGAAAGTAGAGCAAAATCAAATGAACAACTTGTTTCAGACTCACTTTGTTGTGAAGGATCGACGTTGTCGTGTCACCATAGTGTTGGCCTGACAGTAGGCGGGTTTTTCTTCTCGAAACGATATGGCACCTCCTTAGCCATGATCTTCTTCATGTAGAGAATGAGGCTCTCCTTCTTCGAGGGTGTTACTTCGACCTCTTAAATATTCTTTAGGTTCGACCCGTACTTAATCTTGATAATTGAGCACTGCTCTCTTCTTGGCCGAAAATCAAACCTCTCCTCTTTCCCATTGATGAGGAAACGGATTTCTCCGGCCCCAATAGCAATGTGTGCATCTATGGTGCTTACAAATGGGCACCCAAGAATGAGCGATGTTTCCTACTCAACATCCATGTCGAGCACCACAAAATCTATAGGGATGAAGCAATCCCAGATTTTCACTGAAACATCTTCTGCAATCCCCTCAGGATAGCGGACCGACGAATGGGCCATCTGAAGCTGCATCAGCGTAGGGGATAGAGCTGTGTAGTGCAATTTCTGAAAGACCGCCTTGGGCATCATGCTCACGCTTGCACCAAGGTCGCACAGGGCGTGGTCGAACTTCTGATCCTCGATCGAGCAAGCGATCGTGGGGCACCCTGGATCTTCTTTGCTTGAAGGTACTTCCTTTTCTTCTTCCTTATCCTTCCCTGCAGTGTTAGGATATGGCGGATCCTGAGTGGTCTTACCCCCTCTCCTGGTCACCATAATAACATTTTCAGTGGGAGACTCGGGTTGCCCCGGAATCTTCCCCGACTCTGATGGAGGAACAGCAGCAGCTAGCTGGGCTAGTTGGGTTTCTAGCATTTTATTAAAGCTAAGCGAATTTTTAAAGCAAGAAGCAAGACCTTCTAACTTAGCATGAACACTTTCTAAAGTCTTGTCATTGGTTGCAATCTTTTTTGTGGAGTTTTCACTAATTTTAGCCTAGCCTAAGACAAGATCTTTAAGGGAGGGTTGATTGTTGGAAGAGTTAAAGTTGTTACCTCCTTGATAATATGGGCATGGTTGGTTCAACCTGTTCCCACCTTGTGGATGATAGTCGTTGTTGTTGTTGTTGTTCATGTACAGCACGTCCTCACAAGTCTCAGGGCAGTCATTGCCTGAGTGACCCATGTTGCCGCAGACCTCGCATGTCATGCGAGCATCTAAGGCATTGACGGTACCAACTTCATATCTTTTGGCTTGTTCGTCCATCTTCTTTATGAGGAGGTCCATTTTAGCGACTAGCATGTCCACCTCCTTAACGGCGTGCATGCTCCGCTGCCGCGAGTGAAGACGATCTTCACTCCATCCTTGGTTGGAGACCATCTTCTCAATAAGTTCCTTAGCCTTTTGACCCGTCAGTGAGAAGAAAGCTCCTCTCGCAGCAGCATCAATATGATCACGAGCTAATGGAGTCAGCCCATTGTAGAAGTTTTGGATGATATGCCATTCATCCATCCCATGATGAGGACAAGCAGCAATGTATTCTTATAGCCTCCCTTAAGCCTTGGAGATAGACTCCTTGGACTCCTACTTCTCCCGCGAAGGGCATTCATTTTGACCAACGGGAAGAACTTGGCGAGGAACGTCTTTGAACACTTTTGTTAGGTATTGACAGCATCCTTGCTCGCATAGAACCACTGTTTTGCCCTTCCCAAGAGGGAGAACGAAAATAGACGAAGACAAATGGCGTCTTGAGAGATGTCCTTCATCTTAAAGGTGTTGCAAATCTCTAGGAACTATTGCAGATGGGCGCTGGCATCCTCATTGGCCTTCCAACAGAATGGGCTGGCCTGCACCATGGTAATGACACCTGTCTTGATCTCGAAATTCGCATCTCCTATGATGTTGGGTGCAACAGGAATGTTGGATGCCGAGGGAGCGGAGAAATCACGAACACTCTTCTGGGACATGACCTTGAAGCTTGATGGTGCGGAGATGACTGGTTCACTTGGCAGACACAAACTTCTGAGGAGGGACAGGATGTGCACGTATCCCTCTCAAGTGTTGTTCAGGGTCTTCAATATAATTTTCAGGCAAGGCGAAGCCGGTTGTGCACTACCCTGTTTTCACACAAAAGTAGAAAATAGACAAGTTTAGCCTGTTTGGGCGAATGCCAAATAATCTCATGTGCAAGAATAGAACATAGGTAATTCTTTTGATCAATTTTCCTTCATCGGCAATGGCACCAGAAATGCTTGTTGACATTTCTTAGTGTCGTCACTAAGTTGCCTTAGCAACAAAGCCTTGACATGTATATTGGTAATCTTTAACGAATGCAAAGAGTCCGCAAGCGCACGGAGAATACCATTGTAGCATTTCACCTGGAAGTATTCAGGGTATCGTATTTGTTTTATCCTAATGGAAGGCGGGGGATTGAACAGAGTAATTACTATGCTCTAAATATTGTGCATTGGATTATAAGACAAAGTTCTCACAGGGGTAAAGATAATGATAAACATGGTAGTGGACATACAGATAGCATACTCAAGATAAATAAATATTAGTCTAATGGAGAAGAACAAAGAAAGAGCTAAGTTTCTATGTTGCTTTTATATAGTTACATAGTCTACATTATATACTTTTATATATATATATATATATATATATATATATATATATATATATATATATATACACACAGACAATGCAAGACAATAAGATCATCACACCCTGGGCATCCGGTTTTCCCCTGCATCCACAGTATGATTCCGACCAAGAGCCTATTGCATAGCTGAACATGGGGGATTTCAAAGGACAGATAGGGTTGTCACCACCTACTGCCTACCCCTAGAAACCTGTGAGCTACATGACAAAAAATGTATTCTATTGATCTAAGCACCACGCTTACATATCTAGAATAATACCCCTAATCCCCTAGCGATGGATCAGAAAAGGAGTAATCACATTACACTAAGCACGTGGGAGAACTATAAATGACAACCATTGGATTACTCCTATGGTGAAATGCTACAACGGTATTATCAGTGCGCTTGCGGATGTTACCTAATTGACACTAAGGTGCCAAAATAGACTATTTCTGACATCACTGTCAGAGGTGATTTATTTAGTGTGACTTAGCAAATGTCAACAAGCATTTCTGGCGCCGTTGTCGGGGATAGTAATATTTCTAGTGCCGCCTTTCCAAGGTTGACTGCCCCGGTTCCACGTGTCGCTCGTTACCGCCTTTCCAAGGTTGGTTGCCCCGATTCGGGCAGCAGTTACCACCTCTGGAACTGCCTTTGAGCTCTATAAATGAAGGGGAGAGGCTCCACTCTCCACACACCACAAGATTAGAGTTTAGTGCTTTATTTCCATAAGGCTCAATGCTGCCAAAGCATTTAGAAAATAGGGAGAGAGTGAGCGGAAGTCCGGAGGAGGAGTGGGCTTGTCCACTTCTTCTCCACGCTTATACCTCAACGGATGCTTGCTATATTTAGTAAGTCTTCGTGATTCCTTTCTTGGTATTTAAGTTTCCTTTTTAAGTAAGTTTTATACTTAGTTGCTTTGCGCTCAACGCTCTATTTATTTAGATACATTAGTCTTATATCATCATAGCTAGAGATTATGGGAGTAATTGAAAGCATAGACGTGGTGTCTAGGCCGTAGGTTACCTTTGTTTATCGCGTAGTCCATGGATTGTGTTGAGGTAGGCAGTAGGTGGTGACATCCCTATTTGTCCTTTGAAATCCTCCACATTCGGCTACGCAGTAGACTCTTGACCGGAATCGCACTATGGAAGCAGGGGAAACCGGATGTCCAATGCAAGCAACCTAGTAGTACTCTTACCTTGATTAGGACCTTATACTTGTTAGGAATCCTCTCTACCAAAAGCCACAATTATCTTGTTGTCCTTGGTTGAACTAGAACAGAAGAGCTATCCTAGACCTTATTCAAGAAAACTCTTCTTTCCTAGCTGACTGTAAAGAGCTGTAAGCTTCATGACCATTGGTGTTTGAAAACCCCAAGGTATGAATCTTTTGGTGATTGAGTAACAACATGAAATGGTTACTAATGTCTACATCCAGTGTTGTCGATGTAGAACAAACTATTAACTCAAACATGAACATGGTGAGTGTCACCTTGATGACCAATGGACGACTTGGTGGAGTGCCATGGATATCTCAATGGAGAGTCGCGGTGATGGAGATGGATCAAGGCTAAGGACAGCTAGATCCTAGTGTGTGTGATCACTTGGCTAGTGTGTAGGCATGAGTCCATAAGAAAAACCAGACTATCAAGAGGGCATGAGTCATTCTCTTAGGCTTCTCTAGGGTTAGAGTGTAGGGATGCTCAAGTAAAGATCTAAGACTCCTAGAGTGCTAGTGGACAAGGATTGGTCAAGCCTTGGAAGCTTGGAGACGAGTCAAGAGGACAGCAAGTTTCAGATTCAGGACAAGTCACTGTAAGGTATGACGAGGTCGCCGTACGGTCCATTGAGAAATGCTCCTATAGACGCAGGTATGTGTGTATCACCATATGGTGCAGAGGTTAAGTCACCATAATGTATGATGAATGCCAACAGTTGTACAGAAGGGGCAGAGACTCTGGAATGGAGGTCGCCGTAAGATACAGTGAGGTCACCGTAAGATACGACGAGTCAAGGAGAAGGAGGCTGTTTTCTTGTACTCCCTAGAGACCATACGGCGAGGTCGCCGTAAGGTACGGTAACCTGAGGATGAGAAGGAAGTGGCCAGAACTCAAGTGGTGCCATTGATGTTATGATGAAGTCCTCGTAGGATATGACGATCTGAGGAGTTGAAGTGATCGATTTCTGGTACTCTCTTGAGACCTGACGGCGATGCTGCCATAAGGTACGGTGACCTAGAGGATTTGTGCACAAAGAAGCACTGGAGATCAGAGGTCACCGTATGGTTGAGTGGAGGTCACTGTATTATATGGTAACTATACTCAGAGGTCGCCGTACTATATGATATTATGGCGATTGGTTCTTAGTTTCACCAGCTTTTTGGCAATGGCTAGTGGACTAGTTGGAGACTATATAGCTGTTGCTGGTGTATTTCATACCTCTCTTGGCCATTTGGATAGCTGGGCAAACTTAGGAGAGCCAAGAGGAGAAGAGGAGACACTAGAGCAAAGATTGGAGCAATATTTGAGTGTCTTGGAGAGTAACACAAGAACATGTCATGTCTCTCGCCTAGGAGTGGTTGTAGAGAGGATTAGTGTTGTTACTCTTGGTCTATGGCAAGGCCTAGACCGGTTAGGTGTCGGTGATCGAGCCTATTGTATCGTGACGTGTTGTGAAGGCCGTGACAAGTCTGTACAAGGTTTGAGCTCACATTTGAAAGGAGTATCGTGAGTGAGCGCCCATGCGTGCACTCCGGGAGTGCAGCAAGTCCTTGAGGGAGGCAGGATTATGCTCGAGGAGTCAATGAGTAGTGGTCACGTAACCATGCCATGTTGACAGTCGTTAAATACCAATTTCGACCGTCAATATAGCCACAAATAAGGGAATACTAAACATTTAATACACGCATGTTAGCTAGGATTAATAAGATTCCACTTGTCCTTGGAGATTTATGTGCATGCAGAGAATATATATAAAAGGATTCGAGAAAATGGAGCAAGATCTGAGAAAGCACACCTCCGGCCAATCAGAGCTTGCCAACAGGGATTCCTGCGGATCAAATGGCCCACCTGTAACACCAAACCGACATATAGAAGGCCTAAGCAGTGGAGGAGTCAAAGGGGGCCACCCACCAGTGTGCTAGAACTGCCGGGGGGCCACTAGGCCCCACCCCTGTTCGGCCGAACAGCCCAGTTCGGCCGAACAAGGAGTAGTCCCAATAAGGCCCACCTTCCTATGGCAGTTTCCCACCGACTCTCCAAAGGCAGTTGTCCCCTTTAGGGCGGGAGTTACCAACCTCAGAACCGCCTTTGGACCCCCTATAAATAGAAGGGTATGGCTCACTCCTCAACACACACCAAGAAGAATCCATTCTCTAACATTACATTTAGTCTCTAGGTTTTAATGGAGTTTAGGAGAGAGGAGAGTTGTCTTGAGGTCGTCAACCTAGTCTTGGAGAGCTTTCGGGTTAGTTCTACTCTAGTCCTCTCTTGTAAGACTTATTCCTTTTATTAATATTATTATCTTCTTTATTCCATATGCCTTATCTTTGTACTAGTGTGATAGTCATGTGCTTTGTATATGGTTATTGCCTAGTCATGTCAGGTTATTATATGCTTCACATACCTATGCTAGTCAACCTATGTCCTTATACTCATGCAATGCATATTGTGGATAGATATGCTTTAGTCCATGACTTGTTAATCCGTAGGGTTAGAGTTATGTGTGCTATAGATTGTAGCTTGTTAATCCGTAGGGTTAAAGCTATGCATGTCCTAGCCCTTTACTTGTTGATCCGTTGGGTCAAGGTTAGGTGTACTCTTATTCTAGACTCGGTGATCCGAAGGGTCAAAGTCCCATGGAGATTGAGAGTATTATTTAGCAATGTAAGCGTGGTGCTTAGATTTGTAAATAGCCATGAATATTTGTTTGCTCCCATGAACAGGATTGACTTTAGGACTAGCATAGGGACTTAATAGCCCTAGTGTCACGTGTCCTAGTATAGGGTTAACCTGTATGTGGTGACTGCCCTGCTGCGCTTAATCCTCCGTGTTCTGGCTTAGCATAGGACCTAGTCTTGTATGTGTTCCATGTGTTTAACCTATACACACAAATATAGAAGTACATAAGGATCTAGCTAGACTCCTCTTTAACCCACTTAACCTAGGCTTTGTGTTAATGTTAGGTTGGATTGTTCTATGTGTCACTACCCACTATCTTTATTATCCTTACCCCTATCTATGAATTTGGTATATTATTAGTTATATGGTTATGAACATGCTATCTCTTGACTACCGCCTTCCCTTGGGAGAACTATAAATAACAGCCATTGGACTAATCCAGTATTGAAATGCTACAACGGGATGTCCGTGCGCTTGCGGACTAAACTTGCCCACACTAACCATCTTTGAGTTCTACCAATAGGTAGTTATGGCACCTTGCCCAGATCTATTTATTTGGTGTGATTTAGCAGATGTCAACACGCCGTCACTCCGGGAGTGATACGGGCTTATATGCAAGGACTCCATGGTGGGTGGCGGGAGGGATCAATACTGGTGGGAGTTGATCCAATGAGGACTAGGGGGAGGCGCCATCCTCCCGATACCTCGGGCTAAAAATCATTGAGCAATCTCTAAACCTCTCTTTACTTACCGTCTTTAATTCCGCACTTGTGTGTAAGTAGAGATAGGGCTGCCATGGGCTTGCTTGCTTGTTGATTGGCTTGGCACCGCTTTTGCATTGCATCCTATCACTAGAATTGCTTGGGTGTTGGCTCGGTAGAACTACATAGGATTTGTAATTAGGAAGGTGGAAGAATTGGTGGAAATTGATTGGGTTGACGATCCACATTACCGGTCCAATTCACCCCCCCCCCCCATCCCACCCCCCTCTTGGACTCTTACATCCTTACAAGAGCTAGGTTAGATGGTTAAAGATCATCCAAACCCAACTGATAGCTCTCAAACGTAGTGATCTTCCCAAGTACTTCTTGGATGTTCTTTTTCTTAAGATCACCTTGAAGGGTGTAGGTGATGATGGACTCATACTTAGGGTCTTTGAATAGCCTCACAAATCTTCTCATCACTTCAATCGGCTTGAGCTTGAAATGATCCCCAAGAGAGTTGATCTCCTCAACAAGCACATAAAAATGAGAATAACCAGAGTTAGCTCTCTCATATGGCAATCTATCAAAGGTACCATACTTGTTCTTGAGCATATAGTACTTCTCCTCCTTCACATCATGAGTGCCCTCATGAATGTTCTTGATTTTATTACAAATACTATGTGTTGTCAAACTAGCATCCACTCTAGCAAAAATATCCTTAGTGATGTATGCAAACAAAGCATTCTTGGCCTTAGGTTTGTGCTTAATGTAATTAGAATTGAGTGGATCAACTTCCGTATTTGCCTCATAGGTCACTCTCTATATCTCCGGACCAAGGGACTCAAGGTAGGCTTGCATGCGAGCCTTCTAATAGTTGTAGTCCTCACCATTGAATTTGGGAACACCTCCATCTCTTCCCGCATCCTTACTCAAGGCGGTGAAGCCTCTAGGTTGAGCACATAGCTCTGATACCAATTGTATTGTAAGGATCGAAGGCATACCGAGAGGGGGGTGAATCGGTGAGCCGACCACAACCGACAAGCACTTGTATTTCCTTGCTCAAAACTACCAATCATTGCAACCTAATAATTCTAGGAGACCAAGACCCTACATATACTAGTGTCCATGCTAAATGCGATGTGGAAGCTAAGCCACACTAGCCTATGCAAGCCTCAAGTCAACCTATCAACTGTAGCACACAATTACGGGATAGTAAAGAGAAGGGTCAAGGAATACTCATGATTTTTTCCAAAGGTATCGAAAGGATGGCGCCTTCCCCTAGTCCTCGTTGGACCACTCGCGTCGGTCCCTCCTGCCACCAAGTGGAATCCTCGCACATGAGCCCGCAATCACTCCTAGAGTGAAGACACGGTTGCATCACCGCTACCACCAAGGCACAAGCTCGCCTCCCTCGAGAACTTGTCAGACTCCCCGAGCTGGCACGAGCGCTCACTATTGATGCTCCTTTTCGCAGCAAGCTCAAACCATGTACAAACTTATGATGACCTTCACAACCGATCATGATAGGCTCATCACCGACGCCTAATCGGCTTAGGTCCCACCATAGACCAGGAGTAACAGCCTAGAACACACTCTCAAGGACACCCTAGCCTTAGATGTGTATGGATGCTCAAGTTACTTTCTCTAGCACTCTCAAGATATCCAATATCTCCTCCTAGTGCTCTCCCCTTTTCCTCTTGGCTCCCTACTGATGCTCCCAGCAATCCAAATGGCCAAGAAATGTCTCCAAGACCCCAGCAACGAATTTATATAGGCTTCCAACCTCAAACTAGTCATTCTTCCACAAAATAGCACTTCTGGACGTACACACCGTACAATCCGCTCTCTTCTCTTGACCGGACTGTCCGGTCTTCATTGAACGGCCCTTTCACAGCCATTGCTCTCTGTCCTAGGCTAAATCCTATACAGATCGTACAGTCCAGTCTACAGACCAGACTGTCCGGTCTCCCCTGTTCCTCCATGAAAACAGAACTGTTACAAACGCTTCCTCTCTGTTATAGTCACCACCACACGAACCGGACCGTCCAGTCTGCACATTGGACTGTTCGGTCTCTATGGGTCTTTATGCCAACAGATTTCTTGCTAACTTGCATGTTTTTGGAATTCCTCCGCTGATGACCAGGCCATCTGGTCTCTAAGACCACTATGTCTAATCTCCATCTCTAGAAGTTAAAACTCATCGTCTCCTTTTGACTTTGTTTCCCGGCTTCATCAAATAGTTCTTTGGTCTCTCCACTGCCACCTAGTGCCTTGTGATTTCACGGAGCATCCATGCACATCACTAACTAGTGTGACCTAAGAGATATAACCTAGACCCTCTTCATAGTCCGTTTTTTCCTATTGACTCAAGCCCTCACAACTAGACAAGTGTTCCAAACACTTGGTCCTAACTTGTACTTAGCCTTGATCCATATCCATCAACCCTTGGACTCCATCAAGCTCATCAAGCCTCCATGCTTGTGGGCATTGTCATCAACAGCCAAGGCAATTGTCATCAATAGAGTTTGTAGTAGAGTATATGATGATCCCTGCATACACAACACTTGTATAGATATTAGCCATATTTTCATAGTTATTATTAATCACCAAAATATTCATACATTGGGGATCTAATATCAATGGTCATGAAGCTTACAAGAAGGGCTCGTGGTCTCTATGACATGTGTGTAGAAAAGTGGGTACATGGCCACTAGTGCCCTCCTCAAGTTCAACTGCATGCTATGCAATAGATGTGGGAGTTATTCCATGTTGGTGATGCAATCAAGTATGATGAATCTTTGCAGTCTGATGACTCTACTCAGCTTCAAATGGTACTCTCACAGGCGGCATATTTGGGGGTTGAAGCTCCTCGAACTATGAAATTGTTGAGCACTATTCAAGGTAAAACCATTGTTATCTTGGTTGATTTTGGCAGTTCTCATACTTTTGTGAGTGCATCTGTAGCTCAGGAATTGAGTGGCAATGTTCCCTTGGCAAGAACCATCTCAGTTCATGTTGCTAATGGAGAGTCAGTTTCCTGCTGTACTCACCTCAGACATGCTCTCTGGTCAGTTCAGGGTTATAATTTCCATTCTGACCTTAAGGTTTTCCCTCAAGTGTTTTGATATGATACTAGGGTATGATTGGTTGGAAAGGTTTAACCCTATTCAGTACATTGGGGTCTTAAATGGATGGCTATTCTTTACCGGGGCAGAACAGTGGTAATTCAAGGCATATTGCATGTTCTCGCTGAACTGTCTGAAGTTGTTGTAATACAGGTCTGCCAACTTTCATCTTCTGAGGATGTATTGGAGGTTTTCGACGGTTCTCAACCACCCAAATTGATTCTTCTTATCTATACTATAAAGGCTAAACATTCTTCTTAAAACGTTTTACCCTGAGCTAACTTACCCACCACAACATCTACCGTTGATCTGAATCATGAAATCTCCTTCTAAACATCAGATTAGCCGTGGTCCCACAGTCTGATTGGAATTAGCGTTATATGTTACGCACCTTACGCGGATTTGCGGGATAATTACTAAAATAGCACTCATAAATAGCGGCATCTCCAGAATAGCACTAGTAAAGAGCGTATCTCCAACACGTCACTCATAAGTTCCTTCACATAACAGGTCATAGCATTATCAAATTTTTAGTTCTTTTTTGCCTAAATTTACATACAAAATGACAGTCCTGCCCTCCTTCCATTCCAGACGGTCCTGACCACGCAGCAGCGGCGTGAGCTCCCCAAACCCTAGCTCGGCAAGCGGCGGCGATGGCGCGAGCTCACGACGATGGCGGTGTGGCAGCGCGGTTCGACCCCGCGGGGTGGAACCCAGGGCAGGGCGAGCTCGCAACGCGGTTGGCTGGCAGGGCGCGCCCAAGCGGGCCAGCATGCGGCGATGATGGGTGACGCGGCTGACGGGCGAGGCGAGCCCAAGCGGGCTAGCACGCAGCGGCAGCGGCGGCTATCAGGTGGGTGAGCTCGCGGGCATGGCGCGGCCAGGCAAGCCAACACGCAGCGGCGGCTGGCGAGCGGCAGTGCGGCACTCACCTGGGCGGAGCAGCTTGAGGCGGGCCTGTGTGCGGCGACAACCGGGCGGGCCAATACGCAGCGGCGGCGACTCGCTGGACGGAGCAAGGCGCGACTGGCGTAGCGTAGGGCAGGATTGTCCGTTCGACTGGATGAGAGGGGCAGAACTGTCATTTCATATGTAAAATTTAGGCCAAAAGAAAAGAAAAACAGATAATGCTATGATATGTTGTGTAAAGTAACTTATTAGTGGTATTTTGGAGATGCGCTGTTTACTAATGCTATTATGGAGTAGGCGCTTCTTATGAGTGCTATTTTGTCAATTGACCCCGGATTTGCGTGTGTTCCGTCTCCTGCTACGGTGTTTTTTCTCACCTGGCTGCACACCTACCCGCCCGCGATCTTTCCATCCTTTCCTCTCCCTGAATTCCTTGCAAGCTTTCCTTTTGGCGCATTGCATGGACGTGATTGCTTTACTATTCCAAAATTGTTTCCCTAGCTGCATCTTGACCAGCAGCGTTGAACACAGTCTCTCTGCCCCTACCAAAAACCTAGCCATCGATCCACTTCATCCCCTCCCCTGCCCCATTGTTGCCACAGCCGGAAACACGAATGGAGCTGCTGAATGGATTGGGGCATCACCTTCTTCGAGGGCGCCGCCATGTTCGCACCGGGAACCAGCCCACTGTGCCCTCGTTAGGCATCGAGTCTGCTCGCCACTCGATCACATGATGAGTTCGGACTCTAATCTGTTCATTTATTTAAATAGTGCTATTTGATTGATACGTGATCGATTCTGTTTCATACATATACTCGAGTCAAGTTCATAGGTGATACCGATAATACAATATATAATTAACTTCTGCTGGAATTTTTCATGCAGATTCTATTCTCTTTTTGTCGGCACACTTGGATACTCTTGCAAATTGAATTCTACATGGTGGTAGTGAAATGAAAGTATTGCTGCTACTAAATCTCTCTTTGCCATGGTTCTTTTTCTTATTGTTGTTATAATTACTCGTAACTTGCTAAAACATCCATGAGCCAATGACCAAAGGGCTTGAGATTCCCTTGTTTTGCAGAGCGTGGCTCCTCAAAAGGATCATCTTATCTTGTATGATCATGTAGAAATTGGTGCGCTATGATGGGTTCCGTCATCCCATTTTGTAGAAATTGATTTTTGATAAGGATGGTGAGGCTTGGGAGCTAGGCATCTCAATGTCTCAAATCACGGGATCTTGAAAAGTTTATTGTTTCCTTCAGTTGCTGATTATTTGTATAGATAGCTATATAATATTTTTATATGTTGCAAATCATAAGATCTTGTAGTGTAATATCTTGTTAACAAAATGTTTAACCTGACAGATTGTGTGTCAGTTTCTTAGATTGTGTTGTATAATCTATTGAGGTCAGGCCCACCTCTATATTTTTATTTTCTTTAGATTTTCATGTTAATATCTTTCACGTTCTCTTTTCGTTGATTTGTTTGTGATAATTGCCCCCTTCTAACCTGAACTCTATGCAGGGCAATTTGGGAAAGGAAAACACATACATGTGAAGATGCTTGCCCTTCTAGGCTTCTAGCAACCATGATGACAGGTACTAGAAGAGCCAAAGAGGAAGCCATGGTGGTGCATGGAACTCGGCCCTACAAATCTTGGCAAACCAACAATCCTATCACACTCTCTAGGTGCTCTAAATGTTAACTATGGGGTTTGAAAAAATCTTGTCACTGGTGACCCAACAACCAAGAATTCTATCACACTCTCCAGCTGAACTTCTATTTTTAACTCGCACGCTCCATCCCTAAATGTTAGTTTTAGGAGTTTGAGGTTTTTTTTGCCACTGGTATCCTAAAATTTTGGTCAGTAAAGTGTGTAGTTTCATGCTATAGAAAAGCGCATAATCTTCTCTGTAGTGTTTTACAGCAATGGTAATATATTGTTTGCTTTTCACTTATTTTCGCATTGGACTGTCTTGATCTTTATGTTCTTTGTTCTGTGCTCATGTGGCTGCGTTGTTATACTGGATGGACAAAGGAGAGAGGAAGAAGGGAAATTAAGAGACAAAAACAGGAGGACTGGAGGAAGTTGATAGGAAATGGAGAGCAGAGAATAGGAGGACCGGATGAATTTGGTTTGGGAGGTAATGAACTCAGTGATCTGTTCAAGGAGGGCAGCATATCCATCAATTTTGAAGGCAAAGTTTTGGTTTTAGGTTTTGTTTTTGGCGCATGCTGCATTCTAAATTCAATTATGCTTTGCAAGTGGTCGTTAACCCATTTTAAATTCCAAATTGTTATCGTCATTGACTTTTTTGCTGCCTTTGACCATTCATTTTATTTTAAAAAACAAAAAATATCATGTATTTTCTCATAATTTGTTTTATCACTAGATAAAATTTAAATATAACTTATAGTTTTTTATATTTTATAAATATTTTAAATAAGACGAATGATCAAAGGTAACAGAAAAAGTCAATGGCGACAACAATTTTGGAACGGAGGGAGTATGATTTTTCTTATAATTCTGATAATTATTCATTCTAAAAACAAGTATGTGAATACTAAATGATATTTCACTCTTTTCATTGTGCAAAGAAATTACTATTTCCCATATAGAGGATACCATTGATCCGTACTGCTGATGGTATTCAGCATTAGTGAGTATCCAATAATTCTTCCCTTTAGATAATGTCTGCCATGCCTTGATATATATTGTGACCTTTTTTTATAATAAAGCCATGAATGCGGCTTGATCTTGGTCTTGTGAACCCCTTTTTCCATGTTCGGCTTGTTACCACTGACATATTTTCACACTATGCTTTCACAGTTTAACAAAAGTTAGGCGCTTCCATGGTGGTGTTGCTCTCAACGTGGGAATGATGCTCATAACAATGTCTTCCATGGTGGTGGTGCACTCCTATCGTGGTGTGTGTAGCCCTTAGCCGAAGTGGATGCACCAGGGAATATCTCGGCCTGACAACCACAATAACATCAAGTAAATCATTAATCTGTGGCCATGCTTCATGAGAATTCTGTGATTTGAGAACTTTGGTTTGGCATTTCTGATCTGGGGAGAAATGAAGGCCTATTGTTTTGTGATTGGGGGATTTGCATGTGTTTTTTACAATCTGGCCTAATCCTAACCTTGATGTCTCCATTCAACCTATAGAGAATCAATCGCAGGTGTTCCCATTGATCTCGTGAGGATTTATACATGTGTCCTCTTTCTATGTTGGACTTGGAAAGAGCATTCAATATTGATTTTACCTTCTAGCTGTGAATTTCCATGAATTATCTCTAATCAAAGTCCTTTCACTGGACAATGTGATTATAGAGCTAATCTGCCTAATAATGTCCTGAGTCATGACTATCAAGCTAATCATTTTGTTTGGCCTGTTCTAAGGTTCTGATTATTAATATGCAATATTTTTTGAGATACCGAACTAATCTCTCTGTGGAGGCAGGAGAAAGTGAGTTGGTTTGTCATTATCGTCATCTTTTGTGCAGTCAGATATAGACAAAGAGATTGAACAAAAGCAGATGGATTAGCAATTAGAGAGGCCAGACAAAGCCGTTTTGATCTCTCGATAGTGGGTCAAACTCTGTTATGACCAATATAAGCAACGGCTATGCTCGAAACAACCATCGCATTAGAATGTTGTTAGCTAAGTAGTGTTTAACTATGTATTATATTTTTATTATCTTTGATGATTTGTATTTATTATCTTTGATGATTTGTAATTCTTGATGTTATAAAACGATGTATGTTATGCACACAAATTGCTCTAAGAATTTTTTTTATGGTTTGATTTGCATTAATAGGTTGAAAAACAATTGTTACTGTATATTCTAAAGATAAATAATAGCATGTGCGTGTCGCGCGTGCATAGAACTAGTGATACAGAAGTTGCTGACCCAATATGCTGATATCTTTGCTCTATTGATTGAACTTCCCCCTTTTAGAGGTTGTAACCATTATATTCCACTGATTCCTGGTGCTAGGCCTATTATCATGAGACCCTACAGATATGCTCCTTCAATTACGGCAGAGATTGAAAAGCAGGTGCATGATATGTTGGATAAGGGATTGATTCAGCATAGTAACAGCCCTTTTTCTTCTCCAGTGTTGTTGGTGAAAAAGAAGGATGGCACATATCATTTTTGTGTTGATTATTGCCATCTCAACGCACTAACAGTCAAAGGCAAGTATCTTGTCCCCATAACAGATGAATTATTAGATGAATTATCCCATGCTAGTTGCTTTTTGGTAGGTTCCTTGACCCTACCGGGTCTGGCACGGAGATTGTACGGGTGGAAGACGTGAGGTCGGGGGGCGAAGCGGACGCCGGTGCTGGGGCACCATCGTGAACAGAGAACCGATGAGAGAGAGAGAGATGCAATCGTGCGAGGGAAGGGAAGAAACCGAGAGCTATGAAGGCCTTTGAGGCCAGCAATCAGATTGATTGCTAACTTAATTCTCAATCTCTCATTCTAAGGAAACCTAGCCACAATTACGGTGACGATAGACGATCAGCGGTGGCGGTTCTGGCTGAGTTGCCTGGGCCTGTTCAGCCATGCCCACCTGGCCTGGCTGGGCCGTAACATCTCTCCCCTCCTCGACAAACAGCTCGTCCTCGAGCTGAAAATCGGGGAAGCGAGTCTTGAAGTCCTGGAGCGGCTCCCAAGTGGCCTCCTCAACTGGAACACCTTCCTAGACCACCCGTCGCTCCCATGAGTCCTGCACTTTGTAGGCATGCACCACCTGAGCTGGCGTGGGCACCAGGCGCCCGTCCTGGATGGTTGGTAGCGGCGGCACCATAGCTAGAGGCGTCCCATGTAAAGGCTTGAGCAAGCCCACATCGAACACATCATGGAGACGGGCATCCGCTGGCAGCGCCAAGCGATATGCCACCTAACCAATGCGCTCAACCACCTAGATAGGACCCGTGTAGGGTCTCCAAAGAGTGGGTGGGGTGATGGAGCAGGCGCAGCCACACCCAATCTCCAATGGCGAACTCCAGCTCACGATGGCGGTGGTCGTAGTGGAGCTTGGCGTAGTTGCGGGCTTGGAGAAGACACTCCTGAATGTCCACCTAGAACGCATCGTGGTCACGGAGCGGTGCGTCGGACTCCTCCGACCCGGCGGCGCCAGGTGTGCAGGGAACAAGAGGCGAAGGCTGTTGGCCGCAGACGACCTCGAACAGGGTGGCGTGGAGAGCCGTGTGGAACGACGTGTTGTAGCAGTACTCTGCCCAAAAAAGCTAGTCCACCCAAGCTCTCGGGCGGTCACCTGTAGCACACCGAAGGTATATAGCGATCACCTTGTTGACCACCTCAGACTGGCCATCCGTCTAAGGGTGGAAGGCGGTGCTAAAACGGAGATGGACGCCTGCGGGCTTGAACAAATCGCACCACATGCTACTGGTGAACACGGGGTCACGGTCATTGACGATCGAAGCGGGAAAGCCATGTAGACGTACAACACCGTCGAAGAAGGCCCAAGCAACTGATTCCGCCGTGTAGGGGTGGCTTAGCGGAATGAAATGGACGTACTTGGAGAAGCGGTCCACCATCATGAGAATCACTGACTTCCCACGCACCTTGGGCAGCCCCTCAATGAAATCCATCGAGATGTCAGCCCATACCTGGGACGGGACATTGAAGGGCTGCAGCAGTCCCGTCGGCTGGAGTGTCTGTGTCTTCTTGCACTAGCAGGTTGCGCAAGGGTCTGCACCATGGGTTTGTCACGCAGAATGTAAAACTCCGCACACAAACGCTACAGGGTTTTCTGGGTGCCCTCATGACTGGCGTTGTGGACCAGCTGAAGGAGGCACTGGCGCAGGTCGTGGACGTCAGGGACGAAGATGCGCTTGCCGTAAAGGAGGAAGCCATCAGCCGCCCGCCACGGTTCGCCCAGTTCGCCAGACTGGAGCTGCTGCAGGAGGTGCCCCGCCTCGGTGTCCGCAGCCATGGTCACCCGGAGTTCGTTGAGGAGGGCAAAAGTCGGCCCCGATAAGGCCTACAGCATGGCCGGCTCGTCCTCGGAGTCACTATCACGGCAGGATAAAGCGTCCACCACAGAGTTGAGCTGGCCTGGCCGATACTCCACCGTGAAGTTGAACCCGAACAGCTTGCTGAGCCACTGATGCTGGGGGACAGTGGACAGCCGCTGATCAAGCAGGAACTTCAGACTATAGTGGCCAATTCGAACGAGGAAGCGCCGCCCCCATAGGTAGGGAAGCCAGTGGCGCACCGCCTGCACCAAGCCGATGAGCTCGCACCCGTACGCCGCCAGCTTGCCGTGCCGAGCAACGAACGGTCAGCTGAAGAAGGCCAAGGGTCCCTCCCCCTGGTGAAGCACGGCGCCGAACCCGGTGCTAGACACGTCACAGTCGACGACAAACCGCCGCTCAAAGTCGAGCATCTGGAGCACTGGCTCGGTCGAGAGTGCTTGTTTGAGCGCCTAGAATGCCTCAGCTGCCTCGGGCGTCCAGGCAAAAGCGTCCTTCCGGAGGAGGCTCGTCAGGGGCACCGGGAGGGCGCCGAAGTCCCGGATGAACTTCCAGTAGTAGCTCGCCAGACCCAGGAAGCCCCGGATCGAGTAGGGCTCAGGCCAGGACGCCACGGCCTCGACCTTGTCGCTGTCCATGGCGACGCCATTGGTGGAGATGATGTGGCAGAGGTAGGCCACCGAGCGTTCGCCGAAGGAGCACTTGGAGCGCTTCACATGGAAGTGGTGCGCCCGAAGTGCCTAGAGGATGAGGCGGACGTGCTGCAAGTGCTCAGTCCAAGATGAACTATAGATCAAAATGTTGTCAAAGAAAACAAGCACAAAGCGGCGAAGGAGGGGCTGGAGCGCGTCGTTCATGAGTGCCTGGAAGGTTGCCGGTGCATTGGAGAGGCCGAACGGCATCACCAGGAACTCGAAGTGGCCGTGATGCGTCCGGAACACCATCTTCTCCACATCGGCGGGGTGCATGCGCACCTGGTGGTACCCCAAACGCAGGTCCAGCTTGGTGAAGAAGCAGGTGCCATGGAGCTCATCGAGGAGCTCGTCGACCACCGGGATGGGGAACTTGTCCTTGGACGTCTTGTCGTTGAGTGCCCGGTAGTCGATGCAAAAACACCAGGAACCATCCGCCTTCTTGACGAAGCACAGGCGTCGAGAACGATGATGTGCTGGGGCGGATAATGGCCTAGGACAGCATGGCGGAGCAATGGCGCTCAAGCTCGTCCTTCTGTAGCTGGGGATAGCGGTACGGCCGGACCGCCACGGGCGCCGTCCTCGGCAGGAGGTGGATCCTGTGGTCATAGGGGCGGGACAGCGGCAACCCGTGAGGCTCGGTGAAGACATCATCATAATCACGCAGAAGGTCGTCGATGAAGGGCCGATCCAGGTGAGCGGCGACGGAGTGGACGTGTGCTTCAGCGTCCTTCATGGGGGGTGCACCCAGCCCCCGCCAGAAGACACGGCGACCGCCCCACCGGAACGCCATGCGCAGACTGTCGAGGTCTAGCAGGATGGTGCCAAGGGTGCGCAGGTAATCCACACCAAGCACCAAGTCGAAACCACCGAGGTGGATGCTGAAGCATGTGATGGAGAACTCCACTCGGCCCATGAGCATGGGCACATTCCGCATCACCGCCGCACAAGGCACCTTGTCGCCGTTAGCGACAGTCACCCGGCGGTTGGTCGGCTCAGACGCCAGCTGCATGCGGCGCATGACCGCCGCGTCGACGAAGGTGTGGGAGGAGCCGGTGTCGATGAGAGCCTCCAAGCGATGGCCGTTGATGTAGACCGACACCTGCATGGTGTCCCAGGTACAGATGCCGGCGACCGCGTACAGCGACACCACCGGCTGCTTGTCGTCGTGTTGTGCTGGCAGCTCCAGAAAGGGCTGCTCCGCCATGAGTGCCGCGTGCAGGGCGGCCTCAGTCACGGGGTCGTCGGTGCCGACCTCAAGGTCGTTGGTGATCAGCAGGTGGAACAGCCGCTTGCACTGGTGACCCCGAACGAAGGGCTCATCGCAGTTGTAGCAGAGCCCGAGGTGGCGGCATTTTGTCATCTCGATCAGCGTCAGGCGGCGGAACGGGTGTGGCGGGGCCTAGCTGGAGCTGGCGGCCCTGGCAGCACCGGAGGTGTGCCCATCGGTGCCATAGGCAGCGCCAACAGAGCCTGCCATGGCGGCGGCAGAGGTGGCTGGCGCATGGGCATGCGCACCTAACGGGGCATCGGCTGTGGCGGAACGGCAGCATTGCGCAAAGCTCATAAGCCCGCGCTAGGTACATGGCCCCCTGAAGATCCCGCGGGTAGTGGAGCTCGATGTCGGACTTGATGGGCTCCGGCAGGCCGCCCACGAACAGGTCCGCCTTCTGATGGGGCGAGAGACCATCTGTGTGGCACACCAGCTCATTGAAGCGCTCTTGGTAGTCCTGGACGCCGCTGTGGAACGGGAGTCGCGCCAACTCCGAGAGGCGGCTAGTGTGCACCGCCGGCCCGAAGCATAGGTCGTAAAGCGCCGAGAAGCGTTCCCATGACGGCATACCCTCGTCCTGTTCGAGGGCGTAGTACCACGTCTGGGCAACCCCCAAAAGATGATAGGAGGCGAGCCACGCGCGGTCTGACATACGGGTGTGCTGACCGCGGAAGAACTGCTCACAGCAGTGCAACCAGTTGAGGGGGTCCTCCGAGCCGTTGTAGGTCAGGAACTCTAGCTTGCTGAAGCGCGGAACGCCGAGGCACGCCTGGTAGCCGCCACTCTGGTAGCCGCCCACGTGTGGTGGTGGCGGCGGGGGATAGCACCTCCCCATAGGACCGCCGGTGCCGCTCGCATCGCATGGTAGCTGGGATGGCGACCGCGGAAACGGGATGCTGGTGATGCGCAACAGCACTGTCGGGACACCGACCGCCGTAATCGTGACGCCGATCACCGTGGTCTTGGCTGCCGCCGATGTGGACGAACCCGCCGGTGAGAAGGACCCTCCAGCAGCAGTGGAGCCGAACCCTGGCATCCCGTAGGAGAAACCCGCCGGTCGGCGGGGGAGGCAGCTAGCGGTTCTCTAGCGCCTCTAGGCGCGTGGCCTTGGCGGGGATGGCGGCGATGTCCTTGGCCAGGATGTCGAAGCGGAGCATCATTTGCTAGAACATGGCGGCGACGTCGTCCGTGGAAGGCTGAGTGGCCCCCTTGTTCTTGTCATCATCTCCTGGCATGACTGATATCAAATTGGTAGGTTCCTTGACCCTACCAGGTCTAGAACAGAGATTGTACGGGTGGAAGACGTGAGGTCAGGGGCGAAGCGGACGCCAACGCTGGGGCGCCGTCATGAACACAGAACCAGCGAGAGAGAGAGAGAGAGAGATGCGATCGTGCGAGGGAAGGGAAGATACCGAGAGCTATGAAGGCCCTTGAGGCTAGCAATCAGATTGATTGCTAACTTAATTCGTTTCCAAACCAACCGAGGTACTTATGCTATTACAAAATATCTCAATCTCTCATTCTAAGGAAACCTAGCCACAATTACGGTGACAATAGACGATCAGCGACGGCGGTTCCGGCTGAGCCGCCTGGGCCTGTTCGGCCATGCCCACCTGGCCTGGCTGGGCCGTAACAGTTTTCTAGTCTTGATTTATGCTCTGGTTTTCACCAAATCTTTATGCAACTTGGTGAAGCTTACAAGACTACATTTCAGACTCATGGGAGTCACTATGAGTTCTGTGTGATGTCATTTGGCCTGACTGGGGCACCTCACGCCTTCCAAAAGGCAATGAATTCTACCCTGGCACCTCTTCTTCGCGTATGTGTGCTAGTCTTCTTTGATGACATTCTGGTGTATAGCAAAACTTATGAAGAACACATAGCACATTTGGAGGCAGTGTTTCAACTACTTATTTGATCATTGGAAGGTGAAGTTATCTAGATGTTCCTTTGCCCAAAGGGCGATACATTATCTAGGCTATGTGATCAGTGGAAATGGTGTCTCTACTAATCTAGAGAAGAGAAGTACCATTGCTCACTAGCCAACTCCAGCAAATGTGAAGGAATTGAGAGGCTTCTTGGGTCTGGCTAGGTATTACAGGAAATTCGTTAATCATTTTGGGATTATCAGTAGGCCTCTGACAGATCTGCTCAAGAGGCATGTGTTATATATTTGACTTAGGACCATGAAAAAGCTTTCCAAACTTTGCAAACAACTTTAATTGCGCCTCCAGTTCTAGCTCTGCCTGATTTCTCTAAACAATTCTGCATTGAGACTGAAGCCTGTGACACTAGTGTAGGAGTTGTGTTGATGCAACATCACCATCCTATTGCTTATGCCAGTAAAGCTTTGGGTCCTAAACTGAGGGGTCTCTCTACTTATGAGAAGGCGTATGTAGCTATTTTATTGGCTGTGGAACAATGGAGGTCTTATCTCTAGTTTGGGGAGTTCCTCATTTCAACAAACCAGAAAAGCTTGGCACACTTGTCTGATCAAAGACTTCATACATAGTGGCAACAAAAAGTCATTACCAAGCTCTAGGGTCTCAACTATAAGATCATGTATAAGAAGGGATCTGATAATAGAGCAGCTAATGCTCTATCCAAGCGTCCTCACCCTATTGATCTTTGTTATGCTTTGTCTACTTGCCAGGCCCAATGGCCATCTGAAATACAGCAAAGCTATGACAATGATGACTATGCCAAGTCCTTGCTGACTAAGCTGACTATGGACACCTCTTCTATGCCTAGTTATTCTTTGGTGGCGGGCATAATTATGTACAAGAAGCTCATTGCAACATTTCACTCATCTATAATTGGTGGCCATTCAGGCGTTCCTGTAACATATAGGAAGATGAAATAGCTATTTGCTTGGAAGGGTATCAAAGCAATTGTCCATGACTTTGTTCAATCCTGCATTGTGTTTTAGTAGGCCAAACCTGACAGAGCAAAACATCCTGGACTGCTTCAGCCCTTGCCCATTCCCCAAGTAGCTTGGCAAATCATTACCATGGATTTCGTGGAGGTTTTACCTTTATCTGGCACAACTAATTGCATTCTGGTTATTGTGGACAAATTCACCAAGTATGCCATTTTGTTGCTATGAAGCACTCGTTCTCTGCTGCAACTGTTGCCCGTTTGTTCATGGATCATATTTACCGCCTTCACGGTATGCCATTGTCCATTGTGTCTGACAGGGATAAAATCTTCACCAACTTGTTGTGGCAAGAGTTATTCAAGTTTGCCAAAGTACAATTGTGCACGAGCATGTCAATCAATGCATGGAAACATTCATGTGATGTTTCACTCATGCTTGCGCATAGAAGTGGTCTAGTTGGCTAGCTTTAGCTGAGTTCTGGTACCAGCCTGCACTCTGCTATTGGCCGTTCTCCATTCGAGGCTCTGTATGGCCATCAGCCCAGGTATTTTTGCAATTCTCCCAGAGACAATTGTGGTGTGTTGAGCCTGGATCAGTGGCTTCATGAGAGAAAGTTAAAACTGCCTTAATCATGAATCACGCCACTCTCCGTATGAAGCATCAAGCAGATAAGGGTCCTTCTGAGCGCTCATTCGTTGAGGGCGATTTGGTTTTTCTAAAGCTTCAGCCTTATGTGCAGTCATCGCTGGCTTCCTGGGCAAATCAAAAATTGGCTTTCGAATTTTTGGTCCATACAAGATTTTGGACAAAGTGGGAAGTGTCGCCTATTGTCTGGAACTCCCTCCTATTTCGCTTTTGCATCCTGTCTTCCATGTTTCGCAACTGAAGAAAGCGGTTGGGAGTAAGATTCAGGTATCTACACATTTATCTTCCGAACTAACTGAGTTCCAGGTGCCTGAGAAGATATTGCAGCATCGCCTGGTATCTTGGGGTAGGCATACTTTCATTCAAGTGTTGGTCAAATGGTCGGCGTGCCCAACTTCCCTAGCAACTTGGGAAGACTTGGAGGCGTGGCGCCAAAGGTTTCCTTCGGTCCCTGCTTGGGTACAAGCAGACTCTCTTGGAGAGGGAGGTGTTAGCACTGTGTCTCATCCGACAACACGTGTAGGGAGTCAAGATTCTGCTTCCTTAGGCCGACGTTGTTCTGACCGGCCCGTGAGGCCCAACCCGAATGTAACCGACACCGAATGGATAAACTAGGATAGGGAGAGCAAGACATATAGAAGTGTTATTTATATTCTTGACATGCGCTCTTGAAGAAGGCATGAAAAATGATTGTAAACAATTTGCTACTCGCTTAATCCAATTCCTCCTGGTTCCCTGCCGATCTACCTACTCCCGATCTCCCCTTCTCCTTTTCGATCTATTCCGTTGCTAACAGTGGGCTACATCCAAGGCGGGTGATGGCGAACTGAGGTATGGGGAGCAGCCTAAAGCCAATTCAGCTGCAGCAAGGACTCCTCGTGTCGTTCGCCTCTGCCCGGTGACCTGCAAAGCCCAGCACGGGTTAATTTCCGGTAGCTACAGATTAGAGAGTCTGGGGCCGTAGCCATGGTTCTTGTGGAGGAGACCCTTTGAAAGCTGTCACTCGCCATCCTTTAGCTCTCACTTCTCTACCTGGCGACAGCGTGAATCAATCCAGATGTGAGAGCCCGGTAGAGTTGAATGAGGAAGGAGCCGAGCCAAATTACGACCGGTGAGCCAATAAGACCAAACAGGACAAGTGGCCCAAGTGGGAATCTGAAAAAGCTTAAAATTTGCAAATGCTTGACTAAATTAAAAGATTTTGTGAGTGGCAAAATGAAACCCACCACTGATTTATGGGTGGGTTTCTACAAAAAAAAATTAGATAAAAGGGTTTTCCCCTAGTTTTATTGACTGAAACCAAGTTCAGGGTCTGGTGCTAGAGCACCTACATTCAGTCTTACATGGGAACTTAGTTGGTTTGTTGTCCCGGGCACATCTGCCAACACATCTGAGGTTCTATTTTCATTGAAATCTACTGATCTACCACATTGCCCTCCAGAAGGCATTCCCCCATTCGCCTGCTGGTCTTGGTAGTATTGTAATCTCGGCCATTCCTCCGCTTTTTCCCCAAGCTGTGTAATTGCCATATCCAAGCACACCGCCAGTTCCTCCTTGCAAATCTTCCTCCAAGTCCTCAGTGTTTTCGTAGTCTTCCTCCACAACCTCTGCATCCCTGTCCACGATTGTCCCTAAAAGCAAAGTGCATTTCTTAGATTCCATAAATTTCATAATATTGCCGATGAAACCATGTTTAAAACAGGATTTTTATTGTTGCTAACCCACCAACGGGCTACATTTTCGAAGTCAAAACCACTCTCTCACGAAAGATTTTTTACACAAAGTCCCAAGCTTGCTCAGCTACAATACATCCGAAAAAAAAATAGGCAACATTTTCTGCTTCACAACAGAAGAGACAAGTGTTATCACTTACTTCTCTTCTTTTTGCCAGGTTATCCCTAGTAAGCATTCTATTATTAGACAGCAGCCACAAAAAAACATGAATCCTTGAGGGAACACACATCCCCCAAATGGTTGGGAGATAGACTGGTTTCACCCCACCAAAAGAAATTGCTGCATAAAGGGATTGGGAGCTATATATTCCATTTGAGTTGTATTGGCAGACCATAAGGTCCTCTTCCTCCAGAAATTGAATGGATTTGGCAATCTCCACTACCTCTAGCCATTTGTAAAAAAGCCTTACATTCACTGTTCTCCTAAAAGTTACTCTAAGGTCTGATCCATCCCAAATATCAGCAATTGTTTTCCCATGCTCATTACAGATAACATAAAGGTCCCAATACTGAATGGCTAGGCTAGAGGTGCCAAACCATTGATCCTCCCAAAATCTAATTTTTCTCCCATTTCCCACCTTCCACCTGTACCCTAATCTTGCAGCTTGTATTGCCCACATTACTCCTTTCCAAAAAGGAGACCCATCATGGGGGCAGCAAAGAATATTAGGAGAGCAGGTATCATACTTATGATCTATTATTTGTTTCCAGAGTTTGTTATCATCTAAGTTATATCTCTTGACCCAGGAAACTAAAAGGGATCTATTCATTTCTCTCATATCCAAAATGCCTAGGCCACCATAATCTTTCTTCTGACTTACTAGTCCCCATCTAGCTAAATGGTATCTATGTTTCTCTTCAGTATTATCCCAGAAAAAGTGAGCCATTTGAGAGTTTATAGCCTCAATGGCCCATTTGGGAAATTTGATCACAGAGAGGAGATAGATAGGGATGCTTGATAAGCAGGCTTTTAGAAGGACAAGTCTACCACCGTGAGATAGCAGCTTTCCTTTCCAACCTGCAATTCTCTTCATGAGTTTGTCAACAACAGGTTGAAGGTCTTCTTTTTTGAGTTTACTAAAGTGTAAAGGAACTCCTAAGTATCTCATAGGAAAAGTGTTCCTCTTACAGCAAAAAAATATGTGCAAACATGTTACTATCCTCTTTATTCATATTTAAGGTGAAGAGGTCACTTTTGTGAAAATTAATTTTCATACCTGAGATCCTCTCAAAACAGCTTAGAATCCATTTCAGATTTCTAGCACAGTAAATGGAACTATCCAAGAAAAGCAAACTGTCATCTGCATAGTGCAAACTAATCATCCCTTGTGCAGTTAGGTCAGTGAGTAATCCTTTGATTAAACCTGCACATGCAGCTTTATCTAGCATTTTTGTAAATACATCTGCCACAATATTGAACAACAGTAGGGACAAAGGGTCCCCCTGTCTTAGCCCTTTTCCAGTATTGAAATAAGGGTTGTTTTCATCATTAATTCTAACACAAACTTTGCCATTTCTAACCAAATTGTTGACCCAACCAATCCAAGTTTCGGAGGAACCTCTCAGTCTTAAGACCTTCTTTAAGAAATCCCAGCTTACTCTATCATACGCCTTCTCGTAGTCAAGTTTTAGCACTAGCCCTGGTTCACCATTTCTGTGAGCAGAATGGATCACCTCATGAGCAGAAACTACACTCTCAAGAATAAAATGACCTTTAATGAAAGCACTCTGATTCTGAGAAATAATTCTCTCACACACTTTGTTCAACCTCATGGTAGAACTCTAGTTATGATCTTGAAACTACAATTGAGCAAACTAATGGGTCTATACTTTTTTAAATTTTTTGCATCAGGTTCTTTAGGGATCACAGTCAACATACCATAGTTAAGCCTACTCACATTAAGTTCCCCATTCTCAAAGCTTTTTATCACCTTCATAAAATCATCTTTGATTAAATCCCAAAAATTTTGGTAAAAGATGAAAGAAAACCCATCAGGGCCTGGGCCCCTTCTACATACAAATCAAAAACAGTTGTCTTAACCTCTTCCAGAGAAATTTCATTAGTAAGCATATTATTTTCCTCAGCTTAGATACTTTCTTCCTGATTCCAAAGATCCTCAGCAAGGTTTAAATTCATGGTGGGTTCAAACCCAAACAAATTCTTATAAAAATCTACTGCCACATTCATAATATCTGAAGTGGAGTTAACCATGCCGTTAGGTCCCTCCAATTCAGAAATAAATTTCTTACATCTTCTCTGATTAGCTACCGTATGGAAGTAAGCTGTGTTACGGTCTCCCTCCTTAATTTTCCTATCCCTTGATCTCTGTTTGGCTGCAGTTTCCTCTAACAGCCAGAGATGATCAAGTTCTTTAACAACCTCTGTCATCCTCTTTTTATCATGGACAGTTAACTGTCCAGACTCAGAGAATTTATCTAGTATATCATATTCTAAGATAAGTTCCTTTTTCTTTTTCCTTTTCTCAGCCGAAATATTAATACTCCAACCTTTAAGCTTTTTCTAAGTAGCCTAAGCTTAGTTTGCCAAATATCCATTGGATTTATGGCTTCACACGGAGTGCTCCAAATTTGTGACACAAGGTTTTAAAAATCCTCGGTTTCTAACCACCATTTTTCAAATTTAAAAAGCTTTGCTGGTCGCTCCCTACTTTCCCCCGTATCGATCATTAAAGGAGCATGATGACTTCCATACTTAGGTAAAGCAGTGATCAGAGATCTAGGGAAGTGGCTATCCCAACTGGTGGAAGCAAAAATTTTATCTATTGCAGCCATTATCAGGTTATCCTGATTATTGGTCCAGGTGTACCTCATACCTGAAATCTTAAAATCAATATGGCCACTGCCATTTATCCAATCATTGAACGCAACAGTCTAGTGTGGGTTAACATTCCCATTACTTTTTTTCCTCCCTGGTTCTAACCAAATTAAAATCTCCACCTATAAGAGTGGGACCATCCCAACGTTCCATAATAGCATGGAGCTTGCTTATGTTCCTCATAAGGAGAACCATAAACCAGGGGCAGAGCTGCACCCCGTGCTGGGGGGGGGGGGGCGCTGCAGCACCCCCTTGGCTCAAAAAAGTTCAAGTACCTTCTAGCTTTCCTTGGATTTTCATGGCGTGAATTAGCTCCAATAATCCTCACTGCAGGGGCAGCTCAGCTCTAGTCTCAGCCTATAGCACCGTAATTCTTTATAATGCATTCAAATGGTTTTCATATGTGACATCATATTGTTAAGAACTACTAATTAAAATAAATATTATATTTGATAGTGCTTTTGTCTTTGTTAATTAATCATTAGAACTTATCAAGTAACCACCATAAAGCGATAATGGACAAACAAATACATTTTTTTCTCGAACACGCAGGAGAGCTGCATGTTATTCCATTAAGAAGAGAAATAACTATTCGATACAAGAAATGGCTCTTTTAAATTACAATGGACAAATAGATACAGGCTTAGCTTGTCACTACCAGCACCCCTTTTGCTCCGTTCCTGGCTCCGCCACTGCCATAAACCACCACAAGACGCCAAATGAAATTATCTTGCTTCTTCTTAAGAAAAACACAAACAAAGAACTTATTGATTTGACAACTAATAAACTCAAACAAATCGTCCTTGAACCCTACCAGAATACCCCCAGCGGTTTTCTTGACAGGTAGCCGCATCCTGTTTTTCTACAATTTTCCCTAATGTAACACAAGAATGGTTGAGGGTGGCCAAAGCCAAATCAAACTATCTATTTCTTTCAAGATTTTTGGAAGTTTGAAACGTAATAATTACATCACAGTTGAGGCCTACGCGGAAATGTCTTCGATGACACCGAAGATTCTCGAGAATGAATGATACAGTATATTTGTCTTGCTTGTAGAAGGCTATATGTGCAGAGATAAATGTTTTTCTCTCTGTTCCTAACCTTTGCCTGCAGGATCGTTTTTCAATCTAAAAGAAATGTTTCAAGTTGCTTATATCTTCGATATGCTGATCAATTAATTTTTTTTACCGCAAATTGTATACTTTCACAACTTGGTCATAATAAATTTGATACCGATTAGTATGGTTCCGCTTATTTACTATGTGTTGGCATTGCCCTTTTTACAAATTCAAATATTTAGTTGCATGTAAGCAAGAACTTTAGAAGCTGAACAATTCAGTAATTGAAGGATAAGTACCTTACAGAAAAAAGGATCGAAAAAATTAGGAAACAGTAATCTATAATATTTTCTAAAGAAATCTGAATAATATAATAATGTATATTCGCCATACCCCTTCACATTGTGTGTAACATTATAATCGATTCTGATAAGGTGCAAACCAACAAGTCATACTGGAGATTTGAACTACTTACAGGCCTTGCATGTTCGCCTGCTAAATGGGAGTTACAAATCAATGTATACAAGCTACATATAAATTGTGAGGATATGTGTCAGAAACACAGCAACTGCACTAGGTATCAACACGGCATATAATTTATGCCCGGAGTTAACTTGCCTCTGCTGTTTCCAGTGGTTTGAAGTGGTGATATTAAATGACTCAGAACCTGACAAAGACCAATTATCAGTTGGCGGCGAAGGTGACAGTTGAAAATGTTAGTAGAAGTAAGTTTGATCTTACAATCATAGTCAACCCAACCAAGGCGCATATTATCCAAGTCATGAAAAATAATTTTGTCCATCAGAATGATATCTGTGAACGAACGAGGAAGGAGTTATTCGAAAATATTTTCCAAATATAACTAAGATTTTACATTGGCCTTTAATTAACTGGATGCTCGAATATATATATAATTGGAGAGAAGACCTCCGAGAATATTTAGATGTTGACTTTCGTGTCTTTTCCAGCCGATGCAGAAGATCAAATGGTCGTCGTCCTGTAAACCACATTATTGTAAAAATTTTAAAAGAGGGAGGACTGGTAATGCAAAATAGCATTCAACAGGACAACTATATTTAACAGGGCCTAACCAAATTCTTTCTCCATCTTACCAATGAACTTTCCTGCAAAAGATAGTTTCGCGGCTTGAGCATCATCACCGCTCCACCCGAAAAGTGTAGAGTCACTGATGGGAATAGTGACTCGAGGCTGTCCAAGAAAAAGGAAAAATAAAATGATGAAATTCGACAATGTTAGAGCTGCTGATTTCGATTCCAAAGACAAGGAGTAAACCTGCCTGAAGCTATAAAACACTGCTCTCCGGCCTGTTCCACAGGTTGTACAGATGGAGCCACTGCAGCTCGTATCTGCAACATAGAAATATTAACATTAGCAAACTTAGTACTAGATGCAGAAAAGTCAATATAATTCAAATCTCACCGCGTTTATGAAAGGATCATATGCTTCCTGTACAAGGTATGTTAAAGTGGTTCCAGAATCTGCAATTGTCTGACGCTTATCTGATGTGAAAACAGAGCGATCAATGGACAAATTGTTACTGTTTACGGAAATGCCCTCCAGCTTCAGCCTGTAATATGACCTACATAATGTGTATTAAGGTTAATTCGAACATGATACAAGATATTCCTTCACTTACAGTTACCAGAGACATTTATATGGTGTTAGCATATTCTGTAGATACTTGTGCTCGATTACATGCCATTTTTCCTTCTTTTCCTTGATCCCTTGTTTGTAGTTCTATGTCATGTGGATGCTACTTCTCAAGCCTTGATCCCTCTGGGACCAATCGATAGTAAACATGCTATTTCTCAAGCTGTTGCCATATTCAACTACAGATATAAAATTATTTAGCTTTTTGGTAATCATTTTGATTACATTAGCAATGTAGAAAGCAGATTTAGTCGTAGGACTTGTGTTCCTTTTTCTTTTGTTTCGTGACAAATTAACTGACCGGAATGGCTAAATCTGCTTTCTAGAGGTTCGGTATAATGGGGGTCTCTAATTGCGGTCAGTGGCGGAGGACTCAGCCCTTGCCATACCTTAATTTTTTTTGTCAGCATCTCCTACACTTCATCCTAATTGCCGCGCAACATGAAACTAATTAATACAGCTCAAGTTTCTCTCTTTTTATTCTACTTTCATTTGTATTTTACTGTTGCTGCTCCGTGTTTCTAGGAAAGGAATTAGTACATTTTTTCTATTTATCAGTATCATAGATGCAAATTTTTTGTGATATTGTAATCGATTCCGTCACACCTCAAATATTTTCCGTCCTCCGCCACTGATTGCGGTTATGCAGACTCCCATGATACAATGGAGCAGTAAAGCAGATTTTTTTTTCATATAGGTAAAATGCTAACCATATGTGTAAAATATTGATCATATTCTTAAGGTCATGAATTATTTGTGTAAATCAAATTATGTTCTTAGTTAGAAAAGTAGAATAACTTACATATTATGTGAGTCAGAAGTAAGTATATGCCCAATCAAGAAATTACCTAGATGGAATCAGGGGGTGTAGACGAGTCCTGGCTCCACTGCTTCTCCAAATACAAGTATCCCATTGCCTCCGTCGGAGCTCCTCAAGCAAAGAGAAAAAAACATTTGGAGCCAGTCCAATCGAATTAAGTCTTGCGTTGACTGAATCTTGGTTTGGTGCGATGCCGATGATGCCGTCAAATCACTACCACAAATACGGCCTATAGCGGCGGCAGACAAACCGCCATAGCAGTGCGAGCTAAAGTCGGCCGCCGCTACAAAGCCAATGGGCACTGTCCCAACTAAAACCGCTGCTACAGGGCACTCAATAGCGGCGGTTGACAATGACAACCGTCGTTATTTAGGACATATTAGCGGCGGTTCATAATGCCAACCGCCGCTATAGCCAACCACCGTTATAAAGTGTCCAGGCTATAAAAGCCGTGTTCGGACAGCTTTGGCCCTCACTCGAACAGTGGTGGCCCGAAAATTTGGGCAAATCACGAAAATCAAGAGGGGAAGGTTTTGAGTTTGTTTTCTTTTTTTTTTACGGAAATTTGCTCTCCGAGGTAAGGGGAACTCATCCCATTGGCTTTTTTGTGCTCTCATTTTGAAATCAAGTATAATTTTGGGTTTTAAGTTTGTTAGGTTTTCATCAAATTTTAGCTAAATTCGTTTGATTTGGATGGTTCTACTTGGTTATAGTTGAAGTTTATGAAAGCATACATCATCTTTTTTTATCACTACATAAAAAAATTATTATATTTAGCTTGTTTTATGTCAATGAGAATCTAGATCTAGTTTGGTTTTTAAAAGAGAGACAAAGTAGTATTAGGGCAAGAGGGATGTTAATTATTTTATTATTTCTTGATAAAAATTAAATAATATATAAAATAATTTGATGTTTGTTTTATTTTACCTTGCATAATATTTCTCACTTCATGTATATTATTTTTTAATGTTTATATATTTAGTAAATATTTAAATTTTTTGTTACATATAATTAATTAATTAATTTCTAATATTTTTTGGCTAGATGGTGATAAAAGTTAAATAATATATAAAATAATTTCATGTTTGTTTCATTTTATCTTGCATAATATTTTTCACTCCATGTAATATTTAATATATATATATATATATATATATATAGATATAGATATATAGTGAATGTTTAAATTTTTTGTCACATATAATTAATGAATGAATTTTAATAATTTTTGGGTTTCCGTTCAAGGCCGTTCGCGATGGATAGATCTTGGATGTACGAGGCACCAAGACCGGGTCCAATATTTTTACGAGAACTTTTCAAATTCATCGAAGCGGCCGCACAGCATGCTCGACGTGAACGGACGACTGATATATATTGTCTGTGTTTTGATTACAAAAATCAGAAGCTGTGGAATGGTATAGAAGTAACAAAGTGCACTTGGTACGAAGGGGTTTTATTGAGGGGTACACGAGATGAACAAAACATGGTGAGAACAGTATGATCGATATGGAATTTGATGAGCATATTAAAGTTGAAGTCGAGGTTGTCAATTCGCTTAGTGTGGATGGATTCACCTGGTGAAGCTGATTTTGATGTTGAGGAGTTGTTGTGTCACATTGGACTGTAGGTGTTGATCAATGCCGGTACAACTAAAGGGCTTGATAATTTTCATAGAATAGAGAAAGCATCAAAGGATCCATTATATGATGAATCTAAGGGATGTGGTAAAGAGTTCACTGTGTTGCTTACTGTACGTGAGCTGATGAAGCTGAAGACCATGCGTGGCTGGTCGGACGCTAGTTTCAAAGATTTGTTGGAACTTATTTCCGATGCACTGCCGAAGCCCAATTTGTTGCCAAGGACAACATATCTTGCTAAGAAGTTGATTTCCCCACTTTTGTTGGGCGTGCAAAAAATTCACGCGTGTCCAAATCATTGCATATTGTATCGAAAGGAGCATCAGGACGCTGTGAGATGCGCAAGGTGCAAACGTAGTCGTTACAAGAGGAACAACGATTGTGACGCCGATGGTGGCGTGAAGAATACAACTAAGGGGAGGAAAAAAAAGAAGTTCTATCGTCGATGACAGTGATGACAGTAAGGTTCCTGCCTTAGTCATGTGGTACTTACCCATGGTCAATCGTATCAGACGCTTGTTCACCAACCCTAGAGATACGGCAATGATGATATGGCATGCACGCAAGGGGGACAATAAGCTTAGGCGTCCCGCAGATGAACACAGTGAAAAAAGTTTGATGAGGATCATGGAGACTTCTCCAATGAGGAAAGAAACATACGGTTTGCATTGAGTACAGAAGGGATGAACCCATTCGGTCAAATGAGGAATCCGCATAGCACTTGGATAGTGATACTAGCAATGTACAACATTCCACCATAGTTATGCCATAAGCGTAAGTACCTACTGCAGACGACTCTTATATCTGGGCCTAAAGAACCTAGTAATGACATAGACGTGTTCTTAGTACCATTGTTCAAAGACCTGCAAAAACTATGGTTGGAGGGGGTCCGTATATGGGATGAGTATCGAAGAGAGTACTTCATGCTCAGAGCAATTATTTTTTGCACGATAAGTGATTCCCCGGCACTAAGAGCGCTATCAGGATAGGTCAAAAGAAAGGCGGCATGTTTCATATGCGTTGATGATACATCCCATGTGTACCTTCCAGCATCCCAGAAGCTAATGTATACGCGAAACCGCTGATTCTTACTAGCAAAACATAGATATCGCGTGATGGCTAGACACTTTGATGGCAAAGTTGAGAACGACACAGAACCTCGACGTTGTACTAGCAGGGTCGTGTTTGACCTTGTTAAAAATATCAGTGTTGTTTTTAGAAAGCTGGTGAAGGGAGCCAAAAAGGCAAAAGGTCTCACGCCGTTTAAGAAGAAATCCATTTTCTTCGTATATTTTAATTATTAGAAAGAATTGGAAGTGAATCATGCCTTCGACTAGATGCATATTGGGAAGGGTGTATTTGACAGTAGTAGCGGACTTATACTCGACCAACCCGGTAAGACAAAGGATGGACTCAATGCACGTAGAGATCTTGTAGTGATGGGAATAAGATCAGAGCTCCATCCGCAAGAAAGAGCAAATGGAAAGTACTTTCTCCCCCCGGCAGCCTATACACTTACGATTGAGGAGAAAACAGCATTCTATAAGTGCCTCAGTGGGATTAAAGTACCGACGGGTTTCTCATCGAATATCAAGAATCTTGTAAACATGGAAGAGTTAAAGATAAGTGGGTACAACACTCATGATTGCCACATAATGCTTTCGGTGTTTCTCCCTATTGCTATCAGAGCTGTTAAATCACCATGGTTGAAGTTGGCTGTAACTCACCTTTGTTACTTCTTTAACGCGGTATCAAAGAAGGTCATAACTAAAGACGGGTTAAATGACCTACGGACCCACATGAAGGAAATAATGTGCATACTTGAGATGGTCTTCCCTCCATCCTTTTTCGATATGATGGAACACTTTATGATTCATATTGTTTTGATCAGATCTCTACGTATTGCAACAGACGCATTGCAACTTGAGATGGTCTTCCCTCCATCCTTTATGATTCATAAGGTACAAAAGGACGTAGATCGTTCATCGAACGTGACCTCAAACGAGTGTACCAAGCACATTTCAGCGTATTACAGCAGACGCAGATTGTGGGACCGTACTTTGAGAAACATCTGTTAGAGCTCCGTCGGAACAACAAGGATGCGATGGATAAATGGATCATAGATGAGCACAAGCGCTCTTTCACATCATGGTTTAGCTCCCTAGATCTTCCAAGTGGCGAATCCGTGGAAGAGAAAATGTTGAGAAAGTTAGCTAATCGCCCGAGAAGAACCGTGGTTACCTTTCAGGCATACGACATCAATGGTTTTACCTTCTACACCCAACAGAAGGATAAGAAGAGCAAGTGTCAAAATAGCGGTGTACGAGTAGAAGCTATTAACGAAGAGGACCAGACAACCTCGTATTACGGGTACATTGAGTAAATATGGCAGCTAGACTACGATGCAAATTTACAGGTTCCCATATTTAAATGCAAATGGGTGAAGCACCCTAATGACATCGAGGTAGATGAATATGGTTTCATAATTGTTGATCTTAACAATGTTGGTCACAAAGATGAGCCTTCGATACTTGCCAAGACCGTGGAACAGGTGATTTATGTACTTGATACAAAGAACGAAAAGAAATACATTGTTGTTTCAGATAAACAAAGAATCGTTGGAGTGGAGAATGTGGAGGATTGAGATGACTACAATCAATATGACAAGGTGCCATGTTTCATAGATCCAAAAATTTTTAAAGTCTTGGAAGCAAGACTCTCCTATGCTGACGGAATGCCCTACATGCGCACCGATCACTGCTAAGGAAAAGTCGTTCAAGGATAACTCAAGCATCATGTAATTTTATTTTGTTAAGTATCTTTTATTATTTGAACCTTGTATTATGTTCTATGTAATTTATGTTTATTTGAATATAAAGATTGTGTAACTTATTTTTATAAGCATCATGTAGTTTGAAGTTATAGGGGCTAAAAGGTAAATATAAAAGAGTTTAGGGACCTATTTGTAATTTCATAAAAAGACAAGAATTAAAGTGTAAAAATATTAGGACTAAAATGTAATTAATAAAAAGTATAGGGTTGTTTCTGCAAAAGTTTAGGACCCAAACATAATTTTAATTAAGTATAGGAGCCTAAGTGTAAAAATACAAAACTAAAATATAATTAATTATAATGAACTCAGGGGTTCTTTTGTAAAATTACAGGGCTAAGATATTATTTATAAAAAAAATCAGGGGCTAAAATGAATAATACAATTTTTTGGAAAATGAATAATATAATTTTTAGAAAATCAATAGTACAATTTTTAGAAAATCAATAACAGGGTTGTTTCTGCAAAATTTTAGGACCTAACATTAACTTTTATGAAGTATAGGGACCTAAGTGTAAAAAGACAGGACTAAAACATAATTAATAATGAACTCATGGGTTCTTTTGTAAAATTCTAGGGCTAATATATTCTTTATAAAAAAAACAAGGGCTAAAATGAATAATAAAATTTTTGGAAAATGAATAACACAATTTTTTTTTAAAAAAAACCGACATGTTTTTAGCGGCGGCTAACAAAGGCAACCGTCGCTATTGCTTTGTAGCGGCGGTGTGCTTTGTGAGCCGCCGTTAAAGAGCATTGCCTTATATAAACACGGGGCGCGGCGGAGCCCAAACCCTAACCGCAGCAAGAAGAGACGACGTCGTCAGGCTGCCCAAGTCCCGAGCGCCGCCGCCTCCTGTCTCGACCATCGCCGCTCGAGCCTCCTCCCCTCGTTGACGACATGCCCACTGGCCCCCTCCCCCTCCTCGAGCTCGCCGTCCATTGTCGCACGGGCCTCCCCCTCGTCGATGATGCGCACGGGCCTCCTCCCCCTCCTTGAGCACGCCGACCATCACCGCTCAGGCCTCCCCCTTGTTGACGACGCGCTCGTGGGCCCCCTGCCCCTCCTTGAGCTCACCGACTATCACCGCGAGGGCCTCCCCCTCATCGACCACACGCTTATGGGCCCCCTCCCCCTCGTCGAGCTCGCCGTCCATTGCCGCGCGGGCATCCCCCTCGTCGACGACGCGCGCGGGCATCCCCCTCGTCGACGATGCGCGCGAGCGTCCTCCCCCTCCTCGAGCACGCCGACCATCGCCGTGAGGGCCTCCCCCCTCCTCGATGGCCACCTCCTTCTCTTTGGTAAGTGCTGCACCCTCCTCTTCTTCCCCTCTCCCCTCTCCCCTCTCTGGCCGCTGCTGAGCCGGAACGCATCACGGCGCGGCCAAGCCCGCGTGCACACGGCGCCAACAGCTCATCCCTCTGCTTAGTCATTGTCACCAAGCTTGCCTAACCTATGGGTATCATTTAACTAATGATGATCATGATGGTGGTTAGTTAATTGCTCTACTTTTATATCGCTGTTAATCTGGTGCTTTGTTTTGATTTGCATAGTATCTTTGATTCACTGTCACCAAGCTTGCCTAACCTGTGGGTATCATTTAACTAATAATGATCATGATGATGGTTAGTTAATTGCTCTACTTTTGTATCGCTGTTAATCTAGTGTTTTGTTATGATTTGCATAGTATCTTTGGTTCTCTGTCACCAAGCTTGCCTAACCTGTGGGTAATTGACTTGTTTAGAAACGTTTGGTTCTTGTCAGTTAGCTAGTGCATTTGAAAACAGATCCTCCATTATTTTTTAACTGTCTTTTTTATTAGTGAAAAGTATTTCATTCTGTTCTGCTTAGTACGAGTCCATTCGTTACTATGTTTTAGGCATTATAATCCTCCATAAGTAAGATTGTTATGCAGCACCTAATAATAACTACAAACAGAGCCTTGACGGACTCATCTGTGTTAGTAATGTGGTATCTATTGTGATACTGATTTTCCTTTAGAGCGATACTATTGTCCTATGCGTCTTTGGTGACATACAGATTTACATTATTACGGATCTATATGGTTGCATGCTGATATTTGGGATGGATTCAGTTCTGATTCTGCATCGTTTTGGTAAAAAAAAAAAAACCTTGAGTACATACTGGCTGCTACCCTGTTGATCCAAACCGCCTAGATCTAGGCCAGCAAAGCTCATATTGTAGGTTATTTTTCAAGTTTTTATTCCTTTTTGTATAGGGAAATGAGTGTAAACATTTTGTGACTTTTGTGGTTTAGTTTTTGAATTTTAGCAGAATTAGATATTTGTAGTGAAGGAGTCTGCTTTTCAGTGCTTTTGTGATCAGTTTGTTATATCTAGGCACTCGCTAAATGTTTCATAGTTTCCTGATTACTCTCTCAAGCAAGATATTATTGTCACTGAAATGGGGTGATCACTCAAAGTTTCCAAGCATATGGCAGCTGCACTCTGAATTCATTTGCCTATAATCTTTACCTGGTTGAGCTTGATTCAAGTCAGGATGCATTTGAGTATTAGCTTGGAGATTTTTTCAAGCTACATAAGTAATAGTATAATTATGGTCCCTTTTCCATAGAACTAACAACTATTTTGTTTGTTTTGCTTTCTGCTATAGGATTTATCATAGTCCACTTCTGAAAAATTCTTATTGTGCATATTCATCATTGGTTATAAACGTGCACAGTCAAGTGGTTTCTCTAGTAATTTACTTGTGGCCATATATATGTCATATTACTTGTTTCCCTATATTCCCTATGTTCACTAGGAGCAAATTTTGATTTTTCTATTCTTCTCCTTGTCTCTTTGTACTACTTATCTATTCTACGTAGGCGATCGATGCTCAATGATAAAAGAGGGCTAAGTGAGGCTAGTGTGGCGACATAGACCATGTCCTAGGATATCGGATATATGTTGTTGTACAAGTCAAGGATCTTAGAGCGTTGGAAGGCCGTTGATTCGGCAACCCGCGATCAAAAAGGGTATAATTCCTGAATCACGCGTTCACTTGAGTATAAATGTCATGTATCTAGTTGTAGCTTCTCTTTATCGTTTTATGTTGAGAGAGGTAATTAGTCTAGAAGGGAAGTGCTTTGACTCAAACAGTGAACTAGCAATAAAACATAAGTCCCTTTGTGAGTGAGCTGGTTCAAGAGCACCATATGAGCCTAATGTGTTGAAAAAAGATGATAACTATGCATTAGGGTTCATATAAAATATTTTGTAAGCTCAATTGAATATTTTAATGACAATGTTGTATATATTCTATGATGAGATGTAAATATTTATGATGAGATTGTAAATATCTGTGATGAGATGTTGTAAATATCTATGATAAGATTTGTAAATTTCTATGCATGCAGAATCTGTGATTTCTGTATATTTGCTAAATTTTATTTTATTTTATTTTTTTGGAAAATAACAAGTAGCGGCGGTTGATGTTGTCAACCATCGCTACTAATAGCCAACAGTAGCGGCGGTTGAAGATGTCAACCGCCGCTACTAATGGCTAACAATAGCGGCGGTTGACATCTTCAACTGCCACTAATAATGTGTCTGTAGCAATGATTTATTTAGGCGATAGACCACCCGCCGCTACAACCGCATATTTATAGCTGCGTTTGCGTAGCGACGGGGTGGCCTGCCCGCCGCTACAGTGCCTTTCCAACCGCTGGTACATGCCATTTTTGTTGTTGTGAATCCAATATTTGGGTCTGTGAGAAACCCTGACTGCAGGTTGCTACATCTGTTCCAGTGAAATTACGAATAAACTCAGTGCCTCAGTGACATGTTATCAAATACGAGATAAGAAATTTCAAATATTACAGGGCATCTAGACGTACCCAAAAACAATAGGAAAAGAGAAGCTTCCATTGTCGCCACTCGTGGCGTTGAAATGCATCTCGTCCGTAACATAGTACCCAGCCGTTGTTGCTCCACCTCCATAGGTAATACTGTACCCACAGTGACCATTCTGCCGATCTGAGTCGTGACTCGTCACGCGATGCAGATCCCTTTCTTATGGAATCTCGGCACCAGTCATCCGAGACCTCAACCACAGATGAGGACAAGGATTGACTGGGGTCATAGGACTCTCTCTGAGTAGGTAGAAATCAGTATTGATCATTAATTTCAACAAAGAATATAAATCCATATTTAATTATCGATCAAACTTTTATCTTTATGATCCTTTAGCCTCTTCATTCGAGCGAGAGTTTGTAATATTGAATGGCTTTATATATCAACTGTTATAACGGCTGCAATTTTAATATATATTCTTTTTTCTAAAAAAAGGCATTTAATTTCTAGGTTCAGCATATAATTTAGTGAGTAAATACAGTAGTTTTTTGGCAAAGAAAGTACATACAAGTTCGCCTGGTGTTGCTTGGCAGCCGGAGCAGGGTGTACATGAAACCCATAAAGTACTGCTGCTAGTATCAACCAACATGGTAAAACTTTTAGTTGGGTTTCCCAGACTTACTTGAGTCAGAAAGGGCCTGCTTGAAAAAAAAAAGAGTCAAGAAAGGCCCTGCTTATGAGAATTACTGGAAAGCATTAAATTACAATATACTCTCTTTGTTCTCAAATCGAAATCAGTTAGGACAACAGTTATAACAAAAACAATTTAAAAACTAAATAAATAATTAGAAAACATATTATGCCCTCATTATCATTACTGATTACGTACTGTAGGTACATTTTACTCGACTCGAAGAAAAAAAAGAAACCCAGATGTTCATCTGTTATGCATGCTTACGAGCCCGCGTAGTGGTTGACTGAGCCGAGAACCGGGAGTTGCACAATTCCGGTGATGTCATGTACCCCACCCAGCAGCCGTCTCCTAGCGTGCTGTGCCATATCCCATTGCGTCAGATGCTTCATTGTCGCCCCCTTCAGATGTGCGCGCTCCAGGCTCAGTGCCGGAGGGAACGGCGGTTTGACTGCACATGTAAGGACCAAGGTTAATATAACCGGTCGGGACCGGTTAATGGTTAACTGGAAAATCAGTAAAACTGGGTGGTTAACCGGATAAAATTCGATTCAGAAGAGTAAATAATAAAGGACCGGTTAACCCGCCGGTTTACCAGTTAACTGGCCGGTTAGACCAGTTAACCGATCGGTTTCATCAGTTATTTAATTTATTTTTGAATATATATTTTTAAATTCAAATATACTGGTTTTGATGCGGTTATACCGGTTAATCGGTCAGTTTTACCGGTTAACCCGCTGGTTTCACCGGTTGCACCGGATAGAATTTTATTTTAAATTTTAAAAATTTTAAATCAAAACCGAGGTTAACCGGCCGGCCAGTGTAACCGGACCGGACCGGTTTACCGGTTAACCGGGTTAACTGACCGGTTAACCCCAGTTATGTTAACCCTGGTAAGGACAGCCACCAGCTCCAATGCCACAAACGCCACCGAAAATCCCGTCAATCTGACCACACGCAGATCCATATCTATCTGCACACAACCCACAAAGTAAATTTGCAAACAGTTAATATAATATAAGTAAATTTGCGTAAATCTCAGTATTCTGTCCTTTTAGTTGTACTCAGTGGATTTTCTCTTCTCAAATTAATCAATTATTCTAGTAGTTTGTTACATCCATTTCCGTGTCAGTACGTTACAATGGCAGAGCATAGCCGAATGCAAGCCACGTCCAGCTTAAAATACAACTAATTGTTATAAAATATATTTATATACTGTTCGTGCTTAAGAGAAAACATTACAATAGAGTAATAGAGTCGGCAATATTTTCTCTTGAAACATGGAAACAGGACTAACATTATATTCATATAATAGGATTTCTTTTTTTGAAGGCCAGGGGGTGGGATATGTGGAAAACATTGATATAGCTAGGGCACTAGGGTGGCCAAGCAATATATCTCAGCAGTTTTGTACGTGAGAATAGAGCATGGAAGCAAGAGTCACATTCTTCCTAAAAATAAAAAGGTGAATGGCTATGGATAAAACATTTTACAAAATTTATTAGCTTAAAGTTGGGTCCTAATTTATCTCATTACAAGATTAATCATATACTAATCAATGATAGAACTCTTCAATGATGAGCAGGGATATTGATTTGGCAAGAGAGATCTCAAGCACCAAATTCATCGAGTTATTTATGGAAATATCTTTGAAAAGAAGATAAAATGAGATGATGAATTATACAAATGAACTAGCATACAATAGTTATTGTAGAGGAATGAAAGACGAAATTTTTTTAAAATATTTTATAAGCTATAATGAAAAATTAAATAGATGTGTTAAGGCTGTGGCAAAGAACATAATTAACCTCCATATTTTTCCCTTTCTCTGTGCCTCAGTGATTTTTTGCTTCTTTAACTATCGTCTTGTTAGTTTTGTTGCATTCATGATTCATCTCATCTTCATGTGAGATAATTGTAAGAAGGACACCATATGCTAGAAGCAGAATTCAGTGAAGTGTGGTGTATGCATTATGACCCTTAAACAATTAAAAAAAAACAAGCTAAAACCATCATAGAACATGACTCTCTAGAAAGAAAATTACAGTTGCAACGTAGAAACTTAGGATCCATCTCTATAAAAGGCACGTCATGTTTTGTTTACAATTTCAAAACAAAAAAGAAAAACAAAACTCACTCGTATTTGAAAGGAACCACGCATGGAAACCATTGATTGGCCAAGTTACTACTAGACGAGCATAAGGTGTGGAATTTATGGTTGAGAAGACATACTATACTCATTGCCAAGTAAGGAAATTTGTGAAGAACAGAGAGGAGAAAGTTCGTGTGGGAGACAAAAGGAGCAGACGTGATGGGTCCGTGTGTGACAAACAAACTAGAGATGATTTATTTTTTTTTAGAAAAGGAAGCTAGAGATGAATGGGCAGCGGTTGTTGCTGGCTGACTTGCAGATTTAAAGAAGTTTTCCCTGCAGAAAAGCAGGTGAAACTAATTGGTGAAGAGGAGAACGACGTCCGTGGCTTAGTGGAAGGAAGAGCAGCGCTTGCAGGATAAGTATGAGATAACGATGAGTTTGAACAGAGTTTAGAGCTTGCATGTGTTACCTTATTAACTAGACGAGATACAAACTTGTAATAGAGACGTAGCATCAGAGGAAGAAAGCAGCGCTTGCAGGATGAAGCAGTGACGCAGCGTCAACGTGAAGAAGATCAAACAGTGACGCAGAAGTTTGGAGAGGAAGAAGCAGCACTTGAAGGATGTGAAGAGAAGAGAAGACGATGATTCTATATGAAACGCCGTGCACTATCTCTAGTCCTTATCAGGGTTGAAAAATACGGCCAAAACCGGCCGGTTTTCACGAAAACCGGTCAAACCGGTCCGGTCCGGTTTGACCGGTCCGGCAAAAACCGGTCGGTTGAATTTGAATAAATTTGAAAATTTGAAAAAATTTATATAAAAATTATAATAAAAAACTAGATCTTTTATGATGAACTATTCTGAAGAAATCATATGAAATAAACATTGTTTGACCTCCGAAAAAATTAAAAGAATGAAAGTAGAAAAAAAAATAAAAAAAAGAAATACCTTATCCTCACCGACGCGCTCAGTTCCTCACCGACACGCAGCGCTCCCGAATCTCCCGATCCGTCCGTATGTAATTTACTTATTTTTTATATGCTTTATACATATGTATAATATGTTTATGTTACTATTAGTTGGATCATATATTACTTGTTTTTTATATATTTTGTATATATATATATAATATTATTGTAAATTATTATTAAAGTTGTTGTCAAAATTTATATTTTTCACACCATTTTTCTATTTTCAAGATTTTTTTAACTTTTTTTTACTGTCGGCCGGCTTTTCGGCCAAACCGGCCGGTTAACCGCCCAAACCGGCCGGTTAGCCGCTCCAAACCGCCCGGCCTAACCGGCCGGTTTGGCCAAAAACTGGCCTATTTGTTGATTCGGTGCCGGTCGGTTTCACCGCTCTCACCGCATTCTTCAACCCTGGTCCTTATAAATCAGCGTGAAGGGGTTGTGACTGGGAAAAGATATAGCAAGCTGAGGAATTAAGACAAGGATTCCGTGTGTTAAAGGCTGTCTCAGCCAAATGAGGAAGGAGATGAAAGACAAGGCTTCCAAAGTTAAGACAAGGTCTGATTAGTAGTGCAAGAATCTCTATTGATGAGATGAGTTTAACACCTCCAGTTGATTTAGCAGTACAAGAATCTCTGTTCTCCTCAATAATGTAAATTGGTGAAATGAAAGAAATAGAGAATGGGCTTCAGGGTATGAGCGAAGGAGAAGCTTAGCAAGTTAACAATGCTGCTTAATCAAGATTAAACAAAAAAATGTATGTAGGGTCAAATTGACATTGGTAGCGGGCTAAAAATAACTTTTTTTTTATTGTAAACAATGGAATTGGCTACTCCTCAAGTCGACACGTTTTAGCCTGTCGCTATAAAAGGTATACGATGGCAACTAGTTAGTCCACCGCCAAATCAGGGTGTTTCGTGCTGATGAGAAATTGCTACATGAAACCAGGTAATACTGCATCTGCTTCTCAAAAAAAGGAAAAAAAAACAAAAGTGCAGAAAGAAGCGATAAGGGCCGTTCGTTTTGACGTACTGGCTGACTCATACTTCCAATTTTTATTATTCTCAAGTCATAGTTTCTTCCATAACTGGTGCACTGAGACAAGTTTGATGTCTAGATATTTGGGGTAATTGTGTTTCAATTGTGATTTTCCTTTTACCTATACTAGTATTTTACCCTCACTTTTTTGAATTTAAAGGTAGATTTCCCCTACTTGTTGTTAGAGAATTAATGATGTCGAATGAGATATGAAAATATAAGAATGCCCTAGTTTAGACTGTGATTTTGCCCTTACTTTTGTCTAGTCTGCTTTGTGTTTTGCATACACTGAAGAGAGGCCAGACTGCCAAAGCGGAATAGCACGCCAGGAATCACCAACGTTGAGGATGCGCGCGCATGAATCAACGACCAGCGGTGAGGTTACTTTTAGTCGTCGCCGCTGCTAGTAATCTTGGTAGGTTGGTTTTGGATGGGACTACGGACGCTAAAAGTAATTACTCGTTCAACTGAACTAAGATGCACAACGTCCAAAAGTTATGACTATACAAACTTACTTGGGACTAAAAGTTTTTATATCACTACTGTTGAGTCAAATAATAAAGTAATTACTCGTTCAACTGAACTAAGCAGAATAGTACTTATCATCTTCGTCACAAAAAAAAACAATAGTATTTATTATCTCAATTATGTAGGCTACTACAACTACAAATCTACACATGTGCTATTTTCTTCCAACAAATAAGGAAAGTTAGTTCCTTAAATGTAAAGCAAGCTAGAGGGGCACGTATCAATATCTTGACCGTATGGGCTCTTTTTCAACTGAACTAATCCTAGATAGCTAGAGCAACGTATGTACAGTTTCAAATGGGGGGAATTTATATATATATATATATATATATATATATATATATATAGAAAATCCATTCTACTCACAGGTGTAGTCACTTTCATGTTGAAAAATCTATCTTAGGTATGTGTTCATACCCATTTATTATTTTGAGTATGTACACATATTTAAAACAAGATTTTTGAGAGTGATAACTATAACTTTTTTGAATGGTTTTCTAGTTATAAGCATATGAACATATATCGTATTTACTGCTATATAAAAGTAAGTATGTCCTCATACTACATGTATCCCAACAAAAAAAAGGTGAGTATGTCCATATACCCTCTAGTATTACTACATACTTAATTTACAAACCTCACGTATGTAATGATACTCTCTAGATCTCTCTAGATTGGAAGATATACACGTGGAAGTAGCTACTCCTGGGAGTAGAAAACTATATATATATATATATACACGACATGATGTGAATATCCCTCATATCACCAGCCAAATTGCTCAAAAATTTCTTCTCATATACATTATAAAATGGAGGGAATATGATAAGCTAACCACCTTTAATTTTATGAACGAACTCGTCCCGTCAAATCATTTTGGGCTTTCACACATCTACTATATATAACCATGCAAGCCCAAGCTGGAAGTCATAAGGATGTACTGAAGTGGTAGACAAGCAAAGGTATACTAGTTCCATGCTAAACATCCATCCTAAAAGGAATCAAAGGCGATGCATGCCTTTGATGGATTGAGTACTACATGGGAAAATCCCACGAGTTATATGACGAATCAAGTTCAGTTACTACTTGTATGACTGCAAATTTCTTTTTTTTAAAAAGAGCCTTTTATGATTGTAATTTATTATGAGTTCATTTGTATGTTTGCTCAAATCAAATATAAGGAACTGTTGACCAGTGACTCTCCCCGGCAACAGGGATCATCCCCGCCCACTACTAGAAAACACCCCCTATAGATATGTTTTATTTTGGGTTTAGATATGTTTATTCCACCTTTATCAAAATATAGATACGTTTTCATAATTCGTGTTTGAGGCGTCTCCGCATGTACCGTGTTAGAGCTTGATTGATATGCTTTTTGAAAACGTGTCTACCAACAAACAAGACGTTTTTCTTAAGATGCTATAAATCATACATATGTTTGTAAATATGTTTTCATGAATGTGTTTATATGACATAGGTATTAGAGTAGATATGTATTGTGACATGTTAAAAAGTTTAGACAAAATTTTATTGATATGTTTATATTGTGTTGCTACTAGCATATTATTGTTTTAGAACCTCTTCTAAGTGATTGATTTTTTTTACATAGTTAGCAAGAGTCAAACCTGTGACCTCCTTGTTTTTTACATGCTCATCTAACCAGCTCACCTTCGAAGGAAACTTGATTAGATTGAGATATTCATTCTTTTATACCCATATTTTCTTAGTGTTTTGGTGTTTCTAGGATTTTACATAGCGTGCCAAAAATGTCTCTCGAGAGGATTGATACGATCAAAACATGTCTAATATCATCTCATGTGTTATATGTTTTTAATAACATCTCAAGAAGCATGTTTGATGTGGCTAGATACAATTAAAGTGTATCAAAATTTCTGATGTCCTTAGAAACATGTCAAAATGTGTATTTTCAGTGGCTACCAACGGTTCAAAGCGTGTCTAAAATCGTAACACTTTGTGATGTTTTAGAAAGAGTGTCAAAAAACATGTTTATTAAATTATTGATGTTAAAGCGTATCTAAAATCATATCATATTGATACGTTCTTAAAATTGTATTGAAAAGTGTCTCTAGCTATTAATGTAGAGACATTTATAAAAACGTAGCAATACAACCGTGTCTAGAAGATATTTTTGTTGTAGTGGCCCCGTCCCAGTGCAATCTCCGAACCACCCCCCCCCCCCCTACGGTGGCACGGCATGGTGTGGCGGGCGGGAGGCATGGCACGAGAGGGTGGAGCAGCGGGCGGCACAGCAGGAGGAGTGGCGGACTGAGCGACGGACGACACAACAGACGGAGCGACGACCGACAGATGACATGACAGGTGAAGCGGCGACCGGCGGATGGCGCGGCAGGCGGCGTGATGCGGGTGGGCGGAAAAAACAAACCAGTCTCATCCCCACATTTCGGGTCTCCGTGGGGTTCCACGGAGAAAACAACAGCCCCGTCCCCACCCCATTAGCCTCGCGGAGATAAATCAGCCCAGTTCCCGCCCCCGTTGGATCGGGTCCCTACGGGGATCCGCCCCCATCGGTTAAACTGTCATGCCGACCAGTTACACCTAAGTCCCAACTGGCAGTGAATAATGGAACAATTTGAGTGACACGGATGGGTCAAGACCCAAGTGCATACAAAATCTATACAACTAAATGACATAGTGTGAAGTTTCAAATTTAACATGTCTTGAAATATAACTTTATAATTAACAAATAATTATTATGACCTTAAAACCTTATATATTTAGAATACCGGTGGTTTTTTCTCTGAAATTGCTTTAAGGATTTTGTCAAATTTGTTTTGCTTTTGTGGGCCAAGCCGCAAGGTCCTAGAAAACTTGTGACCTTCTAATGGATCCTAGTTTTGGCGTAGTGGCCTATGGAATTATTACATTCAGGGTTTACAAAATTGTTGAAACCGCTTTCCATTTGTTTTGTGGTTTTTGTGAAAATCAAAAGAACTAGTCGGTTAACAATTCAAATAGAAAAAAAATATTTGGACGGAATTTGAAGTAATATCGGTCTTTTTTTCAGTTTATCGCTAAGTTTTGTTGGTTTATCACTCGGTTTTGTCTCTTTATCAAAAGAATTTCTTCTTTTGGTAGAAAACCATTCGGTTTTCTCGGTTTCTTGTTCAATTATTCTTGTTTTTGAAATTTTAAAATTTTAACATTTTGAATTTAATTTGACCAAAAACGGTAGTTCGCTCAAACTAGACCCAAATCGTCGGTTTTGCAAACTGTTCCCTTACTTTCGTCTCATATTTGTCGTTGTGTCCTATGTGCCTCCATCCCCATCACAGAGCTTTGTCAGCCATAACACTAAACGTCGCTATCTTCCTCGTATGAAGAGGACGGCATTGTGTCATATGGAACCTCATATTCCAAATCAGTAGACATTGAATTTTTACTCGATAAAATATACGTGGACCTACACACTCATTGCCCGGATATGACGGTTCCTTGAACATGCGAGGCCCAGCTTGTTCGGCAGTGTCAACATGACGATGCAGTGTTGATTTTGTAAATCCATCGACTGTGAGCAAATTGTCTTTACTCTTTCGTGGTGGGATGACAACACGAGTGTAATTCGATGGATTATTCTCAGATGTATAGTCACATGTCATCATATAGATTAGCAAAGAATGACTGTGTGCGTGTGAGAGAGACGTTACGTTTCATCCAAACGGAGGGAAGGAAGTCTGATGGAAAACGTGGCTCAACCCACATGTTACACGACAGACGGTGCATAAGGCGTAAGCTGGTTGACAGGTGATCTAAGCCGGAAACACTATATACTGTGCGCGCGGTTTGGGTCAGATTTAACGATGATTTCGCCCAACCAGCGTAGTCGCAGTCGTGTTCGAAGCTATCGCTGTCGTGCACCATAGAATCTTTTAGTGCAAGTGGTTTTGAACCTTCAAATCCCTTCCTCTCCCTCCCGGACTAGGTTTGGAGGATTTAGAGTGGTGGCGAGGTCGAAGAATTTAGAATGATGACGATATCGAAAATTTTTGCGCGGCGGCAACTGACGGGAGCCGCCGGGGATGAACGGTGTAGCTGGGCGGGGTGAGAGAGGCTTGTCAATTAATGATAAAGAGGATGGCGACCATCACTTTATGTATCGTACGGTGTCAAATGTCCCCTAATGTCAATGGAGAACTGTCGTTTCCATTCTGGCCAAATTTGCTAGGAAACACTTTTTAAACTTGACATTTGTTAGTGGACACTACTTAATGTTGTATTTGCTCTAGGTCACTACTAAACTATGACAATTGGCTAATAAATATTCTAATTATTAGACTATGATTTTTCTTATATAGAGGATAGAGAATGTTTTACAAATTACCAAAGTACCCTTATGCCCTTTTAAAATATTTGGCTATATAATCAATATTTTTATTAATTATATATCATTAAATATTTTTAAAAGAATATTAATATTTTTAAAAGTCTCTAAATCATATTTTGAAATATTTAATAATGCTTAACAGATATTTTATGAAAAATATGTATATTCTGAAATAATGTTTAATAGATTTTTGTGAACCACTACAGATGGTCAGATTTTAACACATCTGATTAATGGATTTTATGAAGATATTAATACTTTTTGTAAAAGATTTGGTAATGCTTATGACATATATAATTAATAAAATATGATTATATGATCAGATATGTTAAAACTGTTACAAGGATTTTTGGTCATTTGTAAAATATTGCTTTCTCTATGTAAGAAAAGTCAGAGTCTAATGATTAGAGTGTCCATTAGACAATTATCATAGTTTACTAGTGTACTAGAGCAAATGCACCATTGAGTAATGTCCACTAGCAAATGCCAACCTAAAAGTTGTCCCATGTATGTGTCCACCAACAACAGTACATACAATCTCTGAAGTCAGATTTTTTTTAAAAAATTTATGTTTTTAAGACTAATATTTTACTAATAACATATAAAGATCTATATTTTAAAATCTGATGTCATTGAGTCAAGCCAATAATTGACGTGACTCATAGGAAAATCACATCAATTTATTTAGGGTGACTGAGTTTCAAGGTTTAGAAAATCAGAACTAGACTGGTTTTCAAACTAATAAAAATCTGCCGGTTAATCATTTTATTATAACACAAGTTCGTTTTATTTTATCGAAAACCAATCGTTTGGTGAAATCAACTAAGACCAATTTTCCATTTTATTATAATACCAGTTCGTTTTGTTTCACGGTTTTGAAAACCTGCAGAGTTCCACATCATCATAACCTCGAAAGTCAAGTATTTTTGTCACATTTACCATCTGAGTCGCTTTTTGGTATAACTGTAGGATGTGTCGCACCAAATAATTTAGGATGATAAAAAGAAGCTAGATCTTAAAAGTATGTATTTTGCAAGCAGTTGACATGACGTCCCAGCTAAATGATCTAGTGAATATATATTTACTTTAAAAAGTTATGCAGTATGACACCCCTGGTGTCACATTAACAACCCTAGACAGCGAAGGACGAAGAAACCAAAGAAAAATAATAATTTAAAACTCGAGTTTGAATTTTATTTGAATTGAAGTTAAATATGGCTTGAACTAGAACTCCAAATTTTCTAATACAAATGACTCAAATAAATTTCATAATATCGATCTATATAACAAATAATGATTTTGGAGAATTTTGGACAATTTTATCTCAAAGGTAAGTATGTCAAACAAATCAAACAATGTTCAGAAATAGAGTTACTTTAAAAATTCAAATTTCAAACTTTTTAAAGGAACCATTAAACCAGATCATACCCATAAGTAAGATACAATCATTGAAAGCAACATCTAATTTTGTCTTGATTTAACAACATCAAGAAGTTTCACTTTTGCAATTAAGAAAATTTGGAATTTAATAACTACCTTACAGTTTCACTTTCAAAACTACATCATCAATGTTTAGTTACTCCAAGCATTGCTCTCCATTGATGTGGAACCCAATTTAAATTTGGACCTCATTTGATGCCTCAAATTAAATTTACAAAGTGCCTAAGTGTTAAGGAATTTCCAGACAGAAATTTCTCTAAGTTTCCCAAATCAATTAGCCCTTTTCAAATTTGAATATATCCTAGATCCAGGCATGTTCTGCATGTGTCCACCATTATGATCCCCAAACTTTGCTCCAAACAATGGTGTAATCGAAAGCTATCAAAAAAATAGATTTAATGCTTCAAATAGTTGATTCAAAATGCCTAATCACCATGTTATTTTGGAGCCTTTGAACCAATGGGTCCCACCTGTCATTGGCATTGAGGAAGCACACCCTGCCTCCTGATCGCGCGACGCCGCGTGGCCGCCGGTGTACGGGCAACCGCGCGCTGCCGCGGATCGATGCCCCACCTGTCGTTCGGACAAGACAAATTTACACCCCCGAACACCCTCATCCCTCCCCAGTTCTCTCTCATTTTCACTCTCTCCCTCAGTTGTCATGCCCTCTCCCACGCCTAATACGAGCCGCCATTAGCAGGCGCGGCAGAGCTCTGACGCCCAGCCGCTAGGCCGCCTCCCGTCGCTAGCCGGCCACGCCGAGAGCTCCGCCTAGCTCCTATCCCCCGGCCCGCAAGACCTCGCCCTCTCCCTCGCCTCAAATCGCCGGCAATCGGAGGTTCTTTCCCTGCCTTCGGCCGCCGTGGTTCTACGTCGCGTCTCCGCTCTGGTGAGCCTCGTTTCAATTGCTTCCGCCGCCGAGCCTCTCCCCCGGTCGCGCATCCATCTGAGCAAGCTCGGCTTCGGTTTTTGCAGAGAAGACACCGGGACGCCGGTTGTCGCCACCGCCTACCGCCTCGGTCCACCGCCGCCGCTTTCCCATTGTCGCGCAGCTGCTCTGGTGAATTTCTCCGCCCTCTGCGATGTGCCGCGCCACGGCCCTGCTCCACTCTGTCCTCCCCCGTCGCCGCAAGCCCCGGCGGGCGCGGGCGCGAGCGCCCTGGCCTGGTTCGGCTCAGGGCGAGCCAGCACCTGGGCTCGAAGCTGGCCCAGGGAGCTCTCCCCTTCGCGCTCGGCCTGCTGGGCCTGGTTGCTTTCGGCCCAAGCGGCCAGGTAATTCTTCTGGTAGTTAAAATAAACAAAATAAATGATTCCAACTTCAGAAATCTACCCAAAAATAATTTACTTGGGATAAAAATATAGAAAATTATGTTCTAGGTTCGTCAGAACTTTTTATATTTTATAAAAATACTAAATCACAGCAACATCATATACTTGTTTATGCATGTATTTAATGATTGAAATTGGACATAAAATCATAACTAATTATCAGAGCACAAGATAAATCTTCATTTTTGCATGCATAATAAATGCATCATTTCCAGACCCTTCACCAAGTGGCATATTTAAATTCCAAGTATTTTACCTATAATGAATATTTTAGTGTTTGCATCATTTTAATTAAGAAAAATTATTAGTAAATATTATTCCCATGAGTTTTGGCACAAAAATCTTATTTAAGATCCCACACAACATATATTTTATTCACTGACAATTATCTTTCAGAACCAACTTAATAACTTTAATTTGTTCATAGTAATGCCAATTTTGTGAATACTTATAACTTGAACACCATGTCAACATGCAAATGTTTATTACACACCTTGTTCTCTGCATCTAGACTTTATTTACATTGCACTACCTCTGATCATCATGTTATGATCACCTGGTTTGTTTAAAACATGACTCATCAATTGTATCGTCATCACTAAGAAGCTCGATCGCATTATACAAAACTAAATAAAAGGAATGTAAGAAATGTGCCCATACCATTTCCTACAGAACCCCCTGTACTTTATACATGCATCATGTTATGGCATATAATTGTTCAAGAAGTGTCATGAATCATTTCCTATCCTCAATTGCATTGCATTCATCCATAGGACTCAACGACGGGAACGTGGAGCTCGAGATCGTTTCGGAGGAGACGGAGTAGACCTAATTCTCTTGAGAGTGCTAACATTGCTCGGACCAAAGGCAAGACCCGGTGCACTCCTATGTTTTAAAAATTTTTATTTTGTATCACATATATGCGTTTCATGTATTGTGCATTACGTGTAGAAAATGATTAAGACCGAACGGGGAAGTGCATGTGTAGGTTGAGGTGGCAAGGTTAGACCTTGTTTGCCATAGTCCCGTTTGTGTCGATTAAGAACCCCCTTCGAGTGTGGACCCGTGACCAAGTTTGAACAGTACCAAGTGCATGCTAGTGATATGGACACTAGTAAACCGACGTAGCTTGATTGTTATAGTAGTTGGACAGTCCCTCATCGCTCTTTGGGAACGATCATAAGTGCATGGTGGCATTTGGGTGGTATGAGTGGTGGAAGGGTGCATGGTCTAACCACGGATACCGGGTATCGCGTGGAGGACATGTACCTCGGGAGCGCGTGAAACCCGATCGACTCTATGGTGATCTCGCGAAAGGTTGTCGTACATGAGTCTAGGAGTGTCCGTGCGCCGTGTATTTGGCTTTCTCCTGCAGGATGTAAATCGATTTGAGTCGCCGTCCCTCGCGGTTATTGAGTACCCCTTGTGAAATCGCTGCCACCTCGAATTACACAGTGAAATGATAATGATGATATTGTATTTCTATAAATTATATTGCTACCATATTTGTTATAGTATAGCTTCACAATACTTATTTTATACAAAAACCCTATTAACTTGGCTAAAACCTGAAAATAAGGATCAATTATTAGTGCTGTTTTTACAATCATTCCAACAACCTTTGGTCAGCCCCCTGCATACTAGGTGTCGGTCTTAGCGTGCCATTTTGACGGGTAAGTCTTGTTGAGTATTAGTTACTCAGGGCTCTGCTCTATGTTGTTTTGTACAGGTGCTATGCTTGATAATGAGGCACGTTTACGGGCTTGATGTGCTTCATGATAGGATTCTAACGTGAGATATATTACTTCCGCTATTTATGTTACCGAGTTTTAAACTTGTTCACCTACTCAAATCTGAATCAAAGGTGTAATAATTAAGTTGTAACATTGCTCACTATTCTTTTATGCTCATATGTGTGTACTATTAGACTCTTGCTTCGTCAAGGTGTTACCTGATGTTCGATCCTTCGACTACCCCCTCATTCGTGGGGCGGGGATGCCACATGCAGTAAATGATCTGCTAAGCGTGATGTGCTTTTCATATTATATACTCCCCTTCATACAATCTAGATAGTTTAAAATTGACTTAACTCTGATGTTCCAACGTCAACAATTAAAATAAAATCCATTCGTCGTCTAGTATCTACGACCGTGTTTTAATCAGTACTATAGTAGCTCTTTGGTTAGGTATTAAAGCAACATTATCGATTGATAAATCCTTCACTTTTGGTGTTTTTTTAGGATTTCAAGTTGATTCATTTAACCGTGGAGTTCATTGCATGGGTATCTAGGAAATAATTATTGAATCTTCCTAATATATATACCTAAGTTCGGTATACTCTAAATAATTAAATACTAGCAATGTGTCCGTAGGTAGCCACGAGCTTCAAAATAGAACAAACTGAATTATAGACATGCTTGATAGCAATAAAATTTTATAAAAATATGTTATATTGAATATTATTTTTTATTTGATTACTCTATAATATTAGTGTAGAATATGAAAATTTAATATTCAACATCTGTGAAATTACATACTTTATTACGAGTTTTTCTACATGGTCAATGTCTTGAACTATCCTTATGTGTTCCTTTAATCTTTCATTTAAGTCTTTGGAGAGCACCTGCGATGTCTGTTCCCTCGGGAGTTGTGATCTATGATTTTAGGTATCTTATTGATATGGACTTGGACATACCTTCCAGTGTTGAGATATTCTTTATTGTTATTGTTAGGATCAACGTCTCTATTGCGATAGAATATTTATATTATCAACATTTAAATTACATGTATATTTGAATGTAGTAGAAATATGCATTTGTTGTACTCACATAGAATTTGTTGTCCATGTAATGCCTTTTAACCCTCGGTTGATCTTTTCAGAATTTGATGCTGTCTGCTTGCTAGGATTCTTACTCTCATGCAGGGTTAAAATAACCGGGGTTAACCACTGGTTAACCTGGTTAACCAGAAAACCGGTCTGGGCCGGTTACCCCGGTTGGCCGGTTAACCCCCGGTTATAATTTAAATTTTTTTAAAGTTTAAAAAAATTTAAATCAGATGAAACCGGTGTAACCAACCGGTTAACCGAAATAACCGATCGGTTAACTGGTAAAACCGTTCAAAAACTAATATTTTTAAATTTAAAAATATATATTCAAAATATATCACTAAAACTGACTGATTAACCGGAATAACCGGACGGTTAACCGGTGTAACTGCCGGTTAACCGGCCGCCGATCATGCGCCAACCAAAACGTCTTTTGTCCGGCTAACCGGCCGGTTATACTGGTTAACCGGCTAACCGGTGAACCGGGCTCGGTCGGTTATACCAGCCCGTCGGTTATATTGCTCTCATGTTGAATAGATCATCAGACATGTGTTTATCCATACGTAAGAACTTCTGAATTGTTTCAAACTTATCAATGTTATATGGTTTGTAGCTTCGCACCCACTTTGTCCTATAAGAAATTTGAATTATGCATAGCGAAGGATAGAAGGTCATGTTATTAGGTGGTTAATGTATCAATGGTCATAAGAAGCTTACTCTAACACGGCAACGTCACTGATCATCGTGATCATGTCGCAGACCGACCTGCTACAATGCATATTAGTAACAACACATGCTTAGGATTTTGGATTGTTTATTACATACTAATAAAAGATGAAAATTAAATAAAGTATATATACTGACAGAAAATATTATTACAAGGATTGCTCTACGCAGATTACTAATTCTATTGGAAGTAAATGCCCCTTATGATAAAGCTCGCGGCGGTTCCAATCTGAATGATGACAAACTTCTATCTAAACTAATAAGAAGAGAGTTTCTACGATCCGTTTTCTCACCAGACCAACATCTTATTCAGTAATTTGATTCCTTGAATTAAAGTGGAACCAACTAATCCCACCACATATTATATAAATGAAAGAAAATTTTACTAAAATGTAACTCCTAATAATATCCTTTATAGTCTTGTGTCAACCAGACTTTTTTCACTCAACTCTTAACTAGCCTCCACCTATGCCCGCCCACCAATCCAGCGCTGGTTGATGTGGCCTTTATTTTCTCCCATAAAACATTGCCGTTTTATTTCCTTTTTATTAAGCCCCCAAAATTCGGATCCACCGGCGACCTCGCCCTCACGCCCCAGGCCCAGGCTCGCGCGCCGCTAATGTCGTCCAAGCGCCATGTCCCACATGTCAGGGACAAGACCGTCGCTGGCGGGTGACGGCGATCTAACCCTTGCCGTGGCGGTGGCGGTTGTAGGCGTGCGTAGGCGTAGAGCATCCAGCTCGCGGTGCTTCAAGGACGGACCAGCACGTGCCAGCTTGCCAGGGCCGGAGTGCCCGCATGGGCGCGGTGGGCCGTCGTGGTCGGGCGCGTTAGCGTTGCACCAAGGTGGAGCAGATCGGGCGACCGGCGGGGCGCCGCAGCAGGGTAGGCGACTGGAAGGGCACAGCAAGGTACAATGGGTGACCGGCAGGCGAAACTGGGTGAGTTGCCTTCTCTGTTCTTGTTTTTGCTTTTCTTGGAAAGGTGGCTTTTGCCACTGCCTTCAGGAGGCAATGCGGGACCGGGGTTCGAGCCCCCGCCGGCTCGGCGCTACCGTGCGCGTTTACCACCGGACCACTGGCCCGTCCCCAATCTTCTCTGTTCTTGTTCTTTATGCAAGTCCTGCTCCTCTACATCCTACGCTTGCAAGTCACGCCGGTCGCCGATTCCCTGACCCTAGCTGGCCCCGTCTCCACCTCCCCTCCAATGCTTGCTCTCACCTTTGGATTGTGTGCAGGTACACCCATGCGATTAGCCGCTCTCACATGGAGGAGGATCTGGTCATCTTGCTAGGCCTCACCCGAGCACAGTCATTGTGGGAGGACCAATTGGGGTCAGTCCCTGGCTGGATCTTCTACTCACGGTGGTGCACTCGCTCGTGGTGTGCTGGGTGGTCCTGACAAGGTGGCGGCAACAGAGCTATGGGTGGACTTCGCTATGAAGTTCGCCGACTAGGATTGGTCATCTGCCTCTCGGCGTCCAGCTCCTCTCCTCCATGCACCTCAATGCCGATGACCCTGTTCAGGACTCCCCGCTGTGTCGAGGAGCCGTCCTAGCCCTGATCTGTTCTTATTGTCCGATTTCTTCAGAAATTTGTTATTCTTCTCTTCACTCTGTAGGTGTTGAAATTGTGAGGATTGCAGACGCACTAGCAGAAGTTGGGTTTTATCCCCATTGGAATTGAGGTTAGTAGCACTATTTATGAACTCATGCTATAGTACAAATCAAAGGCATCCATCCACGGCTTTTATCATGCACTTATGGAGAATTCATTTGATCTCTCACATTGGTGCATCTGCATCTGTTCTTTTTTTGTTTTGCAGGGTAGTACCAGTTTTTCACCAGGTCTTATAGGTAATAATCCCCTCTGTGTTTTATTTTTTCCTCTTCTTTTAAATCTTTAGCACATCTATATAGGGCTCTTATATTTGATATGCATCAGAACCTGCTGTTAATTATTAAGAGGTCAATATATTGTAATCACTTTCACTATTTATTGACCTATGACAATAATTTTGAGGGCAATTATTTAATTATAGTGACACCGCACATGTGGTTGCAGCTAAGCATTATTAGGATGACCAGCAGGGAAAAAGGTATAAGACGATGTCGTTGGGTGACGATTGCCATGGTGGCTTGGCCTACAACATGGTTGAAGCGTGCGTGGAGGTTGTCGGCAGCGTTTGCTAAGCCCGCACTTCTTCAACATGCATCCATTCATTATCTACAAGACCATAAGAAATTTCCCACCACTGCTAATTTATTTTTCATTGCAGTGTATTCTTTTTTTCTTTGTTTCCATATTCAAGATTTTGCAAAATTGAGATCTGTTTCGTTGCCTGTTTTCACTCGAAGTTCATAGGTTGCAGAGATGGTTGACTCAATTGTGGTTACAGTTTGATGTGTAGTCAATTTAGCCAGTACCCAAGCTGCTATGGTACATTAGTAGCAATCCTGCCTGCAAGCTGTTTGAAACAATGCCTGAACCAAACCATTCAACAGGACCATCGTTGTGGCCTATGAGGTACTTGATAGAATGGACTTTGTTGTGGGCTTGTAGATCCCAGCTCATAGTAAATTTTTCTTCACCTGCTTTGTCCATACATTTTCTCATTTTGAGGACTGATGGTTTCTATGCTAAAAGTGTGGTCATATTTCTGTTGGGTGTAAGTGCAAAATTTAGAAGTATGCAGTGTATGATACAATGGGAGTTATTGCAAGAATGATTCTTGACCGGTAGTTTTTGCTACCTCTCATTTCTAAAATTTCAGTCTTTCTAGCAGCTTCTTGTTGTCAGCACATATAATAATAATTTGCCATCAAGAGCCAGAAAAATATCAGTTGTCAAAAGGGCTATCCATTTTTGTAATCACTTCTCGAAAAACTCAACTGCGGCACAGTTCAGGTTCTATAGCTTGCTACTGCAATCGGTATATTATAGCACAAGGCAATAGATTTTTTCAGTTCAAGGCGTATCTTTTAGTACACGAGGTTTTCATCATACTCACATAAATATGGCTTGCTTTTGTTGTCTGGCTGAACGGATTGATGCATTCATTGGGCAGTGATTTTCTATGTCTAGGTTCAGTTTCAGTTTCAGTTAGCTGAGTACAAGATACGGCCTGTTGCATCTTCATTCAGCACCGATTTTCTTTTGGATAATTCATGATTTTTCTGTGCCAAACATCATTGATTTTTTTCATTCAGTTAGCTATATTATGACATATATCTACTTACATGAATTTATTCAACTGATAAGTTTTCATTTATGTTAGTTACATTCCCCTTTTGGCGTATTTTCTAATACTTACTCTATCTGGAAAAGTGTCGTGATGAATATAGAGCTCTACAGTTCAGATAAAAGGAGATTCATGCATGACAAATTTAGATATTTGAATTTCACTTGCACCATCCTCAGCTGTGGATGTATGAGCCAAATCGTTGTCTCGTGTATTAAGAATTTTATGAATTACATGAATTACATGAAATTATTAGTATGCAGTGTGCTATTTTTTCCTGTTATTTTTATGCTATAGATTGAGATTGGATGCTTTTGTGCACATAAAAATACTATGAAGAAAAGGCACCCCTGTTTGTTATTGAACCACATTTGCAAGAGGTTTCTGTTTTCCTGGTTACATCCCAGCCTACAAGAATAGTGGTAGCTCCATTCCTCATATGTTCAACATCTTTGTTGAGATCTCCCATTAAACATCTCAAACTACTTTTACAGGAACTGCAATGTTAATGATTTACTCTGGTGAATAGACCATCCATATACGCTCAAGGGTTTGTTGACAAGGACATTTATTCATATGTGTAAAAGTACCTTCACCTTATATCTGCTCTCAATAGTAGTAGTTTTTGTCGTTAGTCTCATTTATATTGCCAACAAATACCATATTTAAATTCTGGTCATTGGCGAAATTCAGCCTCTGATTGTATTTCCACATTTTAGCTCCTACTATGCTATTTATGGGTGAGACATATTACGCTGGGATGAAAACTAACCAGCACAAACAGATACACACAAAGTTGTGTCACAATTCATTGTTGTGCTTGTGTTTTCTTGATTGGATAAATGAAAAAGGCAACCGATTCTCTTCTTATAAATGCTTTGTGCTTTTTTGGTAATACTGCTGAATAGCTACTCTGAATGTAGAAGTGTTTAAGTTTCCTGCAGTATAAATACACAAGCCACAGTTGGAAATTGGAACCATCTAAATCAATTATGTTTTGTGAATAAATAAAATACTATTCGATTGAAGCATGTTTCTGGCTTCACATTGATGCATTTTGTGGTGTAAATTGACTTATTTTACGACACCATGGTGTTTTCATTATATTGTTGCCTTTTTTGTCCCAAAGAAACATTTTGTATTTCTACCATGGATCCATTATATTGTTGTGTTTTTTGTCCTAGAGGTTCCAGCAAATCTGCATTGCTACTATTATTCATTAGAAGGTAATCAAGGAACACACAAATATTTTTACCATTTTGTATTTCGTTTGGTTTGACATGTTTCATTTTCCATCCTTGTCACAGGCAACCTTCTGTTCCTCTGCCATCTAACACTGAGCTGTTTGCAACCAACACTATTGAACTGACTCATGTATGCCTACTTTTTACCCTGTTTCTATACAACTCATTTTTAATTATCTATTTATGATGGAGGGAGATAAAAAGACCTAATACATACAAATTCTCTTATGAAAAGCCAAATATTACATCATTGATAATACATCCATGAATGTTTGTTTGTATGCATGATTGTGCCTTTTATTTATTCCTCATATTGGTAGCATAAGGAAACAACAATTTTGGGGAAGGCAGTTCACCTGATGTCAACTATAACACTCATTTGAAAATTATGTTTTAATATAAAAAAAGGTCTATATCATAGGATTATATTGAATAATAGTTATGCTATCCATGGTCTAATACTTGTTGCAATGTATAGAGGTGAAGAATTTTACAATCAGATGATCTACACCATTTTTTTTCTTTCAGTGTTATAGTGTTAGACATGGACGAATAAGCAATGAGAGTTTATTGCTAATGGTCCGGTTAAACTGTTGTGTACTTTATATTCTAAGGAACTATTTTGGATCTGAATTGACTTGATTGTTGGTTGATATATATGTTAGGAGCTCGCAAATTATTCAAATGGATTCAGTACCAGAAGGTCCTTATGTTTGTCTGGTTGGAGCAACGCAGGACAGTAATATATCAAATCTGAAGTTAATCTATGAATTATTAATGGCAGCTCTTCTAATTTTCTAATTTTCTTCTTCACTGTCCATTTTTGTACTTAAGGATTTTTCACTGTAAGTTTGCTTGAATGAAATAAATGTAATTTTGCAGGTTCAGCGTTGAGTCTAACGGGTTACCTTCTATAGGAACTGACAGTTTGTACATGTTAAAATTTTTCTTGGCACTTGTCTCTTGATCTTTAAGTGTATGTATAGGGAAAGGAGTATCTTATTCTTCCACATTACAAAGAATATATAGTAAAAGAGCTGCATTCCCCATATGTATTGTGTGACGCTGACATCTTTTTTAAACTGTCCTTTCTACCCATATGGTGTGCTAATGAAATAAGAACCCGTTTGATAATCAGTTTGTCATCTACAATCGATGTAGTCTTGTGTACAATTGTTTTATTACTGGTGGTATAGTTGTACGTGCGACACGACACGCACCACTACTAGTATAAGGAAGAGAAACAGATGATGCTCTCTAACTAATCCCGGCACCTGCCTATGCATGACGCACACATGCATGGTACTGTGAGTGTGACCACATCGTAATGCATTCGGCAAGCACTTTACAGTGTCCGCACTCCTTATCCTCTGACTTCATCCTCTATTTGTCCTAGTTAGTAATATTTTTTCCTCTATACTCTTATTTGCCGCAATCGTCTTACTCTATGTTCTATCCTCTATACCAACTACCATCTGTGAGGCCCACATGTCAGCCTCTCTCTTTCCTCTATCTCTCTTTCCACCGTGCCTTCTCTGTCCCCATCCCTCTCTCTCCCACCGCGCCTCCTCCCTCCCTAGTCCCCACCGACAGAGGAGTTAGGAGCAGCCCCTCCTCCCCCGCGTCCCGCCGAACGTCGCGCTCGTCCTTCCTCTCTCCCCCCCCCCCACCCCTCGCGCGCCACCGGACGTAGCGCATGTCCTTCTCCTCCCCACCCCTCGCGCGTCGCCGGCCGTCGCACCCGTCCTCCCCCGTGCCCCGCCCGCCGTCGCACCCGTCCTCCCCTGCGTCTAGCCCGCCATCGCGCCCTGTGCCATGTTTGCGGATACAGTTCCGTGCTACCACCGCCAAATTTGACGTAGCTGGGACGCTTGTGACGGATGGAGGACCGTTTAGAGGACCTCAGTGCAGCATTTTTACCGCTATGGGAGTACTGGAGGACGGTTTCCAGTACCACAGTGCGGTCAGTCTCAGCTCCACCATTCGGCAATGCATGGAACATGGATATTAACAGGTATCGTGTTTCTTGAAATGATGCTCCTTCCGGAAGTCATATCCACCGACCAGCTTGACGGACTGTATCGTGGAACAGCGTGTCGTTCCAAACGTGGATGCATATCGTCTACATTGCAGCTCTCAATGCAGAGAGTTATAGCAGTTTGCACAGTAAACTGAGAGGAGATAAACAATACGCCCCATAGTACTGTAGTGGAATACTGTAGTGTCAGTAATTTTGTCCATCAGGCTGCTTTTTTATTATTTTTTAGAGAACGCACTTGAGTGCGTGTTTCATTAAGAGGAAAGAAAGAGTACAGCGACGAGGTGAGCCCCTGACCTTGTCAAGAGGCAACCAGCTTACAAAGTGACGTTACCAAGATTTACAGACGAATCGACTTAGAGTACAGGTAAGAGGGACTAAAATCTGCAAACAGTGGCCGGTGAAGAGCAGCAGCACCGATTGTGCTACTGAAGGAATTCCGACAAAGCACGGTAGCCTGCTAAGATCCAATTATTTCCCTCATCTCTGATTTTGCTGATAAGTGAAGGCAGGGAGGAAATCACGGATTCGAAAACCCTCCTATTACGCTCCTTCCATATTTCCCAGGACACAAGCACAACCAGAGAGTCAAAGCCTTTCTGGCGATCGCGATGGAGTCTTTTGCGGGAACGAAGCCACCATTCGTCCAATGATTCCTCCATATTTCCTGAAGTCTTTTTTATTATTGTTTATGGACTGTAGCAATTCATCTGGTCTGTTGCTTTCTAATCAAAAGGTCCAGAATAGAGCTAATTTAGGCTACTGTTCACTCTCTGCATTGAGTGTTTCAAATCAGAGGATCTGAATCCAACGTGGTATCTGACACCCGAGATGTTGTCGCGGGCCACGACGAAGGTGGCGCTGCTGTCAAGAGGGAAGGGGAACTGCACCACGGGGTGAGGGGAACCAACGGGGATCTCTGTTTCGCACTCTATGGCACAAGGATAGTCCTGTACATCTGGGCCGGGTTTTTTGGGCTAGCCCGAAGCACGCTCCATTTGGCCCGGCACAGGCACGAGCACGGCTCGAAAGAAGATGGGTCTGGGTGGCATGGCCTGCACCACCGTGCCGTGCTTGGGCCGTCACCCCAGCAATGGGCCGCCCGACCACAGCATGTTTTGAGGCCAACCCAGCGAGGCACGTAGGCCGGCTCGGCGAGGCATGGCCGAAGCACCATGGCCGGCCCGCCCATCCCCTCTCTCTGTGCCTACCCCATATAAAAAAGAAACCCTAGCCGGTTGCCCCTCATTTCCTCCGCTCCGCATCCACCTCCGCTCAGAGCCTCTCCGCCTCCGCCCTCTGCTTAGCGCCTTCGGCCTCCGCTCCGCCTCCGCCTCCGCTCAACGCCGACGCCTCCGGCCCCCGCTCAGTGCCGATGCCTCCTGAAGGACCGAGAAGGCGACCAGAGGTGGGGTGAATGGGAGCCAATAAAAATTCTTACACAAGAACTTGGCCTATATCCTAATTTGCACCGCACCCAACCTCTAAAGCAAGTCACCAAGATTACTCATACCAACTTGTGATGTGCTAACTCTAGGAATGACTAACACCAACAGAAGAGATAAAAAGAGAACAGCCAAACAGAAGTTTCTGTTCAGATCGGACATGTCCGAACTAATAAAAGGAACACTTCCTAAGAAAAAGTAACACGCCCTGAGGAAAAGTAACACACTGTTCAGATCGGACAAGTCTGAACTAATAAAAGGAACACTTCATAGGAAAAAGTAACACGCCCTGAGAAAATAGAACACACGATCAGATCGGACAAGTCCGAACTGAAAAAGGAACACTCCTGGAGCAAAAAGTAACACACCTTGAGAAAACGCAACACACGTTCAGATCGAACAAGTCCGAACTGAAAAAGGAACACTCCTGGAGCAAAAAGTAACATACCTTGAGAAAACGCAACACACGTTCAGATCGGACAAGTCCGAACTGGAAAAAGAACACTCCTGGAGCAAAAAGTAACAAACTCTGAGGAAACGCAACACTCATTCAGATCGGACAAGTCCGAACTAAAAAAGGAACACTCCTGGAGTAAAAAGTAACACACCCAGAGAAAACGCAACACACCCGAGACAGAACTGAAATAGCTCAGGATTAGGCAAAACTTGACCAAAACCTAATCAAACGAACTCCAAATCATGTGATTTTTGGACCAGGTAATCCTCAGGTCATTGTGACCTTCCTCCAACAAGATCCACTCAATTGGCTCAAAAAATCATCACAAATTTCAGATCTTGTGCCAAGAACATCAAAAATGGAAAACTTGAGAAATCTCCGAAATTGAAAGTGCTAGAGCTTTTGATTCGATCAAGGACCCATATAGGATTGTTCTAGGTCATCACAGCACCAAGATCCCCAAGAAATCCGCCCCAAAAACTCACTCAAAAATTCAAAAGTTCCCACAAAAATAGCTCCAAAAATAGAGAAAAAGAGAAATTCAGGATTTAGGGAGAAAGGAAGATCTTGAGCACAAATTTGAATCTCTTTTCATTAATTTTTCAAGTCAAGATACATGGATACATGACTAGGAAGCCACCTTCTTCCTCCCGCTATTTGGAAGAGAAAGAGATGTCTCTCACACACCCACTCCTCTCCTCTATTACATGAAGACCTCTCCTAGCACTTTGAATGAAGACCTAAGGCAAGGCTAAGGGAAAGAGAGACCCCTCTTCCACCAGCCCTACCTCTCCTTATATAGGCCTAGGGGTTGTCCTAAAGACCATCCTACCCCTCACCTATGATACACTGCCACCTACCACCAGGGGCACAACCATCCATCTTTTTTCTCGTCGCCCGAATGCCATCGAGCACTTCACGACTTTGCTTCGCCTCGACGCAAGCTCCATGATGGTGCCACGTGCACCTCTAATCGCCGCCACCGGTTTTGAGGCTCAAACCGGGAAACCACCTTGCACGCTTCTCAAAGTGTGACTTCTTGATCTTGACGTGTGTCACCTCGTCACGTGATCGTCCTCGTTGGCAAGTCTCTCCCGCCTCCGGTCCATTGGAAGCCTCTACTTGCACCGAGCCCGATCACCTTTGACTTGGTCAACCCCGCCGTCTTGATCATCATCCACGGTTTTGAAGCTCAACCGCAAAACCATCCGTGCTTCTTGCCTCTCCACGTGTACGGTATGGATCACCCTTGACTTCACCCGGCCTCCCGATCGTCCGGCCCCAGGTCTCCTACTTGTGTCCGATCCTCTCGCCGTTGACCACCAAGTTGACTCTAGTGACCTACACATCATAAGACAAGCAAACATATTTCCCATCTCCTGCAAACTCTCCAACTCCATTACCAACTCTGGTTAGTCAAAACCAGGACATGCATAAACTCATGCAATCCCCAAATTTCCGCATTTCAACTCAAACACTGAACTCAACCAATGTTAATTACTCATCACATATTGCAAACCATGACACATATCCACATGGTTTCTCAATCTCCCCCTTGATGAGTACATTGACAACATCAAATGCACAAAACTTAGAAATTTGAAATGCAAAACCGAATAAGCACATCCAAATGACTCAAACCCAAAAAAAAGGTGAAAAGTAGCCATCTAGCATAAGAGGGATCACAAAACCAAGAGTTGACAAAGAAAGTCACTCAAGAACGCAAAGATTGTGAAAAGCACATGAAAAACGCTCAAGGACATGATATGCTCCCCCTCAACTTGTGGTAGGTCTCATGTAATGCAAAATGGATCATTTTAAGTTTCTTAGTATTATTTGTGCATGACCCAATATTTTCTTCCCCTTTGGCAATGAACTCATCAAAGAAGGAAAAGAACAAGTATGCAGTGCATGAAAAATGCAAACCTAAGGAGCTTCAACAATTATGCAAACACGCATTTAACCTTACTGATCATAAACATAGAGCCACGAAGTGTAAAAGCAATAGGTCACAATCATACAAAGACTAAACATAGATAGCAAGGAATAAACACCAAGAGCTATACAAGCTAAGCAAAATGATAGGCTAGCTTAGATAGAATCAAATTTGCTCATCATGAGAAAAGCTGCCACCACATGTATAAGTACTCCCATCCAAGACAAAACAAGCATCAAGTGAATCAAAAGAAACTAGCCAGGATCAATCTCAACCAAGGCAACAAGCATTCGCAGAAAATAAGCTCTACAAATGCTCACATATGTAATAGAGACTCAAAAGGAGGGAGAGGGACAATTTTCTTATGTGATCCTCATGTAACTTCTAATCCATGCAGAGGGTCACACGACTAGGTACGGCAAACACCCCGAGGCTTCAAAGCATAATTTTTGGATTTAGCATTTTGTATGTAACTTATAATCCATGTAGAGGGTCGCACGACTAGGTACGGCAAACACCCTGAGGCTTCAAAGCACAAATTTTCACTTTATCAATTTGCCAAGAAAAAACAGAAGTATGAGCATGCCTTTGCGGCAAACAGAACAAACGTTCCCATAATGTTCCATCATGAGCTAAACATTTGCAAAGCCACATTTCACAAACACAAGGTGCCAAAGCCAAGACATCCTCTAGACTAGCCTCAACACAAGTCTCAACAAGAATAAAAGCAATTATACATATGGTGAGCAATTTTTAGCAGAATTAATTCATAAGCTTCACAAAAAGCCAAGTTTACCTTTAAGATTAGCAAGTTGCTCAAAAGAGTCTATACCAGACCATCTAGAAAATCTAAGCATGAGAGATTACTATCATATCCACACAACTTAGCTCAAACTCAATCATAGCAATGAAAAATGCAAGAAAGCATAAGAGGCAAAGCTCATCTACAAATGCATATATTACATATAAGATACAATGTGAAAAGGTAGGATACATATACACAAAAGAAGCATCAACTCCCCCTCAAATGATGCCATAGGGATGGCAAACACTAAGCTCCAAATCATCAAACCACAAGAGCAACTAATCTCAAAGCTTCAACAAAGAACAACTCCCCCTTAACCGAGACAGTCTCCTCCTCAACAAAACAAATGAAGAATCAATTGAAAAGAGGGCAACAAGACTATAGAAAGAGCATAGCTCATGACTCATGAAAAAGGTAAGGGAGGACAACAATGATGTCATGTGAAGCACAAATTCCAAAATTCTCTCAAACTTGAGCTTAGGCAATCCTCGAATCACACCTAGACCACTCAAGCGACAAAGAAAGTCAAAGCTCATGTGACCTAGTCTCCTATACCATGTCCAGAGCTCAGAAGAAGATTGAGCAAACAAGCACTTTGTGAGAACCATGAGAAACAGCAAAAACAGCTTGAAAAACTCTGCCAATGCAAGAGATCCCACAAACCAAAGAACCAGTCAAATCAAGATAAGTGAATCAAAATCTACACATGCTAGTCAGAACAATATGCATGCAAAGCACAATCTAAGGCAAGAGAGAACTAAAGCCAGATACAAGAAATACATGCCAAGATGATAAAGTGAGCACATAAACAAGCATCTCACATCACAAGTAATGTACATGAATATAAAGGAGTGAGTGTATAAGAAAGCTCACAAAATAGGTGAAGACATACAAGCCTCTTGGAGACCATGTAAAAAGGTACGAAGAACCATCACATCTCAATCATGCAAAAGATCAAGATCCATCAACCTCATGTTCTCCGCCCCGTGTCCTCGAACCTACATATGAGAAGATAGAGGTGCCCCAATCTTGGATCCCAAAGGGTTAGTATGCAAATACTTGGGGACCCATAACTTGGACACACGAGCAATAGATGCACTCAACTTATCATGAGGGTTAGCATGATGCAAATTGTGGTTCAAATGACAAGACCTTGGATCACCCTTAGAAGCATGTCGCAAATTAGCAACTCGAGAAGAAAAACGAGTGCAACCATTAGACACACGACGAGAACCTCTCAAGGGGACAACACGAGAAGAACCAATACAAGCATCATGAGATCGATGTCGTGGACCAATACAAGAAGTAGTAGGAGCATGTCCACGAGCACGTTAGGCTGGCAATGGGAATCATCCCCGTAGGGGGGGGGGAGAGCAACCATCCCCGCCCCGTTAAGCTCGCCCCCCGAATCGGCCCCCTCCCCGCGGGCCTAACAGGGCAAAAATCACCCTCGTCCTCGTCCCCGGCAGATCCCTGATCCCCATCGGGTCCCCGCGGGGCTGGCGTGACGAGCACTCGGGCAAGGTGGTGGCCGGTGAGCGTCGTCGGGTAGGACCAGTGGACCGATAGGCGGCGCCGACGCGGGGCGCGGTGGCGTTATCGGGGTGGCGCCGAGCGGGCAACCGGGCGTCGTTGGGGCGGCGCAGGGCAGAGCGGCATCGTCGAGGGCGGAGCGGTCGGGCGTCGTCGGCTCGGCTCCGGGCAGCACTCGGTCGGCCGATGAGAGATTGAGAGCGGCGACGGCTGGCTCTGGAGCGGTGGAGCAAGGTTAGGGTTTGAAGTAGAGTTGCAATTTATATTTTATAGCTGATAAATGGACTATTGGACTGAATATGTGCAGATGGGCCTCGTTTTCTTCTTCTAATCGGGTCTCCATTGGACCTCCACGGGGGGAATCTCACCCCTGGCCCCGCCCTGTTTCATTTCGGGGCTCCACCTCGCTAAGCCGACGAGGGAAATCTCAGCCCCATCCCCGACCCGGTAGGGTCGGGGCCCCGCAGAGCTCCATCCCCAACGGGGAAATTGCTGGGACGAGTCCTGACCCGCAAGAAAAGGAGTCATAGAATCCATCAATAGAGTGATGTCTCGTGCTAAGCTCATGAGTGTTCATGCTATGAGAAAAGCTATGATCACCCGAAGAGTAAAAAGCATGAGATCAGCGTATGTCTCTAGCATGCCTAAAGCAGAACTGAAATTGATTTCCATCCTTCCCACAATATGAGCAATGGAACAAAGACCTATGAGGAGGCATGGTTTGACAGGATGAAGCACCACTCTCGCTCATATGAGAAGTCCCTTGGGATTTGCAAGAAGAATTGGAAGCATCTTTCAACTTAGGTCAAGATTAGGTTCACAGATGTCATGAGAAGGACGATGTGTGTTCCTAAAAGCTTTAGCACGCACTCAATGCTCGTGTTTGACACGGCAAAAGCAATACTCAATGGCATGCCCATCTTTCTTATAAAAGGTGCAATGGTACCTTTCTTTTGGAAATCTTGTACCATTTGAGCAAGAAGCACCTTTATCAATTGAGATCCCTTGGGCAACACCGAAACAGCCAACAAACTTAGAACTAGCCAAAGAAGATTTGTCCAAAGCACTAGCACAAAGGCCAACATCTAAAGACTCACGCTTAACATGAGAAGACTCCAACTCTGATTGCAAAAAGGACGCTTTAGAAACGTCAAGAATGGAGTGAGGGGAATCACGTGAATTAAAAGACTCAGCATCTAAACTCTCGCAATACTTGACCAAAACCTCATTTTGAGATTTGAGGCGCTCACAAGTACCACATGGAGTATCTCTCAAGATTTGCATCTCTTCTTCAATGCACTCAGCATAAGTGGTATGCAAGAGATCATTTTCCTTCTTAAGGCTAGCACTCATCTCATTGTGCTCAACCAACTTGGCACTCATATCATCGCACATTTGCTTTAAAGCCTCAATCTCATTTTTCAAAGCATTGCAAGAAGTGCAAGAAATCGAAGACACAACACTTGTATGCATGTCATGCAAAGCATCATGGTTATCACAAGAATCTAGACAAGCATCATCATGCAAAGTAGATGAACAAGTGCTAGAAGACAAAGAATTAATTACAATAATTTCAGCTCTAGCATTTTCAAGTTGCTCTACACAAGTGGAATAGTCTAGTTTCAACTTTTCATTTTTAGCAAGCATGCCAATACAAGAATTACAACATTTTCTAGCCAAGGATATAAGATTGCCTATTTCAACTCTAGCACAATCAAGATCTTTATGTAAGGCAATACAAGAATCACATGGCATAGAAGCATTTGATTTTAGCAAGTCAATTTCAGCATGCAAAGATTTGCAGGACATACAAGATAAAGAAGCTTTAGTGTCCAACTTCTCAATAACACTTCTAGCACAAGTCAATTGCTTTTCACAAGAAGAACAATCATGCATCAACTTCTTATTTTCAGATTTCAACTGAGCAAGGGAGGCATTCGATTCATCAATCTTTTTGACCAAGGCATCATATTTATCACAAGGCAAAGAGGTCCTAGACTTGCAAGAAATAGGAGAACACACATCAAGTCTAGACATCGAGCACATATCACTAGGCATGAAATTTCTCAACTTCTTTCTAAGCTTTGTGATGATCACATCATAAGTACTATCTCTAAGGAATAAACTCTCAATGCCCGCGATGAGGTTACCTTTGGTCATCTTCTGTAGTTTCGGGATAACATCCCCGAGCACAAGCTCTTCATCCTTGTAAAGCTTGAGAAGATCCATTACTCCAATATCACCCTTCTCAAAGCCAACTGCATTCTTCTCCTTGAGATCATCCTTGTCAACCACCACCTTTTGGCTCGGCTTCTTGGCATCCTCGATAGCAATTCCACACATCTCAAAACCTGAGGACACTTGGTGCCATTGTAAAAGCACCAATCAGTGTTAGCAATAAGCCGAAGCAAGAAAAAAAACACTTCTCAATGTTGCCTTCAAATCACAAGGCCGGTTAAGGTCAACTAGTGTTCAAACATGCGCTGATATCAATTGAATGACCGAGAAGGCGACCAGAGGGGGAATGAATGGGAGCCAATAAAAATTCTTACACAAGAACTTGGCCTATGTCCCAATTTGCACCGAACCCAACCTCTAAAGCAAGTCACCAAGGTTACTCACACCAACTTGTGATGTGCTAACCGTAGGAATGACTAACACCAACAGAAGAGACAAAAGAGAAGTCAAACAGAAGTTTCTGTTCAGATCGGACATGTCCGAACTAATAAAAGGAACACTTCTTAAGAAAAAGTAACACGTCCTGAGAAAAAGTAACACACTGTTCAGATCGGACAAGTCCGAACTAATAAAAGAAACACTTCATAGGAAAAAGTAACACGCCCTGAGAAAATACAACACACGTTCAGATCGGACAAGTCCGAACTGAAAAAGGAACACTCCTAGAGCAAAAAGTAACACACCGTGAGAAAACACAACACACGTAAAGATCGGACAAGTCCGAACTGAAAAAGGAACACTCCTGGAGCAAAAAGTAATACACCTTAAGAAAACGCAACACATGTTCAGATCGGACAAGTCCGAACTGAAAAAGGAACACTCCTCGAGCAAAAAGTAACACACTATGAGAAAATGCAACACTCGTTCAGATCGGACAAGTTCGAACTGAAAAAGGAACACTCCTGGAGTAAAAAGTAACACACTCTGAGAAAACACAACACGCCCTGAGACAGAACTGAAATAGCTCGGGATTAGGCAAAAACTTGACCAAAACCTAATCAAAGGAACTCCAAATCATGCGATTTTTTAACCATGTAATTCTCAGGTCATTGTGACCTTCCTCCAACAAGATCCACTCATTTGGGTGAAGAAATCGTCATGAATTTCAGATCTTGTTCTAAGAGCACCAAAAAGGGAAAACTTGGGAAATCTACGAAATTGAAAGTGTTAGAGCTTTTGATTCGGTCAAGGACCCATATAAGATTTTTCTAGCTCGTCACAGCACCAAGATCCCTAAATAATCCGCCCCAAAAACTCACTCGAAAATCAGATCAAAAATTTCTATAAAAATAGCTCCAAAAATAGAGAAAAAGAGAAATTCGGGATTTAGGGAGAAAGGAAGATCTTGAGCACGAATTTGAATCTCTTATTAATAATTCATCAAGTTAAGATATATGGATATATGACTAGGAAGCCACCCTCTTCCTCCCACTATTTGAAAGAGAAAGAGATGTCTCTCACACACCCACTCCTCTCCTCTATTACATGAAAAGCTCTCTAAGCACTTTGAATGAACACCTAAGGCAAGGCTAAGGGAAAAAGAGGCCCCTCTTCCACCAGACCTACCTCTCCTTATATAGGCCTAGGGGTTATCCTAAAGACCATCCTACCTCTCACCTACAATACACTGCCACCTAGCACCAGGGGCACAACCGTCCACCTTTTTTCTCGTCGCCCGAACACTATCGAGCCTTTCACGACTTTGCTTCACCTCAACGTAAGCTCCGCAATGATGCCACGTGCACCTCCAATCGCCGCCACCAGTTTTGAGGCCTAAACCGGGAAATCACCTTGCATGCTTCTCAAAGCGTGACTTCTTGATCTTGACGCGTGTCACCTCCTCATGTCATCTTCCTCGTCGGCAAGTTTCTCCCGCCTCCGGTCCATTGAAAGCCTCTACTTGCACCGACGCCCGATCACCTTTGACTTGGTCAACCCCGCTGTCTTGATCACCACCCACGATTTTGAGGCTCAACGGTGAAACCATCCGTGCTTCTTGCCTCTCCACGTGTACAATATGGATCACCCTTGATTTCATCCGGCATCCCGATCGTCCGACCCTAAGTCTTCTACTTGTGTCCGATCCTCTCACCGTTGACCGTCAAGTTGACTCCAGTGACCTACACATCATGAGACAAGCAAACATATTTCCCATCTCCTGCAAACTCTCCAACTCCATTACCAACTCTGGTTAGTCAAAACCATGACATGCACAAACTCATGTAATACCTAAATTCCTGTATTTCAACTCAAATACTGAACTCAACCAATGTCAATTACTCATCACATATTGTAAACCATGACACATATCCACATGGTTGCTCACCTCCGGCCGCCGCTTCGCCTCCGCCTCCGCTCAGCGCCTCCGTCTCCGCCCTCCGCTCAACACCTCGTCGCCTCTGCCTCTGCCACTCCCTCTCTCTCTTGCGCCGAAAGGACTTTACGGTGCCGACCGCTAGATCTAATAGCTTGAAGGATTTTGCACTGCCGCCTCCACCCTAGCTTAACGGGTTAAACGGGTCGACATGACACGAAAAATCTTTATCATGTCATATCTCGGACCACAACCAAGACATATGAGCCGGCACAGTACGGCCCGCCATGCCGGTCCGATTTAATTCGTACCGGGCCGTGTCGAGCGGCCCGGATGCACAGGACTACACAAGGAGATGACCCTCCTTTGGGTCGTAATAATAAAAAAACTCCCGAAGTCCGGACCCAACAGCGGCTGGCTCGAGTTAAACCCAAGTACAACAACAGCCAAATTCCCCTTCGATTCTGACACAAATCACGCAACCCTGAATCCGCCCCGCGGGAAATGGGTAGGCGCCGCCGATTCGCGCAGCTGGACGACGACGACGAGGAGGATGATGACAGAGCCGCCGAGGCGCTACCCAAGGCCAAGCCCTCCGGCGGTGGCGCGGGCTCCAACCCCAAGAAGCCGCCGCCGCAGCAACAGCAGCGCCGCGGCGTCGCGGACGATGACGAGGACGAGGAAGAGGATTTGGAGCTCGAGGAGGAGGAGGAAGACGAGAAGGACCTTGAGGCGATGCGGAGGGACGAGGAGGAGGAGCGACGGGAGGAGGAAACGCAGGCCCGCCGCCGCCGGGGCAGGCCGAGGAAGCGCCCCGCCCCGGAGAGCGACGAGGACGTGGAACCCGAGGTGGAGGAGGAAGAACAAGAGGAGGCACGCGAAGAGGAGAACACGGAGGCCGTGCCCATCGGGAAGCCGGTCAAGGTCACCGGAAAGGGGAAGAAGCAAAAGAAGCATTACGCCTCCTTCGAGTACGAGGGCAACACATTTGAGCTGGTAAGCTACCGCCACCGTTCCTTCCTCTTGTTCTCCTGATTTTTTTTCCTGCTGATTTAGCATTTTGCAATTGTTTCGGGTGGTTGATTGCTGTGGGCTTGTGCAGGAGGACCCGGTGCTGCTCACACCAGAAGACCGCAGTCAGAAGCCCTATGTTGCCATCATCAAGGTATGGGATTTACCGTTGGTCAGTTTAACCTGTTAATTCGTAGGGTAACATAAACGCACTAAAAATTTCATGACAGTATCTATTTGTTGATAACTAGAGTGACCAGTCTTTATGAAAGTTAAGATTGATATGCTATTTGTACCATGGATGCTAGTGATGAACTAGGCACGTGGGGTCAAGCCTGCGTGGGGTGAGGCGGTTTTGTGCCGTAATTATAAGCTAACATTGTGCTTAGACAACAATTCATATTGATTTGCATTAAGGACTTGGCCTAGTTCTATCAATTTGTGACCCAAATGTGTCCTCGAATGTAGTAAGCAGTCGTCTTTGAACTACTTGTTGTGTGCCCTCCATCTGTCTTCTACCATAGTTCTGAGGTGGTTTTGTGCTCTAGTTATAAGCTAACATTGTGTTTAGTTAACAATTTATACATTGATTTGCATTAAGGACTTGGCCCAGTTCTAAATTTGTGACCCAAGTGTGTCCTCGAATGTAGTAAGCATTCGTCTTTGAACTACTTGTGGTGTGCCCTGCATCTGTCCACTAGCATAATTCTGCGTCTTGGTTAATTTAGCCAGCAGATAATTCAAAGTCTTCTATTGCATTTGGCACAGTTTTTTTTTCATCTAGTTCATAATCTGTCTAAGCTCTTGTCATTGACAAATCCTTTTGGAACTGTATAATCCTTGTGGAACTGTATACCTTGTTTTGCAAAACTGCGTCCGGCTTTAATACTTGTTTCTTTTTTTTTCTTTTGAAACTCTTTGAATATATTATTGGTCCAAATGCTGACATGCATTCAATTTTTTGCGACTCTTTCCTTCATTGAGATGAGATGACAGAAACTTGTATATCATGTACTAGAAAGATGTTTCAAATTCTTGTACTTACATTTAGCTAGTCTCTCATTGGATGACCGTTCAGTTATGCTTTTCTCTGTTGTTAAGTTTGACATATAACTTTCACTTGCTTAGGAGAATGGAGTAAATAGTGAAAAAAATCATGCAAGAAAGCATTAGCATGAACTTAAATGCTTGCTGATCAGCATGGTTCACTGTGCCATTTTTAAGTTTTTATTTGATGTGGGTAATGGATGGAAATGAATGCTAAGCTGAGGCTAATAGTTGTATCAAGCAATTATATGACCAAGGGTTAGTTATGAGGATAAAATACCTTATTGTTGTACTACTGCCTGACATATGTTACCTATGTGGGAAGAGACATGGACAATGATCCTTAATTTCGTTATGGCTACGTACTTGCTATGTTTCTTTTGGATATTGAGTGTTCTCAGTGTCCCATTTATGTAACACATTTTCCTTTTACGTATTGGGACAGGACATAACAGAAACAGAGGGGAACTTAAATGTAACTGGCCAGTGGTTTTACAGACCAGAAGAGGCTGACCGAAAGGGTGGTGGAAGCTGGACAGCACGTGACACAAGGGAGCTGTTTTACAGTTTTCATATCGATGATGTACCTGCAGAGTCAGTCATGCACAAATGTGTGGTCCATTTCATCCCTCTGCGTAAGAAGATCCCCAGTCGAAAGGAGCACCCTGGATTTATTGTTCAGAAAGTCTATGATGCTGTTGAGAAGAAACTGTGGAACCTAACTGACAAGGACTATGAGGACAGCAAGCAACAAGAGATTGATCTCCTTGTTAAGAAAACAGTGGACCGTATAGGGGAGCTTCCTGACATTGAACTTGATGATATCAAACTTCAGAAAAGGACTGAAGATTTTCCCAGTGATAACAATGATCATTCCTCCAATAAACGAAGCCTACGCAAGAAAGCTGTGAACCCCATAGATGTTACAAGAGAACCTCCAACGACAAAATCTGAGCACTTTGCAAAGGCAGAGACGCCTGGAAGTGACAAACCAAAGAACTATGCCACTCTTGTCAAACATAAAGCAGTTACTGGTGAACAGTCTCGTGATAAGTGGCTTGATAAATTGCTAGAGAGCATCCCACTAGCATCCAAGGAGAATGATGGGTTATCTCATGCTGATCCTGCTGTTGCCTCCAAAATTTCCACTAAGGATGCTAGTTCTGATGTAAGTTTTCTTCTCCCCTTAGGATTAAAATCTTCTACTTGTCTTATAAATTCCATGACCCATTTATCTTCTAGGTAATCAGTAGGGATGCCTATGATGCCATTAATTGTCACTATCTGCCATAATTTGTTGTGAATTATTACAAGTAATGATAATGGATTCCTTGGGGACCGTACAACTTACCTAGTGAAGCACGTGTCACATATGGTCACTACCCTCTACTCATTAGCCAAATTAATCAAATTTGATGGCTGTTAAACTATTCCATCTATTTTTTTGTGCAATAGGCTTCTGATGTGCTCCAGTACCCTACAAGATTTAATATCACTGCATTTTGAATTTCTGGAGCCTTGATAAATTACCTTTATATGTAACATTTGTTGTTATAACTTTATAAGAAGTGGCCTGGGATAAAGGTTGGAACGTTAGACACTTGTCAGCCCCTCTATATGTGCTTTTAGTATAACTCTGCTTGAGTTGATTTGTTTCAAACTTTTGAAGAACAATGACCTCAAATATTGTGATTAATTATATATGTTTTCTAATGCTCATTACTTAAGATTTTGGATTATCATATATCATCAAGTTGGTTGATACATCTTATGGTTTAATAATCAGAGGTCGAATTAACATTTAGACTCTGTTCCAATACTTGATGTGGTTAATTAATATAGTATGGTAGACATAATTTGCTCTAGACATAGTTTGGAAATATTTTACTACTATTGATTGTTCTACTGTTTTTATTTTGTGTTTTGGTGCATACACTTCTTTTTGTGATTTGCTGTTGATTGTTATTCTATTTTTATTTTTCTATAGTAAACCCTTCTGTTGGACTCCTCTCATTCCTGCCTTGTATTGATACTTTTCTGATATAATTTACAATGGTGATGTTTTTTTTTCCTTTCTCTAACCAGAACAATGAAAAAAAATATGCTCTCGATGATGTTGTTCCAATAATAGTTGCCCTAGAAAGATCTGCATATGAAGCACTTGGCACTGATTTCTTGAAGTATAACCAGAAACTGAGACAATTATCGTTCAACATCAAGGTATTTTATGAAGGATCCCTTTTATCTTTATTCTTTTGGTTATTTCTATTGGAAGTATTTGAATCATAAGCTGCTTGATAACTTTAAGTTCTTAGCCATGTCATCATTTTTATGCTGTGGTGTGGATCTGAATAGTTGGCTATTATCAACCCCTTCATCCTTGATAGTGTATTACAGTTAATTCTATTTTGGTGAGAGGCACCATGTACTATGTTCAGTATAACTGGCATCGTATCAATATGCACTAGTATATTTTAGCATACTAAAATCCTCAAATATTTTAGATTCTTTATTAGAACAAACTACATTTTGACTTCTTAAGTAGCCTATTTAAGGACATCTGTTTCCAATAGTTAACAAGCAACACACCTGTGCCATGACAAATGACTTTTGGGTTTTGGGGCAATGATGCATTGCTAAAATTTGTACCATCACAAATGACATTCATGTTGATCCTGTGATTTACCTGATCTTCATCATTCCATTAAGCAATAAGTTAATTGATATTTGCTTCATTCACATCTAATGCATTTGTGCATCCCAGTTTCTACAAATAACAATGCTTTATCAACACCTCATGAGTATAACTGCAAAACAAAAATACTCCCTCTGGTTTTTAATTGATATTGTTAGGACAATATTTTTATTGTAAAAATGAACTGAAAGTGTTGCCTAATGAGTCGGAGGTAGTAGTTGATAACTTGGTATATCCACCTCCTGTAAAACTGCACATAGATTACATTAGAAAATACAAGTTTGACATATTGCATGTCAGTATCACGTTGTGAATGTTAGACTTTCTATAATCACTTCTATATTGATGAGAATAGTTATTCTTTCATGATAAAGTACAAATTTTAGAGTTTATGATTCTTCTTTGGCATTTAGACTGCTATGAGACTAGAAACCTTTACTAACTTGATATTAGATGCCATATTTCTGGAGCATTTTTTGGTTGCCATTGTTTTATCTGTGTGATTAGCAGGTAGTGACAGCAATGATATATATGCACTCTAACCATTTATCTTGAGGTTATTTGCTATAAGAAGTTCAATTGTGTTACTTCTATATATTTCTGCTAGTTGAATGTTTGACTTTTCATTGTTATTTGGATATACAGAATAGCTCTAAACTACGCAGGCGACTGATGGAAAAGGAGCTTGATCCCCCAGTTCTCTTAACAATGTCTCCTGATGAACTAAAGGTCTACTCATTATTTCAAATATTTTTCATTTTGGTTGCTATAAGATTATTTTTAAATGTCTTTGACTTGGTAACCAAGTAGTTTAGTTTTGTTGTTATTTACTATACAAAAGCATTATACAACTGGCCACAGAAGTACAGTAGGGGCCTGCCCTGCTTAAAAAAAAGGATGATAGAAAGATATTGTTGACACTGAAATAGTTGTAGTTATATTATATCTGGGTTTTCCTTACAAGGTTTTAATGTGTAGGCTTGTGTTGCCAGTTTTTTGGGTCATTACTGTAGAAGAGGTCTGTCAGTGTGTGTGTTTCCTGCCTTTTAGCTCAAGATGTATAGGGGGTTTAAGATAGTGAGGAACAGCAGCCACCTAGGGGCTGAGGATTATTGTGCTAGAGGGTTTGGGAAAGTATAGTAGGTTGAGGTTCCCTTTCGTTTTTTCCTTCATTCAATTCAGTATAGACTAGACCATATGGACCCATATTGGTTGCTGTCCTGACTCCAGCTTATTTCTTAACTCTGATATCTAACTAAAATTACCTGTTACTTGGAATTCTATAGTATCTTCTACGAGGACCATATCAGTTGCAGAGCTTTGTTGTGGCTTAGGATGGCCGTTCCTCCCCATGGCACACAAAACCCTTTATAAGTAGTGCAGTTTTGTTCCATATGTCACATATTTCTGTACTCTAGCAGTCTAGCCCTGGCTGCTGTCGAGCCCAGTTCATTCGATTCTGCTTGAACTAAGCCCAATCTTTACCACTAAATCTAGTAGTTCCCTATGCTCTGACATCTACTAACTGAAACAAGCTTTCCTATTCTTTTGCTTCTTATGCCACAACATTAATTGACAATTGAAGAAACAGCTCGTTCTCCAGCTAAGGTTCAAGGTGCTCCCTTCTTGTACTCATTGTCCATGCTTACTGTTTCAATATACTCATGGTCTGTACCTGTGTTACTGATAAGCTTCTAATGTCAATAGTAGCACAATCCCTTCTGCGATTCTGCTTTCTGTCCCTGTGTCAAACATTGGAATTAAAAATGATTTACCAGCCCCTTAAAATTCTGGCCTAGTGGCCGGTCGATGCAAACCGTAGCCCAGTGGCCCAGTTTATCCTTCCCATTATTTAACTACTGTGTTCCCATATCCAGATCATTAATTACATTATGGTTGTTTGTTTGTGAATTATTTCCTTTAGTAAACACAATGCATCTACAGAGTTTATATTTAATCATAAACCCTGACACTGTCTGCTGCTATATACTATTTACTACATTTCAGGCTGGGTTGACTTCAGCAGAGAAAACATCAGAACCTGAAGAATCTAGGCAGTTGCAGGTATTGTACAGATATTCTTAAACTCAGTAACAAGTAACGAGAACTAAATATAAATATTCAATACATATTTATTGGATGCAGTTATTTGTTCCATGATTCTCTAAGCTTTCCTTTTGTTTTGATTAGATGACTGATGCACGCTGTCAAAGATGCCAAGAAAAGAAAGTTGGCATATCTGATATCATTCGTGCAGGTCATGGAGATCGCTATCAGGTTCGTACATATTTCCTCGGCTGTTATTAGATATTGTTCTTATAACATGCTACACAAGGCGGCTTTACTTTGTTGCTACATGGAACACATGATTTTAATAAGTGTTACACATCATTGATTTTTTTTCTAAAGGAATCCCTTGCTTTTTTAAGGCAAAAACGAAATGACATTTTATTGCAGTTGAGGGAAGAGATTAAATTGTCATTGAAATGTATTGCAGAAATTTTATGCTATCTTTAAAATGTACTACCATTTCTCATGTTGCAAGCTTATGAGTAACCACTGTTAGGCAGGACACTTCTAAAGATGTTCTTCTGAATATATTTCTTTTGTAAGGCTTAGTTCCACCAACCATTTCAAGAAATATTGTCTGATTTGGTTGATATCTTTTCTGTGAAACAAGAAGATTTGTGTGCTACTTGATTAACATAAATCCTTGAACCTGTGAAGTGTCTACCGAATCCCTGTACTGGAAAACCGGCCATTTGACCCTTGAATTTCAGGTAGTACAAGTGTTGGTCCTTTTTTTTTTTTTGGTAAGAAGTCTATTTTACTCCCTTCAACAGCTATATATGCCACTCACGAGCACATCAATACTTGCATTTAACATGTATATTGGCCTGACGTTCTGATGAACTTGGCTGGATTCTTCGTCGGGTGTCAGTTAGCAGGCATTTGCACTTTCACATGTGTATTTAGATTTTTAAATATTCATGGTTAGCAGTTGAGGGATATCATTTATAGGGGGCTTCGGGACTTTGTTGTATTTTATCCACAGTTAGCAGATCATAGTCAATTGGTCACAGGTAGAAATATAGGTGACAGCGGATATGGACAGTTATCACAAAGTGAACAAGAGCCTTCAAATTATGATATTTCTGCACCAGCTGCCTTATATAATTTACCATTGGCTTTCAGCTTGAATGTACTTCCTGTGGTCACACATGGTTTTCATCTGCTGACGCCATCTCATCCCTGACGGTTGATGCTCCAAGTACTGCTGCAAATGTGGGTACCGCTCCCTGGGCTACAGCAAAGTTCGACGTCCTTGAGAAGCAGCTTACAAGCCCACGTGACCAGCCGGACAAGCCAGTTGCTGATGTCCTCCAGAAGAGCACCACAGCTTACATGCCAACCCTGGAGAAGCAGAAATCGTTCAGCAAGCCCAAGCCGGAGGAACCTTCCCCTGCTCCAGCAACATAATCTTTGAGTAGAGTGTTTGAGGTTAAGTTCAGACTCGGGAGATCAGTAGTTGTACAGACGCGCCTTTGTGGTTGGTTGGGTCTTGGGGCACTAGGCAGAGATGATGGCATGTTAGGTTTTTGTCGCTACCCGTATAAAACTGATGCGTGTTAGGGGGCTTTAGACTGTTCACGTTGTCTTTGTTTGGTTGTCACGTGTATCAATTACCCACGAATTGATCAAAATTTCCTGACCAATGCATAGTAATTTGTTGTTAGCGCTTGGAGCGTGTAGCCATCATGGAGATGGCTCCTATTCAGGTTAGTGACCCATTTGCATTTTAGTGGCCACCTTTGCGCCTATTATGAGTTGAAGGATTTTCAATTCTTGGTTCAGTATAACCGGCTTATAGCTGTATAATTTTGACTTGATGGTTCAGTGAAAGCAGTAACTAAAATTTCGGGGCCGTGGACGATGCGGGGACCCCAGTTTAATTTCAAGTTTAATTCTTAGAAAGTTGAGGCATGAAATTAGAAAGTAGAGTGGTGACGACTTTTGATGCAATGTGGACACCATGCATGATCATGCGTATTGCTCAGTTATCACTACTAGATAGATGCCTTTGGTGCATATCATTGACGACCGGCCACCGGGTAGCGATGGATGCAGTCCGCCCAGGACCCGGTGGGCGTCGGTCGCAGGCTGGACGCACTCCCACGCGACGCTGGTGCACTCGAATCCGGCGCCAAAGGAGATCATCCACACCCTGTCGCCCTTCCCCATCCGCCCCTTGTTGGCTTCCATGTACGCCAGGCCTTGTACGGCACGGAGCTGCTGGACGTGTACCCGAACCGGTGCAGCGTCATCCGCGCTGCCTCCACGTCGTGGGCGAGCCCGAACCAGCGCTGCACGGTGTCCAGCACACCCGTCGCCGCCGCGTGGACGCAGAAGTGCTGGAACGCGCGTTGGAAGTTGGGTCTGGGTGTGCAGCCGTCAGCATCCTTCGTGCGACGGAGGACAAGGCGAGCCGGAGCAGCTCCGAGAGCGGGAGCACACGTGGCGCGAACGCCTCGACGTTCGCCTTGATCAAGTTCCCGCCCACGGATAAAAAGCCCTTGCGGTCCTCAGGTGCGCTCGACGACGCCGAGTCGGCCGGCGAGGCGGACATGAGCCCCGCCGCGCCGCTCATGCGGAACGTGCAGTTGGCGGCCAGCATCGTCTAGCGGTCGGTGCCCGCATAATAATTCGACGAGAGGACCTCCGTGGTGACGACCCGCCACGTGGCATGGCGCGGAGGAGGAGGTTCTTGGCGAGGCCCATCGCGACGAGGCGTACCGGTTCACGACCGTGTCCGAGGAGGACGGCGCCGGCGCGCACAGGCTGCAGGACACGATCACCACGTCCACGTCGCGCGGCGACTACGATGATGCCAGCTTGGCGAAGAGGGCGTCGACGGCCGAGAAGATGACGAGCTCGGCCTCCTCGAGCCCGGAACGGAGGCTCTGGTCGGGCGGGATGTACCGGAGGGCAGGCCGCACGCTGGGCTCCTCCCCGAGGCCCGATCGACCGTTCCAGCACGCTCGCCATGAACGCGACAGCATCGTTCTTGTCTTCGAGAGCAACAGCACCACGATGCGTGAGGCGCGTGTGCTCGACGAACGAGGCGGATGGGCCGCGGAAGCAGGAGTACTCCACAAAGTACACCGCCGGTGCGCGGCGCCTTCTCAAGTACAGCAGCAGCAGGCTCGCGGCGCCAGAGCCCAGCAAATAACAGGTAGTGCTCGGCATGGTGGAGGCCTATCCCGACCACGAAGAGGACGGTGGTGGCGAGCAGGAACGTCGTCGTGGCAATAAGATTACCGGCGGAAAGGCAGAGACGGTAGGCGCCATTGCTCAGGCGCTTGAGGTTCGCCGCCGGCAAGCTCATCATGACGACGCCTGTTACTATGTTAGTAGATCGTCACTGCATTTGATCAGCGCATATGACGCATGGGAGATTTTTAGTTACTGCTCCAGACAGGTCCACTGTCCTACCAAATGTGTGAACAGTTTCTTCTCACTCACACGTCCATTCCTCAAATCGACTGGTACAGGTTCAAGTCGCTTGCTGCTGCAGTAAAGATGCCTGATATTGTAAACACATCTCCAATCCAATACGTCGCTTTCACATGTATTTTTCAACTAGTACTTACTACTCTGCTCCCAACAACTCAAACATCTTGCTTCATGTCGGATAGAGATTTCAAGGATTGGTTCCGGCTTTCGAGTTTTTTCTTTTCTTTTTTTGATAAGGCTGAACGTATTTCATATTTATAAGATTATTTAATGAGTCAAGCCGGCCTGACAGAGGAGACAGTTACTCAGTTAGCAACCCTCACACAACTATCAATGGATTTCACTGATTGAGTACAAAATGGAACACACAGTCTCAGGACAAGGGAGATCTACAGTAACCACAACAACCAAGATCGAGTAGAGAAGCAGCAGAGGATCCAAGAAAGTCAGCCCAAGACTGAAACAAGAGAGAAAGAACAATATGACAAGTGCTCTGTTTCTGAATAATCCATTGATGCTCTCCTCTGCTCTCACTTGTGCCTTCTTCTCTTTCAACTTGCCCTGAAGCGGACGTAATAGAAGCTTCTTCGGTGTAGCTCCCCCCAGGACAAAGCATTTGTGAATCCTTGTTGCATAGCAAGAACTCGCCCTCACTAACCAAATGAGAGCATCCATATCACAATTCAAGTTAGTTTTCAAAGTGTAAATGTTCCACACTTTCTGCCTCAGCAATTAGTGTAAATGTTCTTTTCAAAGTTAGTTTCCGAGTCTCACCATCTCAGATATCAGCTACCAATTTCCCTTGCTCATTGTTGATTATGTAAATATTACAAAATTGGATTGCAAGTGGAGGCGACCAAAACCACGTACACGTAAACAAAAAGATCCTAATCTTGCTTAGGGAGTAATTTAAACCAGTATGAATAGTTGGGTGGCAAACTGACTTCAGCTCAGTTGGTTAGTGCCTCGGGTTTTGAGGCCTCCCACCAGGGTTTAAATCCTGGTGTCCTGAAATATAGTGGCGAGGATGTAGATTTAGGTGTCCGGTATCCGGGCTGTTGATTGGTTTGGGCTCTCCTACCTGGGATAGTTGCAGCAGTCGTCAACATGGTCAACGGTATTTGGTCAACATGCCGGGATTCGAAAATTTTTCTCGACCGAAGAAGGTTGAGCTTCTCTATCAAAAGAAAACTATGAAAGCGGTCTTACCCCCACCGGTCGAGGTTTTTTTTTATAAATAGTTGGGTGGACTAAATGGAGCCAACATTTTGTGTGGGAAGTAGAATGGACAAATGTAATTGTTGAGGGAAGTAAAATAGACTTTTTCCTTTATAATATAGTCTGCTCTTTTAAGTAATATAATGCAACGGTTCTCCTAGTCCATCAGGCACCTGATAAATTGAAACAAAGGAATGCACGGAATGAGAAAGCTCCATTTGTTTTTTTTGAAGACCTTTTATTCAATTACTGTGAGGGAAGAAAAGACAGAATTATGATATAATGCCACGGTAGGATCTTTTCCGTAACAACACCTCATTTTGCATTCCTCCTTGTTGCGTAGCAGCCTTCTTCAAACGCATCTATTTTTTTTTTAAGTCACTAGGAAGCACAGAGTTATAAAACATTATAAGAAATCCCAAGGTCTAGCAACAGGAAATAAAAAAAAAAGGCAACAAGTCACTAGAACTATGCGAATTAAGCGGACTACACTGTAAACTTCATTAATGCGTCTCGATAGGAAGATTCTTCATAACTTCCAAGCTTCATGATCCTCAACGATGTTCAACAAGACATCCGTGCGACTATTAGAACACAGGGCTTCGTAGCTTTTAAGCCTCATGACCCTCGAGGATGCTCAAGCAAGACATCTGTGTGACCATAAGAAGATGAGGAAGCTAAGCAACGAAGGAGTATACCATCGCAGGGCACATCCAACGATCATATGCAAAGATGACTTGAAGCACCACCCACCAAGACCCTTGTTGCCAAGACCCAAGAGAGAGAACTGGAGCGACCTTCGACCGCTATGGAGTGTCATGCTGCCCACCACCATGCGACACAAACCACGAACTTGCAGTGGTCTTTACTATCAAAGACGACTTGAAAAAACACGAGATACACCTGCCCACCAATGACACCATACCATCGACGCGCAAATCCATAATCTTGGTCAAGGGCACGTCAAGGTGCCACTCTCTACCATCAAGGAACCAAAGAGAGTGAGGGGAGGGCTACCAGCGACAACCGTTGACCAAAATCAAGAAAGGATTAGCAGAGGCGGACAACAACCTCATGCCACTGCATGAGGCGGCCCATAGAGGCCAATAGAAGGACAGACAACATCACAAGATGCCCCCACACGACGTTCGGTTTGGCCACAACTAGATCTGGACCCTCCTAGCACGACGGATCCATGTGGCGGTGGGAAAGTGATGGTGACGGCGGATCTGTGCCGTGATAGCCCAAGTCAAGGAGAACTGGAGAAGGGGCTGGATCCATGTTCAGGTGGTCGGATCCGGACATAAGGAGGAGACGAGCCCGAGCTGATTCGGCTAGATCCGAGAGGGGAGGGGAGAGAGTCTACGTGCCAATATCGTTGGAGTGGCGGTGACCTTTGTGGCGAATGCCTTCCATTGACGACAAGGAAGGGTAAAGGAGGGAGGCGAGGACGGCGACCTACCGCCATGGCTATGCAAGCAAGGTGAGAGGTGGGGTAGGTGCGACGACGACTAGGGTTTTGCCCAATCCATCCTTTTACCAGAGGTTAACATGGTAAGCCCTGGAAAGTTTTTGTCAAACGGATCCATGGTGTACTTGCATGTCAAATCATATGTATACTTATGTATTTCTACTGCTGTAATAATATTATTTATAGCATGGTGGTCAACTAATTTTCTGCATAGGTTGGAAAAGGTAGCTAGGAAATCAACAGATAACAATACTCAGAGGTTTGTGTTGAGAACAAAACTTGGTGATCAAGTTGATGATCGCGTTCATATGTGTTAGAGAGGAAGCTTAGTGAAAGTGCATCTAGGCCCCTAATTTTATTTTGGTGATTGGCATCAATACAATTAAGAATGGACTAATTTTTTGATGAGCATGTGTGTAGATAATGATCCAAAGTTTGATGATTAAATGCATATAAATAAAAAGAGAGAAAAGAAGATGGAAAAGTGTTTTAAAGATAAAATTCAAAATATGCTCAAGAAGGAAGATCATAGAGTTTTTATTTTAATTCTTAAGTATAGGAAAAGCCGTACTATTAAGAGGGACACAAAAGTGTGAAGCGAAAGGTGAACTAAGTGCTAAAATTCTATTTCCCAGCCAAATATTCTTTTCCAGGGGTTTTTCATCGGAGTTATCCGACACGTCGGACAAGTCCATCAGACTCCAGTAGCGTTGCCACTCTAGGCTGTCGGACATGTCCGACGGTCATCGGACTTGTTGATGAGGACATCACTCCTATGGATACACACAACACTCCTCCAAATCTGGACTTGCAAGGTCCAATGACTAGAGCTCGTGCACGACGACTAAATTTAGAGGTGAGCTCGTTCCTACGTTCTTCGCTATATGTTACTTTTGAGAATGGTTTGCTATCTAATGATTATTTTATGATTAAAAACCATGGAGAGGACCAGGAGATGATGGGAGAAGGAGTTGGGAACGTGGAGGACCAGCAAGGGCTTGGAAGCCAAAGTGGAGGCCCAATCAAAACCGACTTCGAGTCTGTTTCGGGGCCCAGGACCAGTCTGTACTAAAATAGTCGCCCAGGACGCATACGGACTCGGATTTGGACGTTCTACATATGCACGGAAAGATAAGGAGAAGACCTTTCCAATGCCGCCGACCTCATGTCAAAATTCATCCCGAGTCATCGGGAATCGTCAAAACAAGAGAGAGTCCAGAATCTATGTCGGTGCTGCGTTGCCTATTTTTGGCCTTTGGGCTTTGTATCTAGTTGAGCCCAATTAGGGACGCGTCCAGAGGGTCTTGCACGACCCTAGGGTCTTTATATACATCCGCCGACGCACCATTAGGATTCGGGTTTTGCTTAGATCAATTCTGTTCATAAACAGTTTCGCCGTTCATCGGTTTGTGAGACCCCAACTTCGAGAGTTTAATCATACATCTGTAATTGTGTTGCATTCTTCGTTGTTCTTGCTTGTGTTCTTGATTCGCAGGCAGGGATTAGCCTTCTCGGCGAGGTCAATCGTCTTTGGACGGTTGATAACCAGAGGAGACGTCGTGCTGCGATTGCGGGGTTTAGAACGTGCTGTTCTGAAGTCGGATCGAATTGTGTGTCGCCTCCGACCAAATCAACTTACCAAGAACTTTTCGGAAGATCGGGAACCCTTGTTCACATCACTTCTCCGATGACCTGAGGAAAGTCCGATGCATCGGACATCTCCATCGGACTCCAGTACCCCTGCAACCTTGTGTCATCGGACATGTCCGATGACCATCAGACTTGTCCGATGGACAAGACTTGTCCGAGGCATCGGGCATGTCTGTCGGACTCCAGTAACAGTGCCACTTTGATTCATCGGACTTGTCTGATACAGATCTGAAAAATATCCCTCCAAACGACTTTTTTTTCTCCATGGGATATAAATAGAACCCCATCTCGCCCTTTGGCCGATTGTCACTCATTCCACTCAAAAACACTCTCAAGCTCATGTTGCTCTCCCCAACTCTCCTCCCTTGCTTCCAATCTTGATTTGTGAAGGGATTGAGAGAAGATTGAAGTGCTACTACTCCTCCAAGCTTCCATCCTCTTGAGCACTTGGTTTATCCTCACCGCCGATGACTCTTGTGTTTGTTACTCTTGGGGATTCATCCCCTAGACGGTTAGAGGTGCCCGTTGAGCTCCCAACTCGTGTGGTGACGCCTGGGGAAGTTTGTATTGACCCCTCCTTTGTGGAGTTGCTAGTGGAACACCAAATTTGATCTTTGTGATCACTTGGAGAGGTTTAGGGTTGAAAGAGACCCGGTCCTTTGTGGATCCCTCAACAGAGACGTAGGCTTCTTTGTGGAGCTAAAATTCGGTGAAAAATCTCGTGTCTCTTGTGTGCTTTATTACTTGCCCTTTATTTAGTTGTTCTTGCTCTTATTCTTGCTAGTTAGGGTTTGCTTCATATTTCTTAAATTAACTTGTATAGGTTGCATGCTAGTTTGTTTCCTTATTTCTACAGCTTCCTCTAGCTTGTAATCACTTGTTTCTAACTTGCCTTGCACTAGTTTGAAGTTTTAATCGCCCAATCTACTTTTCTATCTCGTGCCATCGGACAAGTAGGTGCACTTTACTCATGATCGTCGGACAAGTCCGACACTGCACATTTAACTTTTATTTATTAAGCCATTTTCAGAGATTTGTGCCTATTCACCCCCCTCTAGGCACTTTCAATTTGTATCAGAGCCGGTATCTTCTGCAAAGCTTAACCGCTTGAAGATTAAAGATGACAAAACCGGAAGAACGACCACCCACCACTCTACCAACCAAAAAAGGTGTTAGTGGTTCTTGAGATGGAGATGGTGACAAAGATGATCTACCAAAAACCTACAACAATGTCATGTATGATTATGATTATCTCAAAGAAGATCGCATTGGACAAGGGTCGGGTAGATTCCCTATAAGGACCGAAGGCGTATCGAGAGGGGGGGGGGGGGGGGGGGGGGGTGAATCGGTAAGCCGCTCACGAATCCAAATACTTCAATTCACACTACTTGAGTCTGACAACCATTGCAACCTAAGAATTCTAGTAGGCCAAGACCCTACACATGCTAGTGTTCATGATGAAAGCAAGCGCGGAAGTCAAACACACTAGTCTATGCAAGCCACAATTCAACCAAGTTACTAGAGCACACAATTGCGGAGAAGTAAAGAGGAGGTCAAGAAATGTCATCATTTTTTCCCGAGGTCTTGGAAGGATGGCGCCTTCCCATACTCTTTGTTGGACAACTCTCGCTGGAGTTCCGGTCCCTCCCGCCACCGATGTGGAGTTCTCGCCCACGAGCCTGCAATCACTCCCGGAGTGAAGACATGGTGCGCGTCATCGCTGCCACATAGGCACAGGCTTGCCTCCCACGAGAACTTGCCGGACTCCCGGAGCCGACACGGGCGCTCACGAGCGATGCTCCTTTTACCGACGGGCTCAAATCGGATACAAACGTGTGACGACCTTTACAACCAATCATGATAGGCTCGATCACCGACACCTAACCGGTCTAGGTCTCACCATAGACCAAGAGTAACAACCTAGATCACACCCTCAAGGACACCCTAGCCTTATATGTGCATCAATGCTCAAGTTACTCTCACTAGCACTCTCAAGATATGCAATATCTCCTCCTAGTGCTCTCCTCTTTTCCTCTTGAACCTTACCAAATGCTCTCAGGTATTCCACTGGCCAAGAGTGGTCTCCAAGACCCCAACAACAAAGTTATATAGGCTTCCAACCTTCAACTAGCCGTTGCTTCACGAAATCCACTTTCTGGACCCCAATAACCAGACAGTCCGGTCATTGCCAGACCGGACCGTCCGGTCTCTCTGGAACGGCTCCCAGAGCCGTTGGCTGCTCTGTCCAGACAGAAGACCTGTACTGACCGGACAGTCCGGTCAGTACAGGTCTTCGAATAACTCCATCAAAATAAGATCCAAATGTATCTTACTCCCAAAACTAATGTACACGTATGCTCCCCCTAGATACATGCTACTAACTCTCGATCGCATAGGATCACAGTCCCACTCCCCCTAGACCTATGACTACTTCTCCCCCTTTGGCAACAAGCACCAAAAAGCAGGAAAAAGTGAACATCTAAGCGCTCGTGGTCGAAGGAAGTGGTGCAACAACGTTCTCTGAAGGCTCTGCTCCTGGCTGCTCCTGTGCTGAAACCTGCTGTGCTCCCTGAGCTTGTGCCGCTTGAACATCCAACTGCTCAAAGAACTCAAGGTCTACAGGCGACTCAGACCCTCTGTCCTTCCCTGCTGGTGGGATTGTGGATGTCTCCTCGGCAATAGTCGCCTGAAGAAGAGCAAGATCATCCACATCCTCCTGAGTGAAGCCTCGGCGGACCAGATCCTCTGCTACCTCAGGTGTGACTAGAGGGGTGTCTGTAGCAGAAGGGGGTGGAGCTGTAGCTGACACTAGGGCTGACTGGGAGTCTACATGTGTGGTGTGCACTATCTCGAAAAACAGACTCCTGACTGGTGGCTGCTGCTGGGAGACGGTAGGTGTTGTCTTCTGCGAAGCTATAGACTGTGCAGGTGAAGAGAACAACATAGAGACTGAGAATCCTGACAAGGGGGAGAGCTGAGTCACTGGAGAGAAAGTCTGTCCTGCTCCTCTTGTCGGTAGCACCCCTGAGTGTGACAACCCACTGGACTGGGCTGTCATCATAGTAGTGAAGGGGTCTGTCTGTGTCAGAAGCTGCTGAAATTGTGGTAGTCTGTCCTCTATTGAGCTCTGTCATCTGAGTCATCAGTGTCATCAATAGCATCATCTGCTGTCTCTAAAGCTCTGCCTGACCTCTGATAACCTCCATCATCTGACGTCTATCTTAGCTGTGCTCTGGATGAACTCACCTAGGCGTCCTGCAAGTGCTGCTACAGTGATAGCATCCTCTGACTGTGTACCTGTCGGCTGGGGAGGTGCTCCTGTACTGGCTGACTCAGGAACCACCATCTCTGAATGAGCTGTCTGCTCGTGAGTGACTGGTGGTGACTCCTGCTCCTCCTCTCCTGTCTGCTGATTCGAGGCTGACTGCGAACCCCTGGGGACTCTAGGTGAGTAGCTGGTAATCACCTCAGGGAACGCGTCGTACTCCTCCTCCGTCACTAGTCTCATCCTCCTCAGAATGTAGCAGATGTAAGGTGCATAGACCAAGTGACGTACTCCTACTCTCTCTGCGATAACCTCCTCTATCTCACCAATGAGTAAATCAGCCAAGTCAAATGGCTGTCTCCTCAGAATAGCTGCTACTGCCCACTGGTGTAGTAAAGTGAACTCATCTCTGTAGCCAGACCTGAGAATGATAGTTCTAGTGACATTCGCTCTAACCACCTTAGCCTCTACGGTGAGTCTCGCAGGGCCTCTCTCAAAGCCTGTGGTGTGTGGTGGTGGAAAGGCAATCGACACCGTGTCGTATGAAGGTAGCTTCCCTCCCTGTGGTCTGCGAGGTGGAGTAAGGGTCGGGTAGGCACTCCTGTACAGCTGGAAATCTGAAGCAAGCAGTCAAAAGATGGCTATTAGGTCTCCCCTACTCAAACGCTGTGGCTGCCCTCTGAATAAGAACCAGATCTCTGAGCGGTCTCTGGCAACCCACAGTGTAGCATAGAACTCTAGCACTATATCCTCTCTATGTCTGTAGGGCTCTGTGACCAACTCTACCAAACCAGGTAGGTAAGTGAAATACTGCTCCATGTCTGTGCCTGTGGCTCTCCTCATAGCCAGATAAGTGGTGTACTGCTGCGGCACAAACAACTTATCTTTGCCCTTCAACGAAAGATAGTGTCTCAACCCCTCTCCAATCCTCCTCTGGAGGCCTGTCCAGTACCTCTCTCCTGCAGCGGGGTCACTGGGGACTGGAACCCAATGCTCGAAGGAGACCAGATAAAGCGTCTTAAGGTCTTTCGTAGGAACCTTAAGAATGTCTGTCTCCCTGGCTGCCTGTAACAGTCTCTGCAGCCTCCTTGTGCACACTGCATAGGTGCACTGCAGGTCTCCTGCTTGATGACCAGTCCTCTGCTACTGTGGCCATGCTAGCTTCTCAATCTCCTCTGTCTCCTCGAGCTCCTCGGACTCGTACTCTGAGCTCTCCTCTGACTCTGACTCCTCCTCCTCTGACTCCTCCTGCTGCCTAGAGGATCCCTGGTCCGCAGGTCTCGACGACCTCTCCTGACAAGAAGTCGAGGTACCCTGCGACCACGGTGGCAACCTGATCCCTGTGTATAGCTATGGCCATGTGGCCCTCTGCCTGGTGCTCCTCCTACGACCCTGGTCATCTGTCCGTGTATCTGTGATCAGTAGTGACCTAGTTGTCATGCGGGAAGCCTCCATGGCCTCTATGTGCTGTGCAACTCTCCTGTCCCACTCTGACTCTGGGTCTAGCCTTATCCTGTCCAGATCCTGCCATCTCTGCTGCTGCTGACTGCTGTCACTGCACGCCCGTAGGTATAGAAAGGATGAGTATGGAACCTATATAAATCTACCAGCAAAGCACCGCTAGGTAAGAATGCGCAATAGAAATCCTGGCACTAAATGAAGGACATGATCACTAGACAAATAAAGCAATGTAATCAACAGTGATCATCGACTATATGTGGCTGGTGCGAGTCATCTAGTGTGCAGTCAAATAATAGTCAATAAATCTAACTGCAGACTATATGAGAGACAACCCTAGACATGCAATTTACAGATAGGCATGGAATAAATTGCAGCTAGGTTGAGCTAATTACCTAATTAATGCAACTAAACATGGGCAATTAATCTAATTTGCATCAATTAAGGAAATTGCTCGCAATTCAAAACATAAATCGATGTATTGGAAGAGAAGGCTCAATACCCTAGAGGATTGATGTCGAACAACACAAGGAACACGACCGATCACCGAGGAACACCACTAAACACTAAAGTGGACAACTTTCTCTCAATCAATGGAGCACGGCGAGGAGGGTGAGTGGAGCTGCTGCTCTGGTTGCACGCGTGCGGGGGGAAGAGCAAAGTCGACGCCTAGGGCTGGCTCTACGGCTGGCGGTGAGACGGCGAGCGGCGGCACTGCTTGTTGTGGGAACTGGGAAAGGTGGCAGTGGCGCTAGGGTTCTTCAACACGAGCGCGCGGCGGCAGGGTGCAAGTGTGGCAGGCGGCGCACAGCGAGCTCGGTTGGAGGTCGGAGTGGAGGCACGCAGCGATGACGGTGTCGGAAGGAGCGACGGCGACGAGTCCTGGGGAAAGTCTCGATGTCGGGGGTCGAATAGGGAAGAAAAGAATCGACCGGATTTTGACCTAGGTCAAAAAGAAACGAACGGCCGAGATCCAAAGAGGAATAGATCAACGGTCATAGATCGGGATTGCATCGTGCGATCAAGCATAGTGACCGGACGGTACAGTCTCTAGACCGGACTGTCCGGTCAGTCTTCGATCCAGTCGAGTATTTATACAGACCGGATGGTACGATCAGGTTGATCATTCTATCCAGTCTCTATAACTCAACTGTCCCAAAGCACTATGCACAAGTGCACTGACCGAACTATACGGTCCAAAAATCGGACTATATGGTCACTCTGGAATTTTTGCTGAATCAAATATTTTCTCCATTTTCCAAGTGCCCTCACTTAACACCCAAAGAAAACTCTGCACTTGGAATATGAAGAGAACTCTCAAACACTCCGTTTCAAATAGTGGCTCTTTATGGTCTTATAATTTTTGCAAATGCCAAATGAAGAATCGAGCAAATAAGAGCCAAGGAAATTAAGAACCAAATGGGTATGTATGAGCATTAGTCCATGAACCGCGCGAGTGGGTTTAACCTCAGAGTTCATAAGCGCTTGCTCAATGGGCCTGAAGCACAATCCTTTCCTTTGGTCACATTTGCGGAGATGTAATCTCATATAGATCATGAGGCACAAATATCTCCAAATGTGACAAGCCTCCTTTGTGTTTCCTATATGATGCATGCAACAAGCATTTTACATATGCATAGAAAGTAAACATGCCATGTAAATGCAAGCAATATTAAACAAGACACAAAGGAAACCTAACAATGTCAAGTTTGAACCCCTCCCAAGCTTTCTCACTATAAGCCATACCCTTGCCTTGAGAGAAGCCAAACCACCATCTCAAGCACTCCCCCTTGCTTATAGCTATCTTGGATGGGTTAGACATTGACTAATTTCTATGTGTTTTTCTTTTAGTTATTTACACATGCATGGATGCAAAGCATACTAGTCACAAAAGAGTCCTAATTACCATGCAATGCAAGAGAAGGAAAAACACACTACAACTACCAAGAACAAACACGGTTACCTCCCTCATGAGTAGATTTATCGTTGAGGTCCATGTCACTTGTGGTGGACTTCACATGATCTTCATGAATCTCTTGGTCCACCACCACCACCATCTTCTAGGTCTTGTTCTTGAGCACCCACTTGTACTTCATTGACCTCTCAAGATCAACAATGCACTTAGGCACCCATATGCTCTTGACCTTTCTCTTCTTGTTTGGTGGTCCCAAAGCCTTAGCATTCACCTTGCCATCCTTGTTCCTAAAATGCTTGAAATGTGTGTTCTCATGGAACAAAATAGCATTAGGCAAAATAATGGAACTTCTCACCATAGGACAATCCTTGATGGTGTGGCCATCCTTGCAACACCTCTCTCAATAGTAGTCATCGATGACCAGGGGTTTGATCCATGCAGGGATGGAATCACTCGTCCTGATGATGTCGATGGTTGCGGGATATGAGCCAAGTCCCCGGTAGGAGACATTGTTCACAAGGTTTCTCCCAAGAATATCCTTGTGGATGGCTCTACCACGTGTGAGCCTCTTGAAGCCAGCCATCACCATCTTCCTCTCTTCCTTGAGCTTGTGATATTCCTCTAAAACAAAGGGCTCAAGAGAAAAAACCACTATCGAGGTGGTTAGTTCATCACACATAGTGGAAGCATCACTCTTAGATGAACTAGAGGAGGGAGAGGCAAGGTTATCAACATTGACGGCCTCGAAAATAAGTTCAAGGACCACATACTTCTCATGAAGCTCTACATGATCACCCTTGAGTTTATCATAACTCTTGTTTAGGGCCTCATAAGATGTGACAAGGTCCTTGAGCTCACTCTCAAGCTCACCAACACGGTCCTTAGCCAACTTACACTCTTTTCTTACCACATCCAAAATTTTGGATTTCTTGACGGTGATGTCGCGAGCTTGCTCAAGCATACTCCAAAGCTCAGCACATGAGAGCTCCTCATCATCGTTGTCGTCACTGCTCTCATCCTCACTCTCCCCAAGTTGGCTCGCGGCCATGAGGCACGTGAGAGGTGGAGGAAGATCTCGTGGAAGTGTGGCCTTAAACATGGCTAGGCCGTCCACTTCTTCATCATCGCTTGAGGAAGAGGATGTGTAACTTGAATTGTCGCTTGTCCACTCTCCAACAAGGGCCTTGCGTGAGAACTTCTTCTTGTGGTCTTGAGCTTTGCCTTTGCCTTGTCCTTGTTGATGTACTTCTTCTTCTTTTGCTTGGCTTTGGTGTCTTCTTCTTCTTCATCCTCACTTGAGTCTTGGGACTTGAAAGCTTCTTTCTTTGGCTTGGGGCAATCTCGAACAAAGTGGTTTTTAGACCCACAGTTGAAGCACTTGCCCTTTGACTTGGAAGCAAACTTGTTCTTAAAGGTCCTCATCTTCTTCATGAGAAGAGCCAAGTCCTCACTCAAGTCACCTTCATCATCATCATCTTCTTCTTCTTCAATCTCTGCCTTCTTCTTATTCTTCTTGCTCTTGATAGACTCTTGCTTCTCAGTTTGAAGAGCAAGGTTGGATGGTTGTGGATTATCCAATCCCAGCTGGTATCTCTCGAAGGCGGTGATCTTGCCAAGTACATCCTTCATGGTCTTGGTCTTGAGGTCACTTTGCAAGGTGAAGGTGATGATGGACTCATACTTGGGGTCTTTGAATAGCCTCAAGAATCTTCTTATCACCTCAACAGGCTCCAGCTTGAAATCATCCCCAAGAGCATTGATCTCCTCCACTAGGACATGAAAGTGAGAACAAATAGTGTTAGCTCTCTCGTGTGGCAATCTAGTGAAGTTATCATACTTGTTCTTCGGCACATAGTATCTTTCTTCTTTGACATCACTGGTACCCTTATGGAGAACCTGAATCTCAGTCCAGATACCATATGCCATCGAACTTGCATCCAATCTAGAAAAAACATCCTTAGATATGCATGCAAATAGAGCATTCTTGGCCTTAGCATTGCACTTAGTAAAATCAGGCTCAAGCAGGTTCACATCCGCATCAGACTCGTGAGTAACCATCCATATCTCTGGATCAAGGGACTCCAGGTAGGCTTGCATGCGAGCCTTCCAATACCTGTAGTCCTCCCCATTAAATAGGGGAACACACCCCACCTGTTCCGGCATCCTTACTCAAGGCGGTGAAGCCTCAAAGATGAGCACTTGCCTCTGATACCACTTGAAAGCACCGAAGGTGTATCGAGAGGGGGGGGGGGGGGGGTGGGGTGGGGGTGAATCGGTAAGCCGCTCATGAATCCAAATACTTCAATTCACACTACTTGAGTCTGACAATCGTTCCAACCTAACAATTTGAGTAGGACAAGACCCTACACATGCTAGTGTTCATGATGAAAGCAAGCACGGAAGCTAAAAACACTAGCCTATGCAAGCCACAATTCAACCTAGTTACTAGAGCACACAATTGTAGAGAAGTAAAGAGGAGGTCAAGAAATGCTCATGATTTTTTCTTGAGGTCTCAGAAGGATGGCGCCTTCCCCTACTCCTCGTTGGACCACTCCCTTCGGAGTCCCGGTCCCTCCCACCACCGATGTGGAGTTCTCGCCCATGAGCCCGCAATCACTCCCGGAGTGAAGACATGGTGCGCGTCACCGCTGCCACATAGGCACAAGCTCGCCTCCCTCGAAAACTTGCCGGACTCCCCGAGTCGACACGGGCGCTCACTAGCAATGCCCCTTTCACCGGCGGGCTCAAACCGGATACAAACGTGTGTTGGCCTTCACTACCAATCACGATAGGCTCAATCACCAACCCTTAACTGGTCTAGATCTCACCAAAGACCAAGAGTAACAACCTAGATCACACCCTCAAGGACACCCTAGCCTTAGATGTGCATCAATGCTCAAGTTACTCTCATTAGCACTCTCAAGATATGCAATATCTCCTCCAAGTGGTCTCCTCTTTTCCTCATGGACCTTACGAAACGCTCTGAGGTTTTCCAATGGCTAAGAGTGGTCTCTAAGACCCCAACAACAAAGTTATATAGGCTTCCAACCTCCAACTAGCCGTTGCTTCATGAAATCCACTTTCTAGACCCCAATGACCGGACAGTCCGGTCACTGCCAGACCGGACCGTCCGGTCTCTCTGGAATGGCTCCCAGAGCCGTTGGCTGCTCTGTCCAGACTAAAGACCTGTACTGATCGGACTGTCCGGTCAGACTTTCTCTCTCTATTCCAAAGAGCTCCCAATTTGCGTTCTCTCTGTCTCGGCGCGTCTCCATACAGTTCGAACCGTTCGGTCTGCTGATCGGACCATCCAGTCACTGTTGATCCTTGCACAGACAAATTCCTTGCAACCTGCTCTCATTCCACTTAGTGACCGTACAGTCCGGTCTCCACTGACCCGTCTGTCCGGTCACTTCGTCTAGAAGCTGAAACTCCTTATCCTCGCTTGACTTCGTTTCCTGGCTTCTTCGAACAGCTCCTTGGCTTCTTCACTGTCACCTAGTGCCTGTGATTTCACTGAGCATCCATGCACATCACCGACTAGCATGACCTAAAGAGACATGACCTAGACCCCCTTGATAGTCCAGTTTTTCCTATGGACTCAAAGCCCTAACAACTAGGCAAGTGTTCCCAACACTTGCTCCATAGCTTGTCCTTAGCTTCGATCCATCTCCATCAACCCTTGGACTCCATCAAGCTCACAAGCCTCCATGCTTATGGTCATTCTTATCAATTGCCAAGGCAACCATCATCCATATGATTTGTAGTAGAGTTTAGAGATGATTCCTATATAGACAACACTCATGTAGATATTAGCCCACATTTTCATAGTTATCATCTATCACCAAAACATTCATACCTTGGGGATCCCTCGATCAATGGTCATGAAGCTTACACTCCTTTACTTTGATGGACAATTCTATGATCATTGGAAATGAAAGATGATGATGTATTTGGAATCCATGAGTCCACATGTTGCAAGTATAACCAAGAATGGTTTCTTGTGGGAAAATAGAGATAATCCAACCCGCAAGGATCAAATAAATATTCATCGCAATGCCATGGCAGCTAGTGCAATTGTCTCCGCACTTAGCTCCACCGAGTATGATAAGGTTGCCGGAATCAAGAATGTCAACCAACTATGGAGAAAACTTGAGGTTATTTATGAGGGTATTGATTCCGTCAAGGATGCAAGACTTGAACAATTACAAAATGAATTCAACTTATTCATCATGGGTCTGGGAGAAGGCCCAAAAGAAGTTCATGATAGGCTCATGAGGATTGTAAATCAAAGAAGAGCACTAGGAGCCAAAATGACTGACTTGGATATCAACAAAAGATTGCTACAAGCATTGAGACCATGGGATAGCAACATTTTCTCAAACATTAGAGAGAAGGACAACTTTAAAAGTTTTTCCATCGATGAAGTGCTTGGGAAGCTTCTATCCCAAAAGCAACAAATGATTATGCCAACAAGATAAATGCCTTATTCAAGAAAATTGAGGGAGCAAGTGGTGACAAAAATGATGTAGCACTCAATGCTACATGAGAGAAGCAAGAGAAAAAGAAGAAAGTGGTTGATACTAGTGATGAAGATAGTGATGATGAGATGACCTTGCTAGTAAGAAGATTCAAGTCATTTCTTAAGAATGATGGCTACAAGAAGAAGAGCCATGACAAGGGCAAAGCAAGAAGGTCAAAAAGGACTTGCTATGTGTGACATCCCAAGTCACCAAGTAAAAATGTCAAATAACTAAATTGCCAAAGAAAAAGGGAAATAATTTAATTAGTTAATTCCACCAATTGGCCACTTAATATCTTTTCAAAAACTATGCAAAACTCAATGGAAGTGTGCCCATATTTTTGCATATTCCAGTGGAGCATGTCAAGAAAGAATTTTGGGGACTTTACTAGAATTTTTTGTAAGGGTTTAATACCCCTAAAAATTCCCTAAGTGCAGAGAACAACATTTTTGTTTCAAGAATTGTAATTAATTTTCCAGAAGGAATTTCGACGTGGCCCCAAAAACAAAGTTGGCAAGTAGGTTTTTCTGAGATTACACAAAAATTGGCTTAGAGTTTGGAGCATCGAAGCTTGGAGATTTATGCAAAGTTATGAGCACTGTTCTAGTCAATCGGGGTCAACAGCTCTCTGTCCTTGGGCCACTCTTCGATCGACACCACCGTACCTCCCCCGCCGGCCACCGATCGCCTCCTCTCTCTTGCCCATCCTGGCCACTACTCCTCCTACCATCGCTGTGCCACCGGCGCCGCTTTGAAGACCCCCCCCACCAACGAGCCACTCTCCCACGGCCAGCTCACCCCCCCCCCCCCCCCGATCTCTCTCTCTCTTGGTTATAAGCACCCCGGCGGCAAAAGCCATCCCCCGCTCTCCCGGCGAGTAGAGCCCCTCCATACCTTCCTCCCCCCCTCTCGCCACTCCAGGAACCCCCGGCACCCCCATCTCCATTGCCGGTGAAAGCAATGGCGGAAATTGAGCAACGCCCCTGTTTTCCGCCGCCATGACCACCATCGCGTCGAGCTCCGCCTAGGCCGCCCCCCGTTCGCTCCTGTCCCCTCAAATCGGTGCGCAAGTGACCTCCCTAGCGTGCCCCTGGTCCATCCCTCCTCTGCCGCGGCGACCTCGTCGGAATTCAAGAAGAAAGGAGCCGCCGCCGTCGGGTCCCTCCCCACCCCGCCGACGAGACCCCTCCTCCGGCCCTCCCCGTTGCCTAGCTCCTCCACGCCGTCGATCTCTGCACCGAGGTGATGCTCTCCCTCCACTCCCCGACCCCTCTCACTCGTCGTGCTCGCCGCGCAACGCCGCCGTACCCTCCCTCTGCTCCGCTGCTCACCGCCGGCCATCCTCGGTGCTCCCCGTTGGTCACCCACCGGGCCCACAAGGTCGCCGTGGGGTGCTGAGCACGTGCGCAAGCGGAGTTGGCCGAGCCGCGCCGCCGCTTGGCCGCTAGCCCGGGCTCGCCGGTGCCGTCCACCGCGCGCGCGCGCGCCCTCGGGCATTTGAAAATACAGAGTGGCATTTCTGTAATTTAGCCCCAACTTTGTTAAATCTTCAAAAATTCATAACTCGAGAAATAAAAGTCCAATGAGCATGAAACCAATTTTGTTGGATTCATAAAATCCTCCTCTACTAGGAAAACAAGATGAGAGCCAGAGTTATGCAGTAGATTAATAAAATTAAATCACCAAAGTTAGAACCTTGCTAAGAGTATTAAATTTTTAATTAAAAATTTATAGCTGGTAAAATCATGGAATTTGGTCAGTAAGCATTTCATGTCATTCCTGAACTTTGTACAAAAGCACATTCCCATCGTTTATACAAATTTGTAGTGTTATTGCATAATCCCTATTTTCAGTAAATGAATTTATATAAATTCTAGGGTAGGATTTTAATTCTGAAATTTAGCATTCCTGCTCTTTGGGCATTTCTACATAACTATAAAATCTCCATGAAAAATTTAGGGCACCATCAGCATGCTCTTGTTGTTAAAGGGCTCATAATAATTAGTTTGAAGGAATTCCAATATAAATAGTGCCTTGTTTATGCATATAGTTTTTATTAAGGATAAATCCATCTTGGGACTGCCCATGCAACATGTGAATCTTGACTTACAGTAAAGTTTATTATTTTCCATTGTATACTCATGATTCATAATTAGCTTATATATCTAGATGGGTTTAGGGTTATAATTAAAAGGGAGCATGTCGACTTCTAGGAGGTTATAATTAACCTTGCAATATAAAGTTTCTGTGTTCTCTTGCATGGGCATTATAATTGGTGAATGCACCCCGGGTAAGAACGTAGTTAAGAGGCTTTGCATGTCTGTTAAGTAGGCCTTGTCACACCGAGGAGAAATGCCTGTTAATTCCTTAGCACCAGAGGTAGCCTTGTATTGGGGATATAGCTGTTATGCTTAGTAATTGCCATGCCTCCCACTTCCCTAATTAGAAGTTTGTCCCCTTAAATTCAGTAATTGCCCAGAGTGTGTGCAAGCATGTCATCTCATGCAGGAGCATCATCCCATCAACTTCTATTTATTGAGGAAGTGCCATGAATCATCGTCCAATTCCTTACCGTGCATTGCACTGCATTGACTAGGAAGCGAGACTGGGAGCAAGGACATGGCAAGCAACCCTGAGGAGCCCAAGGTTGAGCTAAACCCCGCCGAGAACTCTAACTATGATCACTCCCAAGGCAAGCCTCGGTGCACACCTACTGATTTACGAGTCCTTTTTATTTTGTCACCATAGAGGGATATTGTATTGTGCATTAGGTATAGGGCTTGGATGGAAACCCACTTGCATAAACAAACTATGACCTATGCTTAGTTTACATTAGTAAGCCTTTTCGTTAGCAACTTCTAGGCTTAAATTAGTAGAGTCAACAGTAGGCTATGGGATCACTTGATTCAATCATGATTCACGTGAAGAATGAAATTGGTTAAAAATTTGAGAACCTATCGTTGCAACTCCGCGGACAAGTATTGAACAGTACCAAGTGCATACCTCTATATGGGAATTGGTAAACCTAGTAACTTGGGCGCCGTATGGTTGGACGGTATTACTCATCGATCCAGAGGTGATGTGAATGGCACGGTGGATGCACGGGTCGAGGACCGCTGGAGAGTGCACGGGTTAAGCCTCGGATACGAAGTACTGTATCACGGGGAGGACGTGTACTCGGGATCGATGGTCCCGGATCAACTTTATCGTAACCTCGTGAACGGTGGCCATACGTGTTCTTAAATGATGCGTATGTCATGCATTTGGGTTATTCTGCTGCAGGATGTAAATCGATTCGAATTGCCGTCCCTCGCGGTTATGAGCACCTCTTGTTTCTAGTAGTGGCAATGATACTTTAAGTAGAGAAGTTTGGTTATGATGCTGAAATTTAATTGCTTTAGGGATACATATTGCTATGTTGTATTGTTCTTTATACTTGTACAAGTCCTAGCAGCTAGCTAGGATCAACTACAGTTCCTTTTCCGCAACAAGCAGTTGAAATCTTGGGTAAGCAATAAGCATCGCCGCATAGAGTTGATAGGTGCTTTTATGCAAATATCAAATAACCCAGTCAGCCCCCTGCATGCTAGGAGTCGGTTTTAGTAAACCTTTTTGACGGGTAAGTCATGCGGAGTATGTTAGATACTCAGGCGTTGCGATTATGTGGTTTTTCAGGTTTGCCTCAAGCAACTTATTGTGATTGCTGTAACAAAGTTGTGTGGGAAGGTGAGGAGCCCCAGAACTGGACCATCGAATGGGTCCCCAGCTCCCCTAATCAAGATGAGTGAGCGATTGCCCTAGGGCCGGCATGGCTTACTTAGGTTCTGCGTAGTGTTGGTCGTATCTTCCTCCTCCGCATATTTATGTAAAATGAACCAAGAACATATGTATGGTAATGTAGCTAAAAATTGCTTCCGCTGTGACTCTTGAACTTGTGCTATTAAGCACTTGATGATGTATCTTTGTAAATGCTGGATGTTCGTGTGTGAACGCTATGTATGGTTACATCGCTAACCATCTCCCGAGGCGGTCCTGTACGGCACACTCTATACTTCGGTATAGGGTTGCGACAGCTGGTATCAGAGCTGATTCGGGATAAGCATCACACCGATGAACATTTTAAAAGACTTAAACAACCCGTTTTACGCCGTACGGTGAGGTACGAACTAGTAGTGCCCATATAAGGACTTTATTAGTAGATAGCAAAGCTAACCCTGGGTTATGTCTATTTAAATTACTTGCATCTATGGATTCTTCCCCGAAGGTATGTGCCTGTGCGCGGATCGGTTGCGCAATAAACGCCGAACGCCTTCCGGGTGGGCAAAGACCTGAACTTTGTTTGATGCGCGGACCGATTGCGCTTAAATATCGGCTGCCTTCCGGATGGGCAAATACCTGGACATAAACTGTCATTGTTATTTTGGCTTGTTTCTTTTAGATTTGATGTATTGTTTCTGAAATGAATCTACTGCAGGTACACTAACCACGTGTAGTCGCTTAGAAACGTGCGAGAGGTGTGCATGCCATCGAATGGATCGAACTATATATTCGGTCAAAGTTTTCCATTGTGAGGACGTAGGAAATCGGCATATTGAGCATTAGGCATTCATGCATACCACATGCATTTATCTCATGTAAAAAGTCACAAATATCACATGCATTTATCTACCAAATCATGTAAAAAGTCACAAATATCACAAACAAGTGAAATAATCAAACTCCAGATGAATTCGAATCCCTATGGCACTTAAAACGAAAGTTCGAACTTAAATGGGAAGAAACCAAACTCTGCCAGAAAAGTCAGTTCCGCTAAAATGAACATAACTTCCTCGATTTTAAATTGACGTAGGCGAATAAGTACTCGTTTGAAAGCTAATGTTTTCCCCTACAAGTTTGGTATAGTGGGTTTGTCTCAGAAAAACCTGTAAATGGGTCAGATTTTGCAAAAACAGCAAGCTTTTCGGGAAGTTCAGCAGTAGTCTCATTTCTGTCCTCTGTTTTTGGATGATCATAACTCTCAGAGATGTTATCGGTTAGAGATTTGGGAGCATGCGTTGGAAAGATAATGAACTCCTCTACAATTATCATAAAAGGGTCAAGAGGTTAAATTGTTCAGAAGCGACGTGTTTTTGCTCATCCCTGCAAGTTACCCTGTCAATCGTAGAACTGCATAGTTGTTTGTCCAACGGATTGGGCACTTTGCGTCTTTTTCCCTTATGCACCAATCCTTATGCTACTTCGGGCATGTGTGCTTAGTGGGATATTAAGTTTTGACTCATCCTTGCAAAACTTATTCCGACAGATGGTTGATAACAAGCTCCCGAAGAACCCCGAGCACCTTTCCGCACGCGTTCTCGAGTTGGAACGAGAGCGTGAGGCGCTGCAGTCCGCACTTGCCGCCCGAGACGCCCAGCTCGCCGCTCGCGACGCTAAGATCGCGGTCCTCAAGGACAAACTGCACACTAGCGAGTTGGAGCGAGTTGATCTTTTTGAGCAGCTCCATGACGCTCAGCTCATCATCGAGGGCGATGCTAGCGATCAGTTGCAGGAGCAACTGAACCAGCGTAATGCCCAACTCACTGCTGCCTAAGAGGAGATCTACTCTCTTCATGGCCAGATTGATGCTCTCTTGGAGGAGCGAAGCGAGCTCCAAGCTCAACGCGAAGAAGCCCAAGATGCAAGAGATGTCATGGAAGGGAACCTCAACGACGCTCACGCCATCATCGCACAGCAGGAACAACTTATTGGGCATCTCCAAGTTGCCAATGCCCAGCTGAACGCGGTTCTTAATGCCCAGCTACCCGTGCCACTCGCGGTGATTCCCCCAGACGACGCCGACTTGAGTGAGGACGGTGACTCCGGTGTTGACTACGAGGCACCTCCTGGACCGGGTGACATGGAATGGGAGTCCGATGGTAGCAGCCACACCGAGTGACTGAGGCGTAGTATGTTGTGTAGGGTGGAAGCTCGTGAAACTTTGTGCTCGTATGTGGATAGTGCTGGTAGCGCTAAGTGGAGTTGTAACCTAAGCTCTTCGAGACCACGTTGTTATCATGACGTAGTAATTTAACCTAAGGATTTCCATGTATTGGAAGACGTGTCGCATGTACCCATGGTTTGATCATAAGTATGTTGCCTATGGTGTTGGAACCAGTTGAATCCGAGTTATCACCCGTAATCTGCGTCGTTCCCTGTCAACATTTCTGTTATGAGCAATCTAAAAATTTTATTTTTGTCACTGTATTATAGACATATTGCCATGATGTCTCAGGCGATGATCGGGCTAACATGCTTTACTCCTGTGGCAGATGGTGCAAACTCGCCGTGGTGGAGAGAACCTCGATGATGCTCCTGGTGCCTCCAAGAAGGGTAGAAACCAGCCCCCACCCAATGCTCCGCCCATGACGCCTATGGAGCAGCTCATCCACAATCAGAACGAGATGTTCCGCATGTTCATGGAGAACATGAATCGCCAAGGAGCTCCCGGACCACCACCGCAGCAGCCCCGTGAATCGTCCTACAATGACTTTTGGGCAACTCATCCGCCCACATTCGGCGAAGCCGGTGATCCGCTGGAAGCGGATAATTTCATTCGCACTCTGGAGTCGAAGTTTGCTCTGCTCCACTGCACCGACCACCAGAAGCCCCTCTTCGCCGTGCAGCAACTCCGCGGTTCTGCAAGTGCTTGGTGGGCAAGCTACACCACTGCTCTTGCCCCTGGCCACCAAGTCACTTGGCCGGAATTCTGCACCGCCTTTCGTGCACACCACATTCCTACCGGTCTTATGAAGCGCAAGCTGCAAGAATTTCTCAACCTGAAGCAAGGCACGGGAACCGTGCAAGAGTACGCACGGAAGTTCAACTACTTAACTCAGTATGCTTCCTACCACGTCGATACGGACGAGAAGAAGAAGGATTGTTTCCGTTCGGGCCTTACCCCGAAGCTGCAGGACCGATTGGCACAAGTTAGCGCAGGCACGTTCAACGACCTAATGAGTGCCGCCATTGTGCAAGAAGATGCCATCCGTGCTAACCAAGAGGACAAGAAGAGGAAGCGTGCTATGGGAAGTTCGTCCGGCTCCGCACCGCCCAAGTACAGGCTGGAAATCACCTCCCTGACCGGACAGAAGTTCCGAGCTGCGGTACCGTCAGGAGGAGGATCTCGTCCGACCTACTCGCAGCAGCACTTCCATTCCCATGGAGGCAACCAGCAGCCCTCCTCCGGTCCCCGCCCTCCACAGCAGACTAATCAAGTTGTGAAGCACGACTCCTCGCAGCCGTGCTACAACTGTGGCCGAACCGGTCACTTTGCCAAGGAGTGCCGCTTTCCAAACTGCAACCAGGGAAACAACAACAACTCCAACCCCTCCGGGAACAACAACAACCACCACAGCAGCGGTAACAACCACGGCAACAATGGGAGTCGTCCCCAGTCTTCTACCCCTACCCACAAGAATGGCCGAGTCAATTATACCACGGTCGAAGAGATTCGAGTTGGAGAGCCCGTCCTCGCGGGTACGTTCTCGATCAACCAACACGCTGCTATGGTTCTTTTTGATTCAGGAGCGACACATGATTTTATTAGTCAAGCATGTGTGAATCATCTGGAAATCGCCCCCACCACTACGGGAACCCCGTACATCATCACATCCCCCGGTGGGAAAATAAGGACTCACCTCGAGTTGAGAAAAGTGCCACTTAAGTTAGCAGGCAACGTGTACCCCGCTTCGTTAATCATTCTAGATGGTCAGGGCATTGACATAATTCTTGGTATGAGGTGGATGACTAAACATAGAGCGGTCCTACACATTGAATCCGGAAAGTCCACCTGAACTCACCTCTCTCTGGTCCGTCTATTCTCCGATTGCCGTGTCCCAGATTGTCCACTCCTCAAGTGTGTCATGTGGAAGGGAAAAAGCTGGAGGATATCCCAGTGGTACGTGACTTCTCCGACGTGTTCCCAGATGAGTTACCGGGAATGCCTCCGGACAAAGACGTCGAGTTTAAGATGGAACTCCTACCCGGTACGGCGCCTATCTCTCGTAGGCCGTACAAAATGGCCCCTAATGAGTTAGCAGAATTAAAAGAGCAATTACAAGAGCTTATGGACAAGGGCTACATCCGACCGAGTTCATCTCCCTGGGGATGCCCCGCCCTCTTTGTGAAGAAGAAAGACAAGACCCTACGTCTATGTGTTGACTACAGGCCTTTGAATGCCGTAACCATTAAGAACAAGTACCCTCTACCTCGAATCGATATTCTCTTGGATCAACTTATTGGTGCTAAAGTTTTCTCCAAGTTTGACCTCTGATCCGGTTACCACCATATAAAGATCTGAGCCGAAGACATTCCAAAAACTGCCTTCTCCACGCGATATGGCCTTTTCGAATATCTTGTCATGTCTTTCGGTCTCACTAATGCTCCAGCCCACTTCATGTATTTGATGAATTTCGTGTTCATGCCAGAGTTGGATAAGTTCGTGGTCGTCTTCATCGACGACATCCTTATCTACTCCAAGTCCAAGGAAGAACACGCCGAACATCTCCGCATTGTTCTGCAGCGGCTCCGAGATCACCAGCTTTACACCAAATTTAGCAAGTGTGAATTTTGGCTAAAGCAAGTTCCATTCTTGGGTCATATCATCTCCGCGGAAGGGGTAGCCGTTGATCCTACCAAGGTAGAAGATGTGCTGAATTGGAAAGCTCCGAAATCGGTCAAGCAAATTCGTAGCTTCCTTGGTCTTGCTGGATATTACCGGAAATTTATTCCCAACTTCTCAAGCATTGCCAAGCCTATGACCAAGTTGCTGGAAAAAGATGCTAAGTTTAAGTGGATTAGTGCATGTGAAGAAGCCTTTCAGTCACTTAAGAAGCATTTGACAACCGCCCCAGTTTTGGCTCAACCCGATATTACCAAACCGTTCGACGTTTACTGTGATGCCTCCGGCACTGGATTGGGTTGTGTGCTTATGCAAGAAGGCCGTGCCATTGCCTATGCCTCTCGACAGCTCCGAAAGCATGAGCAAAATTATCCCACTCACGATTTGGAGTTGGCGTCCGTCGTCCTGGCCTTAAAAATCTGGCGCCATTACCTGCTTGGTAACCTTGTCAACCTCTACACCGATCACAAGAGTCTCAAGTATATATTCACGCAGCAAGAACTGAATATGAGGCAACGTAAATGGTTAGAATTAATCAAGGATTATGAATTGGAGATTCATTATCACCCCGGAAAAGCCAACGTGGTTGCCGACACCCTAAGTCATCGGGACCAATGCAATCACGTAGTTGTTTGTTCCATGGAAGTTTGCCCAAATTCAGATTCAAGCGAGCCAAGTCTTCGTATCATTCCATTTGGATCCTTGTATAATCTAGCTCTCATTCCTACCCTTCGCGACGAAATTGTCGAGGCCTAGAAGGGAGACGAGGGAATGGAACACATTCGACAAAACATACTCAAAGGTGAAGCTACATGTTTCCGACAGGACAAAGATGGAGTGCTATGGTTCAACAATCGCCTGGTTGTTCCAAAGAAGGAGGAGTGAAGGAAGAAAATTATGGATGAGGCTCACTTGTCCAAATACTCCATACACCCCGGCAGCAACAAGATGTACCGTGAGTTAAAGGAAAAGTTTTGGTGGACGCGCATGAAAAGAGAAGTCGCTCGTTATGTTTCCGAATGCGATACTTGCCAGCGTGTGAAGGCCGACCATCTGAAGAAAGCCGGTCTTTTACACCCATTAAAAATCCCCGCTTGGAAATGGGAGGATATTGCTATGGATTTTATTGTTGGGTTACCCCTCACCCCCAAGAAACATGATTCCATATGGGTTATCGTGGATAGGTTGACCAAATCCGCTCACTTTATTCCCATCCATACAACCTACTCTACCAAGAAATATGCCGAACTCTACATCGTAAGAATCCTATGTTTGCACGGTGTGCCCAAGACTATTATCTCTGATCGAGGTCCCCAGTTTATTGCTTGTTTTTGGGAGCAGCTGCATTCCTGTCTTGACACCACCCTTATCCGAAGTTCTGCTTATCACCCGCAGACCGATGGTCAAACCGAGAGGCTGAATCAATATTTAGAGGACATACTGAGAGCCTGTGTTCTGGACAATCGGGAGAATTGGGAAGATTGCCTTCCGTTCGCCGAATTCTCATACAACAATAGCTATCAGGAGAGTTCGGGAATGTCACCGTTTGAGGCCTTGTACGGCCACTCATGCCGAACGCCGCTGAATTGGTCCGAATCAGGAGAAAGAACTAATTTTGGTCCAGACCTGGTCATACAAGCCGAAGAGAAGGTGCGGCAAATTCAAGCTAACATGAAGACAGCACAATCCCGTCAAATAAGCTATGCCAACAAAAGGAGACGCCCATTGGAGTTCGAGAAGGGAGATCATGTCTATCTACGGGTCTCTCCCAACAAAGGCGTATCTCGCTTTGGAATCAAGGGTAAATTAGCACCCCGCTACATCGGACCTTTTCCGATCATGGAGAAGCATAGCGCCGTTGCTTATCGATTGCAACTACCGGAAACTCTTGAGCGGGTGCACAATGTTTTCCACGTATCCCAACTAAAGAAGTGTTTAAAGTCTCTGACCGACGTGGTCATTGCCGACACCGAACAAGTGGAAGAAGACCTCTCCTACCCCGAAAAACCCGTCCGAATCATTGATCAAAAGGACCGGGTAACGCGCCATCGCACCACCACCTTCTACAAAGTGCAATGGAGCAATCATACCGAGGATGAAGCCACCCGGGAGCAAGAGGAGTTTCTGAAAACCAACTTTCCTGAGTTCCTGACCTCGCAAATCCGGTAAACACCCGCGCCCCCTCTCTTTTGTTCATCCAGCTACAAATCTTGGGGCGAGATTTCTTTTAAGGGGGAGTGCTGTGACGTCCCAAGTCACCAAGTAAAAATGTCAAATAACAAAATTGCCAAAGAAAAAGGGAAATAATTTAATTAGTTAATTCCACCAATGGGCCACTTAATATCTTTTCAAAAACTATGCAAAACTCAATGGAAGTGTGCCCATATTTTTGCATATTCCAGTGGAGCATGTCAAGAAAAATTTTTGGGGAATTTACTAGAATTTTTGGTAAGGGTTTAATACCCCTAAAAATTCCCTAAGTGTAGAGAACAGCATTTTTGTTCCAAGAATTTTAATTAATTTTCCAGAAGGAATTTCGACGTGGCCCCAAAAACAAAGTTGGCAAGTAGGTTTTTCTGAGATTACAAAAAAATTGGCTTAGAGTTTCGAGCATCTAAGCTTGGAGATTTATGCAAAGTTCCGAGCACTGTTCTAGTCAATCGGGGTCAACAGCTCTCTGTCCTTAGGCCACTCTTCGATCGACACCACCGTACCTCCCCCGCCGGCCACCGATCGCCTCCTCTCTCTTTTCCATCCTGGCCACTGCTCCGCCTGCCGTCGTCGTGCCACCGGCACCGCTTTGAAGACCCCCCCCCCCCACCGACGAGCCACTCTCCCACGGCCAGCTCACCCCCCCCCCCCCCCGATCTCTCTCTCTCTCGGTTATAAGCACCCCGACGAGTACAGCCCCCCCATACCTTCCTCCCCCCCCCCTCTCGCCACTCCAGGAACCCCCGGCACCCCCATCTCCATCGCCGGTGAAAGCAATGGGGCAATTTGAGCAACGCCCCTGTTTTCCGCCGCCATGACCGCTATCGCGTCGAGCTCCGCCTAGGCCGCCCCCCGTTCGCTCCTGTCCCCTCAAATCGGTGCGCAAGTGACCTCCCTAGCGTGCCCCGAGCCCATCCCTCCTCTGCCGCGGCGACCTCGTCGGAATTCAAGAAGAAAGGAGCCGCCGCCGTCGGGTCCCTCCCCATCCCGCCGATGAGACCCCTCCTCCGGCCCTCCCCGTTGCCTAGCTCCTCCACGCCGTCGATCTCCGCACCGAGGTGATGCTCTCCCTCCACTCCCTGACCCCTCTCGCTCGCCGTGCTCACCGCGCAACGCTGCCGTACCCTCCCTCTGCTCCGCCGCTCACTGCCGGCCATCCCCGGCGTTCCCCGTTGGTCGCCCACCGGGCCCACAAGGTCACCGTGGGGTGCTGAGCACGCGCGCAAGCGGAGTTGGCCGAGCCACGCCGCCGCTTGGCCGCTGGCCCGGGCTCGCCGGCGCCGGCGACCGCGCGCGCGCGCGCCCTCGGGCATTTGAAAATGCCGAGTGGCATTTCTGTAATTTAGCCCCAACTTTGTTAAATCTTCAAAAATTCATAACTCTAGAAATAAAAGTCCAATGAGCATGAAACCAATTTTGTTGGATTCATAAAATTCTCCTCTACCAGGAAAACAAGATGAGAGCCAGAGTTATGCAGTAGATTAATAAAATTAAATCACCAAAGTTAGAACCTTGCTAAGAGTATTAAATTTTTAATTAAAAATTTATAGCTGGTAAAATCATGGAATTTGGATAGTAAGCATTTCATGTCATTCCTGAACTTTGTACAAAAGCACATTCTCATCTTTTATACAAATTTGTAGTGTTATTGCATAATCCCCATTTTAAGTAAATGAATTTATATAAATTCTAGGGTAGGATTTTAATTCTGAAATTTAGCATTCCTTCTCTTTGGGCATTTCTACATAACTATAAAATCTCCATGAAAAATTTAGGGCACCATCAGCATGCTCTTGTTGTTAAAGGGCTCATTAATAATTAGTTTGAAGGAATTCCAATATAAATAGTGCCTTGTTTATGCATATAGTTTTTATTAAAGATAAATCCATCTTGGGACTGCCCATGCAACATGTGAATCTTGACTTACAGTAAAGTTTATTATTTTCCATTGTATACTCATGATTCACAATTAGCTTATATATCTAGATGGGTTTAGGGTTATAATTAAAAGGGAGCATGTCGACTTCTAGGAGGTTATAATTAACCTTGCAATATAAAGTTTCTGTGTTCTCTTGCATGGGCATTATAATTGGTGAATGCACCCCAGGTAAGAACGTAGTTAAGAGGCTTTGCATGTCTGTTAAGTAGGCCTTGTCACACCGAGGAGAAATGCCTGTTAATTCCTTAGCACCAGAGGTAGCCTTGTATTGGGGATATAGCTGTTATGCTTACTAATTGCCATGCCTCCCACTTCCCTAATTAGAAGTTTGTCCCCTTAAATTCAGTAATTGCCCAGAGTGTGTGCAAGCATGTCATCTCATGCAGGAGCATCATCCCATCAAATTCTATTTATTGAAGAAGTGCCATGAATCATCGTCCAATTCCTTACCATGGATTGTACTGCATTGACTAGGAAGCGAGACTGGGAGCAAGGACGTGGCAAGCAACCCTGAGGACCCCGAGGTTGAGCTAAACCCCGCCGAGAACTCTAACTACGATCACTCCCAAGGCAAGCCCCGGTGCACACCTACTGATTTACGAGTCCTTTTTATTTTGTCACCATAGAGGGATATTGTATTGTGCATTAGGTATAGGGCTTGGATGGAAACCCACTTGCATAAACAAACTATGACCTATGCTTAGTTTACATTAGTAAGCCTTTTCGTTAGCAGCTTCTAGGCTTAAATTAGTAGAGTCAACGGTAGGCTATGGGATCACTTGATTCAATCATGATTCACGTGAAGAATGAAATTGGTTAAAAATTTGAGAACCTATCGTTGCAACTCCGCGAACAAGTATTGAACAGTACCAAGTGCATACCTCTATATGGGAATTGGTAAACCTAGTAACTTGGGCGCCGTATGGTTGGATGGTATTACTCATTGATCCAGAGGTGATGTGAATGGCACGGTGGATGCACGGGTCGAGGACCGCTGGAGAGTGCACGGGTTAAGCCTCGGATACGAAGTACTGTATCGCGGGGAGGACGTGTACTCGGGATCGATGGTCCCGGATCAACTTTATCGTAACCTCGTGAACGGTGACCATACGTGTTCTTAAATGATGCGTATGTCATGCATTTGGGTTATTCTCCTGCAGGATGTAAATCGATTCGAATTGCCGTCCCTCGCGGTTATGAGCACCTCTTGTTTCTAGTAGTGGCAATGATACTTTAAGTAGAGAAGTTTGGTTATGATGCTGAAATTTAATTGCTTTAGGGATACATATTGCTATGTTGTATTGTTCTTTATACTTGTACAAGTCCTAGCAGCTAGCTAGGATCAACTACAGTTCCTTTTCCGCAACAAGCAGTTGAAATCTTGGGTAAGCAATAAGCATCGCCGCATAGAGTTGATAGGTGCTTTTATGCAAATATCAAATAACCCGGTCAGCCCCCTGCATGCTAGGAGTCGGTTTTAGTAAACCTTTTTGACGGGTAAGTCATGCGGAGTATGTTAGATACTCAGGCGTTGCGATTATGTGGTTTTTCAGGTTTGCCTCAAGCAACTTATTGTGATTGCTGTAACAAAGTTGTGTGGGAAGGTGAGAAGCCCCAGAACTGGACCATCGAATGGGTCCCCGGCTCCCCTAATCAAGATGAGTGAGCGATTGCCCTAGGGCCGGCATGGCTTACTTAGGTTCTGCGTAGTGTTGGTCGTATCTTCCTCCTCCGCATATTTATGTAAAATGAACCAAGAACATATGTATGGTAATGTAGCTAAAAATTGCTTCCGCTGTGACTCTTGAACTTGTGCTATTAAGCACTTGATGATGTATCTTTGTAAATGCTGGACGTTCGTGTGTGAACGCTATGTATGGTTACATCGCTAACCATCTCCCGAGGCGGTCCTGTACGGCACACTCTATACTTCGGTATAGGGTTGCGACACTATGAGTGTGGTGATGAAGGACGTTTCATTGTGGAATGTCCAAAGAAGAAGAACAAGGATGAAAGAAAGAAAAACAAGCACCACAAGAAAGACAAGAAGTACAAGAAGCATAGAAGAGGTGAAGCTCGCATTGGTCAAGAATGGAATTCCAATGACTCATCCTCTTTATCATCTTCCTCTTCTGAATCCGACTCGGATGAGGGAGGCATTGCTATGATTGCCATTGGCATCACTCCCACCAATGTTTCTCTATTTGGGAGCTTGAGTGATGATGATGACAACACTCACAAGTGCTTCATGGCAAGAGGATCCAAGGCATCTAAATCTAAACATAAGCGTTCCTCTTATGCTAGTAGTAGTGATGATGATGATGATGATGATAATGTTAATACTTCACTTTCTAAAATGCTTGAATTTACGGAATTGCTTGAAAAACAAAAGGAAGAAAATGATACGCAAGAGGATCTCCTTGAAAAGCAAGAAGACTTGCTCATTCTTGAAAAGAAGAGAAACCTTGAACTAGAGAAGCTCCTAGAGGATGAGAGAAAGAAAAATGATGATTTGACTAAGTCTCTCACTAAAATTGAAAACTCATGTGAAAGTATTAAAAGCACAAAAGATGAACTTCAAGGGAAGTATGAGGTTTTGGAAAAGAGTCATAAGTCTCTTTAAGAACAATATAAGATTCTTTCCACCTTCACATCTTCCACCAACAACTCTCTTGCTTCCACTAGCAAAGGATGTGATAGATGTTATAATATTGATGTTGATGCTTGAGCTACTAATATGAAATTAATTGATGATTTGAACCAGCAAGTAAGGTCTCTTGAAAGCAAAATACTACATGATAAAAATGTTGTTGATGATGAAAAGGCAAAGTATGCAAGAGGTGCATACTCTAACACTAGAATTCCTCATGTCATGGATGACATTGGTTATGTTGAGGGTGCCAAGCACAATGCTAGGGAGAACAAGAATGAGAAGGAATTCCTTAAGTTCACCAAGGAAGGATCTTATCAAAAGAAGCAAGCCAAGAACAAGAACACTAGCCATACTTCTTTTGTTAATGATTTTCATGCTAATGTGTCTAATAAATCTTATGCACTCTTTCATGACTTTGATGCATCTTATGTGCTCATGAGAAACATGCATGGTCGTGTCTTTGCTAAATACGTTGAGCCACGCAACAAGAGACCAAAGGATTATGTGTGGGTGTCCAAAGTGCTTGTGACTAATGTGAAAGGACCCAAGCAAATTTGGGTACCTCAAAACAAAGCTTAATTTGTTTTTAGGACTATGTCTCCGACGAGTCAAGTTGGGTGATTGATAGTGGATGCACAAATCATATAACCGGAGATATAATTTCAAGAACTAGCCTTGTCCATACGATGTCAAGAACTAGCCTTGTCCATCAAAAATTATTTTGAAAATCTCTACTCCCTTTTGCTTGGTCCCTTTCTGTCTTGTGTCGGATAAGTCCGACGCCATCGGACAAGTCCGATGATATCGGACATTTCCGACGCTCCAGATCTGGACCCTTTAACCCAACCCAACTTACCCCTTCGGTCAAACCTCCCCTCATTCAACCCACAACGTTCTCTCTCCTCAAGAAAACCCCCTATTGGCGATCCAAGGTGATTTCTCTCTTCCACCCGCCATTATAGCAAGTTTGAAGGCCAAGAGGTCCTCCTCCATCAGAGAAGTCCGATTTCCCTTCATTTTTGCAAGGTTTAACCCTAATCCCCTCTCTCTCCATTAGGGTTAGGGTTATTTCTCAAGACTTTTTGAGAATCCTATTTTCCTTGCACATTTGGACCATGGAGTTAGTTCCTAATTAGGGGTAGTTGATATAGATGAGTTCTTAGTTAGATTAGTAGGTGGATCTATGCAAGAGAAGAGGTTTCATAAAAACTGCGTGCCATCGGACAAGTCCGATGACCACCGGGAAAGTTCAACGCATCGGACTTCCCTCATGATTGTCAAACATGTCCGACGACATCCAGTTTTTTTGAAAAATACTTCCCCTACATATGTTAACCCTTCTCATCTACTTCCTCATGACTCTGCCTAATTAGTTGCTTGCTCTATTCTTCAGTATGACCGACTCGGAAGCATCACCTTTGAGGGAAAAGAGGACCAAGAACAGTGAGGAACAAAGCCAAGTTCCTATGAGAAGGAAGGCCGTTGCTCGTCGCATTCGCAAAACCACTTTGCGGACGGCTGAAAGAGAAGACCCAGAAGAACCTGAGGATCTCATTCGGGTCATGCATCCTCTAGCTGAGGAGGAGAACTCCGGACGAGACATTATGGACTACCTACATGCCTCCATTGAGACATGCACTGAAGCTCGCTTGATCAACTACTACTCTTATGACAAGGAGGCAGCTGACTTTCGGTTTTGGGCTCATTTCCGTACCGACTGGTACCGCTCCACCCTATCTCCATATGAAGAATTCGGTTGTTGTGATGAAGTGGCTTGATTGGAAATACATGAAGGACAGGAAGCACCCAATGCTCAATCAAGTAATGGCAGCCTGTGAGCATCATGGGATCATTACGGTCCTAACCTTCAACTACTCATGGAACAAGGAGATCATTGCACAATTTTACTCCACTGTGTATTTTGATGATAATGCAAAATCCATGACATGGATGACAAATGGTACAAAGTATTCTTGCACCTTCTCTAGGTTTGCTTCCATTATAGGACTCAAGGATTCTCACAAGCAGAAGAATAAGGTGCACAAGAGCAACCATATGGATGCTGAGGCTATGAGGTACATGTACAGTGACCCAGATAACTGTGATCTGCCTCTATCCAATGGACTTTAGCCCTTTTTCTCCGTTCTTTTTTGGATCATGAGGAGCACTCTAGCACCCCGTGGAGGTAACTCTGACCGTATTCCTGCGTATCAGAGAGGCATTCTTCACTGGGTTTATGGGGAGGAACAATTTGATGTCTTTGATCATATCTATCAGGAGATGTGGGACATCTCAGTTTCTCCAAAGCGTGTCTGTGCCTATGCTCCATACATCATGTGCATGATTGAGAAAGTCTTGAAGCAGACCTTCCATAAGGATATGAAGCACCAGAGTCTCAAGCCTCAGATACCTTCGAATTGGACTCCCGACACCACTTCCGGTCAGTATTTTGGTGCAGCTCAGCCCTCCTCTCCTCAGCCTCCTAGGGCTGCTACTAGAGGCACCAGATCTTCAAGGGTTCCTCCGCCACCTCATGGGAAGAGAAGCGGGATTATGAAGATGTTCAAATCCCTTCTTGGCATGTGTCAGAACATAAATCAAAGGATGGATGTTATTGAGACAAATCAAAAAATCATCATGGACCATCTTGGTTGTGAAGTTCCTTCTCCTCCATGACCTCCAGCAGAAGACTCATACCCGCCCACATATGCTGATCCAACTGCCACCTTCACTCCAGAGGAGATGAACTACTTTGGTAACTATCCTCCACCACCTCAGTCTGACACTGGAGCAGCCTCTAGTGGTCAGCATGTCCATTTTGATGATGATGAGGAAGAAAACGAGAAGGAAGAGGATCCTGCTGCATATGCTCTTCACGAGCGCAAGGGCAAGGCACCAGTTGTTGATGATGAAGATGACGATGAGGACGAAGATGAAGACGATGAAGACTATGACAACGAGTAGTAGATCGTCTTCCCTAGTGTCTTTGCTTTTATCCTTTTTTGGTGTCTTGATGCCAAAGGGTGAGAAGTGTATCTATCTATCGTTTTAGTTTGTGAGTTGTGAGTGTTGATGGATAATTTCCTATCTTGTATTCGTATTGGCTATGTGCTTGTAAGACCTTAATTTGTTGCTTGTGAACTTATGTGAGTTTCTTGCTTATTGTAATGATACTCTGCTGGTTATCTTTTTCTAGATGCATTTGTGTGAATTGGTATGTCATTTGCATTGTCCTTATCTCTTATGTATATTTGTTGCAAATTGACATATATGCATGATGTTAGGGGGAGCTCTCACACTTTTCTATAAATATGTGCACTTGTTATTATTGCTTATTACCTCACTCATGCACATATTTAGGAGGAGCTCCACATCAAACTAAATCTCATTGAATATTTTTTTTGTGAATTCTAGTTGTATTGTCATCAATCTCCAAAAAGGGGGAGATTAAAAGTGCATCTAGACCCCTAATTTTATTTTAGTAATTGGCGTCAATACAATTAAGAATGGACTAATCTTTTGATGAGCATGTGTGTAGATAATGGTACAAAGTTTGATGATTAAATGCATATAAACAAAAAGGGAGAAAAGAAGATGACAAAGTGTTTCAAAGATAAAATTAAAAATATGCTCAAGAATGAAGTTCATGGAGTTTTTATTTTAATTCTTGAGTATAGAAAAAGCCGTACTATTAAGAGGGACACAAAAGTGCGAAGCGAAAGGTGAACTAAGTGCTAAAATTCTATTTCCTAGCCAAATATTCTTTTCCAGCACTCTAGTAGCATTGCCACTCTGGGCCGTCGGACATGTCTGACGATCATCGGACTTGTCCGATGACTTGAGGAAAGTCCAACGTGTCAGACATCTCCATCGGACTCCAGTACCCCTGCCACCTTGTGTCATCAGACATGTCCAATGACCATCAAACTTGTCCGATGGACAAGACTTGTCTGAGGTATCAGGCATGTCTGTCAGACTCCAGTAATCGTGCCACTTTGATTCATCAGACTTGTCCGATGACCATCAGATTTGTCTGATACAGATCTGAGAAATATCCCTTCAAACGGCTCTTTCTCTCCATGGGCTATAAATAGACCCCCATCTCGCCCTTTGGCCGGTTGGTCACTCATTCCACTTAAAAACACTCTCAAGCTCACTTTGCTCTCCCCAACTCTCCTCTCTTGCTTCCAATCTTGATTTATGAAGGGATTGAGAGAAGATTGAAGTGCTACTACTCCTCCAAGCTTCTATCCTCTTGAGTACTTAGTTCATCCTCACCGTCAATGACTTTTGTGTTTGTTACTCTTGGGGATTCATCCACTAGACGGTTAGATGTGCCCGTTGAGCTCTCAACTCGTGTGGTGACGCCTCGGTAAGTTCGTATTAACCCCTTCTTTGTGGAGTTGCTAGTGGAACATCGAGTTTGATCTTTGTGATCACTTAGAGAGGTTTAGAGTTGAAAGAGACCCGGTCCTTTGTGGACCCCTCAACGGAGATGTAGGCTTCTTTGTGGAGCTGAACTTCGGTGAAAAATCTCATGTCTTTTGTGTGCTTTATTACTTGTCCTATATATATTTGTTCTTGCTCTTATTCTTGCTAGTTAAGGTTTGCTTCATATTTCTTAAATTAACTTATGTAGGTTGCATGCTAGTTTATTTCCTTATTTCTATAGCTTCCTTTAGCTTGTAATCACTTGTTCCTAGCTTGCCTTACATTAGTTTGAAGTTTTAATCGTCCGATCTACTTTTTTATCTTATGTCATCGGACAAGTAGGTGCACTTTACTCATAATCATCGGACAAGTCCGACACTGCGCATTTAAATTTTTTTAGTAAGTCATTTGTTGAGATTTGTGCCTATTCATCCTCCTCTAGACACTTTCACTTAGTGGTTAAGTTTTTGTGTGTGTTCACACGTGTCCATTCATCCCTTAGTCCTCTCTAAATATAAATTATAAACTTCACAGTGATAGTGAGAACAATAATTTATTTGACTATATTTTGTTTTTATTTACTTTAACACGTTAGCATGCACGCTCTTGCCTGAGCACTCAGACGAAAAGAATGAATCGACAAAAGACGAGTCACGCGCTCTGCAACTGCTGTTAATCGGCAAGAACTCAGTATGAGACGGACGAGGGGACGAAGGCCTCTACGGTTCTACACATCAAAGTGAAGCCGATGGCCACGCAGGAAAATTCTTTGTCTTCTTCCTCTACTCTCTCTCGATGGAAGCCAAATCTTCCTGTTCGGAAGAAAAACGATGGCGTTTGGAAGAGGACGACTTGGTTTTCTCCATTTTGCATCGCCGTGGAGGCATCCACGGCGTGAAGAACGCACAGGCGTCGGAGTCCATGCAGGAAAATCCTTCGTATTCGTCCTCAACTCCCTCCTCTTTGACGGAAGCCTAGTGCTCCTTCACTAAAGACAAATCTAAGGTATGTACGAATGGATGAACATCTAAGAAATCCTTCGTATCCTTCCTTGTCTTCTTGTTAGTCCTCATCGATGATCATGGTGATGGGCTACACACTAGAGCCGGGATTCAACACCCGGCGATGTGAGCGCTGAGACGCTCGCTCCGCCGGGCCACAGTGGTTCGTCCATCATGTCTCATGTGGCAGTTGCCCGTCACACGGACACGGTAGAAGCACTGGCCCGGCGGATGCTGCGTACTCCTGCCGGCAGTTGCTATAGTGGTTGTGTCCGTTGGCTTTCGACCCCTCACGGGCAACTCCGCACAAGCGACGGCCTCTTGCGGCAACCGGCAACCGCAGCGATAACCGCACGGCGGTTGCGGCAGTAGTGTATGCCAAATTGGATGCGCCCATGTGGTGACAACGGCTGCAGCCCGCCTAGAAGCCCCCGATGGCCTCAGCACTGAACTGCTGGAAGCGCCAAGGTGCCCGAGCGAGGCTCGCGACTGCGGCAACGACCCGTTGAGATGGAGCCTCGATGGCGAACTCCTAACGCGTTGCCATTCGCGGTGGAGCATCGGCGCGCACTAGACGGCGGACCTCCATTCTCGGAGGCGTCGACGACCCCTACCACAGCGGTTGCGCCCGATCGACGCATCCTACAGCAACTCCTGGCTACGCATGGTAGAGCGTGACTGTGGACGCCGGACGTTCCTTCCAGGGACGTTGTCGCCAGGCCTAACCGCGGCTCACACGCGATGCGCTGGATGGCAAATGCGGCAATCGCATCCACGCAGGCCTAACCGCGGCACACGCGCGATGCGGTGGATGGCAAATGCGGCAATCGAGTCCACGCGGACGAGACGAAGTTCCGTCCCGGCGAACGCGGCAGCGTCAGAGGCGCCCACGAACCATCTTGGCTTCACGGCCACAACGATGACGCCCGGCTGCACGCGCACAACATGCCTGCAGCAGCGGCGGATCGGGGCCGAACGATCGCTGCGGCTGGCCCGAAGCGGCCAGTCCTTGACTCCAACGCAGCGCGTGAAGGCACGGCCACCAACTCGGTGGCGCCAGCAAGTGCTCCAACGATTGCTTTCGATTGGAGCAGTGATGATACGCGGCAGTGGAGATAAGCCTTCACGTGGATGTCGCGGCGTGAGATGCGGTTGCAACGGCACGCGACGGCCACTGGGTTGCGTGGCTAGCCAAGGCGCGAGTGCAGAGAGGCGGCCGCTAGCTATCCGAGGCGCGATCGCCGTTCTCTGCAGATGGCTTGTCGGGCGCAGATAGCTCGTCAGAGGCAGACGGCCTCGACGGAGCGGTTGGTGGTGATGGCGGCGTCACGAGAGGGCGCGACGGCCAGGAGCGGTTAGGGGTAACCGTACCCAAGGGAACCGCTCCCAGTTGCACCGGGCTGTCGCCACACCCTCGCGCGTGGACTGCGCCTGATTGATAGGCTAAACGGCCGACTGGGCCGCAGGCAGGTTGCCTCGACCCACGCGACTGAGGCTGATGTATTCTAGCCATTTTATAGTAGAGCCTCTAAAATTCCTGTAATTGTAGAATTTTGATGTAAATTTACTAAGATGTTTTAGTCACTCGACTTTAATAATAATTGCACTATGTGAAATTAAAATTTCACTACTCTGATAAAGTATAATATAAAAGCCAGATTAGATCCCGATCTTCTCTGTAATTGTGTATAGTGTTATTTAGATTGTAATTTATATTGAATGGATTCTCTCATGACATAATGAAGTGTTTAACTATATTGAATAGGTTATCCCATGATATGATGACGTGTTGTAATATAGGATTAATTTTCTCTTGTAATACCATTCATCTCATTAAGTATTATATACTTAATTCGAGTAGAATTGATGAATAAACACTACCAACCTTTATAACATTTGGCTTGTAATTGAGATTAAATTCTCTTACAAGGTCACATTTAATTCAGAAAAGAAATAAAATAATATACACAACGAGTTTTTACAACATGACTATGTAATTGAGAATTAAGTTTCTTGCATATTGATATGCAATTGAGACTATATTTTCTTGCATATTAATGATTTGCAATAGAGATTGAGTTCTCTTGGGGAATCATTTATTGCAATTGAGATTAAGTTTCTTGTAATATCACTAATTAGCAATTGAGATTCGAAGAGATTAAACTACATGCAAAAATTTAGTGTGGCCACTTCCCTTGTATTCTAGAAAACTTATATTTCTCGAATAACTATGTTGAGGTTTACACACAACGAAGAATTTTGTAAGATTATTACAACATTGCCATGATGATTTTGAATTAAATCTCTGGCTAATCCATGTTGGTCTAAGATGACTAGATGTGAGTTTGATAAACTTACAATAGATGACTATTGCTATCCAACATGTGAAAAGGACGTTAAACATAGTTTGATGTCTCATGGAACGAATATGGTTTGCATCCTCTGCAAGAGTTGAGAAAACATTAAAGATCCAATCAAGATTCATGGTCCTATGTGACATAAGGCACCATATCCATAAGATCTCATATTTGAGTGTCTAATGGAGAAAGTTTGAGTGCTTTGAGGGAACTCTCATGAACATATTTATGAATGGACATATCATCATCTCTAGAACCCCTCAGGTCTATGAAGAAGATGAACATGTTATCCATACCATCTGGATTGTATTTTGTGAACGAACCTATAGAGACGAGAACAAGATAGAGATACTTCTATATACACTTCTCGTCCATAGGATCTTATAGCATGGAGATCATAAAAGTATTTATCGAAATAAGTTTGATGGTTCCTATAACCAAAACTTTACTGGTAAAGAAACAAAAATTGCAACAAGAAGCGAGCATCCTATGCACCAAATAAAGGCAATGGCACATTATAAGTATGGTTGTTATATGCAAATCACGTAATACTACCATGCCCAAGTACTTGATTGTGTTGATCTATATCACAAAATCATGAGACAAAGCAAACCTTGTCAAGGATAAAGATATGCAGCGAACATCTTCAACCTGACATGAACAGGGAGGTCAGTTGTTTGCAATGAGTTTCAAAAGAAACAAAGAACAATCTATCTCTTAGATTTAAAGAGAACCTCATGCTTGAGGAGAACATGCTTGGAGACCATGATGAGGTCCTGCCCGCTCCTATGAATATGTGATTCATGTCCTACAATATGTTGTAATATAAAAAAGTTTTCATCACTATACTACATTGTATATCATAAGAATGTATCAATACATTGATATACATCAGAGTAGTATATAATCTATATATCTGATGATGAGAATTATTTTACAATTTGTCATCTATGTAGATTAGTACGGGATGAATGAAATGTGCCACAAACTCTATAATTATATTGGGAAGAAACAATTTTCCTACTCTTATAAAGAGGAGAGGAAATGTTTAGGAAATCGCTTGATGTGATGCATTGATTGATAGAAGGCTCATGTCATGCCACTATCATCATTCCCATTGGCACTTATTCTGAGAGTATCATACTATAGAGATATCCGTTGAAAATTGTTTCCATGAGGAAACAAATGATGACAACATTGAGGAAGTTTTCTTCCATAGAGTAATGGATATGGCATCCTCCTACTAACCATCTGGTTTATACTAAATCAGACCCATACTACATATTGCATAGAGATAATTTTCTATCTTGATCACACCAAGACTTGGCTTGATTGCCTTGGTCATCGACGATAGGGATGACAAGAAAATTATTGTCAATTCTATTGGTCATAAAAATTTCCAATATCCTCGATTGGATAGTGAGCACTATATTTGTCACATAGAAATTAATTTTAAGGTCCTCTTATTACCTTAGAATACTAACAAACCATTGTCTTGGTGTTTATAGAAAAAAGAACTATGAATATGATAAGATGATTGCTCAAATGATAAGCTATCACCCTGACTATTGGATTCGATCAATCCAATAGGACAAGGTTGCCGAATTCACCTAACCTGACTACAATGACGATTGTAAGGTTTGAGGAATTCAGGTCCAACACTATGTCCCAAGTGACCATACCTAAAGTCGATTGCGAAATTTCTCATTGAGAGAAAGAAATGACTGATATTGAGTTAAGATTTACTAACATCTTGTTGGCAACATGCGGCTTTACACAACCGCTTAATCCAATTCATAGAACAACACTAAGAACGGCTCTCTCCGTTGCAGTTAGTATGTGGGTAGATTTGGTGAATGCCAAGAATTTCTCATCTATTAATATTGAGTATTTACATATACCGATATCACCACCCTATAACATACAAAGGCATTAAATTGAGGATCCCGGAGGCAACATTATCTGTTAATTCAATAATACCAGGTCAGTTTATTGTCTGTATGCTTGTATAAGAGAGGACAATTCCAAGCATTAGGGGGAGATTTAACCACACAGAATGCCAGGAATCTGAGAGAATGTCATATTTAGTCCTCATATCCATGTACTAAAAATTCTATACCAACTATTTACAATTGAGATTAATTTCTCTTGTAAATTATCTGTCGAAGCATTTACTTGTCATAAAGGTGTCTTTAAATTGAAGTTCCCGTTATCAATGTGTCAGAAAGAGTGGAGGTACCTGATAAAAACAACCACACAACTCCCATATGAAAATAAGAGAGGGAGAAGTATGGACACATGTGTATAGCTTCTTGCAAGCCTTGTCGGGAATAGAGGGAGAACGTCCTCCAAGATAGTAAATGCAAATCAACTAGATGTTGATAGACACCTTGCGGATATTTATTATCCAAGTCCTATGAATTTTAACATCCAAAAAGACCAGTAAATTATTTACACAATGACGGCGCTGTGTCAAAGGAACATCCTAACTTCAGTGCTTGGGAAATTCACGAAGTTAATAAGGATAATATTTCCACATATATTATTGATTCGATTGGATCAATACAAATGCTACAAAATATCGACATGTATCTTCTCGAGATTACTCCACATTGGATCGAGACTAAAATCCTAGGTAGAGTGCATGAGCACTCAAATTGGTCGAACCAGATGTGATAATTAGGGAGAATAGCTTTTGCTTAGAGTGAGAAGTGATATCTTCTCCTCGCGTAATCTTCGAGATGGAAGCATAATGGAATATTCATTCCATTGGGTGGTGAATAGCGAAGCATTGTAAAATGAGGGTTGATGCAGAGACCTGATATGTGTAAAGATTATGTTTTGATATTCAAAGATCATTGGCAAATCAAAAGAATTGAATAGATTTGGACACATGAGTCCCGAATGGACTCATTAATTCGAATCTGAATTTAAATCGCAATATATATTGTGTAAAATCAATGTCATTCCATAACTTCAGAAGGTCAAGTTGATTGTGGTTCAACTGACAGAGTGAGTTTTTTCATGAATGGATTACTCCTCGATGATGATGATTGCATACAAGTGTTTGTAGTGAAATCTTATTTGAATTTCATATCATCTCCGAACAACATATGACAGACGTATGTAAGCATCTTAAGATAGAATTTGAGATGAAAGATTTGGGTAAAACAAAATACATGCTTAAGTCTGTGCTTTCACTAGAGCACATTCTTTCGAGAATGTTAAATCAGTCAACTAATATCTTAATGATATTAGAAAGCCCTAATGGTCATTCAATCCTGAAGTATGAAGCTTGATGCATTCCTTCAGTTGATTGTGAAAGATATTGAATCTAGAGTTTTATATATTAGTGCCATTAAAGCACTTTTGTATCCTGCAAATTGCAACAAGCCTGATATTGTATTTGTGGATAACTTGCTAGCTCTGAATAAGCGCTACTCCTACAACGCTATAAGGCAGGAGTCAGAAAGGATATCCGAAGATATCTTTATGGCATATGAGATCTTGATTTAATCTATCAAGACATGACCATTATAAGATATGTAGATACTAGCTAAAATATGATTGATCCCCATAATGCTAATACTCAGACTAGTTTCCTGGTGATATAGCCATTGAATAGGATCATACAGATTCTAGTGGCAATTCCACCAGTCGTTCTGAAGTATCACTACATGAGTATTGATTTTCAGAATTATGAACTACATATTATGATTATGTAGTATTGGTTTAAACCAATGACCATTATCTACACTGGTAATGAAGCGTGTGCTGTATAGATGCAAACAAGTTACCTAGAGAGGATTATATTGCATCTAAATTATTCTACTCTTATGAGCTTCAATGAAGCAAAAGAGAGATAAACATCTTGCAAACAAATCTTGTGGCGATCTCGCAGATTTGCTTACTAAGTCTCCATCGACCTCAACATTTCAAAATGTGTACATGGCCTCGGTGTGCAATGACTTAGAGACTTGCAAGAATCAAGGGGAGAATCTCTCTGAAAAATATAACCTGAAGAGCACCACATTGTACTCTTTTTCCTATATGAGTTTTGCTCAGAAGAAGTTTTCTCATACTAGGTTTTAGTGAGGCAATATATACATGCACTATATGTCATATCACCGAGGTTTTCCCCACAAGGGTTTTTATATGATGGTTATAAGAGACATAGAGTATTTCCCATTGGGTTTTAGGAGTTTTACACAACATATTATATCAGACAATATCTTTCTATTTTTTTTCATTAGGTTTTTGGAGGAGCTGATACATAATGAATACACTGAAAGAGTTCATCAAAGATCAACTGACCAAGGGGAGTGTTGAGAACAAAACTTGGTGATCAAGTTGATGATCGTGTTCACATGTGTTAGGGAGGAAACTTAGTGGTTAAGTTTCTACGTATGTTCACACATGTCCGAACGAACACGTCCCTTGGTCCCCTCTGGGTATAAATTGTAAACTCCACAGTGATAGTGAGAATAACAATTTATTCGACTACATTCTGTCTTCATTTACTTTAACAGTTTGATTCAGTATACCAAGTGTTGAAAAAAGTTATGGGCTAATATGCATAAATGTATGACCCAACACATCCACTGCTTTTCTAAAGCCTGCACATTGTTTTCGAACTATATGATAACATTGACACAAATCTTGTCATAACATGCATCTAGAACGGGTTGATTATGAAAGTAAGTAGAAACTTCATCTCACGGGCTTGACTTGTCAGATCTCTAGTTCTTCGTCACCACATTTCTGGGAGTAATTGACAGGAGTCTTAATTTGTTTGCCAGGTTCAGAGCCAACTAAACTTAACACAAGAAGTTACAACCGATTTGTTTCGTAGCCGATTCTTTGAATCTGCTATTCTTGGATCACTACTCATCGTCTTGTACTCTTGTTTAAGCCCTAATTTTTATTTGGATTCGGCGGCACTGAATCAGGCCTTAAGGCCGATCGCGTAGCCTGAGATTAGCGTTGTACCTGCGCTGTGTGTTTGTTATTGCGAGAACAAAATCAAACACCAGGTCATCTCACTGCATCGGCTCCAAGTTTGCTATACTCGGGTGACCGGAATATAGCAAACCCCCGCGGCACTTCTATGTCCACACGGCAGCATTGGAAGTGGTGTCTGGTAAGCTATTATGCATCGACCAGTTATATTTAAAAGGCTAAGCTGATAAGAAAGAGTGGTCAATTCACTTATAGTTCATCACTTATCCTCACGTGTGGCTCTCTTAGGGCGTAAACGTGAAAATAGAAACAACGCAACGGAAAATGCAATCACTAGAACTTAAACTTAAGACCTCTAAATATCATGATAAGCTACTATGCACCAATCAGTTTACCTAAAATTTTTAAGTTAATAAAAAAAAATAGGCAATTTACTTATGATTCAACTATGGACACGGTGCAATACGGCCTCGGACTCTCCGACAACGACGACATGTAGATGATGCTTCACCGGTTCGGGTACACGTCTTACAGCTAGGTGTTGTACGAGCTGGCGTACATGGAGGCCAACAAGGAATGGGTGAGAAGAGCAACTAGGTGTGGATGATCTCCTTTGGCGCCGGATTTGAGTGCACCAATATCACATGGACCACATTCCATCAAAAACCATCACCACTCTAATTTTTAATTGGACAAGGCTAACGGGCGCGACTCATCCCATGGTGTGGCACGCTGATCCCATGTTTCAACCGTCATCCCCTCCTTGCTCCGACATACCTCCCGCTGATGGCAGGCCTGACCACCGCTAGCCTATCACCACCGGCTCCTCGACTTACAACCCCCCCCCTCCCCCCTCCCCTAAAGCTTGGAACTGCAGCCGCCTAGACAACCCAAATATCATAGGTTAATTGCAACAATCATCCCATAATTTACTTCGATTTTGAGATTCTCACTAATAAGTCATTTTGTTGTAAATCCTCACTCACCCACTAAGTTTTGTTATCAAAACCACCCTGATGTGCATATATTTAATTTATTTAACATGTTTTTGTTTACTTGAAGTACCCAATGATATTGTTATTAAACATACAAAATTTTGAAAGTATAATCTTCATATTTTTAATAGATAATATGTAGCAAAAATATCAATTAAAGTTTGAACCGTGTTCCACAAATATTCCATAAAGTTTGATATTTTGAAATATTTTTTATGAAAATAAAATAAATTAAACTCACTAAAAATCTTTAATAATATTAAACTTATTTAACTTAGTTGATTTTTAAATTTATATCAATAAAAACATATAAAATCAATTAAGCATGTGTTGATTGGTGTGGCTTTTGCAACAAAATTTATTAAATAGGTGAGGAATTATAACAAAATGATATGTATATGAGAATCTCAAACTCTAACTAACTTATAAGATAGTTTATACAATTAAATTGTCGGTGATAACCGCCACCAGTGACATGGCGGCGCCCTCGCCTGCACACCGTCGCACAGCGGCCTGCCGTCACCTCACACTGTCGTTGAAACTCGTCAAACGTTGCTGCCGAGGCAATAAACTACTTCTGGCGATCGTAGTGGCACTCTCGCCTGCACTCCACCGCTGCTGCCTTGCCCGACATTGCCGCCAGTGGAAACCACCTTCCGACGATGTAGCATCGAGGGTGCCGCCGCCCTCTGCCACCCAATATCGTCCATCTCCTCTCACTCACTGTCCAATGCTCTCTCTACTTTTTTTTAGATATAAGCCTTTCTTACCCGGCTTTCATCGGACGCCTTTTACAGGGGTATGTGTGGCGGGAGATCGAACCCTCTCCGGCTCGGCTCCACCCTAGAGCCCGTGGCACGTCCGCATGCTCTCTCTACTTCCACTGAACCATCTGATATAGAAATCGAATATGAGAAGCCGCAACTCCAAAAGCTATAAGGCAGGTTATACTGAACCAAGAATTGTAATTCTATAAATTCAGAATAGGAACAAAGGTGGCCCCTAAAATGCAAATGGGTCAATAACGAGAATATAGGAGTCATCTCCCTGATGCTTATCATGGAAGACACGTCCCAATTCTACCTCCCGTCCCTTGCCTTGACTCTGGGTTTCTTTCCAAAGCAACGACCTGGGTTCAAGCCTTACGAAGGGATCTTCGTGCAGCAGGAATGATGAATTCGACACCGCCTCTAGGACATAGCAGGACCCGCTGGACACGATGCCGCTGTCCGCTTCATACTGGTGTGCTTAGCGGACGCAAACATTGCGGCTTAGTGGGTGCCGCAAACGCCCGCAAAGTACTAATAGCTCAAAAGACACTCGGCTGCTCTACTTGCAAGGATCGCTACAACATGAATGTTCACATACAATATTTGTGCACCAATTGAAAAGCTGCAAACTACACAAATACAAACTGGACAACAGTTGATAGTTTTTTTTTAAAAAAAAATATGTTGCACGATGCAACCTGACCTCTACATCACAACTTGAAAAATAAACAGTTGCGTTGCATTGATTAGCATCCTTCAGCAACCGATAACACCAGCACACCGAACCATTTTGACCTACAACCAATTGTGTTGGTGTCCTCATCTTCGAGATGAGGAACCTGTTTCCATCAAGAAACTCACTGTGTCAAGCTTGGTTACATCTCAAGTAGAATTTGAGAAAGAAGTAAAGATGCATACATGCTATTAAACAAACATCATATGAAAAGCTGAAAGGAGTAAAACTTTCAGAAAGTAATTACACCACATTGTTGCACCTACTGGTCAATGGCAACAATACCCAAGACCAAGAGCCTCCATTTAACTGGTTTTATAATGATACAAATAAAAATAAAAGCTCCAGGACTATAGAAACACATTGATCTCATGTAATATCAGTGATGGAAACAAAAGCTTGGTTACATCTCAAGCTTGGTGTCCAGTCCAGATTACTTGTTCTTACTGCATGTTTTCTATGAAACTAGCAGACTGAGAGATGACAGTTTCAGTGAAGATAGAAGTGGCACCTGACAGTTGCAGTGACTTTTTTACTTGTTCTTGCTGCATATTTTATATGGCACTGGCAGACTAAGAAAATGGTAGTTGTAAAAATGTTTCAGATACACTATACCACAGTACATTTTTACCGACCAATACTAGTGACAGGACGGTTGGTTGCTAAAATCTGGTAACAGAGGGTTGGTCGGTAATTCAGTATGTACCGAGCAATGGTTGGTCGGTAATTATCGCAATCAACAGCAGAACATCGGTCACAAAATGTAACTATCTGCAACCCACAATCGGTCGCTAAATGTATCACTCAAACCGGTATATAAGCAGCCATCTAGGCTTACCTTCTCCATTCCCCACATTGCAGGTCGTCCTAACCGCGCCGCCGTCGCCAACAGCCCTGTAGCCGGCTGCGGCTCTCAAGACTCACCCCCATCCGCTGCCAGGACGTACGAGACATGCTGCCTCGCCTCCATTGCAGTCACACGAAGCACTGCTCCTCACAATCCATTCGTCTTCACCAACTGGAGGTCCTATGCCTCTCTCCCTTGCATCCTCTTGTGCTGCTTCGCGGCCTCCGTCTGCTTCCAGGCACAGGCGAGCGCAGGGCGTCAGTCGCTTGCTGTGCCGGTCTCTTCCTCCAGGTGGCACCCGTTCTACCTCGAGTTATCTCCGACCAAGATGTAGATGAGAAGACCACTGAGCAGATCCAGCTGAGGTGCCAATCGAGAGTGCGTGTTTCAGCAAGGTAACAGAAATCCTTATCTTGCTGTGTACGTATGTTCCTTTGATTAGTACATTAAATGGCAAAAACAAGTCGATTTGTATAGCTTTGTGCCTGAGGCTGAGGAACAAGTTGACATAGGCCTTGGTGCAGCTCGATTCTGGAGGAGGTTGCCTAGAAGCGATCTGATATTTATTATTAGTTATCTTCTTCATTTTCTAAGGTTGTCTATATGCGAAATTTTGGATTGCCAGCAAAACCCTACTTGCTATTTTCCTTTTACCTATAATGGTCTGGTTAGTTTTTTTTTTTTCATACCAAGGTTGTCTATTCAAAATTGTTACAAATCTATGTATGCCATATTTCTTCTGATACATATATTTTTTCAAGGTACAACTGAAATTGAGCAGTTCTACTTCTTTTGATGCAAAGCTTTACCAATTGAAGAAATTGATGAAGGAATTGGTGCTCTGCTCTGGTGTTAGCTGCTTGTTTTTACAAACTCTTTTTGTGCAGATGTCAGGACAGTTCAATCTCACTCTATAAAGGTATTATTTTTTCTTCTAATTAGTTCTATCGATTACTAGACTGCTTGCTTTGTCTCTACTTTATTAAGTTCAGTAGACAATAGCATGGCAAAGAAAATATCCTTTCAACTAGTTTGTCAGTTATTTCTGAAAGTGATCTTTACAGCTACTTATATATCATTCTATTAACTCTCATGTTTAAGTACTCCACTAATTTCTTTGTGATTCCCTATTATATATCATTCTATTAACTCTCATGTTTAAGTACTCCACTAATCGATTTGTGATATTAGATTTCAGAAATTGTTGGCGATGCTATATGCTAGATTCCAGATGCATGGATGGAAGCTGTTCTTGACCAAGCTGTTGTTGATGCATAGGTCCTTTTGTTTTCGGATCCTTTTGTAGTGTGATTATGTATGTACAAGCAAAGATTGAAGTGATGAAGTATTGTACGCTTATGCTCAAATGTGTTAGTTTGGTTGCTAGGAGTGATATCAAATGTACATTAAAGATTTATCAATGTGTCAATATATTTCAATTTTTGAGATATAATTTTACATTTACTGAGCTTCTATACAGATTGATTGGTTGTGTTTGTGGTTATGGTGGCTGATGAGTAATTATGATTAGTGTTAATGACTAATGTTAATATCTGTTAGTGATGAGATTATGTGAATGGTTGCCAACAGACCATGGATCGGTACTTCAGGAACTAGCGATGCACGATCGGTCGGTATTTCTATAACAATAGCAACCAATCATCGGTCGCTAAATCTTGTGTTGGTCGGTAAAACTTTTACCGACGCCACTTATGCCAACTAACGTTATTGGTCGGTAATACCGACCGATGGAATGTTAGTAAAGACGCTTTTACCGACCCATCGTGCATCACTAGTTCCTGAATTACCGATTAGTGAACCTGATAGTTGATATGTGACAGTTCTTTAGCAAAATAAACTTTAGAAATAAGACTAAGTGAAGCTGTAAGTTATTGTTGGAACCGAGGATAGACAAACGATCAACAAGAACACAAGACACTCAATTTGGTGGGCGACAAACGCCCGCCACAGGACGCCGAACGTCCCGCCGGCGATGAACGCCGCAGCCGCACTGACGGCCTGTATCTTGGCTATTGTTTCATTGCTTCACTCGGCTCAAAACCGAACAGATGAGATTACATCACGTTTTATAGCTGCAGCGCCTAGCAACTACCCTGCGGCACTCGCGCACGCACGCACTAGCTCCTGAAGACCCGGCCTCCACTCGTACATGGGCCACACACTCATACGCACAAAGCGGCCGTCCTCTGAGCTGATCGCAAGCCACCAGTTACTCCATTACATGCGCATGCAACTAACACAACCTGGACACCGTGACGAACACAGGTACACGGACTGGACCTACACGCCATGGACACCACGACACAACACAAGCTAACGGGCAGCCAGAACGTGAACACATCAATAATCTGGACACCCACACACCAACGCACATGCCCCGGAACACACTGTATCGTGTTTAAGTCTAACAGCTATATGGTTCAGGTTGTACGAAAACTGAAAATTTGAGCTTGCTAGCACACTGCAAAAAATTACACTTAATCGACAGAGCATAGCCTACGGTTATTGCATCAAAATTGCAGTTACTGTTCACTTACGCTTTAGCACTAAAAAGAAAGAAGCATCAGCCAGCTAGTAGAATATGAAATATATGGATGTTGAATCAAACATATCAAAGCCGCACATACGATCATCAGATCAAAATACCTAATAGCAAGCTACTAGAACTTAAACATCAGATTTGCCGAGATAGCACTCCATCAGAATCATTAAGAACTTAAACAAGGCGTGCCTCCGCATGGGAGGGAGGGATTCCGGTACCTGGGCACGGTTCGCCGCCGTCGCGCACGGGGAAGAGGACGCCATCGCGTCGTGTCCTGCTGGACACCAGGAAGAAGGGCCTATCACGCTGGACACCAGGAGGATGAGGACGCCGTCGAGCGCGAGAGAAGGAAGGAGCTGCCGCTGCTGGACACCGGGAGGAAGGACCTGCCGTCCCCGCGCGGCGCCCACTGCTGGGTCACGTCCCCGGGCACTGCGGCCCTCTTGGGCGCGCCGAGAACCAGAAGAAGGTGCGGCTGCCGGCGCAGGATGAGGCGCACGACCGCAGCGTCCCCCACGTCCGCGGCGAGATGGAGCAGGTACGACCAGCCGAAGAACACGCGCAGGCACCGCTGCCGGTTTCCGTGCTGCCGTAGAACACCAAGACGATGCTGACGTCGTCAACCGCGAGAGAAGGAGTGGTGGTGGCGCAGAACACGCGCGGGCGCCGCCGTCCAGCGCGGGGGAAGCTGCCGTCGCGCGCGGTGGGGGAGGCGCTGGACGACGCCGTCGAGGGTGGCGAGCTGGGGCGGTGGAATCTGCTAGGGTTTGCGGGCGCCAGCGGGCTGATGCGGACGTATGCGGGTGTATGCGGCGCGCTCGCAATGCCCAACGGGACAAGTGGCACGGCCCACTTCTACCGCCAACAAAGTAGGAGGCTGTCGCTATGGCTGCAAAGGCCTTTCTAGTGGGGCGGGCCTAGCAGATAAGTGAGCAGGCCCGCGCCACTTTTAGATTGAGTTCAAGCCTTACGAAAGAATCGCCGGGCAGCAGGAATGATGTCATTATGGTTTTGTGCTTTGCCCAACCGCTGCTTCACGCCTCCCGACACCCACGCAGCCGATGGAGCCCGTCCTTCGCTTCGGGCATCCGACCACAGATCTTGGAGCGGCGCTCTTCCACACCTTCATTGCCGCCGTCTCCACTTCAACCATGGCGCCCGGATCTACATTCTCAACGGCCACAGAGGCACGCACAGACGCAGATCCGGTCTTCCTCACCCTCACTGTTACTATAGTAGCGGAAGACGAGGAGGAGGAAGAACCGATGGAGGTTCCTGCATGAAGCCGGAGTCACCACCACCGTCGTCCTCCTCTGGATCTGAGGCCCGCCTCCAATTCTCGGACATTGAAACCTCTGGATCTGAGGAGGCTCAGCCGATGACACCACCGCGGTCACCACCTCCGTCACCGGATCTCGTCATCATCGCCGACGACCCACCAGCTACCACGTTGCCACACGCCCCCAACGGGGTGCCCCTCCTCTGCCGCCATGCCCACCTCACCACGACGCCACCACGTCGGCCGAGGCGCTAGCCCAATGCACGGACAGCAACAGCGAGAAGGGCCCTCAACCCTACTAGCACCATCGCCAGTGATGAGATCCATTCCTCCAACACGAAGGAGCTGACCCGTCGCTGAACGAATGGCCAGACGGGGAGTGCCGGGGGCATGGCATGTCAGATCTGCGACGGCTCGATCCAACTCGGCGCACGGCGGCGCCCACGTGAGGCGCGGCGCCCGTCGATGCCCTCGGGTCGGCACGCACAGAGGCGACGCTCGGCGGCCAGCGGCGCCTAGTGTGACATGCAAGCGGCGTGGCCTTCGGCGACTGGGCTTCGGCCGAGGTTGACTCAGCCCACACAGCTGGGCTCCTGTGTTTTTAGTTAATCACAACCTTTACTATTTTTAATTCCTGTGTTTTAAGTAGTGAGTTTACTCCCTGTACTTTACTGTTTTAATGTGTCTAGGTGTTTAGTGTTGTAATTTAATTTCTCAATCATTGTGTTAGGATTAGAAAATATTATGTTTATTGTGTATGTCCCTTGTACATTTCCTATGACATAATATAGTGTTAATTATTGTCTTATAGTTAAAAAATTCTATATTTCTTGTATGACCAAAAATTTAATTCATCTTCATTAAGTTCAATGAACTTAATTCAAGTAGAATTAAATTATAAGAACAACAACACTATAAAAACATATTTAATTCAACTTCTTTAGACCCTATGTGTCTAATTCAAGCAGAATTAAATGATTCACACTTACTCTTTTATTACAACACTTATTTTATTGTTTTTATTTTCTACAATTACTATATGTTCAAGTCACCTTCATTAGATCCTATGTGTCTAATTCAAGCAGATTTGAATATTATTATCTTCTGTGATAGAGATAATTATTCTTACAATACAATGTTTGATTCACCTTCATTAGAACCTATGTGTCTAATTCAAGCAGAATCCAAATGATGAGAAATTTCTTAGAATTTTCTCCATTATTACAACACAACCATGATGATTTTCTAATCTCTAGTTATTTCTATGTAGGCTCAATGGCCCGCGAGTTCGATGAACTTGCACTAGATGGCCACAACTACCCTACGTGGGCTTTGGACGTCAAGATAAGTTTGGCCTCTAGAGGGATTGTGGCTGCTTTGTCTCCTCCTGCATCAAGAGACGCTGCATTCATAGATCAATCAAAGTACTAGGCCTTATATGTCATAAGGCACCACATCCATGCAGATCTCAAAGTTGAGTATGCATTGGAGGAAGAGCCCAACACTTTATGACTGACCCTTAAAACCAGGTATGAGTAGCAAAAGGCAATTATATTGCCTGAAGCTATCCATGAGTGGAATCATGTTCGCCTCCAGGACTTCAAATCCATTGGTAAATATAATCATGTTATTCATAAGGTTTGCGCTAAGTTATGATTTTGCGAGAAAGGGCCTAATGATGCTGAGAAGATAGAAAAAAACTATCAACTCTATGCTCCCATCTAACATGATCTTACAAAAGCAATACCATAAAAATGAGTACACCACCTATCCTGAGCTTATACATGATTTACTTCAGTCTGAGAACCATGATGAACTCACTATAAAGATTCATCGCCAACGTCCTGTTGGATCAGCACCTCTCTCTAAAGTTCATCACAATGCTAAGGGGAACAAGAAGTTTGATGGTCCTAAAAACCATATCAAGAACTTCAAAGGTGGTAAATTGTAAGGATCATGACCATTGAGGTCACCCCAAGATATGAATGTTTTGGTGATGAATGACAAACATGAAATGTGATTAATGTCTATACGAGTGTTGTCTATGTAGAAATCATCTCTAAACTCTACTACAAATCATATGGATAATGGTTGCCTTGGCGATTGATGACAATGACCACAAGCATGGAGGCTTGTGAGCTTGATGGAGTCCAAGGGTTGATAAAGATGGATCAAAGCTGAGGACAAGCTATGGAGCAAGTGTTGAGAACACTTGTCTAGTTGTTAGGGCTTTGATTCCATAGGAAAAGCCAGACTATCAAAGGGGTCCAGGTCATTCTCTTAGGTCATGTCTAGTTGGTGATGTGCAAGGTTGCTCGGTAAAATCACAAGCACTAGATGACAGTGGAGAAGCCAAGGAGTTATTCGGAGAAGTCGGGAAACAAAGTCAAGGGAAGACGACAAGTTTTAGCTTCTGGACATAGTGATCGGACAGAGGGGTCAATGGTGACCGGACTGTACGTTCACTAGGTGAAGATGTCTGGAACTTATAGCGAGCAGCGAGGAGTCTGTCTGTGCCAGGATTCATAGTGACCGGACGGTCCGGTCTACTAACCGGACGGTCCGGTCAGTATGAGTTACGCAGGGCAGAGAGGAAGCTGAGTCTGAAATGTTTCTGGACTAGAGAGAGAAATGGACCGGACGGTCCAGTCAGCTGACTCTACCGTCCGGTCAGCAGGAGATCAACAATGGGCAGAGCCGTTGGAGCCAAAGTCTACAGTGACCGGACAGTCCGGTTAGTAGGCCTAGAAAGTTGATTTTGTGGAGCAACGACTAGTTTAAGGTTGGAAGCCTATTTCGTTGTTGAGGTCTTGGAGACCTCTTTTGACCAGTGGAATACCTGAGAGCATTTGGTAAGGTTCAAGAGGAAAAAAGGAGAGCACTAGAAGGAGATACTGCATATCTTGAGAGTGCTAGTGAGAGTAACATGGAGTGATCTTGCAAATCTAAGGCTAGGTGTCCATGAGGGTGTGATCTATGTTGTTACTCTTGGTCTATAGTGAGACCTAAACCGGTTAGGTGTCGGTGATCAAGCCTATCGTGATTGGTTGTGAAGGCCATCACACGTTTGTACACGGTTTGAGCCCGCCGGTGAAAGGGGCATCGCTAGTGAGCGCCCGTATCGGCTCAGAGAGTCCGACAAGTTCTCGAGGGAGGCGAGCTTGTACCTTGGTGGCAGCAGTGACGCAACCGTGTCTTCACTCAGGGGGTGATTGCGGGCTCGTGTGCGAGAACCCCACATTGGTGGCGGGAGGGACCGGTACTCCAACAGGAGTGGTCCAACGAGGAGTAGGGGAAGGCGCCATCCTTCCGAGACCTCGAGAAAAAAATCATGAGCCATCTCTTACTCTACTCCTTACTATGATGCTTTACTTTCCACATTTATATACCGTGCTATTCATGCTTGTGTTCTTACCTTGCTCTAGTTGACTACCTTGTAGACTTGCATGAATAGGCTTCTTGACTTGCTAGTAGTGTTTAGCCTTCATACTTGATTACTAGCATGTATAGGAGTTGCTTTGGCTTGATTGATCACCCTAGTATGTAATGTGCTACACGTGCTTGTGTGCTTTCCATGTGCTTGTTGATCTAGTAGCTTTGCATGAGTAGGACTCCTTGTTAGGTAGTTGTGTGCTTCCACGTATCTTTGGTTACTAGCTTGCATAGGAGATGTATTGCCTTGTGCGATCCACTAGTATGCTTAGGTTGTTGTTCCTTTCATAGGTTCATTATCTTGCTAGTGTGATCTCCACTAGAATTGTGTAGGAATTGTTTTGAGTGATCGGTTTTAGGAATTGGCGAATTTGGTACATAGTGCGAGTTCCCGATTCACTCGCCCCCCTCTCGGCCAGTCGATCCTTTTCAAGTGGTATCAGAGCCAAGTGCTCATCATAGGGCTTAACTGCCTTGAGTAGTGACCGTATTGAGTTAGAATGTCATCCCATTTGGGACCGGGTCATGGCTCATGGAAGGATCGCTTGAAATGCTACCTAAATGCCACGATTCCGGATGAGTTGATGGACACACTTGTGGACTTTGCCAATACCTTTACCGATGATCATGTATATGATGACGATTGTGTGGATATCCCTAGTTCTAGTGAGTGCCTAAATTCTACTAGTGATAATTTGATAGGTTGCTCTACTAGTGTGCCTAATGTGATGACTGATGATGTTGGCTCTCTTGATCTTGCTTGCTCTTCTAGTATGACTAGTAATGATGATGTTTGTGAGTCTTTTATTGGTCATGCTAGTGATACACTTGTTGAGGAGTTCTTTGCTTTTCGTGCTAATGAGAATGAGGACTTACTTGACTCTCTTATTCGCTTGCAAGGTATTGTGGATAGGATTAGAGCAACTACTTTCGAGCTTCCCAAGATTGTGATAGTCGAGAAGATCCTCACCTTGCTCCCTAGCAGCAAGCTCCTCTACATCACCCTTGATCTCATCATGGAGAAGGGTCTCTTCGTCGAGGATGTGATTGGGTTGCTCTTTGATGATGAGAAGATCACCGCAAGCTGGACTGGGGAGAAGACTTCCAAGACGAACAATGGAGCATCCTCAAGAAAAGGGAAAGAAGTAGCTTCGAGCTCAAACTTCTTTGATCCCTCCACAAGATTGCCTTGCTGCAGCTTCTACAACCCCTTCGGATCAAGACCTACACCAAGCTCTTCATCAGGCGCTTCATCAAGCTCTACCTCAAGTTGCCATTCCAAGTTCTACTCCAAGCACTTCGGGTGGACCACGCATTGGTGTAGGGGGAGCACCAACAACAATGCTCACTCAATCATTTGAGATGATCAATCTCACCACTACGACTCCAGCGCCTCCACCTCCTCTGCCACAAGATCGACTTTGGCATCTTCATCGAGCTCACCAACAGGATCTCATCTTTCAACTTGGTGAATTTGTGAGAAATCCGAATGATGACCTTTGTGATACTCTCTTAAGCATTTATGATCTTGTGTGTAGGATAAACTCATTCAGAGGTCTTCGGAGGATCCCATCATATGAAGTGATTGATAGACTCCTCTTGCAAATCACAACTCCTGAGAGGGGTTTCTTACTTGAGAAGGTAGTCAACAGAAGGCATGAGCTCTCAATTGAGAGGGCAATGGAGATGATACTTATGCTCCACTTACAAGTGGGACATGCGCTTGAGCACGTCACTGGCCTCTATGATCCTCCCTATTACTACATCGACCTCAACAACGTATACATGGGAGATGGTCATGGACATTGGAGGTATCGTGCTCCTCACTATCCCATTAGGAGGAGACTTCAGGAAGGGATTGCAAGGTTGTGGCATAGAAGACTGGCACATGTTGGATGAATCAGCTCACAAAAGTGGTCAAGAGGAATCTGGTTGAAGGAATCAAGGATGCGACCTTTGAGAAGGACAAACTGTGCAGTGGTTGTCAGGCTGGAAAGCAAGTTACATCTTCACATCCCACCAAGTCTTTCATGTTCACATATACTCCTGAGCAGAATGGAGTAGTGGAGAGGAAGAATAAGACACTCATCACTCTTTCTCGTGCCATGTTGGACGAGTATGGGACTCATGAGAGGTTTTGGGCTGAAGCAATCAACACAGCTTGCTACACCTCCAACCGTGTCTATCTCCACCAGCTATTGAAGAAGACACCATATGAGCTATTGGTGGGACGGAAACCGAAGGTTTCCTATTTTTGGGTCTTTGGCTGCACTTGCTACATTCTCAAGAAGAGGAGGAAGCCCGGGAAGTTTGAGAGCAGAACGGATGAAGGCATACTTGTTGGATACTCTGGAACTTCTAAAGCATATTGGTCTACAACTCAGCTACAGGATGTGTGGAAAAAACCTATGATGTGAAATTTGATGAGTGTTGACGGCTGTTAAGTACCATTTTTAACCGTCAACTATACTCAAATAAAGGAGAATTTGGCATTTCATACACGCATGCTTTAACACAATAATATAGTTCCACTTGTACTTGGAGAACTTTGTGCATGCAGGAGGAAATGTGAAGGAAACACCTCAAAAGGCAAGAAAACACACTTTCGACCAATCAGAGAGTGCCACATGGACGTCACACGGATTGAAGGGCCCATTTTCAGCACTTAACCGACGTAACTCCCTGTAATACCGCGCAAACCGACGTCAGGGCCCACAGGACAGCCACCTGGAGAAAGCACAGGCCAGGAGGGGCCACCCCGAGGTCGGCCGACCTGGTCAGGTCGGTCGACCCGGGCGGGCGCCCTCTCCGCCTGGGCTTCCACGTGTTGGCTCCTCCGTGACTCCTGATGACGGTTTGAGATGCCTTCCGTGGCGGTTACTCTCCCTTGCCGACCTATTGAGGCTATAAATAGGAGGGTGTGCCTTCACACTCAACACACACCACAAGAAGCATTTCTCTCTTGCTAGTAGTTCTTGGAGTTTTAGTGGAGTTAGGCTGAGTCTAGAGCTCTCTAGTCCCAAGTCTTCACTTGGAATTGGTATGGCTCTTGTATCTTTTCCCTTTTGTAAGACTTTGCTCTTATCAATATATATATTTTTTCTATATAGTTGTGCTTGGGTCATGAGTTTCTTGTTTGATATTGTGATCCATATATGTGATAGTATAGTCTACTTGTGTGATAGTAGTTTATATTTATTATACTAATATTGTCATGCTAGTTATATACCGTCACTATAGTCTAGTTTATATGTTATAGTCTCTATGCTTAGTTTTAGCTGATAAAGTATAGCATGGGTTTGGTGATCGTATTCGTACGGTAGCTCTGCCTCGTTAATAGTAATCGCGGAGGGGCAGAGTGCTCTTTGGTCATGCAAGTATGGTACTTGGGTGACTGATTTGCATCAATTATTCGTTAGTCTACTGGTTCGTTGAGGTAGGCGACAGGTGGTGACAGCCCTGTCCGTCCTTTGAAATCCTCCCCGCTAGGCTAGTGCGTAGGCTCTTGGCGGAAGTCGCCTGTGGATGCAGGGGTAAGTCCGTGCCTGAAGTGCTATACTATTGACTGCTGAACCTGAGTGTGGATCTGTATGTATTCTACTTAGGCTATGCAACTGTATAGGAATGTATAGTAGGAGTAGCTTAGCCTAGCCTTTCCTCCACTAGACTTTATTTATTTGGTAGGAATCTTCTGTGTGTGTCACACTACCCGGTTATTATCATGTACCCGCCTGTCTTGGTTAGATATCCTTGCTAATTGTTAACATGATCTTATATGTTAGTAACGCTTCTTGATCATAACCTTCCTTTGGGATAAACAAATACGATACCCTGAATACTTCCGGGTGAAATGCTACAGCGGTATTCTCCGTGCGCTTGCGGATTTTACCTACTTGACTCTGGGACGTATTAGTGAACCGTTTTTGGCCCCGTGCCGGGAATGATTTATTAATATGGCTTAGCAAAAGTCAACAAGCATTTCTGGCGCCGTTGCCGGGGAAGGCGTATGATTTAAGAAAAATTACTAATGTATATAGTAGTGTTGCAATTATTAAGGCTATCTCCTAAGCAGGCTAACCTTGCTTTGTTTTCTGCATTTTGTATGAAAACAGGGTAGTGCTGCTCTCAAGAATCAGCTGAGCTTTAATAAAATGATAGAAACCCAATTAGCTCAGTTAGCTGCTACTGTTCCTACTGCTGAGTCGGGGAAAATCCCGGGGCAACCCGAGACCCCCTTAGAAAATGTTAATGCGGTTACCACGAGAGGAGGTAAGTCCACTCGGGATCCGCCATACCCTAACCATGCAGGAAAGGACACATCAGCTGAGAAGCCGGCAGAAGAAGAAGAACTGCCGCCCAGGAAAACGGCCCCACATGAGTTCTATGACACGAACCTCATGCCGTTTCCTGAAAGAAGAAGGAAGCCCACCATGGACGAGCAGTTCACATGCTTCGTTGAGGTGATCCAGAAGCTGCACATCAACGTGCCCTTGCTGGATGCGATACAAGTACCCACGTACGCTCGCTACCTCAAGGATCTTATCAGCAACAAGCGCCCACTACCGACCACAGAAATTGTCAAGCTGACGGAAGAGTGTAGCGCTGCTATACTCAACCAGCTTCCTGAGAAGAAGAAAGATCCAGGGTGTCCCACGATCACCTGCTCGATCGGGACACAGAACTTCGACCATGCCTTATGTGATCTTGGGGCAAGTGTGAGCGTCATGCCGACGGATGTCTTCGACAAGCTCAACTACACCACACTATCCCCCACGCCAATGCAGCTGCAGCTGGCCGATTCAACGGTCCGCTATCCGGCGGGGATCGCTGAAGATATTCCGGTGAAAATCCGGGATTGCTTCATCCCCGTCGACTTCGTAGTGCTTGACATGGACGTCGGGAAGAGCACACCGCTCATCCTGGGACGCCCATTTCTCAGCACTGTGGATGCTCGCATCGATGTAGGAGCCGGAGAAATCCGCTTCCACATCAATGGCAAGGAGGAGAAGTTTGACTTTCGGCCAAGGAAAGAACAGTGCAACATGATCCGTATCAAGTACGGGCCAAACCCAAGCAACATCAAGGACAGCCTCATCACATTCATGAAGAACTTCCTTGAGAAGGAAAAGGTTGCACAGCAACAACTGATGAAGGCAAGGAGGCAAAGGTCACACATTAAGCAACAGCCTCCGAAGTCCACAAGGCAGCAACCTCCGAGGTCTGCAAAGAAACAGGCTGTGAAGCCTGCAAAACCGCAACCTCCGAAGCCCGAGAAGCCACCGACCGCAACAAAGACCAAGAAGGTGTGGCGAGTGAAACAAGAAGCATCATCCGTGTCTTCATCTCCGGGACCGGACAACGCTTCATCGAGCTGAACGCCGGAGAAAAGTCCCGCTCGTCGGACTTTAAAAGGTGAGTCCTCGCCGGGAGGTTAAACCGGTAGTTATCCATATTTGCTCTTTTAATTGCATATTTGCTTTCCACCACATTTTGATTTTTCCCGACCACTGCATTTCTGCATTTTTGAATTTTTCCAGCCACCTTGGAATTTTTCAAAACTCATTTGCATTTTTTGAAAATTTAGAAAATAGGTTTTTGGGCTTTCCATTTTGAAAAGATTTTTTGTCGAGCTTTTTGAGCAAAAAGGCAGCAGGGGACAAATCCCCTAGCCGTTGGGGAACACATAGGAAAAAGGGGGCTGCCAGGAGGCCCACCTGCCAGGTCGGCCGACCTGGTGAGGTCGGCCGACCCCCTGGCCCCACCTTTTCCTGTGCTCCTTTCTCCCAACGGCTATATGGCCGTTGCTCTATCCCTTTCTAACGGCCATCTTGCTTCCTTGGCTATAAAAACCTCCCAGGAGGAGGAGCTTCACCATTCCAAGCTCATCTTTCACTCCCCTCCTTTGCTCACTTGTTGCTCTCCCAAAATTTCGTGTTCTTCAACTTTACTACAGCCCCAAAAACCCAAAAAAAAAAAAAGATTTCCCCTCTGTTTTAGTGCATTTGCAAGTTGTTTTGAGAAGAAAACCAATTTCGGAGAAGCTCGGGTTTGTCGTTTTCACTAACGCTCACCCGAACACTTGTTCGATCTTGTTTTTGTTCTTGTCTTGTGTTTGTTCTTGTATGCAGCCATGTTCAAACGAATGAAGCAAGTCGCCGGAATCAAGCGGAGAAAAAGCACTCGTGCAAGCACGAGTCAAGCATCCTCCGTCGAGCTCACACCAAGTCCGGGGCATGGTGACCCCGAAGCTGAAATTCCGGAGGAAAGGCCGGCCTTGCTCATCACCGAGGAGAATCTCGACATCAAGGACGACTGCGAGGGCCAAGCCATCGCGCTCATGAGAGAACGGCCATTCGCCCACACCCGACGCTTCGATCCGGACTTCCTCGAGAAAATAGGTATGAGAGAAGAATTTACCTCTATTTTTCGCACTATGGGTTGGCTAAGTTTCGTAGAAGTAGATGAGCCGGGTTCTCGTTTGCTTACTATGCAGTTTTTATGCACCCTTAGAAAGTATGATGAAGGCATTTCTTTTCGCTTATTTGGGCAAGAGCGCTTGGTCACATGGGGTGATCTTCATGCTATGCTAGGTCTAAATCCTAAATGTAGGCTAGACTTAGATAAAGCGCTAAAGGGGTTCCATAAAGAAAGTTTTTGGAAAAAGATTTCCGGAAACGAGTGGGGTCCCAAGCCTAGAACAAGTGCCATCCATAATCCTACACTTAGATTTATGCATGTGTGGTTGGCTATGACCTTGTTTCCTCGAGGTGACATTAGGGTTGTCCGGCAAGATGAATTGAAAATACTTTATGCCATGGTTAAGAAAATTAGGGTGTCACCCGCGGAATGCATGATTGATCAATGGTTAGACAATATAAAGTTGACAGGACCAATTGAGTGCACCTCTTTAGTTACTCGCATTGCGCAGAAGTGTGGTCTGCTTGAGAATGTTCATGTTGAATATTTGACGGTAGATAGAGAATTTCTAGGCGAGGACTATTTTGTGCAAGGACATACTTTGAAACATGGTCCAAATAATACCTTGATCTATCACTTTCCCGGGTATACAAACGAATTCCCGTTACCTAACCCGGGTCTTCGTTTGTATCACTGTCGGGCACTAACCCTCCCACTTGAGCCAGTGGGAGAAGTTCGCAGGCATAGTGTTTCAGGGCGACCGACACGTTCCCGTAGGCATATGGAGCCTACACCGGAGTTTCACACTCCGACCGGAGATCCGGTATGGGAGCAGCCCCCGCCACAGGACGAGGCGGGTGCATCAACATGGCAGGCCGGAGCATGGGAATCTCAGTACGATTACCCCATGCAGACGTCATCAAGTTCAAGCGGACCGCCATTCTTTGCCACTCGGTCATTCTCATCCCGTGGGTTCCGTGAACTCAACTATGGGATGGCCGAGTTGACAAGGAGGGTGAACGACATTGATTTGCGCACCGAGAGCATGCAACAAACTCTCACGCAACATGTCACCGACACCCAGCAATGGCAAAATTTCAGCGACAACCAATTCCGCCAGCTGAACACGATGATGGCTCAGAATCAGAACAATTGGGATGCCTTCTTCCGCTCCCAAGGCTACGACCTGAACCAGCAGATATGAGCAAGAACAAGCTTGGGGGAGGACCCCCCTTCTCACGGTAACTTGTATCTTTCCCCTTCCCTTTATTTCTTGCATTTGCTAAATCTGAAAATCCATAAAAATTTGCAAAACATAAAAAGAACAAAAATATTTCCCTTTTTCATGCGCGGTATGAATGTGTATAATTTTCCTATGTTGAGATGATGAATAGTTGCTCTGTCCTTTATTCCTCTCTAATGCTAGTTTACAACTTAGTACTCTCTCAAGAGTTAGGTTTGTTGGTAAATCTTGCCTTGAACTTGAATCTTGTGGGTAGCATATGCATTCTCTAGTTCTAAGTTGTTGAGAGGTATGATATGATAGATAGGGCTGCTATGATCTTGCTCAACGTAAAGCTTGAATTCCGGAGTTTTATTTTTCAAAAATGACAAATTGATAAGTTCCTCAATGATGAAATTCCCACCACAGCCATATGTAGTGTTTACATTTGAAAACCTTTACACATATGCTGCTTGTTTCACATTGAGCTTAGTCAAAATTGTTGTGACCCTAGTAGAACTCTTTTCATGCTTTCTTGATCAAGATCATATACACACATCCACCGCCATGAGCTATCCTTCTAAATCAAGAAGATAGCATCCACCATATCCACCATATCCACCGTGAGCTATTCTTCTACACCGGAAGAAAGCCACTATCCATCCATCCATCCAAAGAAACACTCCATATATCCATTGCAAAATTCCTCTCTCAAAGTATTCATTGCAAACTAGGACTATGGCTATGCAAAAAGAAAAGAAAAAAAAAATGCTCAAAAAAGAGAGCAAGCAAAAGATAGCCATAGCCTAGAAACTCCAAAAGAGAGAAGGAAAATTCAAAAAGGAGTTATTTCTTCCCATCCACCATTCCTCCGTTCTCCCACACACTTGCACATCTTGATCAAGATTGTTTGAATTGATGTTTTTCTTGGATCCGGTCTTTTGACATAGCAATATTATGTGAACATGAGTGCCTCATATATCCCTACCTTGAGCTCCACATAAAGCCTTATTTAGAAGTAGGTGATTATAGGCAACACTTTGCCTTGGTGAGGAATCATACACATATTGAGTGATCCGAGAGAATCATTTGAGGAACTTGGTTTTTATTTTCAAAATCTTTTGAAAACCTCCGGAATAACATATCGGAATCTAGAGCAAGTGATTGGTGCCCTGCAATTGTTCTATCTCTCAACCGCCCAAGACAATGAGGTGTAAAAGCCCCATGGATCGAGGTAAATGGGTAAGTTATGTGCCAACATATTTAATTCTAGGAAGAGTACTTTGTTGTGCGCATAGTATTATTGAGGAGTAGGACATTGTAGCAACTCCTGATCAACAACTTAAGTTTATCTTTGCTTCGGGACGAGCAAAGGGTAAGCTTGGGGGAGTTTGTTGACGGCTGTTAAGTACCATTTTTAACCGTCAACTATACTCAAATAAAGGAGAATTTGGCATTTCATACACGCATGCTTTAACACAATAATATACTTCCACTTGTACTTGGAGAACTTTGTGCATGCAGGAGGAAATGTGAAGGAAACACCTCAAAAGGCAAGAAAACACACTTTCGACCAATCAGAGAGTGCCACATGGACGTCACACGGATTGAAGGGCCCATTTTCAGCACTTAACCGACGTAACTCCCTGTAATACCGCGCAAACCGACGTCAGGGCCCACAGGACAGCCACCTGGAGAAAGCACAGGCCAGGAGGGGCCACCCCCAGGTCGGCCGACCTGGTCAGGTCGGCCGACCCGGGCGGGCGCCCTCTCCGCCTGGGCTTCCACGTGTTGGCTCCTCCGCGACTCCTGATGACGGTTTGAGATGCCTTCCGTGGCGGTTACTCTCCCTTGCCGACCTATTGAGGCTATAAATAGGAGGGTGTGCCTTCACACTCAACACACACCACAAGAAGCATTTCTCTCTTGCTAGTAGTAGTTCTTGGAGTTTTAGTGGAGTTAGGCTGAGTCTAGAGCTCTCTAGTCCCAAGTCTTCACTTGGAATTGGTATGGCTCTTGTATCTTTTCCCTTTTGTAAGACTTTGCTCTTATCAATATATATATTTTTTCTATATAGTTGTGCTTGGGTCATGAGTTTCTTGTTTGATATTGTGATCCATATATGTGATAGTATAGTCTACTTGTGTGATAGTAGTTTATATTTATTATACTACTATTGTCATGCTAGTTATATACCGTCACTATAGTCTAGTTTATATGTTATAGTCTCTATGCTTAGTTTTAGCTGATAAAGTATAGCATGGGTTTGGTGATCGTATTCGTACGGTAGCTCTGCCTCGTTAATAGTAATCGCGGAGGGGCAGAGTGCTCTTTGGTCATGCAAGTATGGTACTTGGGTGACTGATTTGCATCAATTATTCGTTAGTCTACTGGTTCGTTGAGGTAGGCGGCAGGTGGTGACAGCCCTGTCCGTCCTTTGAAATCCTCCCCGCTAGGCTAGTGCGTAGGCTCTTGGCGGAAGTCGCCTGTGGATGCAGGGGTAAGTCCGTGCCTGAAGTGCTATACTATTGACTGCTGAACCTGAGTGTGGATCTGTATGTATTCTACTTAGGCTATGCAACTGTATAGGAATGTATAGTAGGAGTAGCTTAGCCTAGCCTTTCCTCCACTAGACTTTATTTATTTGGTAGGAATCTTCTGTATGTGTCACACTACCCGGTTATTATCATGTACCCGCCTGTCTTGGTTAGATATCCTTGCTAATTGTTAACATGATCTTATATGTTAGTAACGCTTCTTGATCATAACCTTCCTTTGGGATAAACAAATACGATACCCTGAATACTTCCGGGTGAAATGCTACAGCGGTATTCTCCGTGCGCTTGTGGATTTTACCTACTTGACTCTGGGACATATTAGTGAACCGTTTCTGGCCCCGTGCCGGGAATGATTTATTAATATGGCTTAGCTAAAGTCAACAATGAGTCAAATGGTTCTCAAAAGGGAGATGAATTTCTTGAAGTGAACATTGGTGATGAACTTATGCGGGAGGCTATGAGAAGAATGTCCGTAGGCGAGGTTTTACCCCACGAGGGCAATGATGGTGATATTGATCAGCCCTCTACTCCACCACCTCAACCAACCTCTTCCTCCGAGGTGCAAGAACCAACCCAAAATGCCACAAGTACACCTTCTAGGTCCTCCCAAAATTCAGTGAGAGTTCACCCACCAAGTGATAAGGAAACCCAAGTGAGAAGTGAGCCACAAGCCTCCCCACATACTTCACCACAAGCTACTTCTCCAAGCTCTTCACAAGACATCCTCCCATCCACTTCAAGCTCTAAGTCCAAAACAAGAAAGCATAAGAGTGACTCTCCCACCTCTCTAAGAATCCAAGACACTCATATCTCAAGAGAGCAAGCTATCCATGATGCCCAAGATACTTCACCTAGACCACCTCCTACTCAAAAAGAACATCATCCTAGACCCAAAGCTATCAACAAGGACCATACTCAGGATTTGGTCATTGGGAGTCCATCTCAAGGAGTAAGACAAGGAAAAATCAATACAAGCCCAACTATGTGAACAATGAGGAAAATGATGATGAGGCCATTGTTGCTATTGAGAACTTCTCTTTCGTATCCATGATTGAGCCCACAACAATCGAAGAGGCAATCGATGATCACAAGTGAGTAATTGCCATGCAAGAAGAATTGAATAACTTCAAGAGGTGCAAGGTATGGAAACTTGTTGAGAGACCTAAGAATCACAATGTTGTTGGCACCAAGTGGGTTTTCAAGAACAAATAAGATGAGAAAAGTGCAATTGTGAAAAACAAGGCTCATCTAGTGGCTAAGGGGTACTCTCAAGTGGCAGGAGTTGATTTTGAGGAAACATTTGCTCCCGTTGCTTGACTTGAAGCTATTCGGATCATGCTTGCCTATGCTTCACACAATGGCTTCAAGCTCTATCAAATGGTTTGAAGAGTGCATTCTTAAATGGAGAGATAAATGAGAAAGTCTATGTGGAACAACCTCCAGGATTTGAGGATCCCAAACACCCTAGACATATGTATAAACAGAAGAAGGCTCTCTATGGACTAAAACAAGCACCAAGAACATGGTATGAACACTTGAGGAACTTTCTTCTCAAGAATGGGTTCAAGATTGGAAGCATTGATAGCACCTTGTTCACAAGGCATGTTGGGAAGGATCTCTTTGTGTGCCAAATCTATGTGGATGATATCATATATGGGTCAACCAATGAGAAGTACAATGAGGAGTTCCGGGAAATAATTTCAAGGGAATTTCAAATGTCTATGATTGGAGAGTGAAGTATATGGCAGCAAGAGCATGTTGTGCTCAACTTCTCTACATAAGGCAAACACTCTCGGACTATGGTCTCAACTTCACTCAAATGCCACTCTATTATGATATTGAAGCGGCGATCAAGATGGCTCTCAAAACTGGAGATTATGGTCATGCAAAGCACATAGAGATCAAACATCATTTCATTCAATATCATGTTGAGAAGAAGGACATTGACTTGGTGCATGTACGAACTCATGAACAATTGGCGAATATCTTCACCAAGCCTCTTGACGAGAAGACCTTCAACAAGCTAAGGGGAGAGCTCAATGTTCTCGATCTCTCCAACTTCACTTGAGTAACCCTAAAGCTTGTCTCTTGTAAATTTGTACACCTTTGCTTGTTTGTTTTGTTGTTTGTGTCTTTGTTTGTGCTTGTTTCTCTTCTCTTGTAGGTTGACTACAGACCTCCTTGAGATAGCAATGGACATGGGTTAAGCTTGGAAAGGTGGTTCATGGTGTATCCAAGGCTTTGAAGAATGGTCCATTGTGAGTAAGCTCAAGAAGGGAACAACTCGTCATTGACACCTTGGTTTGTAGTTTTTCTCTCTCTTTCTTTTAGCATCGCATCATGCATGTGTAAACTTGTTGCATTTGCATTCTTTACATTCATGCATTCTTGCATTGTGATACCTTACATGCCTCAAAGCATATTTCTAGGGGGAGTTGCTTATTTACAATGTAAGTATATGACCCTCTAGATGATCACATAGTGATCTTTGTGCTTAATGCCCATTGAGTCACGTTCAACCGAGCTTCAAGGTTAAATCTACTCGTGCGACTCAAAGACAAGTGACTCATACATTCCCAACACACTAATGACTAACCATTGCATACTTGAGAAATTCTTTGTTGAGTCATGTGTGTAGGGGGAGCTATGGTGGAAGACCACTGTGACCAAGGAGAAGCAGTATGAAAGGGGCAGTCTTTCTACCTCTTGTCTCTTATTATTTGCTCCTTGGTTCTCTTGTGCTTTGTCTTTGGTTTGTGGTTTTTGGTGATAGGTGACAAAGGGGGAGAAGAACATGAAGATCCAAAAGCCAACACCAGTAAAAAAGGGGGAGAAGAAGTCAAAGGGGGAGATGTTCATGAATATTCAACACAAAATATGGAAAGAAGAAAATTGAAGATAGAGAGAAGAACATGAAGAAACATGAAGAATCCAAATGCCAAGACTATGGTGACGAAGTGGAGAACATGAAGATGATCAATACAATGGTGCATGTTCACTTAGAGTACATATGAAGATCATGACAAGATGAACATCCACACCAACATGGAGAAGACCAACAATGAACATCTACACCGACATGAACATCTACGTCTGTGGTGCGTGTCTACATCAACAAGAACACCTACCACAACACCATGATGGGCACAATGATTCAACTCAAGCTCAACTTCTAGTGCGCTACATGTTTGGGTAGTTCTCCCTCAACACCTAGCACATTCCAAGGGGGAGACTACTTCCAAGGTAAGGACCAAGGTAATTCTCTCATTCCATTCTTTTCCTTTGATTCCTTATTCCTCGTTCGTTTTGGATCATCATAAGTAGTGGTTGTCATCCATCACCAAAAAGGGGGAGATTATAAGGATCATGACCATTGAGGCCACCCCAAGGTATGAATGTTTTGATGATGAATGACAAACATGAAATGTGACTAATGTCTATACGAGTGTTGTCTATGTAGGAATCATCTCTAAACTCTACTACAAATCATATGGACGATGGTTGCCTTGGCGATTGATGACAATGACCACAAGCATGTAGGCTTGTGAGCTTGATGGAGTCCAAGGTTGATGGAGATGGATCAAAGTTGAGGACAAGCTATGGATTAAGTGTTGGGAACACTTGTCTAGTTGTTAGGGCTTTCATTCCATAGGAAAAACCGGACTATTAAAGGGGTCTAGGTCATTCTCTTAGGTCATGTCTAGTCGGTGATGTGCAAGGTTGCTCGATGAAATCACAGGCACTAGATGACAGTGGAGAAGCCAAGGAGCTGTTCGGATAAATCGGGAAACGAAGTCAAGCGAAGACGACAAGTTTCAGCTTCTGGACATAGTGACCGGACAGAGGGGTCAATGGTGATCGGACTGTATGGTCACTAGGTGAAGATGTTTGGAACTTATAGTGAGCAATGAGGAGTCTGTCTGTGCCAGGATTCATAGTGACTGGATGGTCCGGTCAGTATGAGTTGCGCAGGGCAGAGAGGAAGCTGAGTCTGAAATGTCTCTGGACTAGAGAGAGAAACAGACCGGACGGTCCGGTCAGTAGGAGATCAGAAGTGGACAGAGCTGTTGGAGCCAAAGTCTGCAGTGACCGGATGGTCCGGTCAGGCAGTGACCGGACAGTCCGGTCAGTAGGCCCAGAAAGCTGATTTTGTGGAGCAACGACTAGTTTGAGGTTAGAAGACAATATAACTTTGTTGCTGGGGTCTTAGAGACCTCTCTTGGCCAGTGGAATACCTGAGAGCATTTGATAAGGTCCAAGAGGAAAAGAGGAGAGCACTAGGAGGAGATATTGCATATCTTGAGAGTGCTAATGAGAGTAACATGGAGTGATCTTGCACATCTAAGGCTAGGTGTCCTTGAGGGTGTGATCTAGGTTGTTACTCTTGGTCTATGGTGAGACCTAGACCAGTTAGGTGTTGGTGATCGAGCCTATCGTGATTGGTTGTGAAGGCCATCACACGTTTGTACATGGTTTGAGCCTGCCGATGAAAGGGGCATCGCTAGTGAGCGCCCGTGTCGGCTCGGGGAGTCCGACAAGTTCTCGAGGGAGGTGAGCTTGTGCCTTGGTGGCAGCGGTGATGCAACCGTGTCTTCACTCCGGGAGTGATTGCGGGCTCGTGTGCGAGAACTCGACATTGGTGGCGGGAGGGACCGGTACTCCGGCAGGAGTGGTCCAACGAGCCTCTCTTACTCTACTCCTTACTATGATGCTTTACTTTCTGCATTTACATACCGTGTTATTCATGCTTGTGTTCTTACCTTGCTCTAGTTGACTACCTTGCAGACTTGCACGAATAGGCTTCTTTACTTGCTAGAAGTGCTTAGCCTTCATACTTGATTACTAGCATGTATAGGAGTTGCTTGGGCTTGTTTGATAACCCTAGTATGTAATGTGCTACTCATGCTTGTGTGCTTTCCATGTGCTTGTTGATCTAGTAGCTTTGCATGAGTAGGACTCCTTGCTAGCTAGTTGTGTGCTTCCGCGTATCTTTGGTTACTAGCTTGCATGGGAGGTGTATTGCCTTGTGCAATCCACTAGTATGCTTAGGTTGTTGTTCTTTTCATAGGTTCATTATCTTGCTAGTGTGATCTCCACTAGAATTGTATAGGAGTTGTTTTGAGTGGTTGGTTTTAGAAATTGGCGAATTTGGTATATAGTGCGGGTTCCCGATTCACCCCTCCCCTCTCGGTCACTCGATCCTTTTCATAAACCCAAGCGGAAATCCAAAAAGGGCAAGTCAAAGGTACAGGCTGATGGGAAAGGCAATTCCAAAGCACAAGGTGACAAATGTCACAAGTGTGGATGCTACAAGCATTCTACTAGGAAATGTCATACTCCCCGCCACTTGATTGATCTCTACCAGAAATCCCTAGGCAAAGGCAAAGCTGAAGCATCAGGATTTGAAGCACACTTCAATATCCGACCTGATGGACTAGATGAAGTTGGTCGTTCATGCCAAGTTCTAGTGGAATCAAGTAGCAATGAGCCTCCCTTGATGATTGAAGACTACATGGACATGGAGAACACAATCGTCGAATTTGCTAAACGATCTATTTAGAGATCTTAACTAGGATCCTTAGTCTCCACATATAGATATTACTATGTCTATGACTATGTCCTCGTAGCTATGTGTTGTAACAATAATTAGTACTCTACTATGTATTGTAAGATATTGTAATATGTATCCGCACTTTGATACGTAATAAATAAAGTTTGTATGTATTTCTATATGTCTGATAAGAGTTTCTACAATTCTTACTTTTATAGGTCTCATAGGGGTCAATTCTGATGGAGGAAGAATTATGCCTTGTGGACAGTTGTACCACAAACTCTATACTTAGGTAAACTAAATATTTCCAAACTCCTACTAAGAGGCCAGAAAATGTTTTGACAATAGCTAGACGCAATATGGCGATAGTTGGCTCAGGTTGAGCTACTATCACGCTTCCCATGGGTACACAAGTAACAATCGAGAATGCATTATTGTATCCCGATTCAACTTGTACCCTATTAAGTTACAGAGATATCTGCCAAAATAGGTTTCATGTCAAAACCCATGAAGAAAATAATGAGGAGTTCCTCCTCATTACAAAGGATAATGGATATGGCATAGAAATTCTAGAGAGAATTCCTTATTAAGCCCGTACCACATGTTGCATACAAGGTAATTTTCTAGAATGTGAATACATTCCAAACTTGGCATGATCGTCTTGGTTATCCTGGTATCGAGATGATGAGGAAAATTATCAGCAATTCCATTGGTCATAACTTAAATGATGCCAAATTTGAGCAATCCTCATATTTTTTGTGCATCGCATGTGCAACAGGAAAATTGATCATAAGACCATCATATCTTATGATCAAAGCGGATCCACTCAAGTTTCTTGAACGCATTCATGGAGACATATGTGGCCCCATACAACCATTATCTGGATCGTTCAGGTATTTCATGGTTCTAATAGATGCATCTACACGATCGTCACACATGTGACTTTCGTCCACACGTAACCATGCTTTTGCAAAACTTATTGCTCAAATCATTAAATTGAGAGCAAGTTTTCCTGAACATCGGATTCAATCTATCCGAATGGACAACACTGCTGAATTTTCTTCTAGAGCCTTCAATGATTATTGTATGGCACAAGGAATACAAGTACAACACTCTATCCCATATGTCCACACACAAAATGGTTTGGCAGAATCTCTGATAAAGAGAATCAAGTTAATAGCAAGACCAATGCTACATAATTGTAATCTACCAACTTCATGTTAGGGTCATGCAGTTTTACACGCTACTGACTTAACTCAATTGCATCCAACTGCTTATCACAGCAACTCCTTGTTGCAACTCGTACGTGGAATCCACCAAGTATTTCTCATCTGTGTAAGTTTAGGCGCACCCTATACGTACCGATCTCACCACCGCAATGTACAACTATGGGCCCTCATAGGAAAATGGGGATCTATGTGGGATATCAATCTCCGTCGATCATAAAATATTTAGAACCTTTTACAAGGGATCTATTTACAGCCTGGTACGCTGACTGCATATTCAATGAGGATCATTTCCTGGCTTTAGGGGGAGAATATAAGTACAAGTTAGAAAGCCAGGAAATCAATTGGGATGACAAAACAAAACCATTCTATCCTCGGATCCATGAACACAAGAAATTGAACTTCAAGTTCAGAAAATTATTGATTTGTAAGACATTGCAAACAATCTGCCAACTGCATTTACTAAATACAAAGGTGTCACAAAATCTTTGATTCCAGCTAGGAATGTGCCTGAAAGAGTGGAGGTATCAACAAAAACCATTCAACTCCCATCTCAAGATAAGAGGGGGAGAAGTACGGCCACCAAGCAGGAAACAATGCCTAACAAGCGTCAAAGGAAAGTCCCAGCAAAAGGGATAAAACATCTAGCAAGGGCCAAAGGAAGAAGAAAACTTTTGAACCATTAAATGCAAGTCAACCCGAGGTTGACAAACACATAAAGGGTAGTATACACCCTGTGGATATACAAAATCCACAATCCAGCTCTCATGTGCACACTAACTTAGAGACTGGAACATTAAAAAACCTCGATTCTCTCGTATTGGGAAATCACGAAGTGTCACTAGGGGAACAGGAAATTTCCATCCACTATGCAAATTCTGGAGAATCTCATAATCATAGAACTATGATTGTTGATACAAATTTTTCAGCTATGGTTGCAGACAACCTTCTCAATGATCCAGAACCCAAGACCATGGCAGTGTATCAATGATGCTCACACTAGAATCAATGGAAGGAAGCAATCAAGGCAGAACTAGTGTTGATGATCACTAAGTACCTAATATAGACCGTCAATTATCTACATAAGAGCAATAATGTGAACAACCACATAGTGGCAGGAGCTTATTACTAACAAATTCCACTAGTGTTGGTAAATATGTGATGCTGATAATTATTCCACGATATTCATAGGAAATCCACATCATCAAAGGAGATAACACACTTCCGGCCAATCAGAGCCAAGCATGGGGATCAAGTGGCCCACTTCCAGAAAGAAACTGACATAACCAAAGACCAACCAGAGGAGGCAGGACCCGCTAGGCCCCACCCCCTGTTTGGCCGAACAGGGGTGTTCGGCCGAAGGTGGGCTGAGCCCAGTGGGGCCCATCTTCTGAGGTCGGTTCTCCACCGCCTTTCCTACGTCGGTTACCCCCCTTAGGGCAGAGATACCGACCCTAGAACCGCCATTTAATGCTATAAAAGGAAGGGAAGGGCCTCGCTCTTTCAACACTTCAAGATAGAATTAGCACTTCATTTCCAAAAGGCTCAACACTGCCAAAGCATTTAGAAAATAGGGAGAGAGTGAGGAGGAGTCCAAGAGAGGAGGTTCGGGCCTGTCCAACCCCTTCTCCACGCTTGTACCTTGACATATGCTTGCCTTTTTAAGTAAGTCTTCATGATTCTTTTTTGGTTATTAGTTTTGCTTTTTAAGTAAGTGTTAGTACTTAGTTGCTTTGCTCGTTCAGTGCTCTATTTAATTAGAGACCTTAGTCTTGGCCCATCATACGTAGAGATTAAGGGAGTAATCGAAAGCATAGACGTGGTGTCTAGGCCATTTGTTGCCTTTGTTTATCGCGTAGTCCACGAATTGCTAGAGGTAGGCAGTAGATGGTGACATCCCTATATGTCCTTTGAAATCCTCCTTTTTTGGCTACGCAGCAGGCTCTTGGCCGGAATCGCACTGTGGATGTTGGGAAACGGATGACCAATGCAAGCAGCTTAGTGTCAACTTACTCTAATTAGGACTCTTTTACCAGTCTGGATCCTCTCTACGTGAGCCATAGTCATCTTGGTGTCCTTGGACGATCAGAATAGAAGATTAGCACACACATTCCCTATGAATTTGATACCCTTGGAATACTCTATAGGTGAAGTGCTACAGCAGTATTCTCCGTGCGCTTTCGGACTCATCTGCATTTGTTAAAAATACCAACAAGCATTTTTGGCGCCATTGCCGGGGAACGGTTGTTGTTAGTATTCAAACCTAGTCGCCCTCGTATCTTTTTATTTTTCTTTGTTTCTTACCTCTTTTCTCCAATGGAGCAACCTACCATTCAAAATCTTTCTGCTCCAAAGGGCGAGTTCTTCGTGCCACCGCCATGAGCAAACCCAATTCTTTCATCTGGCTTTGAACTTCATCCTGGCTTCATAGCCATGGTTCAGGAACAATCCTTCTTAGGTTTAGATAGCGAAAACCCATTTCATCATTTGTGAGAGTTCGAGCAATTGTGTTCAAGTCTCACCATTAGAGGAATGACACAAGAAACTCTACGGTGGAAATTATTTCCATTTTCCCTCTTGGAGAATGCAAAACAATGGTACACCCATTAAGGTCACCTATAGGTATGAATGTTTTGGTGATGAATGACAAACATGAAATATGACTAATGCCTACACGAGTGTTGTGTGTGTAGGAAACCTTTTCTACTCTATGATGATTGTTTATGACTTTCTTGGTGATGGATGACAATGACCACAAGCATGAAGGCTTGATGAGCTTGATGGAGTCCAAGGGTTGATGGAAATGGATCAAGGCTAAGGACAGGCTATGGAGCAAGTGTTAGGAACACTTGTTTAGTTGTTAGGACTTTGAGTCTATAGGAAAAACCGGACTATCAAGGGGGTCTAGGTTATTTCTCTTAGGTCATGTCTAGTCAATGATGTGCATGGATGCTCAGTGAAATCACAGGAACTAGGTGATAGTGGAGAAGCCAAGGAGCTGTTCGGAGAAGCCGGGAAACAAAGTCAAGCGAGGACGAGGAGTATCAACTTCTGGACATAGTGACCGGACAGAGGGGTCACTAGAGACCGGACTGTATGGTCACAAGGAGATCAGAGAGGAGTCTGCAAGGAATCTATCTGCACAAAGATTCGTAGAGACCGGACGGTCTTGTCTACAGACTGGATGGTCCGGTTTGTATCAAGGAGGCGCAGGACAGAGAGGACGCAGAAGTGGTGCTCTCTGGAATCTACGAGTGAGAAGAGATTAGACGGTCCAGTTAGTTTAGAACTTCAGCCTAGGCAAAGAGCCAACAACTCTAGAGGAGCCGATCTGTGGAGATCGAACGGTCCGGTCTGGCAGTGACCGGATAGTCCGGTCAGTTGGCCTAGAAAGCTAATTTCATGGAGCAACGGCTATTTGGAGGTTGGAAGCCTATATAACTTCGTTGGTGGGGTCTTGGAGACCTCTCTTGGCAAGTGGAATAGCTGGGAGCATTTGGTGAGAGCCAAGAGGAAAAGATAGGAGCACTATAAGGAGATATTACATATCTTGAGAGTGCTAGTGAGAGTAACAAGAGCATCGTGCACATCTAAGGCTAGGGTGTCCTTGAGGGTGTGATCTAGGTTGTTACTCTTGGTCTATGGTGACACCTAGATCGGTTAGGTGTCCGTGATCGAGCCTATCGTGATCAGTTGTGAAGGCCGTCACACGTTTGTACACAGTTTGAGCCCGCTGGTGAAAGGGGCATCGCTAGTGAGCGCTTATGTCGACTCGGGGAGTCCGGCAAGTTCTCGAGGGAGGCGAGCTTGTCCCTTGGTGACAGCGGTGACGCGTACCATGTCTTCACTCAGGGAATGATTGCGGGCTCATGGGCGAGAACTCCACATTGGTGGTGGGAGGGACCGAAACTTTGGCGGGAGTGGTCCAACGAGGAGTAGGGGAAGGCGTCATCCTTTCGAGACCTCAGGAAAAAAAATCATGAGCCATCTCTTACTCTACACCTTACTATGATACTTTACTTTTCGTATTTACATACCGTGCTATTCATGCTTGTGCGCTTACCTTGCTCTAGTTTATTACCTTGTAGACTTGCATGAATAGGCTTCTCTACTTGCTAGTTGTGCTTATCCTTCACTTGATCACTAGCATGCGTAGGAGTTGCATTGGCTCGATTACTCACCCTTGTATGTATTGTGCTACTCATGCTTGTGTGCTTATCTTGTTCTTGATGATCTAGTAGCTTTGCATGAGTAGGCTCCTTTAGCTTGTTGTGTGCTTCTGCGTGTTCTTTGATTACTAGCTTGCATAGGAGTTGTGTGCCTCGTGTGTGATCCACTAGTATGCTTGGGTTGTCTTTCCTTTCATAGGATTATCTTGTTAGTGTGATCACCACTAGAATTTTATAGGAGTTGTTTTGAGTGGTCGGTTTTAGTATTTGGCAAATTAGGTACATAGTTTGAGTTCCTGATTCACCCCCTCTCGGTCACTCGATCCTTTCAAGTGGTATCAGAGCTAAGTGCTCATCATAGGGCTTAACCGCCTTGAGTAGTGACCGTATTGAGCTGGGATGTCATCCCATTTGGGGCCGGGTCATGGCTCATGGAAGGATCGCTTGAAAATCTACCTAAATGCCATGATTCTGAATGAGTTGATGGACACACTTGTGGACTTTGCCAATACCTTTACCAATGATCATGTGTATGATGATGATTGTGTGTATGTGCCTAGTTCCAGTGAGTGCCTATATTCTACTAGTGATGATTTGATAGGTTGCTCTACTAGTGTGCCTAATGTGATGAGTGATGATGATGTTTCTCTTGATCTTGCTTGCTCCACTAGCATGACTAGGATTGATGATCGTGAGCCTTTTATTGATCATGCTAGTGATTCACTTGTTGATGAGTTCTTTGATTTTCATGCTAATGATAATAAGGACTTACTTGACTCTCTTCTTCACTTGCAAGGTATCTTGGATAGGATTGGAGCAACTACTTTCAAGCTTCCCAAGATTGTGATAGTTGAGAAGATCCTCATAGTGCTCTCTAGCAGCAAGCTCCTCTACATCACCCTTGATCTCATTATGGAGAAGGGTCTCTCCGTCGAGAATGTGATTGGGTTGCTCTTTGAGGATGAGGAGATCACCTCAAGCTGGACCAAGGAGAAGACTTCCAAGGCAAACAATGGAGCATCCTCAAGCAAAGGGAAAGAAGTAGCTTCGATCTCAAACTTCTTTCATCTCAAACTGCCTCGCAATAGCTTCTACAACCCCTTCGGATCAAGACCTACACCAAGCTCTTCATCAGGCGCTTCATCAAGTTGTACCCCAAGTGTTATTCCAAGTTCTACTCCAAACACTTCAGGTGGACCACGCATTGGTATGAGAGGAGTGCCGACCACAATGCTCACACGATCATTGGAGATGATCAATCTCACCACTTCGGTTACGGCGCCTCCGCCTCCTCCGCCACAAGATCGACTTTGGCATCTTCGTCGAGCTCACCAACAGGATCTCATCTTTCAACTTGGTGAATTTATAAGAAATCCGAATGATGACCTTTGTGATACTCTCTTAAGCATGTATGATCTTGTATGTACGATAAACTCTTTGAGAGGACTTCGGAGGACTGCACTATATGAAGTGATTGACAAGCTCCTTCAAGAAATCACAACTTCTGAGAGGGGTTTCTTACTTAAGGAGGTAGTCAACAGAAGGCATGAGCTCTCAATTGAGAGGGCAATGGAGATGATACTCATGCTCCACTCACAAGTGGGACATGTGCTTGAGCACGTCACTGGCCTCTATGATCCTCCCCATTATTATATCGACCTTGACAATGTGCACATAGGGGATGGTCATGGACATTGGAGGTATCGTGCTCCTCACTATTCCATTAGAGGAGACTTCAGGAAGGGATTGCAAGAATCCCTTCTTCCTCTACTACTTTTCTTATGACTACCACCAGGGTCAACTACAAGAATGGAGGTACCCACTGGATACTTGATAGTGGGTGCACCGAACACATGACTGGGAAGCCAATCATGTTCACCAACATTGATGAAGACAAAGACAGTGAGAAGGTGACTTTTGTGGACAACTCAAAAGGGAGAGTTAGAGGCTCAGGCAAGGTGGCCATTACAAAGGACCTCAATCTCTCCAAAGTCTTTCTTGTAGAAACCCTCAATTTCAACCTCTTGTCAATTGGTCAGCTTTGTGACGTGGGATTCAAGTGCACATTTGATGAGGATGGTGCAATGATTGAAAATGCAAAGAAAGGGCTTGTATTTCATGGAGTGAGGCATGGGAACTTGTATGTCAGGGACTTTAAATGAAGCAACATGCCACCAAGTACTTGCCTATTCACCAAGACAACTAAGGGATGGTTGTGGCATAGAAGATTGGCACATGTTGGAATAAATCAACTCAGGAAAGTGGTCAAGAGGAATCTAGTTGAAGGAATCAAGGATGTGACCTTTGAGAATGACTGATTGTGCGGTGCTTGTTAGGCAGGAAAGCAAGTTGCATCTTCACATCCCATCAAGTCTTTCATGTCTACATCTTGTCCTCTAGAGCTCTTGCATATGGGCTTGTTTGGGCCAACACATTATAAGAGTCTTGGAGGCAATCTATATTGCTTGGTGATTGTGGATGACTTCACGAGATACACTTGAACCTTCTTTCTTGTGGACAAGGCTCAAGTAAGTGATATCTTCAGAAAGTTTGCAAGGAGAGAAAAAAATGAATTCAAGGCCAATATTATGAAGATAAGGAGTGACAATGGGACTAAGTTCAAGAATATAACAGTGAAGGAATATTGTGACAAGAAGGGAATCAAGCATGAATTCTCCGCTACATATACTCCTGAGCAGAATGGGGTAGTGGAGAGGAAGAACAAGACACTCATCACTCTTTCTCGTGCTATGCTAGATGAGTATGGAGCTCATGAGTGGTTTTGGGCTAAGGAATCAACACGGCTTGCTACACTTCAAACCTTATCTATCTCCAGCGGTTGTTGAAGAAGACACCATATGAGCTATTGGTTGGATGGAAACCCAATGTATTTTCGAGTCTTTGGCTACCCTTGTTACATTCTTATGAAGAGGAGGAAGACCGGGAAATTTGAGAGCAGAACTGATGAAGGCATTCTTGTTGGGTATTTAGGGACTTCTAAAGCATATAGGGTATACAACTCAGCACAGGATGTGTGGAGGAATCTTATGATGTGCAATTTGATAAGTCAAATGGTTCTCAGAAGGAAGATGAATTCCATGAAGTCAACATTGGAGATGAGCCAATGAGGGAAGCTTTGAGAAACATGCTTGTGGGCGAGGTTTTACCCTATGAGGCCAATGATGATGATATTGGTGAGCCCTCTACTCCACCACCTCAACCTACCTCCTCGTCTGAGGTGCAAGAACCAACCCAAGATGCCATTGACACACCCACTAGCTCCTCCCATGATTCATTAAGAGTGCATCCACCTACCCAAGAGGAAACCCAAGTGAGAAGTGAGTCACAAGCCTCCCCACATACTTCACCTCAACCCACCTCTCCAAGCTCTTCACATGACACCCCCTCATCCACTCCAAGCTCTAGTACCAAAAGAAGAAAGCATATGAGTGATTCTTCCTCCTCACTAACAATCCAAGACACTCATATCTCAAGAAAGCAAGCAATCCATGATGCACACGATATTTCACCTAGACCTCCTCCCACTCAAGAAGAACCTCTTCCTAGACCCAAAGCTATCAACAAGGATCATTCATATGACTTGATCATTGGGAGTCCATCTCAAGGAGTTAGGACAAGGAGGAATTAATACAAGCCCAACTATGTGAGTGAAGAAAATCTTGATGAGGCAAATGTTGCAATTGAGAACTTCTCCTTGGTCCCTATGATTGATCCCACAACCATTGATGAAGCTATGGATGATCACAAGTGGGTAATGGCTATGCAAGAAGATTGAACAACTTCAAGAGGTGCAAAGTGTGGAAACTTGTTGAGAGTCTCAAAAATCATAATGTTGTTGGGACCAAGTGGGTCTTCAAGAACAAACAAGATGAGAAAGGGGCCATTGTCAAGAACAAGGCTCGCCTAGTAGCTAAGGGGTATTCTCAAGTGGCGGGTATTGACGTTGAAGAAACCTTTGCTCCCATGGCCCGTCTTGAAGCTATTCGGATCTTACTTGCCTATGCATCACACAATGGCTTCAAGCTCTATCAAATAGATGTCAAAAGTGCTTTCTTGAATGGAGAGATCAATGAGAAGATCTATGTGGAACATCCTTTGAGGTTTGAGGACCCTAAACATCCAAAACATGTGTACAAATTGAACAAAGCTCTCTATGGCCTCAAGAAAGCACCAAGAGCATGGTATGAACACTTGAAGAACTTCCTTCTCAAGAATGGCTTCAAAATTAGAAGTATTGACAGCACCTTGTTCACAAGGCATGTTGGGAAGGATCTCTTTGTGTGCCAAATCTATGTGGATGATATCATCTATGGGTCAACCAATGAGAAGTTCAATGAAGAGTGGAGATGATGGCTAGGGAATTTCAAATGTTGATGATTGGAGAGTTGCATGTGTTCCTTAGTTTTCAAGTCAAACAATTGAGAGAAGGGAACTTCATCTATCAAGAGAAGTATACCAAGGACCTTCTCAAGAGATTCAACATGGAGAATTGCAAGCCTTTGCACACACCTATGGCGACAAGCAAACCCTTGGATAATGATGGAAAAGGTAAACCGGTGAACCCCAAGCTCTATAGATCAATGATTGGGTCTTTGCTCTATCTCACCGCCTCAAGACCAGACATCATGTTTAGTGTGTGCTTATGTGCACGCTATCAAGCAAATCCAAAGGAATCACACTTGAAGGCCGTAAAGAGGATTCTTAGATACCTCAAGTACACACCTACCATGGGATTATGGTATCTTAGAGGAACAGGCTTTGAGTTACTTGGGTGTTCGGACTCAGACTTCACAGGATGCAAAGTGAATAAAAAGAGTACATCAGGAAGTTGCCAATTTCTTGGAATATCTCTTGTATCTTGGAGCTCAAAGAAGCAAAACTCGATGGCTCTATCTACAGCCGAAGTGGAGTATATGGTGGCAGGAGCTTCTTGTGCACAACTTCTCTACATGAGGCAAACTCTCTCGGATTATGGCCACAACTTCACTCAAATGCCATTATATTGTGATAGGTAAGCGGCAATCAAAATGGTTCTCAAAACTAGAGATCATGGTCATGTAAAGCATATTCAAGTCAAGCATCACTTCACAAGAGACCATGTTGAGAAGAAGGACATTGAGTTGGTGAGTGTGCAGACTCATGAACGATTGGCAGATATCTTCACCAAGCCACTCGACGAGAAGACCTTCAACAAGCTAAGGGGAGAACTCAATGTTCTCGACCTTTCAAACTTCACATGAGTAACCCCAAAGCTTGTCTCTTGTAAATTTGTATAGTTTTTGTTTGTTTTTTTTATTGTTTGTGCCTTTGTTTTGTGCTTGTTTCTTTTCTTCTTGTAAATCAACTTTGGACCTTCTTGAGATAGCAATGGACATGGGTTAAGCTTGGGAATGTGGTTCATGGTGTGCCCAAGGCTTTGAAGAATGGTCTGTTGTGAGTAAGCTCGAGAAGGGAACAACTTGTCGTTGGCACTTTGGTTTGTAGCCTTTGTGTCTCTCTTTCCTTTAGCATCGCATCATGCATTTGTATACTTGTTGCATTTGCATTTGCATTCTTTGCTCATGTATTTTTCATTGTGATACCTTGATGTGGACAAGGGTTCCCGATCTTTCGAAAGGTTCTTGGTAAGTTGATTTGGTCGGAGGCGACACACAAATCGATCCGGCTTCAGAACAGCACGTTCTAAACCCCGCAATCGCAGCACGACGTCTCCTCTGGTTATCAACCGTCCAAAAGACGATTGACCTCGCCGAGAAGGCTGATCCCTGCCTGCGAATCAAGAACACAAGCAAGAACAACGAAGATTGCAACACAATTGCAGATGTATGATTAAACTCTCGAAGTTGGGGTCTCACAAACCGATGAACGGCGAAACTGTTTATGAACAGAATTGATCTAAGCAAAACCCAAACCCTAATGAAGAGGCGGTGGCTGTATACCTCACCCTAGGGTCGTGCAAGACCCCCTGGACGCAGCCCTAAGTGGGCTCAACTCCATACATGGCCCAAAGACCGATTACGGTGTCGCAGCACCAGGACAGATTCTGGAAGTCGAATTGTTTTGGCGATTGCCGATGGCTCGGGACGAATTTTGACATGAGACCAGTTGGGTTCGAAATAGATTTTCGTTATCTTTCCAGGCATATATAGAACGTCCAAATCCGAATCCGTATGCGTCCTGGACATCCGTTTTAGTGCAAACTGGTCCTGGGCTCCGAAACAGACTCGAAGTCGGTTTTGATTGGGCCTCCACCTTGGCTTGGACGTCCTTGCTGGCCCATCACGTCTCCAATCACCTCCCCAGCTATCTCATGATCATCTCCATGGTTTCTAACAACAATTAATTCATTAGGTAGCAATCTATTCTCAAAATCACATAAAGGAATCATTAGGAACAAGCTCACCCGTAAATTCAGTTGTCGCGCATGAACTTGTATTTTGGTTGGCGGAGTGCTGGGTGTATCCATAAGGGTGATGTCCTCATCATTCTCCCCCTTTTGAATTAGAGTCGTCCTCGACTCGATCCCATCTCTTTCTCCCAATAGTGGTCTCAAATCTGAAATATAAAATATAGAACTATTCCCAAACTTGGAATGCACCTCGCGTTTATATGTGTTATGAAAATTATCATCACAATGTGAAACCATAATAGAAGGCATGCCATGCAAATTAATGACCTCTTTGAAAACTTGCTCAGCAATATGAACGTCATTCTCACTCTTATGACAAGATGGAAAATATGTGATCTTAAAAACACTAGAAAAACATGACATGACATGGTAATTGTTATTGCAGTTTTCTAGTTCATCATTTGGTTGTACAACACAAGGAGTATTCATGTTTGAGCAAATATAAACTTTATGCACCATAAATACACCTCTATGATCATAGTTTCCTATAGCATAAAATTTGTTTCTTGTTAGTAAAGGCAATTTAGTTTGAGAAAACATTTGCTTCTCCGCGATATTTAGATCACAAAGAACATCAAATTTAATATAACCAAAAGTATTTAGAGAAGACAATAATTTCTGCTCATTCTTTTCACATGTTATTAAAATCAAATGTTTTATTTCCGCACTAGTAGGTGAATCATAAGCAAAAACATCAATCTTGTTCATTTGTTGTGGCAAAGGTATAAGTGAAGTAGTGGCACACAACTCCTCTTTATCACAAGGATCAGTAGATAAATCAACTTGTGGCAAAGGCAAATCAAGACAAGGTTCCAATACAACAAGATTGTTGGAACAATTCATCACATCAAGAAAGCTCTTACCTGAAACAACAACATGTTCTTCATCTTTCACACTATCCTCTTCTTTGTGTAGAACCTGAAATGTATTAGCTGCAACAAGAGGCAAGGAAATATGTTCATCATCTAATTCAGATTTTGATGTAAGTGTTGCAACATTTGAAGTAGTCCATTCTTTCCTAAATGGTTCATTCTTTCTTCTCTCAAGTCTTTGTTGATCCTCTTCTAAAATTTCAGCAGCAGACATAGGTTTAAGAGTAACTCTTCTACCATTGTATTTAAATGAATAGGTATTAGCAATGGTATTGTGCAAAGCATTATTTGTAGAAATCCAAGGCTTACTCAATAACAAATGACACGCTTGCATAGGCACTATATCAAAATCTGCACAATCCTTATAAAAACCAATAAAAAATTTAATGCGTGCAATTTTATCTACCTTTATCTTACCACAAGAATTTACCCATTGGATGTAGTATGGACACGGGTGTGGCTGTGTGGTCAAGCCGAGCTTCTCGACCAATTCCAAGCTTGCGATGTTGTTGCTACTCTCTCCATCAATGATGACACGACAACGTCGATCCTTCACAACAAAGTGAGTCTGAAACAAGTTGTTCATTTGATTTTGCTCTACCTTGTTCATTTGAGAACTAAACACTCGTTGTGCTACAACACTTGTATCAACCTCATTTGACACCATCGACTCATCACCATCGGTGTTGTAACCTGTCATTGTTAATAGAAAACAAGAAAACACACAAGAGTATATTTTCCTATCACCACTGTTTGATCACGGTGAAAACTCTCAACAAGCAAATGACAGCACCTAACTGAGTTCTTACAAGATTCTTAGTAGCAAAACAGAGGATACCTTGGAGAGTGTGATCCGACGATTGCGAGGGTCCAAAGTTTTGTGCCTATTCAGAAGGATATATATGGAGCTAGGTAGGCAATTTATAGTAGCAAGGATTAGCAAAATTTCAGTTCAGAAATTGCAAAACTGAATAATAGTCCCAAGATAGTCTATGTCACCGGCCTAAACTTGTCTCGGACCTAGTTCAAGCAACCAAGCAAATGACTCAACAAAGGACACAAAGAATGCAAGCAATTCTGAATTTGTATCTTTTCTTTTTTCTACTTCTTTTTTTGTGCGGCTTTTTCTCTTGTGCACTTTTGCCTTTTTCTTTTCTTTTCTTGAGAATCAGGACTGCAGCAAGGTATTACAAGTTTTACAACCAATGGAACCCTAGAATATTTTTTTTTCTTACTACAAGTGCAGCAAAATGATTCTTGTAATAGCACAACTAAAACAAACTTCTATAACAAGATCAAGCACTAATTGGTTGGCTTTTGATCACAATGAGACAGCAGCAGAGCACTCTAATTTTCTTTTGCACACGAAAGTAGAAGGCTAGATGTTAAAGAAATATTTAGTGCACATAATTCCAGCAATACTATTATCTAAACATATGCAACACTGATTTTTCCCTTGTTTGTCTATGACAAGGATATGCACGACTCAAACAAGACCAAAGAACAAGCACTAGACCAGCAACACAATGACCTTGTAGGGACTAAAATTTAGAGAAGCAAACTAAACTGAAAATTACAAGGCACAAGGAGGGTGTAGGACAGCGGAAACACGACGAACAAATATTTTTGTAGGGCAATTTTCTGGACTCTAGGATTGAACAAAATAACAAGGATAACGACGAACCTAACGGTGTACCTGAAGCTCTGATTACCACTTGATGTGGACAAGGGTTCCCGATCTTCCGAAAGGTTCTTGGTAAGTTGATTTGGTCGGAGGCGACACACAAATCGATCCGGCTTCAGAACAGCACGTTCTAAACCCCGCAATCGCAGCACGACGTCTCCTCTGGTTATCAACCGTCCAAAAGACGATTGACCTCGCTGAGAAGGCTGATCCCTGCCTGCGAATCAAGAACACAAGCAAGAACAACGAAGATTGCAACACAATTGCAGATGTATGATTAAACTCTCGAAGTTGGGGTCTCACAAACCGATGAACGGCGAAACTGTTTATGAACAGAATTGATCTAAGCAAAACCCAAACCCTAATGAAGAGGCGGCGGCTGTATACCTCACCCTAGGGTCGTGCAAGACCCCCTGGACGCAGCCCTAAGTGGGCTCAACTCCATACATGGCCCAAAGACCGATTACGGTGTCGCAGCACCAGGACAGATTCTGGAAGTCGAATTGTTTTGGCGATTGCCGATGGCTCGGGACGAATTTTGACATGGGACCAGTTGGGTTCGAAATAGCTTTTCGTTATCTTTCCAGGCATATAGAACGTCCAAATCCGAATCCGTATGCGTCCTGGACATCCGTTTTAGTGCAAACTGGTCCTGGGCTCCGAAACAGACTCGAAGTCGGTTTTGATTGGGCCTCCACCTTGGCTTGGACGTCCTTGCTGGCCCATCACGTCTCCAATCACCTCCCCAGCTATCTCATGATCATCTCCATGGTTTCTAACAACAATTAATTCATTAGGTAGCAATCTATTCTCAAAATCACATAAAGGAATCATTAGGAACAAGCTCACCCGTAAATTCAGTTGTCGCGCATGAACTTGTATTTTGGTTGGCGGAGTGCTGGGTGTATCCATAAGGGTGATGTCCTCATCATACCTTACATGCTTCCAAGCATGTTTCTAGGGGGAGTTGCTTATTTACAATGTAAGTATATGACCCTCTAGATGATCACATAGTGATCTTTGTGCTTCATGCCCATTGAGTCATGTTCAAACGAGCTCCGATGTTAAATCTACTCGCGCGGATTAAAGACAAGTGACTCATACATTCTTAACACACTAATGACTAACTATTGCATCCTGGAGGAAATACTTTGTTTGAGTCATGTGTGTAGGGGGAGCTATGGTGGAACATCATCATGACCAATGAGGAGCACCATGAAAGGGGGAGTTTCCTAACTCTTGCCATTTATTATTTGCTCCTAGGTTCTCTTGTGTTTTGTCTTTGGTTTTTGGTGATAGGTGACAAAGAGGGAGAAGGAACATGAAGATCCAAAAGCCAAGTCTAGATCAATAACACAAAGGTGGAGAAGAACATGAAGATCCAAAAAGACAAGTCAAAGATCAAGAAAAATACAAAAGGGGGAGAAGGAAAGATGGAGGAGAACATTAAGATCAAATAAAGATGATCAAGACAATGGTGCATGTTCACTTGGAGTACAAATGAAGATCATGTCAAGATGAACATCTACACCGACATAGAGAAGAACAACGATGGTGCATGTCTACAACAACAATGAACATCTACACCAACATGAACATCTACGTCCTTGGTGCGTGTCTACTTCAACAAGATCATCAACCACGACACCAAGCGAGCGCAAAATTCAACTCAGGATCGATATCAAGTGTGCTACATGATTGGGTAGTTCTCCCTCAACGTCTAGCACATTCCAAGGGGAAGACTACTTCCGAGGTAAGGACCACAGTAATCCTTTCAATCCTTTTTTTGCCTTTGGTTCCTAGTTGCTCGTTCATTTTGGATCATCATAAATAGTCAAAAAAGGGGGAGATTGTAAGGGTCATGACCATTGAGGTCACCCCCAAGGTATGAATGTTTTGGTGATGAATGACAAACATGAAATGTGACTAATGCCTACACGAGTGTTGTGCGTGTAGGAAACCTTTTTTACTCTATGATGATTGTTGATGGCTGCCTTGGCAATGGATGACAATGACCACAAGCATGGAAGCTTGATGAGCTTGAAGGTGTCCAAGGGTTGATGGAGATGGATCAAGGCTAAGGACAAGCTATGGAGCAAGTGTTGGGAACACTTGTATAGTTGTTAGGGCTTTGAGTCCATAGGAAAAATCAGACTATCAAGAGGGTCTAGGTCATTTCTCTTAGGTCATGTCTAGCCGGTGATGTGCATGGATGCTCAGTGAAATCACAGGCACTAGGTGACAGTGGAGAAGACAAGGAGCTGTTCAGAGAAGCTGGGAAATGAAGTCAAGCGAGGATGAGGAATTTCAACTTCAGGACATAGTGACCGGATAGAAAAGTCAGTGAAGACCGGACTGTACGGTCACTAGGAGATCAGAGAGGAGTCTGCAAGGAATTTTTCTACGCAAAGATCAGCAGAGACCGGACGGTCCGGTCTATAGACCGGACGGTCTGGTCTGTATCAAAGAGGCACAGGACAGAGAGGACGTAGAAGTGGTGCTCTCTGGAATCGACGAGCGAGAAGAGACTAGACGGTCTGGTCTAGTGACCATACGGTCTGTTCAGTTCAAAACTTTAGCCTGGGCAGAGAGCCAACGCCTCTGGAGGAGCCGATCTGTGGAGACTGGACGGTCTGGTCTGGTAGTGACTAGACAGTCCGGTCAGTTGGCCCAGAAAGCTGATTTCATGGAGCAACGACTAGTTGGAGGTTGAAAGCCTATATAACTTTGTTGCTAGGGTCTTGGAGACCGCTCTTAGTCAGTGGAATTGCTGGGAGCATTTGGTGAGAGCCAAGAGGAAAAGAGAGGAGCACTAGGAGGGGATATTGCATATCTTCAGAATGCTAGTGAGAGTAACAAGAGCAATGTGCACATCTAAGGCTAGGGTGTCCTTGAGGGTGTGATCTAGGTTGTTACTCTTGGTCTATGGTGAGATCTATACTGGTTAGGTATCGGTGATTGAGCCTATCGTGATCGGTTGTGAAGGCCGTCACAGGTTTGTACACGGTTTGAGCCCGCCGGTGAAAGGGGCATCGCTAGTGAGCGCTCGTGTTAACTTGGAGAGTCCGACAAGTTATTGAGGGAGGCGAGCTTGTTCTTTGGTGGCAGTAGTGACGCGCACCGTGTCTTCACTCCGAGAGTGATTGCGGGCTCGTGGGCGACAACTCCACATTGGTGGCGGGAGGGACTAGAACTCCGACGGGAGTGGTCCAACGAGGAGTAGGGGAAGGCGCCATCCTTTCGAGACCTTGGGAAAAAAATCTTGAGCCATCTTTTACTCTACTCCTTACTATGATGCATTACTTTCTGCATTTATATACCGTGCTATTCATGCTTGTGTGCTTACCTTGCTCTAGTTCATTACCTTGTAGACATGTATGAATATGCTTCTCTACTTGCTAGTTGTGCTTAGCCTTCACTTGATCACTAGCATGTGTAGGAGTTGCATTGGCTTGGTTACTCACCCTTGTATGTATTGTGCTACTTATGCTTGTGTGCTTATCTTGTTCTTGATAATCTAGTAGGTTTGCGTGAGTAGGCTCCTTTGCTAGCTTGTTGTGTGCTTCCGCGTGTTCTTTGATTACTAGCTTGCATCAGAGTTGTGTGCCTCGTGTATGATCCACTAGTGTTCTTAGGCTGTCTTTCCTTTCATAGGATTATCTTGTTAGTGTGATCACCACTAGAATTGTGTAGGAGTTGTTTTGAGTGATCGGTTTTAGTATTTGGCAAATTAGGTACATAGTTTGAGTTCCTGATTCACCCCTCCCCCCTGTCTCGGTCACTCGATCCTTTCACCTATACCATCGGGAGTATGAATGGTGATTGGAATAAACTCTAAGATAAATTTTGTCTTGCATTCTTTCCTGTATCACGTATCATCTCCCTGCGAAGAGACATTCTCGACTTTCAGCAATTTGAGAAGGAATCTGTAGGTGCAGCCTATGCCAGGTTTACCACACTAACCCGTTCTGGCCCAGACTTGTCTCTGCCCGACCATGTGTTGCTTCAACACTTTTGCCTGGGTCTGAGCAAGGAGTTTGCCCTATACGTCGACATCACCACTGAAGGATCGTTCGTCCACAAGATGCCTGAGGAAGGAAGAGTTGTCCTAGATCTAATCTTAGAAAATACTTCTTTCCTAGCCGACTATAGAACGCCCCTATAGGAGGAAACAACGTCGAGCATTGAGGCCACCCCACTAGTCAAACCTAAGCCTAGCCTTGGCCTATCTAATGATTCGTCTAGTGAAACCTCGACCGAACCAGGGGCAATGGAGGAAGAAGAAATTCAACCTTCAGAGCTCCCTTTCCAATTCGAGGATGATCGTTTTGAAGATTACGGGAACTCCTTGAATTATAGCTATCATAGGAAGCCACCAATACCTGTCTCAGGCCCTGACCTCGACGAGGAGGCATTCCTCCCCAAGACAGTAAAGGGGCTTTCAGCTATTATGAGCAATGAATGGTTGAGAGAAAGTGAGCTATCTATGGACCCAATCCAGGTATGCAAGCCAACCTTGACTCTGTCCTACTGCATTAGAAGAGCCAAGGTGGACATTCTTTACAGTCCCATTGTTGGTGCCAACATCATTTTTGATGCTTGCGCTTTTGCCATTCTTGGTGATTTACCTATGGCACCAACCCGCAAATTCCTTAAGTGTTCCTCTGAACCCATTCTAGAAGGATATGGAATTTTGCGACAAGTGCTTGTACGACATGAAGGCATTGATGCACTCCTTGATTTTTATGTGTTCGAAGTCTTAGACTTCGACATACTTATCGGGCATCCAAATGAGAAAATTTTCTTTGATGCTCTGACCAAGGGGAAGCTTAATGTCAAACTCGGAGGAAATAAATATTCTATCCCGATCACTCAATCCAGGAACAATATCTCAGATTTTTCCCTCGATGATGAGCCAATTGAGGAAGTTAAGGCTGTCATTCCTTTTGATTCACCTGAATTTACCCTCGAGCAACAATCAGAAGATTTCATTGAGGAGGAGGACGAAAATCAGGAATCCTTTTAACTTCCAAAATATGAGCCACCAATACGACTCTCAAATAAGCTTAAAACCTTACCAGCCGGCCTATGCTATGCTTTCCTTCACGACGATTTAGAAGCCCCTGTCATCATAAGTGACAAGCTTTCAGATCAAGAAACCCAAAACCTCATAGCCATTTTAGAAAAGCATCACGCTGACCTAGGTTACTCACTCCAAGACCTTAAGGGAATTAGTCCTGCTCTTTGCACGCATCGCATTCCTATTGACCCAGACAGTACACCATCTAGGAAGTAGTATAGAAGGAGGTCTTGAAAATTTTGCACGCCAGGATTATTTATCCCGTGCCTCATAGCGAGTGGGTTAGCCTAGTTAAAGTAGTGCCGAAGAAGGGAGGAATGACGGTCGTTCAAAATGACAAAAATGAGTTGATCCCACAACGAACCGTCACGGGATGGAGAATGTGCATTGATTACTAGAAACTCAACAAGGCAACCAAGAAGGATCATTTCCTGCTGCCCTTCATTGATGAGATGTTAGAGCGGCTTGCAAACCACTCCTTTTATTTCCTCGATGGTTACTCTGGTTACCATCAAATTCCCATCCATCCCGATGATCAAAGCAAGACCACGTTCACATGTCCGTATAGAATGTATGCTTACCGGAGGATGTCATTTGGGCTTTGCAACGCCCTGCATCCTTCCAAAGGTGCATGATGTCCATCTTCTCCGACATGATAGAAGAAATCATGGAAGTTTTCATGGACGATTTCTCTGACTATGGAAAAACCTTTGAGCACTGTCTGGAGAATTTAGACAAGGTCTTGACTAGATTAATTGGGAAAAGTGCCACTTTATGGTCCGAGAAGGCATAGTGCTCGGACAATTATTGTCCAAAAGGGGGATAGAGGTGGACAAAGCAAAAATAGAGGTGGACAAAGCTAAAAAAAGGGCTTGTTGGTCGTAATTACGCACCCACTTATATACCGCAAGAGGACGATGTATAGTTGAAGCTCTTTTTCCCTCAGAGTATTCCAAGGTTATCGAATCCACAGGGAACGAGCAGAACTAATACTATTAAAGGGTTACTAACAGATTGCAATGGGTTGGTTGGTGTGAATGATGACGGTGAGAAAGTGGAAGGTTAATGTTATTGAAGAGGCAACATGATGATGAAGGATTCTTCCTTAGGATTGGTTCACTAGCATGCAACCTTATTCTTATCAACTCGAGTGATGACTCTAATATTCTACAAGACATGGTGGTTTCGTTCACCCCGGGTGTCACTATAGAGGCTATTAGCTCCCCACTGGTTTCTTGCACTATGTAATGGGCAAAAGTGTATTGGCCGATACACTAATAAAAAGATAGATAGATGTGCAATAAAGTTCATCACATAGATTCAATTCATCGAGAGAGTATCAACAAGCATAAGAGTTACATGACCAGATCCCCGCACCAGAGAAGAGAATATGAGACTACTCACTCATCCTTACGCTAGACATAGCAGAGGGGTGAGAAATAGCGCTGGAGCGCGCACGAGCCGATCGGCGCAAGCGTCGCGCCGATCGACGCGACCTCCCTTCTGGTGGATCTCGTCGGTGTTGACGTACCTCCACCGCCAATATCCTGGAACCCTAGTTTTAATAACTGGTTCTCGCGATCGCGTCCTCCTTGGTTGTCCTTGGCTTTTGATAATTATCTTCCTTTTATACTCGACGGGATTAGGTCAACTTCCACCGACTCTAACTCATACTGGGTTGGGCCTTCATCTTTCCTGGACTGGATCGTATTTCAGTCATCTTTTCCTCCAGCGCCGATCGGCGCGGCTCTGTATCAGGCCCATCTTCGTTACTCTTCAGCTCTTTATTCATAATTGCCCTATTTTACACCTGTTTCCTGCGATTACATCCAAAACAGAACAACTACAAATATATGCAAATATAGGGTTAATTGTTAGTTCAAACCACCAAATTAGGACGCAAAACATCCCTTTTTGGTAGATAAAATAGGCATCTAGAAACCACCAACAGTTCCCCCATACTCAAATCATTGCTAGTCCTCGAGCAATACAAAATCAAATATGTAATAAGAATTTTCACACCATCTCTCATGCAGTCAATTTCAATCATCATTTTTACTCATTATCCCTCCACAAAGATTTTCTCTCATCTCCTTTTAACCAATCGGCATATCTTACTTGAACTTAATCAAATTATCACAAAACTTTTTTAAAAACAATTTTAGTTCTCCTCAACTCATCTTTTAGCATCAAACGTCAAGCTTTTGGTCTTCTCTAAGTCTCTCAAGTGTATTTCCTTCCCTCTCCTATCTAATCAAGGATTGTATGTGGATCTTGGAGGGCTATATAACTAAATTAAACCATAAGATTAACCATGTCAACAATGTGCTCAATCATGCCTATTAAGAAAGGATTTTCTTGGAAAAGAACTTTTAATGGAGAAGAGGAATGTAGAAGATCTAAAAGAAAATTCAATGAGAATAATTGGAAAAGAATGAGGAATAAATAGAAATATGCTTTCTTTGATGACCTTACTGCTTCTCAGGGAATATATATTTTTTTTCTCTTTACCCCTTTTTTTTATAATAACCTCTTTTTTTCTCTTTTTGCAACAGCGCCGATCGGCGCGACCTATATTTTTTTTCTTTTTTCTTTTCTTCTTTTTTTTCTTTTCTTTCACCTCTTTTTTTATATTCCCTGATATGATCAGCAATTTCTGTCTTGTATCAGCAGCGAAAACTTTCTGAATTCCCTTTTATTGAGAATATAGGTTGTATCAAGGAAGAGGGAGAAACAAAGATGTGTGGTTTTCATGATAGCAAGGAATTTAATTGGATAAGAATGGCTAGAAATACAGAGATAAACAAAATAGATCATCCTTTCCTAACTTGGTCGAAATCATGAGCAAAAAGTTGACAAAGTTACTTACAATCCACTTAGTTCAAATGTGTAGCTTGCTCTCATTCACTCGGCTATGTAGGCATATTTAGACCTTGCTTTTGCTTTAGCTTTTGATGAGTAATAAGAAATTTTCACAAATATAAAGCTCAAAAGTTGAGTTGTAACCAACAAATTCAAGTAATCAACCAATCGATCATCAGAAAGACAAGATAAATAGCATGGGGCACTTTCAATTTGACAATCGACACTAACTTTATTAAAGACAATGCAAGAATTCAAACTACATAAAAGACCTAGAAGCAACTCTCAACATGACTCGTGACTCTCTTAAGCACACACACAAACTTAAATAAACACTCATCAAAAACACTTAAAAACTGAGAATACTAGACTCAAAAACACTTAAAAACTGAGAAGCTGGACTCAAAAACACTTAAAAACTATGACTAATGGCAAAGCCCTTCCCCCACACTCAAAATTTGCAATGTCCTCATTGCAAGAGAAGAAACTCAACACCCTAATCATGTAGACCATGCCTGTTCAAGACTCGGAAAATTCGTCTTATTTTCGTTATGAGAAAAGTGTAGTCCGCTTCGTTCATCTCGATTGTATCCTGGATTCTGCGGTCCACCTCTCTTTGATTCCTGTAAGCACGATCTCTGTCTAGATACAGTCTCTCAATGTTTCTTCGGCAGACAGGACAGCAACCAGGCGGTTGCAGGTTATGATTTTCAACGCTGTAAGGAGAGGCACTGTTCAAATTCCTCCGAGCCGATCGGCGCATAGGCTGAGCCGATCGGCACAGTGGTGTTCTTCCACCATTGTGACTTCCTCCACTTCCCTCTGCATTACCATTAACTCTTATTGAAGTTCCTGCTGCCCTGTCATTACTGCATTCTGCAAGTGTTTCCTGATTTTCGAACTTAGGACTACCAAAGCTTCGTTGCATATCAAAATCATCACTAAAATCTCTGGGCACACTAGGATCACCGCTTTCCAAAGTTTCCAAATAGTATGACGTATAGTCGCTATCCCATTTGGAATAATTCTGAATTGGCTTACCCGATAATCTAGCGGATCTGCGAACCTCTGGCGTAATCTTGTACTTCCTTGCAGTAGTTTCTTCGTTTTTACTTGGTAGAGCCGTCAGATCAATAAATTCAACCATCATCAGATCGTGCCAATCGGCTCCAGTGTCGCGCCGATCGGCGCAGCCAGCAGCTTCCTTCATATACTCATCTAACTGCTCTAGATTATGCTCACGGATCACCTTATTCTGCTGCCTTCGTAAAATCTCATCATTAATCTCCTTAGGTGTCCTTCCTCCAGGAACTGCGCGACAGCCATCATCATATATCAAATCTCTAGGTATGAAAGCTGGATCTTCTTGCTCAGTCAATGATCTTTCGAAAGATAGGAAATTCTCATACGACAAGGGCTTAGCAAGATGAAGAAGACTTTCCATGGTATACCTTTGAGAAACTACTTTACTTTCAATAAGTGCTACAGATTTTCCTTTGCGCATACTCTTTTCATCATCTGCTGAAGTTCATTGTCCATCTTCACCTTGTCGGCGTTCCATGCGTCAGCTTCGCTTTTCTTCATGAATTTCTTCCGCAGATCTGACCAGACGAGGGGATCATCTCGTGTTGGTGTCAACACTTCGTCGACTTCTTCCCAGGGCCGATTTGCAGAGGGCTGAGGAAATGCACCGCCGAGCCGATCGGCTCCAAAGTCGCGCCAATCGGCGCAGAGGTCACGCCGATCGGCGCCGCCTTGGTTTCTGCCTGATGCGCCGCCTTCCATCGCTTCTGCTCTTAGGGTTTGTTCTAGTGACGATGTAATACGAGTTGATCCGTGAGTTTGCTGTCCTCTCATATTTATATCCCTTGATTTCCAATTGGACTAGGACTCTTTCTCTTATTCGTGGAATTTAACGAGTCTTAAAAAGGCAAGGTCCAAAACCGACTCAAAAACAAAAAGGACTCTGCCGCGCCGATCGTTGCAGTGCTACGCCAATCGGCGCAAGCGACACGCTGATCAGCGCGGTACACTATATTGCCAAAAGAAAAACTACGAAAATTGAAATACATACAAGCTTTTGTTTTACGTTGTTAAGCTCGACCACACGGGGTACTAAGCAGTGAAATACACATCAAAATATTTTAATTCAAATGTGTCGGGTTCTAGGTATACCTTTAGACGTTGTCCGTTCACCGTGTACTTGTTTCTCTTGCCATCCATTATGATTATCGCTTCCGACGGTAACACCGTATTCACAAGATAAGGTCCCTCCCATTTGCTTTGTAGTTTGCCTTTACTAAATAATCTGAATCGCGAATTAAATAGGAGCACCCGATCTCCTTCCTTTAATTCCTTCTTCAAAAGCTTCTTATCGTACCACTTCTTTGTTTTCTCTTTTTATATGGCTGCATTTTCATATGCACGCAATCGCATCTCTTCCAATTCAATTATTTGTATCTTCCTTTTCATACCGGCGGCATCAAGATCCAAATTCATTTCCTTTATAGCCAAATAAGCCTTATGTTCCAATTCCACCGGTAGGTGACACGATTTCCCATAGACGAATTGATACGGTGTCATACCAATTGGTGTCTTGAATGCCGTCCTATATGCCCATAATGCTCCATTAAGCTTCATGGCCCAATCTTTTCCTTCCTTCGTAACAATCTTCTGTAGAATTCCCTTTAATTGCTTATTTGAAGTTTCTGCTTGTCCATTTGTCTGGGGATGGTAGGCTGTTCCAATTCTATGTTCAACTCCAGATTTGGTTAAAAACCTAGCAAATTCTCCTTCTGTAAAATAGGATCCTCCATCCGTAATTATTATCCTTGGTACTCCGTACCTAGGAAATATCTGCTCCTGAAGTATACTCCTTGATTCTCTTGTAGTATTAGCCTTGCATGCCATTGCTTTGACCCACTTTGAGACATAATCAATGGCGACCAATATGTACTCGAAACCATGAGAAGTCACAAAGGGTCCCATAAAATCCATACCCCAAACATCAAAGATATCGACTTGAAGATTGTACTTAAGAGGCATAGCATTCCTACTGTTAACATTCCCTAGGCATTGAGCACATGTTGCAACATACCTTTTTGCATCTTCATGCATAGTAGGCCAATAGAATCCACTCGCCCATACCTTCGCCAGTGTTCTGAAGTAGCCATAATGTCCCCCATAATCCGAAGAATGACATTTTGCTAAAATGCTTGCTCTTTCTTCTCTGGGTACACATCTCCGTATTGCTCCATCCTCGCAATACCTATACAAGTATGGGTCGGCCCATATAAATTTTCTCATTTCACTCTTAACTCTTTTCCTTGTGTTCTTGTTCATCAGATCACTTTGTCTCTTGAAACCTTTGATAATATCCATCATCCAGTTCTCTCTATGATCAAATGCGGCAAACAACTGCTCTTGTCGCATTTCATCTCTTATTGGCTCAGTTGATGGTGATTCAAGACAAGATAAATGATCTGCTACAGAATTTTCTACTCCTTTCTTATCTCTTATCTCCAAATCAAATTCTTTCAGCATCAATACCCATCGCATTAACCGAGGCTTAGACTCCTTCTTTGAAACCAAGTATCTTATAGCAACATGATCAGTATATACAATCACCTTAGAATTTAGAATGTAGGATCTAAACTTCTCGAAAGCAAATATAACAGCTAACATCTCTTTCTCAGTTGTTGTATAATTGATTTGCGCCTCATTCAAAGTTTTGCTAGCATAATAAATAGCATGCACTTTACCTTCCTTCCATTATCCAAGAACAGCTCCAACTGCACAGTCACTTGCATCACACATAATCTCAAAAGGTAAACTCCAATCAGGTGGCTGCATAACGGGTGCAGAGCATAGAGCTTCCTTTAATCTTCTGAAGGCCAAGAGTCTTTTCTCGTCCATAACAAATTCTGTATCTTGCTTTAACAATTCTGTCAGGGGTTTAGCAATCTTCGAATAATCCTTAACAAATCTGCGATAGAAGTTGGCATGTCCAAGAAAACTCCTCAAAGTTGTAAGATCAGTAGGGGGAGGTAATTTCTCAACTGTAGATACCTTTGTCTTATCAACTTTTATCCCTCTTTTAGATATGACATGACCAAGTACTATCCCTTCTGTTACCATGAAGTGACATTTCTCCCAATTAAGAACTAAGTCGCATTCAACACACCTTTTCAAAACCTTCTCCAAATTCTCCAAACAGCTATCAAAATCAGCACCATGTACGGAGAAGTCATCCATAAATACCTCCATAATATCTTCTATGAATTCAGCGAATATTGCATTCATGCATCTTTGAAATGTTGCAGGCGCGTTGCAAAGACCAAATGGCATCCTTCTATATGCATATGTCTCAAAAGGGCAAGTAAAAGTAGTTTTCTGCTGATCTTCTGGTCTTACCGGTATTTGAAAGAAACCACTATATCCATCCAAATAACAAAAGTATGAATTCCTTGCTAATCTTTCAAGCATCTCATCAATGAACGGAAGAGGATAGTGATCTTTCTTCGTCACTTTGTTCAAACTTCTATAATCTATGCACATTCTCCATCCAGTTACAGTCCTTTGAGGGATCAACTCATTGTTCTCGTTAGGCACTACTGTCAATCCTCCTTTCTTGGGTACACAATGCACTGGACCAACCCATTCACTATCAGCAATAGGGTAGATCATACCTGCATTAAGAAGCTTCAAAATCTCCTTTTTAACCACCGGCTTCATTGATTCCTTCAACCTTCACATCCCTTCAACCACTGGTTTAGTATTCTCCTCCAAGTTAATCTTGTGGGTGCAAAATGCGGGGCTGATTCCCTTGATGTCATCCAATGTGTAACCAATGGCCTTCTTATACCTTTTGAGCACAACAAGAAGCCTCTCTGTTTCTTCTTTCGTTAGGGCGTTGTTCACAATAAATGGATATGTTCTATTCTTTCCTAGATATTCATAGCATAGCTCCTTCGGAAGTTCCTTCTGTTCCACTTCTGGCGCTTCATCTGGATCCAGCTCCCCAAGAGGTTCAAATTCAGGATTTTCCTGGTTGAGCCGATCGGCGCAAGGGTCGCGCCGATCGGTGCTGCCAGTATGATTGAGCCGATCGGCGCAAGGGTCGCGCCGATCGGCACTGGCAGTATGATTGAGCCGATCGATGCAAGGGTCACGCCGATCGGTTCTGCCAGTATGATTGAGCCGATCGGCGCAAGGGTCGTGCCGATCGGCGCTGACAGTATACTTGTCAGCACCACGCATGATGTGATCCAGTGGGTCTCCCATATCCATCCCTATCCTCTCGTCTTCCTCTCGGCAGAATTCCTGATAGTAAGAAGAGTCTTGATGAGACGGATCATTAAATTGAAATTGTACTTCTTCCTCTCCCAAGTGTAGCGTGATTTGACCTTTCCAAGCATCCAGAACAGCTTGTACTAATCTTAAGAATGGCCTTCCCAGAATGATATCTTCAACCCTAGTTTCTTTATTGTCTAGAACAAAGAAATCTACCGGCATTGTTTTCGAGCTAATCTCAATTTTGACATTCTTGATCACTCCCAGTGGCTTGGTTTTCCTTCCATCCACCATGATCAGCTCAAGTTCAGTCCCCATCAGCCGCTATTGAGTTCCATAAGGCATGCTCATGAATGCATCGTAAGTCATCAAGCTGACACGGGAGCCAAAGTCACACAAGGCTTTCAGAAATTTCTTCCCTGATATCTCACAGGGTATGTACGGTTCTTCTTTTTCCTCTTCAGTGACACCTATAGCATACACACCATATAATCCTTCGTAGGGGGATGGCTCAAAGCAACTGTCTAGCAATCTCTTCGCTTGTTTCACCTCTATTCCATCAAGCTCTATATCATCCTTGTAAAGCTTCCCTAAAACTCTCCTAATAATCTCTTGATCAAAAACTTCTGACTTGAGGCGATTACTTGGGAAATTATACTCAATTCTGGCTTTGGAGGCGCCTTGCGGACTGAAGGATCTTCTCATATTAAGCAATTCTTGCGAAAAATCAATGGGAATCCGATCCATTGGCTCAAATTCGTCGAGTGGTTTAGCATTCGCCAATGTTCTATCCCCCTTCGGTTTAGCAAAATTCCCTTCAAATTCCTTCAGGTGATTGTCCAGAATCGTAGCTTCTATCTTGGTATATTCCTTTCTACATGACGGAGTCGTCAGGGTGATCGGTTCTCCTGTTGTCGTGACTGCGCCGATCGCCTCAGAGACTGCATCGATCGGCGCACACGTCAGATCCACAAAGGCGGGTCTGACGGGATTTATTTCTTCGATTTGCTCTGAAGTAATCATTGATCTGCTCTCGGACATAAAGACCTGTTCAGCTGGCGACTCTTCCTTCTTCATAGCTTCTGGGCACTGCCGATTTGGTTCTAGATATTCTTCCCAATGCTTGTGCAAGGCTTCATTCTCGGCAATTTTGCCTAACAATTTGATCCCTACCTTGGCTATCAATCTCAAAAAACTTCCTCTGGCCGATCCGTCCAAATGCATCCTCGATGCCTTGTTTGTGGCCATGTAGAAGGTTTGAGCGCACATATTCTCATGAATGCCAAGGTCAGGTCCTTGTTTCAATAATGTTTGAAAACGCATCCAGGCTTCCGCGAGAGATTCTTCATCTTCTTGTAAGAAGTTCACCACTTCCCTTCTCAACTTCTGCACCTTTGGCAAAGGAAAATAATGGAGACAAAAATTTCCAACTAATTCACTCCATTTACCTTTTGCTTCTCGAGATGCTGCCTTGTGCCACTCTGGCTTTTCCTCCCAAAGAGAATGGGAAAAGCAGACACCTGTAAAGATCCCGAGGCACTCCTTCATGATGGAATGTTTGGCAAAGTGCCTCCAAATCTTGTAAGTGAGTATACGGGTTCTCCTCTTTCGCTCCAAAGAACTTGTTTGCTTCAGCCATGGTAATGATAATGGGGTTCAACACATACGAGGAGGCCGTGGCCTTCTCATCTGAGGGTTGAGGCACCAGCACGTCTGGAGATGGTAGAGAAAGTTTCCTGAGCGTCCGAGAAGGTCCTGTCGTACTCATCCTAAAAATTCACACAAAACCCAAAAACGAAAACAACTAGAAAAGAGAGGATTAGATGTTAGTAACATACTAATAGTAAAAGAACTGGCTCGTTCCCCGGCAACGGCGCCAGAAAAAGGGCTTGTTGGTCGTAATTACGCACCCACTTATATACCGCAAGAGGACGGTGTACAGTTGTAGCTCTTTTTCCCTCAGAGTATTCCAAGGTTATCGACTCCATAGGGAACGAGCAGAACTAATACTATTAAAGGGTTACTAACAAATTGCAATGGCTTGGTTGGTGTGAATGATGACGGTGAGAAAGTGGAAGGTGAATGTTATTGAAGAGGGAACAGGATGATGAAGGATTCTCTCCTTAGGATTGGTTCACTAGCATGCAACCTTATTCTTATCAACTCGAGTGATGACTCTAATATTCTACAAGACATGGTGGTTTTGTTCACCCCGACTGTCACTACAGAGGCTATTAGCTCCCCACTGGTTTCTTGCACTATGTAATGGGCAAAAGTGTATTGGCCGATACACTAATAAAAAGATAGATAGATGTGCAATAAAGTTCATCACATAGATTAAATTCATCGAGAGAGTATCAACAAGCATAAGAGTTACATGACTAGATCCCCGCATCAGAGAAGAGAATATGAGACTACTCACTCATCCTTATGCTAGACATAGCAGAGGGTTGAGAAATAGCGCTGGAACGCGCACGAGCCGATCGGCGCAAGCATCGCGCCGATCGGCGTGACCTCCCTTTTGGTGGATCTCGTCGGTGTTGACGAATCTCCACTGCCAATATCCTGGAACCCTAGTTTTAATAACTGGTTCTCGCGATCGCGTCCTCCTTGGTCGTCCTTGGCTTTTGATAATTATCTTCCTTTTATACTCGACGGGATTAGGTCAACTTCCACCGACTCTAACTCATACTGGGTTGGGCCTTCATCTTTCCTAGACCGGATCGTATTTCAGTCATCTTTTCCTCCTGCGCCGATCGGCGCGGCTCTGTATCTGGCCCATCTGATGAGGACATCACTCCTATGGATACACACAACACTCCTCCAAATCTGGACTTGCAAGGTCCAATGACTAGAGCTCGTGCACGACGACTAAATTTAGAGGTGAGCTCGTTCCTACGTTCTTCGCTATATGCTACTCTTGAGAATGGTTTGCTACCTAATGATTATTTTATGATTAGAAGCCATGGAGAAGACCAGGAGATGATGGGAGAAGGAGCTGGGAACGTGGAGGACCAGCAAGGGCTTGGAAGCCAAAGTGGAGGCCCAATCAAAACCGACTTCGAGTCTGTTTTGGGACCCAGGACCAGTCTGTACTAAAACAGTCGCCCAGGACGCATACGGACTCGGATTTGGACGTTCTAGATATGCACGGAACGATAAGGAGAAGGCCTTTCCAATGCCGCCGGCCTCATGTCAAAATTCATCCGGAGTCATCGGGAATCGTCAAAACAAGACAGAGTCCAGAATCTGTGTCGGTGCTGCGTCGCCTATTTTTGGCCTTTGGGCTTTGTATCTAGTTGAGCCCAATTAGGGGCGCGTCCAGAGGGTCTTGCACGACCCTAGGGTCTTTATATACAGCCGCCGCCGCACCATTAGGGTTCGGGTTTTGCTTAGATCAATTCTGTTCATAAACAGTTTCGCCGTTCATCGGTTTGTGAGACCCCAACTTCGAGAGTTTAATCATACATCTGTAATTGTGTTGCAATCTTCGTTGTTCTTGCTTGTGTTCTTGATTCACAGGCAGGGATCAGCCTTCTCGGCGAGGTCAATCGTCTTTTGGACGGTTGATAACCAGAGGAGACGTCGTGCTGCGATTGCGGGGTTTAGAACGTGCTGTTCTGAAGCCGGATCGAATTGTGTGTCGCCTCCGACCAAATCAACTAACCAAGAACCTTTCGGAAGATCGGGAACCCTTGTTCACATCAAGTGGTAATCAGAGCTTCAGGTGCACCGTCAGGTTCACACTACCCTTTGTTTTGTTTTCGTGTTCTTCCTATCGTCCACTGAAAATACCAAAAAAAAAAAATTTCCCCCGCCCATAACCACGTGTTTAGCCTTTGCATATTTCAATTTCAGAGTCCGTAGTGTTGAGTTTGTGCCCTAGTTCTTGTTTAGTCGCTGGTTTAGTTTGTGTTTTTGTCGTCAGTAGTGTTTCCCTTGCAACCCTAGCCGCCATCCCCTTCACCATCCTCGGTTTTGTCGGCTTTGTGTGCTAGGGTTGATTGATCAACACGCCCACCCTAATCCCACCCTAAACCTATCCTCACCACCTCGGACCACTTTTCATAAATTCCACTTTCCGCTGCATCCACCTTGCCAAAAAACTCCCTACCCGACCCCAAGCCCAACTCGGATTTCACTCAAAACCCCGGGTTCTTCATAACCGATTCCGACACCCCTTCGGTAAAACAGCCATAACTTTTCGCTCGGTTGTCCATTTTGGCCAAAATTTTTACAGGAGATTCTTGACAAAAAGTTGAGCATACCCACACTAGGCTATGTCCTGTGTGCCCTCGTCAAAAAATTCAAAAAAAATCGAGAAGATAAAGAAAAAATTCATTCAAGTTGAAACCCGACGTTTTCTGAAACTTCAAGATTTTCTGTAGGCCACGTCCTATCTCGGTTTGAGCTGAAATTTTTTGTGGTTTCTTCCTGTTTACTAGTGAGTTGGAAAAAAATATCAAAAAAATAAAATAAAAAAAAATAAATTTGGGATTCCTACTAGTGCTCCATCTAGCCCCTGGAATTTCTGAGTTCGGCTGTTTTACACTAAGCCCCCTGTTATCGACTGTGTCCCTTTGTCTCTTTGTTTCTTCTTTGCTATCACTACTGTTCTAGGACATAGTTAGACCAGCAACTAGGGATAAGTTATTTGGGCACTTATTCAGCTTTACTATCTGTTTTTGATTTGTGTGCCACTCATATATATATATTTGGCCTTCCTAGCTCTATATACTTCTTCTGGACAGCACATAGGTTATTTGGTAACCCTTGCAATCGTGGAACACTTCTCCCTGCTATCCTTTGCTTTGTTGTTTTCATAACTTTGTAAGAGCTTTGCAAGAAGCTTACTTTTGCTGTGTTGAGAGGCACCACTGCTTAGTAGTTTTGTAGGGATAACCTTCACTTTTTGTTTCCTGTTTTGGTGTTTCTGATGTCAGGAAGCGACGGAGAGGGTGCTTCACCCTCCAAATGGGATGAGTGCGTGAGCCAAAATCAGTTACAGAAGGCTTTGCAGGCGGTTCAGAGTGATTTGGCAGAGACGATCACCAGGGCCGTCACCGACGCCGTCACCAAGCTTCACCTGGGAGAAAGCATTGAGCGGTTGGATAAGAGAGTCTCTAAGCTAACCGATCAGGTTGTCGAATTGGAGACCGCTCACAAGACCAACAACAACAGCAACAACAACAACAACAACAGCAACAACAACAACAACAACAACAACAACAACACCAACAACAACAACAACAACAACACCAACAACGACGTTGAAGACGATCATGATGAACCAACGGTGTATAAGGCTGATGGCACCGTCGATAGGTCAGCTACAAGGACCGCAAGGTTACGACGCCGTTTGCAACGTAACCCTCAAGGTATGGGTGGTTTCCACAACCACAACCGTCACACACAAGGTAACTATGCTCCAGATGATCCGTATGCTAAAATTAAGTTTTCAATTCCTTCGTTTTCGGGTCAGTACGATGGTGATGCTTACCTTGATTGGGAAATGACGGTAGAACAAAAATTTAATGCCCATCTTGTTCCTGAACAACATAGAGTTAGACAAGCCACTAGTGAGTTTAAGGACTTTGCTATTGTTTGGTGGAGTGGTCTAGCTGCTGAAACCGATTTGCCTACTACTTGGGAAGAACTTAAGGTAGAAATGCGTGATCGTTTTGTTCCTCCTTCTTTTTATAGAGAAATTCGTAATAAACTGCAGCGTTTAGATCAAGGAGATAAAACTGTTCAGGAGTATTTTAGTGAGCTTCAGAAGGGTTTGATTCGTTGTGCTGTGGTTGAAAAAGTAGAGGATCAGATTTGCCGCTTTTATTCTGGTTTGAGAAAAGAAATTCAGGACATCCTTGATTATAAAGAATTTTATACCCTCAACCAGTGTTTCCAGTATGCTATGCTTGCAGAGAAAGAATCACAGGGACTTTTCCAGGCTTTTGAGGAGTACAGCAAGTCCAGGAATTTCTACCCACCACGGCAGACGGGGACTTCGGGGCTGCCCAAGCCATCTTTCCGGCCGCCCCCACCAGCTAGTGTTGTTTCTGCAGCACCAAGATCAGCCCCTGCCCCTTCTACGCGCTCAGGTAAAAATTCTGTGCAGGTACCGGCTAGTAGTGCCTCCTCTGTTGCTTCGACGGGACGCACTACAGGGATTCAGTGCCACCGATGCCATGGTCTTGGCCATGTGCAGAAAGACTGCCCAAGTAGGCGAGCATATGTGGCGAAAGATGATGGCGGTTACATGAGCACCTCCGATGTGTAGGATGAGGAGGAGGATGTCGCTGCCACCAGCGGTGACCTCGTCCTTGGAGGCGGAGATACCACGGGCTACATGAATATTATTGTGCAGCGTGTGCTTAGCACACAAATCCAGCAGCCCGAGATGATGCAGCGACATAACTTGTTCCAGATTTTCTTCGTCATCAAGAACCGTCGGGCACGTGTCATCATTGATGGAGGAAGCTGCAACAATTTGGTGAGTTCTGATGTGGTTAAGAAGCTTGATTTGACCACACGCCCACATCCACATCCATACTACATTCAGTGGTTAAATGACTCTGGAAAAGCTAAGGTAACACAAACTTGCAGAGTTCCTTTTTCCATTGGTTCCTATGTGGATTCTGTTGATTGTGATGTTGTACCCATGCAAGCTTGTTCACTTTTATTGGGTAGACCTTGGGAATTTGATAATGATGCTGTACACCATGGTAAAAGTAATAAGTACACTTTTATGCATAAAGGAACTAAAATTACTTTGTTACCAATGACCCCTGCTGAAATTGTACAAGCTGATTTAGAACGAGCTGCTAGTTTGAAAAATAAAAGCCCTGAAATTCAGCAACCTGTTAATTCTGCTTCTAAACCAAGTAATGTTAATGATTCTTCAAGTTCTAAGGGTGCTGCAATTAAATTACAAGGTCGTTCATGTCTTGCCACAAAATCTGAGCTTGCTGAAATTTCTACTGATGATATTAGCTATGCTTTGATATGCAAACAAGCCTTGTTTTTGCTTGGTGATATTGCTTCTAGTGCTTTGCCTCCTGCTGTCACTAACCTTTTGCAGGAGTATGAGGATGTTTTCCCAGCTGAGATACCTCCGGGATTGCCACCTTTGAGAGGGATTGAGCATCAAATTGATTTGATTCTTGGTGCTACTTTACCAAACCGTGCTGCTTATAGGACCAACCCTGAGGAGACTAAGGAGATACAACGACAAGTCCAAGACCTTTTGGATCGTGGGTATGTTCGTCAATCACTTAGTCCTTGTGCTGTTCCTGTACTTTTGGTTCCTAAGAAAGATGGTTCTTGGCGTATGTGTGTAGATTGTAGAGCCATTAATAACATTACTATTAGGTATCGTTATCCTATTCCTAGGCTAGACGACATGCTTGATGAGTTATGTGGTGCTATAATTTTCACTAAAATTGATTTGCGTAGTGGCTACCATCAAATTAGAATGAAACTTGGAGATGAATGGAAAACAGCTTTCAAAACCAAATTCGGGTTGTATGAGTGGTTAGTAATGCCTTTTGGGTTAACTAATGCACCCAGTACTTTCATGCGTTTGATGAATGAGGTTTTACGACCTTTTATTGGCAAATTTGTGGTTGTTTACTTTGATGATATCTTGATTTATAGCAAATCCATGGATGATCATATGATTCATTTGCGTGCTGTTTTTGATGCTTTGCGAGTTGCACGTTTATTTGGTAACCTTGAGAAGTGCACCTTTTGCACGGATCGAGTCTCTTTTCTTGGCTATGTTGTGACTCCACAGGGAATTGAGGTGGATGAGGCGAAGATTGAAGCCATAAAGAGCTGGCCTGTACCAAGAACTATCACACAGGTGAGGAGTTTTCTTGGTCTTGCAGGTTTCTACCGCCGCTTTGTCAAAGATTTCAGCACCATTGCTGCACCATTGCATGAGTTGACAAAGAAGGGCGTTGACTTCTATTTTGGTAAGTTACATCATGAGTCTTTTAATGCTTTGAAGGACAAACTTACACATGCACCATTGCTGCAATTACCCAATTTTGATAAGACTTTTGAGCTTGAATGTGATGCTAGTGGTATAGGCATTGGTGGTGTTTTGATGCAAGATGGCAAACCTGTTGCATACTTTAGTGAGAAAATTACTGGGCCTGTTTTGAATTATTCCACGTATGATAAGGAACTATATGCACTTGTACGTTCTTTAGAGATGTGGCGTCATTATTTGTTGCCCAAAGAATTTGTTATTCATTCTGATCATGAATCACTTAAGTATATTCGTTCTCAATGCAATTTGAACCGTAGACATGCTAAATGGGTTGAGTTTATTGAGTCTTTTCCTTATATTATTAAACATAAGAAAGGGAAGGATAATGTGATTGCTGATGCTTTATCTAGGTGATATACTTTGTTGTCTCAACTTGATTGTAGAATTTTTAGACTTGAGGCAATTAAAGAACAATATGTTGCTGATGTTGATTTTAAAGATGTATTGCTGCACTGTAAAGAAGGTCGTGCTTGGCACAAATTTGTGTTGAATGATGGATTCTTGTTTAGAGCTAACCGCCTATGCATTCCAGTTGGTTCCGTTCGTCTTTTGTTGTTGCAGGAGGCGCATGGAGGTGGATTGATGGGTCATTTTGGTGCTAAGAAGACAGAGGATATTTTGGCCACACACTTCTTTTGGCCAAGGATGAGGAAAGATGTTGAGCGTTTTGTTGCTCGCTGCACTACATGTCAAAAAGCTAAGTCTTGATTGAATCCACATGGTTTATACATGCCACTTCCTGTTCCTTCTATTCCTTGGGCGGATATTTCTATGGACTTTATTTTAGGACTGCCTAGGACTAAGAGGGGGAGCGATAGCATTTTTGTTGTTGTGGATCGTTTTTCCAAGATGGCACACTTTATACCATGTCATAAAACTGATGATGCTAGTTACATTGCTGATCTTTTTTTCAAAGAAATTGTACGTTTGCATGGTATGCCTTCTACTATTGTTTCAGATCGTGATGCAAAATTCTTGAGTCATTTTTGGCGCACGCTTTGGAATAAGTTGGGTACAAAGTTGTTATTTTCTACAACTTGTCATCCACAAACTGATGGACAAACTGAGGTTGTGAACCGCACTTTGGGTACTATGTTACGAGCTATTTTGAAGAAAAATTTGAAGCAATGGGAAGAATGCTTACCTTATGTTGAGTTTGCTTATAATCGGGCAACACATTCTACTACCAAGGTAAGTCCATTCAAGGTAGTGTATGGTTTTGATCCCCGTACTCCACTTGATATACTTCCTCTACCTATTAATGAGAGAGTTCATGTTGATGCTAACGAGCGTGCTGAATTTATTTTGCAAATGCATGAGACCACTAGACTTACCATTGAAAAGATGAATGAAAAGTATAAAATTGCTGGCAGTAAGGGTAGAAAGGAAGTAAAGCTTGATGTAGGAGATTTAGTGTGGTTACACTTAAGGAAGGATAGATTTCGAGAATTGAGAAAGTCTAAACTAATGCCTCGAGCTGATGGTCCATTCAAAATAATAGAGAAGATTAATGATAATGCATACAAACTTGAGTTGCCTCCCGAGTTCGGGGTTAGTCCTACTTTTAACATTTCAGATTTGAAACCATACTTGGGAGAAGAGGATGAGCTCGAGTCGAGGACGACTCCACTTCAAGAGGGGGAGGATGATGAGGACATCACTCCTATGGATACACACAACACTCCTCCAAATCTGGACTTGCAAGGTCCAATGACTAGAGCTCGTGCACGACGACTAAATTTAGAGGTGAGCTCGTTCCTACGTTCTTCGCTATATGTTACTTTTGAGAATGGTTTGCTACCTAATGATTATTTTATGATTAGAAACCATGGAGAAGACCAGGAGATGATGGGAGAAGGAGTTGGGAACGTGGAGGACCAGCAAGGGCTTGGAAGCCAAAGTGGAGGCCCAATCAAAACCGACTTCGAGTCTGTTTCGGGGCCCAGGACCAGTCTGTACTAAAACAGTCGTCCAGGACGCATACGGACTCGGATTTGGACGTTCTACATATGCACAGAAAGATAAGGAGAAGACCTTTCCAATGCCGCCGGCCTCATGTCAAAATTCATCCGGAGTCATCGGGAATCGTCAAAACAAGACAGAGTCCAGAATCTGTGTCGGTGCTGCGTCGCCTATTTTTGGCCTTTGGGCTTTGTATCTAGTTGAGCCCAATTAGGGGCGCGTCCAGAGGGTCTTGCACGACCCTAGGGTCTTTATATACAGCCGCCGCCGCACCATTAGGGTTCGGGTTTTGCTTAGATCAATTCTGTTCATAAACAGTTTCGCCGTTCATCGGTTTTTGAGACCCCAACTTCGAGAGTTTAATCATACATCTGCAATTGTGTTGCAATCTTCGTTGTTCTTGCTTGTGTTCTTGATTCGCAGGCAGGGATCAGCCTTCTCGGCAAGGTCAATCGTCTTTTGGACGGTTGATAACCAGAGGAGACGTCGTGCTGCGATTGCGGGGTTTAGAACGTGCTGTTCTGAAGCCGGATCGAATTGTGTGTCGCCTCCGACCAAATCAACTTACCAAGAACCTTTCGGAAGATCGGGAACCCTTGTCCACATCACAAGCTCTTTAAAGGCACTCTCAAGCTGACTGGCAACTTGAGCATGCACACTTTCCCTCTGTGCAAGATCATTCATCACAACTTGACAAGACTCACACTCAACAGCAATGTCATCTTTTGCAAGCTTAGACCTAAGCAAAGTGATTTCATACTCAACAATCTCCAACTCAGACTTAAGCTTTCTACTCTCACGTTCAGCGCTGCGAAGCTTATCATCTTACATGAGCAAAACATCGTGCAAATGATCAAGTTCAGAAGAGAGCTTATCAAGAGTGGGAGGTACCTCGCTTGTGTCGGAGTCGGAGCCAGAGTCGATGTCGTGGTTGTTTTTTGTCATGAAGCAAAGCCCGGTGAAGTCATCCTTCCTCTTGACTCGTGGCTTCTCAGCCTCCTCCTCCGAGCTTGTAAGGCTTTCGCTTGATGTGAGGTCGACATCGCTCAAGGCGGCAACGGAGGCACGTGCAATGGCCTTGGTGAACTTCTTGGAGTTCTTGCCTTTCTTGTAGAAGTGGTTCTTCTTCTGCTTGAAATATTCAGTGTTGTTGTCATGGTACCCAGACTTCTTCTTCTTCTTGGAGCAGTCAGCGATGAAGTGTCTAGGGTCACCGCACTCGAAGCAGATTCTTGAACCACCTCCTCTTCTCTCCTTCCGGTTGTTGTAGAACTTTCGGAACTTCCTTGTGAGCAAGGACAGCTCCTCGTCAGAAATGCACTCCATCTGTTCATCAGAAGCTGCAACAAGAGAAGACAAAGCAAACTCCAAAGAAGACTTGTCCAGCGAGGGGTCAGTTCCATAAGAAGCACCACTATGACTACCCTTTTGAGAGCTAGAAACCAAAGCCATGCTAGAAGCAGGATTAGCAACATTAGGATGAGACTTCCTAGATAGTTCATGAGATTTTAGCTTGCTATACAGCTGCTCACAGTCCAGGGTATTGAAATCAGCAGTTTCTTCTAGTGCAGCAATCTTAACCCCCCAAGCATTTTCATCAAGTGAATATAGCAGTTGCTTAGCTCTATCATTATCATTGTACACAAGGTTACCACAAGACCGCAAGTTGCACACAATGGCCTCAAACCTACGAAAAGTGTCATCTAGTGACTCGCCAGGCTTTTGTGCAAATGTTTGGTACTATCTATTGTAAGAATCCTTATGCATAGACTTGACTTGATTGGTACCCTCATGGTACGTGCAAAGCTATGCCCAAATGGCGTGTGCAGTGTCAAGATGAGCAACACGGTCATGTTCATTCCTACCTAGAGCAGAAAGCAGGATATTGACAGCCTTGGAGTTGTTTTCATACCTGGTTAACTCACGTACTGACGAAGTGTTGAGGTCGTCCGGTATAGCATAGTCCTGCTCCACGATCTCCCAAATTGCACGTCCTTGGCTTAAGAGATAAGCCTTGGTCCATGACTTCCAGTAGGGAAAGTCTTCTCCATCGAACATCCAAAGCTTGACCGCATGCTTCTCCATGTCGCCTTCGGGTCACAAAGTCGGTTAAGGTCAACTAGTGATCAAACCGGCTCTGGTACCAATTGAAGGACCAAGAAGGCGACCAGAGGGGGGAGGGGTGAATGGGAGCCAATTAAAATTCTCCAAGAGAACTTGGGCTCTGTCCCAATTACAACCCGAGCCAACCTCTAAAACGATCAACAAGGCTACTCACACCAACTTGTGATGTGCCAACCCGAGGAATGATCAACTACAGTAGTGGAACACAATGAAAACAAAAGGAAACTCAAAAGAATGCGAAACTAGACTACCATTAGCAGTGTCAATCACAGCCATTGGCAGTGCCAGTGAGGGATTCTCAGAAGCAGCAAACAGAGCGCATCAGCAGTGGCGGTTTGGGCATCAGCAGTGCCGGTGCGGGGTTCGGATGACCTACCGACAGTGCCAGTCCCGGTCGTCGGCAGTGCCGATCAACCCCGACAGAACAGGAAAAGGTTTTAGGATTAGGTAAAAACTTGGTCAAAACTTAATCAAATGAACTCCAAATGATGCGATTTTTGGACCAGTGAATCTTCAACACATCACGACTCTAATCCTAGAAGATCAAATCGATTGGCTCAAGGAATCATCACAAATTTCAGATCTTGTGCTAAGAATACCAAAAAGAGGAAACTTGAGACATCCTTCAAATCGAAGGTGCTAGAGCTATTGGTTCAGTCAAGGATCCATATAGGATTGTTCTAGCTCATCATAGCAACAAATTTCTCAAGAAATCTGACCCAAAAGCTCAAATTATTCATTGTGTCGCCTCGGGGGGCAAGGTTTGAATTTGCATTTGTTGCGGAGACTTCAACCAATAATCAGGTAGAATATTAGGTTGTTCGTAATGGATTATAGATCTTGCAAAAAGCTGGAGCCAATTTCGTCGAGATTGTTGGTGATTTCTTACTGGTACTCGGGCAATTAGCAAGAGATTTTGAGTGCAAAGATGATATCTTGAGGCTATTTTAAGCCGAGTGTCAGGATGTGATGCAGTACTTCAGAGCAGTAAGTTTCAAGCATGTCAGTATCTGCTATCAGTTGAATACAAATGGTTTGGCACATAAGGCATCTGCTATCAGTTGAATACAAATGGTGTGATCATCGAGATAGCCGATGTCGATGAAAAAGATTGGAGGTCCAAGATTATTCAGTATCTTAAGGATCCGACTCAATGTACTCCTCGAAAAGTTTGACACATGGCATTGAGGTAGTTTTATTAGAAGAAAAACATTATTATCGGACAATTGATGGTGTACTGCTAAGGTGCTGAATCAAGAAGAAGCTAAAGTGGTTATGTGCGAAGTACATGAAGGCATATGTGGTACATATCAATTGGCTCATAAAATGAGATGGTTATTGAAGAGGACTAGATATTATTGGCCTACTATGCTAGAAGATTGCTTCAAGTATTACAAGGGTTGTCAAGACTATCAGAAGTTTGGGGCAATTCAGAGAGCACCAACATCGGCTATAAATCCAATTATTAAGCCATGGCCGTTTAGAGGTTGGGGTATGGATATGATTGGCCAAATTTATCCAACATCAAGCAAAGGTCAAAAGTATATTCTGGCGGCAATGGATTATTTCACAAAGTGTGTTGAAGAAGTGCAATGAAGAATGTGACGACCAATGATGTGACTAATTTTGTTAAAGAACATATCATATACAGGTTTGGTGTGCCGCGGACTATTACTACTGACCAAGGTTCTATTTACATCGGAAGAGTTCCAAAACTTTACCAATAGTATGGGTATTAAATTATTGAATTCATCGCCTTATTATGCTCAAGCCAATAGTAAAGCAGAAGCATCAAACAAAAGTTTGATCAAGTTGATTAAGAGAAAAATAGATGAGCAACCAAAGAAGTGGCATACAACATTGGTTGAGTCATTATGGGCTTATAGGATGGCTTGTCACGGGTCGATAAAGGCACTACTTATCAGCTGGTATATGTGCATGAAGCACTTTTGCCTTAGGAAACGAATCTAGGGTCAAGAAGAATAGAATTGCAACATCAATTATCGGCCGATGATTATAGACAAGTTATATATGATGAAATAGAAGACATCATGCAGCATCGGATGAGGGTGTTGACTTTTGCTAAGCCATATTAATAAATCATTCCCGGCACGGGGCCAGAAACGGTTCACTAATATGTCCCAGAGTCAAGTAGGTAAAATCCACAAGCGCACGGAGAATACCGCTGTAGCATTTCACCCGGAAGTATTCAGGGTATCGTATTTGTTTATCCCAAAGGAAGGTTATGATCAAGAAGCGTTACTAACATATAAGATCATGTTAACAATTAGCAAGGATATCTTAACTAAGACAGGCGGGTACATGATAATAACCGGGTAGTGTGACACACACAGAAGATTCCTACTAAATAAATAAAGTCTAGTGGAGGAAAGACTAGGCTAAGCTACTCCTACTATACATTCCTATACAGTTGCATAGCCTAAGTAGAATACATACAGACCCACACTCAGGTTCAGCAGTCAATAGTATAGCACTTCAGGCACGGACTTACCCCTGCATCCACAGGCGACTTCCGCCAAGAGCCTACGCACTAGCCTAGCGGGGAGGATTTCAAAGGACGGACAGGGCTGTCACCACCTGCCGCCTACCTCAACGAACCAGTAGACTAACGAATAATTGATGCAAATCAGTCACCCAAGTACCATACTTGCATGACCAAAGAGCACTCTGCCCCTCCGCGATTACTATTAACGAGGCAGAGCTACCGTACGAATACGATCACCAAACCCATGCTATACATTATCAGCTAAAACTAAGCATAGAGACTATAACATATAAACTAGACTATAGTGACGGTATATAACTAGCATGACAATAGTAGTATAATAAATATAAACTACTATCACACAAGTAGACTATACTATCACATATATGGATCACAATATCAAACAAGAAACTCATGACCCAAGCACAACTATATAGAAAATATATATATGTTGATAAGAGCAAAGTCTTAACAAAGGGAAAAGATACAAGAGCCATACCAATTCCAAGTGAAGACTTGGGACTAGAGAGCTCTAGACTCAGCCTAACTCCACTAAAACTCCAAGAACTACTACTAGCAAGAGAGAAATGCTTCTTGTGGTGTGTGTTGGAGTGAAGGCCCTCACCCTCTATTTATAGCTTCCTAACGTCGGTTTCAGAGGAGTAACCGCCACGGAATCCCCCCAAACCGCCATCAGGGAGTCGTCTGGAGCCTACACGTGGAAGGCCAGGCGGAGAGGGCGCCAGACCAGGTCGCCCGACCTGACCAGGTCGGCCGACCTGGGGGTGGCCCCTCCTGGCCTGTGCTTTCTCCAGGTGGCTGTCCTGTGGGCCCTGACGTTGGTTTGCGCGGTATTACAGGGAGTTACGTCGGTTAAATGCTGAAAATGGGCCCTTCAATCCGTGTGACGTCCATGTGGCACTCTCTGATTGGTCGAAAGTGTGTTTTCTTGCCTTTTGAGGTGTTTCCTTCACATTTCCTCCTGCATGCACAAAGTTCTCCAAGTACAAGTGGAACTATATTATTGTGATAAAGCATGCGTGTATGAAATGCCAAATTCTCCTTTATTTGAGTATAATTGACGGTTGAAAATGGTACTTAACAGCCGTCAATAAACTCCCCCAAGCTTACCCTTTGCTCGTCCCGAAGCAAAGATAAACTTAAGTTGTTGATCAGGAGTTGCTACAATGTCCTACTCCTCAATAATACTATGCGCACAACAAAGTACTCTTCCTAGAATTAAATATGTTGGCACATAACTTACCCATTTACCTCGATCCATGGGGCTTTTACACCTCATTGTCTTGGGCAGTTGAGAGATAGAACAATTACAGGGCACCAATCACTTGCTCTAGATTCCGCTATGTTATTCCGGAGGTTTTCAAAAGATTTTGAAAATAAAAACCAAGTTCCTCAAATGATTCTCTCGGATCACTCAATATGTGTATGATTTCTCACCAAGGCAAAGTGTTGCCTATAATCACCTACTTCTAAATAAGGCTTTATGTGGAGCTCAAGGTAGGGATATATGAGGCACTCATGTTCACATAATATTGCTATGTCAAAAGACCGGATCCAAGAAAAACATCAATTCAAACAATCTTGATCAAGATGTGCAAGTGTGTGGGAGAACGGAGGAATGGTGGATGGGAAGAAATAACTCCTTTTTGAATTTTCCTTCTCTCTTTTGGAGTTTCTAGGCTATGGCTATCTTTTGATTGCTCTCTTTTTTGAGCATTTTTTTTCTTTTCTTTTTTGCATAGCCATAGTCCTAGTTTGCAATGAATGCTTTGAGAGAGGAATTTTGCAATGGATATATGGAGTGTTTCTTTGGATGGATGGATGGATAGTGGCTTTCTTTCGGTGTAGAAGAATAGCTCACGGTGGATATGGTGGATATGGTGGATGCTATCTTCTTGATTTAGAAGGATAGCTCATGGCGGTGGATGTGTGTATATGATCTTGATCAAGAAAGCATGAAAAGAGTTCTACTAGGGTCACAACAATTTTGACTAAGCTCAATGTGAAACAAGCAGCATATGTGTAAAGGTTTTCAAATGTAAACACTACATATGGCTGTGGTGGGAATTTCATCATTGAGGAACTTATCAATTTGTCATTTTGAAAAATAAAACTCCGGAATTCAAGCTTTACGTTGAGCAAGATCATAGCAGCCCTATCTATCATATCATACCTCTCAACAACTTAGAACTAGAGAATGCATATGCTACCCACAAGATTCAAGTTCAAGGCAAGATTTACCAACAAACCTAACTCTTGAGAGAGTACTAAGTTGTAAACTAGCATTAGAGAGGAATAAAGGACAGAGCAACTATTCATCATCTCAACATAGGAAAATTATACACATTCATCCCGCGCATGAAAAAGGGAAATATTTTTGTTCTTTTTATGTTTTGCAAATTTTTATGGTTTTCAGATTTTATAAATTTTTTTTTCTTTTTTTTTGGATTTTCAGATTTAGCAAATGCAAGAAATAAAGGGAAGGGGAAAGATACAAGTTACCGTGAGAAGGGGGGTCCTCCCCCAAGCTTGTTCTTGCTCATATCTGCTGGTTCGGGTCGTAGCCTTGGGAGCGGAAGAAGGCATCCCAATTGCTCTGATTCTGCGCCATCATCGCGTTCAGCTGGCGGAATTGGTTGTCGCTGAAATTCTGCCATTGCTGGGTGTCGGCGACATGTTGCGTGAGAGTTTGTTGCATGCTCTCGGTGCGCAAATCAATGTCGTTCACCCTCCTTGTCAACTCGGCCATCCCATAGTTGAGTTCATGGAACCCACGGGATGAGAATGACCGAGTGGCAAAGGATGGCGGTCCGCTTGAACTTGATGACGTCTGCATGGGGTAATCGTACTGAGATTCCCATGCTCCGGCCTGCCATGTTGATGCACCCGCCTCGTCCTGTGGCGGGGGCTGCTCCTATACCGGATCTCCGGTCGGAGTGTGAAACTCCGGTGTAGGCTCCATATGCCTACGGGAACGTGTCGGTCGCCCTGAAACACTATGCCTGCGAACTTCTCCCACTGGCTCAAGTGGGAGGGTTAGTGCCCGACAGTGATACAAACGAAGACCCGGGTTAGGTAACGGGAATTCATTTGTATACCCGGGAAAGTGATAGATCAAGGTATTATTTGGACCATGTTTCAAAGTATGTCCTTGCACAAAATAGTCCTCGCCTAGAAATTCTCTATCTACCGTCAAATATTCAACATGAACATTCTCAAGCAGACCACACTTCTGCGCAATGCGAGTAACTAAAGAGGTGCACTCAATTGGTCCTGTCAACTTTATATTGTCTAACCATTGATCAATCATGCATTCCCGCGTGACACCCTAATTTTCTTAACCATGGCATAAAGTATTTTCAATTCATCTTGCCGGACAACCCTAATGTCACCTCGAGGAAACAAGGTCATAGCCAACCACACATGCATAAATCTAAGTGTAGGATTATGGATGGCACTTGTTCTAGGCTTGGGACCCCACTCGTTTCTGGAAATCTTTTTCCAAAAACTTTCTTTATGGAACCCCTTTAGCGCTTTATCTAAGTCTAGCCTACATTTAGGATTTAGACCTAGCATAGCATGAAGATCACCCCATGTGACCAAGCGCTCTTGCCCAAACAAGCGAAAAGGAATGCCTTCATCATACTTTCTAAGGGTGCATAAAAACTGCATAGTAAGCAAACGAGAACCCGGCTCATCTACTTCTACGAAATTTAGCCAACCCATAGTGCGAAAAATAGAGGCAAATTCTTCTCTCATACCTATTTTCTCGAGGAAGTCCGGATCGAAGCGTCGGGTGTGGGCGAATGGCCGTTCTCTCATGAGCGCGATGGCTTGGCCCTCGCGGTCGTCCTTGATGTCGAGATGCTCCTCGGTGATGAGCAAGGCCGGCCTTTCCTCCGGAATTTCAGCTTCGGGGTCACCATGCCCCGGACTTGGTGTGAGCTCGACGGAGGATGCTTGACTCGTGCTTGCACGAGTGCTTTTTCTCCGCTTGATTCCGGCGACTTGCTTCATTCGGTTGAACATGGCTGCACACAAGAACAAACACAAGACAAGAACAAAAACAAGATCGAACAAGTGTTCGGGTGAGCGTTAGTGAAAACGACAAACCCGAGCTTCTCCGAAATTGGTTTTCTTCTCACAACAACTTGCAAATGCACTAAAACAGAGGGGAAATATTTTTTTTGGGTTTTTGGGGCTGTAGTAAAGTTGAAGAACACGAAATTTTGGGAGAGCAACAAGTGAGCAAAGGAGGGGAGTGAAAGATGAGCTTGGAATGGCGAAACTCCTCCTCCTGGGCGGTTTCTATAGCCAAGGAAGCAAGATGGCCGTTAGAAAGGGACAGAACAACGACCATATAGCCGTTGGGAGAAAGGAGCACAGGAAAAGGTGGGGCCAGGGGGTGGGCCGACCCCACCAGGTCGGCCGACCTGGCAGGTGGGCCTCCTGGCAGCCCCCTTTTTCCTATGTGTTCCCCAACGGCTAGGGGATTTGTCCCCTGCTGCCTTTTTGCTCAAAAAGCTCGACAAAAAATCTTTTCAAAATGGAGAGCCCAAAAACCTATTTTCTAAATTTTCAAAAATGCAAATGAGTTTTGAAAAATTTCAAGGTGGCTGGAAAAATTCAAAAATGCAGAAATGCAGTGGTCGGGAAAAATCAAAATGTGGTGGAAAGCAAATATGCAATTAAAAGAGCAAATATGGATAACTACCGGTTTAACCTCCCGGCGAGGACTCACCTTTTAAAGTCCGACGAGCGGGACTTTTCTCCGGCGTTCAGCTCGATGAAGCGTTGTCCGGTCCCGGAGATGAAGACACGGATGATGCTTCTTGTTTCACTCGCCACACCTTCTTGGTCTTTGTTGCGGTCGGTGGCTTCTCGGGCTTCGGAGGCTGCGGTTTTGCAGGCTTCACAGCCTGTTTCTTTGCAGACCTCGGAGGTTGCTGCCTTGTGGACTTCGGAGGCTGTTGCTTAATGTGTGACCTTTGCCCCCTTGCCTTCATCAGTTGTTGTTGTGCAACCTTTTCCTTCTCAAGGAAGTTCTTCATGAATGTGATGAGGCTGTCCTTCTTTTTGAACGTGTTGCAAATCTCCAGGAATTGCTGGAGATGAGCACTAGCGTCCTCATTGGCTTTCCCACAGAATGGGCTAGCCTGCACCATGGTGATGAGACCGGTCTTGATCTCGAAGTTCCATCTCCCACATTGCCAGCTGGTCCCGTAGGGATGTTGGCAGCGGAGGGAGCGGAGAACTCGCGGAGGGTCTTGTCGGCCATTTGCTCAGAACTTGATGGTGCGGGAATGACAGGTTCGATTGGCCGAGTCTCCTTACGAGGAGGGGTGAGCCTAGCTCGTGTCCTTCTCAGGAGTGACTCAGGATCTTCAGTGAAGTTTGTCGGCAAGTCGAAACCAGTCATACACTACCCTGTTTTCATACAAAATGCAGAAAACAAAGCAAGGTTAGCCTGCCTAGGAGATAGCCTTAATAATTGCAACACTACTATATACATTAGTAATTTTTCTTAAATCATACGCCTTCCCCGGCAACGGCGCCAGAAATGCTTGTTGACTTTTGCTAAGCCATATTAATAAATCATTCCCGGCACGGGGCCAGAAACAGTTCACTAATATGTCCCAGAGTCAAGTAGGTAAAATCCGCAAGCGCACGGAGAATACCGCTGTAGCATTTCACCCGGAAGTATTCAGGGTATCGTATTTGTTTATCCCAAAGGAAGGTTATGATCAAGAAGCGTTACTAACATATAAGATCATGTTAACAATTAGCAAGGATATCTTAACCAAGACAGGCGGGTACATGATAATAACCGGGTAGTGTGACACACACAGAAGATTCCTACTAAATAAATAAAGTCTAGTGGAGGAAAGACTAGGCTAAGCTACTCCTACTATACATTCCTATACAGTTGCATAGCCTAAGTAGAATACATACAGACCCACACTCAGGTTCAGCAGTCAATAGTATAGCACTTCAGGCACGGACTTACCCCTGCATCCACAGGCGACTTCCGCCAAGAGCCTACGCACTAGCCTAGCGGGGAGGATTTCAAAGGACGGACAGGGCTGTCACCACCTGCTGCCTACCTCAACGAACCAGTAGACTAACGAATAATTGATGCAAATCAGTCACCCAAGTACCATACTTGCATGACCAAAGAGCACTCTGCCCCTCCGCGATTACTATTAACGAGGCAGAGCTACCGTACGAATACGATCACCAAACCCATGCTATACATTATCAGCTAAAACTAAGCATAGAGACTATAACATATAAACTAGACTATAGTGACGGTATATAACTAGCATGACAATAGTAGTATAATAAATATAAACTACTATCACACAAGTAGACTATACTATCACATATATGGATCACAATATCAAACAAGAAACTCATGACCCAAGCACAACTATATAGAAAATATATATATGTTGATAAGAGCAAAGTCTTAACAAAGGGAAAAGATACAAGAGCCATACCAATTCCAAGTGAAGACTTGGGACTAGAGAGCTCTAGACTCAGCCTAACTCCACTAAAACTCCAAGAACTACTACTAGCAAGAGAGAAATGCTTCTTGTGGTGTGTGTTAGAGTGAAGGCCCTCACCCTCTATTTATAGCCTCCTAACGTCGGTTTCAGAGGAGTAACCGCCACGGAATCCCCCCAAACCGCCATCAGGGAGTCGTCTGGAGCCTACACGTGGAAGGCCAGGCGGAGAGGGCGCCAGACCAGGTCGCCCGACCTGACCAGGTCGGCCGACCTGGGGGTGGCCCCTCCTGGCCTGTGCTTTCTCCAGGTGGCTGTCCTGTGGGCCCTGACGTTGGTTTGCGCGGTATTACAGGGAGTTACGTCGGTTAAATGCTGAAAATGGGCCCTTCAATCCGTGTGACGTCCATGTGGCACTCTCTGATTAGTCGAAAGTGTGTTTTCTTGCCTTTTGAGGTGTTTCCTTCACATTTCCTCCTGCATGCACAAAGTTCTCCAAGTACAAGTGGAACTATATTATTGTGATAAAGCATGCGTGTATGAAATGCCAAATTCTCCTTTATTTGAGTATAATTGACGGTTGAAAATGGTACTTAACAGCCGTCAACAGAGGGCCCTAGAGAGAATTCAAGAAAATAAAGCTCGTGTATCCAGATTTTACAATAAGAAGGTGGTGCCCAAAAGTTTTACAGAAGGGGATCTTGTCTGGAAGTTAATTATCCCATCGGCTCTAGGGATAACAGATTCAGGAAATGGTTACCAACAAGGGAAGGGCCATTTAAATTAAGCCGATCTGCACCAGGCAATGCTTATTTTTTGCAAAAGTTAGACAGAGAAGAGTTTGGTAGAGCAATCAATAGTAAATATTTGAAGAAATACCATCCAAGCATTTGGGTTGGCTCATGATCTATAGTGCTTGATCATGGCCGATATGAAGAATATCGTCCTTAGCATACAAATTAAAGATAGAAGAGAAGAGCATACTACAGCTGATGTGCATGCATCGACTTCAGATGGCCGATGATAAGGACACAATGACGATGTCTAGGATTTGTATCAATCTTTCGTGGTACAGCAAGTACTAGCAAGTATATATAAGTATTAAAACTTGATAACTCAGCTATGAATAGATAGAACAACAATCTCAAGCTTGATGATCCAGCAATCACAATAAAATAGACACCACATATTTGTTGTCCAATAGCAATCACAAACCAGCTAGAACATGATAGAAAAATATCGACTTACAAGAACTTGATGTAGATGCAAACCAGCAGTAGATAAAAGTCTCCAACCCGTTAGTTAGACAAGCATGATCTAGAGATAGGGAACCACAAGTTCCAGCACGCACCCAAGGGAAGAATCACTTGATCACGCACTTCAGCAACCGACAGAGATCGGCGGCCGCAACCGGTAGAGGAGGGCAACACCTCTAGGGTTTCAAGGAGGACACCATGACCAAAAACACAATAGAATAACGTCCTCCCTTCATAGGGGCGCAGGCCCTAGGCTATAAGGCACACAGGCCAGCCAAACACCCGGTCCGACTCGAACACCACTTAAAACTGACCTAGACTCAACACAACCAGGTACTGTTTTGAACATTGCGACTTCTAGAAAACTGATTTGAGTGTGGGGCTGGATCCTCTGGAAAGATTATCAAATTATCTTTCCAACGAGTACTTACTTGGCCCAATCCGACTCCGTATGGCCGAGTTACGGTATTTTTACTCCGCACCTGTCTGGGTGAACCTGAACCGAGTCCGAATTGAATAGGAACTTCCATAGGTTGTGAATTCGTAATTTGATTGCTTTCTGGACAAAAGACAACTGGAGGGAAGTTCTTCCACACCCTTGGAAAGCCATAAACAATATCATTGTGGTACTTAGATTCCTCAAGTGTTTCCAACATTGACCTGATCACAACATATTGCTTTGTTTCTCGTTTCTTTTCCTCCACCTTCATATTGATCCTAATGAAAACCTTGCATGGCATAGAACGACTGGATGACAGAGCCTCACTTTTCATTTCAACATTCATAACATTTGTGAAAGATCCAAATTGAATGTTAGAATGTTTCAAAACATCATGTTCCGAAATATGTATAGATTCATGCTTGTTTCCAAAATACGAAGTTGTAGTGACTCAATGTGCCATGGGCTCATCATCCTCCCTTCCTTGAATCAAAGCCGTCCTCGGCTTTGACATAATTTCACAAGCTTCTTTCTTGGGAAGATCGATCCCAACATTCTTGTTTAGATATTTGTTTGCAACATTACTAATTTTCCCATCATGTAATTCATCTTTGACCACATCAGAATTATTGGCACAATGTAATGCAGCAACAACTGAAAGAATTTCAGAAATACTAGCTGCACTTGTTATAGCAGAAACTACCACATCATTCTCTCCCCCTTGAAGCAAAGTCATCCTCAGCTTTGAGGAAATATCTACACCATGTTTCTTCTTTTTTGCAGCAACAAAGACCTCAGCCTTAATATCACTTTCAATCATTGGCTTTAGAACATGATGAACACCTTTATGCATGAAAGTATAAATGTTGGAATGGCCTCCATGTATTGCATCAAGATCAAACTGCCATGGACTTCCCAACAACAAATGACACACATTCATCGGTGCCACATCACAGTCCACAGAATCAAAATAATCTCCCACTAAAAATTTTACTCTCGCCCTATGAGTAATTTTCCGTGTGCCGCTTTTATTAATCCATTGCATGTAACAAGGTGTAGGAAGCCTCCATGTAGATAAAGATAATGCATGTACCAGATCTGAACAAATAACATTATTGAAACTTCCACCATCAACAATTAATTTGCATACCTTCTTTTAATCTTGCACTCTGACTGAAAAATATTGCAACGCTGTCCCTTGACATCTGTAATGATGCCATTAGAATTTACTTCTTGAGACATCAATGATAAAGCCACAAGATCATCTACAACTTCAATTAATGGTTCGCCATGTGCAGCACAAGAAGACTGAAGAACTGCCAGCTCTACTTTTGATGTGTTCACATTAAAACACCTCTCAGCTTGCTTATGTTTAGAAAAAAAACAGCATTAATAGCATCCTTGACATAATCATAAATTGTAGCATATTCTAGGTTTGGAACTTCCAAGCACTCATGTTCAGCAATCTTCTTCATAGACTCAAGTGGAGGGCCAAATCGATATCGTAATTCCGACTTCATCGCCGCCCAAAACATGCAATAGTCATCACCTTGGTAAGCAAGATCTTGCGGCATTTTCCTCCACCACAGTGAAACAATAAAGGGGAATGTTTGCTTTGACAAATTTACCAATTCGTTTAATGGCAATTCACCAATCCTATAGAAAGCCTCTATATCATCCTATCACTCATAATACTCAGATCACGAACTTGTATATAGCATCGGAACAATCTTCAAGTATAGATCAAAATCATAGGAATCCATCACAAAATTTTGTAGAGTACCATGATCAACTCGGATAAACTGATACCAAATGAAAACCTTGCATGGCATAGAACGACTGGATGACAGAGCCTCACTTTTCACTTCATCATTCGTAACATTTGTGAAAGATCCAAACTGAATGTTAGAATGTTTCAAAACATCATATTCTGAAATATGTTTGGACTCATGCTTGTTTCCAAAATACGAAGTTGTAGTGACTCGATGAGCCATGGACTCATCAGCAGATATCACAAATATCACCCTTAGTGCAAAAAATATTACAAGTCAAAATATTGTTTGTTACAAAACAGAGCAGCCTACTGTTGGCATCTGCTAAGTCACACCAAATAAATAGACATGGGCAAGGCGTCAGAACTACTTGTTGGCAGAACTCAACAGATGGTTAGCGTGGGCAAGTTAAATCCGCAAGCGCACGGACATCCCGTTGTAGCATTTCACCACTGGATTACTCCAATGGCTATCATTTATAGTTCTCCCAAGGGAAGGCGGCGACCAAGAGATAGCATGTTCATAACCATATAACTAATAATATACCAAGGTCTAAATAAGGGTAATGATAATATATATGATATTGGGTAGTGACACACAGAACAATCCAAACATTAGTCCAAAGTCTAGGATAAGTGGGTTAGGAAGAGTTAAGTTGGGTCCCTATGTACTTCGATACTCCTACCTATACATTAGAAACATGCAACACATACAAGCCTAAGTCCTATGCCAAGCCGAGACAGGGAGGATTAATAAGCACAGCAGGGCTGTCACCACCTTCTGGCAATCCTTTACTAGGACACGTGACAAAAGGCAATTAAGTCGTTACTGCCACACCTATGCCTGTTGGTGGGGCAACTAAGCACTCAAAGATATTTGCTAACCTAAGCACCATGCTTACATTGCTAAATAATATTGTTGATTCCCATAGGACTTTAGCCCTTTGAACCAACAAGTTGAGAGCAAGAATATACTTAACTCTAACCCGATGGATCAACGAGTCAAGTACTAGAGAATGCATATCTCCAACCCTACGGATTAAGAAGTCAAGGGCTAAGACATGCTTAAGTTCGACCCTACGGATCATCAAGATAAAGACTATAGCACATAGAACATTAACCCTATGAATTAACAAGTTATGAACTAAAGCATGTCTAACCACAATATGCAATCAATGATTGCAAAAGCATAGACTGACTAGTATGACTATGTGAAGCATAAAGCAACCAAACATGAATAGGCAACAACCATATAAAAGGCACATGATTATCACACTAGTATAGAGACAAAGCATAAGAGTAAAGAAGATAATTCTATTAATAAAAAGGAACAAGTCTTACTAAAGAGAGGATAGCGTGGAACTATACTCAAGACTCCAAGACTAGATCAAGGACCTCTAGTCAGCTCTCCTCTATCCTAAACTCCACTAGGACCTGAAAACTAAGTGTAATGCTAGAGAAAGGATTCTTCTTGGTGTGTGTTGAAGTGGGAGACACTCCCCTCCTTTTATAGCCTCCAAAGGTCCGTAACGGAACGTAGCCGCCATGAAACCTCCGCGCACCGATGTTGGCAAAGGGCTGATGGAGCGACACGTGGAAGGGGGCGGCAAACTGCCTCAAGACTTGGTCGGCCGACCAAGCCTCTAGGTCGCCCGACCTAGAAGTGGGGCCTTTGGCCATGTGCTTCCTCGAGGTGGCTGGTAGGTGGGCTCTCTTGTGTTTTAAGTCGGTGCTTTGCGGAGGAATTTCGTGCAGCCATGTATTTGATCCGTGTGATGTCTAGTTGTCACCGTCCCAATGGCTGGAATGGTATTCTCCCGGGTGATGTTCCATTTCTCTACCGCTTTTATACCAAATCCCTACATGCACTTATTTCTCCAAGGACAAGTGGAATCTTATTATTCCTAGCTAACATGCTTGTATGAAATGCTATGTCCTCCCTTATTTGTGGCTATATTGACGGTCAAAATTGGTATTTAACAACCGTCAACAAGACCCCCCAAGCTGAACTTTGCTAGTCTCAAGTAAAGCTAAAATGTCTTACTCACAAAATATACCCAAGTGCACAACTAAGTCACTCTATAAAGGATTGATTAAGTTGGCATGAGTACTTAACCTTCTATTACCTATGGGGCATTGTGGCTTCTCCAAATCATGGGTGGTTGGAAGATAGAACAGTTCGTAGGACTACCATTACACCTAACCTTTTTGATCGACTTTAACCCAGAGGTTAATTTATTGTGATAAATCTATATTCCTCAAATGATTCACTCACATCGCTTAAAGTGTATATATTCCTCACAAAGGCTTATGATGCCTCAAAAATCCTACCGCTAAAGTCTGATATGTGGACCTCAGGGTAAGGATAAATATGGCATACATGTATTTCATGTCACCGAGTCAGAAGAGTTGATCCATGGAGAAAGTGTTTCCTACAAGCATGATCAAGACGCGCATGTGTGGTGGATATGGTGGAGTTGAATGGAGACTCTTGTTATTTGTCTCTCCCTTTATTTGGCAGAAATGGCTATCTTTTCTTTCTTTCTTTTTCTCTCAAGCTCTTCACGGAGCAGGAGTTTTTTTTTTGTCAAGCTCTTCTTGGAGCAAGAATATTTTTCTCTTTTTTTCAATAGAACTTTGATTGCCTTGGGGAGAGATCAATCATGAAGACAAAGTCTTTATTTTGTGGATGGATGGTGTGACATGGATGATTGCTAATTGCTAGCGTGGAAACTTAGCGTGATGTGCGCGGACCTGATCATGAATGCAGAAAATATTTCTCACTAGGGTCACACAATTTTGACAAGGCTCAACGAAAATACTAGTAGCATATGTAGAAGGCTTTGCAATGTAAAATAACATATGGCTGTGGTAGGAATTTATATGATTCAAGAACTTGTCATTTTTATCAAACTAATTCTCCGGGTGTCAAGTTTCACTAATTGAGCAAGATCATAGCAGCCCTAACTAACCATATCATATCTCCCAACAACCTGGAAGGATAATGCTTATGCTACCTGATGTAAACAAGGGTTCCCGATCTTCCGAAAGGTTCTTGGTAAGTTGATTTGGTCGGAGGCGACACACAAATCGATCCGGCTTCAGAACAGCACGTTCTAAACCCCGCAATCGCAGCACGACGTCTCCTTTGGTTATCAACCGTCCAAAGACGATTGATCTCGCCGAGAAGGCTAATCCCTGCCTGTGAATCAAGAACACAAGCAAGAACAACAAAGAATGCAACACAATTGCAGATGTATGATTAAACTCTCGAAGTTGGGGTCTCACAAACCGATGAACGGCGACACTGTTTATGAACAGAATTGATCTAAGCAAAACCCGAACCCTAATGGTGCGGCAACGGCTGTATATAAAGACCCTAGGGTCGTGCAAGACCCTCTGGACGCGTCCCTAATTGGGCTCAACTAAATACAAAGCCCAAATGCCAAAAATAGGCGACACAGCACCGACACAGATTCTGGACTCTCTCTTGTTTCGACGATTCCCGATGACTCCTGATGAATTTTGACATAAGGCCAGCGGCATTGGAAAGTTCTTCTCCTTATCTTTCCGTGCATATGTAGAACGTCCAAATCCAAGTCCGTATGCGTCCTGAGTGACTGTTTTAGTGCAGACTGGTCCTGGGGCCCGAAACAGACTCGAAGTCGGTTTTGATTGGGCCTCCACTTTGGCTTTCAAGCCCTTGCTGGTCCTCGACGTTCCCAACTCCTTCTCTCATCATCTCCTGGTCCTCTCCATGGTTTCTAATTATAAAATAATCATTAGGTAGCAAACCATTCTCAAAAGTAACATATAGCGAAGAACGTAGGAACGAGCTCACCTCTAAATTTAGTCGTCGTGCACGAGCTCTAGTCATTGGACCTTGCAAGTCCAGAATTGGAGGAGTGTTGTGTGTATCCATAGGAGTGATGTCCTCATCACTACCCAGTAGTGTGTTTGAGGCAAAATTTAATCATGCCAACAAACCAAAACTAGATAAAGTGCTAGGTTGTAAACTGGGTATATAAAAGGAATAAAAGATAGAGCAACTATTCATCATCTCAACATAGGAAACCTTATGCATTCATACCGCGCATGAATTTATTTATTTTTAAATTTTATGTTTATCATTCATGTGAAAGGGAAGCAAATCTTTTTGTTGCTTTTAGTTTTATCATGCATGTGATGATGGAAAGGGAAATAATACAGGTTACCTTCACATTAGGGGGAGGAACTTCCCCCAAGCTGGCTCTTGCTCACAGTTTGTCGCAACGTGTTGATGGAGCAATTGAAGTCTTGGCTGCAACAAGAGAGCAAGGGTACACAAGAACAACTACTCTTGTTTCTTATGGGACTTTCACACTACGGATCAACACGTCGAGAATAAAAGTATACTTAACATTGACCTGACGGATCAACAAATCAAGTACTTGATGGTTATCAAGCCCTCATCGAGTTTGTTCTTGTGAAGATTTGAAGGTAACATGAAGATGCAAATGAAACTCAAAGAAAATATTTTTGGCAGAATTTCAGAGTCTTTAGTCATGCTCGAGCTTGGAGAAAATGACAACAAATGTCTAGAGCATAGCCTTGCCTCAAAATGCAGAACGAAACAACAGTTATATTGGGACATGAAAACTGCAAGCTAGCAGTTAGGGCAAGTGAGGCCAGAGTGCCATTTTTGTCTTGTCGGCCGACCAAAATGTATGGTCCCCTGACAAGGGGATGGCCCCTCTAGTCCTCTGCTCTAGTCAATGGGCCCCACTTGAGGTGGCCCACAAGAAAAGAAAATATATTTCGACGAAGAAAACGTTTTCGATCTTTTGTAAACTCATTTTCTCAAAAGATAAATTTCTAAAATTCTTTTTTATATAATTTTGGAAAAGGGAAATGGGTTGGAATAAATTCCAACATGCAGATGTGTTGGAAAAATCAAATATGCAAATGCAAATGGAAATCCAAATATTGGAGGAAAGCAAATATGTGATAAGTACCAATTTACCTTTGGCAAGGGCTCACCAATTTTTAAGTCCAATGAGAGGGACTTTTCTCCGTTGCATTTAGCTTGGTGACGCGGTGTTTGATCTCGGAGATGAGGATGCAGACAACTTCTCGCGTTGGGGTTGTGGCTGTCTTTTTATAGTACTTGTGCGAGGCCTCTTCCCCTCGTGTCCTCCTACTTGGTGGTGTTGGATAACTTCTCTTGCTCCATGTTGTTTCCTGCATCATGGTTAGGATACGATTGTTTGCGAGGGGATTCATATCCTCTTGGATTCATCGTATCGATAGTTCTAATAAAGGAAACAGCAACAGCTAGTTGATCCAACTTAGTTTCTAATAATTCATTAAATTGTTGTTGGTGCTCAAAGAATAAAGAGAAGGTTTCTACAATAGTGTTGACACGTTCTAAAATTTTCTCATGAGCCTGTAGCTTTTTAAATAGTTTTTCATTTAGCTTAGGTTGGCCATGATCAATATCTCTTGAGGGAAAACTGTAATTGGAAGTATTGAGATTGCTTTGGTTACCTCCATGTTGATAAGGGCATTATTTCCACCCTTGACCTCCTTGTGGATAATTCCTATTGGTGCTGCACGACATGTCCCCATATGCTCTGAGGTGGTCATCCTCTATGTTATGGTTGACTTCACGCTTCATACATTCTATAATGTCTTGCATCTCCATCTTCTTCTTGGAGTATTTATCCACATGATTCATGATAAGGTCTAGCTTAGCATTGAGCATCTCCATCTCCTTGTTGGTGTGCTCATCCTTCTGGCAGGGTTGGGGACGATCCTCATCCCACCCTTGGTTGGAAACTATCTTCTCAATTACTTCTTTTGCTTGAGTAGCGGTAAGTGGGAAAAAGTCTCCTTTGGCAGCAGCATCGATATGATCACGGGTTGTTGATGCCAACCTGTGGTAGAAGGTGGTCAAAATTGACCAATCATCCATTCCATGATGTGGGCATGCTAACTTGTACGCTTGAAGCCTCTCCCATGCTCTAGGAATGGATTCCTCTTCTGGTTGCCAGAAGCTTGAAATTTTTTCACGAAGGGCATGGGTTTTGCCTATCGGAAAGAATTTCTTGAGGAACGCTATAGAGCAATCATTCCAGGAAGTCACAACACTTGAGTTGGCATAAAACCACTGCTTTCCCCAAGAGGGAAAAAGGAAACAGAGGGAGCGAAGTACTCATGAAGAACTTTTTCAGCCATTGGTGTTAAGCTTGATGGTGCGAATCTAGCTGGCTTGATTGCCGAGAGTAACTTGAGGATGGATGATTCAAGGTTGTGCTCTTCTGAAGATTACTTTTGGATTCTCTATGTATTTCTTCAGCAAGTCAAGGCCAGATGTAAACTACCCTGTTTTCACATATAGAGAAAACAAAGCAAAGGTAAACTTATCTAGACAGTCACGATTAATAGAAATATAATGAAGAACAACGCTAGTGATTCTCTTTAACCAGTGCCTTCCCCAGCAACCGCGTCAAAAATGCTTGTTGACATCTGCTAAGTCAGACCAAATAAATAGACCTAGGCAAGGCGCCAGAACTACTTGTTGGTAGAACTCAACAGATGGTTAGTGTGGGCATCTTAAATCCGCAAGCACATGGACATCCCATTGTAGCATTTCACCACTGGATTACTCCAATGGCCGTCATTTATAGTTCTTCGAAGGGAAGACGGCGGTCAAGAGATAGCGTGTTCAAAATCATATAACTAATAATATACCAAGGTCTAAACAGGGGTTATGATAATATATATGATATTGGGTAGTGACACATAAAACAATCCAATCTAACATTAGTCCAAAGTTTTATTTAAGTGGGTTAGGAAGAGTTAAGCTAGGTCCCTATGTACTTCGATACTCCCACCTATAGGTTAGATACATGCAACACATACAAGCCTAAGTTCAATGGCACGCCAAGACAGGGAAGATTAATAAGCACAGCAGGGCTGTCACCATCTGCTTGCAATCCTTTACTAGGACACATGACAAAAGGCGATTAATCCTTACCGCCACACCTATGCCTGTTGGTGGGCCAACTGAGCAATCAAAGATATTTACCAACCTAAGCACCATGGATACATTGCTAAATAATATTCTCAATTCCCATAGGACTTTGGCCCTTCATGCCAACAAGTCGAGAGCAAGAATATACTTAACTCTAACCCAACGGATCAACGAGTCAAATACTAGAAAAGGCAGAACTCGGACCCTACGGATGAACAAGTCAAGGGCTAATACATGCATAACTTCGACACTACAGATCATCAAGCTAAAGACTATAGCACACATAACATTAACCCTATGGATTAACAAGTTATAAACTAAAGCATGTCTAACCACAATAAGTATCGAACGAGTGCAAAAGCATAGACTGACTAGTATGAGTATGTGAAGCATAAAGCAACCAAACATGACTAGGCAACAACCATCTAAACGGCACATGATTATCACACTAGTATAAAGACAAAGCATAAGAGTAAAGAAGATAATTCTATTAATAAAAAGGAACAAGTCTTACTAAAGAGGGATAGCGTGGAACTATACCCAAGACTCTAAGACTAGATCAAGGACCTCTAGTCAGCTCTCCTCTATCCTAAACTCCACTAGGATCTGAAGACTGTGTAATTGTTGACTTTTGCTAAGCCATATTAATAAATCATCCCCGGCACGGGGCCAGAAACGGTTCACTAATATGTCCCAGAGTCAAGTAGGTAAAATCCGCAAGCGCACGGAGAATACCGCTGTAGCATTTCACCCGAAAGTATTCAGGGTATCGTATTTGTTTATCCCAAAGGAAGGTTATGATCAAGAAGCGTTACTAACATATAAGATCATGTTAACAATTAGCAAGGATATCTAACCAAGACAGGCGGGTACATGATAATAACCGGGTAGTGTGACACACACAGAAGATTCCTACTAAATAAATAAAGTCTAGTGGAGGAAAGACTAGGCTAAGCTACTTCTACTATACATTCCTATACAGTTGCATAGCCTAAGTAGAATACATACAGACCCACACTCAGGTTTAGCAGTCAATAGTATAGCACTTCAGGCACGGACTTACCCCTGCATCCACAGGCGACTTCCGCCAAGAGCCTACGCACTAGCCTAGCGGGGAGGATTTCAAAGGACGGACAGGGCTGTCACCACCTGCCGCCTACCTCAACGAACCAGTAGACTAACGAATAATTGATGCATGACCAAAGAGCACTCTGCCCCTCCGCGATTACTATTAACGAGGCAGAGTTACCGTACGAATACGATCACCAAACCCATGCTATACTTTATCAGCTAAAACTAAGCATAGAGACTATAACATATAAACTAGACTATAGTGACAGTATATAACTAGCATGACAATAGTAGTATAATAAATATAAACTACTATCACACAAGTAGACTATACTATCACATATATGGATCACAAAATCAAACAAGAAACTCATGACCCAAGCACAACTATATAGAAAAGATATATATATTGATAAGAGAAAAGTCTTACAAAAGGGAAAAGATACAAGAGCCATACCAATTCCAAGTGAAGACTTGGGACTAGAGAGCTCTAGACTCAGCCTAACTCCACTAAAACTCCAAGAACTACTACTAGCAAGAGAGAAATGCTTCTTGTGGTGTGTGTTGAGTGTGAAGGCACACCCTCCTATTTATAGCCTCAATAGGTCGGCAAGGGAGAGTAACCGCCACGGAAGGCATCTCAAACTGTCATCAGGAGTCGCGGAGGAGCCAACACGTGGAAGCCCAGGCGGAGAGGGCGCCCGGCTGGGTCGGCCGACCTGACCAGGTCGGCCGACCTGGGGGTGGCCCCTCCTGGCCTGTGCTTTCTCCAGGTGGCTGTCCTGTGGGCCCTGACGTTGGTTTGCGCGGTATTGCAGGGAGTTACGTCGGTTAAGTGCTGACAATGGGCCCTTCAATCCGTGTGACGTCCCTGTGGCACTCTCTGATTGGTCGAAAGTGTGTTTTCTTGCCTTTTGAGGTGTTTCCTTCACATTTCCTCCTGCATGCACAAAGTTCTCCAAGTACAAGTGGAACTATATTATTGTGATAAAGCATGCGTGTATGAAATGCCAAATTCTCCTTTATTTGAGTATAGTTGACGGTTGAAAATGGTACTTAACAGCCGTCAACAGTAATACTATAGAAAGGATTCTTCTTGGTGTGTGTTTAAGAGGGAGGCACTCCCCTCCTTTTATAGCCTCCAAAGGTGGGTAATGGACTGTAACTTCCACGAAAACTCAGTGCACCGATGTTGGCAAAGGGTTGAGGGAGCGACATGTGGAAGGGGGAGGCAAACTGCCTCAAAACCAACCTAGAAGTGGGGCCTTTGGCCCTATGCTTCCTCATGGTGGCTGGTAGGTGGGTCCTCTTGTGTTTTAAGTCGGGGCTTTGCGGAGGAATCCCATGCAGCCATGTATTTGATCCTTGTGATGTCCAGTTGTCACCGTCCCATTGGTTCGAATGGTATTCTCCCGGATCATGCTCTATTTCTCCACCTCTTTTATACCAAATCCCTGCATGCAGTTATTTCTCCAAGGACAAGTGGAATCTTATTATTTCTAGCTAACTTGTGTGTGTGAAATGCTAAGTCCTCCCTTATTTGTGGCTATACTAATGGTCGAAATTGGTATTTAACGACCATCAACACCTACATGTACTCTTGAGGACAATTGAAGTTGATGATGTTGATGGCTTGCATTCAGAGTTCATCGACTTTGGCAATGGCATAGGCGTCTTCCTCGATGGATCTAGGTATGCTAGAGGCAATGTTCCATAAGTTGGTGGCTTGCTCATAAGTCGATGTGGTGATGCCCTCTTGCGTAATGATTTCCTGTGGAACTCTGGTGAGAGTTGTTTCTACATTGGCTATTTCTTTGTTTTTGGCCTCAAGATCTTCCTAGATTTCATCATGTTCCCTCCACACGTCTTCAAGCTTTGCCTCATGATCGGCCGATTTGGAAAGTAGAGCAGCATATTTGTTCTTTTCTTCTTCTACTTTTTTTGTCAGCAGCCTCTGCTTGGTTTGTTTGTCCCAATCGGTGTTCAATGCGAGTTTGGGCTTCGAGTACTTGAAGTTGATGGAATATGTATGCAACCAGGCGCAGCACCAAGATGAGGCCTATGGGCAGGTGGTCTTTGATCTCCAAGTATCGACAGACGCTCGATGCAGATCATGTCTAGGCATCGACAGATATCTTAGAGAGCAGCCCGGATTTCTAGAGAGAAATATAGAGCTGACATCCGCCTAGAAACTTGAGCCTATAAAGAAAACAGAAAAAGGTTACAAAGATATTGAACAGGCAAGATAACTAAGTAAGAAAAGCAATTCATACTATTGTTTCTAGAGAAGACACAGGTCTTGAGGCATCGGCTGATGAAGTGTTATGAGCCTGGATAGCCGATGACAGGAATGCCTGAGAATACAAGGGATTAGAGTGGGAAGTAATTGGGTATTGGGTTTACAAGACATAGTACTTGTGGATCAACCCAAAGAATCATAGCCAAAATTGGTGAGGATGGAGCAGCAGTTGTCTCATCGATTTTCCCTGAACTGGCAGTACCAGCTTGGGTGAGTCGATGCGAGCGGTGTGTGTTGAAGGGTCGTCCGATATGGTGGAGCTGTTGGATTGGCTCTTAGAGATATTGATGATCTCCTAAAATAGCAAAGGGTGAACCACACATTACAAGGAGAAGATTTGGAATGAAGAGGCATTGTTCGAAGAGGAGTTTCTATTACCATGGCTACTGAAGAAGATGGGTGTTCTATCGGCTCTGGAGGGTTCGTTGATTCTTCCGTTAACAATGTAGTGTCTGGAGCCGATGGGGCAGTTGTCGATGGAGGAGCCTCGGGAGTCGATAAAGTGGCAGGTGTCCTAGGCTAATTAGATGGATCCTCTTACTCCAAGAATTTGACCTTGAAATTAAAGATAAGAAAGGAGTAGAGAACTCTGTAGCCGTTCATTTGTAGCATATGCAAATCACTAACATGCAGGAGCTGCCGATAAATGATTTTCCACAAGACAACAAGCTACTTAAGGTGACCAACACCAACCCCTGGTGTGCAGATATTGTGAACTACATGGTTGCAGGTTATGTACCACTATGGGAGAATAAAAGGAAGCTGATATATGAGAGTCGGCGGCACCTTTGGGAAGACCCATACCTATATATTGTATGTGCAGATGGGCTGCTAAGGAGATGCATCCCCACAATCAAAGGAGCCAAGATAATAGAAAAGTGCCATTCAGCTCCTTACGGAGGACACTACGGTGTGTTCCGCACCCAATCAAAGATCTGGCAGAGTGGATTCTGTTGTCCTACAATGTATGAAGATACAAAAGAGTTCATTCGCAAATGTTGGATATGTCAGAAGCATGGAGGGATCACTTCTCGGAATGCCATGCCCGTCGCATACAATCTTCAAGTAGAACATTTTGATGTATGGGGCATTGACTACATGAGACCTTTTCCAAAATCTTATGATTACGAGTACATCTTGGTGGCTGTTGATTATGTATCAAAGTGGGTAGAGGCTATACTATGCCGAGCAGCAGATGCAACGAATGCTAGAAACATGTTCCACGAGGTAATCTTCCCTACATTTGGAACACCTTAGATGGTGATAAGTGATGGAGGATCTCACTTCATTGATAAGACCTTCCATCACTTTCTAAGAGAACTCGGCGTGAACCACAACATAGTCAATCCATACCATCCTCAGACCATGTGACACCCAGGTGTCTCTTTTCTACTTCGGACTTGATGAGCACAAAAGTCTTGGTAAAGTGGAACATGAAATAATAGGGCTCTCCATCAAATTGAATTAATTTAAAACCAAATAAGGGCCCTGCAAACTATGATATGAAGCAATTTAAATTTTTCTCTACAACATGTGCCAAATAATTGCATCACCAATTTGGCAATAATGAGATAGAATTTTAGACCAAAAATTGGCATTTTACCATATTGGGAAGTGCTCCAAATAAATATTTGTAATAGCTTTGGTCAATTGGACCTCACCAAAGCCTCATAAATATCATGAAGGACTTGTGTGCAAAATTTTGAGTCATTTGGACCCCAGGAGCTAATTTAATTTTAATTTACAATGAACGATGGACCTAGTTGCAATTTTAGAGATGTTTGAGAGGAGCTAGGAAAGTTTCCTTGTCTTCTTCCTCTGGCTCTCGCCCGGCGCACCGCATTGGCATGAGTTTTCCCAGCTCTAGGACTTGCACTCCACCCCGCTCCCCTTTTATCGTCGCACGCCGAAAACTGACAATGATTTGCTCCCGCCTGGCGTGCTGCCCTTGCAAACAGCAAAGCTCCATGATTTTTCGTGCGCGCCTGCCCATGCTGCCTTTCCGCCGGCCTCGGGGCTCTACACCACACTAGATGTGCCTGTCCAGCACCCTTCCCGTCCTCCACCCTATTACAGCTCGCTTTTGTCAACCGAGCACTAGAAAATGGCGGTTCTTCCTCTCCTGATGTCGATGCAACCCCCATGCCGCCTCCATGATTCTTCACGCCTCTGCTGCTCCCAGCTACCCGACAACGGGCAAAAACTGCACGCACATATCACCCCCGACATGCGACCATTACTCGGCCCATCTCAGTCCTTATAACCCCAGCAATTTCTTTGTTCTTCATCACACTGCCTCCCCACCAGTCTTACCATTGCTGAACTCCAACCGAGCTCGCAATTCGGGCAACTACAATGCCTCCCTATCAAAACCGATGCCATCAATAGCTGCGCACATAATCCCTCCACCTCCCCATGCCACCAATCGAACACAGTCGTCTTATCCTGTGAGATCGACAACAACTTCCCATCGAAGGCTGACAACAACTGTCGTGTGCCTCTTCCTCAAATTCGAACCCTACATTGAGGTAAATCCCCTAATTCTTTTCCATTGATGTACAAACTTCCTATTTGTGATTGCTGCATACCTTGGGTTTTTAAAAAATATTTTCAAAGAGTAAAACAGTCTGACTCCTCGGATGATTCTCTCATATCACTCAATGTGTTTGTATAATCCTCAACAGAGCATTTGACGTGCCTCTTTTCTTCCTATCTCTATGAATAGCTTATGTGGAGCTCGGGGTAGGAGAAATCTAGGCATACTAATGGAATGAATTATGAGGACTCTTTATTCTCATCTTTATTGAGGAGGCTTATGGCTATCTCTCTCTCTCTCTCTCTTTTTTCAAGCTCTTCATGGAACCCAAATCTTTCCTTTACTCTCTTTTTTTGTCACACTCTTCATGGAGCATGAATCTTTTTTTTTTTGAGATAGTCATAGTCCTAGGATAGAGAGCAAACATAATGATAGAGCCTTTTATTTTGTTGATGATGACATGGGATGTGCACAAAACTTGGAACATAAAGCATAATGAGCAATTGCCTAGGGTCACAACAATTAGACAAAGTTCAATGAAAGCAACGAGAAGTATATGCATAAAGTTTAGAATTAAAATCTCATATGGCTCTGGTAGTTAATTTTAATCAATTGAGGTATACTTTATAGATTTTAATTTTCAAAAACTCCCAAGGATGATTAGCATCACAAGCACAGAATTTTCAAGAGTCTACCATGTCTCAAATATCAACTATCTAGGATGCATGGGTTCCTATTGAATGATATTAACACAGGTAGCAGGCGGGGCATAGAGATATTACCATGCAAAATCTATCAACAAAAGTCATGTTTTAGATTTTCTAGGATTTCACTGGTAAATCAAGTTGACTTCATTTTATCTTGGCATGTAGGGTGTTTCAACTTGAAATAATAGGAGGATAAGAGTAGGGGACATGCAAGCTAGACTATGACGCAAAAATGGGCCACAGATGGGCTTGTTCCTAGTCGGTAGACCTGGCTTGGAGCCTGTCCAAGTTGCTCCTTTGCGTGCAGGTCGATGGGACAGTGTTTCCTGGGTTGTCATTTTGGTTCATCGCATTTGCTTATTGGGAACTCACGAATCCTCCCCCACACTTGTTCATGTGTCTGCCTTCTTATTCAACAAAAAAACCTAAGAACTAAAAACAATAATGGCTCTACCGGCTATAAGGGCCCGGGAGTCACAAATTTATTTCAAGGAAGATAGAAAACTAAGGTAGAGCTTTAAAATCAATTAAGTTTATTATGTCTACCTCCTTACCTTGGTTGGCGTATGGCTCCATGAAAGCTTTCAATCGACGACCATTGACCTTGAATTGTTTGCCTCCGTCATTATGGAGTACGATTGCTCCTTATGATGTGGTTTCTATGATAGTCAATGGTCCTTCCCATTTGCTCTTAAGCTTCCCTTTGCCGAATACCTTGGCTCTGGAGTTGAAACTCAGCACTTTGTCGCCTGGATTGAATTATGTTGGTTGGGCCAATCTTTCTTGCCATCGCTTGTTTTCTCTTTGTAGAACTTGGCATTGTGATAGACCTTGTTACTCCATTCTTCTAGCTACGACAACTACATTTTGGGGGGCCTTCCTCCTACCTTGAGGTCCATATTCCATCTCCGAATGGCCAATTCTACCTTGTGTTCTAGCTCGACTGATAGGTAACTTGTTTATCCATAAACGAGCTGGTAAGGTGACATGCCAACTGGTGTCTTGTATGAACTCCTATATGCCAATAGGGCATCAGGTAGCTTTGATGTCCATCCTTTACCTATTGCTTGAACGGTTTGTTGGGTAACGGGGAGCTACGATAGCAAGAAACAATTTCTACCGTTCAACCAGGAAACCTTGCAAGAGGGGATCATGGATCATTACCATTAGACGTGCAGGCGGAGCGGAAGCGAATGTTGGAGCAGCTCAATCCAACATAGTCACGCGTCAGTGTAGAGGAAATAGTCGATCACGTCAATTGTCTCCTCCTACTCCAGCCGTCCGGCACCACAGCAACAGTAGTGCCTCCTCGCGGTATCCACACATACGGGGTTGGAGCACCGTGCGCGGCGTGCTAGCACCGACAACACAGTTAGGGTTTTGCGGGCGAGAGAGAGGAGCACAGCAGCTAGGGTTATGGACTACTGGTATGTCATACCCCTTGCCCCGCCTCCACTTACATAGATCCATCTAATGGGCCTCGACTAGGTAATACATTAGTGGACTAATCCCTCACGGATCAATATCCGTATGACCCTCACATACAAATCAAATCCATATTGTCTCTTGGGCATATCTCCAACAATCTCCCACTTGCACTAGAGACAACCACATAGGCAAGAAATGTTCCAACCCGTTAAGTGTGTGACCCATTAGGTTCACATGTACACGACAATGATGTGAAAACCATTTTTCAAATCATAAATCAATAGCGGCACCTAGCAGTACATATTGATTCTTGTGTACACATAAAGATCATATCGGCTAAACCTTTAACATACGCATTCACCGATCCCTTTGCCTCATGATATCAGTCAAGCTCAAGGCAAGATACGTGTCATCCTTGTAATTGCTCGACCATTCACTTGAACGTCTAGTGGACTTACCATGACTAACTCTAAGTCATTGTGATTAACTTTTAATCACATTGGCATGGCCATGCACTTCCAAATCCATTTAACTCGAGGGGCCCATAGATATCTCTCCTATTATCAGGAGGGGCAAATTCCATCTTGATCGCTCACACCCCACGACATGTTTCATAGCATACTCGAAAATTACCTTTATGACTACCCAGTTACGGAATAGCATTTGGTAACCCCTAAGTGTGCTATTACACATTCTAGGTATCAATGATGATCTCAGGTCTAAGGATCCCGAAGGTACATCATACAAGACAACAACTAATGGCACAATAATAATATCTCAGCAGAGTCTATTAGTGGGTCAATCCAACACCATGTTCGCCAACATGTGTCCACATTATGATTTGATATCTCCATATCTATGATCTGTGAAACATGATCATCAACCAACACATGTGTTTGTGCATGAATCATCATTGTGCCACATAATGATAAGGAACTAGGGATCATTTACGATAATAATATGAAAGAACAATGAGTTTCACAAACAAGTCACGTACTTGCTAATCAATGAAATAATTATTATCCAAGGAACAGAATAACACTTTATTCAATCATACATAACATAGGTATTACACAATCTCTCATACATTAATCATGTAGATATCTAATACCCATCGATCTCATATGTGCCTCATGCTTGGGCTGAGAGAGAGGTTTTGTTAACGGATCAGCAATGTTTGAATCCGTATGCACCTTGCATATCTTCATGTCACCTTGATGAACAATGTCCTAGATGAGATGAAAACGCCGTATTATCTGTTTGTTCTTTTGATGCACTCTAGGCTCCTTGGCTTGCGCAATGGCACCACTATTATCACAATAGAGGTTCATTGGATTGGACGCACTAGGAACCACACCCAACTCAAAAACAAATTTTTTGATCCAAACAGCTTCCTTCACAGCTTCTGAAGCGGCAAGGTACTCGGCCTCTGTTGTTGAGTCAGCAACCGTCTCTTGCTTGGAACTCTTCCAGCTCATCGCGCCTCCAATCTTGAATTGTCCTTGTCGATTTGGAAACTAGCATCAGTGTAACCATTTACAATGAGCTCTTCCTCACCTCCATAAAGTAGGAACATATCCATAGTTCTTCTCATGTACTTTAGGATATTCTTACTAGCCACCGAGTGAGCTTCTCCTAGGTTTGATTGGAATCTACTTGTAGCGCTTAGAGTACATCTGGGCGCGTACATATCATGGCATACATGATGGATCTGATAGTCAAAGCATTCGGGATCGCTCTCATCTTCTCTAACTCATCAGGTGTCGAAGGACACTGAGTCTTGCTAAGGGTAATGCCATGCGACATTGGCAAGAACTTAGAATCTTGCATATTTAACCGTTTCAATACCTTGTCGATGTACGTGTATTGGCTTAATCCAATTAGCCTTTTTGATCTATCTCTATAGATCTTAATGCCCAAAATGTATGATGCCTCTCCCAAGTCCTTCATTGAGAAACTTTTTCTTAATGAAGACTTAACATCTTCAAGCATTGGAATATTATTTCTGATCAACAATATGTCATCCACATGAAGCACTAGAAACTCCCACTAGCCTTTTTGTAAACACAAGGATCTTCTTCATTCTTGATGAAGCCAAACCTTTTGACTTCCTCATTAAAATGAAGGTTCCAACTCCGAGATGCTTGCTTCAATCCATAGATGGACTTTTGAAGTTTGCATAATTTCCCAGCATTTTATGGATCAACAAAACCTTCAGGTTGTATCCTGTACACATCCTCACTTAGGTTTCCATTAAGGAAAGCCGTTTTGATGTCCATTTGCCATATCTTAGAATCATAGTTGTCGCAACCCTATACCGAAGTATAGAGTGTGCCGTACAGGATCGCCACGGGAGATGGTCAACGAAGTAACCATACATAGCGTTCACACAGGACATCCATCATTTACAGAGATACATCATTAAGTGTATAATATTACAAGTTCAAGAGTCATAGCGGAAGCAAATTTAGTTACATTATCATACATATGTTCTTGGTTCATATTACATAAATATGCGGAGGCGGAAGATACGACAAACACTCCGCAGAACCTAAGTAAGCCATGCCGGCCCTAGGGCAAAGGCTCACTCTTCTTGATTAGGGGAGCCGGGGACCCATTCAATGGTCCAGTTCTGGGGCTCCTCACCTTCCCACACAATTTTGTTACAGCAATCGTAATAAGTTGCTTGAGGCAAACCTGAAAACCACATAATCGCAAAGCCTGAGTATCTAGCATACTCCGCAAGACTTACCCGTCCAAAGGGTTTACTAAAACCGACTCCTAGTATGCAGGGGGCCGACCAGGATTATTTGATATTTGCATAAAAGCATCTACTAGTGCTATGCTGCGATGCCTATTCCTTAACTAAGATCTTGGTTGCTTGTTGTAGAAGAGGGACTGTAGTTGAACCTAGCTAGCCACTAAGACTTGTACAATTATAAAGAGCAATACAACATAGCAATAGGTATCCATAGAGTAATTAAATTTCAGCATCATAAACAAACTTCTCTACTTAACATATCATTGCCACTGCTCGAAACAAGAGGTACTCATAACCGCGAGGGATGGCAATTCGAATTGATTTACATCCTGCAGGAGAATAACCCAAATGCACGACATACGCATCATTTAAGAACACGTATGGCCACCGTTCACGAGGTTGCGATAAATTCGATCCGGGGCCATCGATCCCGAGTACACGTCCTCCCCGCGATACAGTACTTCGTATCCGAGGCTTAACCCGTGCACTCTCCAGCGGTCCTTGACCCGTGCATCCACCGTGCCATTCACATCACCTCTGGATCGATGAGTAATACCGTCCGATAATACGGTGCCCAAGTTACTAGGTTTACCAATTCCCATATAGAGGTATGCACTTGGTACTGTTCAATACTTGTCCGCGGAGTTGCAACGATAGGTCCTAAAATTTTAACCAATTTCATTCTTCATGTGAATCATGATTGCATCAAGTGATCCCATAGCCTACCGTTGACTCCACTAATTTAAGCCTAGCAGTTGCTAACGAAAGGCTTACTGACGTAACTAAGTATAGGTCACAGTTTGTTTATGCAAGTGGGTTTCCATCCAAGCCCTATACCTAATGCACAATACAATATCTCTCTATGGTGACAAAATAAAAAGGACTCGCAAATCAGTAGGTGTGCACCGGGGCTTGCCTTGGGAGTGATCATAGTTAAAGTTCTCGGCGGGGTTTAGCTCAACTTCGGGCTCCTCAGGGTTGCTTGCCACGTCCTTGCTCCCAGTCTCGCTCCCTAGTCAATGCAGTGCAATGCACGGTCAGGAGTTGGACGATGATGCATGACACTTCCTCCATAAATAGGATTTGATGGAATGATGGTCATGCATGAGATGACATGTTTGTACCACACTCTGGCAATTATTAAATTTCGGGGGACAAACTTCTAATTCGGGGAAGTGGGAGGCATGGTAATAAATGAGCATATCACCTATATCCACTTACAAGTATAACATTGGTGTCAATTAATTAACAGGGTATTTTCCCCTCGGTATGCCGAGGCCTACTTAGCAAACATGCAAAGCTTCTTGACTTCGCACTTACCCAGGGTGCATTCCCCAATTAAACTACCTATGCAAGAGAACATAGAAATTTTATCTTGCAAGGTTAATTGCAACCTCCTAGAATTTGACATGTTCACTTTTAATTATAGCCCTGACTAATCTAAATTGTACACTAATTGTGAATCATTAGTATGCAAAAGAAAATCATAACTTTACTGCAAGTCAAGATTAACATGTTGCATGGGCTGTCCCAAGGATGGATTTACCACTAATAATAACTATATGCATATATTAGGCAACAATTATATTGAATTTCTTAAGCTAATTATGAATGAGTAACTCCACAACCAAAAGCATACTGATGGTGCCCAAAATTTTTCATGGATATTTTATAGTTATGTAGAAATGCCCAAAGAGCAGGAATGCAAAATTTCAGAATTAAAATCCTACCCAAGCATTTATAGAAATTAATTTACTAAAAATGGGGATTATGCAATAACACTGAAAATTTGCATAAAAGATGGAAATGTGCTTTAGCAGAAAGTTTAGGAATGACATGAAGTGCTTACTGACCAAATCCCATGATTTTATCAGTTATAAATTTTGAATTATGAATTTAATACTCTTAGCAAGGTTCTAACTTTGGTGATTTAATTTTACTAAGCTACTGCATAACCCTGGCTCTCATCTTGTTTTTCTGGTAGAGGAAGATTTTAGAAATCCAACAAAATTGGTTTCACGCTCATTGGACTTTTATTTTTCGAGTTATGAATTTTTGAAGTTTTTAGCAAAGTTGAGGGTAATTTACAGAACTGCCATTCGGCATTTTTCAAACTCGCGCGCGCGCGCGGTTACCGGCGCCGGCGAGCTCGGCCAGCGGCCAATCGGCAGCGTGGCTCAGCCAACGCCGTGTGCACACATGCTCAGCGCCTCACGGCGATCGCGTGGGTCCGATGGTGTCTAGGGGGGATCGCCGGAGATGGCCGGCGACGAGCGGCGGAGCAGGGGGGGTGTACGGCGACGTTGCGCGGCGAGCACGGCGAGCGAGAAGGGTCGGGGAGTGGAGGGAGAGCATCACCTCGGTGTGGAGATCGACGGCGTGGAGGAGCTAGGCGACGGGGAGGGCCGGAAGGGGGGTCTCATCGGCGGGGTGGGGGAGAACCCGACGGCGGCGACTACTTCCTTCGTCGATTCCGGCGAGGTCCCTGTGGCAGAGGGGGAGCGGGTCAGGGAACTGCCGGGGAAGACCCTTGCGCAACGATTTGAGGAGGTAGGAGCGAATGGGATGCGGCCTAGGCGTAGCTCGACGGGGCGGCGGTCATGGCGGCTGAAAACAGGGGCGCGGCTCCAAATCCCGCCACTGCTTTCGCCAGCGATGGAGATGTAGGGGCCGGGAGTCTCTGGAGTGGGGAGAGGGGGGGTAGAGAAAAGTGTGGGGGGGGTGGTACTTGCCGGGAGCGCGGGGAGAGGCTCTTGCCGCCGGGCGCTTATAACCGGGAAAGGGAGAGAGAGATCGGGGGCGAGCTGGCAGCGGGCGGGTGGCTCGACGGTGGTTGCCTTCAAAGCGGCACCGGTGGCACAGCGATGGCAGGCGGAGCAGTGGCCGGGATGGGCAAGGGAGAGAGAAGGCGCGCGGTGGCCGGCGGAAGAGGACGGCGGTGTCGATCGGAGAATGGCTCAAGGACAGAGAGTGGTTGACCTCGATTGACTAGAACAGTGTTCGGCAATTTGCTAAATTCTCCAATTACGATGCTTCAAATCCTTAGAAAATTTTTGTGTAGGTTGAGCAAATCCTACTTGCCAACTTTGCTTTTGGGGCGACGTCGAGATTCTTTCTGGAAAATTCAGTAAAATTCCTGGAACAGAGGTGCTGTTCTCTGCACTTAGAGAATTTTTAGGGGGGTTAAACCTTTACCAAAAATTGCAGTAAATTCCCCAAACTTCTTTCTTGCCACGCCCCACTGGAATATGCAAAAATATGGGCACACTTCCATTGAGTTTTGCAAAGTTTTTGAAAAGCTAAAACTTGGCCAATTAGTGGAATTTCTATTTAAGTTAATTCCCCTTTTTCTTTGGCACTTTAATTATTTGAAATTTTGAATTAGTCAGCAATTTAACATTGTGCAAGCTTGATCAACATCTTGTGACTTGGGATGTCACAATAGTATATGGCAATTGCTAGGAGGATCCGAATAGACTTTAGCATAGTGACGGGCGAGAAGGTCTCATCATAATCAACACCTTGAATTTGTTTAAAAACTTTCGCCACCAATCGTGTTTTATAGATGTGAACATTTCCATCCTTGTCTATCTTTTTCTTAAAACCCCATTTAAACTCAATGGTTTTAACACCATCAGGTGGATTAATCAAGTTCCAAACTTGATTTTCTCTCATGGATTCTAATTCGGATCTCATGGCTCCAAGCCATTTCTCAGAGTCTGGTCCCATCATTGCTTCCGTGTATGTCTTAGGCTCATCATTGTCCAACAATAATATGTTGTGCTACCCCATCGTTAGGAGCGTGAACTTTTCAGGTGCGCGACATACCCATTCAGATCTATATGGGGCTGGTGTCTCAACAATAGGTTCTACAACATCTTGTACAACCTGTTCCAATTGAGGTTCAATGGGAGAAGAAACATTTTCCAGTGTTTCTTGAACTTCTTCAAGTTGCACTGTCCTCCCACTTATCTTTCATGACAGAAACTCTTTCTCTAGAAAGACACCATTCCGAGCAACAAACACTTTGCCCTCCTCCTGGCTGTAGAAATAATACCCTTTGGCTTTCCTAGGATATCCTACAAAGAAACATTTATCTGACTTGGGAGAAAGCTTATCAGACGTTATACGTTTTACATAAGCCTCACAACCCCAAATCTGGAGAAAAGACAGCACGGGACGCTTCCCGGTCCATATCTCATATGGCGTCTTCTCTACAGATTTAGATGGAACCCTATTTAAAGTGAAAGCAGCAGTTTCTAAAGCGTATCCCCAAAAGGACAATGGAAGATCACTTTGGCTCAATGTTATAAATCGGCCTATTCTCCATATCAAGACAATACAATCCATTCACTAATGGACAATTTGCATAGAGAATGTCATTCAAATAAATAGAGCAACATTTGTTCCTTATTATGACCTCATAACCATCAACTTCCTCTAAACATGAGGAGGATATAATATTTTTGCCTAAGGCAGGAATATAATAACAATTATTTAATTTCAAAACTAATCCCGACGGTAATGAGAGTGGGTAAGTCCCAACAGCCAACGCAGCAACTTTTCAACCATTGTCGACACAAGCATCCACCTTGCCTCTTGCACACTTCCTTGTCCATTTAAGACCCTGCAATGATTTGCAAGTATGAATCATCGATTCGGTATCAAATACCCTTGAATCATCAGGACGAGTAGCAAGATTAATTTCAATAACATTGATACCTGAAGTAGAAGGATAAGCAGCCTTCTTCTTCTTGAGTTCTTCCAAGTAAAGCTTGAAGTTTCTCTTCCAGTGCCCAGTCTTCTTGCAATAATGGCAAGGATCGCCTGGAGGCACTCTTGGTCTTGGAGGAGCTGCTGCAACCTTAGGCTTTGAGCTTCAGATCTCATCCGCACTCATAGCCTTGGGCTTGCGCTTTCTCTTCCTAGCCTTCTGCACCATCATCACATGATTCGCCTTGGTTTTCTTGATGCTTTCCTCGGTAGTCTTTAGCATCCCATGCAATTCAGCCATAGTCTTCTCCAGGCTATTCATATGAAAATTTCTTATGAATGGCTCATAGCTCGCTAGGAGCAACTGGAGAACGACATTCATAGCCAAATCTGGGCTAAGGGGAGAACTAAGCTTCTCCAGACTGTCAATGTAACCAATCATCTTAATTACATGAGGACTGACGGGACTACCTTCAGTTAGCCTGTACGCAAAAACAAGGCCTTTGAGATGTTATACCTCTCAGTCCTTGCTTGGTTCTCAAACATGCCACGAAGCCCAACAATCATATTGTGGGCATCAGGGTTCTCTTATTGCTTGTAAAGCTCAGAGGACATGGTAGCAAGCATGAGACAGCCAACATCAAGTGCATCATTAGTGTGCAGCACTAGAAGTTTCAGGCAGGTCATCAGGATAAGGAAGCTCTAGAACATATTCCTTTTTCTCTTGCTTGAGAACAATTCTCAAGTTACGATACCAATCCATAAAGTTTGTTCCATTAAGTTTTTCTTTCTCAAGGATCGAACGCAAATTAAAACAAGAAGCATTATTAGCGGGTGGCATGATCTACATCAGAAACACATGCAAGTGTATAAGCACTATGTAAATGTAAAATTCCTATTAAACCATTTTAAAAGAGTTTTCTTCACTATATGCTTGGAATTGTTTCCCTCAAAATGACATATAGTGATCCAAGATTCTTATTCAACAAGTTCCTAGTGAGCTTTGGCATCACTGCTAGAAATGTAGTATCCTAATCACATCATATGTGACTCTTGTTTGTTGAGAGGCATCATATGCCATGGCGCCCAACACCGTGCCACGGCGCCCAAAACCATTTTGATAGCTTCGTCAAGCAAACCAATACTATGCTTGTGAATGTCTGACATTCACCCTACTTGTTAAGATAGTTGGGGCACTCTACTTTGGTAGACCTACCACACAACGATCGAAATTATAGTAGGTGCAGCTATTGGAAGGGCATCAATTTTAATCTCAATTTTTTAGAGGGAACCTATACTAGCATGATCATTATATCCAGCATATAATACATGAAAGAGTAGGATGACAGGAACATCATCACAGACAATCATATTAACTGTGAAATAGTATGGCCCTTTCACGTGGTGATCTCCATCTCCATTGTTGTAGGCCTCCTCCTGCCCATGTGTCCACCATGCTCCAAAACCGGCCTCCATGAACAAGTACTAAGCTACTACATCTAATAGCTAGTAGTGAATTGCATGAAGAGATCAAGCATCACAAGTCGACACGCAGGCCATTATACAATAATATGACAGCCTCAACCCAGCTGTTTTAAACATGACTCGCATGCCATGGAAGAACACAAACATGCATCATATACACATTTTGGGCCATACCATTCACAACATTCTCTGCAAAAACAAGTCAGGCGAGAACGAATTCTATCATGTGAATCAAAAGGGGTATAACCTCACAGGATTTCACAGATTGTATCTATGGAATCGCAATGAAAATCTCATCAGACAAATCATATTTGGCCGAATCTGAGTCATTCATAATGCCTCAATTTTTATTAGAGTTTCATGATAGACCATGACACATAGTCCTGATCTCGTCGGTCTCCTCTCCTGGTTTACGCTGTTAGTCCTGATGGTGATACCAGCAGGTAGGGACAGATCGCTTACACCGAGAGGCGACACGATTACATCAACGACACATGCGCGCTACCCATCAAACACCTTGTGAACTTCCCACTAAGACCAATTGATCTAATCAACTTGTACTACAAAAACATGCAATAGATCTAATCTACTACATTGGCATATCAACTATATGTGCAAGATCTAGATCACAAACTAAACAAGGTCGGCACTGATACCACTGTTGGGTAACAGGGAGCTACGATAGCAAGAAATAATTTCTATCATTCAACCAGGAAACCTTGCAAGAGGGGATCATAGATACCACTAGACACACAGGCGGAGCAGAAGCGAATGTTGGAGCAGCTCGATCCAACGTAGTCGCATGTCGGTGTAGAGGAAGTAGTCGATCACATCAATCGTCTCCTCCTAGTCCAGTCGTCTGGTACCACAGCAACAGCAGCGCCTCCTTGCGGTATCCACACGTACGGGGTTGGTGCACCGTGCGTGACGTGCTAGCACCGGCAACACAGTTAGGGTTTTGTGGGCGAGAGAGAGGAGCACGACGGCTAGGGTTATGGACTGCTGGTATGTTGTTCCCCTTGCCCCGCCTCCACTTATATAGATCCCTCTATGGGCCTCGACTAGTTAGCCCATTTCTGGACTAATCCCTCACGGATCAATACCCGTATGACCGTCACATATGGATCAAATCCGTATTGTCTCTTGGGAATATCTCCAACATGGTTTTTCGCAAGAAATTCTTGATGTTTTTGCTTGATGTTTTTGCCTGCCCGCTAACTTGGGTATGGTATGGAGTTGCAATGTCGTGTTGTACTCCAAGCACCCTCAAAAAGCTCCAGAAGGTTGGCTCAATGAAATGAGACCTCCTGTCACTGATAACCGTCCTTGGTGTTCCAAAATGAGGGAAGATTACCTCGTGGAACAACTTTCTGACTTGCTTGGACTCAACAACTAAGCATGGTAATGCTTCTACCCACTTGGAGACATAATCAATACCACCAAGATATACTCGTAACCATGGGACTTTGGAAAAGGTCCCATGAACTCAATGCTCCATATGTCAAATATTTCCACTTCAGCATTATTGGTCAGTGTTGGGTATTTTAACGACAACAGAATAAATCCTCAAGTGTATGGATACCGAAGTAGCTTTCACCCAAAAGTATTCCAAGGTATCGAATCCATAGGGAACGTGTGTGCCTTATCTTCTATTCTAGTTCAACCAAGGACACCAAGATAAATGTGTCTTTGGGTAGAGAGGATTACTAATGGTTGTATGGTCCTAACTAAGGTAAGAGTACTACTAGGTTGCTTGTATGGGGCACCCAGTTTTCCCCTGCATCCACCGTGCGATTCCGGCCAAGACCCTACTACGTAGCCGAACGTGGAGGATTTCAAAGGACAGATAGGGCCGTCACCACCTACTGCCTACCTCCAGCAATCCGTGGACTATGCCATAAACAAAGGTAACCTATGACCTAGACACCACGTCTATGTTTCAATTACTCCCTTAATTTCTACGTACGATGGGCCAAGACCAAGGTCTCTAATTGAATAGAGCGTTGAGCGAGCAAAGCAACTAAGCACTAGAACTTACATAAAAAGAAAAACTAGTGACCAGAGAAGAATCATGGGGACTTAATAATGCAAGCATCCATCAAGGTACAAGCACGGAGAAGGGGCTGGACAGGCCTGGACCTCCTCTCCTGGACTCCTCCTCACTCTCTCCCTATTTTCTAAATGCTTTGGCAGTGTTGAGCCTTTTGGAAATGAAGTACTATTCTATCTTGAAGTGTTGAGAGAGTGAAGCCCTTCCCTTCCTTTTATAGCACTCAAAGGCAGTTCCTAGAGTCAGTAACTTCCACTAATCGTGCAGAACCGACCCTAGGGCGGCACCAGGAGACGACACGTGGAGGCGGTGCACCAGAGGGGGACCCGCCTGTTTGGCCGAACAGGAGTTGTGGGCCCTCGGCCCCCCTCTGTTCTGGGTCCCTGGAGGGTGGCATATGTTTCGGACCAAATGTTTGGAGAAATCATGAAGATCCCTACTGATGATCGCCACGGTCGTGTCAGGCACTATGACATGTTAGATTTCACCCGGCATCATATCGAACCACCTCTGCAAGCCCCCTGTTTATCCGCCACTACCCATCTTTCAAGTAGCCACCCCCTCCCCCATTTTATTGTTATTAGTCTTTGATGTTTAGTTTAAGTTTGTTGGATCACTGGAACACTTGTAATGATCTATGCACTCAAATTATATTTTAACTTGTCAATGCTTCATGTTTTTTGTTGTTTTAATGAATTTCTAAATTATTATTAGTGAAGTAGGCTGAGTGATCAATGTCCCTTGACTTTAACTTAATATGTTCAGAGAAAATACCCTGTTGGGCGACTTTAGTTTAATTTTCGTTGCAATATAGTGATAATGCAATGATAGATACTTTCGTTGCAATATGTAAGAGGCAGTCGCAAGTCCCTCCACCTTCGTTGCTATATCTATGCATAGTTGCAACGACAAACATTTGCGTTGCAATATATAAGACCCAGTTGCAACTAGATGAATTTTTTTTGCTATATCTATGCATTATTGCAATGGCTTACAATTTCCTTGCAATATGTAAGACGCTCACAACTAGACAATTTTTTGTTACAATATGTATGCATTGTTGCAACGACTAACAATTTCGTTGCAATATGTAAGACCCCATCACAACCACAAAGATTCTCATTGCTATACCTATGCCTCTCATTGCAACACCTTGTTCTTCTATTGCGAAATGACCTTATTGCAATGATTACAATCAAACATTGCAAAAACATCACCCTAATTACAACGCACATGCAAGCGTGGCGATATATCCAATCTATCGCAACCAAAATAACTTTTCGTTGCAATTACCCATGTCTATCGCAACAAAAATCACATTGTTGCGATGAATGTCATGGCAATAGCCTGAAAACTTTGTAGTGCCCGAGACAGTGTCCTACGCAAACCACGGCTAATCACAATTCATCATGGAACCAGGAAGCCTGAGCTGCTTGGTACGACACTGTTTGTGCGGTAACCATGGCTTAGTCTCGTGTTTTCCTTGGAACTGGTCAACTGGTTTACAAAGGCAAATATATCAACACCATTTAATTCATCGCATGCAGGGTTTACCCGTCTAGAATAGAGGTTTACATGGATGTTGGCGTTTGCTACGCTCTAAAGATAAAATGAATTAACTCCACAAGCGCACGGAACACCATTGTAGCATTTCGCCCGAGAGTATTCCAAGGTATCATATTTATTTCCAAAGGGAAGCTAGGTGTAAGATTATTTTGGCTTAACAAAGATATGACTAAAGAATAATTCCAACTAACCAAAGATGGGAGTAAGGATAATCAACGATAGAGTGGGATAGTAACACAGGAGAAATCCACACTAAGATAAATAAAGAGATTGGCTAAGCTAGCTGATAGGACAGCGAGTCTAAGTCTAAGATTCCTAAAATATATCTTCCTAATATATCTAAGTCAAGGTCAAATCCTAGTTACTTGGGTTGAGCGCTTACACCAATTTCTAGGTACGGCCTCGAGTCTTTCACCTATTAGTTCACTTCGAGGCACAAAAATGATCCACTAATAGGGGTTGGTAACTAACCTCATGTACTAGTGGGTATGCTATCGCTAGACAACCCTGCTTGAGACTTCCCAAACGTGGTGGATTACTAAAGGGATGGACAGGACTGTCACCACCTATCGCCTACCACACAGCCCGTGGGGACGAAAGCAAATCCAGCTAGCGTTAACTTAGGCACCGCGCCTACGCCTTCACTAGATATTCTTCCGTTGATCGAGCGGAAGAATAGCCGGGAAATAACCAAGTCTAAGTCCTAGAAAGAACTAAACTTAATTAAATCCTAACCGGGAAACCCGTGAACTACGCAACAATGTTTCTTCTGATAATTGTAACTTGAAGTAATGACTAAGTTAAAACAGATATAAAAGGGAAAGTTTTTTTATATTGATAAGAGATAAGTCTTACATAAAGAGAAAAGATACAAGAGATATCATACCAAGACTCTGAGAAAATTTTGGAATCTTGAGCGATGCTCTCGACTGGACTCTAACTCCCGACTAACTAACCTATCCTACATTGTGGCACAAGTAGTGGGAAATGGACTCCTTGATGTGTTGCTTGCCCCTTTCCTCTCGAATTCTCCACTATTTATAGGTGGAAATGGGCTAGAGGGTACTTGTAGAGGATTTTGGAGTCGGTTGGCCAAAGTCGATCTGCCAGGCAACAGGACCCACTGGGCAGCCTAGCCCGTCGGGCGACCACATGATTTTGTCGGTTTGGCACCGACATGTCTTAGACGCTTTAGATGATCTTGTGGAGTAGGTGCCTTGGTTGGTTTGTGTCGTTTTCCACAGATTTGGGCTAGTAGCCTATTGCACCGGGCGGTCGTGGATTATGTCCGTTTCCAACTGACCTTGCATAGGACCTCTTGGACTGCCCCGTGGAGTCGGTTGGTGGGTTGGTTCACACCTCCTTCCTTTGTTTGGGGGTGGTAGGCCTTATGCGCCGGCTGGCAACCTGGGCCGATTTGACTGAAAATCATGTATCGGGCGGCCTGTTTCTGCAAGGCAGCCAGATCAGCCGGGCCGCCAAATTTGCTTGAAAATCAATGGTCGGGCGGCCTGTTTTGTGCAATTTGTTCCTGGGTCGCTCAAAATTGTTTGTAAGGCCAAGATGATCAGACCAACTCATCTTGAATGTTGATGAAGTCCTTGGCACATTTTGGTGAGTCGGGTGACTAGCAGGGTATTGCCGGGTGACGGCCCCGATCGACCGGCCGGGTGGTCATCCGAGCAGCCAATCAGGCTTGTGGTCTTCATTTGGGTGATAATTCTGATCACTCGACCGGGTGATGATCCGGGCGGCTGATTACCCTGTTGGCCCCTGATCTGTTGGAAAGACAGGGCTGTGTGCTGATTTCAGCCATAAACGACCCTGTCGGCCGGTTGTTTTACAGTCGTGATCGGCCGATGGGGTGTTTCTTCATATTTTTGCATATTTTGGCCTTGTATGACCCGCAAACACATATTTCATGAAAACTTGTGGAACTTTATTAGTTTAAGTAAATTTTTATTGAACTAAGGTCTTTACCTTGCATTTTTTGACTGGTTGGTGGCCGGTATTAGGTTTTATCGACTGCCAACTCCTCCCCAAGCTTAATCCTTTGCTCGTACCGAGCAAGGTAAAACTTAGAGATGATGGATGAGGAGTCGCTTCAATGTTAGAGCCCTACGAGGATCAAGTGCACAAACACATACTCCCACAAAATATAGGTAAGTGTAAACCAGCACAACTTGGTCACTAAATCATCCTCATTGTACGGTGGGGCTTATTGGCATTTTATAACCTTGTCATGAGCGGTTGAAGTCTAGAACGGCTAGTTTAGACTTTGTCATGCAATCTCCAACTTGATCATGAGTCCAATGTTTTATAATGTTGCATAAGATTGAAAATCTTCCCTCTAGATGCAATCTCCCACTATGACTCTCATCTCTCAAAAGGTGCATTTCCTTACCAAGTGCCCATCCTTCTTTCTAAAAGCATAGCTTATATGTGGAGCTTGGTAAGATGGCACATCTAGCACGCATATATTGTTAAGTTAAGAGATGGTCCTAGCAAAAAGACAGTGCACTTCCTTATTCCAATCATTTAGAAATAATGTCCAGGGGAGAGGGAGAGAATGGACTCACGCGAAGGAGTGGGCTAGCACAATTGCAAAAGTCATGGGTACAAATTAGTCTTGAGGACTGGATTTTTGTGCTAGAGTGAAAGGATGGTCCTTTATTTTGCTCAAAGATATTTTTCAATAAACCTTGAAACTTCTTGATATTGTACATCCATGAGAGTTAATAAACTTTTTCTTATTACCTTTCTTTCTTTCTTTCTTTCTTTCTTTCAGCTCTCATGGTGTAGGAAAGCTAATTCAACGGTTCGAATATTTTTTTGCAACCTTTTTCTGAGCAATTATTGGGGCGGACCAAAATCTCTCTCATAGGATCAAAGTTTCACAAAAGGAAAGATTTTTGGTTGACATGCTTGGTGAACTGGATGCATGAGTCCGATGTGGAAACCGCATAACCAAGCATGATAATTGAGAACTAAAAGATAACACGAAGGAGAATGATTGGCTTTGGAAGTGCAAGTCCCTTATAAGGATCAAATCCTAATTAAACTCAATGCATGCATAAATGGCATAGACAAGGTTTTGCAAATAAATATTTGGCCATGATATGGAATTATCTATCATAGGGAAGATGTGCACCAAGTAGGGGGTTTTGTTGCAGCAAGGTTTTGAAAGAAGTCATTGGACTCTAATCATGAGGAAATCACAGACTCATCCAAAACATGTCATATCATAAACTCCAACAACTAGACTTGGTGTTTTATTAGCCTTTTTGCACCCACTAAAACAAAGAGGGACTAGCGTTATCATCATGTCGGTCTATCATTACCCACAAACATTAGGAGTAGAGATTGTATACTTGAGACTCAAAGGGAGCTAATAGAGCAACTATTCATCATTTCCAAAGGCATGGTAGAGACTAAGTTCTCAATTTTATTCAAAAAGGGAAATCTTTTTGTTCTTCTTGGTTTTGCAAATTTTTATGGTTTTCCTTCAAAAAGAAAAAATCTTTTTGTGTTTTCTAAAATTTATAGAATGATAAATCTTTTTGGGTTATCCTAAAGTTTATCAAAACTAAAAATCCTTTTACCTTTCTTTTTTGGGTTATAATTATACACAAGGGGGTCATGCAATGATTCAACTAGATAGAGGGAGAGAGAAGAGAACGAGTCGATGGCAAACCTTGGTTTATGCACCTCCCCAAGCTTAGGTCTTTGCAAGACTTGAGCTCAAAAGAGGCGGTCACTATGGTGGTAGGTACTCAAAGTTCATAGAAGACACCCTTTAAAATGATTGCCATTCCTGTGAAATGTTACACGGACATGATACCCAAAAGATAATATTTCAATTAAGATCATTGGTTAGTTGTTCGGTTAATAGTCCAAGCATTAATCGTTGAACCATTCAAGGAAAGCAACGATGTACCTCTCTAGTTGGTTTTATTGCAGCACACTTTTATTCCTATGTTGAAACTTTATTTGCTAACGGAAAGTTGTTAAGCACTTAGAACAAACAAAAAGGAAGACAGAATAGAGGGACAAAGAAGCTCCAGCTAAAGTTTGTGGGGTGGAGAGTAGAAAGAACGTACCTTGCTATTTTTAAGTTTGAGGGGGAGGCTTGGAGGCTTTTTTGCATAGGCCAGGCGGCATGAAATGGCCGGGCGGCACATCACGCCGAGCGGCGGGTCCACTTGCCTCCTTTGCTACATGCTTGCTTTGCAGCTCATGGGAGGCACTAGGGGCATGCGCCATGTGCTTGCTTTGGCTAGAGTGTTGTTGAGAGAGTGGGGAGCAAGAAGAGAGTGATGCGATGGCCGAAGTTGGGGGTTTGCGATGAGTGTTGTGCCGCTCATGAAATCTAGGACAGAAGCATGGCTGGTGACCTTGAGAATTGGTAGAGTGAGGTGACATGAACGGTTTTCCTTCACTTCTTTTCATTTGTAGCAAGGTCCTGCGGTGGGAAATTTGCTCTAGGGAACTGCTGGCCTGTTTCCGCCGGGCGGCCAAATTTGCTTGAAAATCAATGGTCGGGCGGCCTGTTTTGTGCAATTTGTTCCTGGATCGCTCAAAATTGTTTGTAAGGCCAAGATATGGACTAGCTCATCTTGAATGTTGATGAAGTCCTTGGCACATTTTGGTGAGTCGGGTGACCAGCAGGGTATTGCCGGGTGACAGCCCCGATCGACCGGTCGGGTGGTCATCTGAGAAGCCGATCGGGCTTCTGGTCTTCATTCGGGTGATAATTCTGATCACTCGGTCGGGTGATGATCCGTGTGGCTGATGACCTTGTCGACCCCTGATCTGTCGGAAAGACAGGGCCGGGTGCTGATTTCAGTCGTAAACGACCTTGTATAATCGGCAAACATATATTTTTGCATATTTTGGCCTTGTATGACCTGCAAACATATATTTCACCAAAACTTGTGGAACTTTATTTGTTTAAGTAAATTTTTATTGAACTAAGGTCTTTACCTTGCATTTCTGGACTGGTTGGTTGTCGATATTGGTTTTATCGGCCGCCAATAGTGGGTGGACCCAACAAGGAGTTTTGAGTGTCTGCTCCGTTAACCGAGATAGTGTCCTGTGCAAACCACGGCTAATTGCAATTCATCATGGAACAAAGAGGCCCGAGCTGCTTGGTACGACACTGTTTGTGCGGTAACCATGGCTCGATCTCGTGTTTTCCTTGGAAATTGTCAACTGGTTTACGATTGCGAATATATCCACACCAATTAATCAGTCGCATGCAGGGTTTAGGCATCTAGAAGATAGGTTTACGTGGGTGGATCCAACAAGAGAGTTCCTAGTGCCTGCTTTGTTAACCGAGACAGTGTCCTGCGCAAACCACGGTTAATCGCAATTTATCATGGAACCAGGACGCCCGAGCTGCTCGGTACGACACTTCTGTGAGGTAATTATGGCTCGGGTTGCCTACTATGTTTTCCTTGGAAGAAAAAGGCTCGGGTTGCCTTCTACGTTAACTGAGACACTGTTCTGCATACCATGTCTTGTTCACTAGTTTACAAAGCTGCAACCCCGTGCATCAAAGCATGAGCATGCGGTTGGCGCCTCCCTACGCATCCGCCACGTGTTGCCTTCTGGTGGTGCTACCGGTGGTGAGGCGCATCCACAGGAGTGCCTATCCATGCCAAGCCCTTGCGGATGCCCCACATAGAGGTGCACGACAACGCCTCATATCACGTGGTCCGTAGGACGACCCCTATACAACCTACTATGTAATAGACTGCAAGGCTGTTTTTCATAAACCTTGTATATTTACTGATATAATTTTGAATATGTATTCAGACTAATGTGCAATTCAACCAATAAAGTCTATATAATTAAAAAAATATGGGGGGTCCATACGTAACTATTACAATATCATAGCTATTCGACGGCCTATAAGTGCCTGGTGGTTGTGGGCTACAAGCCCATTCTCATCGATAATCTTCTGAGCCTTCTCTCAGATCTTCTATGGCATGGCATCATAGCATGTTGCGATGGAACAATCACGTAAACCACAAAAACATAATGTAAACTATCGCCATCGCTGGAAGTTCAAATAGCATCTTCTCCGACGACGACGCCGCCTCCCTACTAGAAAGAGAAGAAAAGCCGGAGGTCCATCCTTATTATTTCCGAGCCTTCTCTCAGATCTTTTGCTGTAGGGCATCACAGCATGTTACGATGGAACAATCTTGTAAACCATAAAAATATAATGTAAACTGGCGCCATCGCTGGAAGTCCAAATAGCATCTTCTCCGATGATGCCACCGCTTCTCTACTAGAAAGAGAAGGAAAGTCAGAGGTCCATCCCTTATTATACATTAATGCTATTAACAATTATAGAAGCGGTTGTTCGACATGATGAAATATTCAACAGTCACTGTCATCGGAACTGTATCTTTTCGGTCGCCAGGTCTCCAACTATGAAGAGAAGGACAATGTTGAAGGTCCATCATATTATACGAACAGTGATTGCACTTTGATTTCATACCACGATGAATCGGCTCATCGGAGTCACACAGGAACCGAGCCATGTCACTTTGATTCCATATCGCGGTGAATCGGCTCGTCAGAATCGCACAGGAAGCCAACCTTGTCCTCGCGAAATTGGTACGTCCAGGGCGGCTGGTCGCCGTAATGTTGGACGGTGAGTATGGGACTTCCGACGCTGGAGCTCGATACGAGGTCGGTATTCCAAAAAATGGGTAAAATGACCAGCTATACCAATCTCATGGAGTTGGTTCACTTTGCAAAAAGGGCAGAACGACAACTTGTTGAATCTTATAAGACTCGTGTTTTTCCAAGCTGCTAACAATACTACCCCTTGGCGTCATATACAACAGCAAGGTTCAGGTTTAATCATATCTTCCTCTCGAACACCTTTTCCACCTCGTACCATTTCTACACCAACAACACGAGATGAGGTAAAAGGCAAAAATGTTGGCTCAAGCCAGTCAAGCTCCTCTACTACTCCAGCTAAGAAGACAAGTAAAATTGAATGTTTTAAGTGTGGTGGTCATGGGCATAAGCAAGCAGAATGCCCCAATCGGCGTGTTATTCTAGCACTTGCAGATGGTTCTTATGATTCACAAAGTGAGGACGAGGATGGCAACCATGACACAGATCCAAAGGATGTCAATTTGGAAACTTTTGAATACGAAGCAAAGGGCGGTGAATGTGAATTGGGACTGAATTGTTTAGCACTAAAGCATCTTATTTGTGAGAACGTCGTGACCATTCATCCCAGCTCTATGGAGGAAATTACTTTTGCTGATTTTGATGACTTGCTTGCTGGTTTTGATGATTTGGACACTCATATTTCTCCACGAGAAGAAAGCTTCAGTGAGCCTCCTACTGAACCTTCCTAGAGTACTTTTATGATGTGAACAAGGCTTCCTCATCTTCCAAAAGGTTCTGATAAATCTTTATTTGGGCGGAGGCGAAACATAAATCGATCCGGCTTCTCAACAACACGTTCAGAACCCTGCAATCGTAGCATAACGTCTCCTCTGGTTATCAACCGTCCAAGGACGATTGACCTTGCCGAGAAGTCTAATCCCTGCCTGAGAATCAAGAACACAAGCAAGAACAACGAAGAATGCAACACAATTGCAGATGTATGATTAAACTCACGAAGTTGGGGTCTCACAAACCGATGAACGGCAACACTGTTTATGAACAGAATTGATTTAAGCAAAACCCAAACCCTAATGGTGCAGCGGTGGATGTATATGAAGATTCTAGGATCGTGCAAGACCCTCTGGATGCGCCCCTAATTGGGCTCAACTGGATAAAAAGCACAAAGGCCAAAAATAGGCGACGCAGCACCAACACAGATTCTGAACCCTCTCTTGTTTCGACGATTCCTGATGCCTCTGGATGAATTTTGACATGAGGCTGACGTCATTGGAAAGGTCTTCTCCTTATCTTTCCGTGCATATGTAGAACGTCCAAATCCGAGTCCGTATGAGTTCTGGGCGACCGTTTTAGTGCAGACTGGTCCTGGGCCCCGAAACAGACTCGAAGTCGGTTTTGATTGGGCCTCCACCTTGGCTTCCAAGCTCTTGCTGGTCCTCCACGTTCGCAACTCCTTCTCCCATCATCTTCTGGTCCTCTCCATGGTTCCTAATCATAAAATAATCATTAGGTAGCAAACCATTCTCAAAAGTAACATATAACGAAGAACGTAGCAACGAGTTCACCTCTAAATTTAGTCGTCGTGCACGAGCTCTAGTCATTGGACCTTGCAAGTCCAGAATTAGAGCAGTATTGTGTGTATCCATAGGAGTGATGTCCTCATCATCCTCCCCCTTTTGAAGTGGAGTCGTCCTCGACTCAAGCTCATCTTCTTCGCCCAAGTATGGTTTCGAATCTGAAATGTTAAAAGTAGGACTAACCCCGAACTCGGGAGACAACTCAAGTTTGTATGCATTATCATTAATCTTCTTCATTATTTTGAATGGACCATCATCTCTAGGCATTAGTTTAGACTTTCTCAATTCTAGAAATCTATCCTTCCTCAATTGTAACCACACTAAATCTCCTACATCAAGCTTTACTTCCTTTCTACCTTTACTACCAGCAATTTTATACTTTTCATTCAGCTTTTGAATGCTAAGTCTAGTGATCTCATGCATTTGCAAAATAAATTCAGCACGCTCCTTAGCATCAACATGAACTCTCTCATTAATAGGTAGAGGAAGTATATCAAGTGAAGTACGTGGATCAAAACTATACACTACCTTGAAGGGACTTACCTTGGTAGTAGAATGTGTTGCCCGATTATAAGTAAACTCAACATGAGGTAAGAAGTCTTCCCATTGCTTCAAATTTTTCTTCAAAATAGCTCTCAACATAGTGCCCAAAGTGCGGTTCACAACCTCAATTTGTCCATCAGTTTGTGAATGACAAGTTGTAGAAAATAGCAATTTTGTACCCAACTTATTCCAAAGTGTGCGCCAAAAATGACTCAAGAATTTTGCATCACGATCTGAAACAATAGTAGAAGGCATACCATGCAAACGGACAATTTCTTTGAAAAAGAGGTCAGCAATATAACTAGCATCATCAGTTTTATGACATGGTATAAAGTGTGCCATCTTAGAAAAACGATCCACAACAATAAAAATGCTATCACTCCCCCTCTTAGTCCTAGGCAGTCCTAAAACAAAGTCCATAGAAATATCCGCCCAAGGAATAGAAGGAACCAGAAGTGGCAGGTATAAACCATGTGGATTCAAGCGAGACTTAGCTTTTTGACATGTAGTGCAGCGAGCAACAAAACGCTCAACATCTTTCCTCATCCTTGGCCAAAAGAAGTGTGTGGCCAAAATATCCTCCGTCGTCTTAGCACCAAAATGACCCATCAATCCACCTCCATGCGCCTCCTGCAACAACAAAAGACGAACGGAGCCAACTAGAATGCATAGGCGGTTAGCTCTAAACAAGAAACTATCATTCAACACAAATTTGTTCCAAGAACAACCTTCCTTACAGTGCAGCAATACATCTTTAAAATCAACATCAGCAACATATTGTTCTTTAATTGCCTCAAGTCCAAAAATTCTACAATCAAGTTGAGACGACAAAGTATATCGCCTAGATAAAGCATCAGCAATCACATTATCCTTCCCTTTCTTATGTTTAATAATATAAGGAAAAGACTCAATAAACTCAACCCATTTAGCATGTCGACGGTTCAAATTGCATTGAGAACGAATATACTTAAGTGATTCATGATGACGCCACATCTCTAAAGAACGTACAAGTGCATATAATTTCTTATCATATGTGGAATAATTCAAAACAGGCCTAGTAATTTTCTCACTGAAGTATGCAACAGCTTTACCATCTTGTATCAAAACACCACCAATGCCGATACCACTAGCATCACATTCAAGCTCAAAAGTCTTATCAAAATTGGGTAATTGCAGCAATGGTGCATGTGTAAGTTTGTCCTTCAAAGCATCAAAAGACTCATAATGTACCTTACCCCATTGGAAGCCACAACACAAATCAATTTTAGTGAAAATTATAGCACCATATAACTCATCAAGCATGTCGTCTAGCCAAGTAATAGGATGACGATACCTAATAGTAATGTTATTAATGGCTCTACAATCTATACACATATGCCAAGAACCATCTTTCTTAGGAACCAAAAGTACAGGAACAGCACAAGGACTAAGTGATTGACGAACATACCCACGATCCAAAAGGTCTTGGACTTATCATTGTATCTCCTTAGTCTCCTTAGGGTTGGTCCTATAAGCAGCACGGTTTGGCAAAGTAGCACCAGGAATCAAATCAATTTGATGCTCAATCCCTCTCAAAGGTGGCAATCCCGGGGGTATCTCATCTGGGAAAACATCCTCATACTCCTGCAAAAGGTTAGTGACAGCAAGTGGCCAAGCACTAGAAGCAATATCACCAAGCGAAAACAAAGCTTGTTTGCATATCAAAGCATAGTAAATATCATCAGCAGAAATTTCGGCAAGCTCAGATTTTATAGCAAGACATGAACGACCTTGTAATTTAATTCCAGCACCCTTAGAATTTGAAGAATCATTAACATTGAGGTGTAGAATCAGAATTAACATGTTGCTGAATTTCAGGGCCTTTATTTTTCAAACTAGCAGCTCTTTTTAAATCAGCTTGTACAATTTCAGCAGGGGTCATTGGTAACAAAGTAATTTTAGTTCCCTTATACATAAAAGTGTAGTTATTACTTTTACCATGGTGTACAGCATCATTATCAAATTCCCAAGGTCTACCCAATAAAAGTGAACATGCTTGCATGGGTACAACATCACAATCAACAGAATCCACATAACAACCAATGGAAAAAGGAACTCTGCAAGTTTGTATTACCTTAGCTTTTCTAGAGTCATTTAATCACTGAATGTAGTATGGATGTGGATGTGGGCGTATGGTCAAGTCAAGCTTCTTAACCACATCAGAACTCACCAAATTGTTGCAGCTTCCTCCATCAATGATGACACGTGCTCGGCGGTTCTTGATGACGAAGAAAATCTAGAACAAGTTATGTCGCTGCATTGTCTCGGGCTGTTGGATTTGTGTGCTAAGCACACGCTGCACAATAATATTCATGTAGCTCGTGGTATCTCCGTGTCACCGCTGGTGGTAGCGACATCCTCCTCCTCATCCTCCCCATCGGAGGTGCTCATATAACCGCCATCGTCTGTCATCACATATGCCCGCCTACTTGGGCAATCTTTTTGCACATGACCAAGACCATGGCAGTGGTGGCACTGAATCCCTATAGTGCGTCCTGTCAAAGCAATAGAGGAGGCACTACTAGCTGGTACCTACACAGAATTTTTACCTGAGCGCCTAGAAGGGGCAGGGGCTGATCTTGGAGCTACAGAAACAACACTAGTTGCCTTAGCAGCTGCTGGTGGGGGCAGACGGAAAGATGGCTTGGGCAGCCCCGAAGTCCCCGTCGGCCGTGGTGGGTAGAAAGTCCTGGACTTGATGTACTCCTCAAAAGCCTGGAAAAGTCCCTGTGATTCTTTCTCTCCAAGCATAGCATACTGGAAACACTGGTTGAGGGTATAAAATTCTTTATAATCAAGAATGTCCTGAATTTCTTTTCTCAAACCAGAATAAAAGCGGCAAATCTGATCCTCTACTTTTTCAACCATAGCACAACGAATCAAACCCTTCTGAAGCTCACTAAAATACTCCTGAACAGTTTTATCTCCTTGATCTAAACGTTGTAGTTTATTACGAATCTCTCTATAAAAAGAAGGAGGAACAAAACAATTACGCATTTCTACCTTAAGTTCTTCCCAAGTAGTAGGCAAATCAGTTTCAGCAGCTAGACCACTCCACCAAACAATAGCAAAGTCCTTAAACTCACTAGTGGCTTGTCTAACTCTATGTTGTTCAGGAACAAGGTGGGCATTAAATTTTTGTTCTACAGTCATTTCCCAATCAAGGTAAGCATTACCATCATACTGACCCGAAAACGAAGGAATTAAAAACTTAATTTTAGCATACGGGTCATCTGGAGCATGGTTACCTTGTGTGCGATGGTTGTGGTTGTGGAAACCACCCATACCTTGAGGGTTACGTTGCAAACGACATTGTAATCTTGCGGTCCTTGTAGCTGACCTATCGACGGTGCCATCAGCCTTATACACCGTTTCTTTATCATGATCGTCTTCAACGTCGTTGTTGGTGTTGGTATTGGTGTTGGTGTTGGTGTTGATGGTCTTGTGAGCGGTCGCCAATTCGACAACTTGGTCGGTTAACTTAGAGACTCTCTTATCCAACCGCTCAATGCTTTCTCCCAGGTGAAGCTTGGTGACAGCGTCGGTGACGGCCCTGATGATCGTCTCTGCCAAATCACTCTAAACCGCCTACAAAGCCTTCTATAGCTGACTTTGGCTCACGCACTCATTAAATTTTGAGGGCGAAGCACCCTCTCCATTGCTTCCTGACATCAGAAACACCAAAACAGGAAACAAAAAGTGAAGGTTATCCCTACAATACTACTAAGCAGTGGTGCCTCTCAACACAGTAAAAGGAAGCTTCTTGCAAAGCTCTTACAAAGTTCTGAAAAAAAAAAAACAAAGCAAAGGATACCAGAGAGGTGTGTTCCACGATTGCAAGGGTTAAAAAATAACCTATGTGCTGTCCAGAAGAAATATGTAGACCTATATATATATATATATATATATATATATATATATATATATATATATATATATATATATATATATATATATATATATATATATATATGTGTGTGTGTGTGTGTGTGTGTGTGTGTGTGTGTGTGTGTGTGTGAGAGTGGCACACAAATCAAAAATAGATAGTAAAGCTGAATAACTGCCCAAGTAACTTGTCCCTAGTTGCTGGTCTAACTATGTCCTAGAACAGTAGTGATAGCAAAGAATAAACAAGGAGACAAAGGCACACAGTCGAGAATAGGGGGCTAAGTGTAAAACAGCCAAACTCAGAAATTCCAGGGGGCTAGATGGAGCACTAGTAGGAATCCTACATTTATTTTTTTTATTTTATTTTGTTGATATTTTTCTCCAAGTCACTAACAATGGGGAGAAACCACAAAAAATTTCAACTCAAACAAAGCTAGGACGTGGCCTATAGAAAATCTTGAAGTTTCAGAAATCGTCGGGTTTCAACTTGAATGAATTTTTTCTTTATCTTCATGATTTTGTTTGAATGTTTTTATGAGGGCACACAGGACATAGCCGAGTGTGGGTCACCTCAATATTTTGTCAAGAATCTCCTGTAAAAATTTTGGCCAAAATGGACAACTGAGCGAAAAGTTATGGCCATTTTACCGAAGCGGTGTCGGAATCGGTTATGAAGAAACCCGGGGTTTGAGTGAAACCCGAGTCGGGTTTGGGGTCAGGTAGGGATTTTTTTGGCGGGGTGGATGCAGCGGAAAGTGGAAGTTATGAGAATTGGTTCGAGGTGTTGAGGGTGGTTTTAGGGTGGGATTAGGGTGGGCGTGTTAATCAATCAATCCTAGCACACAAAACCGACAAAACCGAGGGTGGTGGAGGGGATGGCGGCTAGGGTTGCAAGGAAAACACTACTGACGATAAAAACACAAACTAAACCAGCGACTAAACAATAACTAGGGCACAAACTCAACACTACGGACTCTGAAATTGAAATATGCAAAGGCTAAACATGTGGTTATGGGCGGGGGAAAATTTTTTTGGCTTTTCTGTGGACGATAGGAAGAACACGAAAACAAAACTAAAGGGTAGTGCGAACCTGATGGTGCACCTGAAGCTCTGATTACCACTTGATGTGAACAAGGGTTCCCGATCTTCCGAAATATTCTGATAAATCTTGATTTGGGCGGAGGCGAAACACAAATCGATCCGGCTTCTAAAGAACACGTTCAGAACCCTGCAATCGCAGCACAACGTCTCCTTTGGTTATCAACCGTCCAAGGATGATTGACCTCGCCGAGAAGGCTAATCCCTGCCTGGGAATCAAGAACACAAGCAAGAACAACGAAGAATGCAACACAATTGTAGATGTTTTGATTAAACTCACGAAGTTGGGGTCTCACAAACCGATGAACGGCAACACTGTATATGAACAGAATTGATCTAAGCAAAACCCAAACTCTAATGGTGCGGCGGCGGATGTATATGAAGATCCTAGGATCGTGCAAGACCCTCTGGACGCGCCCCTAATTGGGCTCAACTGGATAAAAAGCCCAAAGGCCAAAAATAGGCGACGCAGCACCAACACAGATTCTGAACCCTCTCTTGTTTCGACGATGCCTAATGCCTCCGGATGAATTTTGACATGAGTCCAACAGCATTGGAAAGGTCTTCTTATATTTCTGTGCATATGTAGAACGTCCAAATCCGAGTTCGTATGCATCCTGGACGACCGTTTTAGTGCAGACTCATCCTGGGTCCTGAAACAGAGTTGAAGTCGGTTTTGATTGGGCCTCCACCTTGGCTTCCAAGCCCTTGCTGGTCCTCCACGTTCGCAACTCCTTCTCCCATCATCTTCTGGTCCTCTCCATGGTTCCTAATCATAAAATAATCATTAGGTAGCAAACCATTCTCAAAAGTAACATATAGCAAAGAACGTAGGAACGAGCTCACCTCTAAATTTAGTCGTCGTGCACAAGCTCTAGTCATTGGACCTTGCAAGTCCAGAATTGGAGGAGTGTTGTATGTATCCATAGGAGTGATGTCCTCATCATTTTATCACCTTACTAGCTGCTCCCGGTCAGAATTGTAGTAGCCAACAGGGCACTACTCTACATGCTGCACCATATCAAGTAGTCCCTGAAGTCATTTGTGCTCCAAAATCTGGTCCTGAGCTGCCATTATTTCTATTGGCATATAATAAGTCAAATGCCTCAGAGCCCAATTATCACTCGCTGCAACCTGCATATTTATCATCTAATTTTGGTTCACCACATCATTCTTTGGTGGTACGTCGTGTTCTTTCAACACAATTTGTTGCAGCTGAACAAGGGCAGCGCCATAACTTGATTCAATCATGATGCAAAGTCAAAGGACAGGTTTACCAGTTCATAAATGATGGTGGGAGCTGTAACAATATTGTTAGTGCCATGCTTGTTGAAAAGCTTGGTCTACAAACACGCCGGCACCCACATCCGTACCATATGCAATGGTTGAATAATTCTGGCACCGTGAAGGTATCCTCCATGGTCAGGTTATCATTCTCTATTGGTGGCTATCATGATGAGGTGGATTGTGACATTGTTCCAATGCAAGCATGCCACTTACTTTTGGGTCATCCATGGCAGTTTGATGTTGATTCTGTGCACTTTGGTCGCTCCAATAAATATTCATTTGTTCACAAAGAGAAGAAGGTGTTACTGGTCCCATTAACTCCTGAAGAAATACATGCATCTGATGTTGCTCCTATGGAAAGAGATGAGAGTGAGAAGAGAAAAATGAGTGAGACACAAAAAAATAGTAAGGGAGAGAATCCTAATCCACTCCAGTCCATACAGGCCACTGAACACAAAAAATTGCCACTACATAATAAGTGTTTATTAGAGAGCATGAGGGATTTGCGAGAAGTGAGAAATACCAGAGCCCCATTCTTTGTGCTCCTGCACAAAGACATTTTGGTTTCAACTAATAGTTTACCCTCGACATTGCCTAGTGATATTCTTGATTTATTGCAGGAGTTCGAAGATATGTTCCTGGATGAGGTGTCGGCTAGTCTTCCTCCCATACGTGGTATTGAAGACCAAATTGTTTTGGTTCCTGATGCTTCTCTTCCAAATCGTCTAGCATATTGTGCTAATCCTGATGAAACAAAAGAAATTCAGAGACAGATAAAAGAGCCTTTGGACAAAGGGTATGTTTGAGAATCTCTTTCCCCATGCACTGTTCTAGTGCTCTTGGTCCCAAAAAAAAATGGCTCTTGGCACATGTGTGTTGACTGTCGTGCTATAAATGCTATAACTCTTAGATATCGTCACCCTATTCCAAGGCTTGATGATATGTTAGATGAATTATGTGGCGTTGTTATTCTCTCCAAAATTGATTTATGCAGTGGTTATCACCAAATTCGGATGAAAATTGGAGATGAAGGGAAGGCAGCATTTAAAAAAAAATTTGGTTTATATGAATGGCTTGTGATGCCCTTTGGATTGACAAATGCTCCTTCAACTTTTATGCGTTTAATGAATCAGATTCTAAGAGCATTTATTGGCAAGTTTGTGGTCGTATATTTTGATGATATCCTGATCTATAGTAAATTTGTTGATGAACATATTGATCATATTCACCAAATACTTGCTGTTTTGAGAGCTGAAAAGTTATATGGGAACATTGATAAGTGCACTTTTTGCACAGAACATGTTGTTTTTCTTGGTTTTGTTGTGACTGCAGAGGGTATCTGTGTTGATGAAGAGAAGATCAAAGTAATAAAGGACTGGCCTACACCTGCAAATGTGAGCCAAGTTCACAGTTTTCATGGGCTTGCAGGTTTCTACAGGAGATTTGTCAAAGATTTTAGTACAATTGCTGCACCACTAAACAATTTGACAAAAAAGGATGTTCCATTCATGTGGGGAGATGAACAGGAGCAAGCCTTCCAAGAGCTAAAAAGAAAACTTTGTGAAGCACAACTACCAGACTTCGGTAAAACTTCTGAAATTAACTGTGATGCAAGTGGTGTTGGCATTGGTGGCGTGCTAATGCAAGAAGGTAAACCCATTGCTTACTTTTCTGAAGAATTAAATGGTCCACATCTGAATTACTATGTTTACGACAAAGAGCTATACGCCTTAGTTCGAGTTCTAGAAACTTGGCAGCATTACTTACTTGCTAAGGAGTTTGTCATACACTCTGATCATGAAGCTTGGAAATATCTCAAAAGTCAAGGTAAGCTGAACTGCACACATGCAAAATGGATTGAGTTCATTGAAACATTTCCATATGTTGTAAATCATAAGAGAGGTAAAGATAATATTGTTGCAGATGCTTTGTCAAGAAGATGTACATTGGTTACTCAACTTGATGCAAAGGTTCTTGGTTTGGAACCAATTAAAACAATTTATTCTACTGATTCAGGTTTTAAAGAAGCTTTCTCTAAGTGTGTAGCTGGAAAAGGTTGGGCAAAATTTTATGTGCATGATGGATTTTCATTTCGAACTAACAAGCTATGCATTCCAGTTTGCTTTGTTTGACATGTTCTTTAGGAGGAGGCACATGTTGGTGGCTTAGATGGCCATTTTGGTGTGAAGAAAAAACCCTAGACATGCTTGCTGACCGCTTCTTTTGGCCACATATGAGACGTGATGTCCAGCGACATGTTCAGCGTTGCATAACATGCTTGAAAGCTATGTCCCGCCTTAATCCACATGATTTATACATTCCATTACCAATTTCGAAAGTACCTTGGGAAGATATATCCATGGATTTTATTTTGGGATTACCATGATCTCAGAGGGGGAGCAATTCCATTTTTGTTGTTGTTGATTGTTTCTCTAAGATGGCATATTTTATTCCATGTCATAAGAACGATGATGCTTCACATGATGCTGATTTATTTTTCAGAGATATAGTTCGTTTACATGGAGTGCCCAAGACTATTGTTTCAGATCGGGTTACCAAATTACTTAGCTACTTTTGGAAGACATTGTGGGGTTAACTTGGCACCAAATTGTTATTTTCTACCACTTGTCACCCACAAACAGATGGCCAAACTGAGGTTGTCAATCGTACTCTATCAACAATGTTGCAGGCTGTGCTGAAAAAGAATTTGAAGATGTGGGAACATTGCATTCCACATGTCGAGTTTGCTTATAACAAGGCAGTACATTCAACAACAAATTTTGTCCTTTCAAAAAAATTTATGGTTTTAGGCCACATACACCCATGGATCTTTTGCCCTTACCATTGTAGGAACAAGTTAATTTAGATGTTATCACAAGATTAGAATTGATTAAAATATTACATGAGAACACGAGGAGGAATATTGAGAAGAAATCTACTCAGTATGCCAAGCAAGCAAATAAGGGTAAGAAAAAAGTTCTTTTCCAACCAGGTGATCTAGTGTGGCTCCATTTGCGCAAGGATCATTTTCCTCAGCAGCGCAAGTGAGAGCCATCTTGAGATGTGCCATGGCTTGGCATTGTGATGAGTAATTGACGTTTGAGTTGGTTTGAGTTTGAGTTGAAATGCGAGTTTTCGAGGATTGCATTTGCAAGTTTCTATACTGCTATGCATGATTACAATTGTCACTAATTGGTGTTAGTGATGTGATTCAGAGATGTTGGAGTGGAATGGAATGTGTTTTCTTGTCTCATGATGTGTAGGTTGGTGGAGTCAACTTGGCGGTCAACGGCAAGAGGATCGGGCACAAGCGGGGGCTTGGGGCCAGATAATCGAGAGGCTGGGTGAGGTCAAGGGTGATCCACATTGTACACGAGAGAGGACAAGAAGCACAAGGCGGTTTCACGGTTGAGCCTCAAAACCGTGGTGTTGATCAAGACAGTAGGGTTGACCAAGTCAAAGGCGATCGGGTGTCGGTGTAAGTGTACAGGCTGTCCGATGGACCGGAAGCGAGAGAGACTTGCCGAAAAGGAGGATCGTGGGACGAGATGACACGCGTCATGATCGAGAAGTCTTGTTTTGATAGAAGCAAGCATGAAGTCATGCTTTGAGAAGTGTGCAAGACGGTTTAACGGTTTGACCTCAAAATCGGTGGTGGTGAACGGTGATGCATGTGGCATAATCACGAAGCTTGCGTCGAGGCAAAGCAAAGATGTGAAGGGTCTGGGGGCGTTCGGGTGAAGGAAAAAGAGATGGACAAGTTGCCCTTGGTGGTAGGTGGCAATGTATTGTTGGTTAAGGGTAGTGTGGTCTTCACGACAACCCTAGGCCTATAGAAGGAGAGGTAGGGCTAGTGGGAGAGGGTGGCTCTTCCCATTAGCCTTGTGTTAGGTTTTCTTTCCATGGAGCTAGGAGTGTGCTTCATGTTGTAGTAGAGAGAAAAGAGTGTGTGAGAGACAAGCTTTTCTCTTCCAAAGAGTGGGAGGAAGAGGGTGGCTTCCTAGCCATGTATCCATGTATCTTGACTTGATGAATCAATGGCTATTGTTTGCAACTTGAGGGCTTGTGGTAACCTTGTGTACAATGATAATGATAGAGCCAAACAATTGTTGTATTCTCTTGATGAAAATGTTTGGGGGCTTAAGATTGTTGATCTAGAGGAAATTGTTGATTTCAATACCCTGAATTTTGAGCAACTGTATAGCAAGCTGAAATCTCATGAACTATCTAGGAAATCTCATCCTAATCATGTTAATCCTACTTCTAGCATGGCTTTGCTTTCTAGCTCTCAAAAGGGTAGTCATGGTGGTGCCTCTTACGAAACTAACCCCTCACATGACAAGTCTCCTTTGGAGTTCGCTTTGTCTTCTCTTGTTGCAGCCTCTGATGAACAGATGGATGGCATTCCTGATGAGGAGCTGTCATTGCTCACAAGGAAGTTTAGGAAGTTCTAAAACAAACACAAGGAGAGAAGAGGCGGTGGTTCAAGAACCTGCTTCGAGTGTGGTGACCCTGGACACTTCGTTGCTGATTGCCCCAAGAAGAAGAAGAAGAAGGTCGAGTACCACGACAACAACACTGAAGACTTCAAGAAGAAGAAGAACCACTTCTACAAGAAAAGTAAGACCTCCAAGAAGCTCGCCAAGGCGGTCACACGCGCCTGTGTTGCCGCTTTAAGCGACATTGACCTCACATCAAGTGAAGGCCTTACACGCTCGGAGGAGGAGGTTGAAAAGCCACAAGTCAAGAGGAAGGACGACTTCACTGAGCTTTGCTTCATGGTAAAGAATGACCACGACACGACTCTGGCTCTGACTCTAGCATAAGCGAGCCCCCCCCCCCCCCAACTCTTGATGAGCTCTCTTCTGAACTTGATCAATTGCATGATATTCTACTGATGCAAGATGATAAGCTGAGCTTAAGTCTAAGTTAGAGAGTGCTAATTATGAGATTGCCTCGCTTACGTCCAATCTTCCTAAAAATGTTGATGTTGAATGTGAGTCTTGTCAAGTAGTCATGAATGACCTCTGTCAGAGGGAAAGCGTGCATGCTCAAGTTGCCAGTCAGCTTGAGAGTGCCCTTAAAGAGCTTGATGAATTCAAGGCTAGACCAAATCTTTTTGGTGCATGTAAGAAGTGCCCCAAGCTCACTAGTGAGTTGGAAACTAAAGCCCTCAAAGTCAAAGAGCTCGAGCCCAAGTTGCTAAATGAGACTCGCTCAAAAGTTCTCCCACCACCATGTGTAGTGTGTGGCTCTCTTAAGGATAAGCTTGCAATCACTAGAGAGGAAAACAAGAACCTAGCTCAAGAAAATGACTACCTCATCTCTTGTCTCCAATGAACCCTAGTGAGTGAGGAGAAGATTGAGAGTGATTTGGCGAGAGTTAAAGAGAGTGCTTGTAGGTCAACCTACAACTTGGGTTTGGGATTTGAGAGGTGTGACAAAGAGAGTGAAAATGTGGGTAAGTTTGTGTCTAGCTCTAGCTACAAGGATGAAGAACAATCCATCAACCCCACTAACACATACTATCCACCTAACCCAAATCCTTCCTTCAACCCAAAGCAAACAGAGAAGCCAAAACCCAAACCTCATACGCAAGCTGATCCTAAACATCAGAATGTCTACATTTCCATGTTTTGTGGTCATAAAGGTCACTTGGATGAATTCTGTTATAGGCGTAAGAGGATTGAGAGGATACAAGCTAAGTTAACTAGAAATATGCATCATGATGATTTTGTTGATTTTCAGCCCTGCTCTTTTTCTTATCGTGGACAGGGTCATTTCTCATATGGCTTTGATTCACGAAACAGAGGCTTTGCACAGCAGCGCTTTGGACCCCACGTTTTCCCCATCATGGTGAGCGTCGCTCGTGTGGATTTGGCTTTCACATAGATGATTTCTATCCTCACAATTCAAGGTTTGAGTCGAAACGCTTTGACAGGACACGCTTTCCCCATCGTGGTTCTCGTCCCATGCGTTCGAATGGTAATGTGCAAAGATGTGTGATGACTTCTACAGGTCATATGGTAAAGTGATGGATTCCCAAAAGCTTTCTCTCTAACCCCAACACTGAGCCATCGATCTTTCCTTTTTGTTCTTTGTAGGCAGTAGGTGGAGGCTTGGTGAACATGTGGTTGATGGACTCCGGGTGTTTGCGCCACATGACCGGAGATGCAAAGTGGTTCTCCAGCCTCACTCCCTTGAAGCGCCATGAGTATGTTACCTTCGGGAATGACAAGAGAGGAAGAGTGAAGGGAAGGGGCACGATAAAGGTAAATGAAAACTTCACTCTCAAGGCTGTTGGTTTGGTTGAGCATCTCAAGTACAATCTCCTCTTTGTTTCTCAGTTGCTTGATGTTGGTTTAGAAGTGCGCTTTAAGAAAAATGCTTCTTGTGTTCTTGATTCAAATGGTTTTTTGGTTTGTGGGATTTCTTGCATTATGAGAGTTTTTCAGGCTGATTTTGTTGTTTCTCTTGGCTCTCACAAGTGCTTGTTTCCTCAATCTTCTTCTGAGCTCTTGAAATGGCAACGGAGACTAGGTCACATGAGCTTTGACTTCCAATGTCGCTTGAGTGGCCTAGGTTTGATCCGAGGATTGCCTAAGCTCAAATTTGATAAGAATTTGGTTTGTGCTCCTTGTCATCATGGGAAAATGGTTGCCGCTTCTCATCCACCAATTAATTTGGTGATGACTGAATGACCTGGAGAGTTGCTTCACATGGACACTGTTGGTCCTTCTCGGGTTCGTTCAGCGGATGGGAAATGGTATGTTCTTGTGATTGTTGATAACTTCTCTCGCTATTCTTTGGTTTACTTTCTTGAAGGCAAGAATGAAGTGTTTCATCACTTTCGGATCTTAGCTTTAAGGTTGTTCAAAGAACTCCCTGGTGCATTACGAGTAATCCGCAGTGATAATGGCACCGAGTTCAAGAACTCCTCCTTTGATGCTTTCTGCCTTGAGCACGGTATTGAGCATCAGTTTTCAGCACCTCGTGTTCCTCAGCAGAATGGTGTGGTCGAAAGAAAGAACAACCTTGGTGGAGATGGCCCGGATGATGCTAGTTGAGCATAGGACTCCGAGGCGGTTTTGGGCTGAGGCCATTAGCACTGCTTGCTATGTTTCCAATCGGGTTTTTTGCGCTCAATTCTTATTGTGACTTCCTATGAGCTATGATTTAGGAAGAAGACATATGTTTCTCATTTGCGCGTCTTTGGTTGCAAATGCTTTATTCTGAAGCATGGCAATCTTGATATGTTTAAGTTGATCTTCCGATGGCATCTTTCTTGGTTACACTCTTCATGGGCATTCCTACAGAGTCTTGAATTTGGAAACTAACACCATTGTAGAGTCATGCGATGTAACCTTTGATGAATCAAATTCTTGTATAAGCAATATGATTGAGACTGCAGGTAATAGGGGAATAGAGGAGAGCATATTTGTAGAAGGGGACCTACAGGGCTTTAATGATTATGATGATGATTCACAACATCTTATTACATCCGAGCTTCTTACTAACTTCCACCACTCCAGCAGAGGGTCCAGAAGCTTCTACATCAACTTTAGTAGCTGTCGAGCCAGCTCCAGCTGTGATTAAGGGGGTGGTATGCTCTGAGATAGAGGCCCCTCTTCGCATCCAACGTCAGCATCCTCCTCAACAGATAATTGGTAATCTCTATGAGAGGACAACAAGGTCAAGGTCTGCACATTTTGCCTGCTTTACCAATTCTTTATTTGTTGCCACCTTTGAACCTCGGGATGTTGGACACGCACTATCTGATGAATATTGGGTTAATGCCATGCATGAGGAGTTGGAAAACTTTGAGAGAAACAAAGTATGGACCATAGTAGAGCCTCCTATTGGTATCAATGTCATAGGAACCAAGTGGGTGTTCAAAAACAAGCATGGGGAAGATGGTGAGGTTGTGAGAAACAAGGCTAGGCTTGTTGCCCAAAGTTTTAGTCAAGTGGAGGGCTTAGACAATAGGGAAGCCTTTGCTCCTAATGCACGCATAGAAGCCATTAGGATCTTGCTTGCCTTTGCTACATCTAAGGGCATTAGGCTTTATCAAATGGATGTCAAGAGTGCTTTCCTAAATGGCTACATAAAGGAAGAGGTTTTTGTCAAACAAGCACCTAGCTTTGAGTACCACAAATACGCAAACTGAGTGTATAAACTTCAGAAGGCTTTGTACGGGATAAAGCAAGCACCTAGGGCTTGGTATGCTAGGATTAAGACCTTCTTGCTAGAGCAAGGGTATGTGATGGGGTGTGTTGACAAAATCTTGTTCACTCTAAAGCATGGTAATGACTTTTTAATGGTTTAGATATACATATATGATATCATCTTTGGGGGTTCCTCTCATGCTCTTGTGTCCATATTTCAGGAAGCTATGGAAAGTGAATCTCAGATGTCGATGATGGGCGAGCTCACCTTCTTTCTTGGACTTCAAATCAAGAAATGCAAGCAAGGAACCTTTGTACATTAAGCCAAGTTCACGAAGGATCTCATGAAGAAGTTCGACATGGTCAATGTGAAGCCGTTGTCAACTACAACGACACTTGACCCAGACTAAGACTGTGAAGTTGTGGATCAAAGGGAGTACAGGAGCATGATCGGCTCCCTCTTGTACCTGATGGCGACAAGACCCGACATCCACTTTACGGTGTGTCTTTGTGCTCGATTTCAAGCTTCCCCAAGGGTGACTCATCACAAAGCTGTCAAGCGCATCTTCAAGTATCTCGAATATACCCTTGAGTTTGGTCTTTGGTACTCTGCTTCTTCATCTCTTGATCTTATTGGGTATTCGGATGCGGACTTTGCTGGGTGTAGAATTGATAGGAAGAGCACTTCAGGTACTTGCCATTTCTTGGGCACTTCAGGTACTTACTGGGTGTAGAATTGATAGGAAGAGCACTTCAGCTACTTGCCATCTCGTAAGCAATCTAGTGTAGCCCAATCCACAACTAAAGCTGAGTATGTTGCTGCTGCTAGTTGTTGTTCTCAAATCTTATGGATGGTTTTTACCAGGAGAGACTATTGGTTAACCTTTAAGAGTGTTCCACTTATGTGTGATAACTCTAGTGTCATTTGCTTAGCCAAAAACCCAGTCCAACATGGTAAGATCAAACACATAAATTTGAAATTCCACTTCCTAAGGGATAATATTGAGAAAGGAGATGTTGAGCTCAAATACATTGACACTCGAAACCAATTGGCTGATATTCTCACCAAGCCCCTACATGCTTTGATATTTGATTTTCTTTGGGGGCGGGGGGGGGACCTTGGTGTTTGCCATCCCTATGGCATCATTTGAGGGGAAGTTGCTCTTTTATGTATATGTATCTTACCTTTTTCGCATTGCATCTCATATGTAATATATGCATTTGTAGATGAGCTTTGCCTTCTATGCTTTCTTGCATTTTTCATTGCTATGATTGAGTTTGAGCTAAGTTGTGTGGATGTGATAGAGATTTCACATGCTTAGATTTTCTAGATGGTCTGTCATAGATTCTTTTCGGGCAACCTACTAATCTTAAAGGTGAGCTTGGCTTTTTGTGAACCTTATAAACTAATCTAGTCAAAACTTGCTCACCATGTGTATAATTGCTTTTATCCTTATCGAAACTCGTGTTAAGGCTAGTCTAGAGGATGTCTTGGCCATGACACCTTGTGTTTGCGAAATGAAAGGCTTTGCAAATGTTTAGCTCATGATGGAACATTATGGGAACATGTGTTCCTTTTGCCGCAAAGGCATGCTCAGCAAATTGATTTTAAAATGAAAGATAAGTTGATCAAATGTAAAATGCTAAATCCAAAAATTGTGCTTTGAGACCTCGGGGTGTTTGTCGTACCCAGTCGTGCGACCCTCTACATGGATAAGGAGGAGTCACATGAGGATCAATTAATAAGAATGAGTCTATGTTGCATATGTGATCGTTTGTAGAGCTCATTTTCTACGAATGCTTGTTGCCCTGGTTGAGATTGAGAATGGCTAGTTTCTTTTGATTCACTTGATGCATGTTTTGCCTTGGATGGGAGTACTTATACTTATGGTGGCAGCCTTTCTCATGATAAGTTAATTTGATTCTATCTAAGCTAATCAATCTTTCTACGTAGCTTATATAGCTCTTGATGTTTATGCCTTGCTATCTATTTTGGTCTTTATATGATTGTGAGCTATTGCTTTTCAATTCGTAGCTCTATATTTGTGATTAGCAAGGTTAAATGTTTGTTGGCGTAATTGTTAAAGCTCTTTAGCATTGCATATTTGGCTCTTTCATGTCTCGATGAGTTCATTGCCAAAGGGGGAGAGATTTCAGGGGGAGTAATGCATAAATAAGAGAAAATGTCACTTGCATTAAAAAAGAAGAGTAAAATTTATTTGAAGCGGTAATCATAACTTAAGGGGGAGCATTCCATGATGTTTGAGATTTTCTTGTGTCTTGTCATTTTTGCCGATTTTTGGCTTTTGTGATCTTTCTTATTCTAAGTGACCGTTTTATTTCTTTTGTTTGGTTTTGGTCATTTAGATGAGCTTCATTTGCTTCGGGGTGTTTGCCGTACCCGTTGGCTTCGCTATGCACCGATGATATCTGCACTGACCGGACTGTCCGGTCAGTAGACCGGACCGTCCGGTCTCTCCAAATCCTGTGCTTCCAGAGAGCTTCCCAAAGTGCTTCATCTCTGCCCTGTACTGATCCACATAGACCGGACCGTCTAGTCTCTATAGACTCCAGCACAAACATATTCCTCGCATGTCCTCTCTTTGATCTCCTAGTGACCGTACAGTCCGGTCTCCACTGACGCCTTTGTCCGGTCACTATGTCCAGAAGCTGAAACTCCTCGTCTTCGCTTGACTTTGTTTCCCGGCTTCTCCGAACAGCTCCTTGGCTTCTCCACTGCCATCTAGTGCCTGTGATGTCACTGATCATCCATGCATATCACCGACTAGCATGACCTAAGAGACTTGACCTAGACCCCCTTGATAGTCCGGTTTTTCCTATGGACTCAAAGACCTAACAACTAGACAAGTGTTCCAAACACTTGCTCTGTAGCTTGTCCTTAGTCTTGATCCATCTCTATCAACCCTTGGACTCCATCAAGCCTCCATGCTTATGGTCATTGTCATTCATCATCAAGGCAACCATCTACAATCATCATAGAGTAGAAAAGGTTTCCTACACGCATAACACTCGTGTAGGCATTAGTCATATTTCGTGTTTGTTATTTATCATCAAAATATTCATACCTTGGGGTAACCTCAATGGTCATGATCCTTACAAGGATTCTTCGAAAAGATCGGGCCACAAAAGTTCAAGGAACCCCACTAACCTAATTCACTCACGTCCTGCCCTGCTTGACGGTTGTAACATCAACCCTGTTGATCGTGGAAACGAGATCTTGGCGTCCTCCTAGCTACCAGGCAATCCTCATGGGAGGAGAGGCATCAAGGCAACGTTGTTGGCAGATTGGATGGCCCTGGTGCAGTAGGGAGAGAAGAGAGTCCTGATCTCATGTAGGTAACGATCAAGGCAGATCTTCTTGCTCTTTGTCTTCTTGCTTGAGCTTAGGTTTAGTCCAAGCCATTAATCCATAGGATCAGGATATCATGGTCTTCGCTGGTTATCTAGCAATGTTAATTGAATTCAATTTTTAAGGCCTTGATAATTTGAATCTCAAATTTGTCATAATACAAAAGTGAGATGGTACTAGAACGCTTGTTTTGATCGAGTATTGAAGTCGCTATATTTTTCTAAATTTCAACAATCATATTGTTCTTTAGCAATTTCCATAAACCTTATACGTTTTCTTTTACCCACTTCAGGTAATAGAGCATGGGGTTCATGATTATGGGATGGGAATAGCAACACGTGTGTACAGGCGGCTTGAGTTATCCACCTATCAAACACATGTGTTGTAATAATAAATGTTTACCTTCTGAGTTTGGATATACTTTTTAGTTTAATATTTATGACATTGTTTGCTTCCATATACTCTATTTATCAAATATTATTATCGCCTTCCCTTTGTTATCTTATTACTGATGTAGTGCAACATCGTGATGCCTTCAAATTCATTGTTGTCATTTAGGGTGTTAGGCAATTCCGATACATAAAACAAGTTAACAAGTGTGGGGTTAGTTTTCAAATTGCAGGCCCATTTGATTTCTTATCAACTCAAAAGGAAAAGGGTGGGCTTTAGAGCTCATTCGCATCTGATATACTCCCTCCATTTCAAAGTCTCCCTTGCCTAAGAGAAATCAGAAATTGCCGAAGTCTCCTTTGCGTAACTGTGGAAACTGTTCCGTCACACGTAGGTGGGTCTTTCCCGATGGAAAATTGTTTAGTGCTAATCATGCTAGTCTGGCTGGCATGCGGGGCCATTGGTTAACGTCACATGCAGAACGGAGCAAAACGATAGAAAACGAGAAGGAAGCGCCACAGCATTATCATTCGTTGATCACTGTGCCACGGCTTACGCGAGGGAGACTTTGAGATGGAGTATAATGGAAAATTCATTGTCCACTTTGCTTTCAACGATATGGATTGAAACAATATAAAAAATAATGAAACAATTGGTTGGATGCCACTAGAAACACAGCTAATCCGAGATCTAGTATCAAACTATCTAAAATCCACTATACACTACAGTGGTGCAAATCTTCACCGGTGTAACGGAGGCAAAAGAATATTTGCCCGCGCTCTCACGAGTTGGGTTTTTTTTTTAGAGCACTCACGAGTTCGTACCTGACAATGGATTGAGCAGCAAATTCCACATCAGATTTGACACCAAATACAAACGCCACCCGCCAGCAGCATTCAACTTATCAAAATATTGCGCATAGGCAAAAGCCATAGATGTTTCATGTCCTGACATACACCTGTGATCATAGTAAAAGAGCATTCTAGCAGAAAGTTTGATTTTACAGATGACTTTTCATATACTAAAAACAGTTCACTAATACACAAAAGTACATACTGTAAATGAGATTCAAATCATCGTCCCTCCAGCACTCCTGAGAAATGCCTAAAAAAATGCAATTGCATAAGAACCAATAATGAAGTGTTAAGAAATACAAGTAAACGATTTGAGTTAGAGAAAAACAGCAATTTACCAGCTTAGTTGCTTTAACAGACTGACTCTGCCTTTCCATCTTTTCTCGCTTGCACTCAGCACACCAGCTAGAAAAATCCTTCTGGTATTTCTTCATCTCCCTGAACACAGAGCTGTACATAGCAAGTACTAATTTAGTTCCAGCACTTACAGGCCCTTATTAGGGACAACTTGTTCCTGATGCAACTTTACATGTCAATGACACTTCATGCGTAACACTTCAATTTCTTTATTGCGTGTATTTTGTTACATGTAAACATATACTTAGGATGGGATGTATTTTTCATTCACCACATACAGCAATTTTTGGAAAGATATACAGCAAGGCAAACCCCTGTTGTGGTATATAATTTATTAATATAGAAGTAAAAGCGAAAAGAGAACTGTACAACACCCTCTAGCCAGGGATCACTATTTCACTCATAACATTTTTTTTTTTGAGCCCACTCATAACATTATTTCACTAGGCCAGTAATACATGCCCACGTGTCTCGGTAGAGTTCCAGTCACTCTTAGACGTGATTCCAAACAATCAAGCTATCTTCAGTACTTGACAAGACCAACCAAGCTTATTGAATGCAGACAAAAAACTATTAAAAGATTAATAAACTAATAGCAAAATGTATGTGTGACCATGTAACGGATAGGAAACTTCCAACATTTAGAACCCTCAAATGTTTATGTTTTTTCTTATGTATTGCAACATGTATATGAAAAAGTATGGTGTGCATATTTGGCCTGGCTTTAGCTTGACCATACAGGATTACAAAAGACAGTCAGGTGGTGTCACAGGTGTTTCTTCAGATCATCTCATAAATCATATATGCTAGCGCAAGAAGGGAAGTCAATAGGCTTCAGCTTATGTGAAACTAACCTGGCTAATTGAGGCTATCATTAGATAAGCAGACTTAATAAGTCCTAATAAAGAATCAAAACTGACTCCACTAAGTATTTTCCTAAGCCAGTTCCTGGGCTGAACAAAAATAGCAACAACAGGATGGCACAAGTCAAAGAATGACTGATACCAGGACACAAAGGAAAGGGATAAGTTCATTTTTTTCTTGAATCCATAGGAGAGCTGCGCTGACATTTGATGAAGAAAGACAAGGGTACATGGGAGGACTAGATGCCTCAATAAGTAAATCAAACACTTACATCGATACTTCCCTAAATACAAAAAGAGCAAACAGAACCACCCCAACCTAACCTGTGTCCAGCTGGAACAACCTCAGGAGCAGCTCGCGGAGCAAGACGACCATACACCACAACGCACACTCGTTACTAATAGTTTGGAGTAGGGTAGAGATATTAGGAGTAGCAGTACTGAAATTACGGTGTTTCCATATCCATCACGCTGGACACTTCGTCGATTTTACTCCCCGGAACACTTTATCCATTTGACCCTCCAATGAAAATTTTGACACGATTTACTTCCTCAAACTAATCATCAAATCAGCGTAATACCTTACCAAAGTTTCTCTTTTATTTCTCATTGTAAAAGCGATGTTCTGAATATAAACTTTGCAGGATGTTAAAATCACATCATACTCTATATGCTAAACAATCATTGATAACTGTTATGAACGTGGATAACCAGGTCTTATGCTATGCCAAGAACTTGAGAACTGTTATGGTCAGCTCCAATAGGAACAGGCGTTTGCATGTCTGATTGTGGCCACGCACATACTTCACATCAAAATTGAAGCATAGTCCAAGACAGCGGCACTTCCATCTCAGCCGGACTCAGGCAGCGAACAATACGGTCACCAATCAGAGTTGTAGCTGGTGTTGATGACACGGCACGTGTTTGTTCCCCCACATAACATAACTTTTTAAGAAAAATATTGTCATGCATTTTTGTATTTCTATTTTCAAGACACTATTTGATACTAGCTATCAAAATAATCCTGAAAACAATAACTAAATTTTCTAAACGTAGGGTACTATGTCAGGGCCTATCACACAAAATTTAAGCCTTGAGTCATAAGTAAACAAAAAATCAAACTGCAGAAGGTTGTAAATTGCACTGGCTTTGAATTGTTTCAGGGGGTACATTGAGGTAAGATTTTGTTTGAGTGGTCAAATGGACAAAGGAAATGTTGGAAGAGAGTAAAATAGACCTCTTCCAAAAGGAAAAAGAACAGAATATATCATCCTGAAACTTATGGGTTTACACTCTGTTTATTGGCATGTGGGCAGAATATGATGCTGAACTTCACAGCTTTATACAATCATGTGTTCCACAAACATGTTTTTTTTTTTCAGTTTTAGAAACATTAAACAAATGTGAAATAAGTATTAATGGGGACATAGGAAGCCATGGTCACACAATCCGCACTCAAAACCCTCAACAAACATAAGAATGTGTACACCAGGTATTGTAATAAAAAAATTCAGAAGATAAGACATAGGGAAACACATTTACACAAGATTATATTAAAGACTGAGTATATATATTCACACAAGGAATGAGTGACAAAGATGAAACTGTAGAAAAGATCAGTACCTCCTGCACCACAACAGCAGATTGATTCTGAGTCCAGATTGTGTAGCTCGAGCGCCATGCCTATGGCGACCATGGTGAAGTACAGCTTGTCCAGGAACATGGCAGTAATCATACATTTCCTGTGCCAATTATCCGACTAAAATAAATACACATTATATGGATAGTGACAATTGGAGATAATTTGAAAAGAAGCATAAAAAGTTGTACGATAAGAAAGTTTCCAAAAAATGTCCACATACTGCATGTATGGTCAACTCATAGTAACTGGTACCACTCTTGAATGGTCTAATATGATCATATATTCCATGGACATACCCTCTGTATAAAAGGATACACTCTAGATTGTTAGATAAGCATGTTGGTGAACCTGGTCTTGCATGCTTACTACTCAACAGGAATTGTTCCTCATGAAGCAACAGTCAAATGTTCCTTTTGGTGGATAGATATAATGTCGTTCAGCAACCACTTCAGGGGAATTGCTACTTGTAAGCTGGGTGACGGATGTACAGTCATGCTGTGGCATGATGTGTGGAACCACCACTACCTCAAAGAAGAATTACCCAGGCTGCACTCTTATGCAAAGGACCACAACATATCAGTAGCAACATATATAGCTAATCAGTCAGTCTCTGCAAATTTTCACTTGCCACTAAGTGAAGAGGCCTTCAATGAACTGCATGTGTTAAATGACAAAACATGATGAATGGTCACAGAGCAACAACAATATGATGAATGGCATTATATCTGGGGATCCAAAACATACTCCACTAGCGCTGAAACCACCCACACTAATTCTCAAAGCGGTTCGGATCGACCCATTCGGTTTGCCAACCCGCCCCCAAATTTTGGCGCCGGAGCGGTTCGAGTCGAACCGAAAAGAAAATCAGTTCACACAGGTCTGGAACCCCTTTGACCCTCGGTTCGAACCGAACCTCACTCCTAATCCTTCGTCCTCCTCCATCCGTCCAACAACCAAGCGCCGCCGCCGTGCTGCCGATGGATCCTCGCCGTCTCGCTGAGCCGCTGTCCTGGACGCCGCTTCTTCCTCAACCTTGATTTGATTTGCGCAAGATCCACGGCAGCTAGCTAATCCATTGAAGCGAAAGTCCAGGCGCTGCTTCCTTGATTTAATTTTGACGAGATTCATAGCAGCTAGCTAATTCATGCTCAGATTGAGGGTCCCAAATTCAGGAGGTGAGGAAAAACCTTGCACCGGTGGAGAGCCTCACCCTCAACAGGTTCGCACGAACCAAACGCACCAGGAGACAAGCTTCAGATTGATCAATGGTTTGACCCTATGTGACCCATGGACCATCCATTAACCAAAGCAGCGTAGAACGGTTCAAACCTCGAACCTAATTTTGCTTTATCGGTGGTGCACAGGGTCAGTCATAGGGTCGCCCCGCTCCGCACCCTTTGCAGATTTAACCCACACCATTTCAATGGATATGGAATTCAAAGTGCTCCATGAATGTGAAAACATTTACTTGGCTGCTATTCATGGACAGATTAAACACAATGAACATACTACGAAGGAAAAGATGCCCAGTACAGAATAACAACTACAGTTGCAACCTTTGCACTCAGGCGCCAGAGGAAACAGCGTTCCACCTCTTCTTTGAGTGCACCTACAGCATTGAATGTTGGAATCAGATTGGCATAACCTGGGACACATCCCTGGAGTTCTTCCAAATGATCCAAAAAGCAAAAAGACAAGGAGCAGTGCCATACTTCATGGAAATCTTCATCATCGCAGCATGGCACATATGGAAGCAACATAATGGCATGATTTTCGGTAACAAGCAGCCGACTATCCAGTCCTGGGACGAGGCATTTCAAGAAGAAGTCAGACTACAGTCCCATAGATTCTCTCTTGCACATAGAGACAACCTTCTCTCCTGACTAGATTCCATCACTTTCTCTCCCTCTTCTCTGTAGATCTGTTGCATTTGTATATATCTATATCCTCTTCTTTTCTTTCTTGGCCTTCTTGGCCTTTGTACAGATAGTTTTCTTTTATTAACAAATCACAGTGGGAGCCTCTCCTACTGTTTTCGCCTAAAAAAAGCATGTTGGAGTAACTGCTGCTAGGAGCAGAAAAAAATGGCCTGGGAAATCATTTCTCCTCCCAAGATTAGTTACTCCCATCTTTGAAACACCAACTTGGTATGTGTACACACTAACTTGTCATTTCATGTATGTTTAAATGCCAATTCTAAGATACTCTTAAGTTAAACCATCTGAAACACTTATGAAGCAACCCATAGTTTGATGGTCGAGCATGATGACATCATATATTACATGTCCTCTGTTGGGTGAGGTACTTATGTGGGAGTAACTATAGTAATATGGAGCACAGCACCATTAAAAAGTGCAGCATACCATTTAACCTAATCTTTAATAATGAACCCAATATTTAAGCCACACATCCCGTGATAACGAGTCAAAATGTAACGTGAGAGGAAACAAACATTTATGTTTTTTTTATTAATCTGTAACTTATTCCTCGCTTTCCTCTTTCCCATCAGCTATTCCTCGCTTTCCTCTTTCCCATCAGCCTGTAGAGCTTATTACCTGAGCTTTATTTGTGTCAACTAAGTACCTTGCTCTTTACTAGATAATAATATGACATCCACTGAACAGTTACAATAGTCTGTCATGCCAAATTCATATAACTTAAGGGTGTGTTTGGTTTGGAGACTAAATGGAATGGGTTGAGTCCATCCCTGTTTTTTGGGATGGGATGGTCCCAATTTTTGTTTGATTGAAGGGATAGGATGAGGGCCCTGTTTTGTGTTTGATTAGGACAAAGGGGATGAGGATGACCAAGCTCTTCACGTCCGTTAGTTGCTCGCCGAGTCAAACATTTTGTCAAACACCCACTATGCATGGTCCATGTAGCTGCGCCATCGAGCTTCAGCTGCCGCAGAGCCGCAGCACGACGCGAACGCTCCGTCCTGCAGCTCGCTCGCGTGTGTGGCTTGCTAGTACGTGGCAGCTCGACCGCGACACGAAGCCCGCTCACGTCGTAGCAGCTCGGGCAGACCGCCGTTGCTTGAGTGCCTGCATCACTGCATCTCGCCGACGCCGCGAGGTCACCGCCCTCCACCTTGTCCATGCCCCGACGCGGGCCAAATGCCAAGCGGCGCCTATTCCAACTCAGTCTTCAAGCACAGGAAGGAGATGGAAGAAAACGAGAGACAATGCCGTCCAAGTGGGACGAGTTGATCGGATCGATTCTGAGGGGCGAGCTCATCCCGAATATGAGGGGAATATTCTTATCTGGGACCGCCCCATTCCCACTTGACTCTGAAACAAACATCAGCTAAAATGGGATCGTCCCGGCCCGTCCCGTCCCTCAAACCAAATGCCCATCCCGTCCCTCAAACCAAATGCACCCTAAGTAGCTGGGTTCAGCAAACACATCACTGATAACAACAGAACCACTAATACCTTGACAGATAAAATTAGAAAGGAAAAGAAAATACAGGCAGTCAAGCAGATGTGAAATTAATAGCAATATACCTCATGCTGTGTCTCTGAATTCACATGATTCTCACATCGAATACCTCGAAAATATAATTCACCTCCACTGAACTGTTTCCCAAGGCAAACATTCAATGTAACCTCCGAATCATCAACATGGAAACCTATACATGGAAATTCAACATTTCAAAACAAGATCTATGATTTTCCAGTTTGTGTACACATCTCAATGCAATAAAATAGTAATGAAATAAATACTTTGGTTCCACAGCGGCAATACAGAAAATTTCAAAAAGGAAACCAAAGTTATATACTGCTAACAGAATGCACTAAGAAACTATAGACTACAATATTCGATCTCGAAAGGATTAGTCACATGTAAGTGATAACAATGAAAAAAAAGGCGATGGAGACCCTTATCTTTTAGCATATGGTGATATATAACAAACTCAGCTTAGATACCACTTTGGAAAGCCTAATATGAAAACACTCAACTTTTTTACTTTAATTATATTAAGAGAGTGGGATAAGAATCCCATTACAACACAAACTACATCCCTAACTTTTCGGTTTAATCACATATTAAACATATATACCATAAGTATGAAGAGATACTCTCTAGTTTGTGAGAGAAACATGTGGCAATAGCTACACCTAAGAATAAATACATGTTTCGTAGAATTTTAAATGTGAGGCAAAGGAGAGGAGAATGTCGTGAAAAGCATTTCAATCAATGTTTAAAAAAGCAGAAGCTGAAAGCCGGCAGAGATAGGCTCCGCGCACCTAGATATTTCTAGGCGTTTGTGATTAAACGGTGGCATATATGAAAAAAAAAAAAAAGGAAGAGAGACTCAAACTCCACCTATTACGATTCACTGGCCCATATAGCCCAAATATGCACCCGAGACCCCGAGTAGCCCTGGAGGCCTAGACTAGTCTCACCACGCACATAGCAGTAAATCACGGACGAGTTGTACCAGTAAGAAGAGCTTCAGCCAGGAGGAAGAGGAAAAGCTGGTGGACCGCTGAGATCCAATCTAGGCTCGAATTAACCTGATTTGCTGGCACCTAACAGATCCACAAGAATCTGACAACACTGACATGACAGGACAGCCGATAGAGAGGATAAATTGACAGCAACCGGCAGAACGACGATGACCAGCATGGGGCCAGGACTCACCAGTGGGCAACAGAGGACTGAAGTGCTTGATGTGGGGTAGCTGGGGAGGAGAAAAGATTCTAGGTCACAGGAAAAGCAGATTTATGCATGCTTTATTATGTGTTTTAACGCTTTAGTATTCCTCCACTTAAATCCATTGCCTAGTGCCAAGCGATGACTCAGGGCGCAGCACCTAGGAGCCGCTTACTGGTTACAACAGAACACAATCTTCAAATGATGGTATGTAATAATATGTGCCATTTCATCTCACAGGAAGCAAATTGGGCTTTCGGACTTCCAAAAACATTAAGAGTTTAAGAGACTAACACTTTAGTTAGAATAAATCGAATTAACATTATTTCAAGAATGAAGGCTTGTAGGCTTACCCAGAAGAGAGTTTCAGTAACGTTTTCATAACAGGTATCTGTTTCATAATTGTGCACCTTAGGTATTACCACTGTCAAATCTTTACAGTTAAGATTTAAATCATTTTTCTTCCCACTGATTGCATATGAAAGTTAAGAATAGTTAAATTAGCAAAAAGAATAGCAAGATAGGATAGCTTTGAAAAACTGCAAACAGAAGTGATTTCCAAGTTTTCATTAATTTCTTCCTGGACAAATCACTTAAGGAATGAAAAAGAACTGACTATAGGTGATGCACGGGAGGGTAGAAATTTGGCCTGAAGTCACCAGCCTTAAAATTTGTTATGTACAATAAATGTGCTTTCTTAGTCCATGCTATTTTAGTTTGTCAATGATGCTAAACAATTCACTCCAAGATGGTACAAAACTATACCTCATTTACTATCCTGAAGACAAAGGGGGGAATACAGAAATTGTGAATAGGCTTCACACCTCTTTTGCAGGTATTTCCATCAACAAAGAAAAGTAAAACTAGTACCAAGGAAACAAAGGAATCGGTGCATCCAAATATGCAGAGAAAGGGCTTTCTAGCTTCAGGAATTTCAGATGGCCATGCATATAATGCAGAAACGGACCTAATTCAACATCCCTGTCTTTACCATACTCAACAACAAAAGCATGATGTGAGTCCAATGTTCCTCCACCAACCTCAGGATAAAAAACTGCAGATCAACCCAGAACAATATTAATATGACAACCACAAACTAATACAACTAGTGTTTCCTTGCTACAATAATAATGTGACAATCAGATAACCTTTAGAAATAGGAGAGATGAATTGTTCCATAAACTGGTTAAGCATAGCTTCCAGGCCAAAATCATCAAGGACGGCACCATATTTGTTCATTGTGTTTGGCCTCATTATCTTAAATCTCATTGCATGGACCCATTTTTCAAAGTTGTCTACCTACAAAGATGCAGAAATAATTATTGGTGAGCAAATTAAGAAATAAATGCTTGTTTGTTTCGTCTTACTTTAGCATACCTCCTCCAGCAACATCTCGCAAAAATGGGGTTGCAACATAGCGAATGAATAAACACCAGGAGTTGGTTCAATCATTATACTTTTTAAGCTTTCTTCTGTGTTGCTCCTAATTGCTTCAAGAAATGTTGGTAAAAAAAACTCTGAAGGATGCATAATGTATAATTCATGATGAAGAGGCTGCCAGGAAAAAAAATATATGTAAGTGAATTGCTGGCAACCAAAAGAGAATAGGATTAAACAGCCAAATAATATTCAAGAGAAAAATAGGGAAATAAGTCTGCACAATCACAACCATCAACTAATCAAATTCAATAGCCACCGGTGAGGACGTCATCAAGGGAAGTACACCTATTCCATAAGCCCATTTTCCCTTTCCCCAAAAAAGCCCTCAATTCGGCCTCCATTGCAATTCATAAATGTTCCCCATCTGTTGTTGCCCCTTCCACTCGTCTATATGCTAATACAGCCAACGCAACAGCCCTTGCATGGATCCGATGACCTTATGATAAGAAGTGTACAGTATATCTGACAACTCCCAGTTTTTTTTTCCAATGTACATGTGAATCCTAACAATCCATGCAACATGCAGCGGCAAAGCATGCCGGATTTGAATTCTTTGGCATGTAAGTTCTAATGTCATATTCGCTGAACAAGCCTAAAACAATCTGGTGCACTGCATGAAAGCATACTTTGCATAGAGAATATAGAAGAACAGATGATGTGGACTATGTGATTAGACAAGTCCTGTCAGACAGTCTACTCCCCATGAAGTTCCATACAATGCAAGCCTTTCAAAACATGAAAAAACCCTGCAGATTGTACATTTTTAGATGCAAAACTACTCTCCACAAAGCTCCATACAATGCAAGCCATTCAAAATATGAAAAATCACCACAGATTGCATATATCTAGAAGCGAATCTAGCTGTGCACATAAACAATAGTAGCATCACTTCCAAATGTAAAATAGAAAGAGACTAAGGCAACTGTAAGACACAAACCTTGTAAAGCTGCAGTATCCTCTGCCTGTATTCTTTGTGCCTTTGAACCTGCAATAAGAAGAGTACTTAGACACGAGAGCCTGAGTAGCAAGATGGTTTATTAAACAGGGAGTAGAAGGGAAATGGTCTAGCTACAAAATCAGGTGAGCTTTGAAATGCTTGCAAAAGAAAAGTAAAACATATTTTTGTTCATGAGTAGGAATTGAGGCTACATCAATATGTGCTTGTTTTAATAATGAAAACTTCCAAATACTCAAATATAACACAGTAGCAACCAACAACACCAACCCATATACCACCACCACAATCTCCAGTTGCTACCTATATTCTCCTCCAATGGCATGAACACTGATTGCTGGGGATATCCCCATCACCTCACCATGCCATCTCATCTGCACATACTGTCAAAAACACACCAGCATTTGGGTTCTAAAGCTGTGGGCCAGGTGAATATCAATTCTAATGCGGCCTGAACCTATTCTGTTGCTGACCCAGGACAAGGTCTAACTCAATGCTTGGAAACGAACAGTGATGGAAAAACTTTGTTCATCAGATAGATCTGAGGGTAATCCAATTTATGTTCTTTCATTGACAATGCATTTCCAAATTGTAAATTAAGCTTTGATGAATCGTCAGCTACTAACACATGCATACACTGTCACTTGACTGATTTCTCACCTCCCTACCTGTAGCAACCAGGCAAAGCGATATAGGTTGTGTGATTTCCCAACAATTTCTCGAGTAACAGGATACTAAGGTATCCCAACAAACAATCCATCAACATGAATCGGGGCAATGTGCATATCGGCATACATATAAAATTAAGTACCTACTAGGAGGGATCAGAAGGCGGACCTTGTTGCGCTCGCCCTGGGGCCAGTAGCGCGCTAGGATGTCCCCCATGAAGTGTAGCTTAACATCGCGGTCGGCCTCGAGGAGGCTGGGCGGGAGGTGCCGCTCAAGGGCGCTGTACACCGCCGGCGCATACTCGCCCCGCACGTCACTGTAGTCGTGCGGTTTGTGCTCAGTGTTCGGGTTCAGCCGCAGCCGCCGCTCCGCGTATGCCGTCGCCGCTGTTGGCCGACCGGCCGGCCGCGACGGCGGCGGCGCCACGCCGTTCCCATTCGCTATCGCCGCCTGCTGGACCTCGTCCCGTCGCTCCGCCTGGCCATCCAGAGCCATCGGCACGGTGGGCGGAATCACCACATCGAGGAGTTCCGAGTCGGGGCTCGGGAGAACAGGTGTAGGGTTAGGGTTTCCGTACGAGACCGTCTTTTCAGCGTCCAAATGTATATATTATATATATATATCTATACTATAGTTTGTTATTTTATGTTTTAATATTTTTTTATAAGATTATCTGTATAATAATTAATGAAACTTTCAGTCAGCTGAAAATTAGAAAGTTCATTTTTCTATCCTATAAAGATTAAACTTCCTGTGATCTTTTATACACCTTAAGATTAATCTATTCAGTTAATTTATACCATTCATTTTTTGCATCACTTAAAATAGACCTTCTGATTAGCGATAAACTCACACATTATCTATACTATAAAGATTAATCTTTTATACACCTTAAGATTAATCTACCCACTTAATCTATACCATTCATTTTTTGCATCACTCAAAATAGACCTTCCCATTAGCGACGAACTCACACATTACATATTATAATTACAGATTAATTACCTTCTTAATAAGTTCGTCTGGCCGCCAAACAAAATATTTTCTCACCCGCCCTTTCCTTAGCCGTCAGCCCGCACATCAATCAGCCGAAAAAAAACGACGCGTGGGAGGCAGGTGCTAAATGAAGGCCGCGTGCAAGGACCGGCATCTCTACGTCGACGACGACGGCCGCATGCGTCGGAGGTAGTGACGACGGCCGTGAGCGAAGAGCGGCATCGCTGCGTCGACAACGGCGGCTATGAGCGCTAGTAAGGGAGGTGCTGATGGCGGGGCGCATGCGAGGGCGTCGGTTACGGCGATCACCAGGGAGGAGCAGCGCCCCTGCATCAGCTGTGTAATTCTCCTTGATCAACCAGATATAGTTAATTGACGAGTACAGTGCGATGGATATTGCTTCTCAGGAACAGATCAACCAGACGGTTCTTGAGGGGATCCGAGTCCATCACAGTGAAGGTAAAAATTTAGACACTGTAGCACCAATTGCAGTAGTACGTGAGATGATTCACAAATCACAAGCCCCTGAATTCCCCTTTAGTATGATGTTAATTTATTTTTCACAAGTTTCATTCTGATGATTACCGGTGTTGTGGCAACAAAAGTAAGTGCGAAAGAGGCTTCACAGGATTGCAATTTTGCAATGATATCATTAAATTAGAGTATTTTTTATTGCCTCAAATTTAATAGAGTAGCCTCCTGTTCTTCATCTCATATATTACTTTAAATTTATTGTTTTGTTTAGTGTTGTCTACATTAAAATGGGATAAACTAATTTGTCATCTGTACAAAGCACTGGCATCTGTGTAGGATGGTTTGTTTGAGAGAAGAAGATAGGTGATATATGATATAGCAGGAGGTCTTATTCCGTCTATGAAGTACATGAAGTTGATTAGTTAATATAAACATGTAGCACTTTTTCTATTCTGGCAGCGAATGATCCAAGAGAGGGAGGTTAATTATTTATGTAAAAATATCTCTTATATCATTGTATATGGTTTGTTGCCCTAGATAATGAAAAAATAACATATCTCTTAATCTTTTATAGTATAGATTCCTAAAAGATTTGTTATAAAAATCCCATAATTATATATTTGCAAATGATTTTCCATCATATACAAACTGGTCAATCTGTTTGGTTTTTTATTGTTATACCTGCAACTTTCCTACAGACACAAAGATGGCGGGTTGAGATGTATGCTGCGGATGAAGCTTGTGTGCGAACCACCATCTGGGTTCCACCCGAAGATGGCGGCCAGCGAATAAATTGATTAGCAGAAGGGGACACTATCTTTTGTGTCGTGCATGGCTACCATATATAAGATTTAGTTTCAAACCATCAGAAATCGATTTTACACCCTCATTATGTATTATTTATTTCCTGTGTCATTCAATAATATATTCCTCCACCCTTTATATATGTTATTGGAGGAATAAAACACAGTATTCAGAAATACATCAGAACATTAATTTGATTAAATTTTGCGAGTGTTAATAACTATTACCACAATTAAAAATGCAAAAAACAAAAAGTCAATAACATGTATATAGCTACTTGAGTTCATTCTCTAATTAGAAAAACACATATGAGAACTTTTCGCGTCGACAAAATTTTATACGTGCTTGTCGCACGTGCCCCGTTACTAGTCTATCCTACATCTATTCTATAAAGGCTAAACATCTCCCTTCATATTTTTATCATGATCTAATTAACTCACCCTCTCATCAACCGTCCATCAGAAATATATCACACCTCCAAAATCGTTCGATTTTCTCGGACCCACCTAGCCCATGCCAGAGCGTTAATCTTATGGGTCTTATATTTTGCCACACAAATTCGTCTGGACGCAATGATTTTTTCTCACCGATCACCTCCCAGCCTGGTGGCCTCTCAGAGCCCCGCAATCAGCGCTATTTTTGGTCATTTTCACCTCTCAATCAACGCGGCTTGTTTTGATAATGGTAACCCAATCAGGAATACCTTTTATTCAGGGTTTTTCCTTCCTTAATCGGCGCTGGGTTGTTTTGAATTGCCGTGCTTCACGAGTAACTTTCCTTTTATTCAGGGTAACCCAATCAGGATGACCTTGCCTGCTTTGACGTGGCGTGGCATCCGTTCATGCCCGCGGTGTACGGCCGGGATATGGACGTCATCGCCGGCGGCGCGCTCTTCCCCCTCGTCTACACTCACGTCATTGCCTACTCCGGCTACTCGGCAACTCCAGAAACGTCAAGGCCATGATGCGCACGGACGACAAACCGTCCATCGGGCAGCGGTGCATGCTGCAGGTATGGAAACCGGATGGATTGACACCATCGTCATGGGGATTTCCACTCTTTGTGAAACAGACCGATCTAGAGTCGGATTACGTGATCGATGGCAGCATCTCATTCATAATCGGAGTCATTATTCTGCATGACAACCCCGTCACCGTGCCGCCCTCCGTCATCGGCGATGATCTCAGCCGCCTGATGGACTTTACCGCCAGCTCTGACGTCACCTTCTCCGTCGACAGCGAGACGTTCACCGCGCATCGCTCTGTCCTCGTTGGCCGCTCGTCGGTGGTCAATACGTAGCTCCTTGGCTCCATTATGCCTGAATCTTTGTTCATCTGCTATGTCGATTAAACTTTTCTACTGAAGCCTAATACTTGGGCCCTGTGAAATATTGCAATATATTATGCATTATTCTTCAGAATAAAATGACCCATGAAGATCTTGATGCTGCGTGTGCAAACAGCAGAATGGAGTGACCATCGATGACCTGCAAGCCATCACACGATTTTTTGTTGTTGTTATTTTCCTGGGTCGTTTTCTATTTGTAGATGGGATATATTGGTAATAAATATCAAGGTGAGCATCCATTTATAAGTGCAAGAAAGCTATTTTTGGTTTTAGAGTTTTTTCATGATTCCAACTTTACCCAACCGAGCAGATATCTGTGATAAGCCTGGAATATCCAATAGGAATGTTAACTCTTCTATTTAAGTATCTTATACGAATTTATTTGGACATTTGGCACAAGTTTATATACCTGTCGTGTTAAATTCTTGAACATTCCTCTAATAGCAGCTATGATGAAGTGATATCTTAACATATTCGGATTTATTTTGACATGGATGCTCTGTTATGCAGGGAGATTCTACTTACCTTCTTGCATACTGTGTCCAAAGCAATCTGGGGAGAGTGTGGCTGACGTGGTGGATACTTTGAAACGACCAATCCTCGTCCTAAGGTAATATTTCAACTTTGATGCTTTGAAGAATGCTGCCTAACTTAAGAGCCTTTTGTGCTTTTGTGCTAATTAAATTAATTTTTTTTATTATAATGTTACACCAAGGTATTAAAAATTTTCAAAAATTATTTATGTAAATTGGTTTGGTGAGACATTTCATATGGAAATTTTCATGTTAATGCTATTAGAGTTTAGGAGGAGATATGATCATTTAAAAATATTTTTTTACAAAGAGGATATTTTATAGAGCAATAGAGGTTTAATTATACATTATACTATTATTGTCTTTATGGCTTGTAATTATTTATGGTTTCTTTCTTATGAGAAAAGTGTCTATGAGAAAGAAATTGAAGACCACTAGATGTGCAATTCTCACTAAATCATTATTACTAAATAGTATACGGATCAATAATTACACGTGCATATCGCACATATAAAAAAATAATATATATATATATATATATATACTATTCTACACCAACACCAGATGTACAATAGCTTATTCTACACCCTGACCCAAACCTCTATCCAGCCAATCAACCGACCGAGCCAACCAGATGACCGACCGAGCCATCCGGCGCGCGTGCCCGCGCCCTCGACGCTATCGGGCCCGCAGCGCCCGCCGGGTTGGACCCGATTACCGTCAGCCCAGATATAAAACGCACCGCAATCCACGTCGGTCCCACTTGTCATCCATTTTCTCTCCCCACCCCTGCTGTCTCACCCGAGCGGTTCAAACCGGCGACAAACACGACGGAGGCGAGGCGGGCTGGCCGGCGGCGACGGCCGGCGACGCGGGCGTCAGCAGGAGAGGCGGGTCATGCGGCGCGGGACGAGGCTCATGGGATTCACGGCGGCGCGGAACCAATCGAGGCCGCGATGACCTCGACGACCTCTTCGGCTGCTCAGCGACTTCGACACATGCGTGCGTCTATTCCCTCATCGATGTGCTTCTCGGCTCTGCGACTACCTCGGAGAAGATGGCGGCACCACGAGGTCCACGACCTCTGTGGCATATGACCTAGATCTAGCGGTTCATGGGTGTTAAGCTCGCATGCCGGTGCTTCCTCGGCAACACGCAGTGTGATTCTGATTCCTCAGGGACACTAGGATTCATGGAGGCGCAGCTGCACAATCATTTGTGGAGTCAAATCCATCGAGCGTGGCGTCTGTACTGATTTCCTCATCCTCCGTGATAGGTGATTTCCCCATCCTTCGCCTGATCCAGCTCTGACTAGAAATTGTAGCACTGACATCCATGTGGCGCCTCTGGTGAGCTCCAATTCCTTTTCTATTCCCCTTGATCGCCTTTCGATTCCTTTGTACATGGAGGATCTGATGGTTCATTATGATTGTCCCCCTCTCCCCTTCCCTTTTGTCCTGGATCCAAGGTTGGTAGGCCTTAGTTTAGGTGCTTGTTGATTGATAATAGAGTTTCGTTCCTGGATGTGTTATGTGCAATAAAATCACGAAGCAAGTTTTTTTTGTGTGTAATTTCCATCTCTATTTTCCCCATGCGGCATGTAGATGTGTGAGATTTAGGTGTGATGATTTGATTTTTCCTAGTTGATTGGGAGCTTCTGTGATGTGATCTGAGAAAATAACTTACTAATTTAGAACCTCTCCATACTGTATTCTCGGAACATCTGCATTTGCAATTTTACAGATTTTGGCTCTGTCATTCTTGGACTACGTAAATGAATCTGATAAATGTGATATTCATATACTTTAGCTACTATCAAATTGCTTTAGAATAGCAGCTGCATATGCTTCAGCTCAGAATTGAGGGTAGCCAGTTCTGTGGTACTTAAGAATGAGTGCTGCTCTGTTTTGCTGGATTTAAACCCAATGCCTTATTTTTATTTCTGAAATTTTATCTGCTGGGTCATTTCATTATTGTTGACTCTGTTCACAATTTTCTTTTTGCAGAATTTCTGCTGTCCTTTTTATGATTATATTCAGTAGAATGTCTTATAATTTATTTTGGATTATGGTGAGACATGGTTAATGATGGCAAACATTAATTTAGAAAAAAATATATTCCCTTAATTTCATCTAATTACACCTTGATAACAATTTCTGAGTTCCTAGTGCTCTTCATACTGTTATCAACATCCCTAGATGACACTTTTGAGTGCTTTGTTAGGATAGCACACCATCAGGCACACCTACTTCAGTAATTTCACTTTGAAAATGCTTTGGCCTTCCACACTGGCCTGCTATAGTGATGAAGATATATTGTGACTACATAACTTTTCTAGTATCAGAATCTTCTATAAAAATGTCACTCTGAACTCAGTAATCAGACGTTTGAGAACCTTTTAGTAAAAAAAATCTTATTGATATTACTTCAGTAACTTATGAAGTCTTATAATTTCACCTTTAACAGAGTAATTGCAAGCCAGTAAAATTTGTAATTGTATCAGTAATCATCCTTTTCGTTTTCTTATATACTTCATCTTTCTGGTTCTTGTACCTTCCTTTGCTTCGGTAATTCTTTCATTTCCCATTCAGTAGTTTTATTCTGTAGTAATTGTTGACTGTTCATTTAGTTACTTCATGCAGTTGTTTTGTAATTATGAGCCACGTTCTCCTTTCAAGCATGCTTCCATAATTTCATTGTTTTTCGGTTCAGTAATTACGAGCCATGTTCTTCCTTTCATGCATGTTTCATTAATTTCATTGTTTCTTGGTTTAGTAATCAGGAGCCATGTTATTCGTTTCATGCATGTTTCAGTAATTTCATTGTTTCTTGGTTTAGTAATTAGGAGCCATGTTCTCCTTATTTCATTGCATGCTTCAGTAATTTCATTGTTTCTCGGTCCAGTAATTATGAGCCTTGTTCTTTCTTTCATGCATGCTTTTGTAATTTCATTATTTCTCTCTTCTATAATTACCAACTGTGTTCTTCCTTTCATGCATGTTTCAGTAATTTCATTGTGATTAACATTCAGTAAAAACCTCAGTTTACTTCAATAATTTTTTATTTTTTTTTGGGAAATTCACTTTGCACGTAGGAGTTGCAATGAATTAATGTTGAATTCACTCTAAGCCTCAGTAATTGGTAAACTACTAATGATTTCACTTTGTTTAGTCTCATTCCTACTTTTTGTATGTTCTATAGTTGTACGTGTAGGGAGAGGATGTACAGGAGTTTTCTTTGCTTAGTAATTCTATTCAATAGCTATGAATTATTTTCACTGATTTTTCTTTGGCTTGCTGTCAAGCATCATATTTTCAGCGATTTTCACCTTATCCCCAACAATATTAGTAATTTTGACCGTGTGAGTGTAGTAATTTGGGTTGCTCAACATTTTGATTTTGGACTGCAGACTAGTTTCATTTCTCAGTCAGGGTGTTGTTTATTCTCTTTCTTTTATGCTCTTTTTGGTATTCTTTTCCCATGTTAAGTAATTTCATGCATGTTCATGATCATCATTGTTTATGTACAGCCAAGGGGGAGTTTACAGGCCTGGGTTTGTTTACTACATGATGTTCCATCATTTGAACAAGGCATGTGGCCTTTCCCAAAGATTTAGGAGTTTGTGCTTTTCCTCGATGGTGAACCATCACATAGGGACAATGCGATATTATTGGGATAGACGAGTTTCTGGTGGACATTGGGATGGAGGTTCAAAAACAAGCAAGTAGTGTCAAAAGTTGTGATGTAACTATCATGCACTCTATGTCATTAGTAACAATAATGTAACCCTGTTGCACATTTTCAATAGTTTTGTACATATTTTGTTCAGAAATTTTGTACATACTATTGCAAATCTACTGTGACAAGTGTCAAAATACAGTGAAGTGTGTTGCTTTTGTCCTGTTTGTGGCCATCTTTTTTCACATTAGTACCAAGCAGAGGAACAGTTATAGTATTTTCTTATCAATGTGTATTCAGTCATTTTTTGTGATTGTGTTATCAGTTATTATGCATGTTAAGTAATTTTATTTTCATCTTCAGTAATTATGCTAAAGTTTTAGCTGCAGATACAGATAGCAAGCATATTCTGCACAAGCATGCATTTTTCATTCAATGTGTTCTGTGTAATGATGGAATAAATGAAATACATAGAAGCAGCTTACCAACAGATGATTGTGTACTATCTAATGATGTGATGTAAATACTATATTTCATACGCACTCTCTTAGTCTTCTTTTTTTCTTCACATGGAGCTTTTGGAGCTTTGATGCACTTGTTTTTGTTTGGCCTTTTCTTTTTTTATATATATGTTAAATCTATACATCTTATTAATTTAGGTGAGTCTGTCTGTCCCGTGTTTTGGTGTTGATTTTTTATGTTGTTCCGAATACAATCTGGTTGAAACCATGTTGTAACTGTGCTTTCGAAACAAAATAGCACGTTCGGGATCGAAGAAACAAAAACACCAAAATACATAAAAACTTGCCCACTCTCTTAATTTAGGTGTTGTTTGGTGTTGCTCACATCTGGCCGCTCGTGTTCATGAGTTCATCGCAATTGTCTCTGTTTCGTTTAAGCGTGCGTGTTCGCTGTTGATACGTTTGTATCTGTTGAAACTGGTCCTAGCCTCGGAACAACAAAACACAAGTTCATCCCCCTAATTATGTTTCCGATCCTTATCCTCACCTCACGGGAAGAGAACTATATAAAGTGTTGTAAAACGCTTGTTGGACCAGACCCACCTTCTAGAAAAAGGTTTCCTGGCCCATGTGGGCTCGTTATCGAATTAAGACCCAACATGAAATAGGATTTCCCTCTTATAAATAGTTGAGGAGACACTCATTTATAATTTCACCAGAAGTATTCAATAAAGAATTTCATCTCCTATATTCTTATTGCTTTTAGTTTTTGTTCTCTATATCGATCTATGTGCCCACGATCATCGATAACTCAACACGTTATCAGCACGCTCTAATCGAGCCGGCACATCTAATCGGCGATTTAAGATATGTTTTCGAATGAATTTTTATGTTAACTCGATATAGTCAAGATCTGTCCAAGTTCGCCATGCAAATCAAGATCCAGACACGTTGCTATCTAGATCTAAGAAAGAAAAACAAGAAAGCAAAATGTAGTGGCAGCGTCGAGCACCGCGTGGCTCGGCGCACCCTGCGACCTGTGCCCAAGAAACGCGAGAGACATTTGGCCGCGCACGAAGATCAAATTCGGCGGTTGGCTTTACTCGTAAGAGGCTCCTCCGACCGGATCCACAAGAAAAAAAATCTCAAGATTCGATGTCGCCACCATCAGATACAACATCACAAGAAAAAAAAGAAAAATCTCGAGATCCGACGACTTGACCACCAAACCCTAACACCAACGGAAAATGAGCCAAGAAGACGACGAAGAAAAAATCAGATCTACCCTAACCCTAGTGGTGAAGGTGACCAAATCTACAAGAAAAAAGAAAAAGTTTAAAGATCCGTTTTAAGACAACTCAGATCTAGGTATTATTAACCCAAATCTGAGCCCTCTAAAACTTGAATTTGATTACATACATCACAGAAAGTTGAAGAAAGAAAAGAATAAAAAGGAGGCCCGGACCAGATCAGAGAAGGGCTGATCTAGATCGGTCGAACCAAACCCATAAAGACGAAGCAGATCTGGACCGGCCATGCCACGTAGGCAGCGGCGCGGTGCTAAGATCTGGCCTTTAGCATTCCGTGAAAGTAAAAAAAACAAGAGCTAGTCCCACATGAGATAGATCAAACTAGCAAAGAAAGAAAAAAGGAAAAATAGCCACGAAGGCTTGGTCTCCTAGTCACGTGCACACAAGCAGCTAGTCCCATGCGCATGCGTGTCCCACGTGAACACGCCTGGACACGCGCTGGCCCTGCCAGCCGCAGAAGCGCCGCCGGGAGCTGGCAGCGCATGACTCCGCGCAAGCAGCGCGCCTGCGGCAGCGTGCACCTGGCCAGCCCCGCCCGACAGCCTCGAAGGCAGCTCGGCCTGCAACGATAGCCGTGCACAAGTCCTAGCATACGTCTACGCCTGCTCACACCCGCCCGCCAAGAAGGCAGAGCGAACCAGGACGACGCGCTCGGCGAGAGAAACCCCGTCCAGCCACGAAGGCAGCACCCTGGCAATACTATCGCGCGCAAGCAGTGCCAGCGGGAGCACCGAGGCCCCCAGGCGCTCCCTGACGCCCAAGCTCTCAGAGCTCTGGAATCTAATCGGGAAGATGGGGAAGAAACAAAGAAGAAGGTGGAGTGTCGGTGGGGAGGAAAGAAAGAAAGTGGCGGCCCGGAGGCTGAAGAGAAAGAAAATGAGGGAGAGAGTGAAGAAGATTAGGGTTTCACCCTATTTATACTCTTACACAATAAAACGGGTCGGGCTCAATCTTTGGGTCAGGTTTCGGTACATTAAAATTCCGAATCAGAAAAAAAAATCTGAAAATTTTGCAAAAAAGTTTTTAAAATTTTGGAAATTTTTGTTTCTCATAGAAACAGATTCAATTTTTATAGAAGACCCCTGGAAATTATAAAAATTACTAAAAAATCATAGAAAAAATAGAAATTTTACGGAAATGTGTTATTTTGCTTATAACACCCTGAATTTTTCTGGATTTATATCAATATGGACTATAGTCCTTATATTATTCCGTTTTCACGGTTTATTGGTTATTTTTATGCAGAAATACCAATAAAATAACTTAAACATGTAGTTTTTATTATACCACTTTACTTATGCCCCATATTACTTGGAGATATTATTTGCATATACACGAAGTAATTTTTGCAACATGATATCATGTAGATGTCTGACCTTGTGAAGAGAGAATTTGATGTGCTTACCCCCCATGGAAGTAACTACCTGTCATGGGCTCTTGATGCTGAAATTTTCCTTAGTGGCAAAAATCTCTTAAAGACAATTATGCCTAAAACTGGGGAACCTGCTACAACAACAGTGGAGCAAGCTCAAGCCCTGTATTTCCTGAGGCATCATTTATGTACTACATTGAAAAATGAGTACATGACCGAAAGGAACCCAAAGGTCTTGTGGGACTCACTACGTAATTGCTTTGAACAAATTGAAGCAGTCTTACTTTCCAAAGTGGAGCGCGAATGGCAAAACCTACGTTTCCAAGATTATAAGACTGTTGAGGAATACAATACCAAGCTTTATGGTATTGTGTCACGCATGAAGCTATGTGGCAAAGATCTTAAAGATTCCGACCTCATCCACAAGACTCTCCACCTTTCACCCTAAGCTCACCCATGTGAGCCGCCAGTACAAGAAGGACAAATATGACTCTTATGTCGTCCTGAGCAATGCATTGCAGTAAGATCAGGGGGAGGACGAATTGATCAAGCAGAATCATTTGTCTCGTCCTACTGGCTCCATGGCACCGCAAGAAGCAAATGCCACGTCATTCAAGAAGAATAACAACAAGGGTAAAGGAGCACCGAAGGCACCACCGAAGGCGCAACACAACCCTAACAAGTTCAAGAAGAACTATAAAGGAAAGTCAAAGAAGACGCCTTTAGGGGAAGAATATGAGAAACAGGACCAGAAATGTTACAGATGTGGCATGAATGAACATTGGTTCAAAATTTGTCGCACGCCTAAGCACGTCGTCGACATGTACCAAGAACTCAGGAAGAAGCTTGCGGAGCATGAAGCCAACTATGTTGAAGCTCCACAAATCAACGAAGACATCACGAAGATGGATTCTGGTACATTATACAAAGCTTAAGGTCATGGAGAACCAAGCAAGGCCTCTGATATTGAATTTGATGACGACCTCATGGTAGAGGATGAGGAGGACCTGCATGGAGATTCCCACTAGTCTCGTAGACTATTTAGAATCGAAAGTTCTCCATTAGAATTAAGCAATAGTAATAAGGATGCATTAAGTTTTAGCAGTGATTTATTTATGTAATCTCATGAAGAGAAGACATTTGTTTAATAATATATCATATTGGTATGAAAATTATTTGCATTATCATTTCTGTTGATTATACATTATTGTATTAATTACAGAATCGTGGAGTACATGGCTATTCAAGAGGAGCTCTGTCTCGTAGACAGTGGCACTACCGCTACTGTTTTAAGGGACACTAGTTATTTCCAAACACTTCGAAAGTATGATGGAGATATAACTACTGTCATTGGAAATGACACTAAGATTGTTGGCACAGGCAGAGCCACAATCGTCCTACCGAATGGTACGCGGCTAGTAATCCATGAAGCATTGCTTTATTCCGAGTCTACTCGGACATTGTTAAGCTTCAAGGACATCCGTGCAAATGGATTTCACGTAGAAACCAATGATGATAAAGGCGAAGAATGTCTCATTATGACCAAGAAAGATGAAGAACACAAGACTATCGTCGAAAGTTTTCCAACCATTAAAGAAAAGCATGTACTACACTTATGTTAAATCACACAAGGAGTTTGCTGCGTTGAAGACCGTATTTAGCAACCAAGAAGCCTATCGAACATGGGACGATAGAGTTGGTCATCTAGGCCTCAATATGATGCAAAGAATCACGAAGAATTCAAATGGTCATAACTTGAAGACAAAAGATTTCTCAAATCACGAAGATTTTTTGTGCGTTGCATGTGCAAAAGGGAAGCTTATCACTCAACCCTCAAAGCTTAAGATTCAAGTAGAATCGATGGCATTCCTTGAACGAATTCAAGGAGACATATGTGGACCAATTAATCCCATGTCAGGACCTTTTCGGTACTTCATGGTGTTGATTGATGCTTCCTCGAAGTGGAGTCATGTATGTTTATTGTCTACTAGAAACCATGCGTTTGCATGATTGACAACTCAGATCATACAATTGAAAACCAATTTTCTGAATCACAGAATCCAATCCATCAGGATGGATAATGCCGGAGAATTTACCTCGAAGGTGTTTAGTGACTATTGTATGAGTATGGGTATCAATGTAGAACATTCTGTACCACACGTGCATACACAAAATGGACTTGCAGAATCATTAATTAAGAGGATCAAGTTGATAGCACGACCATTATTGCAGAATTGCTTATTGCCTACCTCTTATTGGGGGCATGCAGTGTTGCACGCAGCAGCATTAATTCGATTGAGGCCATCTGCTACACATGAAGAATCACCATTAGCAATGGTGCATGGTACAATACCAAATATTTCTTACTTGCGGAGATTTGGATGTGCTGTGTATGTCCCTATCCCTCCGCCTCAGCGAACTGCAATGGGTGCACAACGAAAACTCGGAGTTTACGTTGGATATGAAAGTGCATCTATAATCAAGTATTTAGAGCCATCCATTGGGGATCTACACACGGCTCGCTTCGCTGATTGTATCTTTAATGAAGATCATTTCCCGGTATTAGGGGGAGGAAAGTATCTCTCTCGGGACGAATGCCGTGAAATAGAATGGGAAACTAAAGGAATTCAAGGAATGGATCGTCGCACTACAGAAACTGAGCTCAAAGTTCAGAACATCCTCCATCTACAGAGGGTTGCTAATGAACTGCCAGAAGCTTTCACCAATACAAGAGACATTGTAAAGTCTCATATACCGGCTGCAAATGCACCTGAAAGAATAGACATCCCATTTGAAGAAGATGACTATATGGAATTCCAGCCTCCTTCCTCAAAAGCAACGAATGCTAGGAAGAGGGGGAGTGATCCGGTTACACGGGCACCAAAGAAGCCTAGAGTACAAGCTCAAGGTAAAGCTCCTAGGAGACGTCCTGCGGAGAATAAGCCGAAACAAACTACTCAAAAGAAGAATATAGAAGGTGAAAGCAAATCACACGAAGTGGTGAGCATTGAAGAAGAAATCCCAAGTAAGAATGTGCGCACACTTGAAACTCACGACGGGTTACTGGAAATTCCTGATCTAAACACACCTCTAAGTGATGTGGATCAAGAAAATAAAATAATAGAAGAAGTTTCAACGAATTATTTTGAGACGGGAGTAGTATACAATAGAAAGATAATGAAAGTCGACTCATAATTTGCTGACACAATTGCAACACAGATTGACTTAGAATCTGAACCAAAGTCAATGAAGGAATGCAAGAAGCGTCCTGACTGCCCAAAGTGGAAAGAAGAAATTTGTGCAGAGTTGAACTCGCTAAAGAAAAGAGAAGTGTTCGACAATGTAAGCCTTACACCAAAAGGTATCTTTCCAGTGGGTCACAAATGGGTGTTTGTCAGGAAGAGAAATGCTCAAAAGGTATAGTGTTTATTGTCGAAGATGCATGTTCTTACTTAAAGTCTGAATTTGAAATGAAAGATTTAGGAAAGACTGCATATTGTTTAGGCTTGTAGCTTGAACATACCCACGAAGGAATATTATTGTATCAATCAAACTATACCAAGAAGGTATTAGAAAGATTTAATATGAAAGATGCATACCCACTTAGATCCCCTATGGTTGTGATATCACTCAATACAGAGGAAGATCCATTTAGACCAAAAGAGGAAGGTGAGGAATTATTGGGACCTCAATATCCCTATCTCAGTGCTATTGGAGCATTGATGTACCTTGCAAATGGTACGAGGCCCGATATAGCTTTTGCTGTTAATCTACTTGCTAGAGATAGCTCGGCACCAACTATGCGACATTGGAACGGCATTAAACAAGTATTAAGATATATAAGAGGAACTGAAGATTTCGGATTATTTTTCAAGAAGAATGCAGAAGTAACTTTGGTTGGGTATATTGATGCTGGCTACTTATCCGATCCACACAAGTCAATCTCGCAGACTGGATATGTGTTCTTATTTGGTGGAACGACAATTTCATGGAAGTCAACGAAGCAGACGGTTGTTGCTACATCAACAAATTACTCAGAGATCATCGCATTATTTGAAGCCGCCAAGGAATGCACTTGGCTTAGAAGAATGTCAAGACATATAATAGAGAGTTGTGGAGTGTCGTATACTCCATCCCCTACAGTTATCTATGAAGATAATAACGCTTGTATTGCACAAATACAATCCGGATACATAAAGTCAAACAGGACAAAGTATATGTTACCTAAATTCTTCCATACGCATGAATTGCAAGAGAAGGGAGAAATTTTGGTAACTCATGTCCGATCTTGTGATAATCTTGCAGATATGTTCACAAAGGCACTACCAGTTTGCACTCTTGAAAAGTGTCGGCATGGTATTGGCATGAGAAGACTTAGAGAAGTGCTTGGAACAGGGGGAGAACTTCTCTAAGTACATCACGTCCCGAATTAAAGAATCATATCGAAGATAATTCGTGTCGTTCATGAAGATCGATAAGCATTAATCATGAAGATTAAAGCATTGTACTCTTTTTTCCTTATGAGTTTTTCATATGAAGTTTTCTCATTAAGGTTTTTAATGAGGCAATGCGTACAATACAAGTAACGGTAATATGTGCTCTTTTATCTATTTTTCCCACTGGGTTTTTAAGGAGTTTTTATGAGGCATATTTATCGTGATAAAGAGCCCAAAGGGGAGTGTTATAAAACGCTTGTTGGGCCAGGCCCACCTTCTAGAAGAAGGTTTCCTGGCCCATGTGGGCTCGTTATCGAATTAGGACCCAATACGAAGTAGAGTTTCTCCCTTATAAATAGTTGAGGAGACACCCCTTTGTAATTTCGCCAGAAGTATTCAATAAAGAATTTCGTCTCCTCTATTCTTGTTGCTTTTAGTTTTTGTTCTCTACATCGATCTACGTGCCCACGATTGTCGATAACTAGTTCCATCCAGCTGGAAACGTACAAGAATCTAATTCATATTCTACTCTGAAAATCCAGTTTCCAATTGTGGAAGCGGTTTCACTCTTTCAGATCGTGGAATACGCACCCTAGCCGCCAGTCCATCTCATCATGCCGGGGGGAGGTTTTCTCAGGAGGCGCTTTCGTCACCATGCGAGCCTACAGGTCTGAGGGAGAGCACTGGTTTGTTGGAGTTGGAGGCTCTTTCGTGAAACATGAAGAGGAAAAGGCACCATGGATCCAACAAAGGAGGAATTGATCTGGATTCTTGCTGCTCTCACGCATGTGGGTGTTGGATCAAGGAAGGAGAGAGATCAACGATGTGTGCTACTTCTGCTTGTCTAGGGATTATCACCAGATTATTATATGAGTATGATTTTCTAAAGCCAAGAGAGAGATGAGGCCACATCAATTTCATTCCTCCCACGAGGATCAATTGTAGGATTGGGCACACACAACAAGCACTGCATGCTGGTACCCCATGATTAACATTGGTTTATCCATCTTTTCAGTGTGATTCCACCTGGTGCATTAAACCTTGGTCCTTAGTCCTTATACAATGCATAAATATTAAATAGTCTACTTGTTTATTCTGCATGTTAACATGCACATGTAAATGCAATGACAATGAATTCATGAGCGAGCCAGCTTTAACATCTTGAGCATTGCAAAATTCATGACGTACTTCATTCAGTCGGTGTCATGATGTGGTAGTCTTTGTGAACAAGTTGGATTGTTAGAGCTGGTGCAGATCTTACCAGGTTACTTTACAATCACGCATGTTTATGGATGTTTCAGCTGCTACTGCCACCGTCATGTCGACTACCGAGCTGAGTCCATGTTCAGGGATCCTTGTGTGTCACGGTAGTGGATTTCATCGGTCAGGGACAAATTTCCACAAATTCTAGGATGTTGTAGTCGGCAGTAATAGTAGTTTGTGCATCCAGGCTCGGTCTCATCATGTTCAAATTTTGGGGGCACAAGTTCCACTTTATTTTTGAGTATCTTGGTATAATTGTGTTCTTATAAATTAGATATATTATTATGTCTGATTGACCGTCCCGTAGCAACGCACGGGCCAAATGCAAATACTTGTATAATTTTACTGGAATACATGGGACGATGTGGGGGTAAAAAACAGTGGCACACGTTCAAACAACATTCAGTAATTTATAATCACAGTAATTTGTATATATATACCCTCAGTAATTTCTTCGTAACTAACTCCAGTATTTCTTCATCTTCACGTATAAGTAACTCCAGTATTTCTTATCTTTACGTATAATGAACTTCAGTAATTTCTTCGAATATGTAAGTACATTTTATAACTTCATAACATCAGAAATTCAGTAGATAGAATCATATCGTGATAATTTCTTTTAAAAATATCAGAAATTCTTTGATAGATTCAGTAATTTTATAGAATCAGTAATTTCTTTTGAGAATATCAGAAATTCTTTCATAGTGATATACTCACTGGATGCTAGAAATTGGCGGCTCATCAGAGATTTTAGTGTGCCAAGCATTTGTAGAATTTAGTGTGCTAAGTATTTATAGAATTTAGTGTGCCAAGCATTTGTAGAATTTAGTATGTCAAGTAGTTGGAGAATTTAGTGTTTATTGTCACATGGTTTGAGCCCTTAGAATCCAACATCTTCTCCTTTGATGATAGAAATTGGCGGCTTATCGGAGAATTTAGTGTGTCAAGCATTTGTAGAATTTAGTGTGCCAAGAAGTTGGAGAATTTAGTGTGACAAGCATTTATAAAATTTAGTGTGTCAAGCATTTGTAGAATTTAAAGTGTCAAGCATTTGTAAAATTTAGTGTTTATTATCAAATGGTTTGGGTCCTTACAATCCAACATCTTCTCCTTTGATGAAATAAATTGGTGGCTCATCAGAGAATTTAGTGTGCCAAGCATTAGTAGAATTTAGTGTGCCAAGTTTTTGTAGAATTTAGTGTGTTATAGAATTTAGTGTGCCAAGCAGTTGGAGAATTTAGTGTGCCAAACATTTGTATAATTTAGTGTGCTAAGGATTTGTAGAGTTTAGTGTGTCAAGCAGTTGGAGAATTTAGTATGTCAAGCATTTCTAGAATTTAATGTGCCAAGTATTTGTAGAATTTAGTGTGCAATAAAGTTGGAGAATTTAGTGTGTCAAGCAGTTGGAGAATTTAGTGTGCAATAAAGTTGGCACATGTGTTATGTTGTTTAGATTAGTAGGAATGCACCTTGTTCCTACAGATATGTAATAGATTGTTATTTTGCTTCTCCTGTTCTTGGAAGCTTATTGGTGGCAATTGGGTTCGATGTTACACTGGTGACTCTTATTAGGGAATGAATCCTAGTTGTTGAATGATTTGATAAGCTTTGATAGATCATTCTTCAGTAATTATTGATGAATATATGTCAGTATTTTTTTATAACTTCAGTAATTTTGAAGAATCCTTTAGTAATTGTGTAAATGTATTTAGTAATTTACAAACACACTATCTTGGTCCATCAAGCTGAATTACTTAGATACAATAGTCTGTAATGGATATGTTTCATGTGGTATACTTATGGAAATGGATTTTGGATGAATAAATTATGGAGTGAAGTCATTCTGTTAATTATTTCAGTTTTTTTATTATCAATAATGTCAATAATTCCTTGTGCAATTGTCAGTAATTCTTGCCAATGTAACATGATAATCAATAATTTTATAGAATCAGTAATTTCTATTGAATAGAGTCAATAATTCCTTGTTAGTAAATTTTTAGTGTTTATTTATTTTTCAAAGAAGTTGGAGAATTTGGTGTGCCAAGGAGTTCAAGAATTTAGTGTTTATTGCCACATGGTTTGGACCTTAGAATCCAACATCGTCTCCTACGGTGATAGAAATTGTTGGCTCATTGAAGAATTTAGTGTGCAAAGCATTTATAGAATGTAGTGTGCAAAGCATTTGTATAATTTAGTGTGCAAAGCATTTGTAGAATTTAGTGTTTATCGCCACATGGTTTGGGCCCTTGAATCCAACATTGTCTCCTACGGTGATAGAAATTATCGACTCATTGGACAATTTAGTATGCAAAGCATTGATAGAATTTAGTGTGCAAATTATTTATAGAATTTAGTATGCAAAGCATGTGTAGAATTTAGTGTGCAAAGGAGTTATAGAATTTAGTGTGCAAAGTATTTATAGAATTTAGTGTTTATTGCCACATGGTTTGGACCCTAGAATCCAACATTGTCTCCTACAGCGATAGAAAGTGTCGGCTCATTAGAGAATTTAGTGTGCAAAGCATTTGTAGAATTTAGTGTGTCAAGGAGTTGAAGAATTTAGTGTGCAAAGCATTTGCAGAATTTAGTGTGTCAAGGAGTTAGAGAATTTAGTGTGCAAATCATTTATAGAATTTATTGTGCAAAGCATTTGTAGAATTTAGTGTGCAAAACATTTGTAGAATTTAGTGTGTCAAGGAGTTGGAGAATTTATTGTGCAAAGCATTTGTAGAATTTAGTGTGCAAAGCATTTGTAGAATTTAGTGTGTCAAGGAGTTGGAGAATTTAGTGTGGAAAGGAGTTAGAGGATTTAGTGTGTCAAGGAGTTAGAGAATTTAGTGTGTCAAGGAGTTGAAGAATTTAGTATGCAAAGCATTTATAGAATTTAGTGTGTCAAGAAGTTGGAGAATTTAGTGTGCAAAGCATTTATAGAATTTAGTGTGTCAAGAAGTTAGAGAATTTAGTGTGTCTAGGAGTTGGAGAATTTAGTATGCAAAGCATTTGTAGAATTTAGTGTGCAAAATATTTATAGAATTTAGTGTGTCAAGGAGTTGAAAAATTTAGTGTGTCTAAGGAGTTGGAGAATTTAGTGTGAAAAAGTGTTGGAGAATTTAGTGTATCAAGGAGTTGGAGAATTTAGTGTGTCAAGGAGTTAGAGAATTTAGTGTGTAAAGCATTTATAGAATTTAGTGTGCAAAGCATTTATAGAATTTAGTGTGTTAAGGAGTTAGAGAATTTAGTGTGCAAAGCATCTATAGAATTTAGTGTGAAAAGGAGTTGAAGAATTTAGTGTGCAAAGCATTTGTTGAATTTAGTGTGTCAAGGAGTTGAATAATTTAGTTTGCAAAGCATCTGTAGAATTTAGTGTGGAAAAGAGTTGGAGAATTTAGTGTTTATTGCCACATGGATTCAGTAATTTTTTAGTATTAGTAATTTTCTTTCAAACAATATCAGTAATTTTTTGTTAGTAATATCTCAGTCTTCATTTATTGTCCCAAGGAATTGGAGAATTTAGTGTGTCAAGTAGTTGGAGAATTTAGTGTTTATTACCATATGGTTTTAGCCCTAGAATCCAATATCGTCTCCTATGATGATAGAAAATATTGGCTCATTGGAGAATTTAGTGTGCAAAGCATTTGTAAAATTTAGTGTATTAAGGAGTTGGAGAATTTTATATGCAAGACATTTATGGAATTTAGTGTTTATTGCCACGTAGATTTAGTAATTTTTTAGAATCAGTAATTTCCTTTTGATATATATCAGTAATTTTTTGTCAGTAATATCTCAGTCTTTATTTATTGTGCCAAAATGAGTTGCAGAATTTAATGTGTCAAGGAGTTAAAAAATTTAGTATGTCAAGGGTTTTGGAGAATTTAATGTGTCAATCAGTTGGAGAATTTAGTATGTCAAAGTATTCAATAATTTTTTAGAATTAGTAATTTTTAATATATTATGTCTGTAAATTTTATGGATGAAGTAATTGTTTCGCAACTCAACATCCCGTCAGTGGCTTCAATTTCATCCATCATTGATGCACTTGGTTCCTCCATTTCTTTAATCTCCATTTATCAATCAAACGTGTAGCTTTTCACCAGAATAGAAACAAATTCGAAAGGGAGTAGCCACTGACAAAATCCATATTACCCATCACTGCCTCAAGGCGCTATGCTCGTACAGAGGAGAGCCGACGGGGGCCACTAGCGCCTTGGCAGACCTGATTCAATAACTCGTCCCTTCAGAACTCGGGGGAGGATGTCGCATGGTGTCTCGCTGCTAAGGTGGGGCACCAGGGAGCTGCATCGAAGCAAGTTGAGATGCAGAGCAATGAACTCGTCCCAGATTGCTATGCAGGAGTTCATCGCAGACTAGAAAGAAGTACCTAGGCTACGAGCTACGCGCTCCTGCACCAAATAGAAGAGGAGGTCATGATGTGGAGCTCATCGGCGTTCCCACTGCCTTTGGAGAAGATGGCCGGGATCCCTCGAGGGCTCCTGCCGAACGGCGCTCGAGAGCTCGAGGACGGATTCCTACGGCATTGAGGAGGAAGCACATCTGTGGGGATTTGGGGACAACGCGCCGCGGACGCAGGGTCACTGCTCAGAGGCGACCGGATGAGTTGATTTGGGACGGCGCACTACAGGGCAAGGTGGCCGCTCCGCGACGACGAGGAAAATGGCGCCTGGGGTGGTCGGAGATGGCGCTAGCAAGGCAGGGTCGCTGCTCCCGTGGCGATGAGGACGATGCCCGCCGCGGGATCTAGGATGCCGTGTCAGAGAGGACCGGGTCGGCGGGCTTGATCGGGGGTGCTGGCTTTGGGCTTTGTGTACTAAGTTGGGGGCAGGTGTAAAATAGTTTATTCTACATCCTAGGTGCCGGTAAATGACGGGCTGCGTGCTGAATAATATTCAGCGCGCCGGTCTGTTCGCGTACTGTTGCATAACACACGTGTTGTTGAGCAACAGATCAAGCGGTGACACCTAATTCATGTTCTTGGTCCATTATTTTTGTGTAAGCTGCTGCATGTGTCTTTGATCCATCACCAGCTGGTCAAATCAACTTTCGTAATCGTATATATACTATAGATGTATTATATTTTTAGAAGTAGTATATGTACTACAATCGCATATATTACTATTCAGCGTGCTGGTCGGTTTGACACCTCCGTGATAGTATATCGTGGTAGTATATCGTAGTAGTATATGTATAACCATGGTCATATATTTTGATGTCAACAGTCGCATATTTTCAACCGAGGTCATATATTTTCAGGTCGATATTTTTTTAACCACTAGCTCGTCACACTAGCCTTCACCATCATATAACGTGGTAGTATATTTACAATAGTGGTCATATATTTTCAGGCCAACAGTCGTACATTATCTACCGAGGTTGTATATTTTCAGGTCGATATTTTTTTTTTATCACCAGGTGGTCAAACCAAACTTCACGATCGTATATCGCGGTAGTATATGTACAATCATGGTACTATATTTTCAGGTCAATAGCTTATATACTATATCACGGCAGTATTTGTACATAGTATTTTGATTACACGAGGAAGTTTATATACTATATGAGGTAGGATATATACTACTTGAGATTATAAAAAAATACTATAGTAGTTTTGTTGAAGGTATATACTTCCGACTTTCACTTTAGTAGTTTTATTAAGTGTATATATACTTCTATTTTCACAAATAGTATATATACTCCTGCTTTCATAAATATTATGCAATCGTATAGTTTTAGTAGTATATATACTCATGCTTTAGTAGTTTTGTTTAGCGTATATATACTTCTCCTTTTACAAATAGGATATATATTTTCTGCACACTAGAACAAAGAACCAGCAACACGACCGTTCTGGATATTATCATTAAAAGCGAAAAGAGAGAAAAATTAATTAGTATGTACTCCCTCCATTCACATTTACATATCATTCTAAGGTTTCTAACTTTTCTTTAATTACATGTCATTCTCGTTTCCTAATACACTTTTCTCTCTTCCCAATATAATATTCTCTTTTCTCACTATATCTTTATCTCTATCTCTCTCCTTATTTTCACTGCATCCATCTTTTTACTTCTCCTTATTTCTCGTGCCCAATTCCAAAACGATATCTAAATTTGAACGAAGGGAGTACAATCCTCTATCCCGCATATTGTTATTGTTAAAATAGATTATAAGAGATAGTATATATACTATATGAGGTAAGTATATATACTACTTGAGATTCCAAGAAAATGGATTCTTTATAAAATACATCAATATCAATAAAAACCGTATACAATTATAGATGTACTATTACATTGGAAAAAAAATCAAATGGTTATCAGAGAAAACATCCAAAATCTGAATATACACGAATAAAGCAAAAAATTAAGAAAATATAGGACTGTCCATATCAACGTTCAACAAACACAATCAAGAACGATTATTTATGTATTGTAAAGTAGTATATATACAACATGAGATTATAGAACAAATAGAAAAAGCAGTATCTGATCATAGATGTTCTGTCATAAAATAAAAGAAAATGGATTATAAGGGTTCGTTTATATACTATATGAGGTAGGATATATGCTACTTGAGATTATAAGAAAATACTAGAACAAATAACCAGCAGCACGACCAAAGGTTCTGGATGGTGTAAATCTGAAAAGCAAAATAGAAATAAAATTCTCTAAAAAATTGGAAAAAGGCATGCTCTAGTAAAAAAAAGCTAAGCTTTTTGCAAGCTTTTTTCTACCTGTGCATCCGGCGGCGTTGAACTAGAAGAATCAGCAGAAAAATCAAAGAGGCAGAGGGAATAAAGCAAAAATTCAAGAAAATCTATGACTGTTCATATCAATGTTCAGCAAACACAACCAAGAGATGTATTGTAAGATAGTATATATACTATATAAGATTACAGAACAAATAGAAAAAAAAATATACGATCATAGATGTACTGTCATAAAATATAAGAAAATGAATTACAAGAGGTAATATATATACTAGTTGAGATTGTAATAAAATGGATTCTTTACAAGAGGTAGTTTATAGACTATATGAGGTAGTATATATACTGCAGAAATAGAATATATATACTCCTACTTTCACTTTAATTATATATACTACAAAAATAGCACTTGTTGTAAAGACTGCGTTTCACTATTAGTATAGTCATATATCCTTTCTTGTTCACGTTTAACAAACACACAACTAAAGACCATTATCTGTATACTGTAAGGTAGTATATATACTACATATATTAAAAAGAATACTATTTTGCAATAAGTGCAATAGTATATATACACTTATCTGTTTCGTTTACAGGGCTTATAAAATATTACATGTATAAGTAGTATATATACTACATGTTTTAATAAAATACTATTTTATAACAAGTGCAATAGTATATATACACTTACCTAGTTTCTTTACATGAGCTATAAAATACTGCTCTTAACCAATAATAGTATACTAATTCAGTAGTATTAATACGAGCTCATTTCAAAATTTACAGAACGTAAACCAAGATATATATATTCTTGTGAAACAGAATATGCAATCACATATTTCAAAATTTTAAAAACATAAATGAAGAATATATATACTCTTATAAACCAAATCCAGGACATAGGCACGGAACACTCAGATCGAAATCCAAAACACCAAACGAGTAAAGAACAGCCTTGCAAAGAATCAAATCAACTCAGAAGTAGGCACGAAGGACTCCATCAAAATCCAAAACACCATTTTCTCAAAAAAAAAAAAAAAATCCAAAACAGCAGCTTGCTGTCGCCGGCGTGCAGCAGCAGCCACGTCCCCGCGCCTGAGCAGAACAGTCAACACATGCCGCGCGAGCTCGCCTTCCTCGCTCGGCTCGCCTTGGCGCCGGGTGGCCCTGCTCCTCACGGTGCCGCAGCCTGCACGGTGGTTGAAATCATTAATTTTTGAAGGAGAAAAGACAAATCCAAATGAAAAGATTTTTGGAGAGAAAAAAACAAATCCACGCATATTCACATGCACATGTAGAAGCTTATCAAGATGCAGCTTGTTACTTGCTTTCTCGGCGTTGATCACATACAGCGTGAGCAGCAGCAGACCACACCAAGAAAGGAAAAAAACATAAGAAAGTCGAAGCTCACCATGACAGACCATCTCCATGCGCGGGGAGGTGAGAGGAGGAGACGAAGGTCGCAGATCTTGCGCGGAGGGGAGTTCGCGTCATGGATCTACACTTCTTCTCCACCATGGCGCACGAGGGCGCGACCACCGAAGCCGCAGCCAACGCAAGCGCGTGAAGCTCATCCCCAGCTTCCCCGACGTGTTCCTCTGCGTGGATCTACTGCCTGCCCATGGAGATGATTCGGGAGCTCGATCAGAGGACATGGCTCGGAGCTTGAGCAGACGACGGCGCCGCCGGTGGAGCTGGAGTCGACGAGCCACGGCACAGGCACCACCAGTGGATCTGGATTCGGTAGTACGAGAGGAGGAGGAGAAAGAGAGAGAAGGAGATTCAAAATGAGGATGGAGAGGGAAAAAGACACATGATTATTTATATATATAATATACTCGTATATTATTTTAAAAAATAATATATTATTATAAGATAAAATATACTATTATGAGCTAACTTGATTGGGTTGGACGACCGACGCGCTGAGACATAGAGAATATATATATATATATATATATATATATATATATATAAAGATTAAATTTTTTATATCTTTTAACCACCAAATAATTACTATACCCACTCAATGTAAGCTCTATATTCTAAACAATGTTTAATCTCAGCCTACGATTTACGATTTAGCATGAACCCGCACATTACATAGGACACTTACAGGTTGAGAACGGCCCTGCTCCTAATCTTTTTGACACCGGACTATTCCTACCCACACGTCCGCTCCACCTGCCGCAAATTAATCTCGCATGCCTGCACCCTGCTGCATTTACGCACGCATCTTACGCAAATCAAAGGATTGCATTCCTTTTATTCTCTTTAGTTTTAAAAAAAAAGATTGCATTATTTCTATCATCGTGTGCTGTCGCCCCTAATCTCCTTCGGGCCGGCGCACAGCTTCGCCGAAGCAATCGCGACCTCCTGAACGCTCTTCGTCGAATCTGAATATCTATCGCCAGTGATACGTAGCTGGTTCTTCGTGGTATGAAAGTAGCACACTGCACACGGCGTAACCTGTTCTGTCCGCATCGACGACGATCTTCGTGGTGTTTGAAGGCAGACCACGGTGAAGACCACGCTGCTATCAAGGTACCAACTCACGTGCGCCGATTTCTTTTTGTTTTTTAATTGGAGCATTAGCTACGTGATCATGTACCATCTTCCCGTTTCACGATTTGAGCCAAACTGCTATACTTTGGCTTAAAAATTCAATGTTTTTTGTGCATACGGCAGTCCTCTCCACGGTGATTTGGCGATTGAACTCCCTCGTGATTTTTCTACCATGCAGCCATGTGTTTCACAGCACAATCCTTTCACCGATCTAACAAATTTAGAACCTTCTCCGGTAAGAGGTTTGGTTTCATTACACACGTTGAGTGTCTCTTTTACGATATGTGTTAACCTAATAAAGTTGATGTGTGTTTTGATCCCATGGTGTTTCTGCTGGGGATGATAAAAATAACGGAAGAAGCGCGAATTTTAGAAAAGCTGGAGGTGGATTTATATATTCAGTTTCAGATCTTTGCCCATTTAATTTGTTTTATCCTATCGTGATTGTCACAATCACCTAACTGACCCTATCCCTTCACTGAACCTGAATTATGGACAGGCAACGATGGTTAATGTTCTGATACTGTTAACAAGAAGCGAGCACCGGATATAGATTCTGTAGATGAAGCAAAGAGTAAAAAAGCGCGAGAGTATAAGAGTGTTTACAGACAGCGCAAGAATAATGGTGCAGTTTCCATGCCAGCACGTCCAGGTTTTATAGTCGTTTGTTGTGAGTCCCATACTTTGGACATGATACGTTCATAATTCTCTCTAATGAGGCGAAATTTTCATTCACAGTGCCCATTACCATTGTTGATGATGAAATTGAGAGACAATGGAAGAAAGCTCGAGATTATATATGTGATTACAGACAACGTAAAAAGTGCCAGGCATCGATCATTGATAAAGAGAATGCAACTCCACAACAGCCATCACAGCAAGGTATGATCAGTGTCTGTATTAGTAAGTTGAATTTCATGATCTATGATCCTCACTTTTTTGTTATCATGCTATCCTTCAGCTGAACCAGATGCCAGCACAGATAGCTCCACGCTATGCAACCCACGTTCCCAGGTCACAGCCCCCCAAGATGGTAGGGTCCAATATTTTGTTTTAGTTAAAATTCAAATAAGGATTTAATGTAACACATTTTAATCACAGCAGGCACTAAAGTTGACGATGATGAAATCGAGAGAAAGCGAAAGAAAGCGAGAGATTACCAGTGCGACTACAACAACGAGGAAAAAACCAGAATAAGAATGGAAGTTGCCTAGAGGGGAGAGGGGGGGGGGGGGGGGGGGTGGGGGGGGGGGGGGGGTGAATAGGCAATTTAAAATTTAAACCTGAAAAACACTAAGTTTTGGTCAAATCTAGAGAATGACGGAACTTCCGTCAGAAACGACGAAACTTCCATCACCACGGAAGTTGACAGAACTTCACAAATCCTTTCTCTAAATACTAATTGAAATGCGGATAACTAAGAGAAAAAAATACAATACTTGACAGTAGTGAAGCTATAATAATGCACACCTATGGTTCTTTGATAGATAGCGAGCAACACAACTAACAAGTAAATCGAGCATAATAAAATGAAAGGAATACACAAGCACAATGAAAGATGCAGGAATGTAAAGAGAGACACAAGTAATTAACCCGAGGTTCAGTAACCATACTAAGTAGTTCCTACGTCCTCGTTGAGGAGCCGCACAAAGTGGCCGGGTCTCTCTCAAACCGTTTCCCCGCCAAGCAATCACAAAGATCGTGCTCGGATTTCTTTCTCCACTTGATTCTTTTCCTCCGAAGACGAATCACACCTTCACAAACGTCCCCGTCTCACCACAACACGTTGGAAGATCAAGGGCGACACCTAGCCATCTAGGATACCAAGTCTCCAAGAGTAACAAGCAAATCAAATCTTGTTTGGGGAGGGAAAGATGTGCTCAAGCTTTTGAGTGGATGGATTTGATATTTTTTTTTGTGGTTGGATCTCTCTCACTTTGCTTGGAATCTCAACAACAAGTCTAGGAGTGAGAGGGGAGAGCTCTAGCTGAAGAATGAGTGGAATGACAAAGTGTCCAACCCTTCCCACGAGGGAAGGGGTAGGCTATTTATAGAGCTCTCTAAAAAACTAGCCATTGCACAACTTTTCTGACCCTGATAGAACTTCCGTGGTTCCCCACAGAACTTCCGTCAATTCAAAAAGAATCGTTACGTGGTAGAAATTCAACTGAGTCACAAACGACGGAACTTCAGTGATGGAGCTCATTGAACTTCCGTCACTCTCGGGTTGCAACACTGAGTAACCAGGAAAAGACGGAGCTTCCGCGGCAGGAGCCACAGAACTTCCGTAGCTCTCGGGTTGCAAGATACTTGAGTTGGACAACGACGGAACTTCCATGAGAAGACTGGTTCTTTTTGGCTTTGGTTGACTAATCTTGCACAAAACTTATTGGTTGGCTTGAGCCCATGAATTCCCTTAGAAGCAAGATAAGTTTTACCCCTCTTAATAGTTCGACATACCTATGACTCAAATAAATTAGCAAAAGCTAAACTTGAAGCACTAGGAGTCTCTTTTCTTTTCTTCTTTTGTTGAGGGATGAACTTTCTTACAAATGTGGGCAATTATACTTTCTGTTGATAATCTGCACATTTACTTCATGAACATGTAAGCACAATTTTAATTTCATGTCATTAATCACCAAAACCCAGTAGGGGACCTAGATGCATCTTCAATCTCCCCCTTTTTGGTGATTGATGATAATTAGATTAAAAGGATATAGAAATATAATTAAAAGAAACAACAACAAAATATAGTGAGGCTCCCTCTAAAGATATGCATGAGTCACAAAAACATATGAAGGAGCTCCCCCTATATTTTGCAAAAAGTGGGGTGCCTAAAAAGGTGTACAAGTGTGCAACATAGTGGTATAGCAATGAAACAATGACACACTTAGCACAATCACATTTAAGCCAAAGGGCAGTAAATCAGGCACCACACAATACCATAAAGTATAAGAGAGTTATTACAATAAAGGTTCACAAATAGTTTTCACACACAAAGCAAAAATAAGGGAGATACTTGTCCATAGGTTCATCACTATCCTATTACACCAGTGAAGAGAAAACATCCTTTTTCATCGCCTTTCTCTCCCTCTTTGGCATCAACGCACCAAAAAGAAGGAAAGAGAGAGAGAGAGAGAGTAAAGTGAAGAAATCACTCGTCGTCCTCCTCGGATTCCTCATCTTTATCTTGATCTTCATCTTCACTTGCCAGCGGTGAAGGAGTGGTAGACGGTCCAGCGGCGTAGATTATCCCAGTCATAGCCTGCAAGAGGGTCCTCAAAGATCGGTGGCTCACCATCGGGCTCACACTCAGAACCATCCAGAAACACCTCACGGCCTTGTGCCCTCTGATCCCTTTTGTAGCGTCTCACTTACTTCTTGATTCTCCTCTTGTTCTCCTAGTTCTCCTTTGCATTAAAGCAACAAGCACTGAAAATGCTTTTAAGAAAGGAGACAATGGGAGAAGATGGACGATGGTGATCTTCCGAAGGAGGAGGAGCCGATGAGGACGGTCTAGCTGCTGCTACTGCTGCCTCTTGAGCTTTCTCTGCATGAGTTCTAGCAAGTCTATCTCGCCTAGTAGAAGATACACCAGTTGGTTGGGCAAACATGGGTTAGTCATGGCTTGCACCCTAGGCCTCAAGGGTGTGTGCTTGCACTCTTTCTCAAATATAAGCCCTGTTTCAGCTTCTATCATCCTCATTAGATATGGAGCATATGAAAGAGATCTCCGAGTGTCAATAGATGACATGTGAATGTCATTTGTGATGAAGTCCATGACACAAAACGGAGTGGCATCCGGAGCAAACCTAGCAAGAATGTTTCTTGAGGATTCCACAATGGCAGTTGCATAGCCTCCCTTGGGTGCAATGGTGACTCTCAACATCCGGTTGAGGGTGGAATAGAAGTTGTGAAGTCCATTGGTAGTTCCAAACACATTTGGACACTTCTCATAGTACATGAAAGCCATTTCCTTTTCTTTCATCACAACTTCATTAGAAATGATTTCCCTCTTACTGTCCTCACTTCCTTGGAACAAGTAGCTAGAAAATCGACTGGCCGAGACCGAATACTTCATACCTTGTGTCCTCAAATGGAGAGTGCCCTTGGCATCAAGAAAGAGAGTAGAGTAGAACTGACAAATGACTTCCTCATTCCAATCATAGTTGAATCCCATGAGGTCATACACACCTTGATCCTTGCATACTTGGATGATGTCATTGAACACTTGATTATCCTTTGATTCCATGTAGGACCAATCAATCCATTGATGTGTTGCTAATCTATTCTTCTGGTTCTTGTCAATAAGCATAGGCATGTAGTAATCTTGTTGGAACCAAGTGTAGAACCGGTAGTCGGTGGCTTCTTGTTCTTCCACTAGCATAGGATTTTGTTGTCTCGCCTCAATGAGAGCGTCAAGGTCCTTCTTGTAGTCCTTGTACACATAATCATCCGGATAGATAGGAGCCCAGACACGAAGATCCTCAACAATCTCCATGGAGCCACCTCTAGCTCCTTTCAGTGGCCGAGAACTTTGCTCCTTTGCCGGTGCCTTTCCTTTATCATGAGCTCTCCTAGGAGGGAGGGATCCTCCTTGCTCAACTCTCACAGTCTGAGCAGGTCCACTTGATTCTTGTTCTTGATGCCTTGAAGCAACAACCTTCCTCCTCTTTGAAATGGGCACTAGTTCTTCACTTGAGGAAGAAGAGGGGGAGTGAAAAATCTCCTTATCTCGTGGCTCTACTAAGGCATTGGAAGCCATCTTGATTCTAACCATCACCAACTGACAAGAGAAGAAAGATAATTCAAGGAATGAGGCATGAATCAAAATAGATTCTGAGAGACAACTAAAAATTGATGCACTGAACTACAGTCGACGGAACTTTCATGATGAAATCACGAAAGTTCCGTCATGATGGAAGTTTTGATAGAACTTCCGTCATATGCAGTTTGCACAAATTTTAACTAATCTCCTAGATCCTACCTCAACAACTCAAGAGTTTTTACAAGATGGTAGACTAGGTACAAGAGAACCTAACTATCCAAAGGAAATCAAGACACCTTGAGGTTTTGACCTAAAGCAAGTTTTAGATCAAGATCCATACCTAGGTCAATAAAGAGGAGATATTTGATGGAGATCGCGGGACTTCCGTGGGGAAAGAGAGGAATCTCCACCAAAACCAAATCAATTGCCGGTTGAATCTCCAAATCGTCGTAAATCTCCACTTAGGGTTTGAGGAGAGGAGAGGAGAGAGAGAGAAAAGAAATAATGGCCGGATGGATAAGGAAGAAGGAGGGGCTCGGGCCACTTAACCCGGGGGCGATGAAAGTTTCGTCACTCTCGGTTCTTGAGCAAAACGGTTTGAATTTCACGGAAATTATCACAGAACTTCCATGACCCTCGGGTTCCTTTGACAGAGGATGATGGAAATTCCGTCATTGAGTGACAGAATTTCCGTTGTTCTCTATCAGGAACACAAAACAACCTCTAGTAAAATATGGACTTTTGGACAAGTTAAATATATAAAGAGATATACATGTTCCAAACTTGTGAATAGTGACAATCAAACATTCCAAGCTATATTCACAAGTTCCAACAATATGATCTATCGATGAAAATCATCATTTGTTTTTGAAATCAAAGACATAAATGAATTTTGAAGAATTTTGGTTTCAAGTTATTTTGCATGAGCAACAACACATCAAGTGATGCACAAGGTTCTACTCCATGTTTGATGAATCCAAGATATTCAGCTCACTTCTAAGCTCACAAAATGCTTCTCATCTAGTGGTTTGGTAAATATATCGGCCAATTGTTTGTCGGTTCTCACATAGCTAATCTCAATATCCCCCTTTATGGAATGATCCCTCAAGAAGTGGTGTTGGATATCTATATGCTTAGTCCTATTATGATCAATGGGATTATATGCAATCATGATGGCTCTCTCGTTGTCACATAGGAGAGGAACTTTAGTCATAGTGTATCCAAAGTCCTTTAGAGGTAGCAAATGCAAGCAAGATCCTAATGGCTTCTATGCGTGCAACAGGAGCAAAGGTTTCCCCATAGTCTAAGCCCTCCACTTGACTGAAACCCTGGGCAACAAGCGTAGCCTTGTTTCTAACAACCTCACCATCTTCCCCATGCTTGTTTTTGAAAACCCACTTGGTTCCTATGACATTGACACCAATAGGAGGCTCTACTAGGGTCCACACTTTGTTTCTCTCAAAGTTTTCCAACTCCTCATGCATGGCATTAGCCCAATGTTTATCAGATAATGCGTGTCCAACATCCCGAGGTTCAAAGGTGGCAACAAAGAGAGAATTAGTAAAGCAGGCGAGATGTGCAGACCTTGACCTTGTTGTCCTCTGATAGAGATTACCGATCATCTGTTGAGGTGGATGTTGACGCTAAATGTGGTGAGGGGCCTCTCTCTCAGAGCGTACCTCCCCCTTAACCATAGCTGGAGCTAGCTCAACAGCTGCTGAGGTTGATGTAGAAGCTTCTGGACCCTCTGCTGGAGTGGTGGAAGTAGCAGGCACAAGCTCGGATGTGGGATGGAAAGATTCATCATTGTCATCAACCAAGCCTGTAGGTCCTCTTCGACAAAGATACTCTCCTCCATCTCCCTATTACCTACAGTCTCAACCACATTGCTTGCACAAGAGTTTGATTCATCAAAGGTTACATTGTAGGATTCTACGATGGTGTTAGTTTCCAAATTCAAAACTCTATAAGAATGGCCATGAAGGGTGTAGCCAAGAAAGATGCCATCGGAAGATCTTGACTCAAACTTATGAAGATTGCCACGCTTAAGAATGAAGCACTTGCAACCAAAGGCGCGCAAATGAGAAACAGATGGCCTCCTCCCAAAGTGTAGCTCATAGGAAGTCACATTAAGAATTGAGCACAAGAAAACCTGATTGGAAACATAGCAAGCAGTGCTAATGGCCTCAGCCCAGAACCGCCTCGGAGTCCTATGCTCATCAAGCATCGTCCGGGCCATTTCCACCAAGGTTCTGTTCTTTCTTTCAACCACACCATTCTGCTGAGGGACACAAGGTGCTGAAAACTGATGCTCAATACCATGCTCAAGGCAGAAAGCATCAAAGGAGGATTTCTTGAACTCAATGCCATTATCACTGCGAATTGCTCGTAATGCACCAGGAAGTTCCTTGAACAACCTCAAAGCTAAGCTCCAAAAATGATGAAACACTTCATCCTTCCTCTCAAGAAAGTAAACCCAAGAGTAGCGAGAGTAGTCATCAACAATCACAAGTACATACCACTTCCCACCTGCCGAATGAACCCGAGAAGGACCAACAGTGTCCATATGAAGTAGCTCTCCAGGGTGTTCAACCATCACCAAATTGATTGGTAGATAAGAAGCGGCAATCATTTTCCCATGATGACAAGGAGCACAAACCAAATCCTTATCAAATTTGAGCTTAGGCAATCCTCGGATCAAACCTAGCCACTCAAGCGACCTAGTCTCCTATGCCATTTCAAGAGCTCAGAAGAAGATTGAGCAAAGAAGCACTTGTGAGAACTAGGAGAACCAGCAAAATCAGCCTGAAAAACTTTCTCAATGCTAGAAATCCCACAAACCAAAGAGCCATTCAAATCAAGAACACAAGAAGCATTTCTCTTAAAGCGCACTTCCAAACCAACAACAAGCAATTAAGAGACAAAGAGGAGATTGTACTTGAGATGCTCAACCAAACCAACATCCTTGAGAGTAAATTTTTCATTTACTTTTACCGCGCCTCTTGCCTTCACTCTCCCTCTCTTGTCATCTCCAAAGGTCAGATACTCCCGGCGCTTCAAGGGAGTGAGGCTGGAGAACCACTTTGCATCTCCTGTCATGTGGCGCGAACACCCAGAGTCCATCAACCATTTGTTCTCCAAGCCTCCACCTACTGCCTACAAAGAACGAGAAGGAAAGATCGATGACTCAGTGCTGGGGTTAGAAAGAAAACTCTTGAGAAGCCAGCATTGAATCACACGACCTGTAGGGGTTATCATAGTTCTTTGCACATTACCAGTTGAACTCTTGGAACGAGTACCACGATGGGGAAAGCGTGACGTGTCAAAGTGTCTCGACTCAAACCTAGGGTTGTGAGGATAGAAATCATCTGTGTAAAAGCCAAATCCACGGGAGCGACACTCACCATGATGGGGAAAACGTGGGGCGCCAAAGCGCTGCTGAGCAAAGCCTCTGTTTCGTGAATCAAAGCCATATGAGGAATGACCCTGTCCATGATAGGCATGAGAAAAAGAACGAGGCAGAAAACCAACAAAATCATCATGATGCACATTCGTAGTTAACTCAGCTTGCATCCTCTTAATTCTCTTACGCCTATAACAATACTCATCCAAGTGACCCTTACGACCATAGAACATGCAAATATAGACACTCTCATGTTTAGGCTTAGCTAGCATAGTGGGTTTGGGTTTTGGCTTCTCGGCTTGCTTTGGGTTGAAGGAAGGATTAGGGTTAGGTGGGTAGTATATGTCAATGGGTTTGATGGACTGTTCCTCATTCTTGTAGCTAGAGCTAGGCACAAACTTACCCACATTCTCACTCTCCTTGTCACACCTCTCAAATCCTAAGCCCAAGTTGTAGGTTGACCTACTGGCACTTTCTTTGACTCTTGCCAAGTCACTCTCAATCTTCTCCTCACTCAATAGGGTTTTTTGGAGACGAGAAATGAGAGTTATTTTCTTGGGTTAGGATTTTGTTTTCCTCTCTAGTGATTGCAAGCTTATCCTTAAGAGAGCCACACACTACACATGGTGGTGGAAGAACTTTCAAGCAAGTCTCATCTAGCAGCTTGGACTCGATCTCTTTGACTTTGAGGGTTTGAGCTTCCAACTTATTAGTGAGCTTGGGGCACTTCTGACATGCACCCAAAAGAGTTGGTCTAGCTTTGAATTCATCAAACTCTTTAAGGACACTCTCAAGTTGACTGGCAACTTGAGCATGCACACTTTCCCTCTATGCAAGATCATTCATCACAACTTGACAAGACTCACACTCAACAACAATGTCATCTTTTGCAAGCTTAGACCTAAGCGAAGTGATTTCATACTCAGCACTCTCCAACTTAGACTTAAGCTCTCTACTCTCACGTACAGCGCTGCGAAGCTTATCATCTTGCATGAGCAAAACATCATGCAAATGATCAAGTTCAGAAGAGAGCTCATCAAGAGTGAGAGGTACCTTGCTTGTGTCGGAGTCGAAGCCAGAGTCGGTGTCGTGGTCGTTCTTTGCCATGAAGCAAAGCACGGTGAAGTCGTGCTTCCTCTTGACTCGTGGCTTCTCTCCTCCTCCGAGCTTGTAAGGCCTTCGCTTGATGTGAGGTCGATGTCGCTCAAGGCGGCAACACAGGTGCGTGCAATGGCCTTGGCAAACTTCTTGGAGTTCTTGCCTTTCTTGTAGAAGCGGTTCTTCTTCTGCTTGAAATCTTTAGTGTTGTTGTCATGGTACCCAGACTTCTTCTTCTTCTTGGGGTAGTCAGCGATGAAGTGTCCAGGGTCACCACACTCGAAGTAGGTTCTTGAACCACCTCCTCTTCTCTCCTTCCGGTTGTTGTAGAACTTCCTGAACTTCCTTGTGAGCAAGGACAGCTCCTCGTCAGGAATGCACTCCATCTGTTCATCGGAAGTTGCAACAAGAGAAGACAAAGCAAACTCCAAAGAAGACTTGTCAAGTGAGGGGTTAGTTCCATAAGAAGCACCACTGTGACTACCCTTCTGAGAGCTAGAAAGCAAAGCCATGCTGGAAGTAGGATTAGCAAGATTAGGATGAGACTTCCTAGACAGTTCATGAGATTTTAGCTTGCTATACAACTGCTCATAGTCCAGGGTATTGAAATTAGCAGTTTCTTCTAGTACAACAATCTTAACCCCCCAAGAATTTTCATCAAGTGAATATAGCAATTGCTTAGCTATATCATTATCACTATACACAAGGTTACCACAAGCCTGCAAGTTGCACACAATGGCCTCAAACCTACAAAAGGTGTCATCTAGTGACTCGCCAGGTTTTTGTGCAAAGGTTTGGTACTGTCTATTGTAAGAATCCTTACGCATAGACTTGACTTGATTGGTACCCTCATGGTCGTGCAAAGCTTTTCCCAAATGGCATGTGCAGTATCAAGATGAGCAACACGATCATGTTCATTCCTACCTAGAGCAGAAAGCAAGATATTGACAGCTTTGGAGTTGTTTTCATACCTAGTTAACTCACCTACTGGCGCGGTGTTGAGGTCGTCCGGAATGGCGTAGTCCTGCTCCATGATCTCCCAAATTGCACGTCCTTGGATTGAGAGATAAGCCTTGGTCCATGACTTCTAGTAGGGAAAGTCCTCTCCATCGAACATCCAAAGCTTGATCGCACGCTTCTCCATGTCGCCTTCGGATCACAAAATCGGTGAAGGTCAACTAGTGATCAAACCGGCTCTGATACCAAACTTCCAACTACAACATACTCTACTTCGGCTGTGGATAGGGCAACGGAATTTTGTTTCTTGGATGACCATGACACAAGGGACCTAACCAAGAATTGGCAAGTTTTGGAGGTGCTTTTCCTATCCACTTTACATCCGGCATAGTCGGCATCGGAATAACCGACTAACTTGAACTTGGAACCCTTTGGATACCACAATCCTAGGTTTGGTATGTGAACTAAATATCTCAAGATTCTTTTATAGCCACCAAGTGAGTTTCCTTAGGAGCACTTTGAAACCTTGCACACATGCACACACTAAGCATGATATCGGGTCTATATGCACAAAGATAAAGCAAAGAGCTAATCATGGATCGATATACCTTTTGATCCACGGGCTTACTATTTACATCTAGTCGGAGGTGTCCATTTGTCTTCATGGGTGTCTTGTTTGGCTTTGCATGCTCCATGTCTAACTTCTTGAGTATGTCTTGAGTGTACTTGGTTTGACTTATGAATGTTCCTTCTTCAAGTTGCTTTACTTGAAAGCCTAGAAAGAACTTCAACTCCCCCATCATGGACATCTCAAATTTTCTAGTCATAATCTTGGCGAACTCATCACAAAAAGATTGATTAGTAGAACCAAATATAATGTCATCGACATATATCTGGTATACAAATAAATCATTATCAACTTTTCTTGTGAAGAGTAGGATCGGCCATACCAATTGTGAAGCCTTTGTTGATCAAGTATCCCTTGAGGAGTTCATACCAAGCTCTAGGAGCTTGCTTGAGGCCGTAGAGAGCTTTGTGAAGCTTGTAGACATGGTTTGGCTTCTTTGGGCCTTCAAATCCCGGAGGTTGTTGTACGTACACCTCCTCTTGAATAGGGCCATTTAGAAATGCACTTTTCACTTCCATTTGAAAAAGCTTAAAACCATGGTGAGTAGCATAGGCAAGTAAAATACGAATTGACTCAAGCCTAGCTACGGGTGCATAAGTTTCACCAAAGTCTAAACCTTCAACTTGTGAGTAGCCTTTTACAACAAGTCTTGCCTTGTTTCTCACTACCACACCATACTCATCTTGCTTGTTATAAAACACCCATTTTGTACCTACAACATTTTGCTTGGGTCTTTCCACCAATGACCACACCTTGTTTCTTTCAAAGTTGTTCAACTCTTCTTGCATGGCCATCACCCAATCCGAGTCTTGGAGTGCTTGTTCCATGCTAAGAGGTTCCACAGAGGAAATAAATGAGTAATGATGATAGAACGTAGCCATTCGGGATCTAGTGGTTACCCCCTTTTGGATATCACAAAGAGTGTTGTCAACGGGGTGATCCTTTTGATTGCTTTGTCGGACTCATGGGTGAATTCGCCTAGATGCATCTTCCTCTTCTTGATTGTTCATGTCTTGAGTATCATTCACATCACCATCTTGAACTTGATCTTGGTCATAGCCTTGAACATGATCGTCACCATGATCTTCGCCACTTCCATGATCTTGTTCATCTTGTGGTGGAGACTCATCTTGGTTTGAGGAAGATGGTTCATCTTGACTTGAGTTTGGGTCTTGTGGTCTTATTTCACCAATAGCCAAATTCCTTATTGCATCACAAGGAGCTTCATCACCTACATCACTTGGATTAACTTGCTCTACTTGAGAGCCATTAGATTCATCAAATTGCACATCTCGGGTTATTTCAACAACTTCGGTGTCTTTGTTAAAGACATGATATGCATAAACATTTGTTCCATAACCACTGAGGAAACCTTCATGGGTCTTGGGAGCAAACTTAGAGGATTTTGGTTTCTTGTTAAGAATAAAGCATTTGCTCCCAAAAACCCGAAAATATGAAACATTGGGAAGGTTATCGGTGAGAATCTCAGAAGGTGGTTTCTTCAAAATCTTGTGAAGATATAGTCTATTTGTTGCATGTCATGCAGTGTTGATGGCTTCAGCCCAAAAGGTGTCCGACATCTTGTACTCATCGATCATTGTTCTTGCCATCTCTATGAGTGTGCGGTTCTTTCTTTCGGCTATACTATTTTGTTGTGGAGTGTATGCAGCGGAGAATTCATGCTTGATGCCTTCTTCATCAAGATATTCATCAAATTGAGTGTTCTTGAATTCCGTTCCATTATCACTCCTTATCTTCTTGATCTTCACTTCATACTCATTTTGTGCTCTCCTCAAAAACCTCTTTAGGATACCTTGTGTTTCACTTTTGTCCTTCAGAAAGAATACCCAAGTGAAACGTGAATAATCATCAGGAATTAGAAGACCATATTTGTTACCGCCAACGCTTATGTAGGTGACCGGTCCAAATAGGTCCATGTGTAGCATCTCCAACGGTCTTGTCATTGTCATCATTATCTTGGATGGATGTGCCTCTCCAACTTGCTTTCCGGCTTGACATACGCTACATATTTTGTCCTTCTTGTGACATCTCTTGTCACAAAAAGTTAATTAAGCTAACCCTAATATTAAAATGCTGGCTAATTAAAAATTTCAAATGATTGAAGTGCCAAAGAAATAAGGGAAATAAATTTAATTGATTAAAATCCATAATTTGGCCAATTAATAGCATTTCACAACCTTTACAAAACTCAATGAAAGTGTGCCAATATTTTTACACATTCCAGTGGATCATGTCAAGAATGAATTTTGGGGAATTTATCAGAATTTTTGGTAAAGGTTTAATACCCTTAAAAATTCCCTATGTGCAGAGGAAAGTACCCCTGTTCCAAGATTTTTCATAAATTCTCCACCAGGACTTTCGACATGGCCCCACAAGCAAAGTTGGAGGATATGGTTTTGTGGACATGCTAAAAAATTGGCATGAAGATTGGAGCAACTAAGCTTGGAGAATATAGGAGAGTACAGAGCACTATTCCAGTCAAAGGGGTCAATCACCTTCTCTATCCTTGGTCCACTCAGCGCTCGACACCGCCGTACCCCCCCCCCCCGCCGGCCACCGATCACCCCCCTCTCTCCCCCCACCCCGACCACAGCTCTGCCTGCTCTCTCCTGTGCCACCGGCCAGCATTGAAGCCCCCACCGGCGAGTCAATTCCCGGCGGCCAGCTCACCTCCCTCTCTCTACCCTCTCTCTCTGCCGATCGGCACTTAAGGCTGCAGCTGCCGAGGCTTTCTCGTCCTCCTCCTCCTCTCTCTTCGCTCACACGTGCGCCACACGATTCCCAGGCTCCCCCACGAAACCAGGTGCCTTGCCCTTGCCTCTTTCCTTCTCTTCCGCAAGAATCGAGCGCCGCCTCTGTTTTCCCTCCGCCATGGCTGCTGTCGCGTTGAACTCCACCTAGGAAGCTCCCCGTCCCCTTCCTTTTCCTCAAATCAGTGCGCAAGCGTCCCCACTAGCGTGCCCCTGACCCGCTCCCCCTATGCCACAGCGACCTCGCCGGAATTTACAAGGGAAGGAGCCGCCGCCGTCAGGTTCCTCCCACCCCCGCCGACGAGACCCCCTCTCCGGTCGTTCCCGTCAACCAGATCCTTCACCGCCGTCAATCACCACACCAAAGTGATGCTCTCCTGCCACTCCCCGACCTCTCTCGCTCGTCGTGCTTGTCGTGCGACATCGCCGTACACCCCCCTGCTCCGCCGCTTGCCGCCGGCCACCTCCGGCGCCTCCCGTTGGTCGCCGACCGATGCCACGAAGTCGCCGTGAGAGGCTGAGCACTTGGGCAAAGGGCGTTGGCCTGGCCGTGCCGCCGTTTGGCCGCTGGCCCGGGCTCGCCGGTGCCAGCCGCCATGCGGGCGCGCGCGCGTGCCCTCGGCCATTTGAAAATGAACAATGGCCATACGTGTTTTTAAATGATGCGTATGTCGTGTACTTGGGTTATGCTCCTACAGGATTTGAATCAATTCGAATTGCCGTCCCTCACGGTTATGAGTACCTCTTGTTCGAGCAGTGGCAATGATACTTTAAGTAGAGAAGTTTGGTTATGCTGCTGAAATTTATTTACTCTGTGGCTACATATTGCTATGTTGTATTGTTGTTTATATTTGGACAGTCTTAGCAGCTGGCTAGGTTCAACTACAGTTAATTTTCTGCAACAAGCAATTAAAATCTTGGTTAAAGAATAAGCATCACAGCATAGAAGTAATAGGCGCTTTTTATGCAAATATCAAATAAGCCTGGTCATCCCCCTGCATATTAGGAGTCGGTTTTAGTAAACCTTTTGGACGGGTAAGTCTTGCGGAGTATGCTAGATACTCAAGCTTTGCGATTATGTGGTTTTTCAGGTTTTCCTCAAGCTACTTATTGTGACTGTTGTAACAAAGTTGTGTGGGAAGGTGAGGAGCCCCAGAACTGGACCATTGAATGGGTCCCCAGCTCCCCTAATCAAGATGAGTGAGCCATTGCCCTAGGGCCGGCATGGTTTACTTAGGTTCTACGTCGTGTTTTGTCATACTTTCCGCCTCCGCATAGTTATGTAATCTGAACCAAGAATATATGTATGGTAATGTAACTAAATTTGCTTCCGCAGTGACTCTTGAACTTGTAATATTATGCACTTAATGATGTATCTTTGTAAATGATGGATGTTCATGTGTGAACGCTATGTATGGTTACTTCGTTAATCATCTTCTGAGGCGATCCTTTACAGCACACTCTATACTTTGGTATAGGGTTGCGACAGCTGGTATCAGATCTGATTTAGGATAAGCATCACACCGATGAATATTTAAAAAACTTAAACAACCATTTTACGCCATACGGTGAGGTGCAAACTAGTAGTGCCCATATAAGGATTTTATAAGTAGGTGGCAAAGCTAACCCTGGGTTATGTTTGTTTAAATTACTGCATCTACGGATTCTTCCCTGAAGGTATGTGCCTATGCACAGATCGGTTGCGCAATAAACACCGAACGCCTTCCGGGTGGGCAAAGATCTCGGTTTTGTTTGATGCGCGGACCGATTGCGCTTAAATATTGGCTGCCTTCTGGGTGGGCAAATACCTGGACATAAACTATCATTGTTATTTTAGCTTGTTTCTCTTAAATTTGATGTATTGTTTCTGAAATGGATCTATTGCAGGTACACTAACCACGTGTAGTTCGCTTAGAAACGTGTGAGAGGTGTGCGTGCCATCGAATGGATCGATCTATATATTCGGTCAAGTTTTCCTTTGTGAGGACGTAGGAAATCGGCATATTGAGCATTTGGCATTCATGCATACCACATGCATTTATTCTTACCAAATCATGTAAAAAGTCACAAATATCACGAACATGTGAAATAATCAAACCCCGGGCGATTTTGAATCCCTATGGCACTTAAAACGAAAGTTTGAACTTAATCGGGAAGAAATCAAACTCTGCCAGAAAAGTAAGTTCCAATAAAATGAGCATAACTTCCTCAATTTTAATCCGACGAAGGTGAATGAGTACCCGTTGGAAAGCTAATGTTTTTCCCTACAAGTTTGGTATAGTGGGTTTGTCTCAGAAAAAATCTGGAAATGGGTCGAATTTGGCAAAAACAGTGAGCTTTTCCGGAATTTCAGAAGTGGCTTTACTTCTGTCCTCTGTTTTTGGGTGATCATAACTCCCAGAGATGTTATCAGATGGAGATGTGGGAGTATGCATTGGAAAGATAATAAACTCCTCCACAACTTTTGTAAAAGGTCAAAAGTTTAATTTTGTCCAGAAGCTACGTGTTTTTGCTCATCCCTGCGAGTTACTTTGTCAACCGCAGGACTGCATTGTCTTTCGTCAAACGGATCGGGCGCTTTGTGTCTCTTCGTTTACCCATCAACCCTTATGCTATGTGGGCATGTGTACTTAGTAGGATATTAAGTTTTGACTCACCCTTGCAAAACTTATTCAGACAGATGGTTGATGACAAGCTCACGAAGGACCCCGAGCACCTTTCCGCATGCGTTCTCGAGTTGGAACGAGAGCGTGAGGCGCTGCAGTCCGCACTTGCCGCCCGTGACGCCCAGCTCACTGCTCGCGATGCTAAGATCGTGGTCCTCGAGGACAAACTGCACACTAGCGAGTTGGAGCGGGCTGATCTTTTTGAGCAGCTCCATGACGCTCAACTCATCATCGAGGGCGATGCTAGCGACCAGTTGCAGGAGCAACTGAACCAGCGTAATGCTTAACTCACTGCTGCCCAAGAGGAGATCTACTCTCTTCAAGGTCAGATTGACGCTCTCTTAGAAAGAAGCTCAAGATGCGAGGGATGTCATGGAAGGGAACCTCAACGACGCTCACGTCATCATCGCACAACAAGAACAACTCATTGGGCTACTCCAAGTTGCCAATGCCCAGCTGAACGCTGTCCTTAATGCCCAGCCACCCGTGCCACTTGCGGTGATTCCCCCCGACGACGCCGATTTGAGTGAGGACGGTGACTCCGGTGTTGACTACGAGGCACCCCCTGGACCGGGTGACAGGGAGCGGGAGTCTGATGGTGGCAGCCACGCCGAGTGACTAAGGAGCAGTACGTTGTGTAGGGTGGAATCTCGTGAGACTTTGTGCTCGTATGTGGATAGTGTTAGTAACGCTAAGTGAAGTTGTAACCTAAGCTCTCCGAGATCACGCTATTGTCATGTTTGTAGTGATGTAACCTAAGGCTTGCCATGTATCGGAAGTTGCATCGCATGTATCCATGGCTTTTATCATAAGTATATTGCCTATGGTGTTGGAACTAATGGAATCTAAGTTATCTCTTGTGACCTGCATCGTTTCCCTGTCAACATATCCATTTATGAACAATCTGAAATTTTATTTCATCACTATGTCATAGCCTTATGATCACATTGTCTCATGTGATGATCGGGCTAACATGCTTTACTGCTATGGCAGATGGTGCAAACTTGCCGTGGTGGAGAAAACCTCGGTGATGCTCCTTGTTCCTCAAACAAGGGTGGAAACCAGCCGCCACCCAATGCTCCGCCCATGACGCCTATGGAGCAGCTCATCCACAATCAGAACGATATGTTCCGTACGTTCATGGAGAACATGAATCGCCAAGGAGCTCCCGGACCACCACCGTAGCAGCCCCGTGAATCCTCCTACAGCGACTTTTGGGCAACTCATCCGCCCACCTTCGGAGAAGCCGGTGATCCACTGGAAGCGGATAATTTCATCCGCACTTTGGAAGCGAAATTTGCTCTGCTCCACTGCACCGACCATCAGAAGCCCCTCTTCGCCGCGCAGCAACTCCGTGGTTTCGTAAGTGCTAGGTGGGCGAGCTACATAACCGCTCTTGCCACTGGCCACCAAGTCACTTGGATGGAATTCTGCACCGCCTTCCATGCAGACCACATTCCCGCTGGTCTTATGAAGCGCAAGCTGCAAGAATTTCTCTACCTGAAGCAAGGCTCGGGAACCGTACAAGAGTATGCACGGAAGTTCAATTACTTGACTCAGTATGCTTTGTATCACGCCGATACGAACGAAAAGAAGAAGGATTGTTTCCGTTCGGGCCTTACCCTGAAGCTGCAGGACCGTTTGGCACAAGTTACCGCCGGCACGTTCAACGACCTGATGAGTGCCGCCATTGTGCAAGAAGATGCTATCCGTGCTAACCATGAGGACAAGAAGAGGAAGCATGCTATGGGAAGTTCGTCCGGCTCCGCACCGCCCAAGTACAGGCTAGCAATCACCTCCCTGACTGGACAGAAGTTCTGAGCTGCGGTACCGTCGGGAGGAGGATCTCGTCCGACCTACTCACAGCAGCACTTTCATTCCCACGGAGGCAATGAGCAGCCCTCCTCTGGTTCCCGCCCTCCGCAATAGACTAATCAAGTTGTGAAGCACAACTCCTCGCAGCCGTCCTACAACTGTGGCCGGACCGGTCACATTGCCAAAGAGTGCCGTTTCCCGAAGCGCAACCAGGGAAACAACCACAACTCCAACACTTCCGGGAACAACAACAACAACAACCACAGCAGCGGCAACAACAACGGCAACAATGGGAATCATCCCCAGTCTTCTACCCCTACTCACAAGAATGGCCGAGTCAAGCATGTGTGAATCATCTAAAAATCGCCTCCAGCACTACGGGAACCCCGTACATCATCACATCCCCCGGTGGGAAAATAAGGACTCATCTCGAGTTGAGAAAAGTGTCACTTAAGTTAGCAGGCAACGTGTACTCCGCTTCGCTAATCATCTTAGATGGTCAAGGCATTGACATAATTCTTGGTATGAGATGGATGACTAAACATAGAGCCGTCTTGCACATTGAATCCCGGAAAGTCCACTTGAACTCACCCCTCTATAGCCCGTCTATTCTCCGATTGCCATGTCCCAGATTGTCCACTCCTCAAGTGTATCACGTTGAAGGGAAAAAGCTAGAGGATATCCCAGTGGTACGTGACTTTCCCGACGTGTTCCCAGATGATTTACTGGGAATGCCTCCGGACAGAGATGTCGAGTTTAAAATTGAACTTCTACCCGGTACGGCGCCTATCTCTCGTAGGCCGTACAAAATGGCTCCTAATGAATTAGCAGAATTAAAAGAGCAATTACAAGAGCTTATGGACAAGGGTTACATTCGACCAAGTTCATCCCCCTGGGGATGTCCCGCCCTCTTTGTGAAGAAGAAAGACAAGACCTTACGTCTATGTGTTGACTACAGGCCTTTGAATGCTGTAACCATCAAGAACAAATACCCTCTACCTCGAATTGATACTCTCTTTGATCAACTTGTTGGTGCTAAAGTTTTCTCCAAGATTGACCTCCGATCCGGTTACCACCAAATAAAGATCCAAGCCGAAGACATTCCAAAAACTGCTTTCTCCACGCGATATGGCCTTTTCGAATACCTTGTCATGTCTTTTGGTCTCACCAATGCTCCAGCCCACTTCTTGTATTTGATGAATTCTGTGTTCATGCCAGAGTTGGATAAGTTTGTGGTTGTGTTCATTGACGACATCCTTATCTACTCCAAGTCCGAGGAAGAACACGCCGAACATCTCCGCATTGTTCTGCAACGACTCCGAGATCATCAACTTTACGCCAAATTTAGCAAGTGTGAATTTTGGCTAAAGCAGGTTCCATTCTTGGGTCATATCATTTCAGCAGAAGGAGTAGCCGTCGATCCTACCAAGGTAGAAGATGTGCTGAATTTGAAAGCTCCGAAATCGGTCAAGCAAATTCGTAGCTTCCTTGGTCTTGCCGGATATTATCGGAAATTTATTCCCAACTTCTCAAGCATTGCCAAGCCTATGACCAAGTTACTGGAAAAAGATGCTAAGTTTAAGTGGAGTAGTGCATGTGAGGAAGCCTTCCTGTTACTCAAGAAACATTTGACAACTGCCCCGGTTTTGGCTCAACCCGATATTACCAAACCGTTCGATGTTTACTGTGATGCATCCGGCACCGGGTTGGGTTGTGTGCTTATGCAAGAAGGCCGTGTCATTGCCTATGCCTCTCGACAGCTCCGAAAGCATGAGCAAAATTACCCCACTCACGATTTGGGATGGCATCCGTTGTCCTAGCTTTAAAAATCTGGCGCCATTACCTGCTTGGTAATCTTGTCAATCTCTACACCAACCACAAAAGTCTCAAGTATATATTCACGCAGCAAGAACTGAATATGAGGCAACGTAGATGGTTAGAATTAATCAAGGATTATGAATTGGAGATTCATTATCACCCCGGAAAAGCCAACGTGGTTGCCGACACTCTGAGTCGTAGGGATCAATGCAATCATGCAATTGTTTGTTCTACGGAAGCTTGCCCAATTTCAGATTCTAGTGAACCAAGTCTTCGTATCATTCCATATGGATCCTTGTATAATCTAGCTCTTATTCCTACCCTTCGCGACGAAATTGTTGAAGCCCAAAAGAAAGACAAGGGAATGGAAGACATTCGACAAAAGATACGCAAAGATGAAGCTACATGTTTTCGACAGGACGAAGACGGAGTGCTATGGTTCAACAATCGACTTGTTGTTCCAAAGAAGGAGGAATTAAGGAACAAAATCATGGATGAGGCTCACTTGTCCAATTACTCCATACAACCCGGCAGCAACAAGCTGTACCGTGGGTTAAAGGAAAAGTTTTGGTGGACGCGCATGAAACGAGAAGTCGCTCATTATGTTTCTGAGTGCGATACTTGCCAGCGTGTGAAGGCCGACCATCTGAGGAAAGCCGGTCTTTTGCACCCATTAAAAATCCCCTCTTGGAAATGGGAGGACATTGCTATGGATTTTATTGTTGGGTTACCCCTCACACCCAAGAAGCATGATTCCATATGGGTTATTGTGGATAGGTATACAAAATCCGCTCATTTTATTCCCGTCCATACGACCTACTCGACCAAGAAGTATGCCGAGCTCTACATCGCAAGAATCCTATGTTTGCACTGTGTGCCCAAGACTATTATCTCTGATCGAGGCCCTCAGTTTATTGCTCGTTTTTGGGAGCAACTGCATTCTTGTCTTGGCACCACCCTTATCCGAAGTTCTGCTTATCACCCACAAACCGATGGTCAAACCGAGAGGCTGAATCAATATTTGGAGGACATATTGAGAGCCTGTGTTCTAGACAGCCGTGGGAATTGGGAAGATTGTCTTCCGTTTGCCGAATTCTCATACAATAATAGCTATCAAGAGAGTTCGAGAATGTCACCATTTGAGGCCTTGTACGGCCACTCATGCCGAACACCGCTAAATTGGTCGGAATCGGGAGAAAGAATTAATTTTGGTCCAGACCTTGTTATCCAAGCCGAAGAGAAGGTGCGACAAATTCAAGCTAACATGAAAGCAGCACAGTCTCGCCAGATAAGCTATGCCAACAAAAGGAGACGCCCACTGGAGTTCGAAAAGGGAGATCATGTCTATCTTTGAGTTTCTCCCAACAAGGGTATATCTCGCTGTGGAATCAAGGGTAAATTAGCACCATGCTACATCGGACCCTTTCCGATCATGGAGAAGCATAGCGCCGTTGCTTATCGATTGCAATTACCAGAAACTCTTGAGCGGGTGCACAACGTCTTCCACATATCCCAACTCAAGAAGTGTTTAAAGCCTTCGATCGACGTGGTCATTTCCGACACCGAACAATTGGAAGAAGACCTCTCCTACCCCGAATACCCCGTCCGAATCATTGATCAAAAGGACCGGGTAACGCGCCATCGCATCATCACCATCTACAAAGTGCAATGGAGCAATCATACCGAAGATGAAGCCACTTGGGAGCAAGAGGAGTTTCTGAAAACCAACTTCCCCGAGTTCTTGACCTCGCAAATCCGGTAAACACCCACGCCCTCCCTCTTTTGTTCATCCAGTTACAAATCTCAAGGCGAGATTTCTTTTACGGGGGGAGTGCTGTGACATCTCATGTCACAAAAAGTTAATTAAGCTAACCCTAATATAATAAAATGCTAGCTAGTTAAAAATTTCAAATGATTGAAGTGCCAAAGAAATAAGGGAAATAAATTTAATTGATTAAAATCCACAATTTGGCCAATTAATAGCATTTCACAACCTTTACAAAACTCAATGAAAGTGTGTCAATATGTTTTCACATTCCAGTGGATCATGTCAAGAATGAAGTTTGGGGAATTTATCAGAATTTTTGGTAATGGTTTAGTGCCCTTAAAAATACCCTAAGTGCAGAGAAAAGTACCCCTGTTCAAGGATTTTTCATAAATTCTCTAATTGGAATTTCGACATGGCCCCAAAAGCGAAGTTGGAGGATATGGTTTTCTGGACATGCACAAAAATGGGCATGAAGATTGGAGCAATAAAGCTTGGAGAATTTAGAAGAGTACATAGCACTATTCCAGTCAAAGGGGTCAATCACCATCTCTGTCCTTGGTCCACTCAGCGCTCGACACCGCCGTACCCCCCCCCCCCGCCAGCCACCGATCACCCCCCTCTCTTCCCCCATCCCGGCCACTGCTCCGCCTGCTTTCTCCTGTGCCACCGGCCAGCATTGAAGCCCCCACCGACGAGCCAATTGCCGGCGGCCAGCTCACCTCCCTCTCTTTGCCCTCTCTCTCTGCTGATCGGCACTTAAGGCCGTAGCTGTCGAGGCTTTCTCCTCCTCCTCCTCCTCCTCCTCTCTCTTCGCTCACACGTGTGCCACACGATTCTCAGGCTCCCCCACGAAACCAGGTGCCTTGCCCTCGCCTCTTTCCTCCTCTTCCGCAAGAATCGAGCGCCGCCTCTGTTTTCCCTCCGCCATGGCCGCCGTCACGTTGAGCTCCACCTAGGCAGCTCCCCGTCCCCTTCCTTTTCCTCAAATCAGTGCGCAAGCATCCCCACTAGCGTGCCCCTGACCCGCTCCCCCTATGCCGCAGCGAGCTCGCCGGAATTGACAAGGGAAGGAGCCGCCGCTGTCAGGTTCCTCCCACCCCCGCCGACGAGACCCCCTCTCCGGCCGTTCTCGTCGACCAGCTCCTCCACGCCGTCAATCACCACACCAAGGTGATGCTCTTCTGCCACTCCCCGACCTCTCTCGCTCGCCGTGCTCGCCGCGTGACATCGCCATACACCCCCCTGCTCCGCCGCTCGCCGCCGGCCACCTCCGGTGCCTCCCGTTGGTCGCCGACCGGTGCCACGAAGTCGCCGTGAGACGCTGAGCACTTGGACAAAGGGCGTTGGCCTGGCCGTGCCGCCGTTTGGCCGCTGGCCCGGGCTCGCCAGTGTCGGCCGCCGCGCGGGCGCGCGCGCGCCCTTGGCCATTTGAAAATGCCGAGTGGCATTTCTGTAAATTAGTTCCAACTTTGTTAAAACATTCAAAAATTCATAACTCGAGAAATAAAAATCCAATGATCATGAAACCAATTTTGTTGGATTCATAAAATTCTCCTCTACCAGAAAAACAAGATGAGCACCAAAGTCATGAAAGAGGTTAATTAAATTAAATCACCAAAGTTAGAACCTTGCTAAGAGTATTAAATTCATAAGTAAAAATATATAAATGGTAAAATTATGAAAATTGTTCTGTAATAATATCATGGCATCTCTAAACTTTCTGCAGAAGCACATTTCCATTTTTATGCAAATTGTTAGTGTTATTGCATAATCTCCCTTTTTTTTCAGTAAATGAATTTATATAAATTCTTGGATAGGATTTTAATCATGAAATTTAGTACTCCTGTTCTTTGAGCATTTCTACATGTCTATAAATTCCCATGTAAAAATTGTGGGCACCATCAGTATGCTTTTTGCTATTAACTTGCTCATTCGATAATTAGCTTAAGAAATTTCAATGTAAATATTGCCTTATATATGCATATAGTTATTATTAGGGATAAATTCATCCTTGGGACTGTTCATACAACATGTTAACCTTGACTTGCAGTAAGGTTATTACTCCCCATTGTATGCTCATGTTTCACAAGTAGCTTATATGTATCTAGATCGGATTAGGGTTATGTTAGAAGGGTGCACGTCAACTTTGAGAAGATTAATTAAGGAGATACGTGCTGGTGTCTAACTTTGCAATATAAAGTTTCTATGTTCCTTTACAAAATCATTATAGTTGGTAAATGAATTCTTTTTATAAGTTCCCTGATAGGAATTTAGTTAGGAGGCTTTGAACGTCTGCTAAGTGGGCCTTAACACACCGATGAAAAATACCTTGTTAATTTCCTAGCACCAGAGGTATGTTTTTATTTGAGATATTGGTGATATGCTTATTCATTGCAATGCCTCATATTTCCCTAATTAGAAGTTTGTCCCCTTAAATTAAGTAGTTGCCCAGAATGTTATGCAAGCATATCATCTCATGCATGAGCATCATTCCGTCAAATTCTATTTATTGAGGAGGTGCCATGAATCGTCGTCCAAATCCTTACCGTGCATTGCACTGCATTGACTAGGAAGCGAGACTGGGAGCAAGGCCGTGGCAAGCAACCTTGAGGAGCCCGAAGTTGAGCTAAACCCCGCTGAAAACTCTAACTACGATCACTCCCAAGGCAAGCCCTGGTGCACATCTATTGATTTGCGAGTCCTTTTTATTTTGTCACAATGTAGGAATATTGTATTGTGCATTAGGTATAGGGATTGAATGGAAACCCACGTGCATAAACAAACTATGACCTATAAATTAGTTATGTAGTAAGCCTTTTCCTTAGCAACTGCTTGGCTTAAATTAGTGGAGTCAACGGTAGGCTATGGGATCACTTGATTCAGTCATGATTCACAAGACGAGTGAAATTGGTTAAAATTTGAGAACCTATCATTGCAACTCCGCGGACAAGTATTGAACAGTACCAAGTGCATACCTTTATATGGGAATTGGTAAACCTAGTAACTTGGGCGCCGTATTGTTGGATACTATTACTCATCGATCCAGAGGTGATGTGAATGGCACGGTGGATGCACGGGTTGAGGACCGCTAGAGAGTGCACGGGTTAAGCCTCGGATACGAAGTACTATATTCCGGGGAGGACGTGTACTCAGAATCGATGGCCCCGGATCGACTTTATCGCAATCTCGTGAACGGTGGCCATACGTGTTCTTAAATGATGCGTATGTCGTGTACTTGGGTTATTCTCCTGCAGGATTTGAATCGATTCGAATTGCCGTCCCTCGCGGTTATGAGTACCTCTTGTTCGAGCAATGGCAATGATACTTTAAGTAGAGAAGTTTGGTTATGCTGTTGAAATTTATTTACTCTATGGCTATATATTGCTATGTTGTATTGTTCTTTATATTTTGACAGTCTTAGCAGCTGGCTAGGTTCAACTACAGTTAATTTTCTGCAACAAGCAATTAAAATCTTGGTTAAAGAATAAGCATCACAGCATAGAAGTAATAGGCGCTTTTTATGCAAATATCAAATAAGCCCGGTCAGCCCCCTGCATATTAGGAGTCAGTTTTAGTAAACCTTTTGGACGGGTAAGTCTTGCGGAGTATGCTAGATACTTAGGCTTTGCGATTATGTGGTTTTTCAGGTTTTCCTCAAGCTACTTATTGTGACTGTTGTAACAAAGTTGTGTGGGAAGGTGAGGAGCCCCAGAACTGGACCATTGAATGGGTCCCCAGCTCCCCTAATCAAGATGAGTGAGCCATTGCCCTAGGGCCGATATGGTTTACTTAGGTTCTATGTCGTGTTTTGTCATACTTTCCGCCTCCGCATAATTATGTAATCTGAACCAAGAATATATGTATGGTAATGTAACTAAATTTGCTTCCGCAGTGACTCTTGAACTTGTAATATTATGCACTGAATGATGTATCTTTGTAAATGATGGATGTTCATGTGTGAACGCTATGTATGGTTACTTCGTTAATCATCTCCAGAGGCGATCCTATACGGCACACTCTATACTTTGGTATAGGGTTGCGACACTTCTCAAAAGCAACATCCTTTAGTCCAACGATGTGACCACCTTTTAGGAGGTTGGAAAGGTTCCTCATCCCAACATGAGCTAGCCGGCGATGCCATTGCCAACCCAAGGTGATTTTAGCGACCAAGCAAGCATTTAGGTTAGACCCCCTCCTTGTTGGTAAAATCAACAAGGTAGATCATGTCCTCTAAATACCCTTTGAAAGCTATTGAACAATCCTTCTTCCTAAAACCAGTCACGCCATCATCGTCAAAGAGACAACTATAGCCCATCTCACAAAGTTGTGAAACAGACATCAAGTTGTATCCTAGACAATTCACAAGATAAGTATTACCAATTGAAAGGTCATGGGTGATGGCAATCCGACCATGACCAATTACCTTTCCTTTGTTGTCATTTCCAAATGATATGCCTCCACTTGGTAGATTGTCATGATCAAGTGTGGAGAACATTGATCTCTCTCCGATCATATGATTTGAGCACCCACTATCAAGTACCCATGTTGCCCCACTGGTGGAGTATTCCTACAAAGAAAAAATCAAGCATGTGTTTTAGGCACCCAAGTTGGTTTTGGTCCCTTAACACTAGACACAAGAACCTTGGGCACCCACACACAAGGCTTCCACCTTGCGTCATGTGGCCCAACAAACTTTGCAACCACTCTACCATAAGCATTACGGGTTAGCACATAAGAAGCATCAAAATCATAAAAGGATATGGTAGATGTCTTGTTGTTCTTGTTGACTTGGGAAGCATTCTTTGACTTGATTGTTTTCTCTTGTGCTACCTGCTTTCCCTTGCCTTCAGGTACAAAGTTGGGTCTCTTGTTGTATCGCTTCTTAGGTGTATTCTTGTTGTACCCTAATCCTCTCTTGTCATGAGAGGCTCTTGGCTCACCAACAATCTTTCTTGTGGTTTCTATTTGAGCCTTCTTCTCAAGTTTCTTGACTTGGTTGGATAGCTTTTCAATGATAGCATCTTGCTTGGCAATCATCTCAATATTAATATTGTGGCACCATCCACAACCTTTGCTTGTTGAAGCTTGGGAAGATTCCAATCTCTTCAACAAAGATTGTGAGCTCAACTTGAGATCCTCAATTGATTTTTTTTCTCGAACACGTAGGAGAGCTGCGTATTATTTCATTAATAGAAGAAGTAAAAGAGATACAAAAAGCACAAACACAACCACACAGGACACCCACAACGCCACCCCACATGAAGCTGCTGATTTTACATGCGCGCCGAAAAACACAGTACAGCCCGACCTAGAGGACAAGCCTAGAAGCTACTCTCCTACGACTCCACCAGCTAGGGGGGGGGTATGCCCTTAGCCCCAATCATACTCCAAAGGTTAGCCTCGTTTCCTGCCATTGTTAGGAGGGATGGGAGACGTGGTGCAGCCCCGTTGAAGACACAATCGTTTCTATGGCGCCATAGCGACCAGGCCCCCAAAATGATGAGCGAATTAAGACCTTTCTTGATAGAGGCGCACACCGAACTTGACGCCCAACGCCACCAGTCCTGAAAGTTGCTGTCCGAAGGTTGCGGCGCAAGGAATCCCAATCCAACTCGCTAAAGGAAGATGAACCAGAATTGTCTAGCAAAAACGCAGGAGGTGAGGATATGATCTATGGTTTCTTCCTCCTGGTCACACAGCGCGCAAAGGGGTGGGTGTGGGAGGTTCCTTTTTGCCAGCCTGTCCACTGTCCAACACCGGTTGTGTGCAGCCAGCCAGAGGAAGAACTGCACTTGCCTGGTGCCCAAGATTTCCAAATTCGCTCTGCAGGGTCGAAGGAGGTTGAGCCTTGAAAGATGGCTTCAAATGCTGATTTTGCTGAATACTGCTTGGAGGAGGAGAGCCTCCAAATGTGCTTGTCCTGCACTCCTTGGTGAAGTGTTATAGCTGAGATGGAATTGCACCGAACGAAGAATTGAAATATGACCGGAGTCAAGGCTATGCCATAAACATCCCCAATGATTTCACAAGAGCTTTGTTCTCCTCTATTAATGAGCTACATCTCTCTTGAAGCTTCTTGTTGGTTAAGGTGCATGAATCACTTGACTCTTTGACCTTGCCAAGGTCATTAGTCAAGCTCTTATTCTTTTCCCTTTCTTTCTCAAGTTGCTTTGTGACCTCAAGGTTCTTTTCTTTTTCTTCAATGAGTACCTCCTCTTGCCTTTGAAGGATTCTTTCTTGATCCTCAATATCCTCATTATGTTTACCTAGCATTTTCATCATTTCTTGCATAGAGGGAACCAAGTCCTCCTCTTCATCACTACAATAAGAGGGATTGAAATCGAAACAAGGAGATACCTTGCTTTCCTTGGCCATGAAGCACCGGGGAGCGTCATCCTCATCATTGGTGAGGTTGTTGAAGAGTGATTTCTTGGCCGGTGGTAGACCAATGGCAATGTTGGCAATGCCACCTTCATCATCATCATCATCATCGGAGATGTATTCTTGGCCAATATGAGCTTGTCCCTTGTTGTATGGCTTCTTGTTGGCCTTCTTCTTGTTATTGTACTTCTCGCTCTTCTTACCTTTGCTATTTAGCTTTGGACAATCGGCAATCATGTGTCCTTGCTCATGACACTTATGGCATCTTGTATTTGTTCTTCTGGTTTTTGCCTTGTCAAAGCTTCTCTTGCTGAAGCCATTCTTGATCATGTATTTGACAAACTTTTTCACACATAAGGCAAACTCTTCATTATCTTCTTCTTCATCATCATTGTCATCATCTTCATCATCACTTGCCTTGAGAGCTATGTCCTTCTTTCTTGAGCTCTCATCACCAATGAGCACATTCACTCTTTTGCCCTCATAATCACGACTCTTGTGGGCATTGATTCTTCCAATCACTTTATCGGTTGTGAGGCTCTCAAACCCATCTTTCTCCTCAATGATGGTGCATAGTGTTGGGTTCCATATCCTAAGAGCCATGAGGAGCTTGTAGTTGACTTCTTCATCCTTGATGTTGTCTCCATAAGCTCTTCTCTCGTTGATAATATCCATGAGCCTATCATGAGTTTGTTGAGGCTCTTCTCCTTTGTTCATGGCGAAGAAGTTGAATTGGTTCTTGAGGACTTGGAGTCTTGATTTCTTCACCACATCAACTCCTTCATGAGCACATACAGGTTTCTTCCACATTCTTCGGGAATTCTTAATTCCAACTACTCTTGAGTATTCCTTGGGATTCAAGGAAGAGAGAATGGCGGACACCGCTTGAACATTGTGATGTATGTTGAGTTGATCCATGGTTGTAGGATTATCCTTGTCCTCCAAGGTATATCCTTTCTCCATAATTTCCCAAATTGGTGGACCAGTTTACATGAGATACATCTTCATGTGGTGCTTATACCAACTAAAATCTTTGCCCTTGAAATAGGGCAATCTTCCACTTCCACTACCATGTATATTTGCCACATCGGCATAGTTGAAAGGCATGGCCACGTGCAAATCACTTCCCTTGCGTACCGAAGCAAGATCTTAAGGCTTGTCGCCTTCCCCCAGCTTCGACATTCTTTAACCTTCAAGCTTTTAAGCCTTGTAGAAGATTATGGCTCTGATACCAATTAAAATTGCCTAGAGGAGGGGGGGGGGGGGGAATGAATAGGCAATTTAAAATTTAAACCTAAAAAAAACTAAGTTTTGATCAAATACAGAGAATGACGGAACTTCCATCAGAAAGGATGGAACTTTAGTCACCACGGAAGTTCTGTCAAATGACAGAACTTCACCAATCCTTTCTCTAAAAACTAATTGAAATGCGGATAACTAAGAGAAAGAGATACAATATTTGACAGTAGTGAAGCTATAACAATGCACACCTATGGTTCTTTGATAGATAGCTAGCAACACGATTAACAAGTGAATCAAGCACAATAATATGAAAGGAATACACAAGCACAATGAAAGATGCAGGAATGTAAAGAGAGACACAAGTAATTAACCCGAGGTTTGGCAACCATACTAAGTAGTTCCTACATCCTCATTGAGGAGCCACACAAATTGGTCGGGTCTCTCTCAACTCATTTCCTCACCAAGCAATCACAAAGATCGTGCTCGGATTTCTTTCTCCACTTGATTCTTTTCCTTCGGAGGCGAATCACACCTTCACAAACGTCCCCGTCTCACCATAACACGTTGGGAGATCAAGGGCGACGCCTAGCCGTCTAGGACACCAAGTCTCCAAGAGTAACAAGCAAATCAAATCTTGTTTGGGGAGGGAAAGATGTGCTCAAGCTTTTGAGTGGATGGATTTGATCTTTTTTTTTTGTGGTTGGATCTCTCTCACTTTGCTTGGAATATCAAGAACAAGTTTAGGAGTGAGATGGTAGAGCTCTAGCTGAAGAATGAGTGGAATGCCAAAGTGTCCAACCCTTTCCACGGGGGAAGGGGTAGGCTATTTATAGAGCTCTCTCAAAAACTAGTCGTTGCACAACTTTTCTGACTCTGATGGAACTTTCATGGTTCCGAACAAAACTTCTGTCAATTCAAAAAGAGCCGTTACATGGTAGGAATTCAACTGAGTCAGAGACGACGGAACTTCCGTGATGGAGCTCATGAAACTTCTGTCACTCTCGGGTTGCGACACTGAGTAACTAGGAAAAGACGGAGCTTCCATGGAAGGGGCCACAGAACTTCTGTAGCTCTCGGGTTGCAAGATACTTGAGTTGGAGAACGATGAAACTTCCGTGAGAAGACTCACGGAACTTCTGTCGCTCTCTGTTTGGCTCAAAAAGACTGGTTCTTTTTGGCTTTGGTTGACTAATCTTTCACAAAACTTATTGGTTGGCTTGAGCACATTAATTCCTATAGAAGCAAGATAAGTATATCCCTCTTAATAGTTTGGCATACCTATGACTCAAATAAATTAGCAAAAATCTAAACTTGAAGCACTAGGAGTCTCTTTTCTTTTCTTCTTTTGTTGAGGGATGAACTTTCTTACAAATGTGGGCAATTAAACTTTCTCTTAATAATCTGCACATTTACTTCATGAACATATAAGCACAATTTTAATCTCATGCCATTAATCACCAAAACCCACTAGGGGACCTAGATGCATCTTCAAAGAATGAAGACAAAGAGAATACAACTCCATGGAGCTTAGAGCAGCATTGTAATACCCTTGTCTTCAGTTCAATTTCTAATTTGATGTTTCTTTATGACCAGGTGAAGGTGCATCTAGGCCCCTAATTTTATTTGGTGACTGGCGTCAATACAATTAAGAACGGACTGATCTTTTAATGAGCATATGTGTAGATTATGGTACAAAGTTTGGTTATTAAATGCATAGAAACAAAAAGGGAGAAAATAAGATGGCAAAGTGCTTCAAGATGAAATTCAAAATATGCTCAAGAATGAAGTTCATAGAGTTTTATTTTAAATCTTGAGTATAGGAAAAGCTGTACTATCAAGAGGGACACAAAAGTGTGAAGCGGAGGTGAACTAAGTGCAAAATTCCGCTTTCCAGGCCATACAAAAATTTCCAGGGCAAAATCATCAGACTTGTCCGACCCATCGGACAAGTCCATTGGACTCCAGTACCTCTGCCACTCTGGGTCGTCGGACATGTTCGACGGTCATCGGAATTGTCCGATGACCAGAGGAAAGTCCGACGCATTGGACACTTTCATCGGAGTACAGTTCCCCTGCCACCCTATTGTCATCAGACTTGTCCAATGGACAAGACTTGTCTGAGCCATCGGACCAGTCCATCGGAATCCAGTTCCTCTGCCCCTCCTGTGCCGTCGGACATGTCCGATGGCTATCGGACTTGTCCGATGGTCATCTTATCCGAGGCATCGGGCAAGCTTGTCGGACTCCAATTTCTGTGCCACCTTGATTCATCGGACATGTCCGACACAGATCTCAGAAATTGGGTCTCCAAGGACTCTTTTCCCAATTGGGTTATAAATAGAACCCCTCTTCGCCCTTTGGCCGGTTGGTCACTCATTCCACTCAAAAACACTCTCAAGCTTACTTTGCTCTCCCCAACTTTCCTCCCTTGCTTCCACTCTTGATTTGTGAAGGGATTGAGAGACGATTGAAGTGCTCCATCGACTCCAAGCTTCCATCCTCTTGGGCACTTGGTTCATCCTCACCGCTGACGACTATTGTGTTTGTTACTCTTGAGATTCATCCCCTAGACGGTTAGAGGTGCCCATAGAGCTCCCAACTTCTGTGGTGATGCCTCGGGAACTTTGTATTGACCCCTCCTTTGTGGAGTTTCTAGTGGAAAACCAAGTTTGATCTTTGTGGTCACTTGGAGAGGTTAAGATTGAAAGAGACCCGGTCCTTTGTGGATCCCTCAACGGAGACGTAGGCTTCTTTGTGGAGCTGAACTTCGGTGAACAAATCTTTTGCCTTACTTGTGCTTTAATTACGTGTCTTTCATTTACTTGTTCTTGCTCATAAACTTGCTAGTTAGGGTTTGCTTCGTATTTCTTAGATTAACTTGTATAGGTTCCTTGCTAGTTGCTCTCCTTATTTTTATAGCTTCCCTTTGCTTGTATTCACTTGCTCCTAGCTTGCCTTGCACTAGTTTTAATATTTACCCGGCCGGTCTACTTTTGTATCTCGTGCCATCCGACAAGTCATCGGACTTTCCCCACAATCATCGGACAAGTCCGACACTGCGCATTTAACTTTTAATATTAAGTGAATTTTAGGGATAATTGCCTATTCACCCCCCCTCTAGGCACTTTCAATTGGTATTAGAGCAGGATCTTCTTAAAGGCTTAACCGCTTGAAGATAAAGATGACAAAGGGAAAGGAAATTCCGCCTAGTGGATCGTCCAAAGCAAGGTCCGAGGGTGATGCACCTGGAGAAAATCCAAGGATTGAAGATATTGATAAAGATGAGCTACCAAAAACCTACAACAATGTCATGTTTGATTATGATGTTCTCAAAGAAGATCGCATTGGGCAAGGGTCTGGTAGACTCTCCTACTTTGATGGACAATTTTATGATCATTGGAAATGCAAGATGATGATGTATTTGGAATCCATGAGTCCTCATGTTGCAAATATAACCGAGAATGGTTTTTTGTGGGAAAATAGTGACAATCCAACCCATAAGGATCAAATCAACATTCATCGCAATGCCGTGGCTGCTAGTGCAATTGTTTCCGCACTTAGTGCCACCGAGTATGACAAGGTAGCTGGAATAAAGAATGCCAACCAACTATGGAGAAAACTTGAGGTTATCTATGAGGGCATTGATTCCATCAAAGATGCAAGACTTGAAGAATTGCAAAATGAGTTCAACCTATTCATCATGGGTCCAGGAGAAGGCCCAAAGAAAGTTCATGATAGGCTCATGAGGATTATGAATCAAAGAAGAGCACTAGGAGCTAAAATGACCGACTTGGATATTAACAAGAGACTACTACAAGCATTGAGACCATGGGATAGCAACATTTGCTCAAACATTAGAGAGAAGGACAACTTCAAAACCTTCTCCACCGATGAAGTTCTTGGAAAGCTTCTTTCCCAAAAGCAACAAAATGATCAAGCCAACAAGATAAATGCCTTGATCAAGCAAATTGAGGGAGCAAATGGTGATAAAAATGATGTGGCACCCAAAGCCACACAAGAGAAGAAGAAGAAAGTGGTTGATTCTAGTAGTGAAGATAGTGATGATGAGATGGCTTTGCTTGTGAGGAGATTCAAGTCATTTCTCAAGAAAGATGGCTACAAGAAGAAAAGCTTTGAGAAGGGCAAAACAAGAAGGTCAAAAAGAACTTGCTATGAATGTGGTGATGAAGGACATTTCATTGCGGAATGTCCAAAGAATAAGAACAAAGATGAAAGAAGGAAATACAAGCACCACAAGAAAGACAAGAAGTACAAGAAGCATAGAAGAGGTGAAGCTCACATTGGTCAAGAATGGAATTCCGATGATTCATCCTCTTCATCATCTTCCTCCTCCGAATCCGACTCGGATGAGGGAGGCATTGCTACACTTGCCATTGGCGTCACTCCCACCAACACTTCTCTATTTAGGAGCTTGAGTGATGATGATGATGACAACACTCACAAGTGCCATATGGCAAGAGGATTGAAGGTAACAAAATCTAGTAGTAGTGATGATGATGATGATGTTAATGCTTCACTTCCCAAAATGCTTGAATTTATGGAATTACTTGAAAAGCAAAAGGAAGAAAATGATAGGCAAGAGGAGCTACTTGAGAAACAAGAAGACTTGCTTATTCTTGAAAAAAAAAGAAACCTTGAACTAGAGAAGCTCCTCGAAGAAGAGAGAAAGAAAAATAATGACTTAACTATGTCTCTCACTAAAATTGAGAATACTTGTGAGAATGTTAAGAGCATTAAAGATGAAATTCAAGAGAAGTATGAGGATTTGGAAAAGACTCATAAGTCTCTTGAAGAACAATATAGGATTCTTTCAACTTTCACATCCTCCTCAAATAATTCCCGTCATCCTTCCACTAGCAAAGGGTGTGATAGATGCTATAATATTGATGTTGATGCTTGTGCTACTAATATCAAATTGATTGATGATTTGAACAAGCAAGTAAAAGCTCTTGAAAGCAAAATACAACATGAGAAAGATGTTGTTGATGATGAGAAGTCAAAGTATGCAAGAGGTGCATACTCATATACTAGAATGCCACATGTCATGGATGGCATTGGTTATATTGAGGGTGCCAAGCATAATGCTTGGGAAAACAAGAATGGGAAGGAATTCCTTGAGTTCACCAAGGAAGGATCTTACCAAAAGAAGCAAGCCAAGAACAAGAATATTAATCATTCTTCTTTTGTTAATGATTCTAATGTTAATATGCCTAATGCTACTTGTGCACTCTTTCATGATTTTGATGCTTCATTTGTGCTCATGAGAAACATGCATGATCATGTGTTTGCCAAATATGTTGGGCCACACAACAAGGGGCCAAAGGCTTGTGTGTGGGTGCCCAAAGTGCTTGTGACTAACGTAAAAGGACCCAAGCAAATTTGGGTATCTAAAAACAAAGCTTAATTTGTTTTGTAGGACTATGTCTCTAGAGGATCAAGTTGGGTGATTGATAGTGGATGCACCAATCATATGACCGGAGACAAAAAGATGTTCAAGTCATTCGAGCCAAGTCATAACAAAAATGAGTACATCACATTTGGTGACAATGGAACGGGATAAGTACTAGGTTATGGTAAAGTCCCTCTCACTCCTTCATATTCCCTCTCTAAGGTTATGCTTGTTGATCACGTTGACTTCAATCTTCTGTCCATTTTGCAATTTTGTAAAATGGGTTATGATTGTTTGTTCAAGGAATGTGGTATGACCATCTATAAGAGGAGTGATGGCTCGGTTGCTTTTAAGGGTGTGCTTAAAGGAAAGCTTTAGTTGTGGACTTCTCCACGGATGAAGCTAGACTTGGTACATGCTTATTAGCGAAGTCCAACATGGGATGGTTGTGGCATAGAAGGCTAGCCCATGTTGGTATGAGAAATCTTCACAAACTCCAAAAGGGCGGCCACATCATAGGACTAACCGACGTTTGCTTTGAGAAGGATAAAATTTGTAGTGCATGCCAAGCGGGAAAGCAAGTTGGAGCATCACACCCCGCCAAGAATGTGATGACCACCACAAGGCCATTGGAGATGTTGCACATGGACCTCTTCGGCCCTGTCTCCTACACAAGTATTGGTGGTAACAAATATGGTCTTGTAATTGTTGATGACTTTTCTCGCTTCACGTGGGTATTCTTTTTGCATGATAAAGGTGAAGTAAAAGATGTGTTCAAGACGTTTATGAAAAGAGCACAAAATGAATATGAAGTCAAGATCAAGAAAATAAGGAGTGACAACGGCACCGAATTTAAGAACACTCAAGTTGAAGAGTATCTTGATGAAAAAGGCATCAAGCATGAATTTTTGCACCCTACTCCCCTCAACAAAATGGGGTGGCCGAAAGAAAGAACCGCACGCTCATTGAGATGGCAAGATCAATGCTTGATGAATACAAGACGTCCGACCGCTTTTGGGCCGAGGCCGTCAACACCGCATGCCATGCCTCCAACCGGTTGTATCTCCATCGACTATTGAAGAAAACACCATATGAGCTACTAATCGGTAACAAGCCTAATATTTCCTACTTTCATGTTTTTGGGAGCAAATGCTTTATGCTAAACAAGAAGCCCAAGACTTCTAAGTTTGCTCCAAAAGTTGATGAAGGTTTCTTGCTTGGTTATTGGTCGAATGATCATGCCTATCATGTATTCAACAAAACTACCGGTTGTGTTGAAATTTCACATGATGTGACATTCGATGAATCTAATGGCTCTCAAGGGGAGCAAGTTGTTAATGATGGTGTAGATGATGAAGCTCCTAGAAGTGTAATAAAAAGGATGGCCACTGGTGATGTGAGACCACAAGAAACATCAAGTATTGAAAATCAACCCTCTCCCTCAAGACAAAACCAACATCATGAGAATAAAGAATTAGATCACGCAAGTGGTCAAGATCAAGATGTTGGGGATCATGAACAAGCATCAAGCAATGATTCTCAAAGACATGATGAAGAGGTTGATAAAGATGGTGGTCAAGAAAGCTCACACCCACCGCACCCAAGAGTGCATCAAAATGTACAACGTGATCACACCGTCGAGCAAATTCTTGGAGATATTGACAAGGGAGTAATCACTAGATCTCGAGTGAGTAGTTTTTATGAACATTACTCTTTTGTCTCTTCTATGGAGCCATTTAGGGTAGAACAAGCACTTGAGGATGCGGATTGGGTGATGGCCATGCAAGAAGAATTGAACAACTTCACAAGAAATGAAGTGTGGACACTGGAGGAAAGGCCAAAGAACAAGAATGTTGTGGGGAATAAATAGGTGTTCCGCAATAAACAAAATGAAGATGGTGTTGTGATAAGAAACAAGGCAAGGCTCGTGGCAAAGGGGTATTCACAAGTGGAAGGTTTGGATTTTGATGAAACTTATGCCCCCGTAGCAAGGCTTGAATCTATTAGAATATTACTTGCTTTTGCTACTCACCATGATTTTAAGTTGTACCAAATGGATGTGAAAAGTGTATTCCTAAATGGGCCAATCAAGGAAGAGGTGTATGTGGAGCAACCTCCGGGCTTTGAAGACTCTAAGTATCCTAACCATGTTTATAAACTCCATAAGGCGCTCTATGGGCTTAAGCAAGCCCCGAGAGCATGGTATGAATGCCTTAGGGATTTTTTTGTTAAAAAGGGTTTTGTCATTGGCAAGGCCGATCTAACCCTCTTCACTAAGCATTTTGGTGATGATATCTTTGTATGCCAAATATATGTCGATGACATTATATTTGGCTCTACTAACCAAACCTTTTGTGATGAATTTAGCAAGATAATAACCAAAAGGTTCGAGATGTCCATGATGGGAGAATTGACATTCTTTCTAGGCTTCCAAGTGAAGCAACTCAAGGAGGGCACCTTCATATGTCAAGAAAAGTACACACAAGACTTATTGAAGAAATTTGACATGGGCAAGGAAAAGCCCATCAAAACTCCCATGACGACAGATGGTCACCTCGACCTCAACAAAAAGGATGAACCCGTTGATCAAAAGATATATCGCTCCATAATTGGCTCTTTTCTTTATCTTTGTGCATCTAGGCCCGACATCATGCTTAGTGTGTGTATGTTGGCATGTTTTCAACCCGCTCCTATGTAGTGTCACATGGTGGCCGTTAAGAGAATATTGAGATACTTGGTTCACACACCCAACCTAGGGCTTTGGTACCCCAAGGGCTCAAAGTTCAACCTATTAGGCTATTCTGATGCGGATTATGCCGATGATAAGGTAGATAGAAAGAGAAACTCCGGGACATGCCAATTCTTGGGTCGGTCCCTAGTGTCATGGTCATCCAAGAAACAAAACTCCGTTGCACTTTCCACGGCCGAAGTGGAGTATGTTGTAGCCGGTAGTTGTTGTGCACAACTACTTTGGATGAGACAAACTCTAAGGGATTACGGTTACAAGTTGAACCGTGTTCCACTCCTATGTGACAATGAGAGTGCTATAAAGCTTGCTTATAACCCCCTTGAGCATTCGCGCACAAAGCATTTAGATATCCGCCACCACTTTTTGAGAGATCATTCCATCAAGGGGGATATCGAAGTTAGCCATGTGAGAACCGAAGATCAACTAGCCGCTATATTCACCAAGCCCCTAGATGAGAAGAGATTTTGCTACCTTAGGAGTGAATTAAATATTCTTGACTGTAGCAATGTGATGTAGAGAATGCGCACATCTGAATGGTGATTGTTCTGTTATTGCAAAAATTATTATATTATGTCAAAAACCTATTATTTGTGCTATTGAAGTTGGTTTTTGATCACTAGATCGAATCTTGACAAAATATGGCCATTGTTATGTCTTGTTGATTGTTGGCTGACCGTAAGATGTCAAGACTTTCCCTCAAACTATTTTAAAGAAAATAAAAATCTTCTATTCTTTCCTGGCTGGACTCTAATCCCTCTGGTCATTCTGGGGTCGGGCAAGTCTGACAACCATCGGACATGTCCGACAGCCATCGGACATGTCCGACGGCGTCGGACAAGTCCGACTATCATCGGACAAGTCTGACGATCCAGGTTTCGACCCTTTTAACCCAGCCTGACTTACCCCTTCGGTCAACCCCTCCTCATTCATCTCCCTCATGTTCTCTCTCCTCAAGAACACCCCCATTGGCGGCACCAAGGCAATCTCCCTCTCCCACCATCCATTGGAGCAAGTTTAAAGGTCAAGAGGTCCTCCTCCATCGGAGAAGTATGATCCCCCATCGTTTTTGCAAGGTTTAACCCTAATCCCCCCTCTCTCTCTTAGGATTAGGGTTATTGATCAATACTAGTGTCAAATCTTGTTCCCTTGCATATTTGATCCATGGAAGTAGCCTCTAGTTAGTTGTTAGTGGCGTAGAAGAAGTTTGGGTACTTGCGGTAGGTGGATTCGTGAAGGATCTAGGTTTTTGGAAAAACTGCGTGTCATCGGACAAGTTCGACGACCATCGGACAACAAAACCACCATTCTCCTCACCCCTGTAGTTTCTTCAAAAACTTGAGCTCTTCATTGATTCTCCTCACCCCTATTCCTCTTTTTGACTCCCTCCTAACTTGTTGCTCACTACATTTTCTCAGCATGTCTGACGTGGAAGCATCCCCCTTGAAGGAGAAGAGAACCAAGACTGGTGAAGACCAAGGTCAAAGCCAACCCCCAAAGAGGAGAAAGGCCACTGCTAGGCGTATCCGCCGCACCACCCAGAAAGCTCCAGCTGAGAGAGAGGAGCCAGAAGAGACAAATGAGCTTGTTAGTGTCATGCATCCTCCAGCAGAATTGGAGAACTCTGACCGCGACATTGTGAACTACCTTCATGCCTCCATTTAGACTTGCTCTGAGGCAAGGTTAACCAACTTCTATGCTGGTGAGAAAGAAGCTTCTGATTTCTGCTTTCATGCACACTTCCATGCGAATTGGTACCGCTCCACCTATCTATGCATGAAGAATGCAGTGGTTGAGATGAAGTGGCTTGATTGGGATCATATGAAGACAAGGAAGCATCCATTACTCGATCAAGTGCTGGCTGCCTGTGAGCATCATGGTCTCAAGACCTTCCTGACTTTCCAGTACTCCTGGAATACGGAAATCATAGCTCAGTTTTACTCCACTGTCTATTTTAATGAAGATGCCAAAACTATGTCCTGGATGACGAATGGAACCAAGTACACCTACTCCCAGAACTAGTTTGCTAGTATGATTGGACTTAAGCATACACGCAAGGAAAAGCACAAGGTTCACAAGGGGAATCATATGGATGCTGAGGACATGAGGTACATGTATGTGGACCCGGATAACTGCTCTCCTCCCAACTCTAGTGGACTGAAACCATTCTTCTCAGTCTTATTTCGGATCTACAGGAGTACCTTAGCTCCAAGGGGAGGCAATTCTGACCGTATCCCTGCTTTTAGAGGGATATCCTGCACTGGGTTCATGGGAATAGAAAGTTTGGTGCATTTGACTATGTCTATCAGGAGATGTGGGACATCTCCATCTCTCCCAAGCGTGGCTGTGGATACGCTCCTCACATCATGTTCATGATTGAGAAGGTATCGGGTTTAACCTTCAACAAGGATATGAAGCATCTGAGCCTCAAACCTCAGATTCCTTCTAACAAGACTCTCGACACCACCTCTGGACAGTTCTTTGGAGCAGCTCAGCCTCCATCTTCAGCTGCACCACCTCAGCCACCTCGGGCTGCCTCTCGGGGCACTGGATCCTCTCATGTGCCTCCGCCTCCTCGCGGGAAGAGAAGCGGGATTATGAAGATGTTCAAATCTCTTATGAGCATGTGCAGGAGCATTAATTAGAGGCTCGATGTCATTGATAGGAATCAAAAGGGTCTTTATGACCATTTTGGTATTGAGACTCCTCCTCCACCATCCCCAGCTGAAGGCTCACCTCCTCCTACTCATGATGACCCCACCTTCACTGTCAAGGAGATGAACTATTTTGGGTACTACCCGACCCCTCCTCCTTTCTCCTCTGGCGCAGGTTCGAGTGCTCAACACATTCGCTTTGAGGATAAGGACGGCGAGGGTGGTGAAGATCAAGCTGCCTATGCTCTTCGCCAGCGCAAATGGAAAGGACCGGCCATTGAAGAGGAAGAAGAGGAAGAAGGCGATGATGATGATGAAGACTATGAGTTCTCCGACGACTAGAGCTCTCATCGCGCTCTACCCGCACTTTTCTCCTTTTTGGGTGTCTTGATACCAAAGGGGGATTAGTGTAGTTATCTTTTTTTTTTTATCTTAGTTTGTGAGTTGTGAGCGAGTTTGGAGTTGAACTATTTATGGCACTATTTGGTTTGTAAAACTCTATTTTGCTACCTTTGTGGTTGGTTTGTGCACTCTATTTGCTTATTGTATTGGTACTTTGTTGATTATTTTTAGCTTGGTGCATTTGTGTGAAATATCACGTCATTTGCTTTTCTTCTATCTTTTGTGATGAATTGTTGCAAATTAACATATATGCATAGTTTTAGGGGGAGCTCTCACATTTTTTTTTAAATATGTGCACTTGTTATTATCTCATATCCTCTTACTCATGCACACATTTAGGGGGATCTCCTCATCACAAACTGAACCTTTATTGCATATTTTTATGAAATTTAGTTGTATTGTCATCAATCACCAAAAAGGGGGAGATTGAAGGTGCATCTAGGCCCCTAATTTTATTTTGGTGATTGGCGTCAATACAATTAAGAACGGACTAATCTTTTAATGAGCATATGTGTAGATTATGGTACAAAGTTTGGTGATTAAATGCATAGAAACAAAAAGGGAGAAAAGAAGATAGCAAAGTGCTTCAAGATGAAGTTCAAAATATGCTCAAGAATGAAGCTCATAGAGTTTTATTTTAAATCTTGAGTATAGGAAAAGCCGTACTATCAAGAGGGATACAAAAGTGTGAAGCGGAGGTGAACTAAGTGCAAAATTCCCCTTTCCAGACCATACAAAAATTTCCAGGGCAAAATCATCAGACTTGTTCGACCCATCGAACAAGTCCATCGGACTCCAGTACCTCTGCCACTCTGGGTCGTCAGACATGTCCGACGTATCAGACACTTTCATCGGAGTACAGTTCCCCTGCCACCCTATTTTCATCGGACTTGTCCGATGACCATCGGACTTGTCCGACACAGATCTCAGAAATTGGGTCTCCAACGACTCTTTTCCCCATTGGGCTATAAATAGAACCCGTCTTCGCCCTTTGGCCAGTTGGTCACTCATTCCACTCAAAAACACTCTCAAGCTCACTTTGCTCTCCCCAACTCTCCTCCCTTGCTTCCACTCTTGATTTGTGAAGGTGATTTAGAGAAGATTGAAGTGCTCCATCGACTCCAAGCTTCCATCCTCTTGAGCACTTGGTTCATCCTCACCGTCGACGTCTGTTGTGTTTGTTACTCTTGGGGATTCATCCCCTAGACAGTTAGAGGTGCCCGTAGAGCTCCCAACTTGTGTGGTGACGCCTCGGGAAGTTTGTATTGACCCCTCCTTTGTGAAGTTTCTAGTGGAAAACCAAGTTTGATCTTTGTGGTCACTTGGAGAGGTTAGGGTTGAAAAGGACCCGGTCCTTTGTGGATCCCTCAGTGGAGACATAGGCTTCTTTGTGGAGCTGAACTTCGGTGAACAAATCTTGTGCCTTACTTGTGCTTTAATTATGTGTCTTTCATTTACTTGTTCTTGCTCATAAACTTGCTAGTTAGGGTTTGCTTCGTATTTCTTAGATTAACTTGTGTAGGTTGCTTGCTAGTTACTCTCCTTATTTTTACAGCTTCCCTTTGCTTGTATTCGCTTGCTCCTAGCTTGCCTTGCACTAGTTTTAATATTTACCCGGCCGATCTACTTTTCTATGTCGTGCCATCGGACAAGTCATTGGACTTTCCCCATAATCATCGGACAAGTCCGATATTGCGCATTTAACTTTTAATATTAAGTGAATTTCAGGGATAATTGCCTATTCACCCCCCCTCTAGGCACTTTCACCAGGTCATGCTTTTGTAGTGCCTGTTACAATCACAGGAAGGTCGACCTTATGCTGCCCTCTTTCACATATCATAATTGACGAAGACGATAGTAATAGTGATGGAGAAAGTTGGGTTCATAGGCGCGACATGTCTTGTACATTTAAACGGACTGTGGCAACAGGTGAAAATTCGTATCATGAGGCTGACCTTGAACTGGGTGACGCCTACGCTATGGATCCCTCCTCCAGCCGCAAAAGGGTGAGGGCAGCTAATGAGAGACGTCGTTATTCGCAACTGTCAGACACAACTAGAAATTTGCGAAATCTATAGAAGCATGCCCTATATGAACGATCTAAAGAAAAATCAGTGCAGGTATGTATTTAATACTGTTAGATTTTTCAAGAATTATATTGCTATTATCATTAATTTTTAATAATTTGAAATCACCTTTATTTAAATAGGTGGAGCACAAAGACCCAACACAGGCTCAACTTTGTTTGATTCCGGGATCTGGGAGCCGGAAGATCCCCAACAAATTAATGATGGTCAGTACACTATTTAGTATTTTTTTATCCACTCTTATCTGTTTTTTGACAGCCATTTATTTGTATATAGAGGAAGACATGGATTGTGTTGACCCTGGAAAATTCAAACACGAGAATTTTTCCGAACACTATGTAAGAAAGGCACAAAAATAACACCATAATTAGTGACGCTTCTGAAGAGAAGTGTCACTAATCTCATAATAGTGACGCATGAAATTTGGACGCGTCACTAAATTAAGTCCCCTCATCAAGATGCGTCACTAATAACATCACAATAGTGACGCTTCTACTCTAGACGCGTCACTGATAATGCGGTCTGTAATTAGTGATGCTTTTTCTTTTGACGAGTCACTCCTGTTCAGAGCCTGGGGCTTGCGTCCGCTCCCACGCACGCCGCTCCCACGCCGACCCCCACCTCGGCCTCTTCTCTCCATAGCGGATGCGCCGGCGTTGCCTCTCCCACAACAGTCTCGCGGCGGATCCGCCAGCATCGCGTCTCCCGCTATGGCCCTATGGCGGATCCACCGGCGCCGCCTCTCCCGCGACAGCCCCGCAGCAGATCCACCGTTCGTCGCATCACCGTGCAGCCCTCCCTCAGTGTGAACAAGCTGCAGCGGTCACCGGCCTCACGCAAGAGCAGATCTTTGCGTCGCTCGCGGGTCCCAGGCACGGGTGTCTCGTGCTCCTCGATGACGCCACCGACCTCGCCGTGTGCAAGGGATCTGAATGCTAGGTCCAGGCCGCCCACCGTCGGGGCGGCCGCTCTTGCTGCGACCAAAAACAGGGTGAATGTTGCAGAGCGGGGGGGGGGGGGGGTGAATAGGCAAATCTAAAAATCCAGCAAAATCGGACTTAAACAAATTTATCAGTATAACCGGCAGTACCGGTGATGGGTATCGGCAGTGCCGATGGCCACTGCTGATGGGTGATCAGCAGTGCCGATGGGTGAGCAAACAGTTGAGTAAAAACTAGGTTTAAGTGGTTTCGCAGTTACTAAGTGATATTTGACTACAACAATAGTAGAAAGGAAGCTCTACAATAATAAGAGACAACTAAACAAAGGCTACACAAGTAGATCTAGTAATTTAAGTAAATACAAGAGCAAACCTTAAAGTATGAGTAAATAAACAACAAGTAAAATAAGGAGCATACGGAGACACAAGATTTGTTACCAAAATTCGGGCTCATAAAGAACCCTACGTCTCCGTTGAGAAGTCCACAAAGGACCGGGTCTCTTTTAACCCTATTCTCACTCAAGCACCCACAAAGATCGAGCTCAAGTTTTCCACTATCAATTCCCTTGCGGGAGGGTGATACAAACTTCCCGAGGCGTTACCACACAAGTTGGGAGCTCTATGGGCACCGCTAACCGTCTATGAGCAACGCTCCAAGAGTAAGAAGCACAAGTCACAAAGATGATTAAATAGAATGCTCAAGAGTGGAATGGTGCTCTTTTCATTAGGAAACAATGGCTCACTCAAACCCAAGCTCAAAGAATGAAGCTTTGACTTGGAGAGGGAGAGTGAGGAGAGTGAAGCTCAAAAGTGCCAAATGATTTTCGGGTTGGAGAGTTGGCACGAAGTGGGCTGAAAGCCTTTTATACAAAGGGCTCAAAAAGAGCCGTTGGCCTGACTAGACGCCCTACACCAGCACTATCGATCGAGCCATTGGCACTGCCGGTAGGGTTTCTGACACACTGTCATAGATCGTGGACAGAGAATTAGCCCGCACCGGCACTGCCGATCAGGACATCAGCACTGCCGGTGAGGCAGCCACAGAGAAGACAAGTGGTTTCTGGAGACCTTGACTGGCATTGCCGATCGAGCAGACTGGCACTACCGATCGCAGTAAGCTAGAGAGCCCGAGAAAAACCAGTCTATGTGGGAAGGGGACCGGCACTGCCGATCAGAAGACCGGCACTGCCGATGAGCTACAATCAGCAAGCCAGAGAGAACAGCCTTCTCTGGAAGGAGAGACCGGCACTGTCGATGGAGCCATCGGCACTGCTGATACTGGCAAGACAGAAGCCAGAGAAGTGCCTGGGTATTATAGTGCCTCTGGGAAGGGGGATCGGCACTGCCGGTGGAGGCCACCGGCACTGCCGATGAAGGGAAAAATAGAGGGCGATAGAGGTGGTTTTAATAGGAAATTTGAGCATTTGACTTTACCACATTTGTGAATTATACCCCTCTTGATAGTACGGTTTACCTATACTCAAGAAATAAAAAACAAAAACTCCATGATCTTCATTCTTGAGTTGATTTTGGATTTTCAATTTGAGATAAATGACCACCTCCTTTTCCCTTTTTGTTTCAATACCTTTCATTCATCAATTTGAGATAGTCATCTACACACATGCTAAATAAAAACATTAGTTCATTCTTAATTGTATTGACGCCAATTACCAAAACAAAATTAGGGGCCTCGATGCACTTTCACAGTACCTGTGGCGCCCAAGCCGCTGTAGATCCGTCGTCACCGACCTGCTTCTCAGCATCTTCATGGACTCACTGTCGTCCCTCGTCTCCTATGAGATTCGTGCAGGCTACTCCTCTCCCGCGCGCCCACCTTCGCCTGCCAAAGGAGCCGCTCAACGCCGCCGCTGGGCTCCACCCACCGCGTCGCCTGAGGCCCCTTCTATGGATGCTAGCCAAAGGAGACCGATCCCACAGTGCCGCACAGCGATACAGGAGCTGACGCGGAGCCAGATCATCTCCGCGGAGCAGGTACGTGCAGGACGAGATTCCTGATGCACTTGTGCCACTGGTATTTTTCTTGATTGCTTCAGGCCAGTTGCTATCTGCTAGTAGGAAACAGAAGTCCTTTTCAGGAATCTATGCATACGAATTTCTCTGGTTTTTCTTAGTAGCAAAATAAATTCCTAAATTCATTTGGTTCTGTAGAAAATTGAAACCTATCCAGAAATCTAGAAATTTGGTCTGGAGATTTGCTACTACAATGGGATTGTTAACCTGATTTGAGGGATCTATGCATACGAATTTATCTGGTTGTTGTGTGTAGTAAAATAAATTCCTAAATTCATTTGGTTCTGTAGAAAATTGGAAAGAATCTAGAAAACTAGAAATTTGGTCTGCATAGACTATTTAAATTTCAGTGTCATCAATATTGACCATGCCACCTGGTGTTGACTTTAATTATGACAAAATGTATGCTCTGTGTTAGTATCCTTATTTTATTTTTCTGATGGGTATTCTCTCTGTAGATGTATAGGTAACTAAACTAGTGAAATATCTTCTGAAATTTGGGTATTCCTGATGCTCTGTGTTAGTATCCTTATTTTATTTTTCTGATGGGTATTCTTTCATGTTTGATCACTAGGTAAATCATCTATGAGAACTCTAGGAGTGGAGAAGGGCCTTTTGTTGAGTGTAACAACTTGAAAGGGAAGATACAGGTACATAATACATATAATTCTTCCTGATATTGATATATGAGAGTTTGTGTGTATGTGCTCTTTAAAGTGTTCTTGTGAGGCTACCAATTTCGACTTAAAAGTATTTCTGCTGCTAATGCTACTTTCTCTATTGCGACATGTAGATATGTCAAAAGCAATCCACGACATGTTGATTCTGCTGTTTGCTTGGAGTACTCTAGAGCAATGATGTGTAGAGTTCCAAATACACGGAGTTCCAATCCACGATATGTTGATTCTGCTGAAGGAGGGCACTCAAATCAGAGGTGAACTTGATGACAATTTGATGTTGTCTTTTGTAGAACATACGGGCTGATAAGCAGTTTGTCACTTTGTCATTTTTTTTTCTTATAATTTATGTTTATGTCTACTGTTTCAGTTATGAGAATGACAGTTGATCCTAATCGGTACCTGTTCGTTTCTTTGTTTGGTCTTGCAGGAGTAAGTTTAGCACAATAGCAGTAGTTACACATTTTAGGATTTGGTTTGCTTAGTATATTTGTGTTGTATCATACTGCTACATGCATTTGAAGCTTCAAACGAAATACAAGACTTATTAAATTTTTATTATTGTAGACATCAAAATGAACGGCATACAAAATAGAAGTGTGATATGCTATAATAGTGGACACTTTGAGGTGAGTTCACATTTCAAGGTCTCTCTCTCTCTCTCTCTCTCTCTCTCTCTAAGTGATATGCCATAATAAGTAATGATCAGATAATGCATGGATTTGTTATTCTGTGTATTCTTCCTTGCTTGGTGTTGTATTCTGAAATTACTTTTCATTGCATTCAGTATACTCCTCCTTAGTCATTTAAGAACTGTCCTGCCTATCTTGTACTAGTGTGCTTCTTATTTCAGTGAAGGGTTTGTTCATATAACATAAATTGCAAGTAGTATATGCTGTATTTAACAGCTGCTATCTATTTTCTAATACAATTGTTAATTACTCATTGTAATGTTTCTAACATAGTATAATAGTGCCATTCCTGCTGTTTAGGTGTCCTTAATCAGTATTGGAGTTGTAGCAGAACAATTTACTAAACTTACTCTTTTAAACTGCAATCACTTTTGTCTAGAAACTGTGGAACCTCCTTAGGAATGCAATTTGGTTGCTGATTATGGTGTAGTAGTGTAATCTTTAGTCCTTGCTTCTTCATAGGGTGTCTGAATATTAGGTAGTAATGCCTTGTCCAGAAACTGTGGAACCTCCTTAGGAATGCAATTTGTTTTCTAATAGAAATTTAGCTGGTTGCTAATACTAGTTCTGTTGGCAGCTTGTTAGTGAGTGCTATCTAATTTAGTCCTACAGTGGCAATTGAAAATTTGTCTGATCAACATAGTGGCAAGCCTTTACCTGTCCCTTCGCGCTCCTTGTTGGATGCACTCCCAGCCATCCTGTTCATGCCTCTGCTTCTGTCCTTGATTCAGTTTGCAGCTCCTTGTATTCTTTTCTTAAGCATGCTTTGTTGTGCAGGTCTGAGGAGCACTAGCTGAGCTCATCAACAGGTTCTAGCAAGAAGGTCAGTGCTTGCCTATAGATCAATTACTTGTTCCAGTAGATCAATCAGAACATCATCTTTTGGCTTGCAGCCATCTTTATCATAGTTACTTAATTGTTTCAGAGTGTGTTGTAACAGAGTAGTTATATTTGTCAAACAGGTCTTAAGCATTCTTTAGATAAATGAACATGACTGTTATATGTATGTATTAATAACTGTACATTTACAGAAATGTTTTATGAGCTTTGTTGGCACTCAAACAGTATACCTAGTAGAAACTTATGTTATGTTCTATTTGAAAGGCTGAGATGTATAAAATGGATAAAACATGTGTATTGGCGATGCATATGAGATATGTCCATACCCTCTTTCTTCTTTTTTTTTGTTTTTTAATCTTGTCATTAGTGACGCGTTTTGGGCAAAACGCGTTACTAATGATCCTCACATTGGTGACGCGTCTTGAGCAATATGTGTCACTAATGATTCCCACATTAGTGACGTGTCTGGACAAAAACGCGTCACTAATGAGAGTCATTAGTGACGCGTAAAATCCGCGTCACTAATGACTTTACATTAGTGACGTGACATTAGTGACGCATTAAAAATGCGTCACTAATAACTCTTACAAAGTGTCACTAAAAGCCTATTTTTACATAGTGGAAGACGAAGATGATTTGCTGTATCATGAGAGATGTTAGATTTTAAAGTTTTTATGAAAACTTTTTGTTAAATATCTCAATCACGATCTAAACTTTGTTGCTAATTATCTCTCTTTTGCAATTACAGAAACCAAGTATAAATCATACAGAGAAGATCGGCCAGGCCGCCCGGTGTATGACCCGTTTGATAAGGTTTACGCTAATCTCCCAAAAAAAAACACCATGTGCTGAAGAAGGTTCGCCCCTGTGTTTTTTGTGGTGCTAAACGCTTCCCAGGTTAAGGGAAGTCATTTTGTTGCAGACAACGCAAGGTAAAAATACATATACCTGATGTTCCTGATGAACGACGACCTCTCTTTACCAGTCAGAATGATGAGGACGCAGAATATTTTCGCAAGCATATACGCTACTTCAATTCTCACTTCTCCTTTACCAGTCTTGGGGTCAAACTAGATCGTCGTTATAGCACTGCTGCTGGTTCTGGAGTATATACGTTCAGAGTACATGGCCAGGTTTATCATTGCCTTGATCAGTTGGTGCCTGGTGACAGAGGACCGAGGCATATGCAACTCTACTTCTATGATACTGACGAGACCAGCAATTTTAGGGTAATACGATCTCCGCACCTAGATCAAGGGCTAATTAAGAAAATTGGTGATATACTCAGCAAAAACCCGTATGTTTGGATTTACAAAAGTTTGGGCTCTGCTCAGAACCTTGATGAGTACATGATTGAGATGAACACAAATATTAATGTGGACTAGCAGCGGTATAATGCCCCCACGGTATCACAAGTGGCTGCTATTTGGGAACCAGGAAGTGATCAACGGAAAATGTTCCAACAGAGCATCATGGTTTGTGGTCTATCCGAAGGGCCACAGTACATTAAAGCAAATTTTGGCTGCTATGGTCCGTTATGGTATTCTTTGTTTTTCCCTCAAGGGGAGGCTGGCTGGAATAAAAAGATTTTATATGAAATTCAAGGTGATAGTGCATTCCATCCTTCATGAGTAATTATTATACAAATTAAATAACTGGCACCAAAAATCTAATTTTTTATTCATTGTCAGTGCTTCATAGCATTTTTTTTTGTGACATCCCATGTCACGAAAAGGTAATTAACCTAATACTAATGTTAATTGCAGGCTAATTAAATTGTAATTAATTAAATTCCCACAGAAAAAGAAAATTTGAAATAATTAAATCCAAATCGGCCAAACCCTAACTTTACACAAACATCACAAAACTCAATGAAAGTGTGCCAATGTTTTTGCATATCCCAGTGGGTCATGTCAAGAAAGATTTTTAGGAAATTTATCGGAATTTTTGGTAAGGGCTAAATACCCTTAAAAATTCCCTAAATGCAGAAAAAGGTTCCTCTGTTCTCTGAATTTTCATAATTTTTCCAAAGAGATCATGACCAGACCCCAAAAGCAAAGTTGGAGAAGATACTTCTTGGACAAGCAGAAAAATCGGCATAACTATTGGAGCAAGGTAACTTCGGGTTTTTGTCGAATTACAGCAGCCCTGTTCTAGTCAAACTGGAGTCAACTCTAGTTTTTGCCTAGCGGGCAACCGACCAAAACCGCCCCCCCCCCTTCGGACCGCCGGCCAAATCGGCGCCTCCACATCCCCCATGCCGTCCACTGCTCGGCCTACCACCATGGGCAACCGGCACTGCTTTGAAGACGCTCTCATCCATTGAGCGACCCTCTGTCCTCTATCGTTTCCCTCTGTGTTCTCTCCCTCACCGGCTAAAAGAAGGCAGCAGCGGCAGGAGCCGCTCTCCCTCGCTCTCTTTGTGTCCGCACACTCCACACGCACCCCAGCAACTCCCCATGCGGTTGATCACCCATCTTCTCGCCTCCTTCCTCCTCCTCGGCGAAATCAGGTGCGTGCCTCTGTTCCAGCGCGCCATGGACGCCGCCGCGATGACCTCCGTCTAGGCAGCTTCCCCTCTTTTGCTTCTTCCTCAAATCATCATGCTACGACCTCCTCTAACAGCCCCCTAACCCTCTCCCTCTACCTCGTAGAGTCGTCGCCAGAATTTGAGAAGAAAGGAGCCCCGCCGCCGCTGGACTCCCCCCCTCCCCCCACGACGAGACCCACCTTCTGGCCATCACTGTCGACGTCTTCTTCCACGCCGACGATCTCCACGCAACAGTGAAGCTTCTCGACCAACTCCCGACCCTTCTCGTCCGCTGTGCGCAGCACGCGACACCGCCAAACCTCACCCCTGCTTTCGTCGCCATCGCCGCTACTGCTCCGGCCACCACCGTCGGTCGGCGACCACCGGGGAGGACTCACCGTCGTGCGAGGGTCACCTCGGTGCCGGTCCCGTCCCCCATCTCCCTCTGTAACGGCCAGCGGCGAGCCTGGCCACCGCGCGCGCCCTCTGCCAGTTTGAAAAACGCCGATGGCATTTTCGTAAATTAGTTCAAACTTTGATAAATATTCAAAAATCCATAACTCAAAAACTATAGGTCAGAAAAATGCAAAACCTAGACTCATAACATTCTCCTCTATCCAAAAGGTACGATGAGCATCATGGTTCTGAAGTGTATTAATTAAAACAATTCACCAAAGTTGGAACCCTACTAAGATTAATAAATCCATAAGTAAAAATAGATAAATTATAAAATCATGAAATTTGGTCAGTAAGCATCTTATGGCATCTAAAAACTCTTTGCAAAAGCACATCTCCATTTTATGCATATTGTTAGAGTTATTGCATAATCATTATTTCTAGTAAATTAATTTTTATAAACTCTTTGTGAGGGATTTAATTATGAAACTTTGCCTGGTTGTTATTTATGGCTTGACACCTTCATATAAAATTCCATGTTAAATCCTTAGCACTAGAAGTATGTTTTTGCTCTTGATTAGTTTATTTAATAAATAGCCTAGGAATTAGTTAGCTAAATATTGACTTATATGCCTAAATAGGTAAATTACTATTATTGACTTCTTGGTACTGTTCATTCAACATGTTTAGGTATATTGCTACATGTTGCTATTATGTATTATCCTTTATATTTGTGCAACCCTAGTAGATAGCCAGGTTCAACTAAAGTACCTTCCTGCAACAACAATTAAATTTCAGCTAAGTGATCAACTTGCTAACCTAGAGCTAATAGGTTCCTTTTATGCAAAATACCAAGTAAGCCCGGTCAGACCCCTGCATGTTAGGAGTCGGTTTTAGATAACCATTTATCGGGAAAGTCTTGCGGAGTATGTTAGATACTCTGGCCTTGCGATTTATGTTACTTTCAGGCATCCCTCATACTACCTATTATGATTGTTGTAACAAGATTGTGTGGGAAGGTGAGGAACCACAGGATTGGATCATTGAGTGGGTTCCTAGTTCGTCTACCCAAGATGAGTGAGCCATTGGCATAGGGCCGGCATGGTTTACTTAGGCTATATCGTCGAGTGTACCGTGTTTTCTCTTCTACTTATTTATGTACTCCGAACCAAGAACATATTTATTATAATGTAACTTAATTTGCTTCCGCTGTGACTCTTGGACTTGTAATATTAAGTACTTAAATGATGTATCGTTGTAAATGATGGATGTTCATGTGTGCATGCTATGTATGGTTAATTCGATAATCATCTCCTGAGAAGATCCTGTACGGCACACTCTATATTTCAGTATAGGGGTGTGACAGGTGGTATCAGAGCCGCTTCAGGATAAGCAACACACAAATGAACATTTTAAAACCTGAATAACCCGTTGTTATGCCTTACGGTGAGGTACGAACTAGTAGTGCCCATATAGGGATTACTATTAGTTGGTGGCAAAGCTAACCCCGGGTTATGATTGTTTCAATACTTGCGTCTACGACATCTTCAACGAAGGTACATGTGTGACTCCAATACACCCTTATTCGAGAGCTCCCATGCGAGGCGAGGTGGTCATGGATTTGTTGTGCTTAGATAGGTTATTATTAATCTGGTGTGACTCGAATACACTCTTATTCGAGAGCTCCCATGCGAGGCGAGGTGGTCACGGATTTCTTTTGGATTGTTTCTTTTGAATTTGATGTATTATTTCTGAGATGGATCTTGTTCAGGTACGTTAACCATGTTTAGCTCGCTTAGAAATGTGTGAGAGGTGTGTGTGCCACCGAATTGATCGATCTATATAATCGGTCAAATTTTCTTTGGTGAGGATGTAGGAAAACGGCATATTGATAGCATTTTGAATCATTCATGCATTAATAATCATGTCATCATGTATCAGGCATCATCACAAATGATAACTTGAACCACACACCCATGTTAATTGGAACAAAATAACTCAACTGTTTCAAAAGAATGAAAACCGATAACTTGTCGAAGGTCAAAATATTGTATTCACGGTAACTAGCATAACTCACTCAATTCTGAACCAAGTAAGTCGTGTGAGTACCGTTGGAAAGCTTGGGAATTGCTCTATGATTACCATCTAGTGCCTCTATTTTATCAGGTTTGGATCAGGTCAAAATTTGGCCCCAATAGAGAGCATTTCCAGAGATATTCAGAAGTTGCCCCATTTCTGTCCTCTGTCTTTGGATGATCATAACTCTCAGAGATATTATCAGAGGGAGATGTTTAAGTATGCATTGGAAAAATAATGAAATCCCTTACAATTTTTGTAAAAAGCCAAAGATCTAGTTCTGCTTAGAAGCTAAGTATTTTTCGCATATCTCTGTTGGCTGTTCTGTCAAAACAGAAACCAAACTTTGTTTTCGTCGAGCTGATTGGACACTTGTTGTGCCCTTTTTACCATTCGTCCTTTATGCTATTTTGAGCATATATTTTATGGGATATTAATTTTTGACTCACACTTTCAAAACTTTCTTCCGATAGATGGTTGTTGGCAAGCTCGTGATGGACACCGAGCACCTTACCGCCTGTGTTGTCGAGTTGGAACGGGAGCGTGACGCGCTGCAGTCCGCACTCGCAGCCCGTAAAGCCCAGCTCACTGCCCATGATGCAAAAGGTCGCAGCCATTGAGGACAAGCTGTACAATAGCGAGTTGGAGCAGGCTGACCTTTTCGAGCAACTCCATGATGCTCAACTCGTCATCGAGGGCGACGCGAGTGATCAGCTGCAAGAGCAGCTGAACCAACAAAATGCCCAGCTCACTGCTGCCTAGGAGGAGAACTATTCTCTTCATGGACAGATCGCCGCTCTCTTGGAAGAACGAAGTGAGCTCCAAGCTCAACGCTCGGAAGCTCAAGATGAGCGGGATGTTATGGAAGGAAACCTCAACGATGCCAACGCCGCCATCGCGTAGCGAGACCACATCATTGTGCAGCTCCAAGCTGCCAATGCTCAGCTGCACGCTGTCCTTAATGACCAACCACCTGTGCCACCTGCGGTGATTCCCCCAGATGACGCTGATTTGAGTGACGACGGTGATTCTGGTCTTGACTATGAAGCACCCCCCGACCTGGGCGACATGGACTTGGAGTCCGATGGTGACAGCCACGCCGCGTGACCTGTGGTTATACATCAGAGGAGTAGTACGTCATGTAGGATGAAATCTCGTGAGACATCGTGCTTGTATGTCAATAGTGCCAATAAATGTAAGTGTTGTTATAACCTAAGCTCTCCGAGATCGTGTTGTGGTCATGATTCTTAGTGATGTAACTTTAAGACTTGTCTTGTATCAAAAAGTTGCATCACGTGTATCCATGACTTTTATCACATCTATGTTGTCGATCGTGTTTGAAATCGACGAAGTTCAAGTTTCCCTCTATGCCTTGCATTGTTTCTTTGTCAAATTCCAATTGCAGAGCAATCTGAAATTCTAGTTCATCTCTATGTCATGGCCTTATTATCTTGTCATATTGACTCATGTGATGATTGGGCTAACATGCAATTGTTCCTATGGCAGATGGTGCAAACTCGCCATGGTGGTGAGAATCTCAGTGATGCTTTCGGTGGCTCGAACACCGGTGGATTTCAGCAGCCAGCCCATGCTCCGCCGATGACTCCTATGGAGAAGCTCAGCCACAACCAAAATGAGATGTTCCGTATGTTCATGGAAAACATGGACCGCCAAGGAGCTCAAGGACCACCACCGCAGCAGCCCCAAGCTCCCCATGAGTCCTCCTACAGAGACATCTGGGCAACTCACCCGCCCACTTTTGGAGAAGCCGGTGATCCGTTGGAAGCGGATAATTTCATTCGCACCTTGGAGCCGAAGTTTGCACTTCTCAACTGCTCCGCCTATCACAAGCCTCTCTTTGTAGCGCAACAACTCCATGGTTCCGCGAGTGCTTGGTGGGCAAGTTTCACTGTCGCTTTTTCTGCTGACCACCAAGTTACTTGGATGGAATTTTGCACCGCCTTCCGTGCACTTCACATTCCAGCCGGTCTCATGAAGCGCAAGCTGCAGGAATTTCTCAACTTGAAGCAAGGCTCTGGAACCGTGCAAGAGTATGCATGAAAGTTCAACTACTTGGCTCAATATGCTTCTTATCATGCTGACACAGATGAGAAGAAGAAGGATTGTTTCCGTTCAAGCCTTACCCCGAAGCTGCAGGATCGCTTGGCACAAGTTACCGCCGGCACGTTCAATGACTTGATGAGTGCCGCAATCATACAGGAAGACGCTATCCCTACTAATCAAGATGACAAGAAAAGGAAGCGTGCTATGGGAAGTTCATCTGGTTCCGCACCACCCAAGTACAAGTTGGCTATCACCTCCCCGTCTGGACAGAAGTTCCGGGCTGCAATACCGCCGGGAGGAGGATTTCGCCCATCCTATTCGCAGCAGCCCTCTCGTTCCCATGGCAACAACTAGCAGCCGTCCTCTAGTTCCCGCCCTCCACAGCAACTAATCAAGTGGTGAGGTCCAGTTCGCCACAGCCATGCTACAATTGTGGCCATCTTGGTCACTTTGCGAAGGAGTGTCATTTTCCAAAGCGCAGTCAAGGCAACAACAACCCCAATGCTTCCGGGAACAACAACAACAGCAACAGCAACAACAATGGCAGCAATGGCAGTCGTCCCCAGCCTTCTACTCCCACTCATAAGAATGGCCGAGTCAACTATACCACGGTCGAAGAGATTCAAGTCGGAGAACCCATCCTCGCGGGTATGTTTTCGATCAACAATCATTCCGCTATGGTTCTTTTTGATTCCAGAGCAACGCATGATTTTATTAGTCAAGTATGTGTAAATCATTTGAAAATTACCCCCACCGCTACGGGAACACCTTACATCATCACATCACCCGGTGGAAAAATAAGAACCAATCTTGAGCTAAGAGGAGTGCCCCTTAAACTAGCGGGCAACATATACTACACTTCGCTAATCATCCTAGAAGGTCAAGGCATTGATATAATCCTTGGTATGAGGTGGATGACTAAACCTAAAGCCATCTTGCACATCGATTCCCGGGGAGTCCACTTAAATTTGCCTCTACATGGTCCATCTATTCTTCGATTGCCTTGTCCCAAGATGTCCACTTCTCAAGTCCATCATGTTGAAGGGAAAAAGATAGAGGATATTCCAGTGGTATGTGACTTTCCCAACGTGTTTCTGAATGATCTACCGGGAATGCCTCCGGATAGGGATGTCGAGTTTAAGATTGAACTCTTACCCGGTACAGCACCTATCTCTCGTAGGCCGTACAAAATGGCTCCTAATGAGTTGGCGGAGTTGAAGGAGCAACTAGAAGAGCTTATGGACAAAGGTTACATTCGGCCTAGTTCATCTCCGTGGGGATGTCCCGCCCTCTTTGTGAAGAAGAAAGACAAGACCCTATGCCTATGTGTTGATTATAGGCCTCTAAATGCCGTAACCATCAAGAACAAGTACCCTCTACCTCGAATTGATATTCTCTTTGATCAACTCATTGGTGCCAAAGTATTCTCAAAGATTGATCTTCGATCCGGTTACCACCAAATAAAAATCCGAGATGAAGATAATCCGAAAACCGCTTTTTCTACACGATATGGCCTTTTTGAAAATCTTGTCATGTCCTTTGGTCTCACCAATGCTCCAGCTCACTTCATGTATTTGATGAATTCCGTGTTTATGCTAGAATTAGACAAATTTATGGTTGTATTCATCGATGATATCCTTGTCTATTCCAAGTCCAAGGAAGAGCATGTCGAGCACCTCCGCATTGTTCTACAACGGCTCCGAGATCATCAATTTTACACCAAATTTAGCAAATGTGAATTTTGGCTAAAGCGAGTTCCATTCTTGGGTCATATCATTTCAGCGGAAGGTGTAGCCGTTGACCATAGCAAGGTTGAAGATGTGTTGAAATGGAAAACTCCAAAATTGGTCAAGCAAATTCATAGTTTCCTTGGTCTTGCCGGCTATTATCAGAAATTTATTCCCAACTTCTCAAGAATTGCCAAGCCTATGACTAAGTTACTGGAGAAAGATGCCAAATTTAAATGGAGTTGCGAATGTGAGGAAGCCTTCCAGTCGCTTAGGAAGCATTTGACAACTGCCCCGGTTTTGGCTCAACCCGATATTACCAAACCATTTGACGTTTATTGTGATGCGTCCAGCACCGGATTGGACTGTGTACTTATGCAAGAAGGCCGTGTCATTGCCTATGCCTCTTAACAGCTCCGAAAACATGAGCAAAACTATCCCACTCATGATTTGGAATTGGCGTCCGTTGTCCTAGCCTTGAAAACTTGGCGCCATTATCTCCTTGGTAACCCTGTCAATCTCTACACCGATCACAAAAGTCTCAAGTACATATTCACTCAACAAGAACTGAACATGAGGCAACATAGATGGCTAGAATTGATCAAGGATTATGAATTGGAAATTCATTATTATCCTGGGAAAGCCAATCTGGTTGCCGATGCCTTGAGTCGGAGAGATCAATGCAATCACGCAATTGTTTGCTCTATAGAAGCCTGTCAAATTGCAGATTATAGTGAACCGTGTCTTTGTGTTGTTCCATATGGCTCCTTGTACAATCTAGCTCTTATCCCTACCCTTTGCAAAGAAATAGTTAAAGCACAAAAGAAAGACAAGGGAATGGAACATATCCGACAAAAGATAGGCAAAGATGAAGCTATATGTTTCCAACAAGACGAAGATGGAGTGCTATGGTTCAACAATCGTCTTGTTGTTCCAAAGAATATGGAATTAAGAAAGAAAATATTGGATGGGGCACACTTGTTCAAATATTTCATACACCCCGGTCGCAACAAGATGTACCGCGGTTTAAAGGAAAAGTTTTGGTGGACACGCATGAATCGAGAAGTTGCTCGTTATGTTGCCGAGTGTTGTACTTGCCAACGTGTGAAGGCCGATCATTTGAAGAAAGCCGGTCTTTTAAATCCCTTAAAAATCCCCGCATGGAAATGGGAGGATATTGCTATGAATTTCATTGTTGGGTTGCCTCTCACACCCAAGAAGCATGATTCCATATAGGTTATTGTGGATAGGTTGACAAAATCCATTCATTTTATTCTCGTCCATACAACCTACTCTACCAAAAAATATGCCAAGCTCTACATCTCAAGAGTGCTATGTTTGCACGGTGTACCCAAGACCATCATCTCTGATCGAGGCCCTCAATTTGTTGCTCGTTTTTGGGAGCAACTGCATTTTTGTATTGGAACTACTCTTATTCAAAGCTCCGCTTATCATCCGCAAACCGATGGTCAAACTGAAAGGCTAAATCAATATTTGGAGGACATGTTGAGAGCATGTGTTCTAGACAACCATGGGAATTGGGAAGACTATCTTTCGTTCACCAAATTCTCGTACAACAATAGCTACCAAGAGAGTTCGGGAATGTCACCGTTTGAATCATTGTATGGCCACTCATGTCGTACACCCTTGAATTGGTCGGAATCAGGAGAAAGGACTAATTTTGGTCCGGATCTTGTTACTCAAGCCGAGGAGAAAGTCGGCAAATTCAAGCCAACATGAAAGCCGCACAATCTCATCAAATAAGCTACACCAACAAAAGAAGATGTCCCTTGGAGTTTGAAACGGGAGATCATGTCTATCTTCGGGTTTCCCCCAACAAAGGTATATCTCGTTTTGGAATCAAAGGTAAATTGGCACCCCGCTACATCGGACGCTTTCCGATCACGGAGAAATGTAGCGCGGTTGCTTACCGATTGCAATTACTGGAGAATCTTACTCGGTGTACAATGTCTTCCATGTCTCCCAACTCAAGAAATGTTTAAAGCCTCCGGTTGACATGGTCATTTTGGACACCGAGCAATTGGATGAAGACCTCTCCTACCCCAAATATCCCGTCCGGATCCTTGATCAAAAGGACTGGGTAACTCGCAATCACACCATCATATTCTACAAAGTGCAATAGAGTCATCATACCAAAGATGAAGCAACTTGGGAGCAAGAGGAGTTTCTGAAAACCAACTTCCTCGAGTTCTTGACCTCGCAAAATAGGTAACCTCCCACACTCCCTCTTCTTCGTTCATCTTTTTGCAAATCTCGGGACAAGATTCCTTTTAAGGGGGGAGTGCTATGACATCCCATGTCATGAAAAGGCAATTAACCTAATCCTAATGTTAATTGCTGGCTAATTAAATTGTAATTAGTTAAATTTTCAAAGAAAAATGAAATTTGAAATAATTAAATCCAAATCAGCCAAACCTTAACTTTACACAAAAATCACAAAACCCAATGAAAGTGTGCCAATGTTTTTGCATATCCCAGTGGGTCATTTCAAGAATGATTTTTAGGTAATTTATCAGAATTTTTGGTAAGGGCTAAATACCCTTAAAAATTCCCTAAATGCAGAAAAACGTTCCTCTGTTCTCTGAATTTTCATAATTTTTCCAAAGATATCATGACCTGACCCCAAAAGAAAAGTTGGAGAAGATATTTTGCTGGACACACAGACAAATCAGCATAACTATTGAAGCAAGGTAACTTCGGGTTTTCTGTCGAATTACAACAGCCCTGTTCTAGTCAAACTAGAGTCAACTCCAGTTTTGGCCTAGCGGGCAACCGACCAAAACCGCCCCCCCCTTTGGACCGCCGGCCAAATCACCACCTCTGCAGCCCCCATGCCGTCCACTGCTCGGCCTACCACCATGGGCAACTGGCTCTGCTTTGAAGACGCTCTCATCCACAGAGCGACCCTCTATCCTCTCTTGTTTCCCATTGTGTTCTCTCCCTCACCCGGCTACAAGAAGGCAGCAGTGGCAGGAGTCGCTCTCTCTACGTCCACACACTCCACATGTGCCCCAGCAACTCCCCCATGTGGCCGATCACCCATCTTCCCGCTTCCTTTCTCCCCCTCCGTGAAATCAGGCGCGTGCCTCTGTTCCAGCGTGCCATGGACGCCGCCGCGACGACCTTCGTCTAGGCAGCTTCCCCTCTTCTGCTTCTTCCCCAAATCGTCGTGCTATGACCTCCTCTAGCAGCCCCCTAACCCTCTTCCTCTACCTCACACAGCCGTTGCCGGAATTTGAGAAGAAAGGAGCCCCGCCACCGTCGGACTTTCCCCCTCCGCCCCCCCCCCTCGCCCCACGACGAGACCCACCTTCCGGCCATCACCCTTGACGTCTTCTTTCACGCCGGCGATCTCCACACAACGGTGAAGCTTCTCGACCAACTCCCGACCCTTCTCGTCCCCTATGCGCAGCGCGCGATGCCACCGAACCTCACCCCTGCTTCCACCACCATCACCGCTACTGCTCCGGCCACCGCCGTCGGTCGGCGACCACTAGAGAGGACTCGCCGTCGCGCGAGGGTCACCTCGGTGCCGGTCCCGTCCCTCATCTCCCTTTGTAGCAGCCAGTGGTGAGCCTCTGGTGAAGCTCTGGCGAGCCTGGCCACCGCGCGCGCGCTCTGCCAGTTTGAAAAACACCGATGGCATTTTCATAAATTAGTTCGAACTTTGATAAATATTCCAAAATCCATAACTCAAAAACTGTAGGTCAGAAAAATGCAAAACCAATTTGGATAGACTGATAAAGTTCTCCTCTATCCAAAAGGTAAGATGAGCATCAAGGTTCTGAAGTGTATTAATTGAAATAATTCACCAAATTTGGAACCTTTCTAAGATTAATAAATCCGTAAGTAAAAATATATAAATTATAAAATCATGAAATTTAGTCAGTAAGCATCTCATGGCATCTATAAACTCTCTGCAAGAGCACATCTCCATTTTATGTATACTTTTAGAGTTATTGCATAATCATTATTTCTAGTAAATGAATTTTTATAAACTCTTTGTTAGGGATTTAATTATGAAACTTTGGCTGGTTGTTATTTATGGCTTGAAACCTTCATATAAAATTCCATGTTAAATCCTTAGCACCAGAAGTATGTTTTTGCTCTTGATTAGTTTATTTAATAAATAGCCTAGGAATTAATTAGCTAAATATTGACTTATATGCCTAAATAGGTAAATTAGTATTATCGACTCCCTGGTACTGTTCATTCAGCATGTTTAGGTCATGAATAACAGTAGGTGCACATGTTCATCATCATACATGTCATGGTTATTTAAGAAGTTCCATAATCCTTGTGCATTCGTCTCTTATTCATGCATTGCCATTTTCATATAGGAAACGAACTCGAGGAGACCACACGGGAGAAAGCCATTGCTGACGTGAACTTCACCGGAGACACTAACTACGATCACTCCCAAGGCAAGCCCCGGTGCACACCTATTTATTTTACGAGTCCTTTTTTTTTAATCACAATATAAGGATATTGTAATGTGCATTAGGTATAGGGCTTGGATGAAAACCCACTTGCATAAACGAACAATGACCTATGTTAGTCTATGTTAGTAAGCCTTTCATTAGAAAATTCTATGCTTACTCTAGTGGAGTCAACGATAGGTTATAGGACCACTTGATACACTTACGGTTCACATGAAAAGATGAATTTGGTTAAAATTTGAGAACCTATCATTGCAACTCCGCGAACAAGTATTGAATAGTACCAAGTGCATACCTTTATATGGGAATTGGTAAACCTAGTAACTTGGATGCCATATTGTTGGACGGATACACTCATCAATCTAGAGGTGATGTGAATGGCACGGTGGCTGCACGGGTTGGAGGACCGCTGGAGAGTGCACGGGTTAAGCCTCGGATACGAAGTACTATATCGCGGGGAGGGACGTGTACTTGGGATCGATGGCCCCGAACCAACTTTATAGCAACCTCATGAACGGTGGCTGTATGTGTCCTTAAATGATGTGTATGTCGTGTACTTGGGTTTTCTCCTGCAGCATGTAAATCAATTCGAATTGCCGTCCCTCGCGGTCATGAGTACCTCTTGTTTCGAGCAGTTGGCAACAATAGTAAAGTAGAGAAGATTGGTTATGATTCTGGATTTTATTTTACTATATGGCAACATGTTGCTATGATGTATTGTTCTTTATATTTGTACAACCCTAGTAGATAGCCAGGTTCAACTAAAGTACCTTCATGCAACAACAATTAAATTTCAGCTAAGTGATCAACTTGCTAACCTAGAGCTAATAGGTGCCTTTTATGCAAAATACCAAGTAAGCCCAGTCAGCCCCCTGCATGTTAGGAGTCGGTTTTAGATAACCATTTGTCGGGTAAGTCTTGCGGACTATGTTAGATACTCAGGCCTTGCGATTTATGTTACTTTCAGGCATTCCTCAGGCTACATATTGTCATTGTTGTAACAAGATTGTGTGGGAAGGAGAGGAACCACAGGATTGGACCATTGAGTGGGTTCCTAGTTCGCCTACCCAAGATGAGTGAGCCATTGCCATATGGCCGGCATGGTTTACTTAGGCTATATATCATCGAGTGTACCTTGTTTTCACTTCTGCTTATTTATGTACTCCGAACCAAGAACATATGTATTGTAATGTAACTTAATTTGCTTCCGCTGTGACTCTTGGACTTGTAATATTAAGAACTTAAATGACGTATCATTGTAAATGATGGATGTTCATGTGTGTATGCTATGTATGGTTACTTTGGTAATCATCTTCTGAGAAGATCCTGTACGGCACACTCTATATTTTGGTATAGTGGTGTGACATTTTGACCCAGAGGAAAGGTCGGATGAAGGTGACGTCCATGATGATGAGATTGAGCTTGAACCTGCAGGTAGCTATGAATTCCTATAGTTGCTCCAGGTCAAACAACTGAGCATTACTTTTCTCAATATATTATTATTTTTACTACAGGCGAGGAGGAATGTGGTTCTATGAATTTTAGTCCCTACAATGTCATTGTGTTGCTGGTCTAGTCCTTGTTATTTGGTCTTGTTTCAGTCATGCATGTTCTTGTCATAGACAATCAAGAGAAAAAAAAAATTAGTGTTGGACACGTTGAGCGAATAGTCTATTGTTTTCTACTTGTTTACCTTTGCTTGTTATTTGGTCTTGTTTGAGTCGTGCATGTTCTTGTGAAGAGAAAAAAAAATTTAGTCCCTACAATGTCATTGTGTTGCTGGTCTAGAATTGTGTGCACTAAATATTTCCTTAACATCTAGCCTTCTACTTTCATGTGAGAAAGAAAATTAGAGTGTTCTGCTGCTACCTCATTTCCAACAAAAGCCAATCAATTAGTGTTTGATCTTGTTATAGAAGTCTGTTTTAGTTGTGCTATTACAAAAATCCTTTTGCTGCACTTGTAGTAAGAAAAAATGTTCAGGTACCTTTGGGTTGTAAAACTTGTAATTCTTGCTACAGTTCTAATTCAAAAGAAAAGAAAAGAAAAGAAAAGAAAAAGGCAAAAGTGCACAGCAGAAAAAGCCGCACAAAAAAATAGGAAGTAGAAAAAGGAAAAGAAAATATTCAAAATTGCTTGCAGCCTTTGCGTCCTTTGTTGAGTTATTTGCTTGCTTGCTTGAACTAGGTCCAAGACATGTATAGGCTGGTGACATAGACTAGCTTGAGACTATTATTCAGTTTTGCAATTTCTGAATAGAAATTTTGCTAATTCTTGCTACAATATAATTTGTCTTCCAAGCTCCACATATATATGCTTCTGAACGGCATAGGTTCTGACCCTTGCAATCGTCGGATCACACTCTCCTTGGTATCCTTTGGCTTGCTGTTAAAAACTTTGTAAGAGCTTGGTAAGATGTTTCCGTTTGCTTGTTGAGAGTTTCCACTGAGGTTATATAGTAGTTATAGGAAAATATACTCCCGTGTGTTTTCGTGTTTGCTACTAACTATGACAGGTTACACCACTCATGGTGATTAGTTAATGTCATCTAATGAGGATGATATGAGTGTTGTACTACTACGAGTGATCAGTTCTCAAATGGAGAATGTAAAGCAAAATCAATTGAATAATTTATTCTAGACTCACTTTATTGTCAAGGATCGACGTTGTCGTGTCATCATTGATAGAGCGAGTAGTCGCAATATCGCAAGTTTGGAATTAGTTAAGAAGCTTGGATTGATAACACAGCCACACCCATGTCCATACTAAATCCAATGGGTAAATTCTTTTGGAAAATTGGTTTCTCGACATCGAAAGATGTCAGTTTTAGAAATTTAGCATCAAACTTCTTGAGTTCACTTTAATACCAATGAAAGGCACTCAGTTTAGAAATTTACCACTCTGTGACGATTTCCGTCCATGGCAAGGCGCTGCCGTTGCTCCTCACACAAGTGGTTCTCTTTCTTCCCCTTTCCTTCAATCCCCGGTGCATCTCGTCCATGGCATGGACGCTCGTCCGGATGAAGAAGGCATCAGCAACATGCTTGGCTGCGGTGTGCATGCGGCGAGCGCCAAGGGTCTCCTCCTCCTCCTCACGCCCTTCACAAGCAAAGGTAAACAAGTAGAAAACAAAAATTTGAACACTAGTAGGCAGCACAGAACGGATGAGCTCAAGATTGAGAGAATACGACACCGATGACTCGAGGTGGTCCATGTAACAAGTTGCGTCGTGAGTTGCTGCAGGCACTTTGTTTTTCTTCTCTGAGCGAAATTTGAGTCAGGCACATCTTCTTCTCCAAAGCTGGCAATAGCGTGGAGCTACGCTTGCTACTAAAATTCCATGTCCCTAGTGAACCATGACCAAATTCATCCTTCTACCTTCTTTGATCAATCACTTGTCTGTACATATTGATTTTTGCCATTGCTTCCTGCACCACGTGAAGCCCATTTAGCTGTGGTACTCCGAGCCACCTCCACCCAAGCCGAGATGGTACAGATGTCAAGCACTCAAGCGCTACATCTTCAATCTCCCAGTCCACTCCGCTCTCCCTCACGAGTCGTGTCGCCTTCCTGCAGTAGTTGCTCAGCTTGGAGGTGGACGGCGGTGGTTGCGCTGGGGATAAGATGCGCCGGGAAGAAACAGAACAAGTCATGTGAGGAGCAACGGCAGCGCCATGGACGGAAATCATCACGAAGTGGTAAATTTCTAAACTGAGCGTCTTTCATTGGTATTAAAGTGAACTCAAGAAGTTTGATGCTAAATTTCTAAATCTGACACCTTTCGATGTTGAGAATACAATTTTCCCAAATTCTTTTGGTAAGATAAAGGTAGATAAAATTGCATGCATTGAATTTTTTATTGGTTCTTATAAGGATAGTGCAGAATTTGATATAGTACCTATGCAAGCATATCATTTGTTATTGGGTAAACCTTGGATTTCTACAAAAAAAAATGTTTTGCATAATACCATTGCTAATAGCTACTCATTTAAATACAGTGATAGAAGGGTTATTCTTAAACCTATGACCGTTGCTGAAATTTTAGAAGAGGATTAACAAAGATTTGAGAGAAGAAAGAATGAACCATTTAGGATAGAATGAACCATTTAGGATAGAATGGGCTATTTCAAATGTTGCAACACTTACATTTAGGATGAACATATTTCTTTGGCTCTTGTTGCAACTAATACATTTCAGCATATACACAAAGAAGATGATAGTGGGAAAGATAAAGAACAAGTTATTGCTTCAGATAAGAGCTTTCTTGATGTGATGAATTGTCCCAATAATCTTGCTATATTGGAACCTTATGATGATGTTCCTTTGTTACAAGTTAATTTATCTACTGGTTCTTGTGATAAAGAGGAGTTGTGTTCCAATGCTTCACTTATACCTTTGTCACAATAAATGAAAGAGCTTGATGCTTTTGCTTATGATTCACCCACTAGTGCTGAAATTAAACATTTGATTTTAGTTACATGTGAAAGGATGAGTAGAAATTATTGTCTTTCCTAAATACTTTGGGTTATATTGAATTTGATGTTCTTTGTAATCTAAGTACTTTGGAGAAGCAAATATTTTCTCAAACTGAATTGCCTTTATTGACAAGAAACAATTTTCATGCTATAAGAAACTATGATCATAGAGGTGTGTTTATGGTGCACAAAGTTTATATTTGCTCAAACATGAACCCTCCTTGTGTTGTACAACCAAATGGCTAACTAGAAAACTACAATAATAATTCCCATGTCATGTTTTTCTAGTATTTTTTAGATCACACAGTTTCTATCTTGTCATAATAGTGAGTAGGGGTGAAAGTGGTGTAGATAATTATCCGATCTGATCCGGTCCAAATCTGATTTTTAAGGATTTGGTATGACATTTTAGATATCCTAGCGGCTCTGATCCGTTCCGAATCCGATTGCGTGTGGATGCGGATTAGGATATCAGATTAGCAAAATCCGATGGATGTGGATTATCTGATATATTAGAGAGGATTATCCGAAGTTCAAAATAGGATTATCTAACAATATTAAAGGCTCAATAAACATATATACAAATATGTATCTATCGATTCATCAAATATATAATAAGTATCAATATTGTAAGTAAAACAAATGTCCAGTTATGATGAATCTTGAAAATGGCATCATGCCATGCCTAGAGCGGAGAAATAAGTAGAAATTGAAGGAGTTTTTTTTTTGAGAATTTTTAGTCTTTTACTTGTGCGTTTGATATTTTAAAATGTGATAACTTGTAGTTTCGGTCGTATAGTTTATTTGGTACTATGTGGTCGCTCCAAGCTATCCAATATGCTTTGATGAATTATTAATCACTATATAATTATCTACTAAAAGATGTATTATATCCGATATTAAAATTTCCGCTTCCGACCCGCATCCGGTCCAAATCCATCCCATTTTCGACGTCCGAAAAAATCCGCGTCCATATTCGAATCCACATGTCATCCGCTCCGCTCCGAATTCAATGTAAGAAAATAGATTAGGATATGGAAAAGGCATTATCCGCTCCGCTCCGATCCATTTTCATCCCTAAGAGTGTGAATGATGTTCATATTGCTAAGCAAGTTTTCAAAGAGGTCATTAATTTGCATGGCATGCCTTCTACTGTAGTTTCACATTGTGATGACAAAGTTCATAATGCAAATAAATATGAGTTGCATCCCAAGTTTGGTAATAGTTCCACAGTTAATATTTCAGATTTGAGACCATACATGGGAGAAAGAGATGAGCTCGAGTCGAGGATGACTCTAATTCAAAAGGAGGAGAATGATGAGGACATCACCCTTATGGATACAACCAACACTCCGCCATCTAAAATGCTAGTTCATGTGAATTTATGGGTGAGCTTGTTACTAATGATTTCTTTATATGATTTTGAGAACATATGACTACCTAATGAATTAATTATTGTTTAAAGATAGCTAAGGAGGCAATTGGAGGCATGATGGGTGAGGGATCGAGAAGGCGACCAGAGGAGGGGGGGGGGGTGAATGGGAGCCAATTAAAATTCTTTACAAGAACTTGGCCTATATCCCAATTATAACTCAAGCCAACCTTTAAACTGATCACCAAGGCCACACACACCAACTTGTGATGTGTCAACCCTAGGAGTGATCAACAACAGCAGTGGAATATAGCGGACACAAAGGAGAGCAGCAAAGACTTGACACGATCAAAGAACAGACTCAAAACAAGTTACTGGATGATCATCGACAGTGCCGATCACTAGCATCAGTAGTGCCGATTGGTACTATCAGCAATGCCGATCATGTTCATCAGCAGTGCCGATATGGGGTTCTGACCCAAGCCTCCGGCAGTGCTGGTCGTGGCATCGGCAGTGCCGGTCCAGGCGATCAGCAGTGCCGATCGACCCCCGACAGAACAGAAAACTGTCATGATTTTCCCCTAAATCTCTCCAAAACTCAATCAAATGATCTCCAAAATGTGCGATTTTTTGGACCAGCCAATCCACAACACATCACGACCCTAATCCTAGAAGATCCACTCAATTGGCTGAAGGATTCATCACAAATTTTAGATCTTGTGCCAAGAGCACCAAAAAGGGAAAACTTGAGAAATCCTTCAAATTGAAGGTGCTAGAGCTCTTGATTCGGTCAAGGAACCATGAAGGATTGTTCTAGCTCATCATAGAACTAAGATTCCCTAAGAATTCCGCCCAAAAACTTGCCCAAAAGTGAGATCAAAAATTTCTACGAAAATAGCTCCGAAAATAGAGAAAAAGAGAAATTCGGGATTTAGAGAGAGAGAAAGATCTTGAGCACGAAAATAATTCTCATATCATAGAAACATGCTTACAAGATCCATAGATACAAGGCTAGGAAGCCACCCTCTTTCTCCCACTAGTTGGAAGAGAAAGAGATGTCTCTCACACACCCTCTCCTCTCGTCTATTACATGAAGACCTCTCCTAGCACTTTGAATGAAGTCCTAACAAGGCTAATGGAAAGAGGCACCTCTCCCACCAGCCACACCTCTCCTTATATAGGCCTAGGGTCCAAGACAACACTACCCATGACCTATAACTCATTGCCACCTACCACCAAGGGCAAAACCATCCAACTCTTTTTTCTTCACCTGAACGCGATCGAGCCCTTCACAACTTTGCGTCGCCTCGACGCAAGCTCCACGATGGTGCCACGTGCACCACCAACCACCACCACCGGTTTTGAGGTCCAAACCGGGAAACCGCCTTGCATGCTTCTCAAAGCACGACTTCTTGATCTTGACGCGTGTCTCCTCGTCCCGTGATCCTCCTCGTCGGCAAGCCTCTCCCGCCTCGGGTCCATTGGAAGGCTCTACTTGCACCAACGCCCGATCACCTTTGACTTGGTCAACCCTATCGTCTTGATCACCACCCATGGTTTTGAGGCTCAACCGTAAAACCGTCTGTGATCCTTGCCTCTCCACGTGTACGGGGTGGATCACCCTTGACTTCACCCGGCCTCCTGATCGTCCGGCCCTAAGTCTCTTACTTGTGTCCGATCCTCTCGCCGTTGACCGCCAAGTTAACTCGTATGACCTACACATCATGAGACAAGCAAACACATTTCCCATCTCCTACAACTCTCCAACATCCTCACCAACTCTGGTTGGTCAAAACCATGATTCCTGCAATTCATCTGAAACACCAAACTCAACCAATGGCAATTACTCATCACATATTGCAAACCATGGCACATATCCACATGGTTTCTCAATCTCCCCCTTGATGAGTACATTGACAACACCAAATGTACAAAGATTAGAGATTGAAATATGAAGCCGAATAAGCACATCTAAATGGCCGAACCCAAAGAAAAGGTGAAAAGTAGGCCATCTAGCAAAATAGGGATCACAAAACTAAGAGTTGGCAAAGAAAGCGACTTGAGACGCAAAGAATGTGAAAAGCGCAAGAAAACGCTCAAGGACATGATATGCTCCCCTCGAGACGCAAAGAATGTGAAAAGCGCAAGAAAACGCTCAAGGACATGATATGCTCCCCCTCAACTTGTGGTAGGTCTCATGTAATGCAAAATGGATCATTTTAAGTTTCTTAGCATTATTTGTGCATGACCCAACATTTTCTCCCCCTTTGGTAGGTCTCATGTAAGCCAAAGAAAAAGCATGCAATGTATGAAAATGCAAACCAAAGGAGCTTCAACAGTTATGCAAACAAGCATTTAACCTTGCTAATCATAAACATAGAGCTATGAAGTGTAAAATCAATAGCTCACAATCATACAAAGATAAAAAATAGATAGCAAGGCATAAACACAAAGAGCTATACAAGCTAAGCAAAAAAGATTAACTAGCTTAGATAGAATCAAATTTTCTCATCATGAGAAAAGCTGCCACCACATGTATAAGTACTCCCATCCAAGGCAAAACAAGCATGAAGTGAATCAAAAGAAACTAGCCAGTCTCAATCTCAATCAAGGCAACAAGCATTCACAGAAAATGAGCTTTACAAATGCTCACATATGCAATAGAGACTCATTTGATCAAGTGTTTATTGTTTATCCTCATGTGTCCTCTTATCCATGCGGAGGGTCGCACGGCTGGGTATGGCAAACACCCCGAGGCCTCAAGTCATAGTGTTTAGATTTAGCAATTTAGAATTATTTTGATCAAAGCACTTAGCAGATTTTTAATGATTTATTCACAAGACAAAAGAGCATGCTTTTGCGGCAAAAGGAACACACGTTCCCACAATGTTCCATCATGAGCTAAACATTTGCAAAGCCTTCCATTTCACAAACACAAGGTGCCAAAGTTAAGATATCCTCTAGACTAGCCTCAACACAAGTCTTGACAGGGATAAAAGCAATTATGCACATGGTGAGAAAGTCTTAGCAAGATTAGTGCATAAGATTCACAAGAAGCTAAGTTTACCTTTAAGATTAGCAAGTTGCTCAAAAGAGTCTATAACAAGCCATCTAGAAATCTAAGCATGAGAGATTACTATCACATCCACACAACTTAGCTCAAGCTCAATCATAGCAAAGAGAAATGAAAGAAAGCATAAGAATGAAAGCTCATCTACCAATGCATATATTACATATGAGATGCAATGCAAAAAGATAAGAAACATATATACAAAAGAGCGCCAACTCCCCCTCAAATGATGCATAAGGATGGAAAACACCAAGCTCCCCCCCGAAGAAAAGCAAATCTCGAAGCATCTAGGGGCTTGGTGAGAATATCAGCCAATTGGTTTTTGGTGTCGATGTATTTGACATCAACATTTCCCTTCTCAACATTATCTATCAGGAAGTGGAATCTCACATTTATGTGTTTGACATTACCATGTAGGACTGGGTTCTTGGCTAAGCATATGGCACTGGAGTTATCACACATGCGTGGAACACCCTTAAAGGTTAACCCATAGTCTATCATGGTGGACACAATCCATAGGATTTGTGGGCAGCAGCTAGCAGCAGCAACTTATTCAGCCTCTGTGGTGGATTGGGCTATACTCGACTGCTTACGAGAAGACCAACAAATCAAAGAAGTACCCAAGAAATGGCAAGTACCAGAAGCGCTCTTCCTATCAATTCTACACCCAACAAAGTCCGCATCCGAATACCCAATGAGATCAAGAGATGAAGATGCAGAGTACCAATGACCGAACTCAAGGGTGTATTTGAGATACTTAAAGATGCGCTTGACAGCCTTGTGATGAGTCACCCTTGGGGAAGCCTAAAAGCGAGCACAAAGACACACTGCAAAGTGTATGTCGAGTCTTGTCACCATCAGGTACAAGAGGGAGCCAATCATGCTCCTGTACTCCCTTTGGTCCACCGCTTCACAGTCTTCGTCAGGGTCAAGTGTCGTTGTTGTGGACATTGGTGTTGACAACGGCTTCACATTGACCATGTCGAACTTCTTCAGGAGATCGTTCGTGTACTTGGCTTGATGTATGAAGGTGCCTTTCTTGCACTACTTGATTTGAAGTTCAAGAAAGAAGGTGAGCTCACCCATCATCGACATCTGAAATTTACTTTCCATAGCTTCCTGAAATCTAGACACAAGAGCATGAGAGGAACCTCCAAAGATGATATCATCCACGTAAATCTGAACCATTAGAAAGTCATTGCCATGCTTTAGAGTGAACAAGGTTTTGTCAACACACCCTATGATATACTCGCGCTCTAGCAAGAAAGTCTTATGCCTAGCATACCATGTCCTATGTGCTTGCTTTAGCCCGTACAAAGCCTTTTGAAGCTTGTACACATGGTTTGGGTATTTGTCGTGCTCCAAGCCAGGTGGTTGTCTCACATAAACCTCTTCCTCTATGAAACCATTTAGGAAAGCACTCTTGACATCCATTTGGTAGAGTCTAATGCCCTTGGAGGCAGCAAATGCAAGCAAGATCCTAATGGCTTCTATGCGTGCAACAGGAGCAAAGGTTTCCCCATAGTCTAAGCCCTCCATTTGACTGAAACCCTAGGCAACAAGCCTATCCTTGTTTATAACAACCTCACCATCTTTTCCATGCTTGTTTTCGAAAAACCACTTGGTTCCTATGACATTGACACCAACAGGAGGCTCTACTTGGGTTCACACTTTGTTTCCCTCAAACTTTCCCAACCCCTCATGCATGGCATTAACCCAATGTTCATTAGATAATGCATGTCCAACATCCCGAGGTTCAAAGGTGGCAACAAAGAGAGAATTAGTAAAGCAGGCGAGATGTGCAGACCTAGACCTTGTTGTCCTCTTATAGAGATTACCGATCATCTGTTGAGGTGGACGTTGACACTGAATATGGTGAGGGGCCTCTATCTCAGAGCGTACCACCCCCTCAACCATAGCTGGAGTCGGCTCAACAGCTGCTGAGGTCTATGTAGAAGCTTCTGGACCCTCTGCTGGAGTGGTGGAAGCAGCAGGAACAAGCTCGGATGTGGGATGGAAAGGCTCATCATCGTCATCATCCAAGCCCTGTAGGTCCTCTTCTACAAAGATACTCTCCTCCATCTCCTTGTTACCTACAGTCTCAACCACATTGCTTGCACAAGAGTTTGATTCATCAAAGGTTATATCACAGGACTCTACGATGGTGTTAGTTTCCAAATTCAAAACTCTATAAGAATGGCCATGAAGGGTGTATCCAAAAAAGATGCCATCGGAAGATCTGGACTCAAACTTATCAAGATTGCCACGCTTAAGAATGAAGCACTTGCAACCAAAGGCGCGCAAATGAGAAACAGATGGCCTCCTCCCAAAGTGTAGCTCATAGGAAGTCACATTAAGAATTGAGCACAAGAAAACCTGATTGGAAACATAGCAAGCAGTGCTAATGGCCTCAGCCTAGAACCGCCTCGGAATCCTATGCTCATCGAGCATCGTCTGGGCCATTTCCACCAAGGTTCTGTTCTTTCTTTTGACCACACCATTCTGCTGAGGGACACGAGGTGTTGAAAACTGATGCTCAATACCATGCTCAAGACATAAAGCATCAAAGGAGGAGTTCTTGAACTCGGTGCCATTATCACTACAAATTGCTCGTAATGCACCAGGAAGTTCCTTGAATAACCTCAAAGCTAAGCTCCAAAAGTGATGAAACACTTCATCCTTTCTCTCAAGAAAGTAAACCCAAGAGTATCGAGAGTAGTCATCAACAATCACAAGAACATACCACTTCCCACCCGTCGAACGAACCCGAGAAGGACCAACAATGTCCATATGAAGCAGCTCTCCAGGGCATTCAGTCATCACCAACTTGATTGGTGGATGAGAAGCGGCAATCATTTTCCCATGACGACAAGGAGCATAAACCAAATCCTTATCAAATTTGAGCTTAGGCAATCTTCGGATCAAACCTAGGCCACTCAAGCGACAAAGCAAGTCAAAGCTCATGTGACCTAGTCTCCTATGCCATTTCTAGAGCTCAGAAAAAGATTAAGCAAACAAGCACTTGTGAGAACCAGGAGAACCAGCAAAATCAGCCTGAGAAACTTTCCCAATGCTAGAAATCCCACAAACCAAATATCCATTTGAATTAAGAACACAAGAAGCATTTTTCTTAAAGCGCACTTCCAAACCAACATCAAGCAACTGAGAGACAGAGAGGAGATTGTACTGGAGATGCTCAACCAAACCAACATCCTTGAGAGTGAGTTTTTCATTTACCCTTACCGCGCCTCTTGCCTTCACTCTCCCTCTCTTGTCATCTCCAAAGGTCACATACTCCCGGCACTTCAGAGGAGTGAGGCTGGAGAACCACTTTGCATCTTCGGTCATGTGGCGCAAACACTCGGAGTCCATCAACCATTTGTTCTCCAGGCCTCCACCTGCTACCTACAAAGACGAGAAGGAAAGATCGATGACTCAGTGCTAGGGTTAGAAAGAAAACTCTTGGGAAGCCAGCACTGAACCACACGACCTACAGGGGTTATCACTATTCTTTGCATATTACCAGTCGAACGCGTGGGATGAGTACCATGATGGGGAAAGTGTGGCCTGTCAAAGCGTCTCGACTCAAACCTGGGGTTATGAGGATAGAAATCATCTGTGTAAAAGCCAAATCCGCGTGAGCGACGCTCGCCACGATGGGGAAAACATGGGGCGCCAAAGCGCTGCTGAGCAGAGCCTCTGTTTCGTGAATCAAAGCCATATAAGGACTGACCCTATCCACGATAGGCACGAGAAAAAGAGCGAGACTGAAAACCAACAAAATCATCATGATGGACATTACTAGTTAATTCAGCTTGCATCCTCTCAATTCTCTTATGCCTATAACAGTACTCATCCAAGTGACCCTTGCGGCCACAGAACATGCAAATGTAGACACTCTCATGTTTAGGCTTAGCTTGCATAGTGGGTTTGGATTTTGGCTTCTCGGCTTGCTTTGGGTTGAAGGAAGGATTGGGGTTAGGTGGATAGTATGTTTCAGTGGGTTTGGTGGATTGTTCCTCATCCTTGTAGCTAGAGCTAGACACAAACTTACCCACATTCTCACTCTCCTTGTCACACCTCTCAAATCCTAAGCCCAAGTTGTAGGTTGACCTACTGGCACTTTCTTTGACTCTTGCCAAGTCACTCTCAATATGCTCCTCACTCACTGAGGTTCTTTGGAGACGAGGGATGATAGTCATTTTCTTGGGTTAGGATTTTGTTTTCCTCTCTAATGATTGCAAGCTTATCCTTAAGAGAGCCACACACTACACATGGTGGTGGGAGAACTTTTGAGCGAGTCTGATCTAGCAGCTTGGACTGGAGCACTTTGACTTTGAGTGTGACATCCCAAGTCACAAGATGTTGATCAAGCTAGCACAATGTTAAATTGCTGACTAATTCAAAATTTCAAATAATTAAAGTGCCAAAGAAAAAGGGGAATTAACTTAAATAGAAATTCCACTAATTGGCCAAGTTTTAGCTTTTCAAAAACTTTGCAAAACTCAATGGAAGTGTGCCCATATTTTTGCATATTCCAGTGGGGCATGGCAAGAAAGAATTTCGGGGAATTTACTGGAAGTTTTGGTAAAGGTTTCACCCCCCTAAAAATTCCCTAAGTGCAGAGAACAGCACCTCTGTTCCAAGAATTTTACTGAATTTTCCAGAAAGAATCTCGACGTGGCCCCAAAAGCAAAGTTGTCAAGTAGGATTTGCTGAACCTACACAAAAATTTGCTAAGGATTTGAAGCATCGTAATTGGAGAATTTAGCAAATTGCCGAACACTGTTCTAGTCAATCGAGGTCAACCACTCTCTGTCCTTGAGCCATTCTCCGATCGACACCGCCGTCCTCTTCTGCCGGCCACCGCGCGCCTTCTCTCTCCCTTGCCCATCCCGGCCACTGCTTTGAAGGCAACCACCATCGAGCCACCCGCCCGCTGCCAGCTCGCCCCCGATCTCTCTCTCCCTTTCCCGATTATGAGCGCCCGGCGGCAAGAGCCTCTCCCCGCGCTCCCGGCAAGTACCGCCCCCCCCCCCCACACTTTTCTCTACCCCCCCCTCTCCCCACTCCAGAGACTCCCGGCCACTAAATCTCCATCGCCGGCGAAAGCAGTGGCGGGATTTGGAGCCGCGCCCTTGTTTTCAGCCGCCATGACCGCCGCCCCGTCGAGCTACGCCTAGGCCGCCTCCCGTTCGCTCCTACCTCCTCAAATCGTTGTGCAAGGGTCTTCCCCGGCAGTTCCCTGACCCGCTCCCCCTCTGCCGCAGAGACCTCGCCGGAATCGACGAAGGAAGTAGCCGCCGCCGTCGGGTTCTCCCCCACCCCGCCGACGAGACCCCCCTTCCGGCCCTCCCCGTCGCCTAGCTCCTCCACGCTGTCGATCTCCACACCGAGGTGATGCTCTCCCTCCACTCCTCGACCCTTCTCGCTCGCCGCGCAACGCCGCCGTACACCCCCCTTGCTCCGCCGCTCGTCGTCGGCTATCTCCGGCGATCCCCCCCCCCTAGACACCACCGGACCCACGTGATCGCCGTGATGCGCTGAGCACGTGTGCACACGGCGTTGGCCGAGCCGCGCTGCCGATTGGCCGCTGGCCGAGCTCGCCGGCACCGGCCACCGCGCGCGCGCGCCCGCGAGTTTGAAAAATGCCGAATGGTAGTTCTGTAAATTACCCCCAACTTTGCTAAAAACTTCAAAAACTCATAACTCGAAAAATAAAAGTCCAATGAGCGTGAAACCAATTTTTTGGATTGCTAAAATCTTCCTCTGCCAGGGTTATGCAGTTGCTTAGTAAAATTAAATCACCAAAGTTAGAACCCTGCTAAGAGTATTAAATTCATAATTCAAAATTTATAACTGATAAAATCATGGGATTTGGTCAGTAAGCACTTCATGTCATTCCTAAACTTTCTGCTAAAGCACATTTCCATCTTTTATGCAAATTTTCAGTGTTATTGCATAATCCCCATTTTTAGTAAATTAATTTCTATAAATGCTTGGTTAGGATTTTAATTCTGAAATTTTGCATTCCTGCTCTTTGGGCATTTCTACATAACTATAAAATCTCCATGAAAAATTTTGGGCACCATCAATATGCTTTTGGTTGTTGAGTTACTCATTCATAATTAGCTTAAGAAATTCAATATAATTGTTGCCTAATATATGCATATAGTTATTATTAGTGGTAAATCCATCCTTGGGACAGCCCATGCAACATGTTAATCTTGACTTGCAGTAAAGTTATGATTTTCTTTTGCATACTAATGATTCACAATTAGTGTATATATCTAGATTAGTCAGGGCTATAATTAAAAGTGAACATGTCAAATTCTAGGAGGTTGCAATTAACCTTGCAAGATAAAATTTCTATGTTCTCTTGCATAGGTAGTTTAATTGGGGAATGCACCCTGGGTAAGTGGGAAGTCAAGAAGCTTTGCATGTTTGCTAAGTAGGCCTCGGCATACCGAGGGGAAAATACCCTGTTAATTAATTGACACCAATGGTATACTTGTAAGTGGATATAGGTGATATGCTCATTTATTACCATGCCTCCCACTTCCCCTAATTAGAAGTTTGTCCCCCGAAATTTAATAATTGCCAGAGTGTGGTACAAACATGTCATCTCATGCATGAGCATCATTCCATCAAATCCTATTTATTGAGGAAGTGTCATGCATCGTCGTCCAACTCCTGACCGTGCATTGCACTGCATTGACTAGGGAGCGAGACTGGGAGCAAGGACGTGGCAAGCAACCCTGAGGAGCCTGAAGTTGAGCTAAACCCCGTCGAGAACTTTAACTACGATCACTCCCAAGGCAAGCCCCGGTGCACACCTACTGATTTACGAGTCCTTTTTATTTTGTCACCATAGAGAGATATTGTATTGTGCATTAGGTATAGGGCTTGGATGGAAACCCACTTGCATAAACAAACTGTGACCTATACTTAGTTACGTCAGTAAGCCTTTCGTTAGCAACTGCTAGGCTTAAATTAGTGGAGTCAACGGTAGGCTATGGGATCACTTGATGCAATCATGATTAACGTGAAGAATGAAATTGGTTAAAATTTTAGGACCTATCGTTGCAACTCCGCGGACAAGTATTGAACAGTACCAAGTGCATACCTCTATATGGGAATTGGTAAACCTAGTAACTTGGGCGCCGTATTGTCGGACGGTATTACTCATCGATCCAGAGGTGATGTGAATGGCACGGTGGATGCACGGGTCGAGGACCACTGGAGAGTGCACGGGTTAAGCCTCGGATACGAAGTACTGTATCGCGGGGAGGACGTGTACTCGGGATCGATGGCCCCGAATCGACTTTATCGCAACCTCGTGAACGGTGGCCATACGTGTTCTTAAATGATGCGTATGTCGTGCATTTGGGTTATTCTCCTGCAGGATGTAAATCAATTCGAATTGCCGTCCCTCGCGGTTATGAGTACCTCTTGTTTCGAGCAGTGGCAATGATATGTTAAGTAGAGAAGTTTGTTTATGATGCTGAAATTTAATTACTCTATGGATACCTATTGCTATGTAGTATTGCTCTTTATAATTGTACAAGTCTTAGTGGCTAGCTAGGTTCAACTACAGTCCCTCTTCTGAACAAGCAACCAAGATCTTAGTTAAGGGATAGGCATCGCAGCATAGCACTAGTAGATGCTTTTATGCAAATATCAAATAAACCTGGTCGGCCCCCTGCATACTAGGAGTCGGTTTTAGTAAACCCTTTGGACGGGTAAGTCTTGCGGAGTATGCTAGATACTCAGGCTTTGCGATTATGTGGTTTTCAGGTTTGCCTCAAGCAACTTATTGCGATTGCTGTAACAAAATTGTGTGGGAAGGTGAGGAGCCCCAGAACTGGACCATTGAATAGGTCCCCGGCTCCCGTAATCAAGAAGAGTGAGCCACTGCCCTAGGGCCGGCATGGCTTACTTAGGTTCTGCGGAGTGTTTGTCGTATCTTCCGCCTCCGCATATTTATGTAATATGAATCAAGAACATATGTATGATAATGTAACTAAATTTGCTTCCGCTATGACTCTTGAACTTGTAATATTATACACTTAATGATGTATCTCTGTAAATGATGGATGTCCTGTGTGAACGCTATGTATGGTTACTTCGTTGACCATCTCCCGAGGCGATCCTGTACGGCACACTCTATACTTCGGTATAGGGTTGCGACAGCTGGTATCAGAGCCGACTTGGGATAAGCGTCACACCGATGAACATATTAAAAGACTTAAACAACCCGTTTTACGCCGTACAGTGAGGTACGAACTAGTAAGGCCCATATAAGGACTTTTATTAGTAGATGGCAAAGCTACCCCTGAGTTATGTTTGTTAAATTACTCGCCTCTATGGATTCTTCCCCGAAGGTATGTGTCTGTGCGCGGATCGGTTGCGCAATAAACACCGAACGCCTTCCGGGTGGGCAAAGACCTGGACTTTGTTTGACGCGCGGACCGATTGTGCTTAAATATCGGCTGCCTTCCGGGTGGGCAAATACCTGGACATAACTGTCATTGTTGTTTTGGCTTGTTTCTTTTGGATTTGATGTATTGTTTCTGAAATGGATCTATTGCAGGTATACTAACCACGGGTAGTTCGCTTAGAAACGTGTGAGAAGTGTGCGTGCCATCGGATGGATCGATCTATATATTCGGTCAAAGTTTTCCTTTGTGAGGACGTAGGAAATCGGCATATTGAGCATTTGGCATACACGCATACTACATGCATTTCTCCTTACCGAATCCTGTAAAAAGTCATAAGTATCACAAACATGGGAAATAATCAGACCCCGGGCAAATTCGAATCCCTTTGGCGCTCAAAACGAGAGTTGAACTTAACTGAGAAGAAATCAAACCCCGCTAGGAAAGTCAGTTCCACTAAAATGAACGTAACTTCCTCAATTTTAACCCGACGAAGGCGAATGAGTACTCGTCGGAAAGCTAATGTTTTTCCCTACAAGTTTGATGTAGTGGGTTTGTCTCAGAAAAATCTGTAAATGGGTCGAATTTTGCAAAAACAGCAAGCTTTTCTGGAAGTTCAGCAGTTGTCTCATTGCTGTCCTCTGTTTTGGATGATCATAACTCTCAGAGATCGTACCGGTTAAAAATGTGGGAGCATGCGTTGGAAAGATAATGAACTCCTCTACAGTTATCATAAAAGGTCCCAAGGTTAAATTGTCCGGAAACGACGTAGTTTCGCTCATCCCTACAAGTTACCCTGCCACTCGTAGAACTGCATCGTTTTCCGTCCAACGGGTTGGACACCTTACGTCTTTTTCCCTTATCCGTCAATCCTTATGCTACTTTGGGCATGTATGCTTAGAGGGATATTAAGTTTTGACTCATCCTTGCAAAACTTATTCCGACAGATGGTGGACGACAAGCTCCCGAAGAACTCCGAGCCCCTTTCCGCACGCGTTCTCGAGTTGGAACGAGAGCGTGAGGCGCTGCAGCTCACACTTGCCGCCCGAGACGCCCAGCTCGCCACTCGCAACACGGAGATCGCGGTCCTCAGGGACAAACTGCACACTAGCGAGTTGGAGCGGGCTGATCTGTTCGAGCAGCTCCATGACGCTCAACTCATCATCGAGGGCGATGCTAGCGAGCAGTTGCAGGAGCAACTGAACCAGCGTAATGCCCAACTCACTGCTGCCCAAGAGGAAATCTACTCCCTTCATGGTCAGGTTGACGCCCTCTTGGAGGAGCGAAGCGAGCTCCAAGCTCAACGCGAGGAAGCCCAAGATGCAAGGGATGTCATGGAAGGGAACCTCAACGACGCTCACGTCATCATCGCACAACAAGAACAACTTATTGGGCATCTCCAAGTTGCTAATGCCCAGCTGAACGCGGTTCTTAATGCCCAGCCACCCGTGCCACTCGCGGTGATTCCCCCAGACGACGCCGACTTGAGTGAGGACGGTGACTCCGGTGTTGACTACGAGGCACCCCCTGGACCGGGCGATATGGAATGGGAGTCCGATGGTAGCAGCCACGCCGAGTGACTGAGGCGTAGTAGGTTGTGTAGCGTGGAAGCTCGTGAAACTTTGTGCTCGTATGTGGATAGTGCTAGTAGTGCTAGGTGGAGTTGTAACCGAAGCTCTTCCAGACCACGTGCTATCATGATGTAGTGATGTAACCTAAGGATTTCCATGTATTGGAAGACGTGTCGCATGTACCCATGGTTTGATCATAAGTATGTTGCCTATGGTGTTGAAACCAGTGGAATCCAAGTTACCACCCGTAATCTGCACCGTGCACTGTCAACAGTTCCGTTATGAGCAGTTAAAAATGTTATTGTTGTCACTGTATTATAGGCATATTACCATAATGTCTCAGGCGATGATCGGGCTAACATGCTTTACTCCTGTGACAGATGGTGCAAACTCGCCGTGGTGGAGAGAACCTCGGTGATGCTCCTGGTGCCTCCAACGCGGGTAGAAACCAGCCGCCACCCAATGCTCCGCCCATGACGCTGATGGAGCAGCTCGTCCACAATCAGAACGAGATGTTCCGCATGTTCATGGAGAACATGAATCGCCAAGGAGCTCCCGGACCACCACCGCCGCAGCCCCGCGAATCGTCCTACAGCGACTTCTGGGCAACTCATCCGCCCACATTCGGCGAAGCTGGTGATCCGCTGGAAGCGGATAATTTCATTCGCACTCTGGAGTCGAAGTTTGCCCTGCTCCACTGCACCGACCACCAGAAGCCCCTCTTCGCAGCGCAGAAACTCCGTGGTTCCGCAAGTGCCTGGTGGACGAGCTACACCATTGCTCTTGCCCCTGGCCACCAAGTCACTTGGCCGGAATTCTGCACTGCCTTTCGTGCACACCACATTCCTGCTGGTCTTATGAAGCGCAAGCTGCAGGAATTTCTCAACCTGAAGCAAGGCGCGGGAACCGTGCAAGAGTACGCACGGAAGTTCAACTACTTGACTCAGTATGCTTCGTATCATGCCGATACAGACGAGAAGAAGAAGGATTGTTTCCGTTCGGGCCTTACCCCGAAGCTACAGGACCGTCTGGCACAAGTTACCGCAGGAACATTCAACGACCTAATGAGTGCCGCCATTGTACAAGAAGATGCCATCCGTGCTAACCAGGAGGACAAGAAGAGGAAGCGTGCTATGGGAAGTTCGTCCGGCTCCACACTGCCCAAGTACAGGCTGGCAATCACCTCCCCGACAGGACAGAAGTTCCGAGCTGCGGCCCCGTCAGGAGGAGGACCTCGTCCGACCTACTCGCAGCAGCACTTCCATTCCCATGGAGGCAGCCAGCAGCCCTCCGCTGGTCCCCGCCCTCCGCAGCAGACTAATCAAGTTGTGAAGCACAACTCCTCGCAGCCATGCTACAACTGTGGCCGAACCGGTCACTTTGCCAAAGAGTGCCGCTTTCCGAAGCGCAACCAGGAAAACAACAACAACTCCAACCCCACCGGGAACAGCAACAACCACCCCAGCAGTGGTAACAACCACGGCAACAATGGGGGTCGTCCCCAGTCTTCTGCCCTTACCCACAAGAATGGCCGAGTCAATTATACCACGGTCGAAGAGATTCAAGTCGGAGAGCCCGTTCTCGCGGGTACGTTCTCGATCAACCGACACGCTACTATGGTTCTTTTTTATTCCGGAGCAACGCATGATTTTATTAGTCAAGCATGTGTGAATCATCTGAAAATCACCCCCACCACTACGGGAACTCCGTACATCATCACATCCCCCGGTGGGAAAATAAGGACTCACCTTGAGTTGAGAAAAGTGCCACTTAAGTTAGCAGGCAACGTGTACTCCGCTTCGTTAATCATCTTAGATGGTCAGGGTATTGACATAATTCTTGGTATGAGGTGGATGACTAAACATAGAGCCGTCTTACACATCGAATCCCGGGAAGTCCACTTGAACTCACCTCTCTATGGTCCGTCTATTCTCCGATTGCCAAGTCCCAGATTGTCCACTCCTCAGGTGTGTCATGCTGAAGGGAAAAAGCTGGAGGATATTCCAGTGGTACGAGACTTCTCCGACGTGTTCCCAGATGAGTTACCAGGAATGCCTCCGGACAGAGACGTCGAGTTTAAGATTGAACTCCTACCCGGTACGGCGCCTATCTCTCGTAGGCCGTACAAAATGGCCCCTAATGAGCTAGCAGAATTAAAGGAGAAATTACAAGAGCTTATGGACAAGGGCTACATCCGACCGAGTTCATCTCCCTGGGGATGTCCCGCCCTCTTTGTGAAGAAGAAAGACAAGACCCTACGTCTATGTGTCGACTACAGGCCCCTGAATGCCGTAACCATCAAGAACAAGTACCCTCTACCTCGAATTGATATTCTCTTTGATCAACTTATTGGTGCTAAAGTTTTCTCCAAGATTGACCTCCGATCCGGTTACCACCAAATAAAGATCCGAGCCGAAGACATTCCAAAAACTGCCTTCTCCACACGATATGGCCTTTTCGAATATCTCGTCATGTCTTTTGGTCTCACTAATGCTCCAGCCCATTTCATGTATTTGATGAATTCCGTGTTCATGCCAGAGTTGGATAAGTTCGTGGTCGTGTTCATCGACGACATCCTTATCTACTCCAAATCCGAGGAAGAACACACCGAACACCTCCGCATTGTTCTGCAAGGACTCCGAGATCACCAGCTTTACGCCAAATTTAGCAAGTGTGAATTTTGGCTAAAGCAAGTTCCATTCTTGGGTCATATCATCTCCGCAGAAGGGGTAGCCGTTGATCCTACCAAGGTAGAAGATGTGCTGAATTGGAAAGCTCCGAAATCGGTCAGGCAAATTCGCAGCTTCCTTGGCCTTGCTGGATATTACCGGAAATTTATTCCCAACTTCTCAAGCCTTGCCAAGCCGATGACCAAGTTACTGGAAAAGGATGCTAAGTTTAAGTGGAGCAGTGCCTGTGAAGAAGCCTTTCAATCACTCAAGAAGCACTTGACAACTGCCCCGGTTCTGGCTCAACCTGATATTACCAAACCGTTCGACGTTTACTGTGATGCCTCCGGCACTGGATTGGGTTGTGTGCTTATGCAAGAAGGCCGTGTCATTGACTATGCCTCTCGACAGCTCCGAAAGCATGAGCAAAACTATCCCACTCACGATTTAGAATTGGCATCCGTAGTCCTGGCCTTAAAGATCTGGCGCCATTACCTACTTGGTAACCTTGTCAACCTCTACACCGACCACAAAAGTCTCAAGTATATATTTACGCAGCAAGAACTGAATATGAAGCAACGGAGATGGTTAGAATTAATCAAGGATTATGAATTGGAGATTCATTATCACCCCGGGAAGGCCAACATGGTTGCCGACGCCCTAAGTCGTCGGGACCAATGCAACCACGCAGTTGTTTGTTCCATGGGAGTCTGCCCAACTTCAGACTCAAGCGAACCCAGTCTTCGTATCATTCCATTTGGATCCTTGTATAATCTAGCTCTCATTCCTACCCTTTGCGAAGAAGTTGCCGAGGCCCAAAAGGAAGACGAGGGGATGGAACACATTCAACAAAAGATACTCAAAGATGAAGCTACATGTTTCCGACAGGACGAAGATGGAGTGCTATGGTTCAACAATCGCCTGGTTGTCCCAAAGAAGGAGGAGTTAAGGAAGAAAATTATGGATGAGGCTCACTTGTCCAAGTACTCCATACACCCTGGCGGCAACAAGATGTACCGTGGGTTAAGGGAAAAGTTTTGGTGGACGCGCATGAAAAGGGAAGTCGCTCGTTATGTTTCCGAATGCGATACGTGCCAGCGTGTGAAGGCCGACCATCTGAGAAAAGCCGGTATTTTACACCCAGTAAAAATCCCCTCTTGGAAATGGGAGGATATTGCTATGGATTTTATTGTCGGGTTACCCCTCACTCCCAAGAAACATGATTCCATATGGGTTATCGTAGATAGGTTGACCAAATCCGCTCACTTTATTCCCGTCCATACAACCTACTCTACCAAGAAGTATGCCGAACTCTACATCACAAGAATCCTATGTTTGCACGGCGTGCCCAAGACTATTATCTCTGATCGAGGTCCCCAGTTTATTGCTCGTTTTAGGGAGCAGCTACATTCTTGTCTTGGCACCACCCTTATCCGAAGTTCTGCTTATCACCCGCAGACCGATGGTCAAACCGAGAGGCTGAACCAATATTTAGAGGACATACTAAGAGCCTGTGTTTTGTACAATCGGGAGAATTGGGAAGATTGCCTTCCGTTCGCCGAATTCTCGTACAACAATAGCTATCAGGAGAGTTCGGGAATGTCACCGTTTGAGGCCTTGTACGGTCACTCATGCCGAACGCCGCTGAATTGGTCCGAATCAGGGGAAAGAACTAATTTTGGTCCCGACCTCGTCATACAAGCCGAAGAAAAGGTGCGGCAAATTCAAGCTAACATGAAGGCAGCACAATCCCGTCAAATCAGCTATGCCAACAAAAGGAGACGCCCATTGGAGTTCGAGAAGGGAGATCATGTCTATCTACGAGTCTCTCCCAATAAGGGCGTATCTCTCTTTGGAATCAAGGGCAAATTAGCACCCCGCTACATCGGACCCTTTCCGACCATGGAGAAGCATAGCGCTGTTGCTTATCGATTGCAACTACTGGAAACTCTTGAGCGGGTGCACAACGTGTTCCACGTATCCCAACTAAAGAAGTGTTTGAAGCCTCCGGTCGATGTGGTCATTGCTGACACCGAACAATTGGAAGAAGACCTCTCCTACCCCGAATACCCCGTCCGAATCATTGATCAAAAGGACCGGGTAACGCGCCATCGCACCACCACCTTCTACAAGGTGCAATGGAGCAATCATACCGAGGAGGAAGCCACCTAAGAGCAAGAGGAGTTTCTGAAAACCAACTTTCCTGAGTTCCTGACCTCGCAAATCCGGTAAACACCTGCGCTCTCTCTCTCTTGTGTTCAACCAGTAACAAATCTCGGGGCGAGATTTCGTTTAAGGGGGGAGTGCTGTGACATCCCAAGTCACAAGATGTTGATCAAGCTAGCACAATGTTAAATTGCTGACTAATTCAAAATTTCAAATAATTAAAGTGCCAAAGAAAAAGGGGAATTAACTTAAATAGAAATTCCACTAATTGGCCAAGTTTTAGCTTTTCAAAAACTTTGCAAAACTCAATGGAAGTGTGCCCATATTTTTGCTTATTCCAGTGGGGCGTGGAAAGAAAGAATTTTGGGGAATTTACTGGAATTTTTGGTAAAGGTTTAACCCCCCTAAAAATTCCCTAAGTGCAGAGAACAGCACCTCTGTTCCAGGAATTTTACTGAATTTTCCAGAAAGAATCTCGACGTGGCCCCAAAAGCAAAGTTGGCAAGTAGGATTTGCTGAACCTACACAAAACTTTGCTAAGGATTTGAAGCATCGTAATTGGAGAATTTAGCAAATTGACGAACACTGTTCTAGTCAATCGAGGTCAACCACTCTCTGTCCTTGAGCCATTCTCCGATTGACACCGCCGTCCTCTTCCGCCGGCCACCGCGCGCCTTCTCTCTCCCTTGCCCATCCCGGCCACTGCTCCGCCTGCCATCGCTGTGCCACCGGCGCCGCTTTGAAGGCAACCACCGTCGAGCCACCCGCCCGCTGCCAGCTCGCCCCCGATCTCTCTCTCCCTTTCCCGGTTATAAGCGCCCGGCGGCAAGAGCCTCTCCCCGCGCTCCCGGCAAGTACCGCCCCCCCCCCCCCCCCCCGACACACTTTTCTCTACCCCCCCCCCCCTCTCCCCACTCTAGAGACTCCCGGCCCCTACATCTCCATCACCGGCGAAAGCAGCGGCGGGATTTGGAGCCGCGCCCCTGTTTTCAGCCGCCATGACCGCCGCCCCGTCGAGCTACGCCTAGGCCGCCTCCCGTTCGCTCCTACCTCCTCAAATCATTGCGCAAGGGTCTTCCCCGGCAGTTCCCTGACCTGCTCCCCCTCTGCCGCAGGGACCTCACCGGAATCGACGAAGGAAGTAGCCGCCGCCGTCGGGTTCTCCCCCACCCCGCCGACGAGACCCCCCTTCCGGCCCTCCCCGTCGCCTAGCTCCTCCACGCCGTCGATCTCCACACCGAGGTGATACTCTCCCTCCACTCCCCGACCCTTCTCGCTCGCCGTGCTCGCCGCGCAACGCCGCCGTACACCCCCCCTGCTCCGCCGCTTGTCGCCGGCCATCTCCGGCGATCCCCCCCTAGACACCACCGGACCCACGTGATCGCCGTGAGGCGCTGAGCACGTGTGCACACGGCGTTGGCCGAGCCGCGCTGCCGATTGGCCGCTGGCCGAGCTCGCCGGCGCCGGCCACCGCGCGCGCGCCTGCGAGTTTGAAAAATGCCGAATGGCAGTTCTGTAAATTACCCCAACTTTGCTAAAAATTTCAAAAACTCATAACTCGAAAAATAAAAGTCCAATGAATGTGAAACCAATTTTGTTGGATTCCTAAAATCGTCCTCTACCAGAAAAACAAGATGAGAGCCAGGGTTATGCAGTAGCTTAGTAAAATTAAATCACCAAAGTTAGAACCTTGCTAAGAGTATTAAATTCATAATTCAAAATTTATAACTGATAAAATCATGGGATTTGGTCAGTAAGCACTTCATGTCATTCCTAAACTTTCTGCTAAAGCACATTTCCATCTTTTATGCAAATTTTCAGTGTTATTGCATAATCCCCATTTTTAGTAAATTAATTTCTATAAATGCTTGGTTAGGATTTTAATTCTGAAATTTTGCATTCCTGCTCTTTGGGCATTTCTACATAACTATAAAATCTCCATGAAAAATTTTGGGCACCAACAGTATGCTTTTGGTTGTTGAGTTACTCATTCATAATTAGCTTAAGAAATTCAATATAATTGTTGCCTAATATATGCATATAGTTATTATTAGTGGTAAATCCATCCTTGGGACAGCCCATGCAACATGTTAATCTTGACTTGCAGTAAAGTTATGATTTTCTTTTGCATACTAATGATTCACAATTAGTGTATATATCTAGATTAGTCAGGGCTATAATTAAAAGTGAACATGTCAAATTCTAGGAGGTTGCAATTAACCTTGCAAGATAAAATTTCTATGTTCTCTTGCATAGGTAGTTTAATTGGGGAATGCACCCTGGGTAAGTGGGAAGTCAAGAAGCTTTGCATGTTTGCTAAGTAGGCCTCGGCATACCGAGGGGAAAATACCATGTTAATTAATTGACACCAATGGTATACTTGTAAGTGGATATAGGTGATATGCTCATTTATTACCATGCCTCCCACTTCCCCTAATTAGAAGTTTGTCCCCCGAAATTTAATAATTGCCAGAGTGTGGTACAAACATGTCATCTCATGCATGAGCATCATTCCATCAAATCCTATTTATTGAGGAAGTGTCATGCATCATCGTCCAACTCCTGACCGTGCATTGCACTGCATTGACTAGGGAGCGAGACTGGGAGCAAGGACGTGGCAAGCAACCCTGAGGAGCCTGAAGTTGAGCTAAACCCCGCCGAGAACTTTAACTACGATCACTCCCAAGGCAAGCCCCGGTGCACACCTACTGATTTACGAGTCCTTTTTATTTTGTCACCATAGAGAGATATTGTATTGTGCATTAGGTATAGGGCTTGGATGGAAACCCACTTGCATAAACAAACTGTGACCTATACTTAGTTACGTCAGTAAGCCTTTCGTTAGCAACTTCTAGGCTTAAATTAGTGGAGTAAACGGTAGGCTATGGGATCACTTGATGCAATCATGATTCACGTGAAGAATGAAATTGGTTAAAATTTTAGGACCTATCGTTGCAACTCCGCGGACAAGTATTGAACAGTACCAAGTGCATACCTCTATATGGGAATTGGTAAACCTAGTAACTTGGGCGCCGTATTGTCGGATGGTATTACTCATCGATCTAGAGGTGATGTGAATGGCATGGTGGATGCACGGGTCGAGGACCGCTGGAGAGTGCACGGTTTAAGCCTCGGATACGAAGTACTGTATCGCAGGGAGGACGTGTACTCGGGATCGATGGCCCCGAATCGACTTTATCACAACCTCGTGAACGGTGGCCATACGTGTTCTTAAATGATGCGTATGTCGTGCATTTGGGTTATTCTCCTGCAGGATGTAAATCAATTCGAATTGCCGTCCCTCGCGGTTATGAGTACCTCTTGTTTCGAGCAGTGGCAATGATATGTTAAGTAGAGAAGTTTGTTTATGATGCTGAAATTTAATTACTCTATGGATACCTATTGCTATGTTGTATTGCTCTTTATAATTGTACAAGTCTTAGTGGCTAGCTAGGTTCAACTACAGTCCCTCTTCTGAACAAGCAACCAAGATCTTAGTTAAGGAATAGGCATCGCAGCATAGCACTAGTAGATGCTTTTATGCAAATATCAAATAAACCTGGTCGGCCCCCTGCATACTAGGAGTCGGTTTTAGTAAACCCTTTGGACGGGTAAGTCTTGCGGAGTATGCTAGATACTCAGGCTTTGCGATTATGTGGTTTTCAGATTTGCCTCAAGTACCTTATTGCGATTGCTGTAACAAAATTGTGTGGGAAGGTGAGGAGCCCCAGAACTGGACCATTGAATAGGTCCCCGGCTCCCGTAATCAAGAAGAGTGAGCCACTGCCCTAGGGCCGGCATGGCTTACTTAGGTTCTGCGGAGTGTTTGTCTATCTTCCGCCTCCGCATATTTATGTAATATGAATCAAGAACATATGTATGATAATGTAACTAAATTTGCTTCCGCTATGACTCTTGAACTTGTAATATTATACACTTAATGATGTATCTCTGTAAATAATGGATGTCCTGTGTGAACGCTATGTATGGTTACTTCGTTGACTATCTCCCGAGGCGATCCTGTACGGCACACTCTATACTTCGGTATAGGGTTGCGACATTGAGGGTTTGAGCTTCCAACTCATTAGTGAGCTTGGGGCACTTCTAACATGCTCCAAAAAGAGTTGGTCTAGCTTTGAATTCATCAAGCTCTTTAAGAGCACTCTCAAGCTGACTAGCAACTTGAGCCTGCACACTTTCCCTCTATGCAAGATCATTTATCACAACTTGACAAGACTCACACTCAACAGCAATGTCATCTTTTGCAAGCTTAGACCTAAGCGAAGTGATTTCATACTCAGCACTCTCCAACTTAGATTTAAACTCTCTATTCTCACGAACAGTGCTACGAAGCTTATCATCTTGCATGAGCAGAACATCACGCAAATTATCAAGTTCAGAAGAGAGCTCATCAAGAGTGGGAGGTACCTCGCTTGTGTCGGAGTCGGAGCCAGAGTCGGTGTCGTGATCATTCTTTGCCATGAAGCAAAGCCCGGTGAAGTCATGATCAGATCTTGTGCCAAGAACACCAAAAAAGGAAAACTTGATAAATCCTTCAAATTGAAGGTGCTAGAGCTCTTGATTTGGTGAAGGACCCATGAAGGATTGTTCTAGCTCATTATAGCACTAAGATTCCCCAAGAATTCCGCCCCAAAACTTGCCCAAAAGTGATATCGAAATTTCCCACGAAAATAGCGCCAAAAATAGAGAAAAAGAGAAATTTGGCATTTAGGGAGAGAGGAAGATCTTGAGCACGAAAATAATTCTCATATCATAGAAACATGCTTACAAGATCCATGGATACAAGGCTAGGAATCCACCCTCTTCCTCCCACTATTTGGAAGAGAAAGAGATGTCTCTCACACACCCTCTCCTCTCCTCTATTACATGAAAACCTCTGCTAGCACTTTGAATGAAGTCCTAACAAGGCTAATGGGAAGAGCACCTCTCCTTATATAGGCCTAGGGTCCAAGACAACTCTACCCATGACCTATAACTTATTGCCACCTACCACCAGGGGCAAAACCATCCAACTCTTTTTTCCTTTGCTCGAACGCCATCGAGCCCTTCACAACTTTGCTTCGCCTCGACGCAAGATCCGCGATGGTGCCACGAGCACCACCAACCACCGCCACCGGTTTTGAGATCCAAACCAAGAAACCGCCTTGCATGCTTCTCAAAGCGTGACTTCTTGATCTTGATGCGTGTCACCTCGTCCCATGATCCTCCTCATCGGCAAGTCTCTCTCGCCTCCGGTCCAATGGAAGCCTCTACTTTCACCAACGCCCGATCATCTTTGACTTGGTCAACCCCGTCATCTTAATCACCACCCACGGTTTTGAGGCTCAACCGTGAAACCATCTGTGCTCCTTGCCTCTCCACGTGTACGGTGTGGATCACCCTTGACTTCACCCAGCCTCCCGATCGTCCGGCCCCAAGTCTCCTACTTGTGCCCGATCCTCTCGCCGTTGACCGCCAAATTGACTCCTGTGACCTATACATCATGAGACAAGCAAACACATTTCCCATCTTCTGCAACTATCCAACATCCTCACCAACTCTGGTTAGTCAAGACCATGACATGCACAAACTTAAGCAATCCCCAGATTCCCGTATTTCATCTCGAACACCAAACTCAACCAATATCAATTACTCATCACATATTGCAAACCATGGCACATATCCACATGGTTTCTCAATGGGCCTGCAAGGACGTCCAAGCCAAGATGGAGACCAAAATAATATCCACTTCCAGTCCGACTCGAAGTCCAGGGGAAGGTCGCACTAAAACGGACGCCTAGAATGCATATGGACTTGGCTTGGGACGTTGTATATATGCTTGAAAAGATAACGAGGTGACCTTTCCAATGCCACTAGCTTCATGTAAAAATTCATCAGGAGTAATCAGGAATCGTCAAAACAATTCGGCATCTAGAATCTATCCCGGTGCTACGATACCGCTTTCAGCCTTTGGACCATGAATCGAGTTGAGCCCACTTAGGGCTGTGTCCAGGAGGTGGTGCACGACCCTAGTGTCCTCATATACAGTCGCCGCCTCTTCATTAGGATTTGGGTTTTGCTTAGATTATTCTGTGAAGAATAGTTTTATCATTTGATCGGTTTGTGAGATTCCAACTTGTGAGATTCATCATATACTTGCAAATTTGGTTGCATTCTTCTTTGTTCTTGCTTCTGTTCTTGGTTTGCAGGTAAGGATAAGCCTTCTTGGTGAGGTCATTTGTGCAACACCGGTTGATAACCATAGCAGACATTGTGCTGCAATTGCGGGGTTTCGGAATGTGTAGTTTGGAAGTCGGATCGATTTGTGTATCGCCTCCGCCTTAATCAAGTTTACCAAAATCTTTCAAAAGATTAGGAACCCTTGTCCACATCACTAGCACTCTCAGGATATCCAATATCCTCTCCTAGTGGTCCTTTTTTTTCCTCTTGGCTCCCTATTGATGTTCCCAGCAATCCCAATAACCAAAAAACGTCTCCAAGACCCCAGCAATGACCTTAGATAGGCTTCCAACCTCAAACTAGTCATTGTTCCATAAAATTAGCTTTCTGGACATACAGACCATATAGTCTGGTCACTGCTTAACCAGACCGTCCGGTCACTTCTGGATGGCTCCTCTAGAGCCGTTGCTTCTCTGTCCCTCGCTGATCCTACACTGACCGGACTATCCGGTCAGTAGACCAAACCGACCGGTCTCTTCAACCTTTGCTCGTTCCAGAGAGCGTCCAGAACTTCTCATCTCAGTTTCTTCTCCCATCCATACAGACTGGACCGTCCAGTCTCCATGGGCCTTCATGCAACAGATTCCACGTAGTCCACCTTTCTAATCCTCTGATGACCGTACAGTTCGGTCTCTCCAGACCCTTCTGTCCGGTCGCTCTATCCAAAAGCGGAGACTCCTCATACTTTCTTGATTTTGTTTTCCGGCTTCTTCCAACAGCTCATTGGCTTCTCCACTGCCACGTAGCGCCTGTGATTACACTGAGCATCCATACACATCACCAACTAGTGTGACCTAAGAGACATGATCTAGACCCTCTTGATAGTCCGGTTTTTTCTATGGACACAAACCCTAAGAACTAGACAAGGGTAACACCCTAATTTTCGAAATTTCCAATTAATTTAAAAAGTTACCTAATTAATTAGGGTGTTAGCATTAATTAATCATCTAAGAAAAATGAAATAAAACTATGTGTTGCATTCACGCTAGATTATAGTGCATCAGGATTTTTATTGTGTGACAAACTGTGTTTTAAAATACGATTAGGAGTAATTTTGTTTAGTTAGAAAATTAGAACCAGAAGAAGAAAAGGAAATAAAAATAAATAAATCCACCCGAGCCATTGGGCCAATTCCCCCTAGCCTCGGCCCAACTCCCCTCCTCTTCTCCCCCTGCCTCGGCCCAGCCTGCCACCCCTTTCCGCTTGGCCGTCTGGCCCGTTTGCGCTCCGGCCCAGCCAAACACAGGCCCAACCCGCGCCCCACCTTCTTCCTCCTCCGGCCGAACCAAGAGCCGCCGCCAACAATGCCGTCGACCGCCCAGTCCCACGCCTTCGGCTCGCCATCGCTGCTCACTCCGGGCCCGCGCCTTCATACCACGTACATCGCTGACAGTGCCTTCAAGAACTGCAGCACCGCGCGTGCTCGAAATGCGCCCGACTCCACATGCGACACCTTCAATGGAGCCAGGACAAGTTGCCGCCCTGCTGCCCGACCACGCTGTACCACCCGCCGCCTGCGCGTCATCAATGTGAAGCAGAGCAGCGCCGCTCCAGTCGCGCCTGCCCGTAGAGCGCGTAAAAGCACAGCAGGCCGTAATTGCTCACCCTCGGCGTCAATGGCGCATCGAATGCCCTGCTCCGTCCCCTGTTGCTTTCCTCTCCGTCCCGGACTATAAATAGGGTGCCCCGGCCTCTTTCTACCCTCGCCCCGACCCCAATTCCTTTGCTACCAGCTTGCCGTCACCGAGCACCACCGGAAAAAGCTCCGCCGCCACAAGCCATCGCCACACGCCCTGCTCTGAGCTCCCTCTACGTGGCCACGTGGTGAGCGCCCCCACCCCTTGTGCCCCTCATCTGATTGGGAGCGGCAACATCGCGTTCGAGCCTATGCAGACGAAGATCAAAGCCACTGTCGCCCCTAGCCATGGCGCCGCCGCTATACTGATCGACGCCGACGGTCGCTTGCCTCTACCCGACCTGCCCGAGCCACCCCAGCCGCCCATCACCAGATCGACGACCCAAAAGCAGCCTGATCCACCGTGGGCCATAAACCGTGAGTCCTAGCCCGGTCTACAGTTTTCGTGGACCGAGTCCACCAGTTATTAGATTTATTTTAATTCAGTAAATTCCCAGATAATGGTATTTTTATAGTTTAGACCTTGGCTTATTTCTAAATAACATTTAAGTCTTGTAATTTTACACTTAAACCCCTAAACTTTAGTAGAATTATATTTTAGCCCCTACCTTTTAATATACCAAGACTACTATACTTTTCTGTAATTTCATTTGGGTCCCTATAAACTTTCTGACCTTTTCACAGATTAGTCCCTAAACCTTTAAACTAGCATATCTTTTTACTCGTAGCTCTGATTTCAGCGATTCTTGTGCTGACGCAATCGTAGCAATGAAGGTTTAATTAGACTTATAGCACTGTTTAGTGTACTGTTTTCTTATGTTTGTACTTTGCTTGATTTGCAATGAAACGAACGTGTAGACTATCAGTAGTCTGAGAGTTTCTAGGACCTCGAGTTTTGAGACTTTGAGCATCAGCCACCTGTGGAAAAAGGCAAGTGGCCATTGACCATCTTGGTACCTATGTTTTAAAGAATTTATAAACATGCATGCAGTTAATATGAATCCTATGTCTTTATCCTTCCATATTATTCCTTTGTAGCTCTGATTTGGGTAGTACTCTAGAATCGGTAAGTCATGGTCGTGGTATTTTAGGAATTTGGTTAATTTGGAATATTAAACATAACCACTATGGGATGATGATCTTATCATAGGATTAGGAATCTGGACATGCTAGTTTGGTTTGGTGTCGTGCTGGCGTGCACGAGACTTGGGATTGTGCCTATACCTGTTCCAAATTCTAGGACCAATTCATAGAACGTGTAACCATGTTTATGGCACAAAGCACAAGGCTAACATGGTAGGCTTGGTCAAGTACTGAGATGTCTTTCCAGTCTACGAGCGATCGAGGAAGGGGGAACAGAAGGGTTCACTTCCTGACCTCATGTGATGGAGGGTTTACACCTAGCCACGACACCAGAGGGGGCTTCTGCAGGAAGGATTTAATTCTGCAGCGGTGAAACCTTAGCGTGGACGTTTTGACAGGCTGGGAAGCTCTTTGAAAGATCTCGTGGTGATCTCTTGGCCTCACACCTAAGTGTGTTGGCAATAGGAAGACTTTAGTCACGGACGGGTGATGGAATCACCAACCTGTGGGTAAAGTTGTGCAACCTCTACAAAGTGTAAAACTGTTATAACAACCGTGCTCACGGTCAAAAGCGCATGGACATTTCACACGAATAGGGGGACATTTGGGACATGTGGGACAGACAGGAGGTGGTATATGGTTGAATTGGGCTACATGCTGGGGTAAGCTATAGCATGGTATGGTTTGGATGGGCTACGGGCTAGGTAAGCTGTAGCAGGATATTGATTTTAGGGTGGTACAACCCGTAGACAGTTCTATAAGCAGGGTATGCTTATCGTCGTGGATATTTATGGTATTACTTGGGAGATGAAACAATCTAGTAAATAGGTTTGCTTTTTCAAATGGTCATAGGCATAGTGGCATTTGTGCAAATGAGTCCTTATGTTGGCCTTTCTTGACTTAAGCTTGCATGTCATATATTTCTCACACTTGTTGAGTACAAAATCGTACTCACGCTTGCTATTTTCCCTATTATCATGAAATGCTTCTCAGACGATGGAGATGACATGAGTACCATGATGAGTATGTGGTCTAGGCGAGCAATCCACCGTCGACTGCCTATGGAGTTATGGAGTCTTCCGTTGTATCGTCATGTATCATCCAGTATATGGACATTGATGTTATAATTGTATGACTCTATGATGTATCAATGACATTGGTTGCACTGGTATTTCACCACTACTGTCAAGTATGTGTGAAATTTGTTCCTGGGCACACGTATGATACACTTGGTTTGGTTTTTATAAACCGGGTGTGACAGTAGGTGGTATCAGAGCCATTTCAGCCGTAGATTGCTAGCCTTGATAGTTGTTTGGATTTATGAAAATCCAAAACTATTTTCAAAACTATTTTGAGTAAAAAAAAGTCTCCATTCCATTGTTTCTCTTCCCCTCCTTGAATCATTCATTTTTGAAAAATCCTGTTATTGTTTGTGAATAACCAATTTTAGCAGGCATCTCATCTATTCAAAATATTGACTACAGGACTAAGATCTAGCCCTGATAATAGCAGAGAAGACTTATCATATAAACGAACTTTATTAGGGAAGCGATTGATTGATTGATGTGCTTTGTGTGATTTGGATTTTTTGTTTGTCGATGGAGTGTAAGTGACAGGTGTGGAGTGCCCGATCTTTTGGCGAGTAGAGATAACTTCGATTTGGTGGATGTCGACCCTCACGATCCGACTACGACGAGCAAGCCGAAGCGCCAATGCAATCGCTGAACCAACTTCCGGAGGGTATTAACCTTGCGGTAAACAAGATCAACCTGATCACGAGGATCAATTCTTACGCGTAATCGAAGAACGAGCAAGAATTAGAGGCGAGCAATCTGATGTATTGCATGAAGGTAGAGTTCTGAATTCACGTCGAAAGACAGATGTATAGCTAAGCTAATCTTAAAACAAAACTCAAAGATTGCAAGGGACGCAACCCTTGACTAAATAGGGGGAGGACGAGGCATCTAGGGCCGGCTGAAGTGGAGAGGCGCGCGATGGAGAGGGAGTCGCGCGACTTGGGCCACGTGGGCATTCGGGCGGCGTCATCCTGGGCCGTCGTTCCTTAGCATCAAAACCGTCTTCAATTCCTGGGCTTGAGCTCTAGTGATTGGGCCCTTGTACGTCATCGTCTCGTTAGAAGATGGATCCGTAACTTGAGGAGACGCGACGACGAGAGGTGGAGGTGTGACAACTTGGTTTGGCGCGCCATCTTTCATCGTCATTATTCGTATGTCGTTGATGTCCTCATTATCCTCCCCGTCTTGAAGTGAAGTCGTCCTCGACGGAAACTCATTATCCTCACCCAAGTATGGTTTCAAATCTGCAACATTAAAACTAGTGGAAACACCAAACTCCATGGGCAAGTCAAGACCATAAGCATTATCGTTAATCTTGGTTAGCACTTTAAAAGGACCAGCAGCACGAGGCATCAGTTTAGAACGACGCAAAGTAGGAAATCTATCTTTACGTAAGTGCAACCAAACCAAATCACCAGGTTCAAAAGAAATATGTTTTCCACCTTTACTACCAACAACTTGATACTTTTTATTAGTAGCGGCAATGTTGTGTTGGTTTCTTCATGCAATTGTTTCATGTGATCAATATGAGCAAGAGCATCAAGATGTGGTTCATCTTCAGCATCAATAGCAAACAAATCAATAGGCGTCCTAGGAACATAGCCATAAACAACCTCAAAAGGACACATCTTAGTGGCAGAATGTGTAGCACGATTATAAGCAAATTCAACATGAGGTAAACAATCTTCCCAACGTCTCAAGTTTTTATCTAGAACAACTCTAAGCATAGCAGACAAAGTTCTATTTACTACCTCAGTTTGCCCATCAGTTTGAGGATGACAAGTAGTACTAAACAGCAGCTTAGTTCCTAATTTATTCCAAAGAGAACGCCAAAAATGACTAAGAAACTTAGCATCACGATCAGAGATAATTGTTTTAGGAATTCCATGCAATCTAACAATCTCTCTAAAGAACAATTCAGCAACATTTGAGGCATCATCAGTTTTATGACAAGGTATAAAGTGAGCCATTTTAGAGAAACGATCAACAACCACAAAAATACTGTCCCTCCCCTTCTTAGTGCGAGGCAATCCCAAAACAAAATCCATCGAAATATCATGCCAAGGAGAAGAGGGAACAGGCAAGGGCATATACAAACCATGATTACCCAAACGAGATTTAGCTTTTTGACATGTAGTACAGCGTGCAACAAGGCGCTCAACATCACGGCGCATTCGTGGCCAAAAGAAATGGTCGGCCAACACCTCATATGTCTTTAAAACGCTGAAGTGACCCATAAGACCACCTCCATGTGCCTCCTATAACAACAAAAGACACAGCTTGTTAGCACGAAACAGGAACCCATCCTGCATATGAAATTTACCCAAGGTTTACCATCCTTACAATGTGTCATAATATCATGAAAATCAGCATCATTCATATATTGATCTTTCAAAGCTTGCAAACCAAAGATTTTAAAGTCTAATTGGGATAGCATCATATAACGACGAGACAAAACATCAGCAATCACATTTTCCTTCCCATTTTTATGTTTAATGATGTACAGAAAAGATTCAATAAATTCAACTCATTTAGCATGACGACGGTTCAGATTAGTTTGGGTTCTAATATGTTTCAAAGCCTCATGATCAGAATGAATAATAAATTCACGAGGCCATAAATAATGCTGCCATGTTTGCAAAGTTCTTACTAAAGAATAAAGTTCTTTAGCATAAGTGGAATATTTAAGAGCAGCACCACTTAACTTCTCATTAAAATAAGCAATGGGTTTATGATCTTGCAACAAAACAGCACCCAAACCAATTCCACTAGCATCACATTCCAATTCAAACACTTTATCAAAATTAGGCAATTGTAAGAGAGGAGCATGAGTTAACCGTTCCTTTAAAGTGTTGAATGCGTCGGCTTGTGGTACGCCCCACTCAAATGGCGCACCCTTCTTGGTCAGCTCATGTAATGATGCAGCAATAGAACTGAAATCCCGCACAAAACGACAATAGAAGCCTGCAAGACCAAGAAAACTGCGAACCTGTGTGACAATCATCGATTGGGGCCAACTCTGAATGGTGTCCACCTTGCTGCTATCCACCTCAATGCCCTGTGGAGTAACAACATATCCAAGAAACGAAACACGTGCGTGCAAAAAGTGCATTTTTTCCATGTTCCCAAACAAGTGAGCAGCACGCAAAGCATCAAAAATAGCACGCAAATGATCTAAATACTCATTCATAGATTTACTGTATATAAGGATATCATCAAAATAGACAACAACAAATATTCCAATGAAAGGCCAAAGAACTTCATTCATTAAGCGCATAAAAGTGCTAGGAGCATTAGACAATCCAAACGGCATAACCAACCATTCTTACAAGCCAAATTTAGTTTTAAAAGCCGTTTTCCATTCATCTCCTAATTTCATTCTTATCTGATGGTAACCACTACGCAAATCAACCTTAGAGAAAATTGTGGCACCACTAAGTTCATCAAGCATATCATCAAGGCGTGGTATAGGACATCGATAACGAATTGTAATATTATTAATTGCACGACAATCTACACACATACGCCAAGAACCATCTTTCTTAGGAACAAGCAAAACAGGAACCGAACAAGGGCTGAGAGACTCAGGAATGTAACCTTTATCGAGCAATGCCTGCACTTGACGCTGAATTTCTTTTGTCTCCTCAGGATTTGTGCGGTACAGGGCGCGATTAGGAAGCTGTGCGCCTGGAATTAAATCAATCTGATGTTCTATGCCACGAATAGGAGGAAGACCCGGTGGCAATTCAGCGGGAAAAACATGTATAGTCCTGCATAAGGTTAGCAACAGCAGGAGGAATATGCAACATTGGCGCCTCATCTAGTGAAACAAGCATACGAGAGCAAACTAGCGCATAGCAAAGCAGATTAGCATCATGTAATTCATCAAAATCAGCACGTGTAGCAAGCAAGATAGGATTATTCAATTTGATCTCATGTTGAACAGGTGCAACAGGAGGTGATGTAACCAATTTTGTAGCTTTTGCCGCTCGAGCAATATCATCTTTAAGAACTTGTTCAGGTGTCATAGGATGAATAACAATTTTCTGACCCTTAAACATGAAGGAATAATAATTGGAGCAACCATGATGAACACTATCAACATCATATTGCCAAGGACGACCAAGCAACAAAGAGCATGCTTCTATTGGAACAGCATCACAATCTACAAAATCAGAATAGGCGCAAAGAGAGAAAGGAACAGGTACCGAGCGCGTTACCTTTATTTTGCCGCCATCATTAAGCCATTGAACGTGATAAGGATGTGGATGCTTCCTTGTTGGCAATGACAACTGATCCACCAAGATCATACTAGCCAAATTGTTGCAACTGCCACCATCGATGATTATACGGACCGCTCGTTCTTGCACAACGCCCTTGGTATGAAAAATGTTATGGCGCTGATGCTTTTCATCCTGAACGACCTGTGTACTAAGAACACGCTGCACAACAAGAGTTGCATACCTGTCGGCGGTACTAGAGTCGACATGAAGCTCCGTATTATCTGCATGATTAGTGGCAAGCATAGTCTGCTGAATATCCTCAGAATCACTAGCAGAAGAATACCCACCGTCGTCATGAATCAACATAGTTCGTTTATTTGGACAATCACGTATCACATGACTAAATCCTCGGCAACGGTGACACTGAATATCACGAGCTCGTCCAGACGACGAGGAGGATGGCACGATCGAGGCAGATTTGGCCGTGGATGGAGCACTCGACTTGGACGTGGTCGAGGAGTGGTTGCGCGACGTGGAAGGAGGTGTTGACCGTGGAGCTGAAGGCGTCTTGGACCCTACAAAAATGTTAGGGCTTGACGAAGATTGTCGATCCTGCACTTCAAGTTCAGCTTTACAAGCATATTCAAATAAGGTGGTCATATCATCATAATTCTTATAATCAAGAATGTTCTGAATTTCATGATTTAACCCACCCCTAAAGTGAGCCATAGCAGCATCATCAAGTTCAAATAAACCACAGCGAATCATACCCTTTTGCAAAGCTTGATAATAATCCTCTACGGAAAGTGAACCTTGTTGAAAACGCTGCATTAGATTAAGCAAATCTTTAGCATAATATGACGACACAAAACGATGATGCATAGCAGCTTTTAATGCCGTCTAAGTGGCTGGAATATTATCAGGATATCGTTGTCTATACTCACGCCACCAAAGTAAAGCAAATTCAGTAAATTCACTAATAGCAGCCTTAACTTATAAATTAGTAGGAATATCATGGCATGCAAATTCTTGTTCAACCTCTAATTCCCAATCAAGATAAGCACCTGGATCTTATTTGCCATTAAATGTGGGAATACGAAATTTTATTTTGGCAAAAGAATCATTAATAGGAACACATACCCTACGAGCACGACCACGGCGATTGTCGTCGTCCTGCCCGGTGTCGACGCCGTAGTCACGTGCATTTTTGCAACTCCGTGAGCTGCGTTGTCATGGTCCCAAGCTGCGTCCTAGATTGCTGCACTCAATCCAAGGGTTAGCACAATTCAAACAATAACTGTAAAGCTGAATAATGGTGCTAAACGCGAAAAGATTGCTGCCGGTATACAAGTGCAAGAGGAAGGAAGAAGGATCAAAACAAAGTGCAGCAAGAACGCGTCGCCTGTGTTGCTCGGCCGCTCTTTTTTTCTTTCTTTTTTTTTCTTTTTTTTATACCTTTTTCTGAAAATATAAACAATGAGACCTCAAATGAGCAATTAAGCACAAGCGCTTTTTTTTTGAGGCAGCGGTAGAACAGTAATTAAAAGGTATGATGATGATGGGGAGAAAACGATAAAACACAGTGTAGATCAAAAGCGAAAGCACAAAAACTCAGCAACGCAAATTATTGAACGAAAGTGCGAGGCTCAAAACCGTACTGGGGTAAACTTTTTTTTTTGTAGTTTTGGGTTTATGTGGACTTGGATAAACTCACCGAGAAACACTGGAATCTGATACCACTTGATAGGTGTAGAGTGCCCGATCTTTCGGCGAGTGGAGATAACTTCGATTTGGTGGATGTCGACCCTCACGATCCGACTACGACGAGCAAGCCGAAGCACCAATGCAATCGCTGAACCAACTTCCGGAGGATATTAACCTTGCGGTAGACAAGATCAACCTGATCACGAGGATCAGTTCTTATGCGCAATCAAAGAACGAGCAAGAATTAGAGACGAGCAATCTGATGTATTGCACGAAGGTGGAGTTCTGAATTCGCGTCGAAAGACGGATGTATAGCTAAGCTAAACTTAAAACAAAACTCAAAGATTGCAAGGGGCGCAGCCCTTGACTAAATAGGGGGAGGACGAGGCATCTAGGGCCGGCTGAAGTGGAGAGGCGCGCGGTGGAGAGGGAGTCGCGCTACTTGGGCCACGTGGGCCTTCGGGCAGCGTCATTGATGAGGACATCACCCTTATAGATACACCCAGCACTCCGCCAACCAAAATACAAGTTCATGTGCGACAACTGAATTTACGGGTGAGCTTGTTCCTAATGATTTCTTTATGTGATTTTGAGAATAGATTGCTACCTAATGAATTAATTATTGTTAGAAACCATGGAGATGATGATGAGATAGCTGGGGAGGTAATTGGAGACGTGATGGGCCAGCAAGAACGTCCAAGCCAAGGTGGAGGCCCAATCAAAACTGACTTCGAGTCTATTTTGGAGCCCAGGACCAGTCTGCACTAAAACGGATGCCCAGGACGCATACGGATTCAGATTTGGACGTTCTATATATGCCTGGAAAGATAACGAAAAGCCCTTTCCAACCCAACTGGTCACATGTCAAAATTCGTCCCGAGCCATCGGTAATCGCTAAAACAATTCGACTTCCAGAATCTGTCCTGGTGCTGCGACACCGTAATCGGTCTTTGGGCCATGTATGGAGTTGAGCCCACTTAGGGCTGCGTCCAGGGGGTCTTGCACGACCCTAAGGTCCTCATATACAGCCGCCGCCTCTTCATTAGGGTTCGGATTTTGCTTAGATTATTCTGTTGATAACAGTTTTGCCGTTTGATCGGTTTGTGAGACTCCAACTTGTGAGATTCATCGTATACTTGCAAATTTAGTTGCATTCTTCTTTGTTCTTGCTTGTGTTCTTGATTTGCAGGCAAGGATAAGCCTTCTCGGCGAGGTCAATCGTTCTTGAACGGTTGATAACCAGAGGAGACGTTGTGCTGCGATTGCGGGGTTCAGAACGTGTCGTTCGGAAGCCGGATCGATTTGTGTATCGCCTCCACCTTAATCAAGATTATTAGAACCTATCGGAAGATCGGGAACCCTTGTTTACATCAGTCATCCTGGGCCGTCGTTTCTTAGCATCAAAACCGTCTTCAATTCCTGGGCCCTTATACGTCGTCGTCTCGTTAGAAGATGGATCTATAACTCGAGGAGGCGCGACAATGAGAGGTGGAGGCGTGACAACTTGGTTTGGCGCGCCATCTTCCGTTGTCATTATTCATATGTCGTTGATGTCCTCATCGGTAAGATTTGTCTTACACAACATCTATGCTTAGGTATAGCAATTTTTGGGCTCTATGGTGGTGACCTTTTAGAGTTTCCTTTTTCATTCTCTTTTGGCATCACTTGGTCCATTGATTTCCTACAATTGTTAGCGCAAATCTATTCGTCTACAATAGGCATATCTCTATCAATTCCATCAATCAACCTCGACATCATGTCTAATTTCATCAATTGTGGAAGGAAAACACATGCATTTTCCTTATTTTACATCATAGCATGATAGAGATTACCACTTTTATATTCTAGATCAAACACATACATAAGGCACACAACCAAACAAGGAACGCATAACCCAATATAGGATAAGATAAGAACATAACATTAGTTGGTGACGAATCAATTCCATCAATACACAAACTGTCCAAATAGATGGTTAGGGGCAAGATTTTGTGGGCTTAGCTCCTTGAAAATTGAGCTATAGTGGTACATGATGATTTGTTGAGAAGTATCACAACACAATAGGCTCTTCTTCTGTGAAAACTTTCCCCAAGATCAAGGAGACTGTATCCTGTTTGTTCCACACTCAAACAAAATAGGGGTGATCCCGCTAAGGCTAGCGGTGAATTAGCTTAATAGACAATCTATGCTAGTCTCGAAATCTTAGCCATTTCTTCCCCGGCAACGACACTAGAAATGCATGTTGGCATTTGCTACGCTCTAAAGAAAAAATGAATTAATTCCACAAGCGCACGGAACAACATTGTAGCATTTCACCCGGGAGTATTCCAAGCTATCATATTTATTTCCACAGGGAAGCTAGGCGTAAGATTATCTCGGCTTAAAAAAGATATGACTAAAAAATAATTCCAACTAACAAAAGACGAGAGTAAGGATAATCAACGATAGAGTGGGGTAGTAACATAGGAGAAATCCACACTAAGATAAATTAAGAGATCGGTTAAGCTAGCCGGGAGGACAGTGAGTCTAAGTCTAAGATTCCTAAAATATATCTTCCTAATATATCTAAGTCAAGCGTCAAATCCTAGTTACTCAGGTTGAGGTCTTACAGCATTCCTGGTGTAGCCTCGAGTCTTTCACCTATTAGTTCACTTCAGGGCACAAAAACAATCCACTAATAAGGGTCGATAACTAACCTCATGTACTAGTGGGTACGCTATCGCTAGACAACCCTGCTTGAGACTTCCCGAACATGGTAGATTACTAAAGGGACGGATAGGACTATCACCACCTGTCGCCTACAACACAGCCCATGGGAACGAATGCAAATCTAGCTAGCGTTAACTTAGGCACTGCGCCTACGCCTACGCTCTCGACTAGACTCTAACTCCCGACTAGCTAACCTATTCTACATTGTGGCACAAGTAGTGGGAAATGAACTCCTTGATGTGTTGCTTGTCCATTTCCACCCAAATTCTCCACTATTTATAGGTGGCGATGGGCCGGGAGGTATTTATAAGTGAAGTGGAGTCGGTGGGCCAAAGTCGGTGCGCCGGGCGGCGGGATAGGCCGGGAGGGCGAGTATGCCAGGCGGTAGGATAGGCCGGGCGGCAGGCTATGTTGGGCGGCCGTTAGATTGGGTCGGTTCCTGACCGACTCTTCCTGGATGGATCAGATGTTGTCCCGATGACGGTTGATAGGTCAGATTCCACCGACTTTCTTCTTTTGTGGGCGGCAGGCCTCTTGGGCCTAGTGCGCTGGCCACCCTGGGTGGCAACCTGAAGGACCGAGAAGGCGACCAGAAGGGGGGGGGGGTTGGGGGGTGAATGGGAGCCAATTAAAATTCTTTACAAGAACTTGGCCTAAATCCCAATTACAACCCAAGGCAACCTCTAAACCGATCACCAAGGCCACACACACCAACTTGTGATGTGCCAACCCTAGGAGTGGTCGACAACAGTAGTGGAACATAGCAGAAACAAAAGAGAGCAACAAAGGCTCGACCCGGTCAAAGAAACACACACAAAATAGACCTCACTAGACTACCATCGGCAGTGCCGATCATAGCTATCGGCAGTGCCGATTGGGACCATCGGCAGTGCTAGTCACATGCATCGGTAGTGCTAGTACGGGGTTCTCAAAACTCTAGAAAGCAACGGTAGGAGCACATCAGCAGTCCTGGTGGTGGCTATCGGTAGTGCCGGTGTAGGGTTCAGGCTCTAGCCACCGGCAGTGCCGGTCATGGCATCAGCAGTGTTGGTGTTTAGATCACCGACCAGTAGAATTTGTTCACAGGGGTGCGCGCTTCGAGTTCGGCGATGGCTAAGCAAGGGGACACAGGGGATTATACTAGTTCGAGGACGTCCAGTTCTCGGGCCTGCTCATGTTACTTGCTCTCATGAGGGGGTACAACGGTGGTGAGAGAGGAGAGTGCTCCAGGTCTCGAGTGCAAGAGGGGTGCGTGTGTGTGATTGCTGTTTCTATGTTGTGGTTCTTGTTGTCTGTCTGTCTTTTGTCATGTCTCCTCTCCCCTAGAGAAGAGAGTGGGTTTTCCCCATTTTATACTTCAAGGGGATGGGCCCATTTATAGAAAGAGAGAGAGAAGGATTTCTACACGTGATGAGTTGGTGGAGGCGTGCCAAAGAAGGCGAACCCCTTAGCTGGCAGCGTCTTCGGTCTTCATGGGTTCCATCATCCTGGTCTTGCGTCAGAGGTGCGGTACTGCGTACGAGTGTGCCCTCGTTCTCCATTGTCGAGTCGAGTCCCCCTGTGTTCCTGTAGTCGGCGTGTTCCGCCATGCGCGGGGAGGTGCAGCATGGGCTTAGTCACGTCATTCAAGGAAGGTTCAATCTAGTTGTCCCTCAAGCCGTCCTGCACCGTCATCATTAGGTGTCTCATCGCATGATGGCAGCGCAGCGAGCCTTGCCACGCCTGCCACCATCAGCGAGCGCTGGTGCTGACGAGGGGGGCAGGAATCTGGAGGATTTGACTCCTTGATACCGTGTCAGCGTAATGGGCATGGCATTTAAGGCCGGATGGTTGGCAGTTGTTGACCGTTGGCTCGCTCGACCCTTCCGTCAGGGGTCATTGTGTTAGGTTGCGTCTGTCTGGACCGGCTTGGAGTTGGAATCCGTACTGTCCGGACAAGGCAATCAAGTTTCTCTACTTCGCCACTCCTGGCCTGGCCAGGGTTTCCCCACCCCGTCCTGTCCGGCCTTGGGTCCCACCGATGGGAGTTGATGAAGGTGGCGTTTGTCTAATGATTGTGTGGGGGGGGGGGGGGGGGGCACACTTTCGTCGCGATAGTAGTGGCAACGGGGCGACCGTCCTTGCCCTAAAGTGGATAGGCTCAGGCTAATGGCCGAGTCATCTACCTGGAAGTGTGAGCTGTGCCCCCGCTCCATCAGGCAGAGCGTTCTGCCTTCTGCCCCTTTCGAGGGGCGAGCGAGGCGCAACGAATGCCCGACCCCCATCGAGGGGTCGAGCGGGACGTGACCGACCCTTGACCACTCGGGGGTCGAGCGAGTCTAGGTAGTGGTACGGCTTTTGCAGCTAAGGCCTGACCACCGTGAAGATGCTTCCCCTGGGGGCCCACGCTGGCGGCGCCTTGGTGGCGATCCCACGGGTCCTTTTTACCCTCGACAGTAGCCCCCGAGCCCCCGAGCGAGTCGAAGAGTCGTTCGGGGGTTTTTTATGCGGCTGCGGGCAGAAGGGATGAAGTCGTTTGTGGGTTGCCTTGTTTACATGAGAGAGATACACGCGAGCGCACCGGACGGGCGTAGCCCCTGAGCCAGAGGGGGAGTTTGGTCGAAACTCGTGCTTCGGCTTAACATGTTGTGGGAAGGTTTGGTCGTTCGTGATGAGGAGATCACTCCTATGGATACACACAATACTTCTCCAATTCTGGACTTTTGAGCTCGTGCACGACGACTAAATTTAGAGGTGAGCTCGTTCCTACGTTCTTCGCTATATGTTACTTTCGAGAATGGTGTGCTACGTAATGATTATTTTATGATTAGGAACCATGGAGAAGACCAGGAGATGATGGGAGAAGGAGTTGGGAACATGGAGGACCAGCAAGGGCTTGGAAGCCAAAGTGGAGGCCCAATCAAAAGCAACTTCGAGTCTGTTTCGGGGCCGATGACCAGTCTGCACTAAAACAGTCGTCCAGTACGCATACGGACTCGAATTTGGACGTTCTACATATGCACAGAAAGATAAGAAGAAGACCTTTCTAATACGCCGACCTCATATCAAAATTCATCTGGAGTCATCAGGAATCGTCGAAACAAGAGAGGGTCCAGAATCTTTATCGGTGCTGTGTCGCCTATTTTTGGCCTTTGGGCTTTGTATCCAGTTGAACCTAATTAGGGGCGCATCCAGAGGGTCTTGCACAACCCTAGGGTCTTCATATACAACCGCCGCCGCACCATTAGGGTTCAGGTTTTACTTAGATTATTCTGTTCATAACAGTTTCGCCGTCATATCGGTTTGTGAGACCCCAACTTGTGAGATTCATCGTATACTTGCAAATTTGGTTGCATTCTTCTTTCTTCTTGGTTGTGTTCTTGATTTGCAGGCAAGGATAAGCCTTCTCGGTGAGGTCAACCGTTCTTGAACGGTTGATAACCAGAGGAGACATTATGTTGTGATTGCGGGGTTTAGAACGTGTCGCTCGAAAGCCGGATCGATTTGTGTATCGCCTCTGCCTTAGTCAAGATTATCAGAAACTATCGAAAGATCGGGAACCCCTGTCCACATCAAGTGGTAATCAGAGCTTCAGGTGCACCGTCAGGTTTGCACTACCCTTAGTTAATTTCGTTTTGTGTTCATCCTATCGTCCATAGAAAAGCCCCCCAAAAAAAAAATCCCCCCCCTAAACACGTGTTTAGCTTTTGCATATCTCAATTTCAGAGTCCGTAGTGTTGAGTTTGAGCCCTAGTTCTTATTTAGTTGCTGGTTTAGTTTGTGTTTTTGTCATCAGTAGTGTTTCCCTTGCAACCCTGTCGCCATCCCCTTCACCACCCTCTGTTTTGTCGGATTTGTGTGCTGGGGTTGATTGATCGACACGCCCACCCTAATCCCACCCTAAACCCACTCTCAACACCTCGGACCAATCCCCACAAATTCCACTTTTCACTGCATCCACTCCGCCAAAAAAAAAATATCCTACCCGATACCAAACCCGACCTCTAACCCGACTCGGGTTTCGCCTGGGGTTTCTTGAAAACCGATTCCGACACCCCTTCAGTAAAACGGCCATAACGTTTCGCTCGGTTGTTCGTTTTGGCTGAAATTTTTATAGCAGATTCTTGTCCCTGTGTGCCCTCGTCAAAATATTCAAAAAAAATCGGGAACATAAAGAAAAAATTCATTCAAGTTGAAACCCGACGTTTTCTGAAACTTCAAGAATTTCTGTAGGCCATGTCCTAGCTCTGTTTGAGCTGAAATTTTTTGTGGTTTCTCCCCCATGGTTAGTGAGTTAGAGAAAAATATCAAAAAAAAAATTGAAATTTTTACTAGTGCTCCATCTAGCACCCTGGAATTTCTGAGTTTGGCTATTTTACACTTAGCCCCCTGTTATCGACTGTGTGCCTTTGTCTCCTTGTTTCTTCTTTGCTATCACTACTGTTCTAGGACATAGTTAGACCAACAACTAAGGACAAGTTACTTGGGCACTTATTTAGCTTTATTATCTATTTTTGATTTGTGTGCCACTCATATATATATATATATATATATATATATATATATATATATATTTGGCCTTCCTAGATCTACATATTTCTTCTGGACAACACACAGGATATTTTGTAACCCTTGCAATCGTGGAACACACCTCCCTGGTATCCTTTGCTTTGTTTTTTTTAGAACTTTGTAAGAGCTTTGCAAGAAGCTCCCTTTTGCTGTGTTGAGAGGCACCACTGCTTAGTAGTTTTGTAGGGATAACCTTCACTTTTTGTTTCCTGTTTGGGTGTTTCTGATGTCAGGAAGCAATGGAGAGGATGCTTCGCCCTCAAAATTTGATGAGTGCGTGAGCCAAAGTCAGCTACAAAAGGCTTTGTAGGTGATTCAGAGTGATTTGGCAGAGACGATCACCAGGGCCGTCACCGACGCCGTTATCAAGCTTCACCTGGGAGAAAGCATTGAGCGGATGGATAAGAGAGTCTCTAAGTTAACCGATCAGGTTGTTGAATTGGAGACCGCTCACAAGACCATCAACACCAACACCAACACCAACACCAACACCAACACCAACAACAACGTTGAAGACGATCATGATGAAGAAACGATGTATAAGGCTGATGGCACCGTCGATAGGTCAGCTACAAGGACCGCAAGGTTAAGACATTGTTTGCAACATAACCCTCAAGGTATGGATGGTTTCCACAACCACAACCGTCGCCCACAAGGTAACCATGCTCCAGATGACCCATATGCTAAAATTAAGTTTTTAATTCCTTCATTTTTGGGTCAGTATGATGGTGATGCTTACCTTGATTGGGAAATGACTGTAGAACAAAAATTTAATGCCCACCTTGTTCCTGAACAACATAGAGTTAGACAAGCCATTAGTAAGTTTAAGGACTTTGCTATTGTTTGGTGGACTGGTCTAGCTGCTAAAACTAATTTGCCTACTACTTAGAAAGAACTTAAGGTAGCAATGCGTGATCGTTTTGTTCCTCCTTCTTTTTATAGAGAGATTCATAATAAACTGCAGCATTTAGAGCAAGGAGATAAAACTGTTCAGGAGTATTTTAGTGAGCTTCAGAAGGGTTTGATTCGTTGTGTTGTGGTTGAAAAAGTGGAGGATCAGATTTGCCGCTTTTATTCTGGTTTGAGAAAAGAAATTCAGGACATCCTTGATTATAAAGAATTTTATACCCTCAACCAGTGTTTCTAGTATGCTATGCTTGTAGAGAAAGAATCATAGGGACTTTTCCAGGCTTTTGAGGAGTACAGCAAGTCCAGGACTTTCTACCCACCATAGCTGACGGGGACTTCGGGGCTGCTCAAGCCATCTTTCCGGCCGCCGCCACCAGCAGCTGCCAAGGGAACTAGTGTTGTTTCTGCAGCACCAAGATCAGCCCTTGCCCCTTCTACGCGCTCAGGTAAAAATTCTGTACAGGCATCAACTAGTAGTGCCTCCTCTGTTGCTTCGACGGGACGCACTACAGGGATCAGTGCCACCGCTGCCATGGTCTTGGTCATGTGCAGAAAGATTGCCCAAGTAGGCGGGCATATGTGGTGACAGATGATGGTGGTTACATGAGCACCTCCGATATGGAGGATGAGGAGGAGGATGTCGCTGCCACCAGCGGTGACCTCGTCCTTGGAGGTGTTTTGATGCAAGATGGTAAACCTGTTGCATTCTTTAGTGAGAAAATTACTAAGTCTGTTTTGAATTATTCCACGTATGATAAGGAACTATATGCACTTGTACGTTCTTTAGAGACGTGGCGTCATTATTTGTTGCCCAAAGAATTTGTTATTCATTCTGATCATGAATCACTTAAGTATATTCGTTCTCAATGCAATTTGAACTGTAGACAGGCTAAATGGATTGAGTTTATTGACTCTTTTCCTTATATTATTAAACATAAGAAAGGGAAGGATAATGTGACTGCTGATGCTTTATCTAGGCAATATACTTTGTTGTCTCAACTTGATTGTAGAATTTTTGGACTTGAGGCAATTAAAGAACAATATGTTGCTGATGTTGATTTTAAAGATGTATTGCTGCACTATAAAGAAGGTTGTGCTTGGAACAAATTTGTGTTGAATGATGGTTTCTTGTTTAGAGCAAACCGCCTATGCATTCCAGTTGGTTCCGTTTGTCTTTTGTTGTTGCAGGAGGCACATGGAGGTGGATTGATGGGTCATTTTGGTGCTAAGAAGACAGAGGATATTTTGGCCACACACTTCTTTTGGCCAAGGATGAGGAAAGATATTGAGCGTTTTGTTGCTTGCTGCACTACATGTCAAAAAGCTAAGTCTCGCTTGAATCCACATGGTTTATACATGCCACTTCCTATTCCTTCTATTCCTTAGGCGGATATTTCTATAGACTTTGTTTTAGGACTGCCTAGGACTAAGAGGGGGAGTGATAGTATTTTTGTTGTTGTGGATGATTTTTGTAAGATGACACACTTTATACCATGTCATAAAACTGATGATGCTAGTTATATTGCTGATCTCTTTTTCAAAGAAATTGTACATTTGCATGGTATGCCATCTACTATTGTTTTAGATCGTGATGCAAAATTCTTGAGTCACTTTTGGCGCACGCTTTGGAATAAGTTGGGTACAAAGTTGCTATTTTCTACAACTTGTCATGCACAAACTGATGGAGAAACTGAGGTTATGAACTGCACTTTGGGTACTATGTTCAGAGCTATTTTGAAGAAAAATTTGAAGCAATGGGAAGAATGCTTGCGTCATGTTGAGTTTGCTTATAATCGGGTAACACATTCTACTACCAAGGTAAGTCCCTTCAAGGTAGTGTATGGTTTTGATCCCCGTACTCCACTTGATATACTTCCTCTACCTATTAATGAGACAGTTCATGATGATGCTAAGGAGCGTGCTGAATTTATTTTGCAAATGCGTGACACCACAAGACTTAGCATTGAAAAGATGAATGAAAGGTATAAAATTGCTGGTAGTAAAGGTAGAAAGAAAGTAAAGCTTGATGTAGGAGATTTAGTGTGGTTACGCTTGACGAAGGATAGATTTCCAGAATTGAGAAAGTCTAAACTAATGCCTAGAGCTGATGGTCCATTCAAAATAATGGAGAAGATTAATGATAATGCATACAAACTTGAGTTGCCTCCTGAGTTCGGGGTTAGTCCTACTTTTAACATTTTAGATTTGAAACCATACTTGGGAGAAGAGGATGAGCTTGAGTCGAGGACAACTTCACTTCAAGAGGGGGAGGATGATGAGGACATCACTCCTATGGAAACACTCAACACTCCTCCAATTCTGGACTTGCAAGGTCCAATGACTAGAGCTCGTGCACGACGACTAAATTTAGAGGTGAGCTCGTTCCAACGTTCTTCGCTATATGTTACTTTTGACAATGGTTTGCTACCTAATGATTATTTTATGATTAGGAACCATGGAGAGGACCAGGAGATAATGGGAGAAGGAGTTGGGAACATGGAGGACCTGCAAGGGCTTGAAAGCCAAAGTGGAGGCCCAATCAAAACCGACTTCGAATCTGTTTCAGGGCCCAGGACCAGTCTGCAGGGGCGATGATGTGAACAAGGGTTCTCGATGTTCTGAAAGGTTCTTGGTAAGTTGATTTGATCGGAGGCGACACACAAATCGATCCGGCTTCAGAACAACACGTTCTAAACCCCGCAATCGCAACACGACGTCTCCTCTGGTTATCAATCGTCCAAAAGACGATTGACCTCGCCGAGAAGGCTAATCTCTGCTTGCGAATCACGAACACAAGCAAGAACAACAAAGAATGCAACACAATTGCAGATGTATGATTAAACTCTCGAAGTTGGGGTCTCACAAACCGGTGAACGGCAAAACTGTTTATGAACAGAATTGATCTAAGCAAAACCCAAATCCTAATGGTGCGGCAGCGGCTGTATATAAAGACCCTAGGGTCGTGCAAGACCCTCTGGACGCGCCCCTAATTGGGCTCAACTAGATACAAAGCCCAAAGGCCAAAAATAGGCGACGTAGCACCGACACAGATTCTGGACTCTCTCTTGTTTTGACCATTCCCAATGACTCCTGATGAATTTTGACATGAGGCCGGAAGCATTGGAAAGGTCTTCTCCTTATCTTTCCGTGCATATGTAGAACGTCCAAATCCGAGTCCGTATGCGTCCTGGGCGACTGTTTTAGTACAGACTGGTCCTGGGCCCCGAAACAGACTCGAAGTCGGTTTTGATTGGGCCTCCACTTTGGCTTCCAAGCCCTTGCTGGTCCTCCACGTTCCCAACTCCTTCTCCCATCATCTCCTGGTCCTATCCATGGTTTCTAATCATAAAATAATCATTAGGTAGCAAACCATTCTCAAAAGTAACATATAGCGAAGAACGTAGGAACGAGCTCACCTCTAAATTTAGTCGTCGTGCACGAGCTCTAATCATTGGACCTTGCAAGTCCAGAATTGGAGGAGTGTTGTGCGTATCCATAGGAGTGATGTCCTCATCATCCTCCCCCTCTTGAAGTGGAGTTGTCCTCGACTCGAGCTCATCATCTTCTCCCAAGTATGGTTTCAAATCTGAAATGTTAAAAGTAGGACTAACCCCGAACTCGGGAGGCAACTCAAGTTTGTATGCATTATCATTAATCTTCTCCATTATTTTGAATGGACCATCAGCTCTAGGCATTAGTTTAGACTTTCGCAATTATGGAAATCTATCCTTCGTCAAGCGTAACCACACTAAATCTCCTACATCAAGCTTTACTTCCTTTCTACCCTTACTACCAGCAGTTTTATACTTTTCATTCATCTTTTCAATGCTAAGTCTAGTGGTCTCATGCATTTGCAAAATAAATTCAGCACGCTCCTTAGCATCAACATGAACTCTCTCATTAATAGGTAGAGGAAGTATATCAAGTGGAGTACGGGGATCAAAACCATACACTACCTTGAATGGACTTACCTTGGTAGTAGAATGTGTTGCCCGATTATAAGCAAACTCAACATGAGGTAAGCATTCTTCCCATTGCTTCAAATTTTTCTTCAAAATAGCTCGCAACATAGTACCCAAAGTGCGGTTCACAACCTCAGTTTGTCCATCAGTTTGTGGATGACAAGTTGTAGAAAATAGCAACTTTGTACCCAACTTATTCCAAAGCGTGCGCCAAAAATGACTCAAGAATTTTGCATCATGATCTGAAACAATAGTAGAAGGCATACCATGCAAACGTACAATTTCTTTGAAAAAAAGATCAGCAATATAACTAGCATCATCAGTTTTATGACATGGTATAAAGTGTGCCATCTTGGAAAAACGATCCACAACAACAAAAATGCTATCGCTCCCCCTCTTAGTCCTAGGCAGTCCTAAAATAAAGTCCATAGAAATATCCACCCAAGGAATAGAAGGGACAGGAAGTGGCATGTATAAACCATGTGGATTCAATCGAGACTTAGCTTTTTGACATGTAGTGCAGCGAGCAACAAAACGCTCAACATCTTTCCTCATCCTTGGCCAAAAGAAGTGTGTGGCCAAAATATCCTCTGTCTTCTTAGCACCAAAATGACCCATCAATCCACTTTCATGCGCCTCCTGCAACAACAAAAGATGAACGGAACCAACTGGAATGCATAGGCGGTTAGCTCTAAACAAGAAACCATCATTCAAGACAAATTTGTTCCAAGCACGACCTTCTTTACAGTGCAGCAATACATCTTTAAAATCAACATCAGCAACATATTGTTCTTTAATTGCGTCAAGTCCAAAAATTCTACAATCAAGTTGAGACAACAAAGTATATCGCCTAGATAAAGCATCAGCAATCACATTATCCTTCCCTTTCTTATGTTTAATAATATAAGGAAAAGACTCAATAAACTCAACCCGTTTAGCATGTCTACGGTTCAAATTGCATTGAGAACGAATATACTTAAGTGATTCATGATCAGAATGAATAACAAATTCTTTGGGCAACAAATAATGACGCCACGTCTCTAAAGAACGTACAAGTGCATATAGTTCCTTATCATACGTGGAATAATTCAAAACAGGCCCAGTAATTTTCTCACTAAAGTATGCAACAGGTTTACCATCTTGCATCAAAACACCACCAATGCCTATACCACTAGCATCACATTCAAGCTCAAAAGTCTTATCAAAATTGGGTAATTGCAGCAATGGTGCATGTGTAAGTTTGTCCTTCAAAGCATGAAAAGACTCATGATGTACCTTACCAAAATGGAAGTCAACGCCCTTCTTTGTCAACTCATGCAATGGTGCAGCAATGGTGCTGAAATCTTTGACAAAGCGGCGGTAGAAACCTGCAAGACCAAGAAAACTCCTCACCTGTGTGATAGTTTTTGATACAGGCCAGCTCTTTATGGCTTCAATCTTCGCCTCGTCCAGCTCAATTCCCTGTGGAGTCACAACATAGCCAAGAAAAGAGACTCGATCCGTGCAAAAGGTGCACTTCTCAAGGTTACCAAATAAACGTGCAACTCGCAAAGCATCAAAAACAGCACGCAAATGAATCATATGATCATCCATGGATTTGCTATAAATCAAGATATCATCAAAGTAAACAACCACAAATTTGCCAATAAAAGGTCTTAAAACCTCATTCATCAAACGCATGAAAGTACTGGGTGCATTAGTTAACCCAAAAGGCATTACTAACCACTCATACAACCCGAATTTGGTTTTGAAAGCTGTTTTCCATTCATCTCCAAGTTTCATTCTAATTTGATGGTAGCCACTACGCAAATCAATTTTAGTGAAAATTATAGCACCACATAACTCATCAAGCATGTCGTCTAGCCTAGGAATAGGATGACGATACCTAATAGTAATGTTATTAATGGCTCTACAATCTACACACATACGCCAAGAACCATCTTTCTTAGGAAGCAAAAGTATAGGAACAGCACAAGGACTAAGTGATTGACGAACATACCCACGATCCAAAAGGTCTTGGACTTGTCGTTGTATCTCCTTAGTCTCCTCAGGGTTGGTCCTATAAGCAGCACAGTTTGGTAAAGTAGCACCAGGAATCAAATCAATTTGATGCTCAATCCCTCTCAAAGGTGGCAATCCCGGGGGTATCTCAGCTGGGAAAACATCCTCATACTCCTGCAAAAGGTTAGTGACAGCAGGAGGCAAAGCACTAGAAGCAATATCACCAAGCGAAAACAAGGCTTGTTTGCATATCAAAGCATAGCAAATATCATCAGTACAAATTTCAGCAAGCTCAGATTTTGTGGCAAGACATGAACGACCTTGTAATTTAATTGCAGCACCCTTAGAACTTGAAGAATCATTAACATTACTTGGTGTAGAAGCAGAATTAACAGGTTGCTGAATTTCAGGGCTTTTATTTTTCAAACTAGCAGCTCGTTCTAAATGAGCTTGTACAATTTCAGCAGGGGTCATTGGTAACAAAGTAATTTTAGTTCCTTTATGCATAAAAGTGTACTTATTACTTTTACCATGGTGTACAGCATCATTATCAAATTCCCAAGGTCTACCCAATAAAAGTGAACAAGCTTGCATGGGTACAACATCACAATCAACAGAATCCACATAGGAACCAATGGAAAAAGGAACTCTGCAAGTTTGTATTACCTTAGCTTTTCTAGAGTCATTTACCACTGAATGTAGTATGGATGTGGATGTGGACGTGTGGTCAAAGCAAGCTTCTTAACCACATCAGAACTCACCAAATTGTTGCAGCTTCCTCCATCAATAATGACACGTGCTCGACGGTTCTTGATGATGAAGAAAATCTGGAACAAGTTATGTCGCTGCATCATCTCGGGCTGCTAGATTTGTGTGCTAAGCACATGCTGCACAATAATATTCATGTAGCCCGTGGTAGCTCCGCCTCCAAGGACGAGGTCACCGCTGGTGGCAGCGACATCCTCCTCCTCATCCTCCACATCGGAGGTGCTCATGTAACCGCCATCATCTGTCGCCACATATGCCCGCCTACTTGGGCAATCTTTCTGCACATGGCCAAGACCATGGCAGCGGTGGCACTGAATCCCTGTAGTGCATCCCGTCGAAGCAACAGAGGAGGTGCTACTAGCCGGTACCTGCACAGATTTTTTACCTGAGCGCGTAGAAGGGGCAGGGGCTGATCTTGGTGCTGCAGAAACAACACTAGCTGGTGGTGGCGGCCGGAAAGATGGCTTGGGCAGCCCCGAAGTCCCCGTCGGCCGTGGTGGGTAGAAATTCCTGGACTTGCTGTACTCCTCAAAAGCCTGGAAAAGTCCCTGTGATTCTTTCTCTGCAAGCATAGCATACTGGAAACACTGGTTGAGGGTATAAAATTCTTTATAATCAAGGATGTCCTGAATTTCTTTTCTCAAACTAGAATAAAAGCGGCAAATCTGATCCTCTACTTTTTCAACCACAGCACAACGAATCAAACCCTTCTGAAGCTCACTAAAATACTCCTGAACAGTTTTATCTCCTTGATCTAAACGCTGCAGTTTATTACGAATTTCTCTATAAAAAGATGGAGGAACAAAACGATCACGCATTTCTACCTTAATTTCTTCCCAAGTAGTAGGCAAATCGGTTTCAGCAGCTAGACCACTCCACCAAACAATAGCGAAGTCCTTAAACTCACTAGTGGCTTGTCTAACTCTATGTTGTTCAGGAACAAGGTGGGCATTAAATTTTTGTTCTACCATCATTTCCCAATCAAGGTAAGCATCACCATCGTACTGACCCAAAAACGAAGGAATTGTGAACTTAATTTTAGCATATGGATCATCTGGAGCATAGTTACCTTGTGTGCGACGGTTGTGGTTCTGGAAACCACCCATACCTTGAGGGTTATGTTGCAAACGACGTCGTAACCTTATGGTCCTTGTAGCTGACCTATCGACGGTGCCATCAGCCTTATACACCGTTGCTTCATCATGATCGTCTTCAACGTCGTTGTTGGTGTTGGTGTTGGTGTTGTTGTTGGTCTTATGAGCAGTCTCCAATTCGATAACCTGATCGGTTAGCTTAGAGACTCTCTTATCCAACCGCTCAATGCTTTCTCCCAGGTGAAGCTTGGTGACGGCGTCGGTGACGGCCCTGGTGATCGTCTCTGCCAAATCACTCTGAACCGCCTGCAAAGCCTTCGGTAACTAACTTTGGCTCACGCACTCATCCAATTTTGAGGGTGAAGCACCCTCTCCATCGCTTCCTGACATCAGAAACACCAAAATAGGAAACAAAAAATTGAAGGTTATCCCTACAAAACTACTAAGCAGTGGTGCCTCTCAACACAGCAAAAGGAAGCTTCTTGCAAAGCTCTTACAAAGTTCTGAAAACAACAAAGTGAAGGATACCAGGGAGAAGTGTTCCACGATTGCAAGGGTTACCATATAACCTATGTGCTGTCCAGAAGAAGTATGTAGAGCTAGGAAGGCCAAATATATATATATGTGAGTGGCATACAAATCAAAAACAGATAGTAAAGCTGAATAAGTGCCCAAGTAACTTGTCCCTAGTTGCTGGTCTAACTATGTCCTAGAACAGTAGTGATAGCAAAGAAGAAACAAGGAGACCGAGCGAAAAGTTATGCCTGTTTTACCAAAGGGGTGTCGGAATCGGTTATGAAGAACCCGGGGGTTTGAGTGAAACCCGAGTCGGGCTTGAGGTCGGATAGGGATTTTTTTGACGAGGTCGATGCAGCGGAAAGTGGAATTTGTGAAAAGTAGTCCGAGGTGGTGAGGGTGGGATTAGGGTGGGCGTGTTGATCAATCAACCCTAGCACACAAAGCCGACAAAACCGAGGATGGTGAAGGGGATGGCGGCTAGGGTTGCAAGGGAAACACTACTGACGACAAAAACACAAACTAAACCAGCGACTAAACAAGAACTAGGGCACAAACTCAACACTACGGACTCTGAAATTGAAATATGCAAAGGCTAAACACATGGTTATGGGTGGGGGAAATTTTTTTTTGGTATTTTCTGTGGACGATAGGAAGAACACAAAAAAAAAACTAAAGGGCAGTGCAAACCTAACGGTGCACCTGAAGCTCTGATTACCACTTGATATGAACAAGGGTTCCCGATCCTTCGAAAGGTTCTTAGTAAGTTGATTTGGTCGGAGGCGACACACAAATCGATCCGGCTTCAGAACAGCACGTTCTAAACCCCGCAATCGCAGCACGACGTCTCCTCTGTTTATCAATCGTCCAAAAGACGATTGACCTTGCCGAGAAGGCTAATCCCTGCCTGCGAATCAAGAACACAAGCAAGAACAACAAAGAATGCAACACAATTGTAGATGTATGATGAAACTCTCGAAGTTGGGGTCTCACAAACCGATGAACGGCGAAACTGTTTATGAACAAAATTGATCTAAGCAAAACCCAAACCCTAATGGTGCGGTGGCGGCTGTATATAAAGAGCCTAGGATCGTGCAAGACCCTCTGGACGCGCCCCTAATTGGGCTCAACTAGATATAAAGCCCAAAGGCCAAAAATAGGCGACGCAGCACCGACAAAGATTCTGGACTCTCTCTTGTTTTGACGATTCCTGATGACTCCGGATGAATTTTGACATGAGGCTGGCAGCATTGGAAAGGTCTTCTCCTTATCTTTCCGTGCATATGTAGAACGTCCAAATCCGAGTCCGTATGCGTCCTGGGCGACTGTTTTAGTGCAGACTGGTCCTGGGCCCCGAAACAAACTCGAAGTCGGTTTTGATTGGGCCTCCACTTTGGCTTCCAAGCCCTTACTGGTCCTCCACGTTCCCAACTCCTTCTCCCATCATCTCCTGGTCCTCTCCATGGTTTCTAATCATAAAATAATCATTAGATAGCAAACCATTCTCAAAAGTAACATATAGCGAAGAACGTAGGAACGAGCTCACCTCTAAACTTAGTCATTGTGCACGAGCTCTAGTCATTGGACCTTGCAAGTCCAGAATTGGAGGAGTGTTGTGCGTATCCATAGGAGTGATGTCCTTATTAGGTGAGGTCAAGAAGAGGCGCCGGATCGGACTCCCCACCAGCATGGGGTCCTTGGTCTCAAGTGGCGGCTCCAACACCAGCCGTATGACATGGCCGGGCTGCTCACCTTCTTCGTTGGGGGAAAAGGCCGGCCTCAAATGAGGGCGTGTTTCCCTGATGACGAAGCATTACAGGCGCTTTACCTTGCATGTACCTGCCGGGGTGCGGGTACTGCTTTTTCTTTGTAGTACACCCCTTGGGTTGATCTTTTCCTTTCTTCCCTGGCTGTTGGACCGAGTGCCGTTGTGATCCGGCGGCGCCACTTTCTCCCGCCCGTGTGGACGTGGAGACCTACTGGCTGGATTGAGTGGCACGCCGTTGCGACCACTTGGAGCTCGGCAGCCTTGGCTAGCAGAGCCGCAAGTTCTCACTGGGCCTGCTGGGCCTCTGGTGTTGCGGGCTCAGGGAGAGTACTGAGCAGGGCGATGGCTACCGCTATGTTTTGTCCCACGCATGCAAACTACGAGGGCCCTTGGTCATCGGCGACGATGCGCTAAAGGACGTCACGGGCCATGGCACGAGTGCGTCCGCTCGTGCCAGGACATGCTAGCTCATGGTCTATCTCTTCCTTTTTGCGCTCAAGCTGGCGTCATGTCTCTTCCAGCTCCGCCCGCCTTGCTCTTAATTGTTGTTGAGGTCGTCCGGGCGGGGCTGGGTCTGCGGGTCCCCGACCGTAGCGACGGGAATCTTGACGAGGGTTTCCCCTCCTCCCGCACCCGTCGTCGAGTTCGCCTGGGTGGGGGTCCCGGGACTCGCCGTCGCTCCGGCGGCCGAGGTCCTGGCACCCCCCGCAACTGCGGCGGGTGCAAGCCGCACCATATTGCACCCTCGTGGGGTGCCACATCTTTCCACATAGCTTCCGAACTCAGAGCTAGAGTCTCCCACTGACCCCACGTCGAGGAGGTCAAAGAGAGACTTATCTGGACGCTCGATCGCGCCGACAAAGCCAGAGCCCGCAAAGGCGGGAACAGCGAGTTGCACGGCCGCGTCTTGGAAACACCCCGCAGCATTTCGTAAGCCGCATGGGTAGCGCCTCGAAGGGGTTTTGGTGAGCCCGCTCGCGTGGAGGGGCACTTCTCTGAGAAGTTGCCCGTGGATGTTCGCCAACGTGAACGCGAAGTGCCGGAGATCTTCCGGATTGGGCGTGGGGCCTAAGTAACGCTCCAGATAGATCCATAGCTGGTCATCGTAACCGGGTATCACCACGGAGCGGTCCGTGGTGTGCGGCCTGGCCGGCTCGAGTTGGATCACGCGCATCGCCTCGTCGGCGACTACGACGGCCGCCACGATAGGGTCCGGGAATGACTCGTCGATGAGTCGCCGCGTCCTGTCCCCATGCGATTGCGGAGTTGAGCACGTTGTTTGTGTCCTCCAGCCACCATGGATGCGTCGCCATGTGGGCGGGCGCCTGGACTGGGGGCGGCAAAGACGTCGGAATGCTGACGCAAAGCAGCTTCTGGTTTGCAGTAGCGACGAACTCTAGGCTCCCGAAGAACATGCTGCTACGAGGAGCCCAAAAGGTGGAGGAAGTGGCCATCCAAACCGGGAAGTGGTGAAGCGAAGCGCGCAAAGTCCCCTACCTAGTGTGCCAACTATCGGTGTTTAGATCGCCGACCAGTGGAATTTGTTCGCAGGGGTGCGCGCTTCGGGTTCGACGATGGCAAAGCAAGGGGACACAGGGGATTATACTAGTTTGGGGAAGCCCCCTACATCCAGTTCTCGGGCCTACTCGTGTTACTTGCTCTGATGAGGGGGTACAACAATGGTGAGAGAGGAGAATGCTCCAGGTCTCGGGTGCAAGAGGAGTGCGTGTGTGTGATTGTTGTTTCTACGTTGAGGTTCTTGTTGTTTGTCTCTCTTCTGTCGTGTCTCCTCTCCCCTAGAGAAGAGAGTGGGTCTCCCGTTTTATCTTCAAGTGTACAGACCCATTTATAGATAGAGAGAGAGAGAGAAGGATTTCTACATGTGATGAGTTGGTGGAGGCGTGCCGAAGAAGGCGAACCCCTTAGCTGGCGGCGTGGTCTTCGATCTTCGCGGGCCCCATCGTCCTGGTCTTGCATTAGAGGGGTGGTACTGTGTCCGAGTGTGCCCCCGTTTTCTGTCATCGAGTCGAGTCCCCCCGTGTTCCTGTAGTCGGCGTGTTCCACCGTACGCGGGGAAGTGTAGCATGGGCTTAGTCACGTCATTCAAGCGAGGTTCAATCTATCTGTCCCTCAAGCCGTCCTGCACCGTCATCATTAGGTGTGTCATCACACGATGGCAGCGCAGCGAGCCTTGCCACGCCTGCCACCATCAGTGCGCGCTGGTGCTGACGAGGGGGGCAAGTATCTGGAGGGATTTGACTCCTCGATACTGTGTCAGTGTAGTGGGCATGGCATTTAAGGTCGGGTGGTTGGCAGTTGTTGACCATTGGCTCGCTCGACCCCCTTCATCGGGGGTCGTTGTGTTGGGTTGCGTCTGTCCGAACCGGCTTGGAGATGGAATCCGTACCATCCAGACAAGGCAATCGAGTTTCTCCACTTCGTCGCTCCTGGCCTGGCCAGTGTTTCCCCACCCCGTCCTGTCCGGGCTCGAGTCCCACTGATGGGAGTTGACGAAGGTGGCGTTTGTCTAACGATTGTGTGTGTGTGGGAGGGGGGGCACACTATTGTCGCGATAATAGTGGCAGCGGGGCGACCTTCCTTGCCCCGGAGTGGATAGGCTCAGACTAATGGCTGAGTCATCTACCTAGAAGTGCGAGCCATGCCCCAGCTCCATCAAGCAGAGCGTTCTGCCTTCTGCCCCTTTCGAGGGGTCGAGCGAGGTGCAGCTAATCCCCGACCCCCATCGAGGGGTCGAGCGGGACGCGACTGGCCCTCAACCACTCGGGGGTTGAGCGAGTCGGGGTAGTGGCGTGGCTTTTGCGGCTAAGGCCTAACCGCAGTGGGGATGCTTCCCCTGGGGGGCCATGCTGGCGGCACATTCGTGGCGATCCTGCGGGTCCTTTTGAGTCCAACGCATGTGAGCCCGTAGGAGGTGCCACGTGGCACCCCGATATTTACCCTCGATAGGCAGTGCCGATCCAAGGTCAGACTCACCGGCAGTGCTGGTCCTGGTCATCGATAGTGCCGATCGACCCCTGACAGAATAGAAAATTGTCGCGATTTTCCCACAAATCTCTCCAAAACTCAACCAAATGATCTCTAAAACATGCGATATTTGGACCAGAGAATCCTCAGGTCATTGTGACCTTCCTCCAAAAAGATCTACTCAACTGGCTCAAGAAATCATCACGAATTTCAGATCTTGTGCCAAGAACACCAAAAAGGGGAAATTTGAGAAATCCTTTAAATCGAAGGTGCTAGATCTCTTGATTCAGTCAAGGACTTATGTAGGATTGTTCTAGCTCATCATAGCACTAGGATCCCCAAGAAATCCACCCCAAAAACTCACACAAAAATAAGATAAAAAATTCCCACAAAAATAGCTCCGAAAATAGAGAAAAGAGAAATTTCGGATTTAGAGAGAGAGGAAGATCTTGAGCACAAAAATAATTTTCATATCATAGAAACATGCTTACAAGATCCATGGATACTAGGCTAGGAAGCCACCCTCTTCCTCGCACTATTTCGAAGAGAAAGAGATGTCTCTCACACACTCTCTCCTCTCCTCTGTTACATCAAGACCTCTCCTAGCACTTTGAATGAATTCCTGACAAGGCTAATGGGAAGAGGCACCTCTCCTACCAGCCACACCGCTCCTGATATAGGCCTAGAGTCCAAGACTCTTCTACCCTTGATCTATATTACATTGCCACCTACCACCAGCGGCAAAACCATCCAACTCCTTTTCCTTCGCCTGAACGCCATCGAGCCCCTCACAACTTTGCTTTGCCTCGACGCAAGCTCCACGATGGTGCCACATGCACCTCTGATCACCACCACCGGTTTTGAGGCCCAAACCGGGAAACCGCCTTGCACGCTTCTCAAAGCACAACTTCTTGATCTTGACGCGTATCACCTCGTCCCGTGATCCTCCTCGTCCGCAAGTCTCTCCCGCCTCTGGTCCATTGATAGCCTCTACTTGCACCGACGCTCGATCACCTTTGACTTGGTCAAACCCGCCGTCTTGATCACCACCCACGGTTTTGAGGCTCAACCGTGAAACTGTCCGTGCTTCTTGCCCCTCCACGTGTAAAGTATGGATCACCCTTGACTTCACCCGGCCTCCCGATCGTCCGGCCCCAAGTCTCCTACTTGTGCCCGATCCTCTCACCGTTGACCACCAAGTTGACTCTAGTGAGCTACACATCATGAGACTAGCAAACACATTTCCCATCTCCTGCAACTTCTCCAACTCCATTACCAACTCTGGTTAGTCAAAACCATGACATGCACAAACTCATGCAATCCCCAGATTCCCGCATTTCAACTCAGCCACCGAACTCAACCAATGTCAGTTACTCATCACATATTGCAAACCATGACACATATCCACATGGTTTCTCAATCTCCCCCTTGATGAGTACATTGACAACATCAAATGCACAAAGCTTAAAGATTTAAAATGCAAAACCAAATAAGTACATCCAAATGGCAAAATAGGGATCACAAAACCAAGAGTTGGCAAAGAAAGGCACTCAAGAACACAAAGATCGTGAAAAGCGCATGAAAAACGCTCAAGGACATGATATGCTCCCCCTCAACTTTTGGTAGGTATCATGTAATGCAAAATGGATCATTTCAAGTTTCTTAGCATTATTTATGCATGACCCAATATTTTCTCCCCCCTTGGCAATGAACTCATCAAAGAGGCAAAAGAACAAGCAAACATGTAATGCATGAAAATGCAAACCTAAGTAGCTTCAACAATTATGCAAACAAGCATTTAACTTCGCTAATAAAAAACATAGAGCCATGAAGTGTAAAAGCAATAGCTTACAATCATACAAAGACCAAAAAATAGATAGCAAGGCATAAACACCAAGAGCTATCGAAGCTAAGAAAGATTGACTAGCTTAGATAGAATCAAATTTGCTCATCATGAGAAAAGCTGCCACCACATGTATAAGTACCCCCATCCAAGGCAAAACAAGCATTATGTTAATCAAAAGAAACTAGCTAGTCTTAATCTCAACCAAGGCAACAAGCATTCACAGAAAATAAGCTCTACAAACGCTCACAAATGCAACAAAGACTCATAAGAAAAGACAAAAGCATTATTCTTATGTGATCCTCATGTATCTTCTAATCCATGCGGAGGGTCGCACGACTGGGTCCGGCAAACACCCCGAGGCTTCGAAGTACAATGTTTGGATTTAGCAATTTTATGTTACTTCTAATCCATGCGGAGGGTCGCACGAGTGGGTACAGCAAACACCCCAAGGCTTCGAAGCACAATCAATTTATTTTGTAAATTAAAAGCATAAGGATGAGCATGCCTTTGCGGCAAAAGGAAAAAAACATTCCCACAATGTTCATCATGAGCTAAACATTTGCAAAGCCATATTTCACAAACACAAGGTGCCAAAACCAAGATATCCTCTAGACTAGCCTCAACACAAGTCTCGACAGGGATAAAAGAAATTATACACATGGTGAGCAAGTCTTAGCAAGATTAGTTCACAAGGTTCACAAGAAGTTAAGTTTACCTTTAAGATTAGCAAGTTGCTTAAAAGAGTCTATAACAAGCCATCTAGAAAATCTAAGCATGAAACATTACTATCACATCCACACAACTTAGCTCAAGCTCAATCATAGCAAAGAGAAATGCAAGAAAGCATAAGAATCAAAGCTCATCTACCAATGCATATATTACTTATGAGATGCAATGCAAAAAGGTAAGATACATATATACAAGAGAACACCAACTCCCCCTCAAATGATGCCATAAGAATGGCAAACACCAAGCTCCCCCCGAAGAAAAGCGAATCGTGAAGCATCTAAGGGCTTGATAAGGATATCAGCCAATTTGTTTTTGGTGTTGATGTATTTGAGCTCAACATCTCCCTTCTCAACATTATCTCTCAGGAAGTGGAATCTCACATTTATGTGTTTGACCTTACCATGTTGGATTGGGTTTTTGGCTAAGCATATGGCACTGGAGTTATCACACATGAGTGGAACACCCTTAAAGGTTAACCCATAGTCTCTCATGGTGGATACTATCCATAGGATTTGTGAGCAGCAGCTAGCAGCAGCAACATACTCAGCCTCTATGGTGGATTGGGCTACACTTGACTGCTTACGAGAAGACCAACAGATCAAAGAAGTATCCCAAGAAATGGCAAGTACCAGAAGAGCTCTTCCTATGAATTCTACACCCAGCAAAGTTCGCATCCGAATACCCAATGAGATCAAGAGATGAAGATGCAGAGTACCAAACACCGAACTCAAGGGTGTATTTGAGATACCTGAAGATGCAATTGACAACCTCGCGATGAGTCACCATTATGGAAGCTTGAAAGCGAGCACAAAGACACACTGCAAAGTGGATGTCGGGTCTTGTCACCATCAGGTACAAGAGGGAGCTGATCATGATCCTGTACTCCCTTTGGTCCACCGCTTCACAGTCTTCATCTGGGTCAAGTATCATTGTAGTGGACATTGGAGTTGACAACGGTTTCACATTGACCATCTCGAACTTCTTCAGAAGATTCTTCGTGTACTTGGCTTGATGTGTGAAGGTGCCTTGCTTGCACTGCTTGACTTGAAGTCCAAGAAAGAAGGTGAGCTCGCCCATCATCGACATCTGAAATTCACTTTCCATGGCTTCCTGAAATCTGGACACAAGAGCATGAGAGAAACCACCAAAGATGATATCATCCATGTATATCTGAACCATTAAAAAGTCATTGCCATGCTTTAGGGTGAACAAGGTTTTGTCAACACACCCCATGACATAACCGCGCTCTAGCAAGAAGGTCTTAAGCCTAGCATAACATGCCCTAGGTGCTTGTTTTAGCCCATACAAAGCCTTTTGAAGCTTGTACATATGGTTTGGGTATTTGTGGTGCTCAAAGCCAGGTGGTTGTCACACATAAACCTCTTCCTCTATGAAACCATTTAGAAAAGCACTCTTGACATCCATTTGGTAGAGTCTAATGCCCTTAGAGGCAGCAAATGCAAGCAAGATCCTAATGGCTTCTATGCGAGCAACAAGAGCAAAGGTTTCCCCATAGTCTAAGCCCTCCACTTGACTGAAACCCTGGGCAACAAGCCTAGCCTTGTTTCTAACAACCTCACCATCTTCCCCATGCTTGTTTTTGAAAACCCATATCGTTCCTATATCATTGACCCCAACAGGAGGCTCTACTAGGGTCCACACTTTGTTTCTCTCAAAGTTTTCCAACTCCTCATGCATGGCATTAACCCAATGTTCATCAGATAGTGCGTGTCCAAGATCCCGAGGTTCAAAGGTGGCAACAAAGAGAGAATTGATAAAGCAGGCGAGATGTGCAGACCTTGACCTTGTTGTCCTCTCATAGAGATTACCGATCATCTGTTGAGGTGGATGTTGACGCTGAATGTGGTGAGGAGCCTCTCTCTCAGAGCGTACATCCCCCTCAACCATAGCTAGAGCTAGCTCGATAGCTATTAAGGTCGATGTAGAAGCTTCTGGACCATCTGCTAGAGTGGTGGAAGCAACAGGAACAACCTCGGATGTGAGATGGAATGACTCATTATCGTCATCATCCAAGTCCTGTAGGTCCTCTTCTACAAAGATATTTTCCTCCATCTCCCTGTTACCTGCAGTCTCAACCACATTGCTTGCACAAGAGTTTGATTCATCAAAGGTTACATCGCAGGACTCTACGATGGTGTTAGTTTCCAAATTCAAAACTCTGTAAGAATGGCCATGAATGGTGTAGCCAAGAAAGATGTCATCGGAAGATCTCGACTCAAACTTATCAAGAATGCCATGCTTGAGAATGAAGCACTTGCAACCAAAAGCATGCAAATGAGAAACAGATGGCTTCCTCCTAAAGCATAGCTCATAAGAAGTCACATTAAGAATTGAGTGCAAGAAAACCCGATTTGAAGCATAGAAAGCAGTGCTAATGGCCTCAGCCTAGAACCGCCTTGGAGTCCTATGCTCATCGAGCATCGTCCGAGCCATTTCCACCAAGGTTATATTCTTTCTTTCGACCACAGCATTCTGCTGAGGGACACGAGGTGTTGAAAACTGATGCTCAATACCATGTTCAAGGCAGAAAGCATCAAAGGAGGAGTTCTTGAACTTGGTGCCATTATCACTGTGGATTTCTCGTAATGCACCAGGGAGTTCCTTGAACAACTTCAAAGCTAAGATCCGAAAGTGATGAACACTTCATCCTTGCTCTCAAGAAAGTAAACCCAAGAGTAGCGAGAGTAGTCGTCAACAATCACAAGAACATACCACTTCCCACCCGCCGAACGAACCCGAGAAGGACCAACAGTGTCCATGTGAAGCAACTCTCCAGGGCGTTCAGTCATAACCATATTAATTGGTGGATGAGAAGCAGCAATCATTTTCCCATGACGACGAGGAGCACGAACCAAATCCTTATCAAATTTGAGCTTAGGCAATCCTCGGATCAACCCTAGGCCACTCAAGCGACAAAGCAAGTCAAAGCTCATGTGACCTAGACTCCTATGCCATTTCCAGAGCTCAGAAAAAGTTTGAGCAAACAAGCACTTGTGAGAACTAGGAGAGACAACAAAATCAACCTGAAAAACTTTCCCAATGCTAGAAATCCCACAAACCAAAGAGCCATTCGAATCAAGAACACAAGAAGCATTTTTATTAAAGCGCACTTCCAAACCAACATCAAGCAATTGAGAGACAGAGAGGAGATTGTACTTGAGATGCTCAACCAAACCAACATCCTTGAGAGTGAATTTATCATTTATCCTCGCTGCTGTTTCGTGAATCAAAGCCATCTAAGGAATGATCCAGTCCACGATACGCACGAGAAAAAGAGCGAGGCTAAAAACCAATAAAATCATCATGATGCACATTCCTAGTTAACTCATATTGCATCCTCTCAATCCTCTTACGCCTATAACAATACTCATCCAAGTAACCCTTACGACCACAGAACATGCAAATGTAGACACTCTCATGTTTAGGCTTAGCTTGCACAGTGGGTTTGGGTGTTGGCTTCTCGGCTTCCTTTGGGTTGAAGGAAGGATTGGGGTTAGGTGGATAGTATATGTCAGTGGGTTTGATGGATTGTTCCTCATCCTTGTAGCTAGAACTAGGCACAAACTTACCCACATTCTCACTCTCCCTGTTACACATCTCAAATCCTAAGCCCAAGTTGTAGGTTGACCTACTAGAACTTTCTTTGACTCTTGCCAAGTCACTCTCAATCTTCTCCTCACTCACTAGGGTTGTTTGGAGACGAGAGATGAGATAGTCATTTTCTTGGGCTAGGTTTTTGTTTTCCTCTCTTGTGATTGCAAGCTTATCCTTAAGAGAGCCACACACTATGTAGGGTGGTGGAAGAACTTTTGAGTGAGTCTCATCTAGCAGCTTGGACTCGAGCTCTTTGACTTTGAGAGTTTGAGCTTCCAACTCATTAGTGAGCTTGGGGCACTTCTGACATGCACCCAAAAGAGTTGGTCTAGCCATGAATTTCATCAAGCTCTTTAAGGGCACTCTCAAGTTGACTGGCAACTTGAGCATGCACACTTTCCCTCTGTGCAAGATCATTCATCACAACTTGACAAGACTCACACTCAATAGTAATGTCATCTTTTGCAAGTTAGACCTAAGCGAAGTGATTTCATACTCAGCACTCTCCAACTTAGACTTAAACTCTCTATTCTCATGAACAGCATTGCAAAGCTTATCATCTTGCATGAGCAAAACATTGCGCAAATGATCAAGTTCACAAGAGAGCTCATAAAGAGTGGGAGGTACCTCGCTTGCGTCAGAGTCAGAGCCAGGTCAGTGTCGTGATCGTTCTTTGCCATGAAGCAAAGCTCGATGAAGTTGTCCTTCCTCTTGACTCGTGGCTTCTTGACCTCCTCCTCCGAGCTTGTAAGGCCTTCGCTTGATGTGAGGTCGACGTCGCTCAAGGCGGCAACGCAGGCGCGTGCAATGGCCTTGGCGAACTTCTTGGAGTTCTTGTCTTTCTTGTAGAAGTGGTTTCTCTTCTTCTTGAAATCTTCATTGTTGTTGTCATGGTGCCCGACCTTCTTCTTCTTCTTGGGGCAGTCAACAATGAAGTGTCCCGGGTCACCACACTCGAAGCAGGTTCTTGAACCACCTCCTCTTCTCTCCTTATGGTTGTTGTAGAACTTCCTGAACTTCCTTGTGAGCAAGGACAACTCCTCGTCAGGAATGCACTCCATCTGTTCATCAGAAGCTGCAACAAGAGAAGAAAGAGCAAACTCCAAAGAGGACTTGTCAAGTGAGGGGTTAGTTCCATAAGAGGCACCACTGTGACTACCCTTTTGAGAGCTAGAAATAAAATCCATGCTAGAAGTAGTATTAGCACGATTAGGGCGAGACTTCCTAGATAGTTCATGAGATTTTAGCTTGCTATATAGCTGCTCATAATCCAGGGTATTGAAATCAGCAGTTTCTTCTAGTGCAGCAATCTTAACCCTCCAAGCATTTTCATCAAGTGAACATAGCAATTACTTAGCTCTATCATTATCATTGTACACAAGGTTACCACAAGCCCGCAAGTTGCACACAATGGCCTCAAACCTATGAAAGGTGTCATCTAGTGACTCGCTAGGTTTTTGTGCAAAGGTTTGGTACTGTGTATTGTAAGAATCCTTACGCATATACTTGACTTTGATTGGTACCCTCATGGTACGTGCAAAGCTTTGCCCAAATGGCATGCGCAGAATCAAGATGAGCAACACGGTCATGTTGATTCTTACCTAGAGCAGAAAGCAGGATATTGATAGTTTTGGAGTTGTTTTCATACTTGTTCAACTCACCTACTAGCGCGGTGTTGAGGTCGTTCGGTATGACGTAGTCCTGCTCCACGATCTCCCAAATTGCATGTCCTTGGCTTAAGATATAAGCCTTGGTCCGTGACTTCCTGTAGGGAAAGTCCTCTCCATCAAACATCCAAAGCTAGACCGCACGCTTCTCCATGTCGTCTTCGGATCACAAAGCCGGTGAAGGTCAACTAGTGATCAAACCGGCTCTGATACCAATTGAAGGACCAAGAAGGCGACCAAAGGAGGGGGGGGTGAATGAGAGCCAATTAAAATTCTTTACAAGAACTTGGCCTATATCCCAATTATAACACAAGCCAACCTCTAAACCGACCACCAAGGCCACACACACCAACTTGTGATGTGCCAACCCTAGGAGTGATCAACAACAACAGTGGAACACAGCAGAAACAAAAGAGAGCAGCAAAGATTTGACCCAGACAAAGAAACACACACAAGATAGACCTCACTGGACTACCATCGGCAGTGCCGATCACAACTATCGGCAGTGCCGGTTGGGACCATCGACAGTGCCGGTCACATGCATCAGTAGTGCTGGTGCGGGGTTCTCAACACTCTGGAAAGCAACAGTCGGAGCGCATCGGCTGTGCCGGTGCGAGGTTCACACTCAAGCCACCAGCAGTGCCGATCGTGGCATCGGCAGTGCTGATCCAACATTAGACCCACCAGCAGTGCCGGTCCTGGTCATCGACAGTGCCAGTCGACCCCCGACAGAACAGAAAACTGTCACGATCTTCCCACAAATCTCTCCAAAACTCAACCAAATGATCTCCAAATTGTGCGATATTTGGACCAGGGAATCCTCAGGTCGTTGTGACCTTCCTCCAAATCGATCTACTCAATTGGCTCAAGAAATCATCACGAATTTCAGATCTTGTGCCAAGAATACCAAAAAGGGGAAACTTGAGAAATCCTTCAAATTGAAGGTGCTAGAGCTCATGATTCGGTCAAGGACCTATGTAGGATTGTTCTAGCTCATCATAGCACTAAGATCTTTTGTAGCTTTTGTGAATATTTTTTTTTTCTTATTGAAGGACCGAAAAGGCGACCAGAGGGGAGGGGGGAGGGTTGAATGGGAGCCAATTAAAATTCTTCACAAGAACTTGACCTATATCCCAATTACAGCCCAAGCCAACCTCTAAACCGATCACCAAGGCCACACACACCAACTTGTGATGTGCCAACCCTAGGAGTGATCAACAACAGCAGTGGAACACATCGGAAACAAAGAAGAACTACTAAGACTCGAAATAGTTAAGAAACACACACAGAACAGATCTCTCTGGACTACCATCGGCAGTGCCGGTCACAGCCACGGCAGTGCCGGTTGGCACCATCGGTAGTGCCGGTCACGTCCATCGGTAGTGCCGGTGCAGGGTTCTCAAAACTCTAAAAAACTGCGGTCGGAGCACATCGGTAGTGGTAGTGGCTATCGGCAGTGCTGGTGCGGGGTTCAGGCTCAAGCCACCGATAGTGCCAGTCGTGGCATCGGCAGTGCCGGTCCTGGTCATCGGCAGTGTCGATCGACCCACGACAGAACAGAAAAACAGTCGTAATTTTGCAGAAATCTCACCCAAAACCTATCCAAAAGATCTCCAAATCATGCGATTTTGGGACCAGCCAATCCTCAACACATCACGACCCTAATCCAAGAAGATCCACTCAATTGGCTCCAAGAATCATCACAAAATTCAGATCTTGTGCCAAGAACACCAAAAAGGGAAAACTTGAGAAATCCTTCAAATCAAAGATTCTAGAGCTCTTGATTCGGTAAAGGACCCATGAAGGATTGTTCTAGCTCATCATAGCACTAAGATGTCCAAGAAATCCACCCCAAAAACTCACTCACAAATGAGATAAAAAATTCTCATGAAAATAGCTCCGAAAATAGATAAAAAGAGAAATTCGGGATTTAGGGAGAGAGGAAGATCTTGAACATGAAAATAATTTTCATATCATAGAAACATGCTTACAAGATCCATGGATACAAGGCTAGGAAGCTACCCTCTTCCTCCCACTATTTAGAAGAGAAATAGATGTCTCTCACACACCCTCTCCTCTCCTCTATTACATGAAGACCTCTCCTAGCACTTTGAAAATATTCCTAACTAGGCTAATGAGAAGAGGCACCTCTCCTTATATAGGCCTAGAGTCTAAGGCTCTTCTACCCTTGACCTATATTACATTGCCAAATACCACCAAGGGCAAAACCATCTAACTCTTTTGCTTTCACCCGAACGCCATCAAACCCTTTACAACTTTGCTTCACCTTGACGCAAGCTCCGTGATGGTGCCACGTGCACCTCCAAGTGCTGCCACCGGTTTTGAGGTCCAAACCGGGAAACTGCCTCACACGTTTCTCAAAGCATGACTTCTTGATCTTGACCCATGTCACCTCGTCCCGTGATCCTCCTCGTCGGCAAGTTTCTCCCGCCTCCGGTCTATTGGAAGTCTCTACTTGCACCGACGCCCGATCACCTTTGACTTGGTCAACCCCGCCGTCTTGATCACCACACACGGTTTTGAGGCTCAACCGTGAAACTGTTCGTGCTTCTTGCCTCTCTATGTGTACGGTATAGATCACCCTTGACTTCACCCGACCTCCCGATCGTCCGACTCCAACTCTCCTACTTGTGCCCGATCCTCTCGACCTTGACCACCAAGTTGACTCCACTGACTTACACATCATGAGACAAGCAAATACATTTCCCATCTCATGCAACTTCTCCAACTCCATTACCAACTCTAGTTAGTCAAAACCATGACATGCACAAACTCATGCAATCCCCAGATTCCCGCATTTCAACTCAACCACTGAACTCAACCAATGTCAATTAGTCATCACATATTACAAACCATGGCACATATCCACATGGTTTCTCACAACCCGAGGTTGGACGGCAGGCTAGGCCGGGCGGCATGGTAAGCCGGGCGACGGCCCATGCTGGGCGGCGGCCTTGGCCGGGTGCTGCCCCCTCCTCTATTGCCCCTTGACTTCTCCCGGTGAGGCCACTTTATGGCCTTCTTTCCTTTACCACTTTTCATCTTTTTAGATCCGGGAGGAGAAACCGGCATCATGGTGGAGTGTTTTGCAGAATCGGCCGGGTCGAACGATCAACTGGACGATGATCCCGATTGATCGACCGGGTGGTCGTTCGAGCAGTCGGTTAGGCTTCCGGTCTTCATTCGGGTGATAATTCTGGTCAGTCGGCCGGGTGATGATCCGGGTGGCTGATTACCCCGTCAGGCCTTGATCTGTCAGAAAGACATGGCCATGCTAATTTCAGCCGTAAACGACCCTGTCGGCCCGCTGTTTACAGTCGTGATTGGCCGATGGGGTGTTTCTTCATATTTTTTGCATATTTTGGCCCTGTATGACATGCAAACATATATTTTACCAAAACTTGTGGAACTTTATTAGTTTTAGTAAATTTTTATTGAACTAAGATCTTTACCTTGCATTTCGCGACTGGTTGGTGGCTGGTATTGGGTTTTATCGGCCGCCAATAGGGCCTAAGTAAAAATGACGTGCTTCAACAACGAAAGGGATACAGATCTGATTTTTAAGTTCCTAATAAGAGGCATGTGACACCCAGGTGTCTCGTATCTACTTAGCACTTGATGAGCATAAAAGTTTTGCTAGAGTGGGACATAAAATAATAGAGCTTCCACCAATTTGGGATATTTAAAAACCAAATAAAAGCCCTACAAACTAAGATGTGAAGCAATTTAAATTTTTCTATAAAACATGAGCCAAATAATTGCATAGTCATTATGGAAATAATAAAAAAGAATTATAGAGCAAAAATGAGGATTTTATCTCATTTGGAAGTAACCCAAATAAATAAATTAAGCCTAGAAACCTTTCAAATTCAAATTTTATTTCTAAATTAATTATAATATTTCAGAACAATTGGACCCCATAAGAATGTTCTACATATATTGGAGGACCTATATGCGAAATGCCATTTTAATTGGACCTAGGGAACTGAATTAAATCAATTAAAAACAGAACCGAGGACTAATGCGCAAGGATTTAAAACCTGGAGGACTGCATTGCAAAAATTTCAGTGTTGTCTGCTTCCTCGTGCTGCCGATGCTCTGCTCCACTCGCCGCCGCATTTTGCTTTCTCAGAACTCCACACCACACCACTGGCTGCTTGCGTTGCTTCGGCGTCTCGTCCGCTGTCGCCCCGCCTCCGCACGCCGCTAGGCGACGCCAATGCGCGTCACTTTCCCCCTGACCAACGCTGCCATGGCCGCTGTCTTGAGCTCCATGATTCCCGGCATCCGACGTTCCCCATTGCCCGACAGCCTCAAATCGCGCTCATGCCCCGTTCGCAATCGCGTCCCATCGCCGCTCAGCCGCAGCACGCCACCACGTGACGCCATTCGCCTCTGTCCGACGCACCGACGTGACCCCTGCCATTGCATCTGCAGAAGATCAAGTCCCGCGGCGCCTCTGCTGCTCCCGGTCACTCCGACCACTCATTTGCCCCCCTGCGCGACCACAGAACCCCGTGAACCCTCTGGCCGAGCCCTCTGCCCAATTCCCGCTCTCGCCCTTTTTTATTCCCCTGGCCTCTCCTCATTTTCTTTGTCCTCCATTGTTGAACTAAGCTCAAGCTCGAACTTCAGCCCTGCTGCTATAGCACCTCCCCTGCCAAACCAAATGTGCAATTAGCTGCGCACACAACCCCTCCACCCTCTTGCAAGGTCTGACCGCGAATCATTGAGCGAGTCACTAGGAATTTAAGTTTTTCTCAATCAATCCTTCCTGCGACCACCATTGTTGCCGACTGCAATTCCTTCCCCCACGGTGAGCCAACCTCAAATTCATTGTACACACGCATGCTACAATCATGTACGGACCTATTTAAAACCATTTCCATTCCTTTACTTGCATGAGCTGAGAGCAGTTCCGTTTTGCTCCATCGCCAAGCTCCGGCCATCGCCACCACCACGATGAGCCCCTAGTCCCAGCCTTCTGCAAGGACAACCACCTCGACGCCGGTGTTGCCCGTCACCTCCTGAAGCTCTACGAAGAAGCTGCGACACATTTTCTTGTCCACACCAAAAATGTGATGCCGCCGAACGTTGCCAACCACCGCCTCTCGCCGCCGTCGATCCTTTTCCGGTGAGCTTCTGACCTCGCGACACCCATCAGCCGCTCCGCCCTGTCGCTCTTGTAACTCGGACACACTCGCGGCGAGCTCCCTCCACGCGCAAGCCCCAACAGCAAGCGCTCCGGCAGAGCGCCGCCCCGCTCCGGCGCGCCCACTGGCAGCTGATGTGGCTACCACTTGACAAGGCCAATAAGCCCCTAGAGATTGCAGAAAATGGCCAAAACTTCCAAAAATCATAGTAAATGAACCAGAAACCCAAAGAACTCCAAATAAAATTTTTTAGGTTCATAATAATGTGCACTATTTTACTAAGTTCATAGTGTTTTGCCCCTGTACATGCATATTTAATAATTATTATTCTTGTTAAAACACTAAATAAACCACCATTAATTCTAGGTATACATTTTAAACCTGACTTTTGGCATGCACTGTTAATATATGTTTAACTGTCACTCTGATTTTTGGTTAGACAAAATATGCATTATTTCATGCCTTAGGAATTATTTAGTACTTTTGCTTATATAAATGCTAGTAAATAAATTATGAATAACCAGGAGTTGACACTTGGTGAAAATGAAGCTATGCATGCCTCTGTTCACAATAAATCACTCACGTTCAGAACCACATGTTTACTGTATTAAAGAAATTAATTACTCTTATGACTATATTAACCCTACTTAATTGTTCTAGGAACATATACACATAAAATAATAACAATTAAACTTGCTTCTCTGAAGCATATGACTTCGAGAACATAATAATAAAGTCATGATCATATGGATATCGCTGCATTTTGCATTTGACATATTATTGCATGTTATGGTGTTAATACGATACCGTTAACACCTTGTTCATCTATAGTTAACGACAACCAAGAGCAGGAGCCGGATATTTAGAAGGATACTGATTTTGAGGAGCTGTAGTTGCTAACACTTGTGTCAATCAAGGGAAGCCCTGGTTTGCATTCGCCTTTTTACAAAGTTGCTAGTTTGGTAAATCATTGCTAGTTTCTATATGTGATTGTTGCATTAGGTCAATAGGAGTCGATTGAAAACCCACCTTGCATGATACCCAAATGACCCATGCTACTGTTCCATGAGTCTTGGTAGGAATCGGTACTACGTTGCTATGCTTAGTAATTAACTAGAGTTGGTAGTTTTTTTATTCTTATTGAAGGAATGAACTTGATCACTAAATTTGAACTTAATGGAAATAAGTTTAGTTTGATGTTATAACCAGGCAGGGATAATGCATGTGTAGGTTTGTAGCAATATGATAGGTGTAGAGTGCCCGATCTTTCGGCGAGTGGAGATAAATTCGATTTGATGGATGTCGACCCTCACGATCCGACTACGACGAGCAAGCCGAAGCGCCAATGCAATCGTTGAACCAACTTTCAGAGGATATTAACCTTGCGGTAAACAAGATCAACCTGATCATGAGGATCAATTCTTATGCGCAATTGAAGAACGAGCAAGAATTAGAGGCGAGTAATCTGATGTATTGTACAAAGGTGGAGTTCTGAATTCACGTCGAGAGACGGATGTATAGCTAAGCTAAACTTAAAACAAAACTCAAAGATTGCAAGGGGCGCAACCCTTGACTAAATAGGGGGAGGACGAGGCATCTAGGGCCGGCTGAATTAGAGAGGCGCGCGGTGGAGAGGGAGTCACGCGACTTGGGCCACGTGGGCCTTCGGGTGGCGTCATCCTGGGCCGTCGTTCCTTAGCATCAAAACCGTCTTCAATTCCTGGGCTCGAGCTCTAGTGATTGGGCCCTTGTACGTCGTCGTCTCGTTAGAAGATGGATCCGTAACTCGAGGAGGCACGACGACGAGAGGTGGAGGTGTGACAACTTGGTTTGGCGCGCCATCTTCCGTCGTCATTATTCATATGTCGTTGATGTCCTCATCATGATGTCCTCATCATGCTCCCTTTCTTGAAGTGAAGTCGTCCTCGACGGCAACTCATCATCCTCACCCAAGTATGGTTTTAAATCTGCAACATTAAAAGTAATGGAAACACCAAACTTCATGGGCAAGTCAAGAACATAAGCATTATCGTTAATCTTGGTTAGCACTTTAAAAGAACCAGCAGCACGAGGCATCAGTTTTGAACGATGCAAAGTAGGAAATCTATCATTACGCAAGTGCAACCAAACCAAATCACCAGGTTCAAAAGAAATATGTTTTCTACCTTTACTACCAGTAACTTGATACTTTTTATTAGCAACGGCAATGTTGTGTTGTGTTTCTTCATGCAATTGTTTCATGTGATCAATATGAGCAAGAGCATCAAGATGTGGTTCATCTTCAGCATCAATAGCAAACAAATCAATAGGCGCCCTAGGAAAATAGCCATAAACAACCTCAAAAGGACACATCTTAGTGGCAGAATGTGTAGCACGATTATAAGCAAATTCAACATGAGGTAAACAATCTTCCCAACGTCTCAAGTTTTTATCTAGAACAGCTCTAAGCATAGCAGGCAAAGTTCTATTTACTACCTCAGTTTGCCCATCAGTTTGAGGATGACAAGTGGTACTAAACAACAGCTTAGTTCCTAATTTATTCCAAAGAGAACGCCAAAAATGACTAAGAAACTTAGCATCACGATCAAATACAATTGTTTTAGGAATTCCATGCAATCTAACAATCTCTCTAAAGAACAATTCAGCAACATTTGAGGCATCATCAGTTTTTTGACAAGGTATAAAGTGAGCCATTTTAGAGAAACGATCAACGACCAAAAAAATACTGTCCCTCCCCTTCTTAGTGCGAGGCAATTCCAAAACAAAATCCATCGAAATATCATGCCAAGAATAAGAGGGAACAGGCAAGGGCATATACAAACCATGATTACCCAAACGAGATTTAGCTTTTTGACATGTAGTACAGCGTGCAACAAGGCGCTCAACATCACGGCGCATCCGTGGCCAAAAGAAATGGTCGGCCAACACCTCATGTGTCTTGAAAACGCCGAAGTGACCCATAAGACCACCTCCATGCGCCTCCTGTAACAACAAAAGACGAACCGAGCTAGCTGGAATACATAGCTTGTTAGCACGAAACAGGAACCCATCCTGCATATGAAATTTGCCCCAAGGTTTGCCATCCTTACAATGCATCATAATATCATGAAAATCAGCATCATTCACATATTGATCTTTCAAAGCTTACAAACCAAAGATTTTAAAGTCTAATTGGGACAGCATCATATAACGACGAGACAAAGCATCGGCAATCACATTTTCCTTCCCGTTTTTATGTTTAATGATGTACGGAAAAGATTTAATAAATTCAACCCATTTAGCATGACGACGGTTTAGATTAGTTTGGGTTCTAATATGTTTCAAAGCCTCATGACCAGAATGAATAATAAATTCACGAGGCCATAAATAATACTGCCATGTTTGCAAAGTTCTTACTAAAGCATAAAGTTCTTTATCATAAGTGGAATATTTAAGAGCAGCACCACTTAACTTCTCACTAAAATAAGCAATGGGTTTATGATCTTGCAACAAAATAGCACCCAAACCAATTCCACTAGCATCATATTCCAATTCAAACACTTTATCAAAATTAGGCAATTGTAAGAGAGGAGCATGAGTTAACCGTTCCTTTAAAGTGTTGAATGCATCGTCTTGTTGTGCGCCCCACTCAAATGGCGCACCCTTCTTGGTCAGCTCATGTAATGGTGCAGCAATAGAACTGAAATCCCGCACAAAATGACGATAGAAGCCTGCAAGACCAAGAAAACTGTGAACCTGTGTGACCGTCGTTGGTTGGGGCCAACTCTGAATGGCGTCCACCTTGTTGCTATCAACCTCAATGCCCTATGGAGTAACAACATATCCAAGAAACGAAACACATTGCGTGCAAAAAGTGCATTTTTCCATGTTCCCAAACAAGTGAGCAGCACGCAAAGCATCAAAAACAACACGCAAATGATCTAAATGCTCATTCATGGATTTGTTGTATATAAGGATATCATCAAAATAGACAACAATAAATATTCCAATGAAAGGCCGAAGAACTTCATTCATTAAGCGCATAAAAGTGCTAGGAGCATTAGAAAATCCAAACGGCATAACCAACCATCACACAAGCCAAATTTAGTTTTAAAAGCCGTTTTCCATTCATCTCCTAATTTCATTCTTATCTGATGGTAACCACTACGCAAATCAACCTTAGAGAAAATTGTGGCACCACTAAGTTCATCAAGCATATCATCAAGGCGTGGTATAGGATATCGATAACGAATTGTAATATTGTTAATTGCACGACAATCTACACACATACGCCAAGAACCATCTTTCTTAGGAACAAGCAAAACAGGAACCGAACAAGGGCTGAGAGACTCACGAATATAACCTTTATCAAGCAATGCCTGCACTTGACGCTGAATTTCTTTCGTCTCCTCAGGATTTGTGCGGTATGGGGCGCGATTAGGAAGCTGTGCGCCTGGAATTAAATCAATCTGATGTTCTATGCCACGAATAGGAGGAAGATCCGGTGGCAATTCAGTGGGAAAAACATCTTTATAGTCCTACAAAGGTTAGCAACAGCAGGAGGAATACGCAACATGCAATCGCTGAACCAACTTCTGGAGGATATTAACCTTGTGGTAAACAAGATCAACCTGATCACAAGGATCAATTCTTACGCGCAATCGAAGAACGAGCAAGATTTAGAGGTGAGCAATCTAATGTATTGCACGAAGGTGGAGTTCTGAATTCACGTCGAGAGACGGATGTATAGCTAAGCTAAACTTAAAACAAAACTCAAAGATTGCAAGGGCCGCAGCCCTTGACTAAATAGGGGGAGGACGAGGCATCTAGGGCCGGCTGAAGTGGAGAGGCGCGCGGTGGAGAGGGAGTCGCGTGACTTGGGCCATATGGGCCTTCGGGCGGTGTCATCTTGGGCCGTCGTTCCTTAGCATCAAAACCGTCTTCAATTCCTGGGCTCGAGCTCTAGTGATTGGGCCCTTGTACGTCATCGTCTCGTTAGAAGATGGATCCATAACTCGATGAGGCGCGACGACGAGAGGTGGAGGCATGACAACTTGGTTTGGCGCGCCATCTTCCGTCATCATTATTTGTATATCGTTGATGTCCTCATCACAATATATGAGTGTTGGCTGTTGTAACCCTACCTTGTCAAAGCTATGACCCATCCGTTGTTGGCCCCTTGATCAAGTATTGAACAGTACCGAATGCATGCTAGTTTATGAGCACTAGTAAACCGATGTAACATTAAAATTACTTGTAATAGGAACGGTTAAGGTGCATTGGTTATTGACCCTTCTGCAGCTAGATTGAGCGGTTGATACCATGAAGTATTGTTGGCAGAACGGCATGCCCACTCGATGTCACCACACCCGGTCTGAGGTGTAAGTTCCTTTATTGCGAAAGGTTGTCATATACAACCTTAATTGGTGCATATGTGTCGTGTATTTTGGGTTTTCCTAGCTAGTGTAAATCAATTGCAATTGCTATCACTCGTAGTAATGAGTACCGCTTGGTCACTGAGTCATCACGTAGGCCACCTGATACTACGAAATTGATTATATTGTCTTATGTTGATTATTATTACTGCTGCTCTTATGTTGTACTTAGTTATTTACTAAATGCTATGTTTTACTATTCATGAGTTGCTTCACTAAATTTATATTCCCGCTCTACACAATGAAACCTTGACTAAATAAAACTGATAGAACTAATAGGATGCTTAGTGCAAGTCTTTTGAAACAGCCATCACATTAGAGCCAATGGATGTCTAGGTTGATGACGGTTAAGTCTTGCTGAGTAATTAGTACTCAGGCTTCGTGCCATTGTTGTTTTTCAGGTAATGAAGAAATAGAGTTACTTGTAGATGTGTTGCCTTAGGACATGCAAGTCCCGAAGGGTTGGACCGCCCACTAGGAGTCCGACTTGCCGCCACAGTGATGTTGCGTGATGCTAGAGTGATGATTCTATGGGCATGGATCATTACTACTGTTGTATCGTCAAGAGCCTGTATTAGTTATTGTTATTTGCTTCTGCTGTTTTCAAACTATCTGAACTTGTACTATTCCGCTGCACTTTCACTACATTAATGATGTAATAATTTGACTTAATTTGAACAAATATTGTATTATCATGTGTCTGCGTTATCAGCACCTTTGGGATCCCAATCTTCTGGGAGGGTTGCCTCAAGGCGAAAAGCGAATATCAGTAAGGGAGCTAAGTGATTCTTGAAAAAATTCTAAGTCTATTGCTAGTTCATGAATAAACGAAAATGCTATAGTAACTATGAATGGTGAGCAGTAATGAAGAACATGACATATTGAATCTATGAACCCTAGTGGCAGAAGAAAGTGGAAAAGGGAGTTACCTCGGGGATATTCTGCGGGGTCGCCATCGCCAAAGTTGAAGCCGTCAGGTGCTCGTCCATGCTTGTCAGTGCTTGGAGTTGAAGTCATATGGGAAGAAGAGCGCGCCGGCAAAGCAGGAGAGAGAAGAAGGTGAAAAGGGTTCGAAGTTGGGTGAAAATGAAGGAAGGAAGAAGATACATTTATAAGGATGGGATGCCAGTAGGTCACCATAAAAGCATGCAGTAAACAAGGTGATAAAATTCAACGCACAAAGATTTCGTACCCCAGACTCGGGGTGCATGTGTTGGCACCAGAATTTGGACCGGTCCTAATAGTTAGAGGTGCGGAGGTGAAGTCGGCCGAGTCGGAGGAGTTCAATGGCCGAAGGAAATAAGTGGGCCCGTTAGGGTTATTTTATCCTTTCTAGTTTTAGTTTAGATTGTGCTTAGAAATAAATCTAGTTGGTTTGTTTATTTGGAAACCGAAGAGTCTTGACCGACTCAGGTCAGAACCCCTTGCATAGGATTATAAATATGTAATAGGGTCTATATGAAAAAGATTAGCACATTCGTTTAATATAATTTGGCTCATTACCACCCTTTTTCGCGATAAAACTCTCATCTCGCATGGGCCGCATCAGCTCCGATCTCGGCGAGAGACTTGGATTAGTCACCTCGATAATTCTATTGAATTCAGCTAGTACTTTCTCATTGATTTGATATTCTAGTTGTTATCTTTAGAATTGCTAGTCATTCGGTAATTAAATCTTTATTGCATTTGTATTATCGACTTCGAGTTGCTCGGTTAGGTCCGATCTATTGTGATTTTTAGAAGGTTTTATGAACTTGATCTCGATATATTATTTGAGTCACTTTATCGATTTTACCTATAATTAAAGCGTTGTTGACTTTTGCTAAGCCATATTAATAAATCATCCCCGGCAACGGCGCCAGAAATGCTTGTTGACTTTTGCTAAGCCATATTAATAAATCATTCCCGGCACGGGGCCAGAAACGGTTCACTAATATGTCCCAGAGTCAAGTAGGTAAAATCCGCAAGCGCACGGAGAATACCGCTGTAGCATTTCACCCGGAAGTATTCAGGGTATCGTATTTGTTTATCCCAAAGGAAGGTTATGATCAAGAAGCGTTACTAACATATAAGATCATGTTAACAATTAGCAAGGATATCTAACCAAGACAGGCGGGTACATAATAATAACCGGGTAGTGTGACACACACAGAAGATTCCTACTAAATAAATAAAGTCTAGTGGAGGAAAGACTAGGCTAAGCTACTCCTACTATACATTCCTATACAGTTGCATAGCCTAAGCAGAATACATACAGACCCACACTCAGGTTCAGCAGTCAATAGTATAGCACTTCAGGTACGGACTTACCCCTGCATCCACAGGCGACTTCCGCCAAGAGCCTACGCACTAGCCTAGCGGGGAGGATTTCAAAGGACGGACAGGGCTGTCACCACCTGCCGCCTACCTCAACGAACCAGTAGACTAACGAATAATTGATGCAAATCAGTCACCCAAGTACCATACTTGCATGACCAAAGAGCACTCTGCCCCTCCGCGATTACTATTAACGAGGCAGAGCTACCGTACGAATACGATCACCAAACCCATGCTATACTTTATCAGCTAAAACTAAGCATAGAGACTATAACATATAAACTAGACTATAGTGACGGTATATAACTAGCATGACAATAGTAGTATAATAAATATAAACTACTATCACACAAGTAGACTATACTATCACATATATGGATCACAATATCAAACAAGAAACTCATGACCCAAGCACAACTATATAGAAAAAGTATATATATTGATAAGAGCAAAGTCTTACAAAAGGGAAAAGATACAAGAGCCATACCAATTCCAAGTGAAGACTTGGGACTAGAGAGCTCTAGACTCAGCCTAACTCCACTAAAACTCCAAGAACTACTACTAGCAAGAGAGAAATGCTTCTTGTGGTGTGTGTTGAGTGTGAAGGCACACCCTCCTATTTATAGCCTCAATAGGTCGGCAAGGGAGCGTAACCGCCACGGAAGGCATCTCAAACCGTCATCAGGAGTCGCGGAGGAGCCAACACGTGGAAGCCCAGGCGGAGAGGGCGCCCGGCCGGGTCGGCCGACCTGACCAGGTCGGCCGACCTGGGGGTGGCCCCTCCTGGCCTGTGCTTTCTCCAGGTGGCTGTCCTGTGGGCCCTGACGTCGGTTTGCGCGGTATTACAGGGAGTTACGTCGGTTAAGTGCTGAAAATGGGCCCTTCAATCCGTGTGACGTCCATGTGGCACTCTCTGATTGGTCGAAAGTGTGTTTTCTTGCCTTTTGAGGTGTTTCCTTCACATTTCATCCTGCATGCACAAAGTTCTCCAAGTACAAGTGGAACTATATTATTGTGATAAAGCATGCGTGTATGAAATGCCAAATTCTCCTTTATTTGAGTATAGTTGACGGTTAAAAATGGTACTTAACAGCCGTCAACAAACTCCCCCAAGCTTACCCTTTGCTCGTCCCGAAGCAAAGATAAACTTAAGTTGTTGATCAGGAGTTGCTACAATGTCCTACTCCTCAATAATACTATGCGCATAACAAAGTACTCTTCCTAGAATTAAATATGTTGGCACATAACTTACCCATTTACCTTGATCCATGGGGCTTTTTACACCTCATTGTCTTGGGCGGTTGGGAGATAGAACAATTGCAGGGCACCAATCACTTGCTCTAGATTCCGCTATGTTATTTCGGAGGTTTTCAAAAGATTTTGAAAATAAAAACCAAGTTCCTCAAATGATTCTCTCGGATCACTCAATATGTGTATGATTCCTCACCAAGGCAAAGTGTTGCCTATAATCACCTACTTCTAAATAAGGCTTTATGTGGAGCTCAAGGTAGGGATATATGAGGCACTCATGTTCACATAATATTGCTATGTCAAAAGACCGGATCCAAGAAAAACATCAATTCAAACAATCTTGATCAAGATGTGCAAGTGTGTGGGAGAACGGAGGAATGGTGGATGGGAAGAAATAACTCCTTTTTGAATTTTCCTTCTCTCTTTTGGAGTTTCTAGGCTATGGCTATCTTTTGCTTGCTCTCTTTTTTTTGAGCATTTTTTTTTCTTTTCTTTTTGCATAGCCATAGTCCTAGTTTGCAATGAATACTTTGAGAGAGGAATTTTGCAATGGATATATGGAGTGTTTCTTTGGATGGATGGATGGATAGTGGCTTTCTTCCGGTGTAGAAGAATAGCTCACGGTGGATATGGTGGATATGGTGGATGCTATCTTCTTGATTTAGAAGGATAGCTCATGGCGGTGGATGTGTGTATATGATCTTGATCAAGAAAGCATGAAAAGAGTTCTACTAGGGTCACAACAATTTTGACTAAGCTCAATGTGAAACAAGCAGCATATGTGTAAAGGTTTTCAAATCTAAACACTACATATGGTTGTGGTGGGAATTTCATCATTGAGGAACTTATCAATTTGTCATTTTGAAAAATAAAACTCCGGAATTCAAGCTTTACGTTGAGCAAGATCATAGCAGCCCTATCTATCATATCATACCTCTCAACAACTTAGAACTAGAGAATGCATATGCTACCCACAAGATTCAAGTTCAAGGCAAGATTTACCAACAAACCTAACTCTTGAGAGAGTACTAAGTTGTAAACTAGCATTAGAGAGGAATAAAGGACAGAGCAACTATTCATCATCTCAACATAGGAAAATTATACACATTCATACCGCGCATGAAAAAGGGAAATATTTTTGTTCTTTTTATGTTTTGCAAATTTTTATGGAATTTCAGATTTAGCAAATGCAAGAAATAAAGGGAAGGGGAAAGATACAAGTTACCGTGAGAAGGGGGGTCCTCCCCCAAGCTTGTTCTTGCTCATATCTGCTGGTTCGGGTCGTAGCCTTGGGAGCGGAAGAAGGCATCCCAATTGTTCTGATTCTGAGCCATCATCGCGTTCAGCTGGCGGAATTGGTTGTCGCTGAAATTCTGCCATTGCTTGCTAGGTGTCGGTGACATGTTGCGTGAGAGTTTGTTGCATGCTCTCGGTGCGCAAATCAATGTCGTTCACCCTCCTTGTCAACTCGGCCATCCCATAGTTGAGTTCACGGAACCCACGGGATGAGAATGACCAAGTGGCAAAGGATGGCGGTCCGCTTGAACTTGATGACGTCTGCATGGGGTAATTGTACTGAGATTCCCATGCTCCGGCCTGCCATGTTGATGCACCCGCCTCGTCCTGTGGCGGGGGCTGCTCCCGTACCGGATCTCCGGTCGGAGTGTGAAACTCCGGTGTAGGCTCCATATGCCTACGGGAACGTGTCAGTCGCCCTGAAACACTATGCCTGCGAACTTCTCCCACTGGCTCAAGTGGGAGGGTTAGTGCCCGACAGTGATACAAACGAAGACCCGGGTTAGGTAACGGGAATTCATTTGTATACCGGGGAAAGTGATAGATCAAGGTATTATTTGGACCATGTTTCAAAGTATGTCCTTGCACAAAATAGTCCTCGCCTAGAAATTCTCTATCTACCATCAAATATTCAACATGAACATTCTCAAGCAGACCACACTTCTGCGCAATGCGAGTAACTAAAGAGGTGCACTCAATTGGTCCTGTCAACTTTATATTGTCTAACCATTGATCAATCATGCATTCCGCGGGTGACACCCTAATTTTCTTAACCATGGCATAAAGTATTTTCAATTCATCTTGCCGGACAACCCTAATGTCACCTCGAGGAAACAAGGTCATAGCCAACCACACATGCATAAATCTAAGTGTAGGATTATGGATGGCACTTGTTCTAGGCTCGGGACCCCACTCGTTTCCGGAAATCTTTTTCCAAAAACTTTCTTTATGGAACCCCTTTAGCGCTTTATCTAAGTCTAGCCTACATTTAGGATTTAGACCTAGCATAGCATGAAGATCACCCCATGTGACCAAGCGCTCTTGCCCAAACAAGCGAAAAGAAATGCCTTCATCATACTTTCTAAGGGTGCATAAAAACTGCATAGTAAGCAAACGAGAACCCGGCTCATCTACTTCTACGAAATTTAGCCAACCCATAGTGCGAAAAATAGAGGCAAATTCTTCTCTCATACCTATTTTCTCGAGGAAGTCCGGATCGAAGCGTCGGGTGTGGGCGAATGGCCGTTCTCTCATGAGCGCGATGGCTTGGCCCTCGCGGTCGTCCTTGATGTCGAGATGCTCCTCGGTGATGAGCAAGGCCGGCCTTTCCTCCGGAATTTCAGCTTCGGGGTCACCCTGCCCCGGACTTGGTGTGAGCTCGACGGAGGATGCTTGACTCGTGCTTGCACGAGTGCTTTTTCTCCGCTTGATTCCGGCGACTTGCTTCATTCGTTTGAACATGGCTGCACACAAGAACAAACACAAGACAAGAACAAAAACTAGATCGAACAAGTGTTCGGGTGAGCGTTAGTGAAAACGACAAACCCGAGCTTCTCCGAAATTGGTTTTCTTCTTACAACAACTTGCAAATGCACTAAAACAGAGGGGAAATATTTTTTTGGGTTTTTGGGGCTGTAGTAAAGTTGAAGAACACGAAATTTTGGGAGAGCAACAAGTGAGCAAAGGAGGGGAGTGAAAGATGAGCTTGGAATGGTGAAGCTCCCCCTCCTGGGCGGTTTTTATAGCCAAGGAAGCAAGATGGCCGTTAGAAAGAGACAGAGCAACGGCCATATAGCCGTTGGGAGAAAGGAGCACAGGAAAAGGTGGGGCCAGGGGGTCGGCCGACCCCACCAGGTCGGCCGACCTGGTAGGTGGGCCTCCTGGCAGCCCCCTTTTTCCTATGTGTTCCCCAACGGCTAGGGGATTTGTCCCCTGCTGCCTTTTTGCTCAAAAAGCTCGACAAAAAATCTTTTCAAAATGGAAAGCCCAAAAACCTATTTTCTAAATTTTCAAAAATGCAAATGAGTTTTGAAAAAATCCAAGGTGGCTGGAAAAATTCAAAAATGCAGTGGTCGGGAAAAATCAAAATGTGATGGAAAGCAAATATGCAATTAAAAGAGCAAATATGGATAACTACCGATTTAACCTCCCGGCGAGGACTCACCTTTTAAAGTCCGACGAGCGGGACTTTTCTCCGGCGTTCAGCTCGATGAAGCGTTGTCCGGTCCCGGAGATGAAGACACGGATGATGCTTCTTGTTTCACTCGCCACACCTTCTTGGTCTTTCTTGCGGTCGGTGGCTTCTCGGGCTTCGGAGGCTGCGGTTTTGCAGGCTTCACAGCCTGTTTCTTTGCAGACCTCGGAGGTTGCTGCCTTGTGGACTTCGGAGGCTGTTGCTTAATGTGTGACCTTTGCCTCCTTGCCTTCATCAGTTGTTGCTGTGCAACCTTTTCCTTCTCAAGGAAGTTCTTCATGAATGTGATGAGGCTGTCCTTCTTTGGCGGAGTGACCTCCACTTCCTTGATGTTGCTTGGGTTCGGCCCGTACTTGATACGGATCATGTTGCACTGTTCTTTCCGTGGCCGAAAGTCAAACTTCTCCTCCTTGCCATTGATGTGGAAGCGGATTTCTCCGGCTCCTACATCGATGCGAGCATCCGCAGTGCTGAGAAATGGGCGTCCCAGGATGAGCGGTGTGCTTTTCCCGACGTCCATATCAAGCACTACGAAGTCGACGGGGATGAAGCAATCCCAGATTTTCACCGGAATATCTTCGGCGATCCCCGCCGGATAGCGGACCGTTGAATCGGCCAGCTGCAGCTGCATCGGCGTGGGGGATAGTGTGGTGTAGTTGAGCTTGTCGAAGACATCCTTCGGCATGACGCTCACACTTGCCCCAAGATCACATAAGGCATGGTCGAAGTTCTGTGTCCCGATCGAGCAGGTGATCGTGGGACACCCTGGATCTTTCTTCTTCTCAGGAAGCCGGTTGAGTATAGCAGCGCTACACTGTTCCGTCAGCTTGACAATTTCTGTGGTCGGTAGTGGGCGCTTGTTGCTGATAAGATCCTTGAGGTAGCGAGCGTACGTGGGTACTTGTATCGCATCCAGCAAGGGCACGTTGATGTGCAGCTTCTGGATCACCTCAACGAAGCGTGTGAACTGCTCGTCCACGGTGGGCTTCCTTCTTCTTTCGGGAAACGGCATGAGGTTCGTGTCATAGAACTCATGTGGGGCCGTTTTCCTGGGTGGCAGTTCTTCTTCTTCTGCCGGCTTCTCAGCTGATGTGTCCTTTCCTGCATGGTTAGGGTATGGCGGATCCCGAGTGGACTTACCTCCTCTCGTGGTAACCGCATTAACATTTTCTAAGGGGGTCTCGGGTTGCCCCGGGATTTTCCCCGACTCAGCAGTAGGAACAGCAGCAGCTAACTGAGCTAATTGGGTTTCTATCATTTTATTAAAGCTCAGCTGATTCTTGAGAGCAGAGGAAACACCCTCTATCTTAGTGTGGATGCTCTCAAGAGTCCTATTAGTGGTGGCAAGCTTTTTACTGATGTTATCATTAACCTTAGCTTGACCAAGCACAAGATCTTTCAAGGAGGGCTGATTATAACCGGAATTAAAACGAGTGAAGTTGCCAGAGTTACCTCCTTGGTAGTTGGGATGTGGTGGACCCCAACTTTGACCTCCTTGTGGACGGTAGCCGTTGTTGTTGTTGTTGCCCATGAACATTACGTCCTCACGGGTCTCAGGGCAGTCATTGCCCGAGTGTCCCGTGTTGCCACAGACCTTGCAAGTCATCCGAGCATCTAGGGCTTTCACTTCTCCATTGGCTTGGTCGTCCATCTTCTTCATGAGAAGGTCAATCTTGGCGGCGAGCATGTCAACCTCCTTGACGGAGTGCATGCCTCGCTGGCGAGGTTGGAGGCGCTCTTCATTCCAACCTTGGTTGGACACCATCTTCTCGATCAAACCTTTTGCCTTGCTTACAGTGAGCGAGAAGAAGGCTCCACCAGCAGCAGCGTCGAGGTGGTCGCGGGCCGACGGAGTAAGCCCGTTGTAGAAGTTCTGGATGATCAGCCAATCATCCATCCCGTGGTGGGGACATGCCAGGATGTACTCCTGGAGCCTCTCCCATGCCTCAGGAATCGACTCCTTCGACTCCTGCTGGAAGCTTGAGATCCTTCCGCGGAGGGCATTGGTCTTGCCCAGCGGGAAGAACTTTGCAAGGAACGCAGCTGAACACTTCTCCCAAGTGTTCACAGCTTCAGGGTTTGCGTAGAACCACTGTCTCGCTCTCCCAAGGAGAGAGAACGGGAACAGTCGAAGGCGAACAGCGTCGGGGGTGACGTCCTTCATTTTGAACGTGTTGCAAATCTCCAGGAATTGCTGGAGATGAGCACTAGCGTCCTCGTTGGCTTTCCCACAGAATGGGCTAGCCTGCACCATGGTGATGAGACCGGTCTTGATCTCGAAGTTCGCATCTCCCACATTGCCAGCTGGTCCCGTAGGGATGTTGGCAGCGGAGGGAGCGGAGAACTCGCGGAGGGTCTTGTCGGCCATTTGCTCAGAGCTTGATGGTGCGGGAATGACAGGTTCGATTGGCCGAGTCTCCTTACGAGGAGGGGTGAGCCTAGCTCGTGTCCTTCTCAGGAGTGACTCAGGATCTTCAGTGAAGTTTGTCGGCAAGTCGAAACCAGTCATACACTACCCTGTTTTCATACAAAATGCAGAAAACAAAGCAAGGTTAACCTGCTTAGGAGATAGCCTTAATAATTGCAACACTACTATATACATTAGTAATTTTTCTTAAATCATACGCCTTCCCCGGCAACGGCGCCAGAAATGCTTGTTGACTTTTGCTAAGCCATGTTAACAATTAGCAAGGATATCTAACCAAGACAGGCGGGTACATAATAATAACCGGGTAGTGTGACACACACAGAAGATTCCTACTAAATAAATAAAGTCTAGTGGAGGAAAGACTAGGCTAAGCTACTCCTACTATACATTCCTATACAGTTGCATAGCCTAAGCAGAATACATACAGACCCACACTCAGGTTCAGCAGTCAATAGTATAGCACTTCAGGTACGGACTTACCCCTGCATCCACAGGCGACTTCCGCCAAGAGCCTACGCACTAGCCTAGCGGGGAGGATTTCAAAGGACGGACAGGGCTGTCACCACCTGCCGCCTACCTCAACGAACCAGTAGACTAACGAATAATTGATGCAAATCAGTCACCCAAGTACCATACTTGCATGACCAAAGAGCACTCTGCCCCTCCGCGATTACTATTAACGAGGCAGAGCTACCGTACGAATACGATCACCAAACCCATGCTATACTTTATCAGCTAAAACTAAGCATAGAGACTATAACATATAAACTAGACTATAGTGACGGTATATAACTAGCATGACAATAGTAGTATAATAAATATAAACTACTATCACACAAGTAGACTATACTATCACATATATGGATCACAATATCAAACAAGAAACTCATGACCCAAGCACAACTATATAGAAAAAGTATATATATTGATAAGAGCAAAGTCTTACAAAAGGGAAAAGATACAAGAGCCATACCAATTCCAAGTGAAGACTTGGGACTAGAGAGCTCTAGACTCAGCCTAACTCCACTAAAACTCCAAGAACTACTACTAGCAAGAGAGAAATGCTTCTTGTGGTGTGTGTTGAGTGTGAAGGCACACCCTCCTATTTATAGCCTCAATAGGTCGGCAAGGGAGCGTAACCGCCACGGAAGGCATCTCAAACCGTCATCAGGAGTCGCGGAGGAGCCAACACGTGGAAGCCCAGGCGGAGAGGGCGCCCGGCCGGGTCGGCCGACCTGGGGGTGGCCCCTCCTGGCCTGTGCTTTCTCCAGGTGGCTGTCCTGTGGGCCCTGACGTCGGTTTGCGCGGTATTACAGGGAGTTACGTCGGTTAAGTGCTGAAAATGGGCCCTTCAATCCGTGTGACGTCCATGTGGCACCCTTCGATCTGCTCGAGCCAGGGAGGCTGCATCGACTTTTATTCCTTGCTAAGTCGATAGAACTAGGTACGAGTTGATCATGGGTAGAGTCTATAGGGTTCTATCAGGACGTGTAGCCAATAGGTTATCACAGTTCAATCGACTTCTCAGTACTTTATTTGATTATTTGCATACTTTTAGAAGTCGATTGCCCCCTTCAGAATGGTGGTGGAAGAGTGCGAAGAGAGTTCAGAAAGAGAAAAGGAAGGGATTCAACTCCCTAGTGGTGTTAGGTGCTTGGATGTTATGGAAACACAGGAATGGGTGTGTGTGTTTAATGGTGCTAGTCCGTCCATGCCGGTGCTGCTCTAGGCGTTCGAGGATGAAAACATCTTTGGTGTAAGGCTGGTGCTCGGGGTCTCTCCTCCTTGAGCGCTGGTTTCGGTCATGGCCTAGCAGGTAGGTTTCACCTAGCTAGCTCCTACCGGGGTCAAGTTCCTTTGCTAGTTTTCTTATTAGACTACAATCTGAAGTAAGCACCGCCCCTCGCAGCTCGGTTCGGAATGAGGGGCGTTATTTGTAAGGAACCGGTTCTTTTCTTCTTAATACAAAGATGCGCAGCTCTCCTACGTATTCGAGAACAAAATAAGATTAGATCTGTTATTTTAAGGCATATTTATAATACCAGCTATCAGATCTATTGACTTTCACCATCAACTGAGTGAGTCTTTGCTTGTTTACTGTAGATCTATCCACTTTGCTCTATCGACTTAGTACTTATCAGCACTATCAGTGTATTATTTCATATTTATTGATTAGATTGCCGATAAACCGATACAAATTAGCCGACTAGTTTATTTATCAACTTTTTTTGTAGTCTATAGCCATCGGCTGGTTTCCAGTAACAGTGACTATCGGCTTTTCTCATCGGCCTGTCTGGGGCCGGTGACCCAAGGAATTTGGCCATTTGTTTCTTTGTCGATTTGCAGGGAAAATCGACTGGTACGCCCTGGTTTATGTATTGAGCCTGCATTGAAGTAAAGCTAATCTCCCAGGTCAGGCGTGTGGATTTTTGCATCAACACCATGGTAACGAATAGGATGATTGTAAGTTCTCCCGGTGGAGAGTTGAATGCGAAACATGTATGCCCTAAGGCAAACCTTAAAAATAAGGGGGTAGATTTCATCGCAAATCTCATGGTTCTTGGATCTAGTTGAATAGATGTGATCCTTGGCATGGACTGGTTAACCAAGCATAAAGGAGTCATAGATTGTGCAAAAAGGACAATCAAGCTCAGAGTCAGAATTGGATTATGTGGCTGATGCCGTCATTACTCAAAAAGGAGCAACCAACCATGCAACAATGAATCATCTCCATGCCAGCGCCACAGATGATATTCGGATAGTCTATGAATTTCCGTATGTCTTTCCAGAAGAACTGGCAGGTATGCCACCTGACCATGATGTTGAATTTGTTGTTGAACTAGTTCCTCGTACTGCACCTATATTTAAGAGACCATATAGAATGGCTATTAATCAATTAGCTAAACTTAAGGAACAGTTACAAGAATTACTAGACATGAGTTACATTCGTCCTAGCTCATCTCCATGGGGAGCCCCGGTCATCTTTTTCCCTAAGAAGGATGGATACCATTAGATGTGTGTGGATTATCGATCTCTTAATGAGGTCACCATCAAGAACAAGTACCCTTTGCCTCGGATTGATGACTTGTTTGACCAGCTAAAAGGAGCATGCATCTTTTCCAAGATTGATCTCTGATCCAGTTACCATCAATTGAAAATTCAGGCAACAGACATACCCAAGACTGCTTTCATCACCCGATATGGACTCTTTGGGTACACTGTCATGTCTTTTGGATTGAGCAATGCCCCTGCCTATTTCATGTACCTAATGAACAAAGTTTTCATGGACTACTTGGATAAATTTGCAGTCGTGTTTATTGATGACATCCTGGTATTCTCACGGAATGAGGAAGGGCATGAGAAGCATCTTCGCTTGGTTTTACAGAAACTTAGAGAAAATCAGTTATATGCTAAACTCAGCAAATGTGAGTTTTGGTTGAAGGAAGTATCTTTCCATGGACACATTATTTCCGTGAGTGGAATATCCGTAGATCCGAGAAAGGTCAAGGACGTGTTGGGTTGGAATACACCCAAGAATGTCTCTGATATCCATAGTTTCCTTGGACTCGCTGGTTATTATTGTCGATTCATCGAAGGATTTTCCAAGATTGCAAAGCCTATGATAGAGTTATTAGCCAAAGGAAAAGAATTTAAGTGGACCCAAGCTTATGAAGATAGTTTTCAAAAATGAAAGAAGAGGCTAACATCTGCACCAGTGTTAGTGATGCCCAATATGGAGAAGCCATTCTCTATATATTGTGATGCATCCCATCAAGGTCTTGGTTGTGTTGTTATGCAAGATGGTCATGTCGTAGCTTATGCATATCAACAGTTAAGAGTGCATGAGAAAAATTACCCTACCCATGATTTGGAACTAACAACTGTGGTTCATGCACTCTAGATCAGGAGGCACTACATCATTGGTAAAAGATGTGAGATCTACTCAGAGTACAAGATTTTGAAGTATATTTTTACTCAACCCGATCTCAATCTGTGACAACCAAGATGGTTGGAAAACATCAAGGATTATGATTTAAAAATCAATTATCACCCTGGTAAGGCTAATGTGGTTGCAGACGCTCTTAGTAGGAAGTCATATCTAAGTATGCTGGCAGCTAGGGAGATACAACCTTAGCTGTGTGTAGAATTTGGTAGACTCAGCCTTGGATGGGTGTCAAACACCAAAGTTGTAGCCATGGAGGTCGACAGAGTCAGTAACTCATGAAGGGCAATTAGATGATGAGAAGATCCAAGAGACTAAGCAACAAATCAAAGAAGGCAAAGCTCCAAATTTTGTGGAGGATGGTCAGGGAACCTTGTGGTATAAGAAGAGAATTTGTGTGCCTGATATCAAGCACATTAAGGAACTGATACTACCAGAAGCTCATGACTCAGTTTATTCCATTCATCCTAGAAATTAGTATGGATTTCATTGTAGGTTTACCAAGGACTCAGTGAGGATATGCCTCTATTTGGGTTATTGTGGACCGTCTCACAAAGGTTGCCCATTTTATTCCAGTCAAGACTACCTACAAGGGGTCAAAACTGGCAGAATTGTACATGTCTAGAATCATGTGCCTACAAGGCGTGCCCAAGAAGATAGTATCAGATAGAGGCACTCAATTCATTTCACGTTTCTAGGAGAAGTTGCACGAATGTATGGATACAAGGTTGAACTTTAGCTCAGCCTATCATCCAAGATAGAAGGCCAGACTAAGAGATTTAATCAAATCCTAGAAGATATGCTACGAACTTGAAGTATGGTGGAAATTGGGATAAGAGTCTGCCCTATGCAGAATTCTTTTGCAACAACAGTTACCAAGCCAGCTTGAAGATGTCCCCATTTGAGGCTTTATATTTGTGAAAATGCCAAACTCCGTTGTTCTGGATTGAGACTGGAGAAAGACAAGTCTTTGGGCCTGAGATTATAAAAGACGATGAGGAAAGAGTTCGAGACATACGAGCGAATTTAAGGATAGCTCAGTCCAGGCAGAAAAGCTATGCTGACCACAGACGATGGGAATTAAGTTTCAAGGTCCGTGATTATGTGTACCTAAAGGTGTCTCCCATGAGAGGACTTCGTTGTTTTAATGTTAAAGGCAAGCTTGCACCAAGGTACATTGGTCCTTTCAAGATCCTTGAGCAAAGAGGAGCGGTAGCTTACCAGTTGGAGTTACCACCACAGTTGGCAGATGTGCATGATGTGTTTCACATTTCTCAACTAAAGAAGTGCCTTTGAGTCCCTGAGGAACAAGTGCCACTAGAAGAATTGGACACCACCAAGGAACTGACATATCAGGATTATCCAGTTAAGATCCTCAGTACTTCAGAAAGTGAATGTTGCCAAGAGGGGGGGGGGTGAATAGACAAACCTAAAACTCCTACGAGATTGGACTTAAACAAATTTTGTCAGTCTAACTGGCAGTGCCGGTGGGATCGATCGGCAGTGTCGATGGCTACTGGCGATGGGTGATTGGCAGTGCCGATGAGTGAACAGACAAATGAAGGAAAACTACGTTTAAATGGTTTTGCAGTTACTAGGTGATATATGAAGACTACAACAGTTGATAAGAAGCTCTACAACAATAAGGAACAACTAGAAGTAAGCTACACAAGTAGATCTAGAACTTATGGCAAATACAAGAGCAAACCCTAGAACAAGAATAATAACAACAAGCAAGGAAATAAGCACACAAAGACACAATATTTGTTATGGAAGTTCAGGCTCACAAAGAACCTTACATCTCCGTTGAAAAGGCCGCAAAGGACCAGGTCTCTTTCAACCCTATTCTCACTCAAGCAACCACAAAGATCGAGCTCGAGTTCTCCACTAGCAAGTCCCTAGTGGGATGGGTAATACAAACCTCCCGAGGCGTCACCACACAAGTTGGGAACTCTACGGGCACCGCTAACCGTCTAGGAGCAAAGCTCCAAGAGTAACAAGAACAAATCACAAGTATGGCGGAGTTGAATGCTCAAGAGTGGAATGGCGCTCTTCAATCAATAGGAATCAATAGCTCACTCAAACCCTAGCTCAAAGTATGAAGCTTTGACTTGGAGAGGGAGAGTGAGGAGAATGGAGCTCAATAGAGTGTTTTGATTTTTGGGTTGGAGAGATGGACTCATCGGCATTGCCATTAGGGTTTCTGACACATGTCAGAGAACTAGAGAGGCTTGACACGACCCGCACTAGCACTGCTGATCAAGACATCAGCACTGCCGGTGAGGCAGTCACAGAGAAGGTGGTATCTGGGAGACCCTGACTGACACTGGGGTCAGGCCAACCGACACTGCCAATCAGTAACAACCAGAGAACCTAAGGAAAACAAAGTCTCTGAGGTGAGGAGACCGGCACTGCCGATCAGTGGATTGACACTACCGATGGAACAAGCCAGAGCCAGATAGAGGATGTGGCTCTCTAAGAGCCATGACCGGCATTGCCGATCTGGGTAATCAGCACTGCTGATAGGCTACAACCAGAGAACCAAGGAAAGTAGCACTAAGGGACCAGCACTATCGATTATATCGGCACTGCTGATGCAGGCAAGACAGACGCCAGAGAGTGGTCTGGTCTTCACGGCGCCTCTCGAAGGGGTGATCGACACTGCTGATGAGAGGAAAAATAGAGGGATGGGAGATATGAATTTCGATAGAATTTTGAGCATTTTGACTTTACCAAACTTGCAAATTATACCCCTCTTGATAGTACGGTTTACCTATACTCAAGATAAAAATAAAACTCTATGATCTTCAATCTTGAGTGCATTTTAGACTTTTAATTGTAGGCAAATGACCATCTTCTTTTCCCTTTTTGTTTCAAGGCATTACTTTCACCAATTTAGATAATCATCTACACACATGCTCAATAAAAACATTAGTCCATTCTTAATTATATTGATGCCAATCACCAAAATAAAGTTAGGTGCCTAGATGCATGTTCGTGGTTTCTAGATGCCCATTTTATCTACCAAAAAGGGATATTTTGCGTCTTAATTTGGTGGTTTGGACTAACAATTAACCCCATATTTGCATATATTTGTAGTTGTTCTGTTTTGGATGTAATCGCAGGAAACAGGTGTAAAACAGGGCAATTATGGATAAAGAGCTGAAGAGTAACGAAGATGGGCCAGATACGAAGCCGTGCCGATCGGCGCGACCCATGCGCCGATCGGCACGAGAGGAAAAGATGACTAAAACATGATCCGGTCCAGGAAAGACGAAGGCCCAGCCCAGTATGAGTCAGAGTCGGTTGAAGTTGACCTAATCCCGTCGAGTATAAAAGGAAGATAATTATCAAGAGCCAAGGGGCCCAAGGAGAGACGATAATCACGAGAACCAGTTATTAAAACTAGGGTTCCAGGATATTGGCGGTGGAGGTTCATCAACACCGACGAGATCCACCAGAAGGGAGGTCGCGCCGATCGGCGCGCCGCTTGTGCCGATCGGCTCGTGCGTGTTCCAACGCTATTTCTCACCCCTCTGCTATGTCTAGTGGATGGATGAGTGAGTAGTCTCATATTCTCTTCTCTGGTGCGGGGATCTGGTCATGTAACTCTCATACTTGTTGATACTCTCTTGATGAATTTAATCTATGTGATGAACTTTATTGCACATCTATCTATCCTTTTCATTAGTGTATCGACCAATACACTTTTGCCCATTACATAGTGCAAGAAACCAGTGGGGAGCTAATAGCCTCTATAGTGACAGCCGGGGTGAACGAAACCACTATGTCTTGTAGAATATTAGAGTCATCACTTGAGTTGATAAGAATAAGGTTTCATGTTAGTGAACCAATCCTAAGGAGAGAATCCTTCATCATCCTGTTAACTCTTCAATAACATTCACCTTCCACTTTCTCACCGTCATCATTCACACCAACCAACCCATTGCAATCTATTAGTAACCCTTTAATAGTATTAGTTCCGCTCGTTCCCTGTGGATTCGATAACCTTGGAATACTCCGAGGGAAAAAGAGCTACAACTGTACACCGTCCTCTTGCGGTATATAAGTGGGTGTGTAGATACAACCAACAAGCCCTTTTTCTAGCACCGTTGCCGGGGAACAAGCCAGTTCTTTTACTATTAATATTTTACTAACGTCTAATCCTCTCTTTTCTAGTTGTTTTTGTTTTTGTGTTTTGTGTGAATTTTTAGGATGAGTACGACAGGACCTTCTCGGACGCTCAAGGAACTTTCTCTACCATCTCCAGACGTGCTGGTGCCTCAACCCTCAGATGAGAAGGCCACGGCCTCCTCGTATGTGTTGAACCCCATTATCATTAGCATGGCTGAAGCAAAGAAATTCTTTGGAGCGAAAGAGGAGAACCCATATACTCACTTACAAGATTTGGAGGCACTTTGCCAACCATTCCATGATGAAGGAGTGCCTCGAGATCTTTATAGGTGGCTGCTTTTCCCATTCTCTTTGGGAGGAAAAGCCAAAGTGATGAGGACATCACTCCTATGGATACACACAACACTCCTCCAAATCTGGACTTGCAAGGTCCAATGATTAGAGCTCGTGCACGATGACTAAATTTAGAGGTGAGCTCGTTCCTACGTTCTTCGCTATATGTTACTTTTGAGAATGGTTTGCTACATAATGATTATTTTATGATTAGAAACCATGGAGAAGACCAGGAGATGATGGGAGAAGGAGTTGGGAACGTGGAGGACCAGCAAGGGCTTGGAAGCCAAAGTGGAGGCCCAATCAAAACCGACTTCGAGTCTGTTTCGGGGCCCAGGACCAGTCTGTACTAAAATAGTCGCCCAGGACGCATACGGACTCGGATTTGGACGTTCTACATATGCACGGAAAGATAAGGAGAAGACCTTTCCAATGCCGCCGGCCTCATGTCAAAATTCATCCGGAGTCATCGGGAATCATCAAAACAAGACAGAGTCCAGAATCTGTGTCGGTGCTGCGTCGCCTATTTTTGGCCTTTGGGCTTTGTATCTAGTTGAGCCCAATTAGGGGCGCATCCAGAGGGTCTTGCACAACCCTAGGGTCTTTATATACAGCCGCCACCACACCATTAGGGTTCGAGTTTTGCTTAGATCAATTCTGTTCATAAACAGTTTTGCCGTTCATCGGTTTGTGAGACCCCAACTTTGAGAGTTTAATCATACATCTGCAATTGTGTTGCATTCTTCGTTGTTCTTGCTTGTGTTCTTGATTCGCAGGCAGGGATTAGCCTTCTCGGCGAGGTCAATCATCTTTTGGACGGTTGATAACCAGAGGAGACGTCGTGCTGCGATTGCGGGGTTTAGAACGTGCTGTTCTGAAGCCGGATCGATTTGTGTGTCGCCTCCGACCAAATCAACTTACCAAGAACCTTTCGGAAGATCGGGAACCCTTGTTCACATCAAGTGGTAATCAGAGCTTCAGGTGCACCGTTAGGTTCACACTACCCTTTAGTTTTGTTTTCGTGTTCTTCCTATCGTCCACTGAAAATACCAAAAAAAAATTTCCCCCGCCCATAACCACGTGTTTAGCCTTTGCATATTTCAATTTCAGAGTCCGTAGTGTTTAGTTTGTGCCCTAGTTCTTGTTTAGTCGCTGGTTTAGTTTGTGTTTTTGTCGTCAGTAGTGTTTCCCTTGCAACCCTAGCCGCCATCCCCTTCACCATCCTCGGTTTTGTCGGCTTTGTGTGCTAGGGTTGATTGATCAACACGCCCACCCTAATCCCACCCTAAACCTACCCTCACCACCTCGGACCAATTTTCATAAATTCCACTTTCCGCTGCATCCACCTCGCCAAAAAAACTCCCTACCCGACCCCAAGCCCGACTCGGATTTCACTCAAACCCCCGGGTTCTTCATAACCGATTCCGACACCCCTTCGATAAAACAGCCATAACTTTTTGCTCGGTTGTCCGTTTTGGCTGAAATTTTTACAGGAGATTCTTGACGAAAAGTTGAGCATACCCACACTAGGCTACGCCCTCTGTGCCCTCGTCAAAAAATTCAAAAAAAATCGGGAAGATAAAGAAAAAATTCATTCAAGTTGAAACCCGACATTTTCTGAAACTTCAAGATTTTCTGTAGGCCACGTCCTAGCTCGGTTTGAGCTGAAATAAAATAAAATAAAAAATAAATTTGGGATTCCTACTAGTGCTCCATCTAGCCCCCTGGAATTTCTGAGTTTGGCTATTTTACACTAAGCCCCCTGTTATCGACTGTGTCCCTTTGTCTCTTTGTTTCTTCTTTGCTATCACTACTGTTCTAGGACATAGTTAGACCAGCAACTAGGGACAAGTTATTTGGGCACTTATTCAGCTTTACTATCTGTTTTTGATTTGTGTGCCACTCATATATATATATTTGGCCTTCCTAGCTCTACATACTTCTTCTGGACAGCACATAGGTTATTTGGTAACCCTTGCAATCGTGGAACACTTCTCCCTGGTATCCTTCGCTTTGTTGTTTTCAGAACTTTGGAAGAGCTTTGCAAGAAGCTTACTTTTGCTGTGTTGAGAGGCACCACTGCTTAGTAGTTTTGTAGGGATAACCTTCACTTTTTGTTTCCTGTTTTGGTGTTTCTGATGTCAGGAAGCGATGGGGAGGGTGCTTCACCCTCCAAATTGGATGAGTTCAGAGTGATTTGGCAGAGACGATCACCAGGGCCGTCACCGACGCCGTCACCAAGCTTCACCTGGGAGAAAGCATTGAGCGGTTGGATAAGAGAGTCTCTAAGCTAACCGATCAGGTTGTCGAATTGGAGACCGCTCACAAGACCAACAACAACAACAACAACAACAACAACACCAACACCAACAACGACACCAACAACGACGTTGAAGACGATCATGATGAAGCAACGGTGTATAAGGCTGATGGCACCGTCGATAGGTCAGCTACAAGGACCGCAAGGTTACGACACTGTTTGCAACGTAACCCTCAAGGTATGGGTGGTTTCCACAACCACAACCGTCGCACACAAGGTAACTATGCTCCAGATGATCCGTATGCTAAAATTAAGTTTTCAATTCCTTCGTTTTTGGGTCAGTACGATGGTGATGCTTACCTTGATTGGGAAATGACGGTAGAACAAAAATTTAATGCCCACCTTGTTCCTGAACAACATAGAGTTAGACAAGCCACTAGTGAGTTTAAGGACTTTGCTATTGTTTGGTGGAGTGGTCTAGCTGCTGAAACCGATTTGCCTACTACTTGGGAAGAACTTAAGGTAGAAATGCGTGATCGTTTTGTTCCTCCTTCTTTTTATAGAGAAATTCGTAATAAACTGCAGCGTTTAGATCAAGGAGATAAAACTGTTCAGAAGTATTTTAGTGAGCTTCAGAAGGGTTTGATTCGTTGTGCTGTGGTTGAAAAAGTAGAGGATCAGATTTGCCGCTTTTATTCTGGTTTGAGAAAAGAAATTCAGGACATCCTTGATTATAAAGAATTTTATACCCTCAACCAGTGTTTCCAGTATGCTATGCTTGCAGAGAAAGAATCACAGGGACTTTTCCAGGCTTTTGAGGAGTACAGCAAGTCCAGGAATTTCTACCCACCACGGCAGACGGGGACTTCGGGGCTGCCCAAGCCATCTTTCCGGCCGCCCCCACCAGCTAGTGTTGTTTCTACAGCACCAAGATCAGCCCCTGCCCCTTCTACGCGCTCAGGTAAAAATTCTGTGCAGGTACCGGCTAGTACTGCCTCCTCTGTTGCTTCGACGGGACGCACTACAGGGATTCAGTGCCACCGATGCCATGGTCTTGGCCATGTGCAGAAAGATTGCCCAAGTAGGCGAGCATATGTGGCGACAGATGATGGCGGTTACATGAGCACCTCCGATGTGGAGGATGAGGAGGAGGATGTCGCTGCCACCAGCGGTGACCTCGTCCTTGGAGGCGGAGATACCACGGGCTACATGAATATTATTGTGCAGCGTGTGCTTAGCACACAAATCCAGCAGCCCGAGATGATGCAGCGACATAACTTGTTCCAGATTTTCTTCGTCATCAAGAACCGTCGGGCACGTGTCATCATTGATGGAGGAAGCTGCAACAATTTGGTGAGTTCTGATGTGGTTAAGAAGCTTGATTTGACCACACGCCCACATCCACATCCATACTACATTCAGTGGTTAAATGACTCTGGAAAAGCTAAGGTAACACAAACTTGTAGAGTTCCTTTTTCCATTGGTTCCTATGTGGATTCTGTTGATTGTGATGTTGTACCCATGCAAGCTTGTTCACTTTTATTGGGTAGACCTTGGGAATTTGATAATGATGCTGTACACCATGGTAAAAGTAATAAGTACACTTTTATGCATAAAGGAACTAAAATTACTTTGTTACCAATGACCCCTGCTGAAATTGTACAAGCTGATTTAGAACGAGCTGCTAGTTTGAAAAATAAAAGCCCTGAAATTCAGCAACCTGTTAATTCTGCTTCTACACCAAGTAATGTTAATGATTCTTCAAGTTCTAAGGGTGCTGCAATTAAATTACAAGGTCGTTCATGTCTTGCCACAAAATCTGAGCTTGCTGAAATTTCTACTGATGATATTTGCTATGCTTTGATATGCAAATAAGCCTTGTTTTTGCTTGGTGATATTGCTTCTAGTGCTTTGCCTCCTGCTGTCACTAACCTTTTGCAGGAGTATGAGGATGTTTTCCCAGCTGAGATACCCCCGGGATTGCCACCTTTGAGAGGGATTGAGCATCAAATTGATTTGATTCCTGGTGCTACTTTGCCAAACCGTGCTGCTTATAGGACCAACCCTGAGGAGACTAAGGAGATACAACGACAAGTCCAAGACCTTTTGGATCGTGGGTATGTTCGTCAATCACTTAGTCCTTGTGCTGTTCTTGTACTTTTGGTTCCTAAGAAAGATGGTTCTTGGCGTATGTGTGTAGATTGTAGAGCCATTAATAACATTACTATTAGGTATCGTCATCCTATTCCTAGGCTAGACGACATGCTTGATGAGTTATGTGGTGCTATAATTTTCACTAAAATTGATTTGCGTAGTGGCTACCATCAAATTAGAATGAAACTTGGAGATGAATGGAAAACAGCTTTCAAAACCAAATTCGGGTTGTATGAGTGGTTAGTAATGCCTTTTGGGTTAACTAATGCACCCAGTACTTTCATGCGTTTGATGAATGAGGTTTTAAGACCTTTTATTGGCAAATTTGTGGTTGTTTACTTTGATGATATCTTGATTTATAGCAAATCCATGGATGATCATATGATTCATTTGCGTGCTGTTTTTGATGCTTTGCGAGTTGCACGTTTATTTGGTAACCTTGAGAAGTGCACCTTTTGCACGGATCGAGTCTCTTTTCTTGGCTATGTTGTGACTCCACAGGGAATTGAGGTGGATGAGGCGAAGATTAAAGCCATAAAGAGCTGTCCTGTACCAAAAACTATCACACAGGTGAGGAGTTTTCTTGGTCTTGCAGGTTTCTACCGCCGCTTTGTCAAAGATTTCAGCACCATTGCTGCACCATTGCATGAGTTGACAAAGAAGGGCGTTGACTTCCATTTTGGTAAGGTACATCATGAGTCTTTTGATGCTTTGAAGGACAAACTTACACATGCATCATTGCTGCAATTACCCAATTTTGATAAGACTTTTGAGCTTGAATGTGATGCTAGTGGTATAGGCATTGGTGGTGTTTTGATGCAAGATGGTAAACCTGTTGCATACTTTAGTGAGAAAATTACTGGGCCTGTTTTGAATTATTCCACGTATGATAAGGAACTATATGCACTTGTACGTTCTTTAGAGACGTGGCGTCATTATTTGTTGCCCAAAGAATTTGTTATTCATTCTGATCATGAATCACTTAAGTATATTCGTTCTCGATGCAATATGAACCATAGACATGCTAAATGGGTTGAGTTTATTGAGTCTTTTCCTTATATTATTAAACATAAGAAAGGGAAGGATAATGTGATTGCTGATGCTTTATCTAGGCGATATACTTTGTTGTCTCAACTTGATTGTAGAATTTTTGGACTTGAGGCAATTAAAGAACAATATGTTGCTGATGTTGATTTTAAAGATGTATTGCTGCACTGTAAAGAAGGTCGTGCTTGGCACAAATTTGTGTTGAATGATGGATTCTTGTTTAGAGCTAACCGCCTATGCATTCCAGTTGGTTCTGTTCGTCTTTTGTTGTTGCAGGAGGCGCATGGAGGTGGATTGATGGGTCATTTTGGTGCTAAGAAGACAGAGGATATTTTGGCCACACACTTCTTTTGGCCAAGGATGAGGAAAGATGTTGAGCGTTTTGTTGCTCGCTGCACTACATGTCAAAAAGCTAAGTCTCGATTGAATCCACATGGTTTATACATGCCACTTCCTGTTCCTTCTATTCCTTGGGCGGATATTTCTATGGACTTTATTTTAGGACTGCCTAGGACTAAGAGGGGGAGCGATAGCATTTTTGTTGTTGTGGATCGTTTTTCCAAGATGGCACACTTTATACCATGTCATAAAACTGATGATGCTAGTTACATTGCGATCTTTTTTTCAAAGAAATTGTACGTTTGCATGGTATGCCTTCTACTATTGTTTCAGATCGTGATGCAAAATTCTTGAGTCATTTTTGGCGCACGCTTTGGAATAAGTTGGGTACAAAGTTGTTATTTTCTACAACTTGTCATCCACAAACTGATGGACAAACTGAGGTTGTGAACCACACTTTGGGTACTATGTTGCGAGCTATTTTGAAGAAAAATTTGAAGCAATGGGAAGAATGCTTACCTCATGTTGAGTTTGCTTATAATCGGGCAACACATTCTACTACCAAGGTAAGTCCATTCAAGGTAGTGTATGGTTTTGATCCCCGTACTCCACTTGATATACTTCCTCTACCTATTAATGAGAGAGTTCATGTTGATGCTAAGGAGCGTGCTGAATTTATTTTGCAAATGCATGAGACCACTAGACTTAGCATTGAAAAGATGAATGAAAAGTATAAAATTGCTGGCAGTAAGGGTAGAAAGGAAGTAAAGCTTGATGTAGGAGATTTAGTGTGGTTATACTTAAGGAAGGATAGATTTCCAGAATTGAGAAAGTCTAAACTAATGCCTAGAGCTGATGGTCCATTCAAAATAATAGAGAAGATTAATGATAATGCATACAAACTTGAGTTGCCTCCCGAGTTCGGGGTTAGTCCTACTTTTAACATTTCAGATTCGAAACCATACTTGGGAGAAGAGGATGAGCTCGAGTCGAGGACGACTCCACTTCAAGAGGGGGAGGATGATGAGGACATCACTCCTATGGATACACACAACACTCCTCCAAATCTGGACTTGCAAGGTCCAATGACTAGAGCTCGTGCACGACGACTAAATTTAGAAGTGAGCTCGTTCCTACGTTCTTCGCTATATGTTACTTTTGAGAATGGTTTGCTACCTAATGATTATTTTATGATTAGAAACCATGGAGAAGACCAGGAGATGATGGGAGAAGGAGTTGGGAACGTGGAGGACCAGCAAGGGCTTGGAAGCCAAAGTGGAGGCCCAATCAAAACCGACTTCGAGTCTGTTTCGGGGCCCAGGACCAGTCTGTACTAAAACAGTCGCCCAGGACGCATACGGACTCGGATTTGGACGTTCTATATATGCACGGAAAGATAAGGAGAAGACCTTTCCAATGCCGCCAGCCTCATGTCAAAATTCATCCGGAGTCATCGGGAATCGTCAAAACAAGACAGAGTCCAGAATCTGTGTCGGTGCTGCGTCGCCTATTTTTGGGCTTTGGGCTTTGTATCTAGTTGAGCCCAATTAGGGGCGCGTCCAGAGGGTCTTGCACGACCCTAGGGTCTTTATATACAGCCGCCGCCGCACCATTAGGGTTCGGGTTTTGCTTAGATCAATTCTGTTCATAAACAGTTTCGCCGTCCATCGGTTTGTGAGACCCCAACTTCGAGAGTTTAATCATACATCTGCAATTGTGTTGCATTCTTCGTTGTTCTTGCTTGTGTTCTTGATTCGCAGGTAGGGATTAGCCTTCTCGGCGAGGTCAATCATCTTTTGGACGGTTGATAACCAGAGGAGACGTCGTGCTGCGATTGCGGGGTTTAGAACGTGCTGTTCTGAAGCCGGATCGATTTGTGTGTCGCCTCCGACCAAATCAACTTACCAAGAACCTTTCGGAAGATCGGGAACCCTTGTTCACATCACAAAGAGTGGCACAAGGCAGCATCTCGAGAAGCAAAAGGTAAGTGGAGTGAGTTAGTTGGAAATTTTTGTCTCCATCTTTGCCAAAGGTGCAGAAGTTGAGAAGGGAAGTGGTGAACTTCTTACAAGAAGATGAAGAATCTCTCGCGGAAGCCTGGACGCGTTTTCAAACATTATTGAAACAAGGACCTGACCTTGGCATTGATGAGAATATGTGCGCTCAGACCTTCTACATGGCCATAAACAAGGAATCGAGGATGCATTTGGATGGATCGGCCGGAGGAAGCTTTCTAAGATTGACAGCCAAGGTAGGGATCGATGTGTTAGGCAAAATTGCCGAGAATGAAGCTTTGCACAAGCATTGGGAAGAATATTTAGAACCAAATCGGTAATGCCCAGAAGTTATGAAGAAGGAAGAGTCGCCAGCTGAACAGATCATGATGTCCGAGAGCAGATCAATGATTACATCGGGGCAATTCGAAGAAATAGAGCCCGTTGGACTCACCTCTGTGGGTCTGACGTGTGCGCCGGTCGGCGCAGTCTCTGAGCCGATCGGCGCAGTCGTGACAACAGGAGAACCGATCACTCTGATGACTCCGCCAAGTAGCAAGGAATATACCAAGTTACAACATTGGCGAATGCTAAACTACTTGACCAATTTGAGCCAATGGACTGGATTCCCATTGATTTCTTGCAAGAATTGCTTAATATGAGAAGAACCTTTAGTCCGCAAGACGCCTCCGAAGCCGGAATTGAGTATAATTTCCCAAGTAATCGCCTCAAGTAGGAAGTCTTCGATCAAGAGATTATTGGGAGAGTTTTAGGAAAGCTTTACAAGGATGATATAGAGCTTGATGGAGCAGAGGTGAAACAAGCAAAAATATTGCTACACAGTTTCTTTGAGCCATCCCCCTATGAAGGATTATGTGGTGTGTATGCTGTAGGTGTGACTGAAGAGGAAAAAGAAGAACCGTACATACCCTGTGAGATATCAGGGAAGAAATTTTCGAAAGCCTTGTGTGACTTTGGCTCTCGTGTCAGCTTGATGACTTATGATGCATTCATGAGCATGCCTTATGGAACTCAACAGCGGCTGATGGGGACTGAACTTGAGCTGATCATGACGGATGGTAGGAAAACCAAGCCACTAGGAGTGATTAAGAATGTCGAAATTGAGATCAGCTCGAAAACAATGCCGGTAGATTTCTTCGTTCTAGACAATAAGGAAACTGGGGTTGAAGATATCATTCTGGGAAGGCCATTCTTAAGATTAGTAGAAGCTGTACTGGATGCTGGGAAAGGTCAAATCATGCTACACCTGGGAGAGGAAGAAGTGCAATTTCAATTTAATGATCCGTCTCATCAAGACACTTCTTGCTATCAGGAACTCTGCCTAGAGGAAGACGAGAGGATAGGGATGGATATGGGAGACCCATTGGACCACATCATGCGTGAAACTGACAAGTATACTGCCAGCATCGATCGGCGCGACCCCTGCGCTGATCGGATCAATCATACTGGCAGCGCCGATCGGCGCGAGCCCTGCGCCAATCGTCTCAATCATACTGGCAGCGCCGATCGGCGTGACCCTTGCGCCGATCAGCTTAACCAGGAAAATCCTGATTTTGAACCTCTCGTGGAGTTGGATCCAGACGAAGCGCTAGAAGTGGAACAGAAGGAACTTCCGAAGGAGCTACGCTATGAATATCTAGAAAAGAATAGAACATATCCAGTTATTGTGAACAACGCCCTAACAAAAGAAGAAACAAAGAGGCTACCTGTTGTGCTCAAAAGGTATAAGAAGGCCATTGGTTACACATTGGATGACATCAACGGAATCAGCCCCGCATTTTGCACCCACAAGATTAACTTGGAGGAGAATACTAAACCAGTGGTTGAAGGGATGCGAAGGTTGAAGGAATCAATGAAGTGAGTGGTTAAAAAGGAGATTTTGAAGCTGCTTAATGCAGGTATGATCTACCCTGTTGCTGATAGTGAATGGGTTAGCCCAGTGCATTGTGTACCCAAGAAAGGAGGGTTAACAATAGTGCCTAACAAGAACAATGAGTTGATCCCTCAGAGGACTATAACTGGATGGAGAATGTGCATAGATTATAGAAGTTTGAACAAAGTGACAAAGAAAGATCACTATCCTCTTCCGTTCATTGATGAGATGCTTGAAAGATTAGCAAGGGATTCATACTTTTGTTATTTGGATGGATATAGTGGTTTCTTTCAAATACCGGTAAGACCAGAAGATCAGCAGAAAACTACTTTTACTTTCCCTTTTGGGACATATGCATATAGAAGGATGCCATTTGGTCTTTGCAACACGCCTGCAACATTTTAAAGATGCATGAATGCAATATTCGCTGAATTCATAGAGGATATTATGGAGGTTTTTATGGATGACTTCTCCGTACATGGTGCTGATTTTGATAGCTGTTTGGAGAATTTGGAGAAGGTATTCTCTGAATATTCTGTACAAAATAGTCATAAAGGATAAATCAGTCATTTGAGCTTTTTTGGTACCCTTCCTTGTCCCGCATGCCACGACACGTGCTGGCACCATGTGTTGCCCTCTTCGCGCCATGCCGATTCTTGATCTTGTCCGGTGTTCTGTCCTTCGAAGGATGATGGCTTCATCCTTTGTGGGCACAGAGGTACCGCTTGAAGGGTCCACTGCTCTGTCCTTTGAAGGATGATGGCTTCATCCTTCGTGGACACGGAGGTATTTCTCGAATGGTCCACTGCTTTTGAGCGTCCTTGCCTCCTTTTGCTAGGGCCGAAGGATCTTGGTTTTTCCGAGGCCTTCGATGGACACCTATACCTCAAAGTTATGGTTAAAAAAAGGGTAACGATGGTTAACTTTAAATTTTATTCACATCCCGACTTTGATAAACCCTCGAGGGTTGTCTTGCGAAGTGATCCCCCCAACAGTAGCCCCTCGAGGGGTGGGTCCGACTTTGATGGGCCGAAACCCTCGCTTCGCCGGGATCTCTTACCAAAACGCCACCCTTCGAACATCAAAGTGGGGCTTTGAGCGAAGCTACCAGGGCTTCTGCCTATAAAATGAGAATAACTGTGGTGGAAAATTATTATTATTTTTACAAGTTACTCGTCCGTTGAGCTCCTGCTATGCCTGCGATTATGACTAGGGTTCGGAGAGTAACTGTTTCTGAAAGTGAGTCTTCTTCTGGGAGCTCACCCAGTTCTCTCGAAGGTAACATTTGGCTATTTTGGGTGTCGCGGCTCTTCGGCTTCCACTTATAATTTTGTGTTACTGTGCCCCCGATTCCTGAGGCTCCGTAGTAAATGCCCATTCGTTTTTACCCGACTATATAAGTGGGGGGTGAGGGGGTGGGGTGAAGGTCTACGAAGCTTTTCCTATGCTGCAATATTTGCTTTCTAGTGCTCTGGCTTCCTAGAGCTTCGTGCGCTTATACTGGTCTTTGGTGATTTTTACTTCGAGGCACCCTTCGAACTAGCTTGGTATACATGAATTCTTACCTCAAAGTGTCATTTGCGATGGTTGGGACTGGTTTTTATGTTCTTATCGAATTTGTGTTTTGTCTTTGATTTCAGGGTCCAAAGGTATGGCTTGAGTGGCAATGACAGCGCGTCCTGATGAGACCGCTCTTGAAGAAAACCCGCCTTCAACGATTGTCAATGCTGTTACGAGTGAGGCTGACTCTGAGGCGGATTTTGCCAAGAGCCTGGAGGATGACCTTATTGCTGCTCCCGAAGGGGAGGATCGCGGTCGTGGTCGGGATGCTCTGAAAGAGGTCAAGGATGATGAAGAGGAACACGATGGAGAGGAAGAGGAAGAAGATAAAGAAGAGGATGATGAGGAAGAGGGTGGTGACAAGGATTTCGTTCCCCGAGGTGGTGGGAAGATCATGACCGACGCCCAAGGGCAAGGCTCAAGCCGTAGGGTTCGAAATTCTAGTCTAGTGGACGAGGGCTTGGAAGACATGGATGCTGATATCGGTTACTCGCTGCCGGTGGGTGATTTTGGCCTGCCGAGGGGCCGAAAAGGGAAAGGGAAAGAAAACGAGGGACCCTGACCTCGAACCTTCATCTTCAGGCGATCTCGCCTCGGCGCTCCCAAGTTGCACAAGCTTGCCGAGTTGGGGTGCTTTCCTTCCGGAGGAGCCCAACTGGCTAGTCAAGAGGGGACTCCTTGCCCTGCGCAAGATGACGCTGTGGTTTTTGAAGACCACTTCACTGCTGGCCTACATTTTCCTTGCTCATCCTTCGTGAAAGATGTGTTGGATAGGTTCGATGTGCAACTTCACCATATCAGCCCTAGCGGGATGGCCATGCTGAGCAAGTTTGCCTGGGGCGTGCTGAGTTATCAGGGCCAGCCTAATATTGAAGTATTCTGCAAGTACTACTATGCTCATTACCAACCGAAGACCATTAAGATTGATGGTGTGATGCACGAGGCTGACTTCGGTTGTGTTACCTTCGTGCCCCGCTTTAAGCGGGATAACCAATTTGTGAAGTGCAACAGAAACAGCTGGGGTGACAAGTGCCACGAAAGCTGGCTATACGTGAAGGTTCTTGCGGAGACTGTTTGTGCGGACGAGGGAGAGACAACAATTTTTCCACTAGCTTCGAAGCTATCTCCCTACGAACCTCGATCCATGGAGGGTAAGGTGCCTAAGTGCTGCAAGAACGACGCTGCTTTCCATGTCGCTATATTCAATTCAAGCGGTCGGGATCTCGTTGAAGAGTTCATGGCTACGAATAAGTGGCCACTACACGAGGGGTGTTCGATTCCTGGGTTTGTTCAAAAGAAAATCCCATCGAGGCTTGACATTACCATACCCTTCCCGGAGGTACCCATGGACAAACGGGGTCTTGGCGATGAGGAGTTTATGGTCTTCCTGCAGCGTACTAGCGAGGCTATAGTAGTACCCTATACGCGTGAGGAGCACAAACATACCTATGAGCAAACTTCTCATAGAAGCCAGCTTAACCGGGTCTTGACTTTGGCCGGTGTGAAGTATCTGGCTCGTGTTGTGCCAGGGCCTCGCATGAGGCGAAATCGGTCTCCTCGTAATGTTGGTTTAGATGTTGGCAAGGCTGTGGGGGCTAAAAAGGCTAAAAAAGGAGAAGTATCCGATGATGCCCTCCTCACAGATTGGTAAAAGAAAGAGGGAAGAAGAAACTTCGAAAGTCCCCTCGAAGCGCGCGCTCGCAAATGAACCCTGCCGGGACTCTTCGAGCTCCTGTTGAGGTTTCTGACAGAGTCGCTTTGACTGTTCTTTTGTTTCAGGCTCACACTCTCGCGCGGATTTCTTCTGAAAAGACTTGCACAGAGCTGACAACTCTAGAGCAAGTGAAAAATTCGTATGTGATGGAGAATATCTTATTGAAGGAGAAACTTAATAGCCTTCAATCTACGAAGGATCAAGCTACACTTGAAATTGCGCGAGTGCAAAAAAGAGCTTGATGCTTCGCGAGCGGAGGTTGCTGAGCTGAAAAATGGCTTAACTCACCTGGAGGCTGCTGAGGCTAAAATTGCAGCTCTAGAGAATGAGAACACAGCCTTGAAGCATAAGCAGTCAACTCACAATTATGGCTTTGCTGCCCAAGCTGTAATTGCACACCATCAATATTGCGAGGCCCTGGTTTATGTTAGTGTTGAGCCAATGTCGTTGACCGATGGGGCTGCTATCACTGAGGCTGTGTTTTTTAGTTGGCTTAAGGCTGAGTTTGAAGCTCTCCCAGGGGTGATGGATAAGCGCAGCAATTTTGGCTCGCTTCATACCACGGAGGCTGGATTCGAGCTATTGGAACGCGTAGGTTGTGACCACTTCCATTCTTTGGGGAGGCGTGATTTTCCGATTGGGGTGGACGCTCGTGACGACTTGTCGCCAGAGGCCATTGCCGCAGCTAAAGGTGTTGCTATGAAGTTTTGGCGTGATCATGGCCGCGAAGTTGCTCGACAAGCTACGATTGAGAAGCTGGCTCAGGTTATTTTTCTGTTTTTGTATTGTAATTTCATTTAATCACGTGATGTTTGGAGTTAAAATTGATTGTCACTGCGTAGATGCGTGATTCTTCGAAGAGCAGTGGTGGGCAGGATGAGGATCCTTCGGGGGGCAAGGACACTTCGAGGAATGATGCCAACAAGGCGGGTACTTCGGGGGGTGGATCAGAGGCTGCACCAGGCAAGGTTTAGAATTGGTTGCAGTTGTTATATTGATGTAGTATAGTTTGTGGGAAGCCTTGAAGGAGATTTTGTAACTATAATTTTGACATGCCTGCTTCAACCTGCGCAAGTGTCCTGCGTGTCGCCTGCGCGAGATTCTGAAGATGACACTTCTAGTGGGCCTTCCGCAATGCACATGTTGGGCCTGATGAGCGAAGACTCCCAATCTTTATTGAATGATGCTTCTATAACGACACCTACTTCGAGTAGTTAGGTCAGTTTGAGCGGCTTCGAAGCGTTAGATGCTGCGACCGAGGCTGAAAGGCTCGAGGACTGCACGCGTGTTGCTTCGCTTTGGGCACGCTTGTTGACTTTAGATGCCAGTGTGGTTTGTGTGGGAAATTATTACCACTTATTTAGTCACGGCGCTCCATCTGGTACATCGTCCGCGCCTCGTCGTCGGGGTAAAGCTAAGTCTAGTGGTGGGGGAATCCCACGTGACACTAGCATAGATAGACTGTGAGGGAAGCGAACACCTGGACCTTCGCTTTCGACACAAAGCGAGAAACCCCTGGAGAATGATGGATCTAACACCTCAATTCTGCGGCCCTGCCGTCCACAGCTTGCTGTGGCAAAGCGATCTATTAGTTCTGTATTGAATTCACCAACAAAGATTGCTAAATCTTTTTCACAAGTGTTGATTCCTGCTTGTGAAATTATGCAAGACTCAGGTGTCGCTGGTGCCGGGAGCTCAAGACCTGATCCTGGTCCACATCCACCTAGTTATACTGCCGACGAATGGTCCGTTTTGTTTCCCCAGTTGTTAGCTTCTAGGATTGTTGTAAAAGAAGAACCCGTTGATTATGATTTCTCATGTAAACATTTGTTAGTTCCGATTGCAATAAAGTCTGTTTTGTCAGGTTTAATCTACGACAAGCCCTTTAGTATTTTACATTAAGTTTTTGAAAAACGCCATCGTCCCCTTCAAAATGCTAGGGGAAGCACCAAACTCCATGGGCAAGTCAAGAACATAAGCATTATCGTTAATCTTGGTTAGCACTTTAAAAGGACCAGCAGCACGAGGCATCAGTTTAGAACGACGCAAAGTAGGAAATCTATCTTTACGCAAGTGCAACCAAACCAAATCACCAGGTTCAAAAGAAATATGTTTTCTACCTTTACTACCAGCAGCTTGATACTTTTTATTAGCAACAGCAATGTTGTGTTGTGTTTCTTCATGCAATTGTTTCATGTGATCAATATGAGCAAGAGCATCAAGATGTGGTTCATCTTCAGCATCAATAGCAAACAAATCAATAGGCGCCCTAGGAACATAGCCATGAACAACCTCAAAAGGACACATCTTAGTGGCAGAATGTCTAGCATGATTATAAGCAAATTCAACATAAGGTAAACAATCTTCCCAATGTCTCAAGTTTTTATCTAGAACAGCTCTAAGCATAGTAGACAAAGCTCTATTTACTACCTCAGTTCGCCCATCAGTTTGAGGATGACAAGTAGTACTAAACAGTAGCTTAGTTCCTAATTTATTCCAAAGAGAACGCCAAAAATGACTAAGAAATTTAGCATCACGATCAGAGACAATTGTTTTAGGAATTCCATGCAATCTAACAATCTCTCTAAAGAACAATTCAGCAACATTTGAGGCATCATCAGTTTTATGACAAGGTATAAAGTGAGCCATTTTAGAGAAACGATCAACAACCACAAAAATATTGTCCCTCCCCTTCTTAGTGCGAGGTAATCCCAAAACAAAATCTATCGAAATATCATGCCAAGGAGAAGAGGGAACAGGCAAGGGCATATACAAACCATGATTACCCAAATGAGATTTAGCTTTTTGACATGTAGTACAGCGTGCAACAAGGCGCTCAACATCATGGCGCATCCGTGGCCAATAGAAATGGTCGGCCAACACCTCATGTGTCTTGAAAACTCCGAAGTGACCCATAAGACCACCTCCATGCGCCTCTTGTAACAACAAAAGACGAATCGAGCTAGCTGAAAAACACAGCTTGTTAGCACGAAACAGGAACCCATCCTGCATATGAAATTTGCCCCAAGGTTTGCCATCCTTACAATGTATCATAATATCACGAAAATCAGCATCATTCACATATTGATCTTTCAAAGCTTGCATACCAAAGATTTTAAAGTCTAATTGGGACAGCATCATATAACGACGAGACAAAGCATCGGCAATCACATTTTCCTTCCCGTTTTTATGTTTAATGATATACGAAAAAGATTCAATAAATTCAACCCATTTAGCATGACGACGGTTCAGATTAGTTTAGGTTCTAATATGTTTCAAAGCCTCATGATCAGAATGAATAATAAATTCGCGAGGCCATAAATAATGCTGCCATATTTGCAAAGTTCTTACTAAAGCATAAAGTTCTTTATCATAAGTGGAATATTTAAGAGCAGCACCACTTAACTTCTCACTAAAATAAGCAATGAGTTTATGATCTTGCAACAAAACAGCACCCAAACCAATTCCACTAGCATCACATTCCAATTCAAACACTTTATCAAAATTAGGCAATTGTAAGAGAGGAGCATGACTTAACCGTTCCTTTAAAGTGTTGAATGCATCGTCTTGTGATGCACCCCACTCAAATGGCACACCCTTCTTGGTCAGCTCATGTAATGGTGCAGCAATAGAACTGAAATCCCGCACAAAACGACGATAGAAGCCTGCAAGACCAAGAAAACTCCGAACCTGTGTGACCGTTGTCGGTTGGGGCCAACTCTGAATGGCGTCCACCTTGCTGCTATCCACCTCAATGCCCTGTGGAGTAACAACATATCCAAGAAACAAAACATGTTGCGTGCAAAAAGTGCATTTTTCCATGTTCCCAAACAAGTGAGTAGCACACAAATCATCAAAAACAGCACGCAAATGATCTAAATGCTCATTCATGGATTTGCTGTATATAAGGATATCATCAAAATAGACAACAACAAATATTCCAATGAAAGGCCGAAGAACTTCATTCATTAAGCGCATAAAAGTGCTAGGAGCATTAGACAATCCAAACGGCATAACCAACCATTCATACAAGTCAAATTTAGTTTTAAAAGCCGTTTTCCATTCATCTCCTAATTTCATTCTTATCTGACGGTAACCACTACGCAAATCAACCTTAGAGAAAATTGTGGCACCACTAAGTTCATCAAGCATATCATCAAGGCGTGGTATAGGATATCGATAACGAATTGTAATATTGTTAATTGCACGACAATCTACACATATACGCCAAGAACCATCTTTCTTAGGAACAAGCAAAACAGGAACCGAACAAGGGCTAGGAGACTCACGAATGTAACCTTTATCAAGCAATGCCTACACATGACGCTGAATTTCTTTCGTCTCCTCAGGATTTGTACGGTACGGGGCGCGATTACGAAGCTGTGCGCCTAGAATTAAATCAATCTGATGTTCTATGCCATGAATAGGAGGAAGACCCAGTGGCAATTCAGCGGGAAAAACATCTTTATATTCCTGCAAAAGGTTAGCAACAGCAGGAGGAAAATGCAACATAGGTGCCTCATCTAGTGAAACAAGCATACGAGAGCAAACTAGCGCATAGCAAAGCAGATTAGCATCATGTAATTCATCAAAATCAGCACGTGTAACAAGCAAGATAGGCTTATTCAATTTGATCTCATGTTGAACAGGTGCAACAGGAGGCGATGTAACCAATTTTGCAGCTTTTGTCGCTCGAGCAATATCATCTTTAAGAACTTGTTCAGGTGTCATAGGATGAATAACAATTTTTTGACCCTTAAACATGAAGGAATAATAATTGGAGCGACCATGATGAACACTATCAACATCATATTGCCAAGGACGGCCAAGCAACAAAGAGCATGCTTCCATTGGAACAACATCACAATCTACAAAATCAGAATAGGCGCCAAGAGAGAAAGGAACACGTACCGAGCGCGTTACCTTTATTTTGCCACCATCATTAAGCCATTGAACGTGATAAGGATGTGGATGCTTCCTTGTTGGTAATGACAACTGCTCCACCAAGGTCGTACTAGCCAAATTGTTGCAACTGCCACCATCAATGATTATACGGACCGCTCGTTCTTGCACAACGTCTTTGATATGAAAAATATTGTGGCGCTGAAGCTTTTCATCCTGAACGACCTCTGTACTAAGAACACGCTGCACAACAAGAGTTGCATACCTGTCGGCGGCACTAGAGTCGACATGAAGCTCCGTATTATCTGCATGATTAGTGGCAAGCATAGTCTGCTGAATATCCTCAGAATCACTAGCAGAAAAATACCCACCGTCGTCACGAATCAACATAATTCGTTTATTTGGACAATCGCGTATCACATGACCAAATCCTCGACAACGGTGATACTGAATATCACGAGCTCGTCCAGACGACGAGGAGGACGGCACGATCGAGGCAGATTTGGCCGTGGATGGAGCACTCGACTTGGACGTGGTCGAGGAGTGGTCGCGCTGCGTGGAAGGAGGTGTCGACCGTGGAGCTGAAGGCGTCTTGGACCCTACAAAAATGTTAGGTCTTGACGAAGATTGTCGATCCTGCACTTCACGTTCAGCTTTACAAGCATATTCAAATAAGGTGGTCATATCATCATAATGCTTATAATCAAGAATGTTCTGAATTTCACGATTTAACCCACCCCTAAAGCGAGCCATAGCAGCATCATCCAGTTCAACTAAACCACAGCGAATCATACCCTTTTACAAAGCTTGATAATAATCCTCTACGGAAAGTGAACCTTGTTGAAAACGCTGCATTTGATTAAGCAAATCTCTAGCATAATATGACGGCACAAAACAATGACGCATAGCTGCTTTTAATGCCGTCAAGTGGCTAGAATATTATCAGGATATCTTTATCTATACTCACGCCACCAAAGTAAAGCAAATTCAGTAAATTCACTAATAGCAGCCTTAACTTGTAAATTAGCAGGAATATCATGGCATGCAAATTTTTGTTCAACCTCTAATTCCCAATCAAGATAAGCACCCGGATCATATTTGCCATTAAAAGTGGGAATATGAAATTTTATTTTGGCAAAAGAATCATTAATAGGAACGCGTACCCTACGAGCACGACCACGGTGATTGTCGTCATCCTGCTCGGTGTCGGCGCCGTAGTCACGTGCATTTTGCAACTCCGTGAGCTGCGTCGTCATGGTCCCAAGCTGTGTTGACATGGCCTCAAGACGAGTCATGATCGTCGCGAGCGTGGTGCAGGCAGCCGTATCAGCGAGGTCCAGTTGATAAAACGCTCATTCGACGAAGTGACCATAGAGTCAAGTCTCTCGTGCATCGTCTTCATGTCGTTTTGTAGACCATCAACCTGTGCCTGGACATCCTGGAGGGTGAGCTCCTCCAACTTCGAGCTGTTTTCTACCATAGAAACACAAGCAATACAAAAAGCGGGATCCTACAACGAGAGATGAGTGGTGGATGAAAAGCTCAATCAAAAAGCTGTTATTAAATTCTTACCCGTCCTTACCAAGCACGCAAGCGTCAACTGCAACCACAGGTAAAACCGATGGAAGATTGGAGGAGCGATTGCGTGGTGAAACAAAAACCTACTCGTAGTAAAAAATTTGTGGGGCTGGGAGGCTGCACTCAATCCAAGGGTTAGCCCAATTTAAACAATAACTGCAAAGCTGAATAATGGTGCTAAATGTGAAAAGATTGCTACCGGTACAAGTGCAAGAGGAAGGAAGAAGGATCAAAATGAAGTGCTGCAAGAACGCGTCGCCTGTGTTGCTCGGCCGCTCTTTTTTTCCTCCTTTTTTTTCTTTTTTTTCTCTTTTTTTTCTTTTTTTTTATACCTTTTTCTGAAAATATAAACAATGAGACCTCAAATGAGCAATTAAGCACAAGCGCTTTTTTTTTTTGAGGCAGGGGTAGAACAGTAATTAGAAGATATGATGATGATGGGGAGAAAACGATAACCGAGTAGGACTCAATCGGCGAGGCAGTGATTAACTCGGACTCACGGTGCAGCGGAAAAACTTGGCAAGCGATCGGCTGACCACAACTTGGCAAGCGAGACGGGATAAACAGATGCGACGGAAAGCAAACTGTGGTGGTGAAAGCACGCGGCACGACGGAAGGATATGATGATGATGGGGAGAAAACAATAGAACACAGTGTACCAGCAACGATCAAAAGCGAAAGCACAAAAACTCAACAACGCAAATTATTGAACGAAAGTGCGAGGCTCAAAACCGTACTGGGGTAAACTTTTTTTTGTAGTTTTTGGTTTATGTGGACTTGAATAAACTCACCGAGAAACACTTGAATCTGATACCACTTGATAGGTGTAGAGTGCCCGATCTTTCGGCGAGTGGAGATAACTTCGATTTGGTGGATGTCGACCCTCACGATCCGACTGCGACGAGCAAGCCGAAGCGCCAATGCAATCGCTGAACCAACTTCCGGAGGATATTAACCTTGCGGTAAACAAGATCAACCTGATCACGAGGATCAATTCTTACGCGCAATCGAAGAACGAGCAAGAATTAGAGGCGAGCAATCTGATGTATAGCACGAAGGTGGAGTTCTGAATTCATGTCGAGAGACGGATGTATAGCTAAGCTAAACTTAAAACAAAACTCAAAGATTGCAAGGGGCACAGCCCTTGACTAAATAGGGGGAGGACGAGGCTTCTAGGACCGGCTGAAGTGGAGAGGCACGCGGTGGAGAGGGAGTCGCGTGACTTGGGCCACGTGCGCCTTCGAACGGCGTCATCCTGGGCCGTCGTTCCTTAGCGTCAAAACCGTCTTCAATTCCTGGGCTCGAGCTCTAGTGATTGGGCCCTTATATGTCGTCGTCTCGTTAGAAGATGGATCCGTAACTCGAGGAGACGCGACGACGAGAGGTGGAGGCGTGACAGCTTGGTTTGGCGCGCCATCTTCCGTCATCATTATTCGTATGTCGTTGATGTCCTCATCACTCGACAGAAGCAGCAGGAGATGGCGCCTCTTTCATGTCGTTCGAGGTGTCATCCTCTCCCTTATACGTGGCCTCAATGTCTTCCAGGATCTCCATTAGTTCCTTCTCCAAAGTGGTCAAGATGACCAGCTGCGGTGGGTCACGCCAATGAAGAACATGTAGGCAATATGTAAAAAGAACAAAAAAGAAAAAGGAAAAAAAGGAGCGTTGGTGCAAGACAAAGAAGCATCCAATTACCTCATCGTCCTCCTATTCTTCGGTATTTAATTCGAAGGGGGGTGGAGGAGAAGGCATGTCAAACTGTAGACGCTTGGGGCAGCTGTTTTGTTCCGGATCAGATGATGTCGGCCGGATGTTTTGAAGGTGTTTGTTGCTCGGACTTGGAGCCTTCATCAACCTTTGGTGTTGACCCCAGCATAGACATTCTCCTATTCCTATACTCACAAGAATTCCAACTAAGATATTTGCACTGCATGAGCAAGAAAGCGCATCGTCATAATTTATAAATAGTGGTCATGCACCGGGATATGCAGGGAAAGAAATAAACCTATCGCGTGATTGACGGGCTTTCCGCTGAAGCGCGTAAATCGTCCTATTTATTCTGTTGACATGACGACACCTGGCATATTGTGATAATCCCATGATCGCAAGCGCACCGGAAAGCATGGAACGCGATCCGCTCGATCACCAACGGTCGAGCACCTAGGTGTATAAACGGTTGCCCCTTTTTTTGGATCTGGTTTGTTTTGGTAACAATTTCGTGAACCTCCACGTGAAGCAAACCATAGCAAGACTAGGGGGAAAGATCGCATAAATCTCAGAGCCCATGTCTCGTGGTGAACCATTTTGTTTTTCCATTTATTAATTATTATTATAACTTATAGTAAATTCAAATTGGCGGCGGTTAAGCTATACACAAGGAGGTTTTAGTTACAAGATAACTCCTCCTTCCTATTATAGTATATACTCGATCTTCTTGTTGCAAGACCAGGGTCCCGTTCTGCATCTTACTCCATCATGTCATCCTTCTCTCCTGATGGATCGCCGAGCGCTGGATCAGGGGGAGCACTAACTTTTTATTTATCAGTGCGGATGTGCCGTAAACCATATATAGTAACCAGACTATCAATTGTATGCCGCATCGTCGTGTAAACAAAAAACAGCTGACAACGGCCATCGCCGTTGAAGACGATCTTGATGCCTAATTAAGCTATGTTGTGGCTATTTGCTCATAAAAAAAAAGCTATGCTGTGGCTGTTTGGATACTTCGAAAAAATGAAATATAGGCATATCGACGAATTTAGCTTTGATCTCCTGATTTTTATATTGTCACATGCTTCTCATAGTTGCAGTCATAAACGCCGAAAAATAGAATGAGAGTAGACATTCAGTGCACAAGATATCATAGGCCCAACGAAAGCGAATTTATCATATTGTCATGCGCAACCGGCGGCCGCCTGAAGGTTCTATGGCGGAGCCGATGGCGCAGTGGCAACATGGTTGTAATTTTACGTGTTAGGGAATACAAAACACGGAGGAACCCTAGGGATTCCAATGATTAAATAGTGGCATCCCGAGCTCTCTATTCTCCATCTGCCGAACCTGTTCCTACAGAGTCTCTATCTTGCTGAGGAGATTAGCTGTGTATACTTCAATGTGCACGTGAGCCGGCGGATCGACCCACTCCGTATAGCCACAACCATCCTCCTGGTTTTGCAAACAAACAAACATTTTATTAAGTATCGATCTGTCATAAAGAAGATTGGAAGATGTGAGTGAAATATAAATTTTATGGGAACTTACCATGAAGCAAGGGCAGTGGAAGAAACGGCGGCCGTCATCGACGTAGCCCACATAAGTTTGGACGATGGCGTCATCCTGATGCCTGCATCGAGGCCAAGGGTGGGGTTGGTGCGAGTAGTCTCCAACAGGATTGTTGTTGGTGTAGTATTGCCTACAGCCGATTCCGATTCCACAAGTTGGTGGTGCTGGGAACCTTGGACCGTTCAATCCCGTCTCTTGCCCTCCCAAGGTTGCCATGCTCATATCCTGCGTGAAATTAATCAATTTGAGCTTTGGAGATCGATGAAGAAAAGTAAACAAAAAACAAAGACACGTACGGGATGTGGAACTCACACTATGGACGCGGGCGGGCGTAATGCGGCACCGAGACAACACGGGCGTAATGTGCATATTCTCTAAAGGCGATATATATAGTCAGTAAAAATTGGTCAGGCTGGCCGCGCGATCCGGCACCTATGACAGGGTCCAATCAACAATTAATGACGTTTGCACGTACCGCTTCGTTATTCAAAAACAGAACAGAAACTTCATTTTTTTTTCTATGCCTAGTACTTATTGTTAATTGTACTTTCAGTTAGTATCTACAGAAACTTTTTTTTTTAGATTACACAGTACAACTCAGACACTCACAACGCATGCACACTCACCCCTATGAACACAGGTACGCAAACCCTACCCCTATGAGCATCTTTAAAGACTGAGCCGGCAAATCCTCAAGATTCACGAAGTCACCGCTAGCGCCTTGCTGTCGACGGCACCGTCGCCCACTGAAGTACAATGCTGATAAATCCTGGGAAAATTTGCCCCCACGGGAGTCGAACTCAGAACCTGAGGTGCTACTGAGGCACTTGTAACTACTAGCCTGCAGGCCCTTTCGCAGTATGTACAGAAACTTCATTTTATTTTTGGAACTTACTGCACACCATTGTCACATGTAGGTAAAGAAACACTGACGACAAAGGGAAAAAAAAAGGGTGCCTCCTACTCCACAAAGATAGAACACGTGAAAGACCCATGAGTTACGCACACCTCTGTTGGTTAATGTACCAGGCAGCTCGCGCTCGAGCCTCTGCTGCATCCAACACTAGCAACTAGCAGTGATTTACGCATGACATTGACATGGTTAACGTAGCATGGAACACGGCCCTCCTTTTCCACAGAGATAGAACACGTCAAAGACCCATGTGTTATGCACACGTCAGTTGGTTAACGTACCAGACATCATATCGCGCCTCTGATGGACTAGATCCAACACTAGCGATTAGCAGTAGTTTACGCACGACAATGTCACGGTTAACGTAGCAGGTAACACGGGCCTCCTCCTTCTTCCACACAGAACACATGAAAGAGACATGGCTTATGCAAACCTCTGTTGGTTAACGTACCAGCCAGCTTGGGCCCCTGATGGATCCAACACTAGCGATTAGCAGTGGTTTACGAACGACATTGACACGGTTAACGTAGCCGGCAACACGGACCTCCTTCTGCACAGAGATAGAACACGTGAAAGACCCATGGGTTACGCACACCTCTATTGGTTAACGTACCTGGCATCAGCTCAGGCCTCTACTGGACTGGATCCTACACTAGCGATTAGCAGTGGTTTACGCACGACAATGTCACGGTTAACGTAGCAGGCAACACGGGCCTCCTTCTCCACAGAGATAGAACACGTGAAAGACTCATGGGTTACGCACACCTCTGTTGGTTAACATACCTGGCAGCTCACACTCGAGCCTCTGCTGGATCCAACACTAGCGATTAGCAGTGGTTTACACATGACAATGACACAGTTAACGTAGCATGCAGCACGGCCCTCCTTCTCCACAGAGATAGAACACGTGAAAGACCCATAGGTTACACACACCTCGGTTGGTTAACGTACTAGGCATCAGCTCGGGCCTCTGCTGGATCCAACACTAGCGATTAGCAGTGGTTTATGCATGCTATTGACACAGTTAACGGAGCAGGCAACATGGGCCTCCTTCCCCACAAAGATAGAACACGTGAAAGAGCCATGGCTTACGCAAACCTCTATTGGTTAACATACCAGCCAGCTTGGGCCTGTGTTGGATCCAACACTGGCGATTAGCAGTGGTTTATGAATGACATTGACACATTTAATGTAGCAGGCAACACAGTCCTCCTTCTCCATAGAGATAGAACTCGAGAAAGACCCATGGGTTACGCACACCTCGGTTGGTTAACGTACTAGGCATCTGCTCGGGCCTCTGTTGGACTCGATCCAACACTAGCGATTAGCAGTGGTTTACGCATAACAATGTCACGGTTAACATAGCATGCAACTCGGGCCACCTCCTTCTTCCACAAAGAACATGTAGAAGAGCCATGGCTTACACAAGCCTCTGTTGGTTAACGTACCAGCCAGCTCGGGCCTCTGATGGATCCAACAGTAGTGATTAGCAGTGGTTTAGGAATGACATTGACATGGTTAACGTAGCAGGCAACACAGACCTCCTTCTCCCCACAGGTAGAACATGTGAAAGAGACATAGGTTACACACACCTCGGTTGGTTAACATACCAGGCATCAGCTTGGGCCTCTTCTAGATCCAACACTAGTGATTAGCAATGGTTTACGCACGATATTGACACAGTTAATGTAGCAGGCAACACGGACCTCCTTCTCCACAAAGATAGAAAACGTGAAAGAGCCATGGCTTACGCAAACCTCTGATGGATAACGTACCAGCCAGCTCGGGACTCTACTGGATCCAACACTGGCGATTAGCAGTGGTTTGCAAACAACATTGACACAGTTAACATAGCAGGAAACAAGGTCCTCCTTCTCCACAGAGATAGAACATGTGAAATACCCATGGGTTACGCACACCTCGGTTGGTTAACATACCAGGCATCAGCTCGGGCCTCTGCTGGACTGGATCCAACACTAGCAATTAGCAGTGGTTTACGCACGACAATGTCATGGTTAAAGTACCAGGCAACTCGGGCCACCTCCTTCTTCCATACAGACCACATGAAAGAGCCATGGCTTACGCAAACCTTGGTTGGTTAACGTACCAGGCAACTAGGGCATCTGATGGATCCAACACTAGCTATTAGCAGTGGTTTAAGCATGACAGTGATACGGTTAACGTTGCAGGCAAAACAGGCCTCCTTCTCCATAGAGATAGAACACGTGAAAGACCCATGGGTTACGCACACCTCTATTGGTTAACGTACCTAGCAGCTCACGTTCGAGCCTCTGCTGGATCCAACACTAGCTATTAGCAGTGGTTTACGCACGACATTGACACGGTTAATGTAGCATGAAACACGGCCCTCCTTCTCCACAGAGATAGAGCACGTGAACGACCGATGGCTTACGCACACCTCGGTTCGTTAACCTACCTGGCATCAGCTCGGGCCTCTGCTGGACTAGATCCTACTCTAGCGATTAGTAGTGGTTTACGCACGACAATGTCACGGTTAATGTAGCAGGCAACACGGGCCTCCTTCTCCATAGAGATAGAACACGTGAAAGACCCATGGGTTACGCACACCTCTGTTGGTTAATGTACCTGCCAGCTCGCGCTTGAGCCTCTGCTGGATCCAACACTAGCAATTAGCAGTGGTTTATGCACGACATTGACACAGTTAACATAGCATGCAACACGGCCCTCCTTCTCCACAGAGATAGAACACGTGAAAGACCCATAGGTTTCGCACACCTCGGTTGGTTAACAAACTAGGCATCAGCTTGGGCCTCTGATGGATCCAACACTAGTGATTAGCAGTGGTGTAGGAACGACATTGACATGGTTAACGTAGCAGGCAACACGGGCCTCCTTCTCCCCAGAGATAGAACACGTGAAAGAGACATAGGTTACGCACACCTCGGTTGGTTAACGTACCAGCCATCAGCTTGGGCCTCTTCTGGATCCAACACTAGCGATTAGCAGTGGTTTACGCACGGTATTGACACAGTTAACGTAGCAGGCAACACGGGCCTCCTTCTCTACAAAGATAAAACAGGTGAAAGAGCCATGGCTTATGCAAACCTCTATTGGTTAATGTACCAGCCAGCTTAGGCCTCTGCTGGATCCAACACTGGCGATAAGCAGTGGTTTACGAACAACATTGACACGGTTAACGTAGCAAGCAACAAGGGCCTCCTTCTCCACAAAGATACAACACGTGAAAGACCCATGGGTTACGCACACTCGGTTGGTTAATGTACCAGGCATTAGCTCGGGCCTCTGCTGGACTGGATCCAACACTAGCGGTTAGCAGTGGTTTACGCACGACAATGACAAGGTTGACGTACTAGGCAACTTGGGCCTCCTCGTTCTTCCACACAGAACACATGAAAGAGCCATGGCTTATGCAAACCTCGGTTGGTTAACGTACCAGCCAACTGGGGCCTTTGATGGATCCAACACTAGCAATTACCAATGGTTTACGCACGACATTGACACGGTTAACGTTGCAGGCAAAACGGGCCTCCTTCTCCACAGAGATAGAACACATGAAAGATCCATGGGTTACGTACACCTCTATTGGTTAACGTACCTGGCAGCTCGTACTCGAGCCTCTGCTAGATCCAACACTAGCTATTAGCAGTGGTTTACGCACAACATTGACATAGTTAACGTAGCATGCAACATGGCCCTCCTTCTCCATAGAGATAGAGCACGTGAACGACCCATGGCTTATGCACACCTCGGTTGGTTAACGTACCTGGCATCAGCTCAGGCCTCTGCTAGACTAGATCCAACACTAGCGATTAGCAGTGGTTTACGCACGACAATGTCACGGTTAGTGTAGCAGGCAACACGGGCCTCCTTCTCCATAGAGATAGAACACATGAAAGACCCATGGGTTATGCACACCTCTATTAGTTAACGTACCTGGCAGCTCGCGCTCGAGCCTCTGCTGGATCCAACACTAGCGATTAACAGTGGTTTACGCACGACATTGACACGGTTAACATAGCATGCAACACGGCCCTCCATCTCCATAGAGATAGAACACGTGAAAGACCCATATGTTACGTAAACCTCGGTTGGTTAACGTACCAGGCATCAGCTCGGGTCTCTGCTGGATCCAACACTAGCGATTAGCAGTGGTTTATGCACGACATTGACACAGTTAAAGAAGTTGGCAACATGGGCTTCCTTCTCCACAAAGATAGAACACGTGAAAGAGCCATGGCTTACGCAAACTTCTGTTGGTTAATGCACCAGCCAGCTCGAGCCTTTGTTGGATCTAACACTGGCGATTAGCAGTGGTTAAGAAACGACATTAACACGGTTAACGTAGCAGGCAACACGGGTCTCCTTCTCGACCGAGATAGAACACGTGAAAGAGAAATATGTTACGCACACCTCGGTAGGTTAACATACCAGGCATCAGCTCGGGCCTCTTCTGGATCCAACACTAGCGATTAGCTGTGGTTTACGCATGATATTGACACAGTTAACATAGCAGGCAACACGGGCCTCCTTCTCCACAAAGATAGAACATGTGAAAGAGCTATGGCTTACGCAAACCACTGTTGGTTAACATACTAGCCTGCTCGGGCCTCTGTTGGATCCAACACTGGCGATTAGCAGTGATTTATGAACGACATTGACACGGTTAACGTAGCAGGCAACACGGCCCTCCTTCCCCACAGAGATAGAACATGTGAAAGACCCATAGGTTACGCACACCTCGGTTGGTTAACGTACTTGGCAGCTCGCGCTTGAGCCTCTGCTGGATCCAACACTAGCAACTACCAGTGGTTTACGCACGACAATGTCACGGTTAATGTAGCACGCAACATGGGCCTCCTTCTCCAAAGAGATAGAACACGTGAAAGACCCATGGGTTATGGACACCTGTGTTGGTTAACGTACCATGCAGCTCGCGCTCGAGCCTCTGCTGGATCCAACAATAGCGATTAGCAGTGGTTTATGCACGACATTGACACAGTTAACGTAGCAGGCAACATGGGCCTCCTTCTCCACAAAGATAGAACACGTGAAAGAGCCATGGCTTAAGCAAACTTCTGTTGGTTAACGTACCAGCCAGCTCGAGCCTCTATTGGATCCAACACTAGCGATTAGCACTGGTTAAGGAACAACACTGACACGGTTATCGTAGCAGGCAACACGGGCCTTCTGTTGGTTAACGTACCAGCCAGCTCGAGCCTCTGTTGGATCCAACACTGGCGATTAGCAGTGGTTAAGGAACAACACTGACACGGTTATCGTAGCAGGCAACACGGGCCTCCTTCTCCCCAGAGATAGAACACGTGAAAGAGACATAGGTTACGCACACCTCGGTAGGTTAACATACCAGGCATCAACACGGGCCTCTTCTGGATCCAACACTAGCGATTAGCAGTAGTTTATGCATGACATTGACACAGTTAACATAGCAGGCAACACGGGCCTCCTTCTCCACAAAGATAGAACACATAAAAGGGCCATGGCTTACGCAAACCTCTGTTGGTTAACGTACCAGCCAGCTCAGGCCTCTGTCGGATCCAACACTGGTGATTAGCAGTGATTTACGAACAATATTGACACGGTTATCGTAGCAGGCAACAAGGGCCTCCTTCTCCATAGAGATAGAACACAAGAAAGACCCATGGGTTATGCAAACCTCGGTTAGTTAACGTACCAGCCAACTGGGGCCTCTAATGGATCCAACACTAGCGATTAGCAGTGGTTTACGCACGACATTGACACGGTTAACGTAGCAGGAAAAACGGGCCTCCTTCTCCACAAAGATAGAACACGTGAAATACCCATGGGTTATGCATACCTCTATTGGTTAACATACCTGGCAGCTCGCGCTCGAGCCTCTACTCGATCCAACACTAGCTATTAGCAGTGGTTTACACATGAGATTGACACGGTTAACGTAGCATGCAACACGGCCCTCCTTCTCCATAGAGATAGAACACGTGAAAGAGCCATGGCTTACGCAAACCTCGGTTGGTTACCGTACTAGCCAGCTCGGGCCTCTGATGGATCCAACACTAGCGATTAGCAATGGTTTATGAACGACATTGACACGGTTAACATAGCAAGCAACATGGGCCTCCTTCTCCACAGAGATAGAACACGTGAAAGACCCATGGGTTACGCACACCTCTGTTGGTTAACGTACCTGGCAGCTCGCGTTCGAGCCTCTGCTGGATTCAACACTAGCGATTAGCAGTGGTTTACGCACGACATTGACACGGTTAACATAGCATGCAACACGGCCCTCCTTCTCCATAGAGATAGAACACGTGAAAGACCCATAGGTTACGCACACCTTGGTTGGTTAATGTACGAGGCATCAGCTCGGGCCTCTGCTAGATCCAACACAAGCGATTAGCAGTGGTTTATGCACGACACGGGCCTGCTTCTCCACAAAGATAGAACACATGAAAGAGCCATGGCTTACGCAAACCTCTGTTGGTTAACTACCAGCCAGCTCGGGCCTCTGTTGGATCCAACACTGGCGATTAGCAGTGGTTTACAAATGACATTGACACGGTTAACATAGCAGGCAACACGGGCCTCCTTCTCCACAGAGATAGAACACATGAAAGACCCATGGGTTATGCACACCTCGGTTGGTTAACGTACCAGACATCAGCTCAGGCCTCTGCTGGACTGGATCCAACACTAGCAATTAGCAGTGGTTTACACATGACAATGTCACGGTTAACGTAGCAGGCAACTTGGGCCTCCTCCTTCTTCCACACAGAACACGTGAAGGAGCCATGGATTACGCAGACCTCGGTTGGTTACCATACCAGCCAGCTCGGGCCTCTAGTGGATCCAACACTAGCGATTAGCAGTGGTTTGTTGTCACAACCCTATATCAAAGTATAGAGTGTGCCGTACAGGATCGCCTCGGGAGATGGTTAACGAAGTAACCATACATAGCGTTCACACATGAACACCCATCATTTACAAAGATACATCATTAAGTGCATAATATTACAAGTTCAAGAGTCACTGCGGAAGCAAATTTAGTAACATTACCATACATATATTCTTGGTTCATATTACATAAATATGTGGAGGCGGAAAATACGACGAAACATGACGTAGACCCTAAGTAAACCATGCCGGCCCTAGGGCAATGGCTCACTCATCTTGGTTAGGAGAGCTGGGGACCCATTCCATGGTCCAGTTCTGGGGCTCCTCACCTTCCCACACAACTTTGTTACAACAATCACAATAAGTAGCTTGAGGAAAACTTGAAAAACCACATAATCACAAAGCCTGAGTATCTAGCATACTCCGCAAGACTTACCCGTCCAAAAGGTTTACTAAAACCGACTCCTAATATGCAGAGGGCTGACCGGGTTTATTTGATATTTGCATAAAAAGAACCTATTAATTCTATGCTGCGATGCTTATTCTTTAACAAAGATTTCAATTGCTTGTTATAGAAAATTAACTGTAGTTGAACCTAGCTAGCTGATAAGACTGTACAAATATAAAGAACAATACAACATAGCAATATGTAGCCACAGAGTAAATAAATTTCAGCAGCATAACCAACCTCTCTAATTAAGTATCATTGCCACTGCTTGAACAAGAGGTACTCATAACCGCGAGGGACGGCAATTCAAATCGATTTAAATCCTGCAGGAGAATAACCCAAGTGCACGACATACGCATCATTTAAGAACACGTATGGCCACCGTTCACGAGATTGCGATAAAGTCGATCCGGGCCCATCGATCCCGAGTACACGTCCTCCCCGCGATACAGTACTTCGTATCCGAGGCTTAACCTGTGCACTCTCTAGCGGTCCTCAACCCGTGCATCCACCATGCCATTCACATCACCTCTGGATCGATGAGTAATACCATCCAACAATACGGCGCCCAAGTTACTAGGTTTACCAATTCTCATATACAGGTATGCACTTGGTACTGTTCAATACTTGTCCGCGGAGTTGCAACGATAGGTTCTCAAATTTTAGCTAATTTCATTCTTCATGTGAATCCTGATTGAATCAAGTGATCCCATAGCCTACCGTTGACTCCACTAATTTAAGTCTAGCAGTAGCTAATGAAAAGGCTTCCAAACGTAAACTAAGTATAGGTCATAGTGTGTTTATGCATGTGGGTTTCCATCCAAGCCCTATACCTAGTGCGCAATACAATATTCCTATATTGTGACAAAATAAAAAGGACTCGTAAATCAGTAGGTGTGCACCGGGGCTTGCCTTGGGAGTGATCGTAGTTAAGAGTTTTCGATGAGGTTTAGCTCAACTTCGGGCTCCTCGGTGTTGCTTGCCACGGCCTTGCTCCCGGTCTCGCTTCCTAGTCAATGCAGTGCAATGCACGGTAAGGATTTGGACGATGATTCATGGCACTTCCTCATTAAATAGAATTGACGGATTGATGCTCATGTATGAGATGGTATGCTTGCATAACATTCTGGACAACTACTTAATTTAAGGGGGCAAACTTCTAATTAGGGAAGTATGAGGCATTGTAATTAATAAGCATATCACCTACATCTCAAATAAAAGCATACCTCTGGTGCTAGGAAATTAACAAGGTATTTTTCATCGGTGTGTTAAGGCCTACTTAGCAGACATGCAAAGCCTCTTAACTAAATTCCTATCAGGGAGTTTATAAAAAAAATTCATTTACCAATTATAATGATTATGTAAAGGAACATAGAAACTTTATATTGCAAAGTTAAACACTAGCGTGTATCTTCCTTAATTAATCTCCTAAAAGTTGACGTGCCCACTTTTAATATAACCCTAAACCGATCTAGATACATATAAGCTACTATGAAACATGAGCATACAATGGGGAGTAATAAACCTTACTGCAAGTCAAGATTAACATGTTGTATGAACAGTCCCAAAGATGAATTTATCCCCAATAATAACTATATGCATATACAAGGTAATATTTATATTGAAATTTCCTAAGCAAATTATCGAATGAGCAAATTAACAGCAAAAAGCATACTGATGGTGCCCACAATTTTTACATGGGAATTTATAGACATGTAGAAATGCCCAAAGAACAGGAATACTAAATTCCATGATTAAAATCCTACCCAAGAATTTATATAAATTCATTTACTGAAAATAGAGATTATGCAATAACACTACAAATTTGCATAAAAATGGAAATGTGCTTATGCAGAAAGTTTAGAGATGCCATGATATGCTTACGGAACAATTTTCATAATTTTACCATTTATATATTTTTACTTATGAATTTAATACTATTAGCAAGGTTCTAACTTTGGTGATTTAATTTAATTAACCTATTTCATAACTTTGGTGCTCATCTTGTTTTTCTGGTAGAGGAGAATTTTATGAATCCCACAAAATTGGTATCATGATCATTGGACTTTTATTTCTCGAGTTATAAATTTTTGAATGTTTTATCAAAGTTGGAACTAAATTACAGAAATGCCACTCGGCATTTTCCAATGACCGAGGGCACGCGCGTGCCCGCGTGGCGGCCAACTCCGGCGAGCCCGGTCCAGTGGCCAAACGGCGGCACGGCCAGGCCAACGCCCTTTGCCCAAGTGCTCAGCGTCTCACGGCGACCTCGTGGCACCGGTCGGCAACCAACGGGAGGCGCCGGAGGTGGCCGGCGGCGAGCGGCGGAGCAGGGGGGTGTACCGTGATGTCGCGCGGCGAGCACGGCGAGCGAAAGCGGTCGGGGAGTGGCAGGAGAGCATCACCTTGGTGCGGTGATTGACGGCGTGGAGGAGCTGGTCGACGGGAACGGCCGGAGAGGGGGTCTCGTCGGCGGGGTGGGAGGAACCCGACGGCGACGGCTCTTTCCCTCGTCAATTCCGGCGAGGTCGCTGCGACAAAGAGGGAGCGGGTCAGGGGCACGCTAGTGGAGGTACTTGCGCAGCGATTTGAGGAAAAAGGAGGGAACGGGGAGCTGCCTAGGTGGAGCTCAACGCGACGGCGGCCATGGCGGAGGAAAACAGGGGCGGCGCTCGATTTCTGCTACACCTTTTACCGGCGATGGGGATGGGGGGTGTTGAGGGGCCTGGAGTGTCGAGAAAGAGCAGAGGAAGGTGTGGGAGAGTGCAAGCACCAGGAGAGTGGGAGAGTAGGCCTTGCCGCTGTGGCGCTTATAGCCGAGAGAGAGAGAGAGAGAGATCGGGGGGGGTGGGGGGGTGAGCTGGCCGGAGGGGAGTGGCTCATCGGTGGAGGGGCTTTGAAGGCTGCGCCGGTGGCACAGCAATGGGCAGGCAGAGCAGTGTCTAGGATGGGCAGGAAAGAGGAGGTGATCGGTGGCCGGCGGGGAGGGGGGGGGTACGGCGGTGTCGATCGGTGAGTTGACCAAGGACAGAGAAGGTGGTTGACCCCTTTGACTAGAATAGTGCTCAGTACTCTGCTAAATTCTCCAAGCTTCGGTGCTCCAATCTTCATGCCAATTTTTTTGCATTTCTAGAAAACCCTGTCCTCCAACCTTGCTTTTGGGGCCATGTCGAAATTCCTATTGGAGAATTTATGAAATATCCTGGAAGAGAGGTACTTTTCTCTGCACTTAGGAAATTTGTAAGGGTATTAAACCTTTACCAAAAATTCTGATAAATTCCCCAAAATTCATTCTTGACATGATCCACTGGAATTTGTTGGCACACTTTCATTGAGCTTTGTAAAGGTTGTGAAATGCTATTAATTGGCCAAATTATGGATTTTAATCAATTAAATTTATTTCCCTTATTTCTGTGGCACTTTAATCATTTGAATTTTTTTTTAATTTGCCAGCAATTTAATATTAGGGTTAGCTTAATCAACTTTTTGTGACATGGGATGTCACATTTGCGAACGACATTGACACAGTTAATGTAGCAGACAACATGGGCCTCCTTCTCCACAGAGATGAACACGTGAAAGACCCATGGGTTACGCACACCTCTGTTGGTTAACGTATCTGGCAGCTCACGCTCGAACCTCTGCTAGATCCAACACTAGCGATTAGCAGTGGTTTACGCACGACATTGACACGGTTAACATAGCATGCAACACGGCCCTCCTTCTCCATAGAGATAGAACACGTGAACGACCCATGGGTTACGCACAACTCGGTTGGTTAACGTACCAGGCATCAGCTTGGGCCTCTGCTGGACTGGATCCAACACTAGCGATTAGCAGTTGTTTACGCATGACAATGTCACAGTTAACGTAGCAGGCAACTCGGTCCTCCTCCTTCTTCCACAGAACACGTGAAAGAGCCATGGCTTACGCAAACCTTTGTTGGTTCACGTACCAGCCAGCTTGAGCCTTTGATGAATCCAACACTAGCGATTAGCAGTGGTTTACGAATGACATTGACACGGTTAATGTAGCATGCAACACGGCCCTCCTTGTCCACAGAGATAGAAAACGTGAAAGGCCCATGGGTTACGCACACCTCGGTTGGTTAACGTACCTGCTAGATCGGGCCTTTGGTGGATCCAACACTAGCGATTAGCAGTGGTTTACGAATGACATTGACCCAGTTAACGTAGCATGAAACACGGGCCTCCTTCTCCACAGAGATAGAACACGTGAAAGACCCATGGGTTACGCACACCTTTGTTGGTTAATGTACCAAGCAGCTCACACTCGAGCCTCAGCTGGATCCAACACTAGCGATTAGCAGTGGTTTACGCACAACATTGACACAGTTATCGTAGCATGCAACATGGCCCTCCTTCTCCATAGAGATAGAACACATGTAAGAGCTATGGTTTACGCATACTTGTGTTGGTTAACTGTGACTCCCCATAGCTAATCATCTGTTAATTAGTGCTAAACACTAATTAGCAAGTAAAATTAAGCCAAGGTGTGATTAAGGAATCGCATGAAATAATGGAACCCTAATGAATTTAATTTGAGGACAAAATAAAACCCTGAGAGCATGGTTGTGAAGTAAACTAAAATATTTTCCTTATAATTTATGCCAAATAAATTCATGAGCATGTAGGGAATAATAAAATATAATTCTGGACCAAATTTGGGAATTTTACCACATTTGAAAATGCCCAAAATAATTAAATAAAGTCTAGAGAATCCTTTTCAATGAAACTTTTATTCTATATTAATTAAAATGCTTCTGACCTAGTGAACCCCACCAAGGCCCCAGAAATATCTTGAGGGTCTAAGTTTAAAATTCCATCCCATTTGGACCTAGGGAAGTAATTTATTTGATTTAAAACAGAACAAGGGACTAGTTTGTAAATTGTTTAGATTTTCTAAGGGCTTAAGTGCAAAGTGTTCCTGGTCAAAACCGACCACGCACGAGCACCGCGAATCCTGCCACTGCCTTGCTTCCTGGCTGTCCCGTCGACACCATCGCTTCGCTACTTCCTCTTCCCCTTGCTCAGCGCCTGCTATGGTCTTCGCTGCGGTCGCTCTGCCGTTCCCATGTGCCCGAGCGGTCACCTCCTCTGCTGCCACCATTGCCACAGCAATGGCTACTGCCGCACGCCCCCGAGACGGCCTTGCTCTTGACCAAAAACTTGAAACCGACGCGCCTAGTCGCCCCGGCCTCAAGCCCGTGAACCCAAGCCCCTCGGCCCTTAAAACCCCACCCTCGACCGTTTTTCTTCCTCCTGCTCCCGCCATTGCTGAGCTCAAGCTCGAGCTCATGCCTCGCACCTCTAGTGCCTGCCGATCCGAGCCTAGCCTACCCTCAGAGCGCCCTATTTCCCTCCTATCTCCTCGTGCAATCCCCGGCGCCCATCCAGCTCCGAACTCGCTCGATTTCGAGGATTTTCCCCGATGATCCCGATGCCGGCAACCCCAATGACGTCGTGAAATTCGCCGGCCTCAATACCCCTCTCCCTTTGATTCTTTCTCCCAAACCTTCGCAACGTTATTTCGAGCATTGTGACCGAGTTTTGCCCTGTGTCGTGGATCAGGTGAGCATGCTCAACGTTTTTCCCTGTTGGTGCCCTAATTCCGACCGAGCCGCGCCGTCCTGCCGATGATCAAGATGTTCTGGTCCTCCTTGTCGACGACAGACACCACAACGGCCTTCTCCCTGCTGTCGTGAGGCTGTACGAAGAAATGACGCGTCATTTCCTACCCTAACTCGATCGGGCGACGCCGCCAAAATCCTGTCTTCCGCCGCTACATGTCGCAGACGCCCCTTCGGTGAGCTGCACCCCTCCTGCTCGTGACCATCCCAGCCAGCTTTGCCTCTATGCGCGTTTCATGTCTCTGTTCCCACGGCGAGCTTTCCCCACGTGTAGAGCCCAGTGGCGAGCCCTTCGGCGAGCCCGCCCTGCCCCGCGGCGGCGCTGACTGAGAGCCAGCTGGCGCCTATTGGCTGCCTGTGTGGCACACATGTGGAGCTGATATGGCTGCTTGCGTGGCGTGCCTAGAATAAGTCAAAAAACAGAATTTCTAGGAAAAACCCAGAAAAAAAGCTAATAACTTTGAAAAGCTATAGTAAATAATTTATAAGTTCAATGGTGCTGAAACCAATTTTGTTAGTTTTCTTTTAATCTGCTCTATTTAAGAAAAATGATAAAAAGATGTCTCTGTACATGTATTTTATAAACTAATTATCTTATTCAAACACTAAATAAATCACTATAAATTTTAGGAATGCAATTTAAATCTTATTTTTGGCATGCTCTGTTGTTTTATGATAATCTATTACCCTAATTTTTGGTTAGGCAAAATATGCATTATTTTATGCCGAAAGATTTATTTAGTACCTTTACTTGTACAAATGCTAGTCAATAAATTATTAATATTCAGTAGTTGCTACTTGGTGGAAATAAGGTTTATGCACGCCTCTGTACATGATAAATCACCCATGTCCAGAAACATATTTTTCCTATAGTAAATGAAGTATTTTCCCTTAAGGCTATATAAACTCTATTAAATGACTAAAGCACATGAAATGATAAATTTAGGACTAGTTTTATTGAAGCATATGGCTTCAAGAGCATGTTAATAACCTAGTTGTCATATTAACACCACTGCATTTTGCATTTGTCATATTATTGCATGTGCGGTATTATTTCGGTACTGTTAACGCCTTGTTCATTTTAGGTACCAAAAATCAAGAGCCAGAACCGGATTTTCAGCAGGACCGTAATACTGAGGAGCAAGAGATTGTAGTTGCTAACACTTGTGCTAATCAAGGCAAGCCTCGGTTTGCATATGCCACTTTATAAGTTTTGCTAGTTTCAATAAAATTACTAGTGTCTATTTTGGTTGATGCATTAGGTTATTAGGAATTGGTTGAAAATCCACTTGCATACCACCAAATGACCTATGTTACTGTTGTGTAAGTCATTAGGATTCGGTACTTTACTGTTATGCTTAGTAATAGACTAGTATCGGTAGTTACTACTCAACTAGGAGAATGACTTGATCACTAAAGTTGAAACTTAATGGAAATAAATTTACTTTTGATGTTATGACCAGGCAGGGATGATGCATGTGTAGGTTTGCAGCAATACATGGGTGTTGACTGCGGTAGTCCTGTCTTGTCGAACCTAGGACCCGTCCATCGTTGGGCCCTTGATCAAGCATTGAATAGTACCGAATACATGCTAGTTTATGGGCACTAGCAAACCAATGTAGCACTAAAATTACATGCAATAGGAATGATTAAGGTGCATTGGTCATTGACCCTTCTGCTGCTGGAGTGGGCGGTTCATACCACGAAATACTGTTGGCAGAACCGCATGCCCACGCAGTGTCACCACACCCGGTCTGAGGTGTAAGTTATTTTATTGTGAAAGGTTGTCGTATACGACCTTAATTGGTCTGTATATGTCGTGTACTTCGTGTTTTCCTAGCTGGTGTAAATCAATTGCAATTGTTATCGCTCGTAGAAATGAGTACACTTGTTCACTGCGCGTTCATGTAGATCGAATGATACTATGAAATGGATTATGTTACTTATAATGGTTATTATTGCTACTATTCTTATATTGTATTTATTTCATGCCTTGTTTTACTATTCTTATACTGCTCACTAAAGTTATATTCTCGCTTACCCAGTTAACATTGTTAAATAAAAATTGATAGAACTAATAGGTTGCTTAGTGCAAGTTCATTTAAACAGCCATCCTATTAGAGCCAATGCATGTCTAGATCTTTTGTCGGGTAAGCCTTGCTGAGTAATTAGTACTCAGGCTTTGTGCCACTATTATTTTCAGGTAATTCAGAGATAGAACTATCTTTTGATGTGCTACCGTGGGACATGCAAGTCCCTAAAGGCCGGACTGCCCACTGGGAGTCTAAGCTGCCGCCGCAGTGATGTTGTGTGCTGCTAGGGTGATGATTCTTGGGCACAAGTCATTACCACCGCTATATCGTCATGAGATCGTATTAGTATTCGTATTGATTCCGTGGTTTTTGAACTCTCATGAACTCGTATTATTTCCGCTGCACTTTAAATACTCTAATGATGTAATAATTCGACTTAATTTGGAATCTATGTTGTATTATCAAGTGTTTGCATTATCAGCACCGTTGGAATCTCGATCCTTGAAGGACCGAGAAGGCGACCAGAGGGGGGGTGAATGGGAGCCAATTAAAATTCTTTACAAGAACTTGGCCTATATCCCAATTATAACCCAAGCCAACCTCTAAACCGATCACCAAGGCCACACACACCAACTTGTGATATGCCAACCCTAGGAGTGATCAACAACAGCAGTGAAACACAGCCAAACAAAGAAGAGCAGCAAAGACTCGACCCGGTCAAATAAACACACATAAGATAGACCTCACTGGACTACCATCGGCAGTGCCCATGACAGCCATCGGCAGTGCCAGTGCGAGGTGCAGGCTCAAGCCACCGGCAGTGCCGGTTGTGGCATTAGCAGTGCTGATCCAAGCTCAAACCCACCAGCAGTGCCGGTCCTGGTCATCGGCAGTGCCGATCGACCCCCGATAGAAGAGAAAATTATCGTGATTTTCCCACAAATTTCTCCAAAACTCAATCAAATGATCTCCAAAACGTGCAATTTTTGGACCAGATAATCCTTAACACATCACGACCCTAATCCTAGAAGATCCACTCAATTGGCTCAAGGTATCATCACGAATTTCAGATCTTGTGCCAAGAACACCGTAAAGGGGAAACTTAAGAAATCCTTCAAATCGAAGGCGCTAGAGCTCTTGATTCGGCATTTAGGGACCAGATAATCCTTAACACATCACGACCCATGAAGGATTGTTCTAGATCATCATAGCACTAATCCCCAAGAAATCCGCCCCAAAAACTCACTCAAAAATAAGATCAAAAATTCCCACGAAAATAGCCCCAAAAGTAGAGAAAAAGAGAAATTCGACATTTAGGGAGAGAGGAAGATCTTGAGCACAAAAATAACTTTCATATAATAGAAACATGCTTATAAGATCCATGGATACAAGGCTAGGAAGCCACCCTCTTCCTCCCACTATTTGGAAGAGAAAATGATATCTCTCACACACCCTCTCCTCTCCTCTATTACATGAAGACCTCTCCTAGCACTTCGAAATGAGTTCCTAACACAAGGCTAATGGGAAGAGGCGCCTCTCCCACCAGCCACACCTCTCCTTATTTAGGCCTAGGCTCCAAGACAACTCTACCTTGACCTATAACTCATTGCCACCTACCACCAGGGGCAAAACCGTCCAACTCTTTTTCCTTCGTCCAAACGCCATCGAGCCCTTCAGAACTTTGCTTCACCTCAATGCAAGCTCCGTGATGGTGCCATGTGCACCTCCAATCACCGCCACCGGTTTTGAGGCCCAAACTGGAAACCGCCTTGCACGCTTCTTAAAGCGTGACTTCTAGATCTAGACGCATGTCACCTTGTCCCGTGATCCTCCTCATTGGCAAGTCTCTCCCGCCTCTGGTCCATTGGAAGCCTCTACTTGCACCAACGCCCGATCACCTTTGACGTGGTCAACCCCACCGTTTTGATCACCACCCATGGTTTTTAGGCTCAACCGTGAAACCGTCTGTGCTTCTTTCCTCTCCACATGTACGGTATGGATCACCCATGACTTCACCCGGCCTCTCGATCGTCCTGCCCCAAGTCTCCTACTTGTGCTTGATCCTCTCATCGTTGACCGCAATGTTGACTCCAGTGACCTACACATCATGAGATAAGAAAACACATTTCCCAACTCCTGCAAACTCTCCAACATCCTCACATATCCGCATGGTTTCTCAATCTCCCCCTTGATGAGTACATTGACAACATCAAATGCACAAAGCTTAGAGATTTGAAATGCGAAACCGAATAAGCACATCCAAATGGCTAAAACCCAAAGAAAAGGTGAAAAGTAGCCATCTAGCATAAGTGAGATCACAAAACCAAGAGTTGATAAAGAAAGCCACTTGAGAGCGCAAAGATTGTGAAAAGCGCATGAAAAACGCTCAAGGACATGATATGCTCCCCCTCAACTTGTGGTAGGTCTCATGTAATGCTAATTGGATCATTTTCAGTTTCTTAGCATTATTTGTGCATGACCTAATATTTTCTCCCCCTTTGGCAATGAACTCATCAAAGAGGCAAAAGAACAAGCAAACATGCGATGCATGAAAATGCAAACCTAAGGAGCTTCAACAATTATGCAAACAAGCATTTAACCTTGCTAATCAAAAACATAGAGCTACAAAGTGTAAAAGCAATAGCTCACAATCATACAAAGATCAAAAATAGATAGCAAGGCATAAACACCAAGAGCTATACAAGCTAAGAAAAAAGATTGACTAGCTTAGATAGAATCAAATTTGCTCATTATGAGAAAAAGCTGCCACCACATGTATAAGTACTCCCATCCAAGGCAAAACAGGCATCAAGTGAATCAAAAGAAACTAGCTAGTCTCAATCTCAATCAAGGCAACAAGCATTCGTAGAAAATAAGCTCTACAAATGCTCACATATGCAATAGAGACTCATAAGAAAAGAGAAAAGCATTATTCTTATGTGATCCTCATGTATCTTTTAATCCATGCGGAGGGTTGCACGACTGGGTACGGCAAACATCGCAAGGCTTCAAAGTACAATGTTTGGATTCAGCATTTTTATATTACTTCTAATCCATGCGGAGGGTTGCACGACTGGGTATGGAAAACACCCCGAGGCTTCGAAGCATAGTCAATTTATGTTGCAAATTAAAAGCATAAGGATGAGCATGCCTTTGCGGCAAAAGGAACAAACATTCCCACAATGTTCCATCATGAGCTAAACATTTGCAAAGCCACATTTCACAAACACAAGGTGCCAAAGCCAAGATGTCCTCTAGACTAGCCTCAACACAAGTCCTGACAGGGATAAAAGCAATTATACACATGGTGAGCAAGTCTTAGCAAGATTAGTTCATAAGGTTCACAAGAAGCTATGTTTACCTTTAAGATTAGCAAGTTGCTCAAAAGAGTCTATAACAAGCCATCCAAAAAATCTAAGCATGAGAGATTACTATCACATCCACACAACTTAGCTCAAACTCAATCGTAGCAAAGAGAAATGCCAGAAAGCATAAGAATCAAAGCTCATCTACCAATGCATACATTACATATGAGATGCAATGCGAAAAGATAAGATACATTTATACAAGAGAACACCAACTCCCCCTCAAATGATGCTATAAGGATGTCAAACACCAAGCTCCCCTCAAAGAAAAGCAAATCGTGAAGCATCAAGAGGCTTGGTAAGGATATCAGCCAATTGGTGTTTAGTGTCAATATATTTGAGCTCAACATCTCCCTTCTCAACATTGTCTCCCAAGAAGTGGAATCGCACATTTATGTGTTTGACCTTACCATGTTGGACTGGGTTCTTGGCTAAGCATATGGTACTAGAGTTATCACACATGAGTGGAACACCCTTAAATGTTAACCCATAGTCTTTTATGGTGGATACTATCCATAGGATTTGTGAGCAGCAGCTAACAGCGGCAACATATTCAGCCTCTATGGTGGATTGGGCTACACTCGACTGCTTATGAGACGACCAACATATGAAAGAAGGACCCAAGAAATGGCAAGTACCAAAAGTGCTCTTCCAATCAATTCTACACCTAGCAAAGTCTGCATCTGAATACCCAATAAGATCAAGAGATGAAGATGCAGAGTACCAAATACCAAACTCAAGGGTGTATTTAAGATACCTGAAGATGCGCTTGACAGCCTTGCGATGAGTCACCCTTGGAGAAGCCTGAAAGCGAGCACAAAGACACACTGCAAAGTGCATGTCGGGGCTCATCACCATCAAGTACAAGAGGGATCCAATCATGCTCATGTATTCCCTTTGGTCCATCGCTTCACAAGCTTTGTCAGGGTTAAGTGTCATTGTTGTGGACGTTGGTGTTGACAACGGCTTCACATTGACCATGTCAAACTTCTTCAGGAGATCCTTTGTGTACTTGGCTTGATGTATGAAGGTGCCTTGTTTGCACTGCTTGATTTGAAGTCCAAGAAAGAAGGTGAGCTCGCCCATCATCGACATCTAAAATTCACTTTCCATAGCTTCCTGAAATCTGGACATAAGAGCATGAGAGGAACCTCCAAAGATGATATCATCCATGTATATCTGAACCATTAGAAAGTCATTGCCATGCTTTAGAGTGAACAAGATTTTATCAACACACCCTATGACATACCCGCGCTCTAGCAAGAAGGTCTTAAGCCTAGCATATCATGCCCTAGGTGCTTTCTTTAGCCCATACAAAGCCTTCTAAAGCTTGTACACACGGTTTGGGTATTTATAGTGCTCAAAGCCAGGTGGTTGTTTCACATAAACCTCTTCCTCTATGAAACCATTTCGGAAAGCACTCTTGACATCCATTTGGTAAAGTCTAATGCCCTTAGAGGCAGCAAATGCAAGCAAGATCCTAATGGCTTCTATGCGTGCAACAGGAGCAAAAGTTTCTCCATAGTCTAAGCCCACAACTTGGCTAAAACCCTGAGCAACAAGCCTAGCCTTGTTTCTCAAAACCTAACCATCTTCCCCATGTTTGTTTTTGAACACCCACTTAGTTCCTATGACATGACACCACAGGAGGCTCTAATAGGGTCCATATTTTGTTTCTCTCAAAGTTTTCCAACTCCTTATGCATGGCATTAGCCCAATGTTCATCAAATAGTGCTTGTCCAACATCCCGAGGTTCAAAGGTGGCAACAAAGAGAGAATTTGTAAAGCAGGCGAGATGTGCAGACCTTGACCTTATTGTCCTCTCATAGAGATTATCGATCATATGTTGAGGTGGATGTTGACGCTGAATGTGGTGAGGAGCCTCTCTCTCTCAGAGCGTACCTCCCCATCAACCACAGCTGGAGCTGGCTCGACAGCTGCTAAGGTCGATGTAGAAACTTCTAGACCCTCTGCTGGAGTGGTGGAAGCAGCGGGAACAAGCTCGGATGTGGGATAGAATGACTCATCATCGTTATCATCCAAGCCCTGTAGGTACTTTTCTACAAAGATACTCTCCTCCATCATCCTCTTACTTGCAGTCTCAACCACATTGCTTGCACAAGAGTTTGAATCATCAAAGGTTACATCGTAGAACTCTATGATGGTGTTAGTTTCCAAATTCAAAACTCTGTAGCAATGGCTGTGAAGGGTGTGGCCTAGAAAGATGCCATCGGAAGATCTCAACTCAAACTTATTAAGATTGCCACGCTTGAGAATGAAGCACTTGCAACCAAAGGCACGCAAATGAGAAACAGATGGCTTCCTCCCAAAACATAGCTCATAGGAAGTCACATTAAGAATTGAGCACAAGAAGACCTGATTGGAAACATAGCAAGCAGTGCTAATAGCCTCAGCCCAGAACCGTCTCGGAGTCCTATGCTCATCAAGCATCGTCCGGGCCATTTCCACCAAGGTTCTGTACTTTCTTTCGACCAAACGATTCTACTGAGGGACACGTGGGGCTAAAAACTTATGCTCAATACCATGCTCAAGGCAGAAAGCACCAAAGGAGGAGTTCTTGAATTCGGTGCCATTATCACTGCGCATTGCTCGTAATGCACCAGGAAGTTCCTTGAACAACCTCAAAGTTAAGCTTCAAAAGTGATGAAACACTTCATTCTTGCTCTCAAGAAAGTAAACCCAAGAGTAGCGAGAGTAGTCGTCAACAATCACAAGAACATACCACTTCCCACCCGCCGAACGAACCCGAGAAGGACCAACAGTGTCCATATGAAGCAGCTCTCCAGGGCGTTCAGTCATCACCAAATTAATTGGTGGATGAGAAGAGGCAATCATTTTCCCGTGATGACAAGGAGCACAAACCAAATTCTTATCAAATTTGAGTTTGGGCAATCCTCGGATCGAACCTAGACCACTTAAGCGACAAAGCAAGTCAAAGCTCATGTGACCTAGTCTCCTATGTCATTTCTAGAGCTCAGAAGAAGTTTGAGCAAACAAGCACTTGTGAGAACTAGGAGAGACAACAAAATCAGCCTGAAAAACTTTCCCAATGCTAGAAATCCCACAAACCAAAGAGTCATTCGAATCAAGAACACAAGAAGCATTTTTCTTAAAGCGGACTTCCAAACCAACATCAAGCAACTGAGAGACAAAGAGGAGATTGTACTTGAGATGCTCAACCAAACCAACATCCTTGAGAGTGAACTCATCAAGCTCTTTAAGGGCACTCTCAAGGTGACTGGCAACTTCAGCATGCACACTTTCCCTCTGACTCTGACTGAGATCATTCATCACAACTTGATAAGACTCACACTCAACATCAGCATTTAGCAAGCTTGGACCTAAGCGAAGTGATCTCATACTTAGCACTCTCCGACTTAGACTTAGACTCTCTATTCTCACGAACAGCGCTACGAAGCTTATCATCTTGCATGAGTAAAATATCTCGCAAATGATCAAGTTCAGAAGAGAGCTCATCAAGAGTGGGAGGTACCTCACTTGTGTCGGAGTCGGAGCAAGAGTCGGTGTCATGATCGTTCTTTGCCATGAAGCAAAGCCCGACGAAGATGTCCTTCCTCTTGACTCGTGGCTTCTCGACCTCCTCCTCTGAGCTTGTAAGGCCTTCACTTGATGTGACGTCGATGTCGCTCAAGGCAGCAATGCAGGCGTGTGCAATGGCCTTGGCGAACTTCTTGGAGTTCTTGCCTTTCTTGTAGAAGCGGTTCTTTTTAAACTTGAAATCTTCAGTGTTGTTGTCGTGGTACTCGGCCTTCTTCTTCTTCTTGGGGCAGTCAGCAATGAAGTGTCCCGGGTCACCACACTCGAAGCAGGTTCTTGAACCACCTCCTCTTCTCTCCTTACGGTTGTTGTAGAACTTCCTGAACTTTCTTGTGAGCAAGGATAGATCCTCTTCAGAAATGCACTACATCTATTCATCAAAAGCTGCAACAAGAGAAGAAAAAGCAAACTCCAAAGAAGACTTGCCAAGTGAGGGGTTAGTTCCACAAGAAGCACCACTGTGACTACCCTTTTAAGAGCTAGAAAGCAAAGCCATGCTAGAAGCAGGATTAGCAAGATTAGGATGAGACTTCCTAGACAGTTCATGAGATTTTAGCTTGCTATATAGCTGCTCACAGTCCAGGGTATTGAAATCAACAGTTTCTTCTAGTGCAGCAATCTTAACCCCCTAAGCATTTTCATCAAGTGAATACAGAAATTGCTTAGCTCTATCATTATCATTGTATACAAGGTTACCACAAGCCCGCAAGTTGCACACAATGGCCTCAAACCTATGAAAGGTGTCATCTAGTGACTCGCCAGGTTTTTATGCAAAGGTTTGGTACTGTCTATTGTAAAAATCCTTACGCATAGACTTGACTTGATTGGTACCCTCATGGTACGTGCAAAGCTTTGCCCAAATGGCATGTGCAGTATCAAGATGAGCAACACGGTCATGTTCATTCCTACCTAGAGAAGTAAGCAGGATATTGACAGCTTTGGAGTTGTTTTCATACTTGTTCAACTCACCTACTGGCGCGGTGTTGACGTTGTCAGGTATGGTGTAGTCCTGCTCCACAATCTCCCAAATTGCACGTCCTTGGCTTAAGAGATAAGCCTCGGTCCGTGACTTCCAGTAGGGAAAGTCCTCTCCATCGAACATCCAAAGCTCGACTGCATGCTTCTCCATGTTGCCTTCAGATCACAAAGCCGATGAAGGTCAACTAGTGATCAAACCGGCTCTGATACCAATTAAAGGACCTAGAAGGTGACCAGAGGGGGGGTGAATGGGAGCCAATTAAAATTCTTTACAAGAACTTGGCCTATATCCCAATTACAATCCAAGCCAACCTTTACACCGATCACCAAGGCCACACACACCAATTTGTGATGTGCCAACCCTTGGAGTGATCAGAAACAGCAGTGAAACATAGCGGAAACAAAGAAGAGCAGCAAAGACTCGACCCGATCAAATAAACACACACAAGACAGACCTCACTGGAGTACCATTGGCAATGCCGATCACAGCCATCGGCAGTGTCAGTTCGGACCATCGGTAGTGCCGGTCACATGCATCGGCAGTGCTAGTGCGGGGTGCAGGCTCAAGCCACCAGCAGTGCCGGTCATGGCATCAGCAATGCCGATCCAAGCTCAAACCCACCGACAGTGCCGGTCCTGGTCATTGGTAGTGCCGATCGACCCCCGACAGAACAGAAAACTGTCATGATTTTCCCATAAATTTCTCCAAAACTCAATCAAATGATCTCCAAAACGTGGGATTTTTGGACCACATAATCCTTAACACATCACGACCCTAATCCTAGAAGATCCACTCAATTGGCTCAAGGAATCACCACGAATTTCAGATCTTGTGCCAAGAACACCATAAAGGGGAAACTTAAGAAATTCTTCAAATCAAAGGAGCTAGAGCTCTTGATTCGGTCAAAGACCCATGAAGGATTATTATAGCTCATCATGGCACTAAGATCCCTAAGAAATCCGCCCCAAAACCTCAATAAAAAATGAGATCAAAAATTCTCTCGAAAATAGCTCTGAAAATAGAGAAAAAGAGAAATTCGGGATTTAGGGAGAGAGGAAGATCTTGAGCATGAAAATAACTTTCATATCATAGAAACATGCTTACAAGATCCATGGATACAAGGCTAGATAGCCACCATCTTTCTTCCACTATTTGGAAGAGAAAAAGATGTCTCTCACACGCCCTCTCCTCTCCTCTATTATATGAGGACCTCTCCTAGCACTTTGAAATGAGTTCCTAACACAAGGCTAATGGGAAGAGGCACCTCTCCCACCAGCCACACCTCTCCTTATATAGGCCTAGGGTCCAAGACAACTCTACTCTTGACCTATAACTCATTGCCACCTATCACTAGGGGCAAAACCGTCCAACTCTTTTTCCTTCACTCGAACGCCATCGAGTCCTTCACAACTTTGCTTCTCCTCGACGCAAGCTCCGCGATGGTGCCATGTGCACCTCGCCGCCACCGGTTTTGAGGTCCAAAAAGGGAAACCATCTTGCACGCTTCTCAAAGCGCGACTTCTAGATCTTGACGCGTGTCACCTCGTCCTGTGATCCTCCTCGTTGACAAGTCTCTCCCGCCTCTGGTCCATTGGAAGCCTCTACTTGCACCAACGCTCGTTCACCTTTGATGTGGTCAATCCTGCCGTCTTAATCACCACCCACGGTTTTGAAGCTCAACCGCGAAACCATTCATGCTTCTTTCCTCTCCACATGTATGGTATGGATCACCCTTGACTTCACCCGGCCTCCCGATCGTCCGGCCCCAAGTCTCCTACTTGTGCCAGATCCTCTCGCCGTTGACCACCAAGTTGACTCCAGTGACCTACATATCATGAGACAAGCAAACACATTTCCTAACTCCTGCAAACTCTCCAACATCCTCACCAACTCTGGTTAGTCAAAATCATGACATGCACAAACTCATGCAATCCCCAGATTCCCCCATTTCAACTCAAACACCGAACTCAACCAATGTCAATTACTCATCACATATTGCAAACCATGGCACATATCCACATGGTTTCTTAATCCTCTAAGAAGGGACGTCACATTAACACACAAGGAATCAGCTCGGGCCTCTGCTGGATCCAACACTAGCGATTAGCCGTGGTTTATGCACGACATTGACACGGTAGATGTAGCAGGCAACACGAGCCTCCTTCTCCATAGAGATAGAACACATGAAAGAGCTATGGTTTACGCATACTTGTGTTGGTTAACGCACAAGGCATCAGCTCGGGCCTCTGTTAGATCCAACACTAGCGATTAGCCAAGGTTTATGCACGACATTGACACGGTTAATGTAGCATGCAACTCGAGCCTCTATTTCCATAGAGATAGAACACGTGAAAGACCCATTTGTTATGCACACCTCGGTTGGTTAACATACCATGCAGCTCGGGCCTCTGCTAGACTGGATCATCCAACACTAGCGATAGCCGTGGTTTACGCATGACGTTAACACGGTTAACGTAGCATGCAACTCGGGCCTCCTTCTTCCACATAGATGACGTGAAAGAGTCATGGGTTACGCACTGAGATTGGCCTTAAAGAATGATGGGGTCCACCACCACCGCTCGGCATCTCGGCTGAGCTAGATTCTGTGGGTCACCGGAAAGCGGTCGTGCTCGATCGATGCAGAGGGTAGCGATGCAGAGTAGGCAAGAGGGCGCACAAACGAGAGACGTAGAGCTGCAGGTCTGACACGATGGGAGGAGGTAGTACATGGGAGGTCGCCTATTCAACGAGATGGAATGACTGGATTGTTGACAAATTAATGAATGGACACGATGAATGGTTTAGCGCCATTGATTCGAGGGAGGGTGGAGTGCCATTGATTGGGTGGTGCCATTATCTCAGCTCAGCCATGATTGTGGAGAACAGAGTTGGAGAAGATGAAGAGGATGAATGGCCAGGAAGCAAAGGTTTTAGGAGATCGAACGCTGGAAATAAAAAAGATGACGTGGCTCAACATGGTTGAGAGAAATACTAGCAATTAATTAAAGCTTGTTGATTGGTTGGAGTATAGTACAGTACTAGTATCTTCTAAAGATATGTAAACTTCATTATTCAAATTATAACTTAATAATTTCAGATTTCCTAACTTAAAATTATAACTTAATAAATAAATTATAACCTCCTCCACCTATACTTTCTGGTTGTGAGGGATAGATAAATAGGCCGCCGCCGCCGTCGCTAGTGTTCCTGCCCTCTCCAAACCAATCTGCCTCGGCAACCCTATCTCATCCTCTCTCTCTCTCTCTCTCAAAAAAAAAGGCAACCCTAATCTCACTGCTTCCGCTGCAGCAATCTTTGCCATATGGCCGACCTGCCTGCCTCCCTCGCTGGCGAGATAGAGCTTCCTTTCGGCGCGCGGGCCCTCGTCGACATGTCTGATGCCGAGAAATCATTGCGCCTGGAGGTTCTTTACATTAATTAGTACCTTCTTCGCTTTTTATTTTTTCTTCTTTTCCTTCTTCTCTGATTTCCTGCTTACCGTGTCAGCATTTTGGCCTTCCGCAGGGTATCCCGGGATGCGGAAACTACGTCATTAGTTACATGATGCATTAGGACTGGAATACCGCTAGTCAGTCCATGGCACCGGTAATGTCGTCTGACTCATCGTTAGTTGCAGCCTCCTCCTCCCTCGTCGTGCCGGACATGGTCACTGGCCTGTCGTGGGAAGCCCAATCGCGAGGCCGTCGCCAGCAATGAAAAGCTCGGGGTGCTATCTATATGTGACGAAGACGACGATAGTCATATCTTTTTTGTGTTCTCCCAATTCTATCCTATTGGACTTTCTTTGCTCTTGCTTGTAATAACTAATAAAGGATACACGCTTCGACTATGTTAACCGCTAGTTTTGTACGTAAACCATGGTTGTTCACGTGTTTTCCCTGGAAGTGGGAAGGTTGGTTTGCTCTGACGAATCCTTTGAGGGAACGCACGAATCCTTTTAGGGAACGCACTGGCGTACGTGCAACGAGAGCAGGCTGACTCGGAGAGGGAGGCGCGTCGCAAGGATATAAAAGAGAAACATGTGAACCAGACATGGTTTATGTATAATAGTGTTTCAGTTATGTTTTATGCACCACTGTTCAGGAAAGAGATTACAGACCAATTCCAAATAAAACACGTGAATGAGGACATGGTTTATGCACGGTAGTGTTTCGGTTAATGTACCAGGCATCAGCTCGGGGCTTTGTTGGACTAGATCCAATACTAGCGATTAGCAGTGGTTTACGCATGATATCACTTGTTCTTGTAAAGCGGCGTCGGTTTCGGCAGTCCACCCCACACGCGGGCGAACACGAGCGGCCCAAGCGGAACATCGACGAGCATGAGGAGCGTCGGGGGCGCTGCGGATGCGGGCGGCCAAGGCTGGAGCGGTGCGAAAGCTGGGCGGCGGAAGCGATTTGTTTCTGAGAGAGCCAAACGCGAAGCTTCCGGCAGATGCGATTTTTTTTTTTCAGCGGTTTCCACAACAACCACGATTTTTACAGAATCACTTGTGGGAGTAGCGGTCCCAAATGGGGCCTTTGTCTGTTTTCTTCAAAAGTTTGAATAAGGGCTGGACAGCGCGCATTCTCCAAGTTGTGCCGGTGCCGGAGTAGTTCTTGAGAGGTTTACGTGATACCCCGAGTTCACAGATACCCCCGTGGTGTGGTCGTGGCCTGCCGATTAGCGGTACTTGTGGGTCCTCCAAGCGGAGGCTTCCTGTGTAAGCCACCCAAATCCCCAGAGAGCGGCGGGTCTACCACGTGTCGTGTCTCCACGTAGCCGCCGGCTAGGTTGGGTCGTTGCTTGCCGACTAGCGGTTCCTCCCGTGCTGGTCTGCCACGTGTCGTGAACAACTCCATTGCTTAAATTCGGATATGATAGATTCGGGAGCTTATACTTGCAGTTTAAGTATATGTGTGAACGAGCAAGCATATATTTGCAGTTGATGAAGTACCAGTCAAAACCTAGTGCCATTATTCACCGGGTTATCTACCTAGTGCCATTATTCACCGGGTTATCTACATATGTATGTGTACACAGTTGCAACCTCCAAGTCAATGAATTTTTACATATGATGCTACATGTTGCCAGCTTCCAACGCACTTAACCACTGAAGTACACATTGGGGAATCATACATACATGCTAGAAACAAACAGCAGTCAAAACGCTTCAGGATCAGGGGATCAGAGCATAACACTGGGGAGCCACAATGTCCAGTTATGATATTCACAGCTTAACCATATTCTACTCCCAAAAAAAGAGAAAAAATCTCCACAGAACTATCATGAACATGTAAGACATTGCTGAACATTGTCAGGGATATGACTTCTATTTTCTTGATGGGAAAGAATCTTCCTCAGAAGGCCCATACGATAATGTAGGGTAACTTCCTGAGCATGATAAGATGGTAGTTAGTGTATAATCAAAATTTAATGCAGTTATGTACTCTATTCACATAAATTATTTCATACCAGACACAGATTATGCATTTATAAAGAAAAATACAATTAAATGAAGGTGAGGTTTGAAAAATAAAACACCTCGTTAATTTCACCAACAAGCTTGTGACCGTCCCACATTTCCATGAATTTCAAAACAAAGAATCCACAATACTTCGAGCTTCCCTGGCTCGGTACTGGTTCATATAAGAATTTTTTCATCCATCTTATTTCAAACCCAGATGCTTCATAAGTTGGTTCATCCTTTCTACAATAATGTCTTGTGTAAGCTTATGATGATTATCTCGAGCATTTTCTCCATTGGTACCAGATTCTCGGTGCATTGAGTCTAGAACAATGACACAACTACCATCCATAGGAAAGCAATGCAAGCTGTAGTGGCCGTGGTTACACACTGGTACCAGTATCTAACAAATATACAAAGCGTTCAATTGAATTAAACAGAACACTATATAACCAAAATAGAATTATCGATTTATAATTATAAGCGACACATACCATGTTGCAGAAATGAATGCTTTCAGTCCATCTTGGTTTTAATTGTAGAATGTCATCAACATTGCATCCTTCAGCCAACAACATTTGCTGACAACAGGAAGTAGAGAATCAATACAGCTAATAACTAAGTAAATAATTGGGATGTTTGATATCATTAAAAAAATGTACCCACCGCCTCAGTCGATGTAAACAGAACCTTTGAGGCTTCAGCATCAGTTCCATTCAGCATAGTAACACAAACATCAAACATTTCATCAATCATATCCTTCCCCTCAGTGTAAGCGTCAACCAGATCACAGGTCCTGACAGAACCCATGCCGTCCACAGAAAATATAAATTCACTGCATTCAAGACATCAGGCATTTAGTAAATGAAACTCATGAAGAATATAAAAACATTGTTTGATCAATGATAGAGACGTGCTTTTGGTACCTGATAAAAGAACCTAATTTGAAGAGTTCACGGAGGAGTCTGGGACGTCTAAAATTACATGGCAGATTTTCATTTATGCTGTCAGGAGTAATAGCTTGGTTTCGTGGATGGCCGATAACTTTCTCCAGCAGATCAATACGATACTCCTCAATGGTACTCTAATTACAGTAGAAAGAAATGTTCCGGTTAGTGTGCAAATCCAATGTAAACTGATCAACTATAACATTCATTTACTGTTCCAAAGTCCAATGCTAGGCATCGGATTTTTCTTGAGATAAAAGACAAAGTTGCTGGCCGAAAAGGTTAAGAGAATCACCTCGATGTTCTCTTCGCAAAGATTCTCACCGTTCCAAAGTTCAACAAACTTCAAAATATAGAATCCACCATACAGCTCATTTGTCGGAACTTTCATATGTATGCGACTCTTCTGCCCTTTACATGACCTTTCTAATCACAAGATCCATTCCCCGACTCATTTTTTGTAACGACTTCATATCGGCACCATTTCCTCTTGCTTCCAGTAAATAGTTTTGCTTTTTCTTGGTTAAATCAATGCAATACAACATGGCTTGTTCATTGTTGACCAATGGCAGCAGTATCTGATTCATGTCCAAAATAACAATGTAAATAAAACAGGGCATCAGTGTCAATGCAAAAACTGAATTATAGGATGCATATACCATCTTGCAAGTTTGAAGTCGGAGCATCCAGTCATGATATAAACCCTCAAATGATGATGTTACTAATGAAACATCATATTCGTTGTTGATCATCATTAACTCTGCTGCTTCGGACGGCGTCATAATAAATTTGTCAACTAATGAAGAATCATTACGCATAATCTTGATCGCAACATCCACAAATGTTTTCATACACTATCCCTTGCTGTAGCATGCTGCCAAATCACTGGCCTGTATACTACCGAAGATGTACGAATCAAATATGGGACAACTACAACACAGACAACAAAGTATATGACTTTAATAAATATGGACTCAAGGAGGAAACATAATAACATTAATTCATCAACAAGAACATCTTATGAACCTCTGATCATTAAGGCTTAAAATTTCGTTGAGGAGTTTCTTTCACCTTTTGGGAGCTTGATTTGCATGACAGAGTTCATCTGTGTCTTGTTGGCATATCTGCTCTCTATCACTCTGAAGTCCAATGTCACCTTGTACTATTTTCTCTTTGTCTTGCCTCATCTTTCAAAATATAGACGTCAACAAAGTTCAACCAACAATGACATTTTTCTGTCAGAGATAAAGAGTAACAACAACATTAACAATATTTTGTAGTGCTTTGTATGCACAACTAACCTTATTCAGCTAAGTTGTCCGGTCAATAGCTTTTGAATGCATGATCATAATTTGGCAATCCTGTCTCTCATCAAGCAACTCTGAATGAGGATCCTGAAATGGCCACAATTTGCAGCAGTTTTTGTATTAGTTCGTTTGTCTACGACACCAGTATTCTATCCGCTTTTAGTGCAGATGAATTATACAACAACAACAACAACAATAAAGCCTTTTATCCTAAGCAAGTTGTTAGTGCAGATGAATTATAGCAAACAAAAACAATTAATATACCATGCGATCATCTGAAACATTGTTCAGGATACTGTTGTAAAGCAAAACTCCATGAGGTCCATGAGATTGCAAAGTTCAAGTAATGGCTGGGGGAATATGCATAGCAAATAATGCACATAGAATCCTAAACTAAGCAGAGCACTACTCATGAAACAACAAAATAACACCCTGTTGCAAGAATTTCAGTGTGTCTCCTAGTTTCTTTTATGGATGGTTCACTCACTCACCGACTGACCTTTTATGGATGGGTATACCAAGAAGTTACAAAAGTAGTCCCTGTAAACCAACCCCCTAAAGCGAAATAAGCACGTACCTCTGGAACAAATGCCGAGTTAGTAGCTTCCTCAGTGGGTGAAGAATCTGTTTTTTGATTTTCCACGGCATCCAATATTTTCTGTAACATTCCATAATTTATAAATAATTATAAAGTAGAGATGAAAGTTGCGCAACAACAACATATCATGTCACCTTAGAGTTTTCTCCTTGTGTTCTACTCTCTTGCTCCTGAAAAAATCAAGATTGGAAACAAATTAGATAACCTTAGTTTCATTAAGTTTTGCATTAGCTTCTGAATGCCATCCTAGCTATAGTGTCACCTTAGAGTTTTCTCCTTGTGCTCTACTCTCTTCCTCCAGAAAAAATCAAGATTGGAAACAAATTAGAGAGCCTTAGTTTCATTAAGTCTTGCATTAGCTTCTGAATGCTATCCTGGCTATAGTGTCACCTTAGAGTTTTCTCCTTGTGCTCTACTCTCTTGCTCCTGAAAAAATCAAGATTGGAAACAAATTAGATAACCTTAGTTTCATTAAGTTTTGCATTAGCTTCTGAATGCCATCCTAGCTATAGTGTCACCTTAGAGTTTTCTCCTTGTGCTCTACTCTCTTCCTCCTGAAAAAATCAAGATTGAAAACAAATTAGATAGCCTTAGTTTCATTAAGTCTTGCATTAGCTTCTGAATGCTATCCTGGCTATAGTGTCACCTTAGAGTTTTCTCCTTGTGCTCTACTCTCTTGCTCCTGGAAAAATCAAGATTGAAAACAAATTAGATAACCTTAGTTTCATTAAGTCTTGCATTAGCTTCTGAATCTGCACCACTTGAGCTGTCCTTTACAATTGTTTTATGCGAAACAATAGTTTCAGCAGGTTGCATTCGCAGATACAGCAAGAATTATTAGAATATAGTATAGTTGTTTTCGGTATCATCAGAATTCATTGTTTTCGGTGAAGCAAATAATTGAAACTATTCAGAATTCCAAACCAAATAACATGTGGAGTAAGATGGTGCTAAATGACCTCTGTTTTCCACCAGAGGCAACCTCTGTTGTCGCCCTTAAGGCAAATTGTTATCAATATTTTACTGCAGTTATCTATATCTATAGATAAAATTGGCATCAAATCAAGGTTGAAAAGTGGCTACCAAATTTCATCCAATTTGTAGTATAAAAATTCATAGACCTTATCACGGCCCTTATTGAGTGGATGGGATCCAGATACGATGTCTTCGGTACACACTTTAGCCAGGATGGCCAGGCAGCTATCCGTGGCATCAGCATTAGAATGGTGACTGGTGCTTGCGGCTGGTACATCTTGTTTAAAATTACCATTAATGCTAGTAGCCAATGTTTCCTGATAAATTTTTATCTATTTAGCTAAAAAATCAAACATGTTGATGAACCCATGGCTCATCAATTCAGTTTGGCTAATAATTCTGGATATAGTATCAATAATTATAGAATTGAAGATGGTAATTCCAGGAAAAAGTCTATTATTCATGTTGGGGCTCTTCCTATTCGTCTAAAGCAATGCATGAACAATAGAGACAATAATTTATCTGATGGTATTCTATTTCCTTGGCATAAGAAGACATTTACTGGAGTTCATCTGCATGAGAGGAAGAAAGAGAAATATATTTTTGTTGGCTCTATGAAAATTAAGGTTAAAGAAGGGAACGATGGTGCATGGAGATATATTGAGGTCGGTATGCCTAAGTCACAAAAGAGTTCATGTAGTCTTTCATTGTCTATGTTGGTTCCGTGAAAGTATACGTGCAAACATGATTAGCACAGAAGGATTAGTATTGGCCACGTTATTATATTATTTATTCATTGTGTGAGTCAATAAGTTCTGGAGTCCTAGTCTGTTTAATTAGTGGAGTCCTAGTTAGTTTCCTTTTGTTTTTGGTTGAGTCCAACTAGGTCTGGTGTGCCTGCGTGCACTTAAAAGGCCCAGGGGGCATGTATCGAGGTCAGGTTTTGTTGAGTTTTCTCTTTTTATTTCCTTTTTTTTTCTTTTGTTATGGGTGCGGCTTTTTCTTCTTATTTTTTTCAGCACCTCTTTGCCTTTTACTTCTTTCGAGATTTTTTTTTTTCGACACAGAACTGCAGCAACATGCAGCAACTTCTTGACTCAAGGAACAACGTGCAACAGAAAAACACTCTAAGTTTCTTTTGCACACAAAAAGTAGAAGGCTAGATGTTAAATAAATATTTAGTGCACATAATTCCAGTAGTACTATTCTCTCAACATGTGCAACAATCTGATTTTTTTTCTTGTTTATCTATGACAAGGATATGCACGACTCAAACAAGACCAAAGAATAAAAACTAGACCAGAAACACAATGACTTTATAGGGACTAAAATTCAGAGAAGCAATCTAAAATAAAAATTTACAAGTCACAATGGGGTATAGGACAGCGGAAACATGACGAACCGATATTTTTGTGGGGCAATTTTCTGGACTATAGGGTAGAACAAATAAATGAGGATAAAAGTGAACCTAATGGTATACCTGAAGCTCTGATTACCACTTGATGTGGACAAGGGTTCCCGATCTTCTGAAAGGTTCTTGGTAAGTTGATTTGGTCGGAGGCGACATACAAATCGATCCGGCTTCAGAACAGGACGTTCTAAACCCCGCAATCGTAGCATGACGTCTCCTCTGGTTATCAACCGTCCAAGGACGATTGACCTTGCCGAGAAGGCTAATCCCTGTCTGCGAATCAAGAACACAAGCAAGAACAACGAAGAATGCAACACAATTGCAGATGTATGATTAAACTCACGAAGTTGGGGGTTTTGCTTAGATCAATTCTGTTCATAAACAGTGTCGCCGTTCGTCGGTTTGTGAGACCTCAACTTCGTGAGTTTAATCATACATCTGCAATTGTGTTGTATTCTTCGTTGTTCTTGCTTGTGTTCTTGATTCGCAGGCAGGGATTAACCTTCTCGGCGAGGTCAATCGTCCTTGGACGGTTGATAACCAGAGGAGACGTCGTGTTGTGATTGCGGAGTTTAGAACGTGCTGTTCTGAAACCGGATCGATTTGTGTGTCGACTCCGACCAAATCAACTTACCAAGAACCTTTCGGAAGATCGGGAACCCTTGTTCACATCACATGTTAAATGCATCAACACAAAGGAGATAAAGCACATCACCTCTCCTATTTCCAAATCTGAATTTTCTTTATGTCCTGGTTGATTTGTTGACAAATGTGTAGGATTCACCTGTTCAACAAAGTGATTCTAATAAAATTATGAAAGAGGCAAGTAAATTCACTTGTACAATTATTAATGTACCCTAAGAACATTCCAATCATCAATTCTGTTAGCAGCTAACTCGGCCGTGATACAGTTTACTTGGTTATCCAATTCAATTACACTCTGCAATAAAAAGTTTTACCATTTAGCATAGCATTACTGTAATTTAATTTAATTTAATTGTTTATGACAACATCAAGAAGAAAATGGTAAGTGACATCAATTGCACACTAACTGAATAACATGGAGTTCCTCCAGACGTCCACTAACCTGTCTGCAGCATTGGGATTCTTGAACATTCACACCTGAAGAAAAGACTCGGATATCTCTATTTGTCTAGTTATTGAAGCAAAACCAAGGGACTTATTACCAATATGCATTCTAAACTGATGTTGAAAAAAATATGGAAAAACAATGGTTACTGTATGAACCTGGCGGTAGATTCCACCCTCCGTCAAGACAGCACCAAGTGATCTAGCAAGTTTCAGCATCCTTTGCTTATTTTCTTTTGAACTTTCCTCCATTTTACGATGGAGTTCTGCAGAGTATTCTTTATGTTCAACCATAAAGATGGAGATAATTTTTTCCTTCAACTGCTAACCAAAGGCAGATTTATCAGGACTGGCATATCAAAAAGCTGCGCATAATTTCAGAAAACACAACTGCAATGTTATTGCAGTATAATAAAGTATATAGCATTGTTTCAACATGCTTGATGCGGCAAGAATTCAAAGCATAGTAAAATGAAAGTACAGCAAGAATTTTATTGCAGTATCAACCTCAGGTGTCATATCGGCACCCTCCAGTGCATCATGAATATCATTCAAGAATCTGACGCTATCTGTATCTGTCGATCCATCAAGGCAATGGAAATCTTCTGCATAACAAGTATTCTTGACATTCCTCACCTATTTTACAAGGCAGTGAGGTGTATCATCCAGTGAAAAAGATAATAACTTCAACTAACTGTACGACATGCAATCAACAGTTACCTTTAAGTTTCCAAAATGCACCCTTGGTGAGCAGCTGACACGATGACTTGTCACTAGTTTTTTTACATCAACATCATTCCAGAGTTTAAAACGACGTTCACCAGTGGGCGGTGTAACCTCGTGATGTTCAAGCCAGTCCAATAAATACAACTGCATCATAGGCATATGTATAAGGTCCAAGATAATGAAAAGGGAAAATATGTAGATTGGGTGTCATGTATTAGCTCTTACTCCAAGGAAATAAGTGGATCCTTTTACAAAAGAAGGTGGAGAACCCTCATCCATCTTTTTTTTTTTCAATTCCTCCGCACCTTTTCTAATATCTTCCAAAATGTAGCTAACCCAGTTGTACTTCATTATATTATTCATGTCCTGGCAAACCTTCAACAATTTTGTGCTTACATTGTTACAAGTGTTCGGACAAAAGATCTTATCCGCTAAAAGCGAAGTCCAACATGTGACGAAAAAGTCATCATCTGCCCCTTCACGGATTTTGTTTTTTATATTTTCCACCGGGATGCTCTTGATTTTCTTATTATGAATACCCAGTTTTTCTGCGAGAACACGGATATCGTTATTTTTGCTGTTGTTGTCCTTCAAATTTCTTGTCCCATGCATTGGCAATCCTGTCAATCTATGAAGATTGGCAGAATTCAAAGGGATAACTGTATTCCCGCCAAATTTAAAGCACATGTCTGTGGTATCCAAATGACCCAGCATCTAGAGACCGAGGGGCAAGAAGGTATAATCAACCTTCATTTCCAAATAATGCTGAAAACCAGCTTCAATTAATCTATCCTTTTGCTTGCCTTTAAGATTCTTGATGATGCCAATCACATCATGTGGAGGGCACCTTGTGCTAATGTTGGATTTCTGCAGCCAACACAAAAATAGGTGACTTATTATGTCAATAATAATCAAATGAGAAACAAAAGGGGTATGAAATAGCATGGATCCATACCATACTTCCTGATATATAAAATTCCAACGAAGGAGGGTCTTCAGTAACTTCACTGCTTGAGGGGGCTGTTTCTGATATTGAAGGTATAGATGTCCTATTTGTTTTTGCAACTCCATGCACTTTTCTGCTTCTTTTATTCTGTCGAGATGCTTTAGCTACAACAGAACAAAAATGATAAATCAGACAACAGATAGAAGATATCTTATGAAACTATTCATGCAAGTCTATGTTTTTTAGATATTATGAAAAAAAACTAAATATCCTTGAGCACAAATTCTAAGTGGATTTTTTCTGGCATTAGATGTAGAAGTTGGCTAAAAGGTAAATTAATATTGTGCAAATTGTTCACACATTGTTCAAGACCAGCTTCAACATCGTCATCAAGTTGGCCAGCATTGTCTTTTCTTTGTTTGCCTTCCCTTCGCCTCTGTCTTTGATTGATATGGATCTCATGATTTGGACCTTTATTCACAAAACGGCGAGTCCATAAGCCAGAAACAACGAATTGACAATTAGAGATGATTTACTTGTCGACATAGTGTACCTCCAGAATCTGTGTTACGCGTCACCACATCCAGCTCATGATGAGAGTTAATTGGTGGACATGCCGGTCTACCACTGCCTTCCACTGGTATGAGAATTAAAGAAAATAGTTAACCCATTGTACCTTTGGTACGGTAGGGGGAAATGAAATACAAAGGGATAAACACGTCGTAAACAAAAATGAAAGAAAGTTATACTCTGCTACTAGAGAGCAATTCATACCATCGACACTTGTGGACTGCACCATGTTGCACATCTTCCCACTTCAAGCCTACGAAAAAATCGGAAACAGAACAATGAGACCATTGAGATGTTGAAATTCAACGTTTTTCTTTCCATAGTTACCTGCCCAAAGATGGACTCACAAAATGAAATAAAAACAAAACCTGATGTCATCAACAACCATTTACATTCACAAACATACGATTTACACGTTTGAGGCATATCCCTGGTTTATATGTTTTCTGTTCTGTTTACGCCAGAAATTTCTTCCGATTCAAAGATTAATGTTTGGGGATTTGGAATAGTATTATAAATACTAATAACTGCTATGTAACCCAAGATGGCTTGTTTTTAGTTTCAATGCTCAAGTAAACATACTACTATAACCCTAGTTCATTCTGAGTAAAGTGGAGAAAAATCATAAATCGCGTAATTCATCTTATCCGGCTAGTTGCCTTCCCCACATCTCCGCCCCGGACCCATTCTTCGGCAGTAGCAGATCAGTCGCGCGTGCAGCCTCCTCCAAGAACTAGAATTAAAAAACTAGACTAGAAATCCTTTGCAAAAACCGTTAAAAAAAATCCTTCCCAAAATGGCGGCGGTGCCGCGGGGTAGGGGCGGTTACTGGTTGTGAAAATTGAGTCCCAAAACTAGAAACATAGGAGAAACTTTAATCCCATAACTAGAATCCTTCCCAAAATGTACAAACAAAGGGAGGGGATGGGGAGGGGGTGGCAGCGGACCTGTGACGTAGAGGAAGAAATCGCCGCCGAAGAGTATTCGACACTGTGAAACCCTTTGCTACGGCACTGGGGGATTGGAAGGGAACACAAAACAGACCTGCAATGTCCTTTTTTTTCGAATTTCGATCCGCACTGTCCTTTGCACACCACTCCCCAAATTTTGACACCTGAAAATAAATAATAAATAAAACCACGAAATGGAATTTAAGCAACTGCTCCAAATAAAAAACATGAAATGGAGCCCGAGATACGGTTGACAGGAAAGGAAACATCGACCTAAATCCATGTGGGTCCTGCCGTGAGTTGGGGCGGATTTTCCCGTGTTGTGTCCGGGAAACAGTGGGCTGAACAGATGGCATGGCACGGCCTGGCCCAGGCCCAAACTAGCACGGCTCATTTAATAATTAATATTGGGTCGTGTAGTGCCAGTCTATGGGCTCAGCCGTCACCCCGAACAACACGATAGGCACGATGGACCACTCAGCCCGTCAGGCCCGTGCCTAGCTTGCTCCGCAGGCACGATGTTTCCTCTTTCCTATATGTCGCTCGACAGGAGCCTACAAATCGATCACTTTAAGATTTGTGTGCCCTTCATATCCGACGGCCAAGGCTCTTCTTCTTCCTCTAGCACTCATGACTCGGGTGGCGCAGCGCGCCAGGGCGCGGGAGGCGCAGCGACGTCGCCGCCGGCCTCTGGAGGTGGAGGAGGGGTAGTGAGCGTTCCGGAGTTAGGGTTTCCGGGTTGTTGAGGTCTACTCTCTCCCGTCGAACAGAGAAGGGAGCTCCGGGGCGGCGATGGTGGCAGCCCAACCAGTTAGTGTGGCGGCGACCCATAACGGCGACGGCTTGGTGGGATCGTGTTCATGGGCCGGCTAGGCCGATCTACCGACGGCCTCCCGTCGGTCAATCGACCTATAGCACGACTGCTTCACCGGTGTCTTTTGGAGACGGGATTCTTCGCCTCAGCGCTGCGCATGACCAGGAGGCCTCTTCTGGGCAACATGTCGCGATGAAGAACAGGAGACTCGCCGCGCATCCAACACGACGGCAATCCGACAATGGGGCATCGGGGGGAATGGCGGCAGGACTCGAATGCGCGAGGAGGAGCAAAGGCAGCACGGGCGAGGACCGACGAGGCAACGACGGCGGTTGTAACTGTGTGAGCAGAGGAGGCAGGGGCATTAGTGGGCAATACGAAGCCCCAGCTCCACCCCCCCCCCTCCCACACACACACACACTGGGCATCTAAATTCGAGAATATGGTGACTCGAACCTAGAAGGCTACGGGTGTATTTCCACACCCCCTAGCTAACTGGGATAAGCCTAGTTCCTACTGGGCATCTATTTTTTTTATCTATGGGCTAGGTGTCGAAAAAACCTATAGACTTGGATCTCTAGGGGTACAGCTACAAGGCACAAAGCCCATATTGATATTGACTGGTTAGCTAAGTGACGTCATTATGTAACATCCACAACCCTTGTAAACTGCTCAGCTTTTGTTTTATTTTGTTTTTGTTTTTGTTTTTGTCTTTGTTTTCATAATTCCTCTTTTTTAGTTAAAAGAAGAATTATATTAATATATATCTAAGTGCATCATGTTACAAACCTTTTTTAAATATAATGAATCACAATCAAATCCACCCAATATAGATAGACCCTCAGCAGCTTAGAACAAGTGTCAAACGGCCAACATTCCGATGTATACTCCCTCCATTCCAAAATAATTGTCACTTTAGCACTCTCTAGGTTTTTAAAATAATTGTCATTCTTACTTTTTAGATGCATCTTTCACTCTTCTTAATATATCTCTATCTCTTTTCTCCTCTAAGGGTCTGTTTGGATGCAAAGTATTTTTAAAGCATTGAAAGAATACTTCAGTTTTACAAAATACCATGGTTTTAAGAACCATGAAGGTGTTTGGATGTCATAAACAATTTGGTTTCAAAAACCATAGTCTCCCTAATACTACGGTTTTTTTGGAGTTAAAAAACTCCAGTAGGGACCTCTTTTTCTAAACCGAGGAGGCAACGTGACTCAATACATCATGGGATGTCTGTTTTCTTTTTTCTAACGACGCTACAATTGCACATGAGACCATTTATACATTCTGCGTGTGCGCCTATGTGGTATATGTTGCAGTACTAATACCCATGCATGACTATTAGTAGATCCGATCAAAAAATAAATCATATAAAAATTTAAATGCCCACCACTATCTTTAGATTAACATACTAGAGGTAAATTATCTGTTTAAATAATGTGCGTCTACATACAATGATTTATTTGCAGAGACATATTGTTAATGATTTAAAACTAAGCAAAAATACCATATCCAATACTTCAACTAGGCAAACACATCACGGGCTCATGGTTTCTCCAAAAACCATGAAAAAACTCCAGTTTCTAAATACCAGGGTTTTATATAGGTGAGGTTTTTAAAATTGTAGTTTCTGATTACCAAAGTTTTAAGAAACTTTGACATCCAAACAGGCCCTAAACATTGATGTGTGAAAATTTCGGTATAGATTGTCACTTTAGCCCTCTCCATTTTTTTCGTAACCCCATTTGGCCCCTCGACTGAGTCGGCTTACGAGTTCCGATCTCTATACCGCGTTTGTTCAGAATAAACGCTATTTCGATGCAATATAAAATGTGCTCGGCCAGCTAGGGAAAAAGAAATAATTCCTCAACACCGCCGCTACTCGCCTCACGTTCTCTGCCGGCCCACCCCGGCCGATTTCGCCGCCTCCTCGCCCCGCCCCTCTCTCCTCCTCCATCCCTCCGCTACTGTAACCCCGCTTCGAGTGGGCCGTCACCACGACGCCCCCGCTACGGCGGTACATCACCGCACTGCCCACCCCCGGCCGTTATTCCTCCCGTAGCTTATCATGTGAGAGGATAAGAAAATCCCGGGCACAAATCCACGAGCAATAAAGGATTGTACGGACCGCGCAGGTGCTGCTCACAGTTCGACTCCCACCTTCTATCACTTTTCCTCTACTCTATCTAATCCCTTCGCTCTCTCTCGTTCTTTCAGATCCGAAGGATTAGTGCATGGTGCGTTCCCTCACCGCTTCCGAGATCTGCTCATCCTCATATTTGCTGCTCCATACGTAGGTAGTTCTGATTCTCGTTTGCCTCTACATCCCCAAGATTTGATGCAATTATTTGTTTTTAATCTTTATCCATTTTGTGATTTGACATAATGATGTTAACAAGAAGTAGTCTTTCTCATCTGGAGATATAGTATTGAAATATTATTTGATGCAAGGGATATTGTGTAGCTCCTCGTATTTCCGACCTATATGAGTATGCATTTTACAATTTACTCTTGCGTCCGTTGGCAACAACAAATATGCTTATTTTTGTTGCTGTGGATGCAGATGGATAGTGTGCGGTCCTTCATGCCGAGCATTGTGCTATCTGCTGCCAGCAACGGGGGTGCACAGTCCTTGGTTGGTAGTAGTGGTGGGGCGGTGACGACGGTGCCTGTGGTCCAGTGGAGGGAAGATGTGACACAAAACGTCACCAAGAAGATGAAAGGGGAGGTCACGAATGAGGTCATTTTTATTATAATTTAACAACCTTAATAATAAAGAAGGGCAGCCCGCTGCATGTAGCTCCCGCTGGCGCAGGGTCTACTACTTTTGAGTCTCTTGTACATTGTGTGACCTAAAGTATTCTTTAATCTAACTAAAGATAGAGTACTATAATAAATCGTGGAAGCGTGTTAATACCACCTTAGACTTGAGCCCTTATTTGCAATTTGGAACTCTGGTAACTTCCATTCACGTAACCCTGTGGAAAAGTAAAATTGTTCCTGTTGTTAACATACTTTTTATTTGACTAATTGGAGGTCTAAATTTACAAATTTAACCATTTGTAATAACATACACATTGTAAATGAACTGAGTGAGTATAAAGTAATGGCACGTGATGTGTTAGATGGTGGGAGTGATTTACATTACTTTCATCTTCTGGTTATGCATTCGATTGATTGAATTTGTGCAGGATACAATCAATCGGAACATTGACTATACCACCCAACTGCCCGATGAACTACTAATCGAGATCTTCATTCGCCTACCACCGCTGCGTAGCTGCATTCGTCCTGCCTCCACTGTCTGTAGGAAGTGGCGCAGTCTGATCAGTAGCCCCATAATCATTGAACAACAGCGTGTAGAATACAAAAGATGATATGACCACCTTGGTGAATTGTTAAAACTTTCAGGCAGGTACAGAAAGCTTGCCAATAAAATGTATAAACCAATGTTTCTTTTATTCCTGAATTTATTCACTAAACGCTTGTTGTCTGAACTGCAGTGAACCTATTTTTCTTTCCAATGATTGGGGCACAATAAGAGCCCGTGATATTGCTGAATCTTACACTAAGGATAACAATCAGTTTGAGGAGTTGGTAGATGTTTCTTCTCGAATGCGCAGGAGAGCTGCGCATCATTTCATTAAGAATAGAATAGGAGTCATACAAGGTGTGCACTCCCGTTAGGGAGAGCATTTGTTACAAACGCCGACAAGACGGCGCTCCACAATGCTAGGACAGAGAGCAACCTACAAGTCTTACCAGACCTGACTAACACTAAGACAACGATCGAAGTAGTAGTCCTTGCAGCTGGGAAGCTCCAGCAAGGCAGCATACTGCAGCTTCGTTTGCAATTGTGTGCAACAGAGAAGAGACGCTGGGCTGCCCTCCATTGAAGACACAACTGTTCCTGTGCTTCCAAATTTCCCATGCGACAAGAATGATAAGGGAGTTAAGGCCTCTCCTCCACTCCTTTGGGACCTCGTACCTCATCTTACTCCACCAACCTGAGAAACGACCGACCGATGGCTGAGGCGCAAGATGAAGAAGGTTCAGTTTCAGAAACAGCAAGGTCCAGACTTCCCTCGAGAAGACACAAGACACTAGAAGATGTTCAATAGTTTCCTCGGCTTGATCACAGAGAGGGCAAGCAGCTCAATGCGGCAAGTTTCGCTTAGCGAGGCGATCAGCTGTCCAGCAGCAATTGTTGATGGCTAACCACATGAAGAACTTACAACGAGGTGGTACCCAGGACTTCCAAATCCTTTTCCATGGCGCAAATCTGACGGTCCCAAGGAAGAACGCTTCATAGGCAGATTTGCTGGTGTAGGCACTAGATTGTGTTAAGCACCAAATATGCTGATCATGTACTCCTTGTTGTAGAGTAAATGCTTCCATTAAATCCCATACTGCAAGATACTCAATTATAATCTGAACAGTGAGTGCTCCTTGAATGTCTCTCACCCATGTTTTGTTGCTAAGGCCTTGAGCCACTGTCCTTTGTTTGATCAAACGCTTTGGGATGATGCTGTAAAGATGTGGAGCAATTTCCTGTATGGTCTGACCATGAATCCACCGGTCAGTCCAAAACTTAGTTGCCTGACCATCGCCAATATGGGTAGTTACGGCCACTGCAAACATAGCTTGAGCATTTTGGGGAACATCAATTGGCAAGCCTACCCAAGGTCGTGAGGCATCTGTTTTTTGCAGCCACAACCAGCGAATACGGAGGGCCCAACCTTGTATCTTGAGGTCATGGATACCAAGCCCACCATATTTCAATGGTCGCTGTACTCTGTTCCAAGAGACAAGACAGCTGCCTCCATTAGCTTTTTCCTGCCCTTTCCATAAGAAACCCCTCTGCCATTTGTTTATTGCTTTGATCGCCCATTTTGGTAGGTCCAGCACAATTATGGAGTAAATAGGGACTGCAGATATAACGGTTTTTACCGTGACAAGCCGGCCTGATCGGTTCATGAGTGATGCCTTCCAGCTGGGAAGGTGATCTGCTACCTTGTCAATTAAGGGGAGGATATCTCCTTTGGTGAGCCTGTGAACTGAGAGTGGTAGTCCGAGGTACATGCAAGGGAAGTTTTTAACCTCACAAGAAAGAGCCTCAGAAATTGTCGCGATATCCTCCTAACTACACCGGATGGGAGTCACGGAGCTTTTTGTGATGTTGGTGCAGAGTCCAGAGGCGTGCCCAAAAATGTCAAGCAGCTGCTGGATAATTGCTAGATCGTTTGTTGTCGGACGGAGGAACATGACCACGTCATCTGCATAGAAGGAGATTCGGTGCCGGGCTCGCTGAACCACAATCTGCTGTAGGAGACCGTCTTGCGTTGCTTTTGTGACCAAGGACTTCAGCACGTCCATCACCAATATGAACAACATGGGAGATAAGGGGTCTCCTTGTCGGAGGCCCCGGTGATGATGAATTAATTCTCCGGGCTCTCCATTCAGCAGTACTTTGTGGAGGATGTGGATAGCAGCAAACTGAGAAGCTTGCACCATTTCGTACCAAAACCCAGCTGCTGTAAGACCTCGATGAGAAAAGACCAAGACACCGAATCGAATGCTTTAGATATGTCTAATTTCAGCAACACATGAGGCTCTCTCTGACGGTGTAAACATTTGGCCAGCTGCTGAACCAATAGGAAATTATCATGGATGTTCCTGCCCTTGACGAAAGCACTTTGATTAACAGCCACCATTTGTGGCAGTAGCAGTGCCAAGCGATTTGCCATCAATTTCGCCACTAGCTTAGCAAAGCTGTGTATGAGGCTTATTGGCCGATAATCCTTTACTTGTGTTGCGTCCAACTTCTTTGGGAGGAGGGTGATGAATGTTGTGTTAAGCAGTCTGAACTTGAACACGTGACCACGCGTCCAACTTCATAATGTCTGACTTGATAACCGCCCAGCAAGCTTTGTAGAAACGGCTGGTGAACCCATCCGGCCCTGGTGCCTTGTCTTGTGGCATGTGTTTGATTGTCTCCCAAACTTCCTCCTCTGTGAATGGTGTATCAAGAGCAGCAAGGTCATGTCGTGTACTATGAAAAGCTGGGAGATCTAGAGAGAAGTCTCTCTCCACGGCCGTCCCCAGTAGGCTGTCATAGTAGTTGTAGATGGCTTCATGCTTCTCTCTCTGCCCCGTGACCACCTGATCATCCACTTGCAACCACCTGATCATCCACTTGCAGTTTTCCAATGAAATTCTTTTTCTTGCGATATCTGGCTTGCTGGTGAAAGAAACCGGTGTTTGCAGCTCCTTCCTTCAGGTAGAGGACACGGGATCGCATCCGAGCAATGGTGCGCTCGAGGGAGGCCGACCCAAGGCAATGATGCTTGAGTTTTTTCCGCAGCCCTTCCTCTCTAGCTGAAAGCGCCCGGGAGTCCCTGGCAATTTCTAAGCGATGGAGTATTTCCTTTGCCATGCTGAGCTGCACCTTAACGTTGCCAGTTTTCCTTTGGCTCCACCCTTGCAACCCCTTGGACAGCCGCTGAAGCTTGATGAACAGCTGCTCAACGGGACAAGGTGAGGCAACAGGCACGTTCCAGTTCTGCTGCACTGCCTCCATGAAGCCTGGAAGCTTTGGCCAAAAATTCTCGAAATGGAACCTTCTTTTCCCTTTGGTATTGACCCTCATTCCTAGCAACAGTGGGCAATGATCAGAGACAATAGAAGCTGTGCTTTGGAGCATGGCATCTGGAAAGATTTCCTCCCAGTCTGAACAGCAGAAAGCTCTATCTAGTCTCACAAGGGTCGGAGAGGACCTCTCGTTTGACCAGGTGTATTTGCGGCCAAAAAGTGGGATTTCTTTGATTTCCATATCGTCAAGGAACCTCCTGAAACGACCCATCATCGCCCTATTCAGGTTGTCATTATGTTTGTCCTCCGCTTGGTATATAAGGTTGAAGTCATCACTAACCAACCACGGACCGGAGCAGAGAGCTTGCACATCCCATAGCTCCTGAAGAAATGATAACTTTTCATCATCACTTTGTGGCCCATAAACGCCGGTGAACCACCAGTTTCTACCTTCCTGTTCAGCTACTTGGATGGAAACAGAGAAGGAGTCTGTTCGAGTGCATACAACTTGGCAAGCTGTAGACTTCCATGCAATCAGAATGCCCCCTCTCGTGCCATTAGCCGGCAAGGCAACATGTTTGTCATAGTTTGAGCCAAATACAAAGAGGAAAAGTTGTTGATTGAGAACTGCAACCTTTGTTTCTTGGAGGCACACTATGTCAGCGTTGGAGGACAGAATTACATCACGAACAGAGTTGCGGCGGTCAGGTTTATTGAGGCCCCGCCCATTCCAGACAAGAATTAAATGTGGATCCATCACAAACAGTCAAAAAACGACCCAAGGATAGAGCAGGATCAGCATTGTCCGGGGAGCGAGCTCACCGCGCAGACTTGCAGATCATCATCCTCTCTCCAACCGAACAGTGCTGTCGACGCTGTGATGCGAGATTCAGAGAGAGGCTGCTCAAAAAGTTTGCTGTAGTTGTCCTGGGTCTGCTTGTCAATCTTCTCAGTGTTGTCTGAAAAACCCAGGCTCTTGATGATTCGTCGTTGAGCATCAGTTAAGATCGGTCCGGGAGAACAGGGGTCAGCTCCGGCTACTCGCCTGCTGCGGCGCGGAACTGAGCCAGGAGCAGGCGCTTTGGGTCGTCTCTTGTGAATTACTGGTTGTGGGAGAAGGCAATCCACAGGCTTGGCCAGCTGTTGAACACGGTCCGTCACCTGCCACTTCCACCGCCCTGTCGACGGTTGCAGCGCTTTCGAGCCCAGCAACCATGCTGGAGACCGGGGACACACCTCCGCAGAGTTGGTAGATATTATTAAAATGACAAGGACTTAACATTCTTCGAAGGAACCTAAGATCTTGTTTACAACAATTGAATCGGTGGGTCCCCTTCCTTTAAGAAAATTTTCATTTCTATGGTATGTTGTCATTACATAATTACATTGGTTCATTTTCTCTCTTTTGTTAGCAACTTTTGCTGATGCATGCATGGTCATTGGATCATAGCTGTTTTGAAGAATTTGTGAATTCAAATTTCAAAGACATAAAGCTCGGTTTGACTGCTGCTTGCAATATGGTATTATAACTCTATTTGCTTTTTGGTTATGTTATGCGATATATAGGTTACCTGATTGTTGTGTGCACTTTGTCAGATATTGGTGCCAGTTTTGATCCAGGATCACTTCACATTATACTCCTTTGGTTTGGACAAAAACGCTAGAGATATTATCATCCTGGACTCGCTTGCATTTTATGGAGTAAATGGTTCATTTTATAGAGACCTATGTCATAATGACGTGAAATATTTGATTGCTTATCGAATGACCCATCTTATCCGCACGATCTGTCCAGCTCTGGGATTGAAATGGTCAGGAAAAGACTGTAGATACGTTGAAGTCCCTACCAGAGTAAGCAAAGATCGTCGTGGATTTCACATTTTGAAATTAATGGAAGTTTGGAATGGCAAAGAACTTCTCAGTAATATCCAAGAGGTTAGTTCTTGTATTTCCATTGTTTGCCAAAATTCTCTTGGAGATTGTAGGATTAAAGTGCATATACCATACTTAACATTTAGATATTATTTGATCGTTAACTACATATTTACCCTCTGTTGTGCACAGGACATTGAAGATTATCATATCAACCTGTAATGAAGCTGTTGTGCCTGAACATATTAAGCAGCATCTCCAATGTAGCTTGTGTTAGTTTTTTTGGACTTACTAGCACTTTGCCCCATTCTTGGCACACTTTATTAAAAAACAATGCCGATGTGAGGTGTTACAAAATTTTATGTACTGTTTCTTGTAAACCAGAATGCAAAACATGGATTAGCCTCGTGTAACCCAGGCGCCCAACGCGACTAACAGCGGTGTGTGCCCAATAGAGACAAGGCATTTTGGTCATGAGCCGGCTAAATAACTGTGAGCGCTCCCCTTAGCTGTAAAGGGGATGCCTCAGGCCTGTTAGATGGGATCCCAAATCTTCTCTTGAACTCAACACACATTGTTGACGTGGGACTATTAGCCTCATGGCTATCCAAACCTGGATAAAATCCTCATGTTCTTTGTCCCGCTCACGCGTTTAGATACCCTACCTATTCTCAAGGGCGGTTTTGTGAACCCCAAATTGCCTGAGTATTGGTACTTCGACAATTCCAAAGTGGGTGGACCACCGGTTCTGGTGTTGCCGTCGATAAAAAACTTGGCAGTCAAGTTCATGAAAGGGATCGTCTCCAGATTTGGTGTCCCGAAACGAGCCATCACTGATAACGCCACAACACGTAGTTCACGAGCCATGCGTAGAGGTACTATGAGGTCTGCAAGGCGCGGTCATTCGACCAGCTAAATGTTGTATGTCTACAGAGTTGCCTCGCGGACCTGCTTGGAGACATGCCATCAACCTATGTCTCTATGTTCTTGGTATAAACTCATGAGATTGCAAGGTAAGCGGAAGTATATACAATTTATATCCACTATTATTGTTGATCGGTTGTGAAGTGTGATTTTGTGATGACCTTCATCAACTAATATCACCCTGTTGCAACACGGGAATTTACCTAGTCTATCTATATATTATTATTAATATTTGGAGATCAAGAGCTGAAACAAAGTACTCTACGTTCCAGATATTCTGTTATGGGTGATGATGAAACAAATAGTGCTCTGTGTTCCATAAAAAACGTCTACAACCACTGAGTCACTATCTATTATATTTTCCGTGGACTTTGTTGCTTCACCCTCTGGTTTGAGTGTTCTGTCTTGGGGCGCCCTCGCTTCTTTGGAGGGGAGGGTGCAGCAGGATGATCCATGGATTGTGCATCCTGGTTCGTCTGAGATGGTGTCCTCCTCTTGTTTACCACTGTCTTATTTGATTCGGTGTCATTATCTGTTTGGTTTTTCTGATCTTCCTTATGGCGTGGAGTCCGAGAAAGGTGTGGTGTAGACATTGGATCATCCGACATTAGTGGAGTACTATTTCTTTTAAACAGCTTCCTCTTCGCCATCATTTTAGTAGGCGCCTGTAGACCTTCACCGTAGAGATTTCTCTTTCGACCTGAGGCAGTAGACGTGCTATGAATAGAGTTGGACATGAAAAATCATACAAAATGACATGCACGTATATCCGCTGTGTACCTTCGTCACTTGGCACTCCTGCATCTTGGGCATCTGCAGCATCGTCCCCAACATTCTCCTGCCCCTGCTCTTGGTTCGCTTTCGACATTCTCGCCTTCTTCATGTTGCGGAACTTTGGCCTAGTATTATATAACATAAACAATAAATTTGAATATGATTGGCGTAACAAGTAAGCATGAATTGTACAAAGCATAAACCCGTGTATTACCTCTTAGTTATTTGAGGGCAACTTGGTTTTGTATGACCTTTCTGTTTGCACTGACTGCATGTGTACCTTGATAGAGCAGAAGCAAGTTTTTCATGAAAAGACTTAATCCGTTTGGAAGGAGCACCTCTGCGAACGATTCGCACCGGATCCAAAACCCTGTCAAGATGTGCAGGGGGAAAAGTCTTTATCATGGGTAGCCGATGATTCCCCTCCTCTTGATTTTGGTGTTCTTTGATGAACTCATATACTTCGTTCAGAGCATCCACCAATTTCTTTGAGATCATGGGGCTGAGTGACGCATCATACGAAATCCGAGTAGCAAAGTCTCGTAAATTACGGACCTCTGAAAGGACTCTGATTGGTCATAAATGACAGTCATCCTGTCTGAATGAAATCCCGACTTCGCACACAAAGAGAGCCTATTCAAAAAACAGGACCGTGGTAATTTGGCTGCACCTGTATAAATCAACACTGCAAATATGTGACCACATGGTATGCCATCGCACTCCAACTTCTGACAACTGCACTGCATGCCAGTAGTCTCACGAGTCCGTGCGTTGATAGTAGATTTGACGATGAACCTCCTCTCCACCTTGGAAGTCCTGCAGGCGACAGTAAATGTCACCTCGTCAACCCCGTACTGTGCATTCTGGAGATCAAAGGTCTTTGACTTCTCGATCTGCTTCTTAACAATCTCGAAATATGCTGGAGTGTAAGTGCGTGAACAGTACCATTCAACCTCGGAGGCATTGGATGCACCGACAGAGAATGTTTGAGACGCTTCACAGTCTAGTCTGGCCTCCACCGTCCGCATATGATACACAGTTTTCATAGTGCTCCAGCATAGAAACTAGCGTCATTTGGGAATTGAGACATCTGTGCAGCTGTGAATTCAATCTCCCACTTCACTGATTACTGTGGAGCCCAAGGTAGCAGTCATTGACCTGGTATGTTGCAGCCCACGGTTCCCTCAGTTGATACATCTTGTCAAGCCACGTGTTATTGAAGGCGTTGTGTTCCTCTATAAAATCTGCCCACTTGCTCTCAAATTTTTCCGGCCTAAATGGACGATACATAAATCGCTTGAAGTCGCCCCTCAGCTTCTATTTTCGCAGATATTTCACAAGGTTACGATCTATCTGCCACTTACTCGAGGTACTTGATGGTGCAGGATGACCCTATCGTTGGTTGTCTCGACTAAAAGAGAGGATTGTCTTCGCTTATTGCTCGGATCCGTCGGGGACGATTAAATCTGAAGGTCGACTGTGCGGGCAGTGGTGGTGGGGGTTATGAGGTGGCGGCAGAAAAGGCGTGGCGCGGTGGCGAGGCGGGGAGTTAGGGTTGAGTATTTGGAGGGGGCAAACGAGACGTCCAGGCAGTTTTCGTTATTCTCTACTGATGATGATCTGTCCACTTGGAAATCCTACTGAGATCCAGATCCCGATAAAATAAGGCGCGTTTGTTACCATATTTTGTTTGATGTTCCTTGCTTGCAGTGGTTGTCAAAGGTTGACATATGTGAAAAACATGTCTTTGTCTGCGTGTAAATGGTGCGCACATCGCGACTAAACAGGGGTTGCACCTTGCACGTAGTAGTAGGAAAGAAATGATTTCATGATAGGACGCAGGGCGACCCATCTGGGTACGTAAACAAGAAGCATGGTGCTTTATTCCAATGTCAGTCAGCTGGCGACTCCAAAGCCCAAAGTACTCGAAGCGTACGTAGCATGATACGGCCTGATAGTGCTTTAAGCTGCTGGCAGGGCTTTAAAGAACTTTGGGGACATTTGACCACACAAGTGTATAAACATATAGTCTTTTTTCGGGTATTTTTTACTTCCACATGCGTCAAGATGAAATAAACAATCTATGCATATATGATAGAGTGTTTCGGACAAATATTTGTTTTTTTTTTTTGGAAATAAGGGATTTTATTAATCCCCGGCCTCTAAAGAGGCCATGTCAGGTTCAAATTACAAACAACAACAAAGAAAACAAATAACAAATAACAGCCACTCCATAATCCACAGCCTAAACTCCCTCAAACACACATCTTTCCAAATCCTCAACCACTCAACTGATGTTCCTATGACTCTCAATACCGTTCCTTTCTTCCTCTTATGGGCACTCGTGCATCTCCACAAAATTTCTTCTTTGCCTCGCCTGATCATCAAATCTCTCGGTACCTGTAAATAGCAAATCCTAACTATACCCATAATAGCAAACTGCTTCATGCAACCCATATATTATTGCTTATAAGACCCCACCCATAACATCTGCAGCGAAACAGAATCCACCATCTATATTGGTAGCCATTAACATGTAAAACCACTAGCATTACTAAACTTTTGTTTCACATTGTCTGAACATCACACCTGCCCGCTCGGTTCGTACAAGTGAACACATAGTAAATGGTCGTACTACAATTTTCAATTATCATAGGTTAACTGCAACACATCTCCCTTTTATGTTGTCGAAGATAGTCTCTAATTCTAGCTTTTGCAGGCTCCCATTCCTTGCGCTCCCCTACAGTGTCATTAATAACGCCCATAAATTCATGTATCCCAACATAGAAATTATAATATGATCAATCTGTATCACGAGAATATATAAACCACGGCTAATCACTAGCGTTGAAACCATGAGGCCCGAGCTGATGTCTGTTACATTAACTCAGACACTGATGTGCGTAAACCATCGCTGGTTCACCTATTCTCCTTGGAAGAAACATGCCCGAGTTGCATGCTATGTTAACCGTGACAATGTTGTGCGTATACCACGACTAATCGCTAGTGTTGGAACTAGGAGGCCCAAACTGCTTGGTACATTAACCGACAGTGGACTGCTTAAATCATGGCTCGTTCACATGTTCTCTGTGGAAGAAGAAGACCCGAGTTGCCTGCTAGGTTTAAACAGACCGGAACATAAAGTCTCTAAAGTGTACCTCAATTTTGTAGTTTGAAGGTATCTGATGACGTGCTCTCAATAGGAAGATATGCCACACTAGGGCAATCCTCATGCGTCTTGGTTTGCATGTCCAAGCGGTCATTTTCAATCTGTCTAATGATGCCTGCCAGGTTACCATCATCCTCTACGAGAATATGTGTGCCCTAAAAGTAATCCGTGTAAGAATGGAATCATTACAAAAATTACTGAATCTAAATGTTGTTGCTACGTACTTTGGTTGACGTACTCTTATCTTTGTGGTCCTGGGAACGAAACCTTGGTCCATCTGTATATGCCCCAGAATAGAGGGCATGAAGTATTTGCACTGTCACTAAAAAACACAATAGCTTTTACTTATTACCACGAACCTGGGGGTCCTGCGGTTTCTGAGGTTCCGTGGTCACATTGGGCATTTTGACCTGGTCACAAGTACGAGTGCCCCTTTGCCTAAGGAAACAAGCAAACCTGCTAAAAAGCATCATGGCCTCCTGTATTCTCTGGTGTTCAGTTTCCTCATCGATCTGATCGGTGAATAGGGACATATTTGCAGAGCAGAGAGACACGGATGATTTTCTCATGTACCTCACCTCTTCAACTTCCTGTTTATGAAATCATATGCTTTTTTAACGGAACATGTAACAATATTCAAAATGACTAGAACAAAAACTTGGGTTCTTTTGTTTTCCTTCTTCTATTTACTGTTCAGTACATGCGTGTGTTTCTCATGTTTGAGATGCAGGTTGTGCAAATAATATTTCAGTGCAACACAGTGCAAACATTAAATTCCTTGCATCGGATCGCGACGTGATGGCCATCGTTCCTCCCACCATGGCACATCTGTAAATTTGTAGACCCCGAACCCCCCCCCCCCCTTCTCCATCGCGTTGCCATGTAGATTTGCACTTTCACGCGACACCCTCAAACTTTAGGAAAGTTGAATGTTAACTGGATCAGTTCGAGACGTCTTCGTCTTCCTCTGCTCCCGAAGACCCGAACTACAAGTCTATGATCAAATGTCAGTTTCCTTTCGATTGACCGCCTCGCATGCCAGCATCAATGATAACCAGCCAGCTATGCTGCCACTTTGGTCGCTACTGACGCTAGCAGCCACTCCTTGGACAGTCACTTCCATGTTTCAATGAGCTCGGGCTGCTACCATCCGATTAGTGAGATGCTTGCAGCAGGAGATAATTGATTAGACAAGAACCGATGTCTTCAATTTCACCAAAGCTACTACGAGCCAAATTATACAAGCAAGAGGCGAACAAAATACAGGCAACGAGTACTTGCACAACAGAGTCACACCATTCTATTGCATCCAGAGGAAACCCGGCAGGCAGGTCTGCACGCACGGACGCACATGGAACTTCATTATGAAATCGCACGGGGATCGACCAAATATGGAGCGAGAGGATAAACTGGACCGATGGTTGTGGTCGGAGCATGGCAGAAAGGGAGAGGAGGGGACGGAAAGAGAGATTAGAGATATCAGAGAGGAAAACAGAGCGAGTTCAGGCGACGCGCTCAGGTGACGATGAGTCGGTAGAGCAGAGGAACAGATTGGATGGGATCGTGAGGTGAGGCTGCGCGTGCGAGGGGAGACGAACGGATTCTTTCAAAAGATCACGAGTGTGTAGGGGGTTTACTATTAATGTGCCCCTGCCCTGCTAGACGGTTGGAGGAAGAAGAAGCGTCAGATCAGGATTGGACGCAAGGAATTTAATGTCTGCACCATTGCACTCAATTGTTATTTGCACTGAAAATTTCCCCTGATAACTGATATGCATGCCTGATGTCAGCATGTCACAGTTACACATGTCTGTATTAAGAGACATGTATACTGCAATTTTCTGAAGTAATTAAGAAGTTTCGTGATCATCATACTGTAGTCATTGTGACAATTAAAATATTGTTGAAAAACTACAATAGGGTAAAGTAAGAACTCACGTCAGGTGTAAGTTGGATGCCCTCGAATTCCATGAAAATATCATCCATCACCCCAGCTGTAAGCCTCTTTACTTTGAAAGGGGTGACTGAATATTCATTCACTTCCGACGTTACAAATGTTTCATCAAAATCTTCTGCATAGCAAGTGTTCTCAATGTTTCTTAGCTGTCACATGAACATAGGAACAATAAGTTACGAAAACAATGTATATATGCACCCATCGAGCCATACTGCACTTAGTTAATTAATCTATGTGTCTGTATAAAAGATACAATTACCGGGAGGTCGGCATATGATTCTTCCAGTTTAAGCACTTGTTCGTAATTCCAAATTGAAAATCGAGGTTCGCCGACAGGTGGTACCATAGCCTGACAGTGCAGCCAGTCGAGGCAATACAGCTGCACATAAGGCAGATCAAATTAGCTGCTCAAAATTGTTGAAAACAATGAAACAACAACCAGGACAGTGAAGTTTTTATATTTTCTTACTCCAAGGAAATATGTTGATCCCCTAATAAATTTGGAACCCCTGGCACCATGTATTTGCTCATTTTTTAATGCCTTGGCACTAGCTTTGAAATTATCAATGATGTAGCCAACCTAATTATAGGCCATAAGATTATTCACATCAAGACAGATTTCCAAAAGCCCCGTGCTAGTGTAGTAATTGGTGTCTGGAGCAATGACATTGTTAACAAGAAGTAAACTCCCAACATGTGCTAAATAGGTCATCCGCTGCACCTTTTCTGATTTTATCCTGCAGAGTAGTGGACTTAATTTGATTCCTTCCTGTAGTACGCACGCCTAGCATTTTTTTGAACTCACTTATACACTTGGATTTACCGCTGTTCTCCTTAATTGGAGTGCCACTGCACGGTAAGCCGGTCAGCCTTGCAATACTCTTCATATTAAAAGGGATCCGTTTGCCGTTGCCAAAATCAAAACACATGTTGTTTGTGTCAAGGTGCCTCCGCATCCATACCCCAATGTTCAGGAATGGAGATTCAATCGTCATACCCAAGAAATTGCCTAATTCTATACCTTTGATCTTTTCAATCTGGTCCGCTAACAAGTTATTGTTGACACTGATCACTGCATTTGGGCTGCACCTTGTGCCTATTATCCATTCCTTACGAAACAAATACACCAGTGCGTAATGATCAGTGTAATGAAGACAAAAAACAGTTAAACATGAATAAACAATGCATACCTTGTTCATTTCTGGAGGGGTGAGTTCAACATTCTGGACCCTATTTCTGTTGGATTTTTTCTTTACGGCCATCTTATCTGCACTAGGACCTGAGATTAGGTTGTTAATGATTTGCAGCAACAAGATAACCTACTGTACCTTCAAACAAAGATTGGTGATACATAGATATTTTCAGATTATAAGACAGGACACCCGAGGATGCATGTATGTATCATTTAGTTATCACCAGTTTCCCTCTAACATGCATATTGCATAGATATAAATTCTGAAATACTATGTACACATGGTTTTGATAAATTTCAGCGTACTGGAGTGAAATCACCAGGGAGATGATAAACGAATGAATTCATGTTTAAACATACCATTAACATGTTTTCTTTGATGGGTCGCAGTCGATGCATCCCGATCCTTGTAATTGTACAAGTCATCATCAGTTTCCGTAGATTCATCGACATATTCATATGAACCATAAGTGGATTCTTCATACGGATTTGTAGAAATCTCTGGATGAGTTTCACGATTACCTGTGAGGGCAACACAAGCGGTTTCAGCTCTTGAGGAAGACAAGATTTATGAACCAAAATACTAGATGGAATGTACTGATAAAATATATAGATTCCATATGAAATCACCAGGGAAATGATAAACAAATGAATTCGGTCGGCATAATATTTTCTTTTTTCTCGTTTAAACATACCATTATCATGTTTTCTCCGATGGGCCGCAGTGGATGCATCCCAAACCTTGTAGTAGAAGTCATCGTCACTGTCCATATATTCATCGTCACATTGGTATGAATCATCAGTGGATTCTTCATCCATTGTGGAAACCCGCTGCATACTCCTGTCAGCAGCATCCAATTTTCTGGTTTTGAAAGCAATTCCCAGTCGACGTTGTTCCTGGGGACTCATGCTGCTTCGTTTCCGCATCTTCCTCGTCCTCGCCATCATGTCATGAACTACGAAAAACATGCACATATCTGTAAGCAGTTGCCTTTCATCAAAGTGTCTTCTTTTGAAGAAATATAAGATCCAAATACTGTACACCCCTCCAAATACTACACTCAGGTCATTTCAACCCCGGCCGGCGGCGCCCCAGCCGCTTGCCATCCCGCCCACCAACTGCCACCACCGCTGGGCTGCCCTTGCCCTCCAATCCTAAACTCTAACTGCCCAATCCGAAATCCTAAGCACAGTACTGATGAACTCTCACCACATCGATGATAACGTTAAGATCTTTTACCTTTGCCAAGGCGAACAGTGCTTTCACCACAACAGAAAAGGCTACAGGTTGATCATGGATACTAACAGATGTATGCGCGCTATGATATGGAAAAGAAGCAGCGCGGTATCATCGAACCAAATCCCCTTCTCACCCGACCAGAAAAAAAATCCCACCTGGATTACGGTTCGTACGTTTTGAAGCAGCCTTGGTTTCTTTTTCTATGGGCCGAGGTGGGTGATGCGGCGGCTGATTCGGCCTTCTTTGACCCATCGTGTACTCATGCCACCGCCACGAAGGACTAACTGGGCCTGGAACCGGCAAACCAGGAGGTATATCAACAGAAAAAGGGCGGATTGCGCGTGTCTGGTATGGTTTTTACCAGCAATCTCACGATCGTGCCATCTAGTTTTCCTGCTAATGGCAGTTTCTACCACAAAATAGTGGGTCCGGCCTCAACATAGCGTTAACCTCTCTCCCTCTCTCGGCTGGCGGCGGATTGCATTCCTCCGTCCAATCTCATAGCCTTGCGGCTGCCGCATGAGAAAGCAGAGGGCTAGTCATGTCGACCGCTGGAGAACGTCCGAGTGACTTCGGTGGAGCGGCAGCAGCATCCGTTGTCCATTGAGAAGATGATTCTGCCGAGAAAGCAGCGACAACTGTTGCCGTCAATAGATCGTCCGTCAGTCTTCAAACTACTCCGGTTGCAGGCAAGAAGGCGGATGGTGCACCGACATCTGGTGGCAAATCAACGATTACTTCAGATGGTACTGCAGGGTCGGCATGACTGTGGAAAATCCTTCCAAAGCCGACACCGACGACCGAGCCATGGAGGCGGCTCAGTTTCCATGCAGGCGATAAGTCGCCTCCCGAGGTAACAAAAAGCCACACCTTTCCCGCACACCGAGCATTCACGTACGGCTTACTACATGTGAATCACAATTTTTTTCCCTCATATGTAGCCACCGTTAAATAAATCCCATGCCCACTGATCAGCTAAAACCAGTACTAAAAGCCAATGTATTTTAGGCGCACCGCATCAACTCACGAATGTAGCGATGCAACTTTCAAAAGAAAGAAAGGATACCTTAAAGTCCCATGGGTTCGGTTACACTCTAGAGGCTAACCATATAACGCTTGATCGTGACCTTCTGATTGGACTTGTGAAAGCTTACGATCCAGGTCTAAGAAGTTTCAGACTAAACGGTAGTATGATCGAATTGAAGCCTTCAAATGTGAAGGATATACTTGGGCTCCATAATCAAGTAAATGAAGTCAAGATAGATGGTAAGTACAATACCGCCCTGCTTGACCAGCACTGTGGAGGAAAACAGAAATTGGAACTCGGTGACATTGAAGAAAGGTTGAAACAAAAGAACGGGCCTGGGGATGAATCCTTTCTTTGAGATTTCTTCCTGTTCCTTCACAAAGTCTTGTTTGCCCCAGATACTAGCAAAGTCATTGCAAAAAAGGTTTTCAAGTTAGTTGAGAATGTTGATGAAATAAAGTTGGTGAATTGGGGCGTTTACACTCTGAATAATCTACATGAAGGCATGGTTAAGTACTAAGAACTACAGAACAATGGACTGGGAAATAGTCATACACCTACAGGAAGCCTAATCTTGTTGCAGGTAACCATTATTTACAATATCAGAGAATAACTTCATTATTTCATGCAATGTCTGTTATTTTACCTCCCAAGTCGTTGATTATGCAGTATTGGTACCTAGAGCATGTTCATGCACATAGCTGTCACAATATCGAATATCCTAAGAACCGTGGGTATCCACTAATGCAACATTGGACAGTGGATTTGGCCACCCCAAGACTCAGGATCGCGAGAAAGGATGGACTGGATCAAGGAATTGTAATTCCCTTATTATATTTAATACATAGTTGCTCTTATTGTGCATTACACTATTTTTTCATTCTCATTTTTTATATTCCATTCATTAGATTTTTGAGACATTTCCAAACTACCATGAGGATCCAAATAATACAGAAGAGTTGATTCCTGACACACGTGATGGAAATCGGAATACTTGGCAACATAGCTCGCCTTTTTTCTTCACAAATGACTACTCTGCAATGAACAGTGATGCGAACAGAGAAAACCCCTGCTTGAATCAGTCACCTCATGTAGGTGTTTCATTAGAGACTATCCCTTTTTCTAGGGGCAAAAACTGTAGTCCAAACAGGTGTGATTACAAGGCCTACCTTAGTCTTATTTTATTTAATGTATGCTTAGGGCCCAAATGTGGTTCCTAGAGTCGTTAACTGTCACCTAACCCGCATAACCATCATTGGGGAGTCACCAGGAGCCAGCACGTGATAGCCATGCACCAAGGGGGCCACTCTCTGTTCGGCTGAACAGGGGTGGAGTCCCCTCGGGTGCTGCCGACTCTGGTGCCCGGCAGGTAGGTCCCATTACCCAGTCACACTGTAAGGTTAGTTGTTGAGGCGGTTTGCTTCTGTAGGTAGGCCAGTCAATCCGTGGGACTTCCTGTTGGCGAGTTCTGATAGGTGGAAGTTGTGTTTCTTTGCCAACTAGGTGTGTTTCCTCCTCCATTTCGTTATTTCTCCTGCATGTGAGAATTTCTACAAGCACAAGTGGATATTTATTAATTATAACTAATATGCATGGTGGGAATGTTGAATCCTTCTTTATTTTGAGTAATATTGATGGTTGGAAATGGCATTTAATGGCTGTCAACAAACTCCCCCAAGCTGAACCTTTGCTCGTCTCGATGCAAAGATAAAACTTTAAGTTGTTGATCAGGAGTTGCTATAATGTTTTATATTCCCTCCATAGTACCAAGTGCACAACAAAATATTCTACCTTTAATTGAATAAGCTGGCAATTGGTAACTCACCCTTTATACCTTAGTCCCTATGGGGCTTTCGGCTTCTCTTCATCTTGGGTGGTTGAAAGACAGAACGTTCTTTTGTAGGACACCATTCTCTCATCCCTGTGTTCCACTTTCCATCCAAAGATTTTCAAAAGATTTTGGCAAATAAAACTAAGTTCCTCCAATGATTCATTTGGTCGCTCAATGTGTATAAATCCTCACCAAGGCATTGAAGTTGCCTCTTTTTGTTCCTACCTCTAAATAAGGCTTATGTGGAGCTCTGGTTAGGTAACAATTGAGACATACTTGTACACATATATTGCTAAACCAAAAGACTGGAGCCATGGAGAAACAAGTCATACAATCTGATCAAGATGTGCATGTGTGTGAAAATGTGGTGGAATGATGGTGGTATGGTGGATAGTCCTTTTGTGTAGACTCTCTCTTTCTTTAACAAGCACTTGGGCATGGCTATTTCTTTTCTTCTTCTTTTTTTTCATCATGCTTAAGATTGATAGCAAGTATTTATTCTATTTTTTATAGTCATGCCTTCCATCCAACCAATTGTGAGAGAGCCATAGCATGATAAACATTTATTTTGGCAACTTCTAGAATAGAAGTTGAGCATGTGGTGGTGAATGCAATGGAATGATATTGCTATCTCCCGGTGTAGGAGTATTAGCAAATGATGGTGGATGTGTACGTGAATCTTGATCGTAAAAGCATGAAATGGATCTCACAAAGATTGCAAATATTTTGCTAAAGCTCAATGTGAAAAAAGCAGCATATGTAGAAGGTTTTGCATCGAAATACAACATATGGCAATGGTAGGAATTTTTGTCACTGAGGAACTTTTCAATTTTATCATTTTGAAAAACAAAATCTCTGGATGTTAAGCTTCACTTTGGGACAAAGATCATAGCAGCCCTATTCTAACCATACTGTGTCTCACAACAACCTAGACTTAGGTTATGCACTTTTACAACCCATAAGTATTCAAGTTCAAGGCAGACATGTTTAGCCAACAAACTCAAAAATTGGGAGAGTACTAAGTTGTATACGAGGGACTATAGAAAGATATAAAACAGAGCAACTATTCATCATTTCAACATGAAGGCATGGACATCCTTAGCATGCATGACAACCTACTATTTTTGTTCTTTTTAGTTTTCCAAATTTTTATTTGGTTTTGAGGGTAAGTCCGACAAAGAAAAAGAAAGAAAGAAAAGAAAGATACAAGTCACCTTGGCAGGGGTGCTCCCCCAAGCATGCTCTTGCTCGCGGCTATTGGTTAGGATTGAATCTTCTCCAATGGTAGTATGTCGTGGTATAGTCGTGGTGCTCTCGTAATTGCTCCGGGAGGTGACGAAACTGGTCGTCACTGTGCTGCTGCCACTCTCTAGTGGTCTGGGCATGAGTAGCAAGGGTGTTTTGCATTTCCCCTATTCTCACGTTCAGATCGTCCATCCCCCTTGTAAGATCCCTCAATTCCGGACCATAGTCATGATGACCAAAGCTCAAAAAATGGTGACGTCCATTGTGATGTGGAGGCATTCCGATCGACTTAGGGCCATGTCCCCATTGTGCACTACTAGCTTGCTGCCAAGACAAACCTCCAGTCTCATACTGCTTCGGCTTGAACATCCAGGCGGGGTCACTGGAATGTTCTGAGCCTACAGTGTAATCATGGACTAGTGATATAGTTCTAGTTGCGCTAGTGGTGGCACACTTTGCACTTTGTCATGTGCGTCGGTCAGCGGACTTGTTAGGTATTCTTTCTCTCTGCAGCTATATGGTTAATTTCCAACAACTACACAAATGATACCCTGGGTTAGGAAGCGGGATTTCGTTTGTATAGCCGGGGTAATAAAAGATAATAGAACCATCAGGACCCTTCTATAAAGTGTGATCCTGCTCAAGAAATTTGTTTTTTTTTTTGAGCACGGGGTTTAGAAAGATAATCAAATCTAGCATTAGATAAAGCCCCGACCACTGCAGCGATACAGGTCACTAAAGAAATGCATTTAATGGGTTGCGATCCCCTAATATAATCTAACCATTGACTAATCAACTAATCATAGCTTCAACAGGAGCAACAGGAATTTTAGCAATAGCAGCAAATAAGACACGCAATTCATCATTACGGACAGGTCTAGTGTCTTGTCTAGGAAAACAAGTCATAGCAAGCCACCTATGTCACAGTTGTAGAGTTGGGTTGTGAATGTCACTAGTCCTAAGTCGTTCACAAGAAAACTCTACCAAAATCCTTTGCCAAAAAAACTCTTTTCAAAACCCGTGGTTGTACCTTCTAAGTTAGTGTTGTAATAACTTCTAAACTTAAGAATGAGGCTGATCTTTCCAAGTGAGACGGTATTCCTTCCCGAACAAGCGGAAAAGTACCCCGTCGTTAAGTTTTAGCAAGGTGCACAAAAACTGGATAGTGAGGAGGTGCGAACCTCCTTCATGGATGTGTGAAAATTTGGTCCAACCTAAAGCTTTCCAAATAGAAAGGAACTCAAGATCTATACCTATAGTGGAGAGTAGGTCATCGTCATACGTCCTGGTGTGGATGAAGCTGCAGTTGCATAGGCATGTGTAGGAACATTTCTCCCGTTCATCCAACAGCTCGAGGTCAGTGTCGGCGAGAAGAATGTGTGGCTCATCCTCTTCCATGTCGTCCTCAACAGGTGTGTACCTCGTTGGTTCATGCTCAATGCAGAAGTTCATGCTCGAGCTACCGTGTGTAAATGGCGTGAACTCGAACGCGTCACTCGTTGCATCAACGCCTTAGCTTTCTTCATCTACACCACTTGAGCAAAAACACAAGAACAACTCAAACATGAATTATGCACCATCTCATGGTGCTCGAGTGAATTACACCAATGCTGAAGATATTTGTGACGCCCCTTCCCAGAGGATCGGAGTCCCAACGGTGATGATAACGCAGACACCTGATAATACAACAGTGATTCAAATTTAAGTCGAGTTATTACATGATTGGGTAGTTAAAGTGCAGCAGAATATTACAAGTTCATGAAAGTTCAAAAACAGCGGAAGCATACATGAGTACTATTACGAGCTCTCGACGATACAACGGTGGTAATGACTCATACCCAAGAATCATCACCCTAGCAGCACACAACATCACTGCGGCAACAGCTCAGACTCCCAGTGGGCAGTCCAGCCTTTAGGGACTTGCATGTCCTACGGTAACACATCAACAGGCAGTTCTATCTCTTGATTACATGAAAACAATAGTGGCACAAAGCCTGAGTACTAATTACTCAGCAAGGCTTACCCGTCAAAAGACCTAGACATGCATTGGCTCTAATAGGATGGCTGTTTAAAAGAACTTGCACTATGCAACCTATTAGTTCTACAAAATTTTATTTAGTCAAGTTAATTGGGTGAAACAGATTTAAAACTTTAGTGGGCAGTACAAGAATAGTAAAGCATAACATGAATAATACTTTACTATGGTTTTTCAAAGTTATTCAGCAATTCAGGCATTTTTCTAGTTTTCCTGGTTTATCCCTTTAATTGGTCAGTGCTGAGTCAGCGACATGTCAGCGACACGCATTGCCATGCGATGGCATGCAGGCGGCCAGTAGGCACCAGGTCAGCGCATCAGCAGCGTGTCGCCAGAGCCGGGCATACTCACCGGAGGGCTCGTCGCCGACAGATGCATGCGTCGGAAGCTCGTCGCGGGTTTGCGGGGGGTGGTGAACACGTCGAGGCGTGTCGGCTGGGATTGGTTGTAAGGACAAGGGCTCACCGGAAGGCGGTCATCGGCAGGAGGCGGCGGCAGGTGGGGTTCGGCAGCACCGTGCGTAGAGCACAGGGCAACAAAGTCATTGTGGTTTGCTGCTAAAGTTTCATGGAGACAAGGGAAGGTCGGTGCCATGCTCATTTGTTATGGGGAGGAGCAGGACATCAAACTCGTCGGTGAGGCAGTTTCGAGAATCGATGGCAGCGACGGAAGCGGTGCTCAAGGGGGTGCAAAGCAGGCTTGCGCACACATGCGGGAGAAAATGAGGTGAAGATCCTCATCGGACATCGGGAATTTTGGTCGGTCGCTAGAGTCGCATGGGAACAGAGTCGTCGGGTTTTTTCTCAACATTGAATGGACTCAGGGCAGGGTTGGGCCCAGGTGTGCTCAAGGAGGTCAAGGGAGATGAGGTGCTTGCGGTGGTGTCTCTAGCTTGGCCGGGGGGGGGGGGGGGGGGGGGGGGTACTGGAGCAGCAGGGCTCAAGGTCAACCTTGAGCTCAACAATGGCGACTAGGGCAAGGGAGGAAAAATGGGGTTGGGCAAGGAGTTTTAAGGGCCGAGGGGCTCAGGTTCATGGGCAGCTGGGGCCGGGGCGAGAACACGTGTCAGTTTAGCCTTCGGTCAAGGCTTAGGCTGTCTCGCGGGCGTGGCCATGTGCTCCATTGCTTGAGCAATGGCGCAGCGAGGGGGGTGGCATAGCGCGCGTGGGTGCGGCAGGCGGCAGCGAGCGTCGACGCGACGAGTGCTGCGGCTTAGCGACGCGTTGGTGAGTGCACGCGAAGCAGTAGAGCGACGGGAATTGGGGGAAGCAGGGAAGCGGCGATAATTGTGGCAGCACGGGTGTGGTCGGTTTGACCGGGAGTGGGAGGAAGAAGAGGACAAGGCAATTTTGCAAGAAGGACCTTCAGAAATTTAAATGCTTTGCCAACAAGTCGCTATTCTGATTTTTAATCAAATAAATAACTTCCTTAAGTCCAAACAAGATGGGATTTTAAACATAGGTCCCTAGAGATATCCAGATCGAATAAAAATTATTTCAAAATAAAAGTTTATTTGGAAAGGTTTCTATACTTTAATTAATTAAATAGGGCAATTCTAATTGGAATAAAATTCTCATCTTTGGTTGAAACTTTTATTTTATCATGTCCAACATGCTGATGTAATTATTTAGCATGGTTTCTAGGGAGCAATTAAAGTTGCTTCATGTTATGGTTCACAGGGTTTTAGTTAGAACAAAAAAATTGATTGGCTTTTATTATTTCATGTGACACTTTGGCCAATTCTTGCACATAATGAAAAAGCTAATTTGAGATTAGTATTGATTAATTAAGGATTAGCCATAGGGTGTCATAGCCCTTCCTCTTAAAGAAATCTCATCCCGAGATTTAGAATAAAGTAGACTAGGGGGAAATGCTGTAAATCAAATGTACCTGAGAACGATGACCAGAATTCCGGGTAATGGGTACTAAAAAATTCTTTAGATTCCCAAGTAGATTCATCTTCAGAATGATTACTCCATTGAACTTTATAGAACTTGAGCGTTCAGTTACAGGCTACGCATTCTTTTGTGTCGAGGATTTTTACGGGTTGTTCAAAGTACGTGAGGTCTGGTTAAAGATGATCAAAATTTTCCAAGACGATATAACTTAGTGGTTTGAGACACCGCTTCAATTGTGAAACATGGAAAATGTTGTGGACTCCAGATAATTTAGCAGGTAACCCCAGTTTGTATGCTACGGGGCCACAATTTTCCAAAATCTTGAACGGGCAAATACAACAAGGGGCTAACTTTACTCTGATTCCAAATCGCTATACACCTTACATGGGTGATACTCGGAGATAGACATGATCATTCACATTGAAAGGGAGTGGTCTGCGTCATTGATTTGCATACTTTTCTTGATGACACTTTGCAGCTTTAAGGTTCGCCTGAATGGTGCGAACCTTTTTCCTCTGCGTCTTTTACAATATCAGGACCAAAAGTAACTCTCTCTCTAGGTTCGGTCCAGTTCAATGGTGTTCGGCAACTTCGTCCGCAGAGTGTCTCAAACGGTGACATTTTCACGCTTTCTTGATAATTGTTGTTGTATGAAAAATCTGCATAAGGTAAATATTCATCCCAATTACTACTATGTGCTAAAACACATGCTCTGAGCATATCCTCCAAGATTTGGTTGACACGTTCTGTTTGTCCATCGGTAGCAGGATGGTAAGCGGAACTACGAATTAAGTGTGTACCCAGAGACGCATACAGTTGTTCCCAGAAATGAGCAACGAACTGTGAGCCTCTATCTGAAATAATCATCTTAGGTACACCATGAAGACATATGATTCTTGATATGTATAGCTCTGTATATTGTTTTATCTTATATCTATTGTTGACCGGTAAGAAGTGAGCAGATTTTGTGAGTCAATCCACAGTGACCCAAATTGAGTCATGCTTGTGCGAAGTGAGAGGTAAGCCAACAATAAAATCAATGCTGATATCTTCCCACATCCAGGCAAGAATACTTAATGGTTGAAGTAATCCGGCTGATTTCAAATGATCCGCTTTAATCCTCTAACAAGTATCGTACTCTGCGACATACCGGGCAACTTCTCGCTTCATTCTTGTCCACCAAAAATTCTTTTTCAGATCTTGATACATTTTATTACTACCCGGGTGAATGGAATATTTTGACTAATGTGCTTCATCCATAATTTTCTGACGAAGTTCAAAGTTCCTTGGTACTACTAAACGGTTGTTGATCCATAGACTACCGTCCATGTTTTGTGTAAAACATTTGGCTTTACCGTCCTTAATATTTTGGTGGATATATTCCATACCCATGTCATTTTTCTATGAAGAAATAATTTCTTCACGAATGGTGGAATGTATACTAAGGTTGTTGATCAGTGGGACGGGCATAAGGTCAAGACTTGGTTCTGAAATAATATTTTCAGTGCTGCTGTCCTGAAATTCCAGCACTAGATTATTGCAATGAATTTTCCTACTAAGCACGTCAGCGACTACATTAGCCTTGCCCGGATAATAATGAATCTCCAAGCTGTAATCCTTGATTAATTCCAGCCACCGACACTGTCTCATGTTCAGATCAGTTTGGATAAAAATGTATTTCAAACTCTTATGATCCATGTAGAAATGCACGAAATTTCTGAGCAAATAATGCCTCCCAATTTTTAGTGCAAGCACAACTGCAGCTAGCTCTAAATTGTGAGTTGGATAATGCTCTTCATGCTTGCGTAGTTGCCGTGATGCATAGGCAATGACAGGACCGCATTGCATAAGCACATATCCAAGTCCTGTCCCAGGCGCATCACAATACACGTCAAAAGGTTTAGTGATGTCGGGTTGAGCAATACTAGGGCAATGGTTAATAACTCCTTCAACTTCTGGAATTCTTTTTCACACTTATCGTCCTATTCAAACTTCACATCATTCTTCAATAATCTTATGATTGGCTTGGATAGCTGAGAAAAAATTGGAATGAACCTACAGTTATATCCAACTAATCCGAGGAAACTGCAAACTTGATGAACTGTTTTAGGTGGCTTCCAATCTAGCACATCTTAAACTTTACTGGGATGTACCAAGATACCTTCGGCTGAAACTATATGACAAACAAATGGTACACGGTCCAACCAAAATTCACATTTGCTGAATTTTGCAAACAACTTGTGATCCCGTAGACGTTGAAGAACAATACGAAGATGTTCGGCATGTTCTTCATTGGATTTAGAATAGATGAGGATGTCATCAATGAATACTACCATGAACTTGTCCAATTCCGGCATAAATACATAATTCATGAGATACATGAAATGGGCAGGAGCGTTGGTTAATCCAAATGACATCACTAGGTACTCGAATAATCCATATCTTGTAGAGAAAGCGGTCTTCGAAATATCTTCTGCTCTAATCTTTATTTGGTGATAACCCGAACGAAGGTCAATTTTTGAAAAGACCTTGGCACCAACCAATTGATCAAAAAGAATATCAATTCAGGGCAGCGGGTATTTATTTTTGATCGTGACTTCATTTAGAGGTCGGCAATCAACAACTAGGCGTAGAGACTTATCCTTCTTCTTCACAAAAATAGCGGAACAGCCCCAAGGTGATGTGCTTGGGCAAATGAATCCTTTCTCCAATAATTCATTCAATTGCTTTTTTAATTCAGCCAACTTATTCAGGGCCATGTTATATGGTCGGTGGGATACCAGAGAAGTTCTTGGCTGTAGCTCCATCTTAAATTCCACGTCACAGTCAGGTGGGAGGCCAGATATATCCTCAGGACATACGTCCAGATACTCACAGATGACAGGAATATTTTCCAATGATGGTCCTTCTAATTGATCAACTACCAGGTGGTTTGGTGAATCGGTATTTAGTGAAAGTGTGTCTCGTCCATGCAGGGGAGAATTTAAATGGATGATACGAGAGTCGATATCTAACATGGCTTTATGGGTTTTCATCCAAAACATTCCTATGATCAAATCAATCTTCTAGTTGTTAAGCATGATAAAGTCAGTGAGGTAAACCCTTCGGTTTATTTCGAGTGGGGCTCCGCGTACTAATTGATTAGCACGGATTTTTCCAGCGGGGGAACGAACTATATAGCACTTTTCTATAGTGGTGGTTTGGAGTTTATGTTTTTGAACACATGCTTTGCTAATGAAATTATGTGTAGCACCAAAATCAAAACGGGTAAGAACAGGCTGACGATAAAGCGAGAGCGTACCGGTCAGCACAGCTTCTCCATGTGGGATGTCTTCAGCATTGGTGTAGTTGACTTGAGCACCATGAGATGATGCATTCTTAGTATCATCCTGGTTCTGATGTTGATTGTGATTACCATTGTTGTTGTTGTGCTTGGGCGCAGTGCATTCCTTAGCAAAATGTCCAAAACGGCCACAGTTATAACACAGGTAGGGGCCATGATTAGCGGGCTGTGGAACGCGTCCATTTTGATTTCCTTGTTGCTGTTGTGGTGCATGGTACTGGTTGTTTTGCTGCTGATATGGTGCATGAGGTAGGAAGTTCTGTTGCTGCGATGGCCTCGCGTAGTTCTCAGCGTACGTGCGCTGAAATTTATGCTGTGGAGATGCCCAGAAACGCTGTCCAGTGGGACAAGTGTATATCAAACGGTGCTTAGCTGGTGGTGCAGCAGGAGCACTAGCTGGAGCCTTTCGTTTATGATCCTCTTCTTCAACTTGACGCATGACACCTTCCTGGACAATAGCAGCATTGACCAGATCATTGAATGTGTCGGTTGTCTGCCAAGTCAGACGTTCCTTCAGTGTGGCATTCATACCATGTAAGAATGCATACCTCTTTTTATCCTTTGTGTTAACATAATCAGTAGCATACTGAGCAAGGTGATTGAAAGCTTCAGAATACTGGAGGACTTTCCTCCCTCCTTGTTTCAGATCCATGAATTCCTAAAATTTCCTCTGGATAAGGCCAGCGGGAATGAAATGTGCACGGAATGCCATTTTGAACTCATTCCACTCAACACGGTGGCCAGCAGTCATAGAAGCTTCATAATTTGCCCACCAGGCACTAGCAGGGCCCTGGAGTTGCTGGGCAGCGAATAGCACCTTTTGTTGCTTAGTGCAATCTAGCAGACCGAACTTAGACTTGGTTTGACGCAGCCAGTGATCCGCGTGCAGAGGCTCTCTGGCATGCTCAAAACATGGGGGATGAGTACCCATAAAATCTGAGTACGTGCACTGACGAGGCTGGTTGAGGTTGCGGTTGCCTCCACGTCCAACCAGATGGGATGTATGCTCCACCAATTGGCAAAGCATCTCGGAATCACCCCGCTAATGGGTGAGAATAGCAATGAGTATCTCTGCCATTGTGGGATGTGCAGCACCTCCCTGTTACGAGCTCTCGGGCTCATCCTGGGTCCGAGTACGCACTATGCTGTAATTTATATTGTTGCACATTAGTCATCTCTTAAAAATAATCCATAAGGACATATATGTGCACAAAATATAAACTTTCAAGAGGGCACAAATAAAATTTCAGAAGTTACAACCATTTCCATTAATTCAAGATTGATTACATGGTTGTTAAAAGGACACATCACACTAATTCTTACATATATGTGCCAACGCCTAACTACGGTATTGCGGATACACTATGCAAGACACATTATTCTACATCTAACTCGAGATACATATATTGCATGAACTCGACACATGGTGTTGTGACCCATCTACTCCATATCCATGTCAGAGTCCTCATCATCCGCATCCGAGTCATCCGAACCTGGGTCAGTGGTGTCATCCTCATCCATGTCCGAATCGTTTGAACTCGAATCCGAGGAATCATCCTTACTGGTATCCTCCTCAGGGTCTATGTCTTCTGGCTCTTCTGGTGCAGCCATGTCTACATCTTCAATTTTAGCAGGTGGCATTTCTTCATCCACTTGTTCTCCATACTCTAAATTAATTTTGTCCCAACCATAAATGCGTGGGAGATGAGCTTCCTTCAAAGCTGCCAACTCATCTAGAGCCTCGATCATATCATGCTCAAAATCTCCTACGTCCTGTATGGCTTGGTCACACTCTTCTATAATTTCATCCATCTCTACATTCTTGGCTTAGATTTGCTGGTTCAGTTCTGAAATTTCCAGAATCTTGGCTTGTTTCTACGCTTCAGAAAGCTGAAGTACGTCCCGAAACATATCCAGCTGACGGTACGAATCCTTGCATATGGAAAATACGGAGAGTCCATAATATTCCACGACATGCACCACTGGTTGGTACAGCGGGTGAGTTGGATCATAGATAAAATCCAAACACCTGTTCCACTTGAAATCCTCCATATCATCAATTGGCAATAAAGCAATTGGTGTTCTAGCAATTTCATGTTTGCGAACCTCACAAAATCGTGTGAGGGCCTTGATGGCAGCAACACTCCAAGTGGTGAGTAAATCCACTCCAGAGACACTGATAGTCCATGATTCCCACTCTGAAGCGACATAGTAGTTGGCAGGGACGGAATCATGGACCACACACGAAGTGGTTCCATTCTCCATAGATGTCTTGCCAACATAGGTAGGAGGTACATCATGTCCAAAAACCTGGAGAACGCTCCAAAATAGCTGGGTAATTCCAGGGATCTCTAGTCCATCGGTAATCTCCCAACCGGGCGGTGGTGGATTGTCGTTTTCAGTCATCTACAAGGAATGAAATTTGAGTGAGTCAAATCTCCCTTATAGTAAAAATGCATCTCATATAAATTTCAATGATATACAGAGACAAATTTTTAGCTAACATTTCCCAGCTTCAAGGGGTAACAATACAGGGATGGGTTTTTAAAACAGATTCTGTCGTGACTGTACAGCAGTCAGTAAAATGATCATTTCGACCAGAAAACTAAAACTGCAGAACTGGTTCTTGGCACCAAATTACAGAAGACTTTCATAGATTTCCATAATGTATTTATACTCCCAAAAATTCTAAGCAGATCTGGACTTATGATTTTTGCAACTTTAGGTTGACAGATTCTGTTTCTGGATGACAGGGGCTTACTGTTTTAACTCTACTGGGCAGAGGAAACATTATTAGATGCCGAGACCTATTGGAATTGAAAATAGACTTCAAAATATTTCTAGATTGGGCCAATACACTTCAAAATTCGAAGTAAAACTCTAGTTATGAAAATTTTAAGTTCAGGGTTGCTACTGAAAGCAGTGGCTGGCAGATTGTGTGTGTACTGTTTTTGGGGGTTATTCCTGTTATGGTCAAAATTCAATTTAAACAGTAGGTGAAAGAGAATATTATGATATTTCCAACAATTGTTTATGTGCCTCATTTGGTTGAGTAAATTAATTACTACAAATTTTTGAAGTTGACGGTTAAAACAGGGCAGATTATAGTGAACTTAACAATTGAATTTGCAATTCGAAATTTATGTACTTAACATAGTTGGACTTTTATTCAGAGGTGGGTGAACAAGATAAGGGCAATATTTTAGTTACGTTATACAGGGATACATGATGCAAAATATTTCTATTTTATTATCCTATCGTTCCTCACAACATGACACATTATTTTGCCGGTACTTAGCGGCACGAATAATTGGTGACGACCCGCACTGAATATGTAAGTTAATCTAATGGTTGTACTAACGGCGTTAGTGTACCTACAAAAAGTCTATTGCAGAAATAATACATCAAATTCAAAAGAAACTACGAAAATAAGCATATTTCTACAAGTAACGATCCATGGAAAAGGATCGCCTCGTGACAAGATCACGCGTGTCGGTTAAGCACGCACATACCTTAATTTGAAAAAGCCGTAGATGCAATATTAAAACAATCATAACCCAGGTTAGCTTTGTCACCACTCCTAATATTCTAATATGGGCAATACTAACGTATCCTCACTCGCATACATCGTAGTTTTGAAAATACGATATATTTGTTGTATTATCATGGACCACGGCTTTGATGCCAGCTGTGACGCCCCTTCCCAGAGGATCGGAGTCCCAACAGTGCTGATAATGTAGACACTTGATAGTACAATAGTGATTCAAATTTAAGTCGAATTAAGAAGCAAACATGAGTACTAATACGAGCTCTTGATGATACGGCGGTGGTAATGACTCATGCCCTATAATCATCACCCTAGCAGCACACAACATCACTGCGGTGGCAGCTCAGACTCCCAGTGGGCAGTCCAGCCTTCATGGACTTGCATGTCCCATGGTAACACATCAACAGGCAGTTCTATCTCTGGATTACCTGAAAACAACAGTGGCACAAAGCCTGGGTACTAATTACTCAGCAAGGCTTACCCGTCAAATGACCTAGACATGGATTGGCTCTAATAGGATGGTTGTTTAAAAGAACTTGCACTAAGCAACCTATTATTTCTACAAAATTTTATTTAGTCAAGTTAATTGGGTGAAACAGAAAAAAAACTTTAGTGGGCAATACAAGAATAATAAAGCATAACAATATAAAAACAGTAGCAATAATAATCATCATAAGCAACATAATCCATTTCATAGCATCATTCCATCTACGTGAAGATGTAGTGAACAAGCATACTCATTTTTGCGAGCGACAGCAATTGCAATTGATTTACACCATGAGAAACCCTGTGGATATGTGCCATGGTTTGCAATATGTGATGAGTAATTGACATTGGTTGAGTTCGGTGTTTGAGTTGAAATGCGGAAATTTGGGGATTGCATGAAGTTGTGCATGTCATGTTTTTCACTAACCGGAGTTGGTGAAGATATTGATGAAGTTGCAGGAGATGGGAAATGTGTTTGCTTGTCTCATGATGTGTAGGTCACTGGAGTCAACTTGGTGGTCAACGGCGAGAGGATCGGGCACAAGTAGGAGACTTGGGGCCAAACGATCAGGAGGTCAGGTGAAGTCAAGGGTGATCCATACCGTACACGTGGAGAGGCAAAAAGCACGGACGGTTTGACGGTTGAGCCTCAAAACCGTGGGTGGTGATCAAGATGATGAGGTTGACCAAGTCAAAGGTGATCGGGCGTCGGTGCAAGTAGAGGCTTCTAATGGACCGGAGGCAGGAGAGACTTGCCGACGAGGAGGATCACGGGACGAGGTGACACGCGTCAAGATCAAGAAGTCAGGATTTGAGAAGCGTGCAAGGTGGTTTCTCGGTTTGGACCTCAAAACCGGTGGTGGAGATTGGAGGTGCACGTCGCACCATCGTGGAGCTTGCGTCGAGGCGAAGCAAAGTCGTGAAGGGCTCGATGGCATTCGGGCGACAAGGAAAAAGATGGACGGTTGTGCCCTTGGTGGTAGGGGCCTCTCTTTCCCTTAGCCTTGCCTTAGGTCTTCATTTAAAGTGCTAGGAGAGGTCTTCATGTAATAGAGGAGAGGAGAGTGTGTGTGAGAGGCATCTCTTGCTCTTCCAAATATTGGGAGGAAGAGGGTGGCTTCCTAGCCATGTATTCATGTATCTTTTTTTTTTGATAATACGTACCTATATTTCTTAGGTAAGGAATACAAAGAGGTACATGTATGAATGCATCGATGTATGAAAAGGATGCAGAGGCCTCAACCAAACTACACAGAGGACCCTGAAGAAAAAGAAAAAAAACATTGAAGTCCCTCGGTCCTGTGCATCTCGAAAACTCTCGAAATCTCCATCACCGGCGGCCACCATGGACGAAGACACCGGGAGCACCCCTGAGCTGGAAGAAGCCCGTCACACGGTGGCTTTCAGCGGAGTTGAAGTTAACACCCGTCCCGAAGGACGGGATGGAGCCGTCGGTGGTCACCCATCGACCAGGGCCGCGCCCCAACCTCTCTAGCTCTTGGACCTGCACTCGCCGTCGATGACTTCCGCCATCGAGGGGAAGTCGAGCTTGGTCCATCCGCCTCTTGTCCATGAAGCCTACAAGCCACTTTGTAGCCTTGAAACAAAAGGCCAGCTTCTCCGCCGTCTGCCGGAGATGACGAAGCGCCGGGCCTGGACTCCTGTACACGGGATTCACTGCCGGAACCCCACCTCCACTAGCTCGCCATCGGCGTGTGAGTGGAATGCCTATGGGGCGAGGATGAGCCAGAGAGGACTTATTCCTCGATACCACTGACGCTAACGCCACACTAGCGACATCCGGAAACAGACCCCTAGAAAACCTAAACCTAAGGAAACTAGGACCTATCCGACCCGCTAGCAGCAAATCCATGGTCTTGCCCATCACGTGAAGGCCCGGAAGCCATCTGAGGCGAGGTCAGCCACAGACGCCGCCGGCAGACGGCACAAGCTTCATATCCGCTGCTCTCAACTGTAATCGAGTGGATGCGCCACCTCTTTGTTTCCAAACACACCCTTATGTATCCATGTATCTTGACTTGATGAATCAATGATATAAGATTCAAATTCGTGCTCAAGTTCTTCCTCTCTCCCTAAATCCTGAATTTCTCCTTTTCTCTATTTTCGAAGCTATTTTCAGGGGAATTTTTTATCTCATTTTTGGGTGAGTTTTTGGGTTGGCTTTCTTGAGGATCTTGGTGCTATGATGAGCTAGAACAATCTTATATGGGTCCTTGACCGAATGAGAAGCTCTAACACCTTCAATTTCAAAGATTTCTCAAGTTTCCCCTTTTCGGTGTTCTTGGCACAAAATCTGAAATTCATGATGATTCCTTGTGCTATTTGAGTGGATCTCTTTAGAGTAGAGTCGTGATGTCTTGTGGATGATCTGCTACAAATATCATGTTTTTTGGAGTTCGTTTGATAGGGTTTTGAGATTTTTCTCTTCAAAACATTGCCTCTGATTTGACCCTGTAGGAAATTCTATCGAAGAAGGAAGTTCCGTCGTAACCCTAAAGAAACTTCCGTCATCGAAGGAACTTCCATCGATGATGGAACTTCCGTCATGACCCTGAAGGAACTTCCATCAAGATCCAGAATTGCAATTTCTTGGATCTCTCTTGTTTTCCTTTTTGACCCTCTCGAGCTTCCGCTATGTGTCCTATTATTTTGAATCACTCCTAGGGTTAGCACATCACAAATTTTTGTGTGTGACCTTGATGATTTGCTAAGAGGTTGATTTGGGTTGTAATTGGGATATAGGCCATGTTTTTGAGAAGAATTTTAATTGGCTCCCATTCACCCCCCCTCTGGTCGCCTTCTCGGTCCTTCACACCAGCTAGGAAAAACCCGAAGTACACGTACCAATTATTGTCGTATACAATAACCTTTCGCAAGAACATCAAACAACTTGGTCCGCAGCCAGTCTCATTGAGTGGGCATGCCGTCGTGCCAGCAGTACATCGCGGTATGGACCACCCACTCCAACAACAAAAGGGACAACGACCAATGTACCGGGTACCATCCTGATTGTTGTGTTAATGCTACATCAGTTTACTAGTGCCCATAAACTAGCATGCATTCGGTACTGTTTGATGCTTGACCAAGGGGCCAACGACGAACGGGTCCTAGGTCTGACAAGGCAGGACTACCGCAGTCAACACCCATGTGTTGCTGCAAACCTACACATGCATCATCCCTACCCGGTCATAACATGAAAAGTAAATTGATTCCATTAAGTTCATCTTAAGTGATCAAGTCATTCTCTTAGTAACAGTAACAGGACTATCGATAAAACTCAAGTACTAAGCATAGCTTTTTAGTACTGAATCCTACCATGACTACTATAACATTAACATGGGACATTTGGGTAATGTGCAAGTGGATTTTCAACCAACTCCTATTAACTTAATGCATCAATTAACATTTACACTAGCATTGGAATATTGAAACTAGCAAAACTTTATAAAAGGGCATATGCAAATCGGGGCTTGCCTTGATCAGCACAAGTGTTAGCAACTACAATCTCTTGCTCCTTAGTATTATGGTCCTGCTGAAAATCCGGTTCTGGCTCCTCGCTTTTAGTACCTATATATGAACAATATGTTAACGACATCGAAATAATACCGTACATGCAATAATATGACAAATGCAAAATGCAGTGGTGTTATGGTGACTACATTGTTATTAATATGCTATTGAATCCATATGTTCCAAAGAAACAAGTTCCGTTTTTATCATTTTATGTGCAAAAGTCATTTCAATAGGGTTAATATAGCTTGAGAATGATTAATTCATTTAGTATAGTAAAAATGTGTTTCAGGACATGGGTGATTTATTGTGAACAGAGGCTTCTCCTGGCAGCTCCTGGATTTTAATATTTTATTTACTAGCATTTTTATAAGTAAAAGTGCTACACAAATCCTAGGGCATAAAATAATGCATACTTTGCTAACCAAAATTTAGGGTGGTATAATATCATGAAATAACAGTGCATGACAAAAATCAGATTTAAATTTAATTCCTAGAATTTATATTGATTTATTTAGTGTTTTGGCAAGATAATTAATTATTAAAAATATATGTACAGAAGCATCATTTTATCATTTTTCTTAAATAGTGCAGATTTAAATGAAACTAAGACATTTGGTTTTATCTCCATTGGATTTGTATTTGATTTATTATGGTTTTTCAAAGTTATTCAGCAATTCAGGCATTTTCCTGGTTTATCCCTTTAATCGGTCAGCGCTGAGTTAGTGACATGTTAGCGACACTCGGTGCCACGCAGGCGGCCAGTAGGCGCCAGGTCAGCCTGTCAGCAGGGTGTCACCGGAGCCGAGCATACTCGCCGGAGGGCTCGTCGCTGACACATGCGTGCATCGGACGCTCTTCGCGGGTGTGCGGGTGGTGAGCACGCCGAGGCACGTCGGCTGGGGTGGGTCGCAAGGACAAGGGCTCACCAGAAGGCGGTCATCGGTGGGAGGAGGCGGCAGGCGGGGTTCGGCAGCACTGCGCGTAAAGCACAGGGCACCAAAGTCGTCGCGGCTTGCTGCTAAAGCTTCACGGAGGAGAGGGGAAAGGTTGGTGTCGTGCTCATTTGTCGCGGGGAGGAGTGGGACATCAAACTTGTCCGTGAGGCGGTTCCCACACAACAATTGAACGGAGAATGGTCAGAGGGTGCGAAGGAGGCTTGCGCACACATGCGAGAGAAAATGAGGTGAAGATCCTCACTGAAGACTAGGAATTTTGGTTGGCGTCGGAGTCGCACGGGAACAGGGCCATCGGGTTTTTTCCTCAAAATTGAACGGACTCAGGGCAGGGTTGGGCCCAGGTCTGCTCGAGGAGGTCAAGGGAGATGAGGTGCTTGCGGTGGTGTCTCTGGCTCGGCGGCGGGGGGGGGGGGGGGGTACTGGAGCAGCAGGGCTCAAGGTCGAGCTTGAGCTTGGCAATGGCGGCTAGGGCAAGGGAGGAAAAATGGGGTCAGGGAAGGAGGTTTAAGGGCTGAGGGGCTCGGATTCACGGGCAGCTGAGGCGGGGGCGAGAACGCGCGTCACCTTAGCCTTCCATCAAGGCTGAGGCCGTCTTGGGCACGCGCGGCCATGTGCTTCACTGCTTCAGCAATCGCGCAGCAAGGCGGCGGCAGAGCGCGTGTGGGTGCAGCAGATGGCAGCGAGCGTCGATGCGACAAGTGGTACGGCTCAGCGATGCGTCGGCAGGCGTGTGCGAAGTAGTAGAGCGACGGGAATTGGGGGAAGCAGGGAAGCGGCAAAAAATGCGGCAGCGCGGGCGTGGTCGGTTTGACCGGGAGCGGGAGGAGGAAGAGGACAAGGCGATTTTGCAAAAAGGACCTCTGGAAATTTAAATGCTTCGCCAACAAGTCCCTGTTCTGATTTTTAATCAAATAAATAACTTCCTTAAGTCCAAACGAGATGGGATTTTAAACATATGTCCCTGGAGATACTTGTGATGCTTTAGTGGGGTCCACTTGGACCAGATCGAATAAAACTTGATTTAGAATAAAAGTTTATTTAGAAAGGTTTCTATACTTTAATTAATTAAATAGGGCAATTCTAATTGGAATAAAATTCTCATCTTTGGTTGAAACTTTTATTTTATCATGTCCAACATGCTGATGTAATTATTTAGCATGGTTTTTAGGGAGGAATTAAAGTTGCTTCATGTTATGGTTCAGAGGGTTTTTATTTGGTATGATCTGGATGAAAACCCATCGAGCCATGCTAGATATCGAGCCCCGCATCGTTCATCTAAACTCTCCTTTGCATGGCCCAGACACACTTTCTCTAAATTTTGAGCCCTCAAAAAATCTAGTTGTCTATCAATTGGAAGGTGTAGCACTAGAAAATATTGCTATTGTCTGTGAGTTTCCAGACGTGTTTCCTAATGATATCTCTGGCCTCCCACCTGATAGTGAAGTGGAATTTAAGATTGAGTTACAACCAGGAACTTCACCAATATCATGTCACCCATATAAAATGGCCCCGAATGAACTGGCTGAGCTAAAAAAGCAATTGAATGAATTATTGGAGAAAGGTTTCATTCGCCCTAGCACTTCACAAGTCTTTGCGCCTTGTCGTTGATTATTGACCGCTAAATGAAGTCAAGATCAAAAATAAATACCCTCAGCCCCAAATTAACATTCTTTTTGATCAATTAGTTGGTGCCATTTAAAAAATTGACCTTCGCTCAGGCTATCATCAAGGTCTATCGAGACTGCCTACTCCATGAGATACGGATTATTTGAGTATCTAGTAATGTCATTCGGATTAACCAATGCTCCTGCCCATTTCATGTATCTCAAGAATTCGGTATTCATGCTACAGCTGGACAAGTTTGTGGTAGTATTTATGAATAACATCCTTGTCTATTCAAAGTCCAAGGAAGAACATGCCGAACATCTTCGTATTGTTCTTCAACGTCTATGAGATCACAAGTTGTTTGCAAAATTCAGCAAGTGTGAATTTTGTCTCGACCGTGTGTCGTTTCTTGGTCACATAGTTTCAGCTGAAGGCAGCTTGATAGACCTTGGGAAAGTTCAAGATGTGCTGGATTGGAAACCGCCTACTTTTGTCCATCAAGTTCATAGTTTCCAGGGATTACCTGGATATTACCGCAGGTTCACTCCTAATTTTTCCCTGCTATCCAAGCCCATCACAAGGTTATTGAAAAATGATGTGAAGTTCGAATGGAATGATAAATGTGAAGAAGAATTCCAGAAGTTGAAGGAATTATTAACTATTGCCCTAGTATTGGCTCAGCCAGACATCACTAAACTGTTTGACGTATATTGATGCATCTGGGACAGGACTTGTATGTGTGCTTATGCAATATGTTCGTGTCATTGCCTATGCATCTCAGCCACTACAGAAACATGAAGAACATTTTCCAACCCATGACTTAGAACTAGCTGCAATTGTGCTTGCACTAAAAATTTGGAGGCACTATTTGCTAAGAAATTTAGTGCATATCTACACGGATCATAAAGCTTGAAATACATTTTCACTCAAACTGATCTGAACATGAGACAACGACGATGGCTAGAATTAATCAAGGATTATAATCTAGAGATTCATTATCATCCAGGCAAGGCCAACGTAGTTGCTGATGCGCTAAGTAGAAATATTCACTGCAATAATTTGGTACTAGAATTTGAGGACAGTAGCAGCGAAATAATTAATTCAGAACCAAGTCTTCATGTTATGCCTGCTTTAGTGATCAAAACCTTAGTATTCATTCCACCAGAATTATGTTACACAAGTCATCGCTGCATAGAAAAGTTTCACGGGTATGAATTATGTTTGTTAGAACATTAAAAATGGTAAAGCAAAATGTTTCATCCAAGACTAGGATGGTACTCTGTGGTTCAACAACCGTTTAGTTGTACCGAAAGACTTTGAACTTCGTCGGGAGATTTTGGATGAAGCACATCACTCCAAATATTCTATTCACCCTGGTAGCAATAAAATGTTTCAAGATCTGAAAAAGAATTATTGCTGGACAAGAATGAAGCGAGAAGTTGGCCGGTATGTCGCAGAATGCGATACTTTTCAGAGAGTTAAAGCTGATCATTTAAAACAGGTCGGGTTACTTCACCCATTACATAATCCTACCGGGAAGTGAGAAGACATCAGCATGGATTTTATTGTTGGCCATCCTCTCACTTCTCGTAAGCATGACCCGTAAGTCTGCTCATTTCTCACTGGTCAACAACAGGTATAAGATGAAACAATATGCAAAATTATACATATCAAGAATCTTATGTCTACACGAAGTACCTAAGACATAATTTCTAATAGAGGCTCGCAGTTCATTGCTCGTTTCTGGGAACAGCTGCATGCATCTCTAGGTACAAACTTAGTTCATAGTTCGACTTACCATCCCGCTACTGATGGACAAACAGAGCGTGTCAACTAAATCTTGGAAGATATGCTCAGGGCATGGGTTTTAGCACATAGTGGTAACTGGGACGAACACCTGCCATATGCCAAGTTTTTGTACAACAATAGTTACCAGGAGAGTGTAAAAATGTCACCATTTGAAGAACTCTACGGTCGAAGTTGTCGAACACCTTTGTACTGGTCCGAACCTGGAGAAAGAGTAACTTTTGGTCCTGACCTTGTAAAGGACGCCGGGGAAAAGGTTCGTACCATTCAGGCAAATCTTAAAGCTACAAAATGTCGTCAAGAAAATATGCTAACCAATGATGCAGACCACTCCATTTCAATGAGAATGACTATGTCTATCTTGGAGTATCACCTATGAAGGGTATTCAACGATTTGGAGTCAAGGGAAAATTAGCTCCCCGTTATATTCGCCCGTTCAAAATTCTGGAACGATGTGGACCTATAGCATACGAGATGGAACTACCAACTAATTTGTCTAGAGTTCATAATACCTTTCATGTCTCACAATTGAAGCGGTGTCTCAAGCCATCAATTGATAACATCCTGGAAGATTTTGACCATATTCAACCGGACCTCACCTACTCCGAACAACCGATAAAAATCCTTGATGAGAAAGAACACACAACCTGTAAAAGAACAATCAAATTCTATAAAGTGCAATGGAGTAATTATTTGAAGATGAATCTACTTGGGAATCTGAGAAATTTCTGAGTACACATTACTCGGAATTCTGGTCATCATTCTCAGGTATATTTTTTATTACCATACTTCCCTCTAGTTTGCTTTGTTCTTAATCTAGGGACGAGATTTCTTTAAGGAAGGAGGACTGTGACACCCAGGTGTCGCATTCTACTAAAGCAAACTTGATAAGCACAAAATTCAAGCTAAAGTGAAACATGAAATAATAAGTTCCCACCCAATTTGAAATATTTGAAGCCAAATAAAAGCCCTGCAAACCAGAATTCAAGCTAAAGTGCAACATGGCAAAATAGAATTTTAGAGAAAATTTGAGCGTTTTACCTTATTTTGAAATGACCCAAATGATTAAACTAAGTTTAAAAACCTTTTTACTTGAAATTTCAAAATTAAAATATTTAAAAACCAAATTAACTTTTGGCCTTCACCAGAGCCTTCCACATAATCTAAAAGCCAAGTGTTTCAAATTTCACTCGAATTGGAGGTCTTCTCCGAGCTGCCATGAAGGTTTAGGGCCCAAGCACAAGCTCTATCGTGCCTTGTTGTTGGTGATCCTTAAGCCTAACAGGGAAATCCGCAAGCATCCGGATGCCGATGTAGCTTCCACCCGGAAGTATTCCAAGGGATCGAATCCACGGGGAACGAGAAGTGAAATTCTATCCTAACCCAACTCTAGTGAACAAAGGAGAGGAACAACAATGGTTCAGAGGAGAATAGGTTCCATAGAGAGAAGAGGTCCTATTTCAATTTATCTGCTTCGGGGCACGAAAACAATCCACTAATAAGGGTCGGTAACTAACCTCATGTACTAGTGGGTACGCTATCGCTAGACAATCCTGCTTGAGACTTCCAGAATGTGGTGGATTACAATATTGGATGGACAGGACTATCACCACTTGCCGCTTACTACACAGCCCGTGGGGATGAATGCAATCCTAGGAAAACTAAGTCTAAATACCGCATTTACACTTAGACTTTGATACCAGCTCTAGAATTGGTAAGCATATAAAAATAAATGCTATAAAGCAATAAAAGGTTATGCACGAGGATCCCGTAGATAAAAAGGATAGAAATATTCACTTTATGACTTGGACAAGAGTTTAACTACATGTTACCCGGCATAAGGATGAGGAATCTACTCTCGATGGAGCTTCATCCCCGAGGCACAAGATGGAGAAGGAGCCGACATTCCCGGCTCCCTCCCAGACTTCTCCCTCTCACTCTCACTCCCTATTCTCATACATTTCTGAGTGTGGTGCTTGTTGTTCTCCTCTTCAATTGTTGATCTTCTTCTGCCGAATTTCCCCTCTATTTTTAGGTGGCGATGGGCTAGGAGGCAGTTGTAGGTGGAGTGTAGTCGGTAGGCCAAAGTCGGTCCGCGTGGCGGCAGGCACGGGCAGGCGGCCATGTGTGCTGGGCGGCCGGACTTCCGGGCGGCATGCACCGCTGGGCGGCGAGCAAGGCCGGGCGACCCTTGGATCGTGTCGGTTTTCCGACTGACCTTCTCCTGATGGCTTGGATTGCATCGCAAAGGCAGTTGTTGGGTCGGTTTCCACCTACACCTCATTTTGGGGCCGGTAGGCTTCATGGGCTGGCAACCCCGGGTGGCAACCCGAGGCCGGGCGGGAGGCCAGGCCGGGCGGCAAGGGGGGCCAGGCGGCAACCCATGCCGGGTAGTGGCCTTGGCCGGGTACAGACCCTTACCGGGTTGCTCCTTGACTTCTCCCGGTTAGGCCACTTGATTACCTTGTCTTCTTCAACATATTTCACGTTTCTTTGTCCGGGAGGAGAAAACGACTTCTTGGTGGAATATTTGTAGAGTCGGCCGGGTGCTAATTTCAGCCGTAAACGACCCTATCGTCCGGGTCCTGATTTCAGCCATAAACGACCCTGTCGGCCGGGTCCTGATTTCAGCCGTAAACGACCCTGTCGGTCGGGTCCTGATTTCAGCCGTAAACCACCCTGTCAGTCGGGTCCTGACTTCAGCTATAAATGACTCTGTCGGTCGAGTCCTTATTTCAGTCGTAAACGACCCTGTCGATTGTCAGGAAACGGTTGTTTCATAGCCGTGATCGGCCGACGGGGTATTTTCACATGTTTTTGCATATTTTGATCTTGTAGCACCTGCAACCACATATTTCACCAAAACTTCTGGAACTTATTAGTACAAAGGTTATTTTCATTGCATTATTAGTTAAGATCCACCTTTTTATGGTAAGTTGGTAGTCGAGAAAGGGAATTTACGACTACCAACACCCCCATTCCTTAAGCCTAATAGAGAAATCCGCAAGCATATGGATGCTGATGTAGCTTTCACCCGGGAGTATTCCAAGGTATCGAATCCATGAGGAACGAGAAGTGTAACCCTATCTTCATCCAACTCTAGTGAACAAAGGAGAGGAACAACAATGGTTGAGACGAGAATAGGTTCTATAGAGAGAAGAGGTCCTCAGGCTAGGTAATCTAATGTAGTAAACTCCCGCTAAGTATTTTAATGAGATCCTTTCTCAATTTATCTGCTTCAGGGCACAAAAATGATCCACTATAAGGGTCGGTAACTAACCTCATGTACTAGTGGGTACACTATCGCTAGACAACCCTACTTGAGACTTCCTCAATGTGGTGGGTTACAATATTGGATGGATAGGGCTGTCATCACCTGCCGCCTACCACACAACCCATGGGGACGAATCCAATCCCAGGAAAACTAAGTCTAAACACCGTGTTTACACAGACTTTCATACCAGCTCTAGAATTGGTAAGCAAAACAAATAAATGCTATAAAGTAATAAACGATTATGCACAAGGATCCCGCAGATAAAAAGGGTAGAAATACTCACTTTATTACTTGGACAAGAGTTTAATTACATGTAACCCGTCGGAAGGATGAGGAATCTACTCTCGAAGGAGCTTCATCCCCAAGGCACAAGATGGACAAGGAGCCAACATTCTCGGCTCCCTCCCAGACTTCAGGTGGCCTTGGCCGGATACCGACCCTTGCTGGGTTGCCCCTTGACTTCTCCCGGTTAGGCTACTTGATGACCTTGTCTTCTTCATGATATTTCACGTGTCTTAGTCCGGGAGGAGAAAACGGCTTCTTAGTGGAATATTTGCAGAGTCGGTCGGGTGCTGATTTCAGCCATAAACGATCCTGTCGTCCGGGTTCTGATTTTAACCATAAACGACCCTGTCGGTCGGGTCCTGATTTCAGCCGTAAACGACCCTGTCGGCCGAGTCCTGATTTCAGTCGTAAACAACCCTATCGGCCGGGTCCTGATTTCAGCTATAAACGACCCCGACGGTCGGGTCCTGATTTCAGCCATAATCGACCCTATCGGCTGTCAGGAAACGGCTGTTTCACAGTCGTGATCGACCGATGGGGTATTTTCACTTGTTTTTGCATATTTTGAACTTGTACCACCTACAACCACATATTTCTCCAAAACTTACAGAACTCACTAGTACAAAGGTTATTTTCATTGCATTATTACTTAAGATCCACCTTTTTATAGTAAGTTGGTAGTCGAGAAAGGGAATTTATGACTACCAACACCCCCCACTCCCTAAGCCTAACAGAGAAATCCGCAAGCATACAGATGCTGATGTAGCTTTCACCCGGGAGTATTCCAGGGTATCGAATCCATGAGGAACGAGAAGTGAAACTCTATCCTAATCCAACTCTAGTGAACAAAGGAGAGGAACAACAATGGTTGAGAGGAGAATAGGTTCTATAGAGAGAAGAGGTCCTCTGTCCAGGTAATCTAATGTAGGAAACTCCCGCTAAGTAATTTAATGAGATCCTATTTCAATTTATCTACGTCGGGGCACGAAAACAATCCACTAATAAGGGTCACTAACTAACTTCATGTACTACTGGGTACGCTATCGCTAGACAACCCTGCTTGAGATTTCCCAAACGTGGTGGACTACAATGTTGGACGGACAGGGCTATCACCACCTGCTGCCTACCACACAGCCCGTGGGGATGAATGCGATCCCAGGAAAACTAAGTCTAAACATTGTGTTTACACTTAGACTTTCATACCAGCTCTAGAATTGGTAAGCATAACAAATAGATGCTATAAAGCAATAAAAGGTTATGCACGAAGATCCCACCGATAAAAAGGATAGAAATACTCATTCTATTACTTGGACAAGAGTTTAACTACATGTTACCCGGTGGAAATACGAGGAATCTACTCTCGGTGGAGCTTCATCTCCGAGGCAAAAGATGGAGAAGGAGCCGACATTCCTAGCTCCCTCCTGGACTTCTACCTCTCACTCTCACTCCCTATTCTCGTACATTTCTACAGCGTGGTGCTTGTTGTTCTCCTCTTCAATTGTTCATCTTTTTCTGCCCAACTTCCCCTCTATTTATAGGTGGCAATGGGCCGAAAGGCATTTGTAGGTGGAGTGGAGTCGATAGGCCAAAGTCGGTACGCCGAGCGGCGGGCAAGGCCAGGCGACCATGTGTGCCGGGCGACCGAGCATGCCGGGCGGCCCTTGGATTGTGTCGGTTTCCCAACCGACCTTCTCCCGATGGCTTGGATTGCATCCCGAAGGCGGTTGTTGGGTCGGTTTCCACGGACACTTCATTTTGGGGCCTGTAGGCTTCATGGGCCTCAAGGCCTGGCAACCCGAGGCCAGGTGGCAGGCCAGGTGTAACACCCTATTTATCATATTTTTAAATTATTAATTTTTCCTAATTTAATTAGGGTGTTAATATTTTTATTTAGCTACAAAGATTATTTTCTTGATTTATTAAATTAAGTAATTAAATTATTTTATGTTTGTTGCATTCATGCTGAAGTAGATTTGCAGTAGGTATTTTATTTGGGTGCAAAATTGTTTCAAAAACTCTATTAGAAATCGTGTTAGAATTAATTTAGTAGTTAAAATCAGAAAATAGAAAAGAGGAAAAGGGAAAGAAACCTTACCTGGCTCCTTGGGCCAAATCCCCAGCCGCGGCCAACTCTCCCCTCCTCCCCTTCTCTCTCTCGGCCTGTCTGGCCTGGCAGCAGTAGCGCGCCCCGCCAGCCCATCCAATCCCGCTCGGCCCGCGTGCCCAGCAACCTCCTAGCCCACTCGCTCGCATACCCGGCCTAGCTCTCCCAAGCTCCGTGCACGCCGCCTCGGACCAGCGCGCACCACGTGGCCCAGCTCCTAGCGCAGCCCAGCGGCTCCCCGGCCTTGCCCCTCAGCCGCTGACGAGCGGGTCCCGCTCATCATCCCTAACCTTCGGCCTCCCCGATCCACTCCGCCGGAAACCAACGGCGACCTCCCGCCTCCGCGCCTCTCCGGCTTCCCGAACCTTGCCTCTGAGCTCGGTGTGCGTCCCCCTGTTTCCCCTCCCCAATTTCCACCCCTCGGTGGCCTTTAATCGGCGCACTAGCGCGCTAATGGCCATCAATGGCCGCCGTCGGCCATTGAGCTCCGATGAGCCGCGCCCGCTCACTTCTCCCTTCCTCCTCCCTATAAAACGACCCCCCTCGGCATCGCCTGGCCCCACCGCTCCCTCCTATCACTCCTCCTCCCTCCCACGAACCCCGAAGCTCCTCGCCGTCGAGCTCCAACAACCGCCGCTGCCACGCTCCGTCGAAGACCCCCTCCAGGCCTCCCCGCGATTGCGCGATGCCAGCGTAAGAACCCCCTCGCTCCCCTCTCTCTCTCCAACCTCTCGCGGCAAAGAACGAGCCGCCGGAGCGCCTTCCCGGCCAACTTCGGTGAGGCCTCGCACCGCCGCCATCGTATAACCTCGCCGCCGGCCGCCTCCAACTCGCCGGAGCCCTCTAAGCCCTCGATCTCAAAATCAACGGCTCTGATTAGAAGATCAAAGGGGTATGTCCCCTGGTCCACCATGGACCCACGAACCCGGGTCGAACCCCGGTCAACGACCACCGTAGACTCGGTCCACGCCTTTTAGGATTTAATTTTAATTCCAATAAATTCCAGGAAATGCCCTATTTGCAGTTAGGTCCCTAAGTTTTGTCCTAATTTGATTTTCAACTTGAGTTTTCACAGAACCTTTGTTAATTTATGTTTTAGCACCAAGACTTTTTCTTAAATATTATTTTAGCCCTGGAATTTTATAGAAACACCCCTAAGCTTAATTTTAATTATATTTTAACCTTGCCTTTTTACACTTAGGCCCCTACACTTAACAAAATTATGTTTAGGTCCTAAAATTTTACAAAAACAACCTTATACCTTTTAGTAATTATTTTTCAGTCCTCATAATTTACACTTTAGTCCCTGTAATTTTGTAAAATTACAAATAGGTCCCTAAAATTTGCTGATTTTACTTTTTAACCCCTAGAATTTCAAACTAGCATAACTTTTTAACCGTAACTCCGATTTAGGTGATTTTTGTGCTCACGGAATCATAAGAACGCGTACTATCTTTTAGTACTTTTTTCATAGTCATTAGGAAATGTTTGGTGTGTTGTTCCTTATTTGTTTGTGTTTTACTTTTCTGGTATTTATCGGTATTAGACGAGAAGCACCAGAATTTCCAAGATCTTGATTTTGAGCAGCAGCCAGCGGGAGAACAAGGCAAGTTTCCTTGACCATATTGCACCTATTAAGGATACTAGTTTACTTTTTATGCATGCTTGTCTAAATTTGAATCCCATGTTAGGGTTGACTAGTTATTGATTAATCCTATCCTTGTCACCTGGTTTGACTTGGTGGTTGAGTTTGGGTACGTCATGCTAGTGCAATACTTTGGGGGATTAAAAATATAATAATAATAAACTTGACTAATTTTCACTTGAACCTAACTATCATTTGGGTAACTTAGATGACCCAAGCAGGAGGATGTTGATGATGGTGCGGATATGCACAGGTACGGGTAATGTACTGTTTGGTTTGTGGTAGTGCCTATTTGTGGTCATAAAAACCAATTCGTGGAGCGGCCACCAAGGAAAACAGCACAAAGCACAGGGCTGATATGGGTAGGCGTGGTCCGGTATTAGATGTCTTCCCAGTTTTACGGGCGTTCAAGGAAGGATGACGAGAGGGTTACTTTCGGCCTCAGGTGATGAAGGGTTACTTCTAGCCACGGCGCCAGAGGGGGCTTCTGTAGGGATGGTTAATCCCACGGTGGTGAAACCTTAGCGTGGATGTTTTGCAAACTGGGGAGCGTTTTGAAAGACCATGTGGTGATCTCTTAGCCTCACACCTAGGGTAGTGTGTTGGCAACAGGGAGACTTTAGTCACTGAATAGTGATGGAATCACCAACTTGTGGGTAAAGTTGTGCAACCTCTACAGAGTGTAAAACTGTTATAACAACCGTGCTCACGGTCAAGAGCGGCCTAGATCCTCACACGATTAGATGGATACTTGGGTGGATCTAGTGGGTAACCAGATTTGGGTGGTAGCTGCAGGTGGGTAACCTGTAGTGTTTTGGTATGGGTGGGTAACTCATAGTTTTGCTATCGGTGGGCAACCGATAGTGTTGGACAGGTGGTTAACCTGTTGGGCTACTTTCACCTAGTAAATAGGATGCTTGTATAATTGAGTCATAGGATGCGTAGTACAGTAAACCTGTGTCAAGCCTATTCTTGTTTTAGCCTGCATGTCATTACTTTCCCCCACTTGCTAAGTACTTTATGTACTCACGCGTTTTAGTTTTTCCTGTGTTGTTGCTATATTACTGCTGCTCAGACGATGTTGGCGAGATGGACTACGTGGATGAGGACTACTACGACTAGGTGTGTGACCCCCGGTGGACTGTCTGTGGCATTATGGAGCCTTCCACTATTTTCTTTTATGTTTTGATGTAATCCATACTATTGAATAACAGTATGATATATTAATAATAATGACATTGGTTTTACTGTTATTTCACTTTTGTCCTGTATGCGTGAAAACTTGATCTTGGGCACGTATATAGAAGCATTCGGTTTTGGCCTTAAAACCTGGTGTGACAGAGTAGTATCAGAGCCATGTTGACCGTAGGACGCAAGCCTAGTTAGAAATGGTTGTTTTAAGGTTTTTAACAAAACTATTTTGTTGTAAACTACAATCTCTTGCTTTCTTATCTTTTCCATTTGTTTCCTTGTCTTTTCTTACAAATCTCCATTTTTCTGATACTTTTTCTTCTTCAAACATTCGATAGATGGCATGATCTATTTTTTTAGGTCTTCCCTTATAAAGTTATAAGATCGTTAGTTTTGTTTAGCTCTATCGAGCCTAACTGCTATGTTTTGGTGTGGTGTGCCATGCTTGATTTGGATCTTTGCTTGAGTGAAAGATTTGTTTTCCAAAAATTATTATTTATTTTCAGAACTTAAGACTTGGGTTAATATTGGGAATTCTATCATCTATCCAACTCTCTACTGATCATATCAGAACTCTCATCAGATGGTGAACACTAGGCGCAACAATGAGGATGCACCACCACCACCTCCTCCAACTATGGAGCAGATTCTTGCTATGCACACTCAGCTTCTTCACACTATGCAGCAGAACATTATGCAAATGCAATAGGGTCATAATCAGCCACCTCCACCACCTAGAGACAAGCTTGGAGAATTTTAGAGGACCAAGCCTCCCACGTTCTCTCATTCTATGGAACCCATGGACGCTGATGACTGGCTAAAGACCATCGAGAAGAAGTTGCAGGTGGTGCAATGCAACAATCGTGAGAAGGTTCTCTTTGCTTCTCACCAGCTTGAGGGTCCTGCTGCTGATTGGTGGGATGCCTATGTGGAGGCTCATGAGGAGCCAGAAAGTATTAACTGGCAAGAATTCAGGAACAGTTTCCGATCACACCATGTGCCTCTGGATGTGATAAAACTCAAGAAGAAGGAATTCCAAGACTTGAAGTAAGGTTCTTTGTCTGTGAGCGAGTACGTCACTTGTTTCACCCAGCTTTCTCGCTATGCTCCTGACAAGGTGAACACAGATAAGAAGAAGCAATATTGTTTTATCAATGGCTTGAATGATGGTCTTGCTGATTCTCTAGAAGCTCGGGATTTTGCCAGCTTCCAAGATTTGGTGGACAAAGCTCCTGTGCTGGAGAACAGAAGCGGAATTATTGATTGCAAGCGCAAGATGGTACGCCAGGGTTAGCAAGGAAGTAGCTCTAGGCCTCGCTTGGGTTCTTCATCATCTGGACCTTCTTTCTGCCCTGGACAGCAGAGTGGCCAGCAGAGGTCTCAACCCACTGGTCAGGGTTTCAGTACTCCTCAGGGTCAGATCCAGCGTCCCAACTTTCAAACGCCTCGTACCGCTCAGCAAACCCCTCAAAGGGCGACTCCTGCTCAGAACACCGGTGGAAGTGGTGCTTGTTTCCACTGTGGTCAGACGGGGCACTATGCTAACAGGTGTCCCCAGAAGCGCGCAAATCAGACTCCATCTCAGGGTGTAAACTCTACTCCAAGCCGCAATGCTAATTCTGCACCAACTCCAGCAAGGCAGAACCATGCTCGTGTCAATCATGTGGCTATTGAGGATGCTCAGGAAGCTCCGGATGTCGTTCTGGGTATGTTCCTTGTTAATGATAATAATGTAGTTGTGTTATTTGATTCTGGAGCATCACATTCATTCATATCTACTACTTATGTTCAAAAACATAATCTTCCCAAAGCTATGCTAAAGAATAGAATGATTGTAAGTTCCCCTGGTGGAGAGATGAATGCAAAGCATGTCTGTCCTAAGGTGAACCTTAATATAAGGGGGGTAGATTTTTCTGCAAATCTCATAGTCCTTGATTCTAGGGGAATTGATGTGATCCTTGGCATGGATTGGCTAAGCACGCATAAGGGACTTATTGATTGTGCTAAGAAGGCAGTCAAGCTTACAGACAGTACTGGAATGGAATTGGAGTATGTGGTCGAACCACTCATCACTAGCAAAGGAGCAACCAATCGCATTGTATTGAATCAACTTGATGCTACCTCGATTGAAGACATTAGGATTGTCAATGAGTTCCCCGATGTTTTTCCAGAGGAATTACCAGGTATGCCACTCGATCGTGACATCGAGTTTGTTATTGAATTAGTCCCTGGTACTGTTCTTATTTTTAAGAGACCCTATAGAATGGCTGCTAACCAAGTAGCTGAACTCAAAGAACAACTCCAAGAGTTGTTGGATAAGGGTTATATTCGTCCTAGTGCATCTCCTTGGGGAGCCCCGGTTATCTTTGTTCCGAAGAAGGATGGTACTCAGAGGATGTGTGTTGACTACCATTCTCTCAATGAGGTCACCATAAAGAACAAGCATCCTTTGCCTAGGATTGATGACTTGTTTGATCAGCTGAAAGGAGCTTGTGTTTTCTCCAAGATTGACCTCTGATCTGGATATCATCAATTAAAGATCAAGGCAACTGACATACCTAAGACTGCTTTCATCACTCGATATGGCTTATATGAGTATACGGTTATGTCATTTGGATTGACCAATGCTCCTGCCCACTTCATGTATCTAATGAACAAGGTTTTCATGGAGTATTTGAACAAGTTTGTTGTGGTGTTCATTGATGACATCCTTATATTCTCAAAGAATGACGAGGAACATGAAGGACATCTTCGTCTGGTATTACAAAAGCTAAGAGAGAATCAACTATATGCCAAGTTTAGTAAATGTGATTTCTGGTTGAAGGAAGTCTAATTTCTTGGTCATATTATCTCTAAAGGAGGAGTGTCTGTGGACCCTAGCAAGGTTAAAGATGTGTTAAGTTGGAATACACCCCGGAGTGTTACAGAAATAAGAAGTTTCCTTGGACTAGCAGGATATTACAAAAGATTCATTGAGGGATTCTCCAAGATTGCCAAGCCCATGACTGAGTTGCTAGAAAAAGGAAAGACTTTCGAGTGGACACTGAAACGTGAAGCCAGCTTCCAAGAATTGAAGAAAAGACTTACCACAGCACCTGTCCTAACCATGCCTAACATGGAGAAGCCATTCTCAATCTATTGTGATGCTTGAGGGCAAGGTTTGGGATGTGTGCTCATGCAAGAAGGCCATGTTGTCGCCTATGCTTCAAGGCAATTGAGGAAACATGAGGAGAAATATCCAACCCATGACTTGGAGTTTAGCAGCAGTGGTTCATGCTCTGAAGATGTGGAGACATTATATCATTGGCAAAAGGTGTGAGATATATTCAGACCACAAGAGTTTGAAGTATATATTCACCCAGCCAGATTTAAACCTCAGGCAATGAAGATGGTTGGAACTCATCAAAGATTATGACCTAGGAATCAACTACCATCCACGCAAAGCAAATGTTGTAGCAGACGCATTAAGTAGAAGGTCTTATCTCAACATGTTATCAACATGAGAGTTGCTACCTGAATTCTGTGAAGAATTTCAGAAGCTTAACCTGGGATGGGTATCCAACACAGAAGTCATTACAATGGAAGTTGACTCAACTCTGGAGCATGACATTCGTAAAGGACGGCTTGAAGATGCTAAGATCAAAGAAATCAAGCAACTAATTGAGAAGGACAAAGCTCCAGGTTTCACAATGGATAATCAAGGAACCTTATGGTATAGGAAAAGGTTGTGTGCGCCTGATATCAAAGAGATCAAGGAGTTGATATTAAGAGAAGCCCATGATTCAGCTTACTCCATTCATCCAGGAAGTACCAAGATGTATCATGACCTTAAGAGTTGATACTGGTGGTACGGAATGAAGAGAGCTGTAGGTGAACATGTTGCACTCTGTGACACTTGTCAGCAGGTCAAAGTAGAACGACAAAGGCCTATAGGACTCTTGCAACCATTGAAGATACCAGAGTGGAAATGGGAAGAAATTTACATGGATTTCATTATGGGATTACCTAGGACACAAGCTGGATATGATTCTATATGGGTTATTGTGGATCGCTTGACCAAGGTTGCTCATTTCATCCCTATCAAGACCACATATAGCGGACCCAAGCTTGCAGAGTTGTATATTTTCAGGATAGTATGCTTGCATGGAATACCAAAGAAGATAGTATCCGACAGAGGAACTCAATTCACCTCAAAGTTTTGGGAAAAGTTACATGAGTGCATGGATGCAAGGCTGAATTTTAGTTCAACCTATCATTCCCAAACAGATGGACAGATGGAAAGAGTGAACCAAATTCTTGAGGATATGTTGAGAGCTTGTGCACTAAAAGATAGCAAGAGTTGGGAAAAATGTCTACCATATGCAGAGTTCTCCTACAACAACAGCTATCAGGAAAGTGTAAAGATGTCTCCATTTGAGTTCTTATACGGACGTAAATGTCGAACTCCTTTGTTCTGGAATGAGACTGGTGAGAATCAAGTCTTTGGGCCAGAGATTCTCAGGGAAGCTGAAAGGCAAGTTCATATTGTTAGAGAGAATTTGAAGCTTGCACAGTCTATACAGAAGAGCTATGCCGACCATAGAAGGAGAGACTTGAGCTTTGAAGTTGGTGATTATGTCTATCTCAAAGTATCTCCCATGAGAGGACTTCGTCGATTCAAGGTCAGAGGAAAACTTGCACCGAGGTACATTGGTCCATTCAAGATCATAGAGAAAAGAGGCGAAGTTGCTTATCAGTTGGAACTGCCACCACAGCTGTCGGATGTGCACGATGTTTTCCACGTCTCACAGTTGAGAAAGTGCCTGCGAGTTCCAGAGAAGCAAATGCCTATAGAAAAGTTGGATATTGGAGAGGATCTTACATATCAAGAGTATCCCGTCAAGATTTTAGAAGTATCAGAGAGAGTCACAAGAAACAAGAAGTACCGTATGTGCAAAGTGCAATGGAGCAATCATTCGGAAGAAGAAGCCACTTGGGAGCAAGAAGACCAGCTCAAGGCAGATTTTCCAGACTTCTTCTCCGACCAGCCCGAATCTCGAGGGCAACATTCATCCTAAGGGGGGTAGGTTTGTAACACCCTATTTTTCATATTTTTAAATTATTAATTTTTCCTAATTTAATTAGGGTGATAATATTTTTATTTAGCTACAAAGATTATTTTCTTGATTTATTAAATTAAGTAATTAAATTATTTTGTGTTTGTTGCATTCATGCTGAAGTAGATTTGGAGTAGGTGTTTTATTTGGGTGCAAAATTGTTTTAAAAATTCGATTAGAAATCATGTTTGAATTAATTTTGAAGTTAAAATCAGAAAAAGGGAAAGAAACCTTACCTGGCTCCTTGGGCCAAATCCCCTCCGCGCACGCCACCCCGCCCCAGCGCACACCACGTGGCCCAGCTCCCAGCGCAGCCCAGCGGCACCCCAGCCTTGCCCCTCAGCCATTGACGAGCGGGTCCCCCTTGTCATTCCTAATCTTCGGCCTCCCCGATCCACTCCGCCGGAAACCGACAGCGCCCTCTCGCCTCCGCGCCTCCCTGGCTTCCCAAACCGCGCCCCCGAGCTCGGTGCACGTCCCCCTGTTTCCCCTCCCCAATTTCCACCCCTTGGTGGCCTTTAATCGGCGCACTAGCACGCTAATGGCCATCAATGGCCGCTGCCGGCCATTGAGCTCCGATGAGCCGCACCCGCTCACTTCCCCCTTCCTCCTCCCTATCAAACGACCCCCTCGGCATCGCCTTGCCCCACCACTCCCTCCTATCACTCCTCCTCACTCCCACGAACCCCAGAGCTCCTCGCCGTCGAGCTCCAACAACCGCCACCGCCTCGCTCCGTCGAAGACCCCCTCCCGGCCTCCCCGCGATTGCACGACGCCACCGTAAGAACCCCCTCGCTCCCCTCGCTCTCTCCAACCTCTCGCGGCAAAGAACGAGCCGCCCGAGCGCCTTCCCGGCCAACTCTGGTGAGGCCTCACGCCGCCGCCACCGCATAACCTTGCCGCCGGCCGCCTCCAACTCACCGGAGCCCTCTGAGCCCTCGATCTCAAAATCAACGGCTCTGATTAGAAGATCGAAGGGGTATGTCCCCTGGTCCACCATGGACCCATGAACCCGGGCGAAACCCCGGTCAACGACCGCTGTAGACTCGGTCCATGCCTTTTAGGATTTAATTTTAGTTCCAACAAGTTCCATGAAATGCCCTATTTGTAGTTAGGTCCCTAAGTTTTGTCCTAATTTCATTTTCAACTTGATTTTTTCACAGAGCCTTTGTTAATTTATGTTTTAGCACCTAGACTTTTTCATAAATATTATTTTAGCCTTAGAATTTTATAGAAACACCCCGCTTAATTTTAATTATATTTTAACCCTATCTTTTTACACTTAGGCCCCTATACTTAATAAAAATTATGTTTAGGTCTTAAAATTTTACAAAAACAACCTTATACTTTTTACTAATTATTTTTCAGTCCTAATAATTTACACTTTAGTCCCTGTAATTTTTTAAAATTACAAATAGATCCCTAAACTTTGCTGATTTTACTTTTTAACCCCTAGAATTTCAAACTAGCATAACTTTTTAACCGTAACTCCGATTTAGGCGATTTTTGCGCTCATGGAATCGTAAGAACGCGTACTATCTTTTAGTATTGTTTTTATAGTAATTAGGAAATGTTTGGTGTGTTGTTCCTTATTTTTTTTGTCTTTTAGTATTAGACGAGGAGCAGCACCAGAATTTCCACGATCTTGATTTTGAGTAGCAGTCAGTGGAAGAACAAAGCAAGTGCCCTTGACCATATTGCACCTATTAAGGATACTAGTTTAATTTTCATGCATGTTTGTCTAAATTTGAATCCCATGTTAGGGTTGACTAGTTATTGATTAATCCTATCCTTGTCGCCTGGTTTGACTTGGTGGTTGAGTTTGGGTACGCCATGCTAGTGCAATACTTTGGGGGATTAATAATATAATAATAATAAACTTGAATAATTTTCACTTGAACCTAATTATCATTTGGGTAACTTAGATGACCCAAGCAGGAGGATGTTGATGATGGTGCGGGTATGCACAGGTACGGGTAATGTAATGAAAAGTAATTTAATGAGGTCTTCGGGCCAGGTAATCTAATGTAGGAAACTCCCGCTAAGTAATTTAATGAGATCCTTTTTCAATTTATCTGCTTTGGGGCACGAAAACAATCCACTAATAAGGGTCGCTAACTAACTTCATGTACTAGTGGGTACGCTATCGCTAGACAACCTTGCTTGAGACTTCTCGAACATGGTGGATTACAATATTGGACGGACAGGACTGTCACCACCTGCCGCCTACCATACAGCCCGTGGGGACGAACGCGATCCCCGAAAAACTATGTCTAAACACTACGTTTACACTTAGACTTTCATACCAGCTCTAGAATTGGTAAGCCCACAGATAAAAAGGATAGAAATAGTCACTTTATTACTTGGACAAGAGTTTAACTACATGTTACCCGGTGGAAGGACGAGGAATCTACTCTCGGTGGAGCTTCATCCCCGAGGCACAAGATGGAGAAGGAGTCGACATTCCCGGCTCCCTCCCGGACTTCTAACTCTCACTCTCACTCCCTATTCTCATACATTTCTGTAGCGTGGTGCTTGTTGTTCTCCTCTTCAATTGTTGACCTTCTTCTGCCAAACTTCCCCTCTATTTATAGGTGGCAATGGGCTAGAAGGCATTTGTAGGTGGAGTGGAGTCGGTAGGCCGAAGTCGGTCCACCGAGCAGCGAGCAAGGGCGGGCGGCCACGTGTGCTGGGCGGCCGAGCATGTCGGGCGGCATGCACCGCCGGGCGGGGGCCAGGCCGGGTGGCCCTTGGATCGTGTCGGTTTCCCGACCGACCTTCTCCCAAAGGCAGGTTGTTGTGACATCCCATGTCACCAAAAAGGCAATTAACCTAATCCTAATGCTAATCGCTAGCTAATTAAAAAAAGAGAAATTAAATTGCTAAAGAAAAGGGGATATTAAGTTAATTAAATCCAAATCGGCCAAATCCAAACTTTACACAAACATCACAAAACTCAATGAAAGTGTCCCAATGTTTTTGCATATTCCAGTGGGTCATATCAAGAAAGATTTTTAGGGAATTTATCAGAAGTTTTGGTAAAGGTTTGATCGCCCTAAAAATTGGGGAAAATTGCCAAAAACAGAGTTCAGTCTAGGATTTTTCATATAATTATTAAAAGCATAATCTCAGAAAACGTTATATACAAAAGTTACTCCGAATTTCTGTTGGCACCTACACAAAATTTGGCACCTTGAAGAAAAATAGGGAAGACCCAGATTTGACTAGAATAGTGAGCACCAGGTGAGAGCGGTTCAGTTTCAAACTAACTATAGTGGCGGCGGGCCACCAGGTGAGAGCGGTTGTATCAAAAAGTTGTGTTGCGTGTATTCATGACTTTTATCACATCGATGTTTTCTATGGTGTTTGGAATCGATGGAATTCAAGTTTCCCGCCATGTCTTGCATAATTTCCAATTGCAGAGCAATCTGCAATTTTATTTCGTCTCTATGTCCTGGCCTTATTATCCTTTCATATTGGCTCATGTAATGATCGGGCTAACGTGCAAATTGTTCCTATGGCAGATGGTGCAAACTCGTCGTGGTGGTGAGAATTTCGGTGATGTTCCCGGTGGCTCAAACACTGGTGGATCCCAGCAGCCACCCCATGCTCCGCCAATGACTCCTATGGAGCAGCTCATCCACAACCAAAATGAGATGTTCCGTATGTTCATGGAAAACATGAACCGTCAAGGAGCTCAAGGACCCCCACCACAGCAGCCCCAAGCTCCCCATGAGTCCTCCTACAGTGACTTCTGGGCAACTCACCCACCCACTTTCAGAGAAGCTAGTGATCCATTGGAAGCGGATAATTTCATTTGCACTCTGGAGTCGAAGTTTGCACTTCTCAACTACACCGTCCATCAGAAGCCTCTCTTTGCAGCGTAGCAACTCCGTGGTTCCACGAGTGCTTGGTGGGCAAGCGTCACCACCGCTTTTCCCGCTGACCACCAAGTTACTTGGATGGAATTTTGCACCGCCTTCCATGCACATTATATTCCAGCCGGCCTCATGAAGCGCAAGCTATAGGAATTTCTCAACTTGAAGCAAGGCTCTAGAACCGTGCAAGAGTATGCACGGAACTTCAATTACTTGGCTCAATATGCTTCATGTCATGCTCACACGGATGAGAAGAAGAAGGATTGTTTCCGTTTGGGCCGTACCCCGAAGCTGCAGGATCGCTTGGCACAAGTTACCGTCGGCATGTTCAATGACTTGATGAGTGCCGCCATTGTACAGGAAGACGCTATCCGTGCTAATCAAGATGACAAGAAAAGGAAGCGTGCTCTGGGAAGTTCATCTGGTTCCGCACCACCCAAGTACAAGTTGGCTATCACCTCCCCGTCCGGACAGAAGTTTCGAGCTGCAATATCGCTAGGAGGAGGATTTCGCCCATCCTATTCGCAGCAGCCCTCTCGTTTCCATGGCAACAACCAGCAGCCGTCCTCTGGTTCCCGCCCTCCACAGCAAGCTAAACAAGTTGTGAGGTCTGGTTCACCGCAGCCCTGCTACAATTGTGGTCGTCTCGGTCACTTTGCGAAGGAGTGTCATTTTCAGAAGCGCAGCCAAGGCAACAACAACCCCAATGCTCCCGGGAACAACAACAACAGCAACAGCAACAATAGTGGAAGCAACGGCAATCATCCCCAATCATCCACTCCCACTCATAAGAATGGCCGAGTCAACTATACCACGGTCAAAGAGATTCAAGTTGGAGAACCCGTCCTCGCGGGTATGTTTTCGATCAACCAACATTCCGCTATGGTTCTTTTTGATTCCGGAGCAATGCATGATTTTATTAGTCAAGCATGTGTGAATCATTTACAAATCACCCCCACCATGACGGGAACACCTTACATCATCACGCCGCCGGGTGGAAAATTAAGGACCAATCTTGAGTTGAGAGGAGTGCCACTTAAGCTAGCAGGCAGCATATACTACTCTTCGCTAATCATACTAGAAGGGCAAGGCATTGATGTAATCCTTGGTATGAGGTGGATGGCTAAGCATAAAGTCATCTTGCACATCGAATCTCGAGAAGTCCACTTAAACTCGCCCCTACATGGCCCATCTGTTCTCCGATTGCCATGTCCCAAAATGCCCACGTCTCAAATCCATCATGTTGAAGGGAAAAAGATAGAGGAAATTCCAGTGGTATGTGATTTTCCCGATGTGTTTCCGGATGATCTGCCGGGAATGCCTCCGGATAGGGATGTCGAGTTTAAGATTGAATTCCTATCCGGTACGGCACCTATCTCCCGTAGGCCGTATAAAATGGCTCCCAATGAATTAGCAGAGTTGAAAGACCAATTACAAGAGCTTATGGAGAAAGGTTACACGACCCTACGCCTATGTGTTGATTATAGGCCTCTAAATGCCGTAACCATCAAGAACAAGTATCCTCTACCTCGAATTGATATTCTCTTTGATCAACTCATTGGTGCCAAAGTTTTCTCAAAGATTGATCTTCAATCCAGTTACCACCAAATAAAAATTCGAGCCGAAGACATTCTGAAAACTGCTTTCTCTACGCGATATGGTCTTTTTGAATATCTTCTCATGTCCTTTGGTCTCACCAATGCTCCAGCTCACTTCATGTATTTGATGAATTCTATATTTATGCCAGAATTGGACAAATTTGTGGTTGTGTTCATCAATGATATCCTTGTCTATTCCAAATCCGAGGAAGAGCATGCCGAACACCTTCGCATTGTTCTACAACGGCTCTGAGATCATCAACTTTATGCCAAATTTAGCAAGTGTGAATTTTGGCTAAAGCAAGTTCCATTTTTGGGTTATATCATTTCAGCAGAAGGTGTAGCCATTGACCCTAGTAAGGTCGAAGACGTGCTGAAATGGAATGCTCCAAAATCGGTCAAGCAAATTCATAGTTTCCTTGGTCTTGCCGGCTACTATCGGAAATTTATTCCCAACTTCTCAAGAATTGCCAAGCCTATGACAAAGTTATTGGAGAAAGATGCCAAATTTAAATGGAGTAGCGAATGTGAGGAAGCTTTCTAGTCGCTCAAAAAGTACTTGACAACTGCCCCGGTTTTGGCTCAGCCTGATATTACCAAACCGTTCGATGTTTATTGTGATGCGTTTGGTACCAGATTGGGCGGTGTACTTATGCAAGAAGGTCATGTCATTGCCTATGCCTCTCAACAGCTCCAAAAACACGAGCAAAATTATCCCACTCATGACTTGGAATTGGCATTCGTTGTCCTAGCCTTAAAAACCTGGCGCCATTATCTCCTTGGTAACCTTGTCAATCTCTAGACCGATCACAAAAGTCTCAAGTACATATTTACGCAGCATGAACTGAACATGAGGCAGCATAGATGGTTAGAATTGATCAAGGATTATGAGTTGGAAATTCATTATCATCCCGTAAAGGCCAATGTGGTTGCCAACGCCCTAAGTCGGAGGGATCAATGCAATCACGCAACTGTTTGCTCTATAGAAGCTTCTCAAAATTCAGATTCTAGTGAACCCAGTCTCTGTATTGTTCCATATGGATCCTTGTATAATCTGGCTCTTGTTCCTACCCTTCGTGAAGAAATTGTTGAAGCACAAAAGAAGGACAAGGGAACGGAACATATCCGACAAAAGATAGGCAAAGATGAAGCTACATGTTTCGCCAAGACGAAGATGGAGTGCTATGGTTCAACAATCGTCTTGTTGTTCCAAACAATGCGGAATTAAGAAAGAAACTATTTGATGAGGCTCACTTGTCCAAATATTCCATACACCCCGGTAGCAACAAAATGTACCGTGGGTTAAGGGAAAAGTTTTGGTGGACATGCATGAAGCGAGAAGTTGCTCGTTATGTTGCTGAGTGTGACACTTGCCAACATGTGAAGGCTGATCATTTGAAGAAAGCCGGTCTTTTAAATCCCTTAAAAGTCCCCGCTTGGAAATGGGAGGATATTGCTATGGACTTCATTGTTGGGTTACCCCTCACACCCAAGAAGCATGATTCTATATGGGTCATTGTGGATAGGTTGACAAAATCTGCTCATTTCATTCTCGTCCATACAACCTACTCTACCAAAAGGTATGTCGAGCTCTACATCTCAAGAGTTATATGTCTGCACGGTGTGCCCAAGACTATAATCTATGATCGAGGTCATCAATTTATTGCTCGTTTTCGGGAGCAACTGCATTCTTGTCTTGGTACAACTCTTATTCGAAGCTCCGCTTATCATCCGCAAATAGATCGTCAAACCGAAAGGCTAAATCAATATTTGGAGGACATGTTGAGAGAATGTGTTCTAGAGAATCATGGGAATTGGGATGACTATCTTCCGTTCATTGAATTCTCGTACAACAATAGCTACCAAGAGAGTTCGGGAATGTCACCGTTTGAGGCATTATATGGCCACTCATGCCGAACACCATTGAATTGGTCAGAATTAGGTGAAAGGATTAATTTTGGTCCAGATCTTTTTACCCAAGCCGAAGAGAAAGTGCGACAAATTCAAGCTAACATGAAAGTCGCACAATCCCGTCAAATAAGCTATTCCAACAAGAGAAGACGCCCATTGGAGTTCAAAAAGGGAGATCATGTCTATCTTAGGGTTTCCCCCAACAAAGGCATGTCGACTTATCAATTGCAATTACTGGAGAAATGTCTATCTTTAGGTTTCCCGCACAACCCCGCTACATTGTACCCTTTCCGATCACGGAGAAATGTAGCGCGGTCGCTTATCGATTGCAATTACTGGAGAATCTTGCTCGGGTGCACAATGTTTTCCATGTCTCCCAACTCAAGAACTGTTTAAAGCCTCCAGTTGACGTGGTCATTTCCAACACCGAGCAATTGGAAGAAGACCTCTCCTACCCCCAAATACCCCGTCCGGATTCTTGATCAAAAGGACCGGGTAACTCGCAATCGCACCATCACCTTCTACAAAGTGCAATGGAGTAACCATACCGAAGGCGAAGCAACTTGGGAGCAAGAAGAGTTTCTAAAAACCAACTTCCCCGAGTTCTTGACCTCGCAAATTCGGTAACTGCCCACACCCCCTCTTCCTCATTCATTTTTATTGCGAATCTCAGGACAAGATTCCTATTAAGGGGGGAGTGCTGTGACCTCCCATGTCACCAAAAAGGCAATTAACCTAATCCTAATGCTAGTTGCTAGCTAATTAAAAAAGAGAAATTAAATTGCTAAAGAAAAAAGGAATTTGAGTTAATTAAATCCAAATCGGCCAAAATCAAATTTACACAAACATCACAAAACTGAATGAAAGTGTGCCAATGTTTTTGCATATTCCAGTGGTTCATATCAAGAAAGATTTGTAGGCAATTTATCAGAATTTTTGGTAAAGGTTTGATAGCCCTAAAAATTGGGGAAAATTGCAGAAAGCAGAGTTCAGTCTAGGATTTTTCATAATTGTTAAAGGCATAATCTTAGAAAACTTTACATACAAAAGTTGCTCCAAATTTTGTGATACAAAAGTTGCTCCAATACAAAAGTTGCTCCAAATTTCTTTTGGCACCTCCACAAAATTTGGCACCTTGAAAAAAAAATCGGGAAGACCCAGATTTGACTAGAACAGTGAGCACCGGGTGAGAGCAGTTGGGTTTCCAACTAACTATAGTGGCGGCGGGCCACTGGCAGCCTCTTCGGCACCCATGCCGCCGGACGGGAGGTGGGTGGAGTGGTCGTCCTTCGCCACTTACGCCACGTCCTTGCACCCGTGTGTGGCAGGACGCTATTGCTCTCTCTCTCTCTCTCTCTCTCTCTCTCTCTCTCTCTCTCTCCTTCTATCTCCTGGTCGTCGGTCTTATCCCAGGGTGGCGAGCTCGAGCCTAAGCCCCAGACGAAACAGCGATCTCCCCACCCCTGCAGCTGGGAAGCACCTCGCCCACTCCTGGCCACTCCCTGATCACTCCAGAGCCACTCACCCCCTCTTCTTTCCCGTCGTGCAGCAAGGAGACCAAGGAATCCCCTGTTTTGGGCTGCCAGACCGCCATGGCCGCCGCCGTTGATTAAGGTGAGTTCTCACTCAATTGCATGCATTGGAGAAAGCACGAGGTCATAATGAATCTCTCTGCTCACCTTGAACCCCTGCCTTGTAGCATCTTCATCAGAATCGAAGAAGAAGGAGTCGCCGCTGCTTGCCGAGAACAAGGGAGCTGACGACGACGACCCCCCTCCGGCCTCCCTCGACCCCGTCCTCACCCACACCGAGCACCATGACGTGTAGGTGATGCTCTAGGGCCTTTCGCTTCGCCATCTCACGCTCTATGCATGGAGCACGCCACCGGCCATCGTTGCTCGGCGCCAACGCTCGTCGCCGGCCACGCTCCGGCGACCCGAGCGCACACCACCACCACCCACCGGACCCACTTTGCACCCTGAGCACGAAAACGAGCACCCATGAGTGAATCTCGCCGCTGCTCGCCGCCGGTGACCAACCCAAGCCACGCCGCGCGCGCGCACTGTGCTCCTTTTAAATTCTGCCTGATGGCAATTTCGTAATTTATAGTGAACTTTTGATTAAAAAAAAGAAAAATTGATATCTCTGGAAGTACAGGGCTAAAAATTGTGAACAAAAATGTTTTGGAATCCTTGTAACATGTTCTTGCCAATGGTTAGCATGAAGATCAGGCTTTCTGTAGATAAATGTTGAAATAAAAATAGAAACAAACAACGCCCTTATAAAGCCAATTAATTCATGATTAATTCCCTATAAATGTTTAAATCACAAGATTTTGCATTCATACTCACCATAGCATATGTGGCCCTCTAACAGTTGGTCATATTTAATTCATGCATATTTTCATTGTTATATGCATTTCTTGCAATTATAGTATATGAATTTCTATAATTAATAGCTTGGAATTTAATTCTAAAACTTTACATTATTGATATTTATACTTTTATGTGCCCCTAAACAAATCCCTGAATTTGGTTTCCTTCTAGGAACAGTTTAATTAATTTAAATTTGTTAACCTCAATGCTTACCCTAGTATTTCATAATTTTCATTTTTGTCCTATAATATTAATTTGTAATGTCCTGCATTATATCTTCATGGCACCGTACCTTATGCTCATTTCCACCATGTATGGCAGTACGCATGTTTTTCCGTTGTGCCATGCTTTTATTTGAGTTATAGATGACATGCTTATTAATTTGTCCTCTTAAGTTAAATGATTGCTCACAATACATATGAAAGCATATCATCTCATGCATGAGCATCATCCCATTAATTTTATTTGTTGAGGAAGTGCCATGAATCATCATACAAATCCTTACTTTGCATTGCACTACATCGACTAGGAAACGAGACCGGGAACAAGGCCGAGGCAAGCATCCCCGAGGAGCCCGAAGTTGAACTAAACATCATTGAAGCTACTAACTTCGAACAGTCCCAAGGCAAGCCCCGGTGCACACCTACTTATTTGAGAGTCCTTTTGTTTACTCGCAACATAGGGATCTTGTATTGTGAATTAGGTATAGGGCTTGGATGAAACCCACTTGCATAGATGAACAATGACCTATGTTAGTCTATGTTAGCAAGCCTTTCATTAGATAATGCTATGCTTAATTCAGTGGAGTCAACGATAGGTTATGGAATCACTAGATACACTTATGCTTCACATGAAAAGATGAAATTGGTTAAAATTTGAAAACCTGTGGTTGCAACTCCGCGAACAAGTATCGAATAGTACCAAGTGCATACATTTATATGGGAATTGGTAAACCTAGTAACTTGGACGCCGCATTGTTGGACGGATACACTCATCGATCCAGAGGTGATGTGAATGGCATGGTGGTTTCACGGGTTGGAGGACCGCTGGAGAGTGCACGGGTTAAGCCTCGGATACAAAGTATTGTATTGCGGGGAGGGACGTGTACTCGGGATCGATGGCCCCGGAGCGACTTTATAGCAACCTCGTGAACGGTGGCCATATGTGTTCTTAAAATATGTGTATGTCGTGTACTTGGGTTTTCTCCTGTAGGATGTAAATCAATTCGAATTACCGTCCCTCACGGTTATGAGTACCTCTTGTTTCAAGCAGTTGGCAATGATAATTAAGTAGAGAGGATTGATTATGATTCTGAATTTTATTTACTCTATGGCTACATATTGTTATGATGTATTGTTCTTTATATTTGTACAACCTTAGTAGCTAGCCAGGTTCAACTAAAGTTACTTTCTTGCAACAACAGTTAAATATCAGCTAAAGGATCAACTTGCAAGCATAGAGCTAATAGGTGCCTTTTACGCAAAATACCAAATAAGCCCGGTCAGCCCCCTACATGCTAGGAGTCGGTTTTAGAAAACCTTTTGTCGGGTAAGTCTTGTGGAGTATATTAGATACTCAGGCTTTACGATTTATGTTACTTTCAGGTATCCCTCAGGCTACCTATTGCGATTGTTGTAACAACATTGTGTGGGAAGGTGAGGAACCATAGGAGTGGACCATTGAGTGGGTTCCTAATTCGCCTACCCAAGACGAGTGAGCCATTGCCATAGGGCCGGCATGGTTTACTTAGGTTATATATCATCGAGTGTACTGTGTTTTCACTTCCACTTATTTATGTACTCCGAACCAAGAATATATGTACTGCAATGTAACTTAATTTGCTTCCGCTGTGACTCTTGGACTTGTAATACTAAACACTTAAATGATGTATCCTTGTAAATGATGGATGTTCATATGTGTATGCTATGTAGGGTTACATCTGTAATCATCTTCTGAGGTGATCCTGTACGGCACACTCTATATTTCGGTATAGGGATGTGCCAATTGTTGGGTCAGTTTCCACTGACACTTCATTTTGGGGCCTGTAGGCTTCATGGGCCTCATGGGCTAGCAACCCCGGGTGGCAACCCGAGGCCACGCGGCAGGCTAGGCCGGGCGGCAGCCCTTGCCGGGTTGCCCCTTGACTTGTCCCGGTTAGGCCACCTGATGACCTTGTCTTCTTCACCATATTTCATGTGTCTTAGTCCGGGAGGAGAAAACGGCTTCTCGGTGGAATATTTGCAGAGTCGGTCGGGTGCTAATTTCAGTCGTAAACGACCCTGTCGTCCGTGTGCTGATTTTAGCCATAAATGACCCTGTCGGCCGGGTCTTGATCTCAGCCGTAAACGACCCTGTCGGCCGGGTCCTGATTTCAGCTATAAACGACCCTGTCGGCCGGGTCCTGATTTCAGCCATAAACGACCTTGTCGACTGTCAGGAAACGGCTGTTTCACAGCCGTAATCGGCGGACGGGGTATTTTCACATGTTTTTGCATATTTTGATCCTGTAGCATCTGCAACCATATATTTCACCAAAACTTCTGAAACTCATTAGTACAAAGGTTATTTTTATTGCATTATTAGTTAAGATCCACCTTTTTATGGTAAGTTGGTAGTCGAGAAAGGGAATTTACGACTACCAACACCTGTGCAGTTAAAACACTGCCACCAAACATCATCCTCCCGCCACTGTTAGTAGATCTCCATGTTGGACCCAATGGCCCAACACCCACATTTCGCGCCCTGATCGGGGGCGCCCCAACTCTCCTCTGGTTGGTGGGCCCCCATCGCGCTGTGCTAATAAAAGGAGGGGAGGACATCGGAGCATGTCTCACAAGGTTGAACGCAGCCACTAGTTCTCCGCACAGAAACCATAACCCGATCAAGGAAGGGTGCAATCAGCAACGGGAACTCCACCGCCGCCGCCACGTCGAGCTCGTCTATGCCGTCGACATGGCCTGAACCGATGCCACCGCCAGCTCCGCATCGACTCCGGCCATCACCACCACGACGGCACCTGCCTTCGCCTCCTCCTCGGCCTTAGCCCCACTTCACAACCCCGGTAATGCTCTCTCCCTTCACCTCCTCCTTGATCCCGAACAACCCTTTTGGCAATGCCGTAGATCCTCACTAGTTACTAGCCTAGGCAAGAGTAGAACCTATCAATGGTATCAAGAGCCACCTAGTGCTAGATCTAGTAGAGGTAGAAGAGATTCGATCGGATCAAATCAAAGAAATCAAAGAAAGACCCCTCCTGAATCCCTAACCCGAACCCTAGTCTAACGGAAAAAAGCAAAGAAAGGAGGCGCGACGGGGAGTTTTAGGCCTACCTGCACCCCCTCGCCGCCGATGTATTCATCGCTGGCTCACCGGCGTCGCAAGAACAATGGGCGCTGGTCACAAGGACCCTCGACGGCGATGCGCTCGCTCTCAGGCGAATGCGCGCGCCGACGAGCGCCCTGGCAGCGGTGCCCCCAAAAATTCCTTCATGACTTGTACTCCTTGCCGACGACGTCATTCCAGCGGGCCACGCCAATGGGCCTAGCACACCGCGGCGGCGCTCGCTGACGAGAGAAGAGAGAAAAGGGAATGAAGAGAATAGATTAGGGTTTTTTTGGAGCTCGGCCATGCACTTCCCCTCTTGTTTGGCTGAGTCATGCGATCGACCGTCGAATCATGACCGACGGTCACGATCGGGGCGGGGGTGAGAGCGGCTCAGCTGGGCTGGGCCACTGCTTTCGCACGTGCAAGGGGAATGGGCCAAAAGGCGTCGGGGAGTGTTTTTGCCCGCAGCAATGTGTTCGGCCGAAAGGCCGCGCGTAGGCACGGCGTGCGTGAAGACGGGCTGGGCCGCTACGGTTTCCACGTGTGCGAGAGTTGGGCCCATGTTTTTGCTGGGCCAAAGTCACATAGAAATGTACAGTAGCTTTTTGAGTTAGAATTTGATTGTTTTTTCACAAATTTGAATGAAATTTGAGTAAAGTTTGAATATTTGCTTCTATTAAAATATGAACCAACGAGATTATTTTTCCAGAGGGTAAATATAGATCATTTTGCTACTGTTCATACATGTTTTATGTTATGTTTCCGCTGGAAGATTACAGAAGTGATGATTATTGATAAAATTGATGTTTTCTAAAATTAAATTTTGAACCAATAGGAGAATTTAATTTTGGGAGCATTAATATTAAGATTGTATGTCATTCTAATTTTCTGACCAACGTTGTTAATTGCAATGTCATATTATCAAGGTTTATGTATTATACCTATTTTCCGCCCAACGGTGATGTTGGTTTAATGCATAGCATGGTTGAATTTATGTGTAATTTTTTGTTCTCACTTTTCATGATTAATTTTAGGTGCCTCCATGATGGGTTTCCTGAACCAGATCCCAATCTTGAAAGGGGACAACTATGGGGGAATGGAAGAGAAAGGTCGACATTGCTTTTGCTATAGGTGAGGTGAACTGGGTAATGACTACCCCATGTCCCACAGAGCTTTCTGAGCTTGTTAGAGACATAGAGGAGACAGATGCTGCTTGGGAAAAGAGACAAAGGGATGATGCTTCCTCCAGAGCTTGAATTCAATTTGAGCACAGAAGATAGATCCTTGAAAACAAGAAGTGCTTGGCTCTTGTCAAGAACATTGAGCCCGCTATCATGGGCTCAATCCAGAATGAAGAGACTATCAAGGGCTATCTCCAGAGGGTTGAGAACCAGTTTACTGGGTCCTTCAAGACATATGCCACTTAGATGATCAGACAGCTTGTGACTAAGAAATACACTTGAGGTGGCATAAGAGAGCACATCCTAAAGATGAACAGTTTGGCTGCAAAGTTAAAGACTGTGAAGCTAAAGATTGAGGATGACCTCCTGATTCATTTTGTGTTCTTGTCCTTACAAAAGGAGTTTGACAACTTTGTCTCTAACTACAATATGAATCTAGAAAAATGGACCTTTGAGTAAAAGAGGATGACAGAATCAAAGACAAGAATGCTGGTTATGTCCACTATGTTAAAGATAACAAGGGCAAGTAGCAAAAGCGAGAGGTCTCTACCTCTAAGTCTCAAGGCAAGTAGAAGCATATACCTCAGCAGGGATAATTTGTAGTGGAAAAGGATACATGCCTCCACTGCAAGAAGAAAGAGCACTACAAGAAGAATTGTCCTGACTGGCGGAAGTTATTCATGGCAAGACAAGGTGAGAACATAATTATATTTGTAAATGAATCCTTGTATGTTAACTATTCTAGATCCACATGGTGGATTGATTCATGAGCGACTATTCATGTTCCAAATTGTTTACAGGGGTTCAGTACGACGAGAACCACAGGAAGAAATGAAGGTTCGATAAGAGTGGCTAATGGAGTCGAAGCCCAAGTTGAAGTTATTGGGGATCTTCACCTAGAGCTTAGAGATGGCTTTATTATTAAGCTTAGTGATATTTTTTATGTACCTTCATTACAAAGAAACTTAATAAGTGTATCGCATTTGTATTTTGATGGATATGGTTGTCATTTTGGTAATGGTAAATGTGAACTTTTGTTCAATAATAAATGCATTAGTTTTGCGTTTTTGCAAGATAATCTTTATTTCTTGTCACTTGGTGATAATGTGAATTTGATACATGATGTGAATGATAATGTGCATGATACGAATGTCCATGTGTCCTGGTGTTCTAAAGTTAACCAGAAAAGGAAAAGAATTCCAAGCGTCTCACCGAAATTATGGCACTGTCATTTAGGCCATATTTTGAGGGGGGTGGGGATTGAGAGACTTGTAAAGAATGACATTCTTCCTCCATTGGAGTTCGTAGACTTAGAACAATGCATTAAATGCATTAAAGGAAAAAAGTAAAGAAAATTAAGAAATATGCAAAAAGAAGTGTAGGAATATTAAAGATCATTCATACGGATATTTGTGGTCCTTTTCTTGTCAAGAGTGTGGATGGTTATGACTCGTTTATAACTTTCATAGATGATTACTCCCGCCATGGTTATATTTATCCAATCAAAGAAAGATCATAGGCAATGGATAAATTCAAGATATTTAAAGCAGAAGTAGAAAATCAATAAGATTTAAAGATTAAAGTTATAAGATCCGACCGTGGGGGGAGTACTACGGGAGGCATACACCTTATGGACAAGTGCCAGGACCTTTTGCTAGGTTCCTACAAGAAAATGGCATAGTCCTTCAATATTCTATATCGGGCGAGCCAGAGCAGAATGGAGTAGCAGAAAGGCGTAACCGTACCTTAATGGATATGGTGCGCAACATGATGAGCTACTCCATACTGCCAGTGAGTTTATGGATAGAGGCTTTAAAACCCGCTATTCACATTCGCAACAGAGTTCCAAGTAAATTGGTGTCCAAAACGACGTATGAATTATGGACTACAAGAGTGCCTTCGCTAGAAAAATCCATGTGTGGGGAGTCCCGCAAAGGCTAAGATATTTAATCCAAATCTTCGAAAATTGGATCCCAAGATAGTAAGTTGCCATTTTATTGGCTACCTAGAAAAGTCCAAAGGTTACCATTTCTACTGCTCAGAAAGATATACAAAGTTTGTAGAAATAAGACATGCCATCTTTTTGGAAGACGGAATGATTAGGGAGAGCATGGTAACTCGAGAGATCGATCTTGAGGAGAAGCAGGTATGTGTACCTAATTCTATATGAGTCAAGAACCTTTCTTCTCACTACCTGTTGATGTTGCGCCTGTGATGCCTGACGTTACAGTGCCAGCACCTGTTGTCACTCCACCTGTGGTAGAAGAGGAACCTGCCATGAATAAGGGGGAGCAACAGCAGCCTCAAACAGACAATGTGCCAAAAGAGCAGGCTCCACAAGAGCCTCAACCAGAAATTGTGCCAAATGAATAGGCACCTAGGAGGGCTCAAAGAACTAGAAAGTCAGCAATACCAGCTGACTATGAACTGTACAACACAGAAGAATATCATATGGAGGATGACCGCACCTCATATGAAGAAGCCACAAGAAGTGTCCATTCATCTAAATGGTTGGAGGCCATGAGAGATGAAATGAAATCAATGAGTCTCAATGAAGTTTGGGACTTAGAATAAATTCCTAAAGGTGCCAAAAGAGTAGGCTATAAATGGGTCTGTCTTGGTGAAGCGTCATATGTTTTGAGCATTGAAATTCACCGAGATAGAAGAAAATAAGCACTGGGACTATCTTAAAAGACGTATATAGAGAAGGTGTTGAAGAAATTCAACATGCACAAAGGCAGTGCTACACCTGCTCCTATAGTCAAGGGTGAAAGATTTGGGGATTGGCAAAAACCCAAGAATCAGTATGAGCTCAATGAAATGAAAACGAGACCATATGCTTTGAGCAAGTATGTATACGGCCTGATTTAGCTTTTGTCACCGGGTTACTTGGCAGATTTCAGAGTAATCCAGGCCCAGAGCACTGGAAGTTAATAAAGAAAGTCTTGTGATATTTGCGAGGAACAAAAGGCCTCATGTTAGTATACAGAAGATCAGATTGACTCCAAGTGGTGGGGTATTCTGATTTAGACTTTGCTACAGATAACACAAAATCGACATCGAGATACGTGTTTGTATACGCGTCACATTTGTACTAATGTGACGAAAATCAAAATTTCATCACAAAAAGAGGTAACTTCTATGACAATGCAGAAGAAAAAATGTCATATTTGATGTCATTGGCCACGTGGCATCATCCACGCTGGCAGCTGACAAGGCATGTCGACGTGGCAACATTCCACGCTGGCAGCTGACTAGGCATGTCGACGTGGCATTAGGAAGCTTACGAAGCACGGTGACACACAAGGCACGTGTTACTCTCTTTGTCCACGTGTCATTTTGTGTCATCTGTGGATTGAACCTCTAGTTTGTCCATGTGTCATTTCGTGTCATCTGGGGATTGAACCACTAATTTTCAAAATTCATATTATACAACCAGTTAACGCACTCATAGGATCCATTCCCTTTTTCCCAAACAATATTCAAGGAGAGCAACATATTTCAAAATAGAATGCCCGATTCAAAATCAATACAATTGACACATGGGTTTAGCACATGAACACTCCTCCAGAAGTTTACTACTTGAACAAGGAATAAATAGAATCCTCTAAACCTAAGCATCTTGTCTAACTGTTCTCACCATCACCCACTGGCCAACTTAATTGCAATAGATATTTGATATCCATCTTATGAAAGGCTTTTAGCAGCTGTACTTTTCTTCCTCACAGAGCACTTTTCTTGCTCAGAGAGCACCTCCAATTTCACATTTGAGTGAGTAGAGATGCTTTCCCACTGTACCATAATATAAAAGAAATTGCAGTTAAATAATGTTGGGACAGGGCTGCCATGGGCTTGCATGCTTGTTGATTGGCTTGGTACCGCTTGCATTGCATCATACTACTAGAAATGCTACGGACTTGGCTCGGTACAACTACATAGGACTTGTCGATAGCTAGGTGTGTAGATCTGGTTAGTGAAGCATGAGTTGATGATCCATACAGTCGATCTATTGACATTTCTTAACATCGTCACTAAGTTGCCTTAGTAACAAAGCCAGAAATGTGTATTGGTAATCTTTAATGAATGCAGAGAGTCCGCAAGCACTCGGAGAATACCGTTGTTGCATTTCACCCGGAAGTATTCAGGGTATCGTATTTTTTTTATCCAAAGGAAGGCGAGGGATTGATCAGAGTAATTACCATGTTCTTAACCAAGCATAGAGGATTACAAGACAAAGTCCTCACAGGGGTAAAGATAATGATATACACTGGTAGTGGACGCATAGATAGCATACTCAAGATAAATAAATACTAGTCTAGTGGAGAAGGACAAAGAAAGAGCAAAGTTCCTATGTTACTTTTATATAGTTACATAGTCTATATTATATACTATTATACAGATACATAGACAATGCAAGACAATCAGATCATCACACCCTGGGCATCCGGTTTTCCCCTATATCCATAGTACGATTCCAGCCAAGAACCTGTTGCATAGCCGAACATGGGGGATTTCAAAGGATAGATATGGATGTCACCACCTACTGCCTACCCCTAGCCATCTATGGGCTACACGACAAATAATGCATTCTATTGATCTAAACTCCATGCTTACATCTATAGAACTATACCCCTAATCCCCTAGTGATGGATCAGAAAAGGAGTAATCACATTGAAGTGAACACGAAGCTCATGGAAATGATCTAAGTCAAACATTAGTCATGCATCATTATAACAATATAAATAAAGACTATAGTAAGGACTTATGTCTGATATGGTAATGTAGTATAACTACATTACTAACATGCAAGCATAATAACCGCATACATGAATGGATCATATAATCAAACAAGAAACACATGACCTAAGCATAACTATATAGAAAAACTAAATATATTAAATAGAGCAAAGTCTTACAAAAGGGGAAAGATACAAGAGCCATACCACAACTCTAAGGAAGACTTGGGAACTGAAGAAGACTCTATTCTAAGCCTAACTCCACTAAAACTTGAGAGAATCTCGAAATACAAAGAGAGTAATGCTTCTTGGTGTGTGTTTTGGAGTGAGTCCTCTCCCTTCTATTTAGAGGGCCCAAAGGTGGTTCCTGGAGTCGGTAACTACCGCCTAACTCGCACAACCATCATTGGGAAGCCACCAGGAGCCAGCACGTGGCAGCCATGCACAAGGGGGGGCCACTCCCTGTTCGGCTGAACATGGGGGGAGTCCCCTCGGGTGCTACCGACTCTGGTGCCCAGGGTGGTGGCTCCCATTACCCAGTGACACCTTAAGGTCGGTTGTTGAGGCGGTTTGCTTCTATAGGTGGGCCAGTTAATCCGTGGGAGTCCCTGTTGGCGAGCTCTGATTAGTGGAAATTGTGTTTCTTTACCAACTATGTGTGTTTCCTCTTCCATTTCGTTATTTCTCCTGCATGTGAGCATTTCTCCAAGCACAAGTGGATATTTATTAATTATAACTAACATGCATGGTAGGAATGTTGAATCCTCCTTTATTTTGAGTAATATTAATGGTCAGAAATGCTATTTAACGATCATCAACACGGTCCAATTCACCCCCCTCCTCTTGGTATTCCTTGATCCTTACGCACCACCATGTAAATATTGCCTAAGCCCCATGTTGATCTGACTCACGCCAATCTACTTGACATGACTGAGAGGTCAATTGACGTGACTCGAGGGTACTTGACCGCACTCGTGGCCCTCTCTTCTTCCTCTTCCTTCTTTCTTCCTCCTTTGGTCAAGTCCTTCTTTCTCTCCAGCCTCTACCGCCGCACACCTTATTTCGCCAATGATGAGGACATCATTGATTACTACGACCAGGTCACTCATGATGACACATAGAAAAGAGCTCCTATGGATAACTACAGGTTGAGAACATGGAAGTTTATTATACTATATCTACATGCCAACTTAATATGAAAGTTTGTTATACTGCAGCTTGCACGACTATCTAGCTGGCAACGTGTTAAAGTACCCACAAGGATCTGCCAAAGAGTTGGGGGCCTTCGTGCTTTTACCAAAGTATGCATAACTAACTTATGCTTTTTCATTCGTTCCTTTTTCTTACAACATTGATACAAACTTGCAATGAAGATGAAATTACATTTCCAACACTGATGTGGTTGTCAAACCTTCAGTTCAAGCACGAGGACACAATGTGCAGTTGCATCCTGCTCTCAAGGCAAAGCTCTATGCGACACACTTACCGAAAGTAAGAGCAATAATGATTCAAGTGAAGACAAGAATGTTGACTTGGTCAGCAATCGACACCTAGTTAAATTCACTTGTTATTCTTGATATTAACTATTGATGTCTTATTTTCATTAGCCTAACACCTACTTCTTCTTAGGAAACCATTGGACCATCACAATTTCAGAATGCACCACACCCTGAAGAAACATAATACTCTACTATCGTCGAAGGAAGGCAATCGATAATGGTGACATCCCATCCTCCCCCGAACGTGATTGGTTGTGCAGGTCATCACAAGCTTGTACAAGGTTATTGCTCGCCTTTGAAAGGAGCATCAAGAAGAGAGCACCCGTGCATGCACTAGCAGAGTGCAGCAAGTCATCAAGAGAGGCAAGCTCATGCCCTAGGGGCAGTGCTTACGTGACCACGCCCTCTTTCAGGAGTGATGCAAGCTTGTGTGCAAGGACTCCATCGTTGAGTGGCGGGAGAGATCGATACTTTGGCAGGAGTTGAACCAGAAAGAACTAGAGGAACATGTCATCCTTTCGATACCTCAGGCTAAAAATCAATGCGCACTTCCTAAACTTTCTCTTTACTTATCGTTTTTAATTTTGTACTTCTGTATAAGTAAAGATAGGGCTGCCATGGGCTTGCATGCTTATTGATTGGCTTGGTACCACTTGCATTGCATCATACTACTAGAAATGCCAGGGACTTGGCTCGGTACAACTACATAGGACTTGCCACTAGGTAGGTGTATAGATTCGGTTAGTGAAGCTTGAGTTGATGATCCATACAGCCGGTCCAATTTAACCCCCCCCCCCCTCTCTTGGTATTCCTCGATCCTTACACACCTCCATGTAAGTGCTGGCTAAGCCCCAAGTTGATCTAACTCACGCCAATCTGCTTGACATGACTAAAGGGTCAGTCACGTCAATCGATTGATGTGACTCAAGGGTACTTAACCGCACTCACGGCCCTCTCTTCTTCCTCTTCCTTCTTTCTTCCTCCTTCGGTCAAGTCCTTCTCTCTATCAAGCCTCTACCGCCGCACACCTGATTTCGGTGATGATGAGGACATCATTGATTGCTACGACCAGGTCACTCATGATGACACATAGAAAATAGCTCCTATGGATAACTACCTTGAGAACATAGAAGTTTATTATACTATATCTACATGCTAACTTAACATGAAAGTTCATTATACTACAGCTTGCTATCTAGCTGGCAATGTGTTAAAGTACCCACAAGGATATGCCAAAGAGTTGGGGGCCCTTCATGCTTTTACGAAAGTATGCATAACTAACTTATTCCTTTTCATTCGTTCCTTTTTCTTACAACATTGATACAAATCTGCATAACTAACTTGTGCTTATTCCATGGTATTGTAACACAGGGTGGGGAAAAGCTACCACTGACTTGCACTGAAGATGAAATTACATTTCCAACACCGATCTGGTTGTGGAACCTTCCGTTCAAGCACGAGGACACCATGTGCAGCTGCATCCCGCTCTTGAGGCAAGGCTCCATGTGACACACTTTTCAAAAGTAAGAGCAATGATGATTCAAGTGAAGACAAGAATGTTGACTTGGAAAGCAATCGACACCCCAATAAATTCACTTGTTATTATTGATATTAACTATTGAAGTCGTTGGCCTAACACCTACTTCTTTGGAAACCGTTGGACCATCACAATTTCAGGATGCACCACAGGCTAAAGAAACATAATACTCTACTATCCTCAAAGGAAGGCATTGATAATGGTGACATCCCATCCTCCCCCGAACCCCCCCCCCCAACCCAAGCCGCCTAGAAAAGTACCTGGGAGACAAAATGAGTTCAAATGCTTAGTTTGTGATTGTGATGGACATCTTTGTTTCAAACTATTTGGTAGGTTGTGACGATGAACTATGTCTTGGTGATTGTGTTGGACATCTTTATTTGAAACTATTGGACAAATTTGTATCAAAATTGTAGATTTCAATGCATGTAATGTTTCTATGAATTTGTTGCATATAATGTGTGCATTGTGTTGAATAAAACTATAATGTTATTATCTGGAATTATTTTAGGAAATAGCACTGCCTAATCACACTCTAGATGGTCTAACGTGATTGAGGAACTTTGTCAATTTCTAGTGCCCCGAAGAAATTGTAAATCAGATGACACTGACATGATATAAAGGATTTAATCACGCCAAACAATATGGTGTGATCACTGCATAACTGCTTTAAACTCAGGACCACCCGCGAGTCAAGCTGTCAGGCAATGCTAGTCCTGTAAATCCGGGCCGCCCGGCATGGCCCGGCACGGGCCTGCCGTGGCCTGGCATGAATGCATGTGGGCTGGCACGACACGGTAGAAAAACTGGGCCATGCCGTGCCAGCCCACGTGCCTTGGCTGCGGCCCGAGGC